>JAQPPZ010002969.1:3260000-4510000 GCA_028583015.1 Wollemia nobilis | reverse complement strand
ATCTAGATGATGAAATATGGATAATTTTAGGATCCTACTATAAAATAAACTCAAATAAACACACTCTCACACAATTGCTTGGAAATAAACTCACATAAACATCATATTAAGATTTGAAACAAAATACACATTATAATAGAAATTTGCATAAAGGAACAATCTCACAATAAGATAGAATCGCAGGCCTCTTCGAGGGGGCAACCTCCTTCAACAAATCATTAATTTGCAAAAAGATGAATACATTGGTGCCTTCTCAAGTATTTAAAGAGTTTCCTTACATGGTTGGCTTACATGCAAGATGCCACCTGGATTACATGCATAATGCCACTCGAATTACATGCACAATGCCACTCGAATTACATGCACAAGGCCACCTTACATAACCTATCTACCATGTGTTACATAAAAAGGGTGCCATTTTTCATAGGCACTATATAAGCTAAAACTTAGAACATTACAAAATATTAATCATGGGTACTACCCATGTTATTTAGGAATTATTACATCATGGAAGTTATTACATTAAGGGTTAGGATGGGATCCTAACATGTCCTTCCCCTTGAAGAATCTTTGTCCTCAAAGCTGAAATGAGGAAATTGTTGCTGGAGTTGGTGGAGAGACTCCCATGTAGCATCTTCAGGTTGAATCCCACGCCACTAAACCAAGATATCTGTAATTGTACGGTTGCAAAGAGTGTGAGTCTGACGATCCAACAACTGCTCAGGTTCAAGTAATATGGAGCATTCTTCATTCAATTCAGGAATTGTGGATTGAACCTGTACCTATGTGCCCACAACTTTCTTGAGAGTGGAAACATGAAAAACAGGATGAAGCTTGGAAGTAGGTGGGAGCGCAAATTTGTAAGTTGTGGGGCCAATCCTTTGTAGAACCTGGTAAGGACCATAGAATTTTACAGCAAGCTTCTAGTACCTGCAAATTTGTAGGGATGATTATTTGTATGACTGCAAGCGAAGGAAGACCATATCACCTACATCAAAACTACGCTCAAAATGATGCTAATCAGCTTGTTGGCGCATCCAATTCTAGGCCATGTTCAAATTCTGCTTAAGTTGACGAAGGACCTCGATGTGTTGACTCAGAGTGTTGTCGACAACCTAGACCTTGGAGCTTGCAGGAATGTAAGAGGAAGGCGTAGGTGGAAGGCGCCCGTAGACTGCTTCAAATGGTGTGAGTTTGGTTGTGGTATGATAGGAAGTGTTGTACCACCATTCGGCCAAGGATAGCCATTTGGCCCATTGAGTGGGATGATCTGAGACAAAGCAGTGAAGGTAGGTTTCCAAGCATTTATTAACAACTTTTGTTTGACCATCCATTTGCGGATGGTAGGCTAAACTCATTTTGAGTTGAGTCCCCTGCAACTTAAACAACTCTTGCCAGAAATGACTAGTGAAGGTGGGATCACGATCAGATACAATGGAGGTGGGCATGCCATGAAGGCAAAATATGGAGTCAAGAAAAATTTGTGCAACAATGGATGTTGTATAAGGATGGGCAAGGGCACAAAAGTGAGCATACTTTGAAATGCGGTCCACTACCATGAAAATAACTTACTTGCCTCCAGATTTAGGGAGCCCTTCTATAAAGTCCATGGAAATGTCAGTCCAAACCTGATCCGGGATAGGCAATGGCTGAAGAGTGCCCGGAGAGCACACTGTTTCACCTTTCATCCTTTGACATGTGTCACAAGCAGCAACAAAAGAGCGGATGTCACATTTCATACCTTTCCAAAAGAAGGTGCGCTTGAGTCGCTCATATGTTTTAAGGAACCCTGAATGGCCTGCAGAGGGAGTGGCATGCAATTCCTTCATGAGGAGCTCTCGAAGTGGGGACTTATGAGGTAGAACCAGGCGTTGATGGTAGCACAGATCATGGCCATTCCAATTATACCCTGGTGCAAAATCTAGATCATCCATTAGTGAGGCTATCAAAGCTTGCAAATCTACATCCTAACGTGCTTCTTGACACAAGGAATCAATCCATTGGGGAAGTGGTGCTGAGATGGCACACAACATACTTATGGTCTCCATTTGGTGAGAAAGAGCATCAGCCACAATATTCTCCTTTCCCTTTTTGTAGGTGATATCATAATCATAGCCCAAGATTTTAGACACCCACTTTTGTTGGTCAGGCATGGCAACTCTTTGTTCCAAAAAATATTTGAGACTTTGATAGTCGGTTTTGATGGAGAAGTTACACCCAATGAGGTAAGGTCGCCAATGTGTGACTGCATGCATTATGGCTAACATTTCCGTAGCATATGTGGATTTCCCCAGATTATGATCAGAGAGTGCCTTGCTAGTAAAAGCCACAGGTCGTCCTTCTTGCATCAATACTACCCCAATACCACGACCAGAAGCATCACTTTCAATGACAAATGGTTTAGAGAAATTTGGCATGGCTAAGATGGTAGTGGTGGTCATAGCATGCTTGAGTTCAATGAAGGCTTGGTCAACAGGCCCTGTCCAAGTGAAGGAATCTTTTTTCAACATGGAGGTGAGGGGAGCAGCAATCTTCCCATAATTGCAGACAATTTGCGATAATAGCCCGTAAGCCCTAAAAATCCTCGAAGTCCCTTGAGGATGCGAGGTTTCAGCCACTCTTGAACTACTTGAATCTTCTTAGGGTCAACCTTGACGCCATCCTGTGAGACAATGTGTCCCATATACTCTACTTCAATCAGACCAAAGGAACACTTAGACCTTTTGGCAAAAAGGTGATGGGTTACCAACAGTTGTAAAGTTTGATCCACATGATTGAGGTGCTCTTCCCATGTGCGATGTAAATCAAGATGTCATCGAAGAACACAAGGATGAACTTCCACAGAAAGGGCCGGAAGATGTTCATAAGACTTTGGAATGTAGAAGGAGCATTTGTGAGACCAAATGGCATTACCAAGAATTCATAATGACCTTCATGAGTACGAAAGGCAGTTTTGGGGATGTCCTCATCCTTGAGCCGGATCTAATGGTACCTAGAGTGGAGATCAAGCTTGGTGAAATACATGGTCTCGTGTAGTTCATCGAGTAATTCATCAACCACTGGAATATGAAATTTATCCTTGATTGTAGTCTTTTTGAGTTCCCAGTAGTCAATACATAGGCGCCATGAGCCATCTTTCTTGGGAACAAGTAGGACAAGCGAGGAGTAGGGGCTAGTACTAGGTCGGATGACACCAGCCTTGAGTAATTCCTATACCAATTTTTCTAGTTCTGATTTCATGGCATGAGGGTACCTATATGGCCTGATATTTGGTGGTGTGCTACCCGGGAGCAATGGGATAGCATGGTCGTGAGAGCGACACGGTGGTAGTGTAGTTGGTTCTGCAAAGACAACATCATGTTTGTGTAGAACTAGTTGTAGGTCTAATGGAATTTCAACCATTAGTGAAGTGGTTGGTTGGATGGAGAAGAGTTGTGCAATGACCCCACATTTTGATTTCTTTAGCACTTTATCCATACGATTGGAACTAATGAGGTGAGGTGTTCTTGTTGTTGAGCAAGGTGCAGCGACAGTATTGTCATTGTTGTCAACACAGTCAGATAGATCGGTTGATGCAGTGGACAGGAGTTAAGAGGTTATTCAGAGTATGTACAATGATTTTCCAAGAAGATCGAAGTGGCCCATATGCTAAAGATCAAAAGAAAAGACAAGTTGAGCAAGAAAGAAAAAGTGTCACGATATCGCGACATGTTGAGCAAGCAAGAAAAAGTGTCACGATTTCGCGACATGTTGGAAGAGAAAGAGAAAGCAAGAAAAAGTGTCATGATTTCGTGACATGTTGGAAGAGAAAGAGAAAGCAAGAAAAAGTGTCACGATTTCGTGACATGTTGGAAGAGAAAGAGCAAGCAGGAAAAAGTGTCACGATTTCGCGACATGTTGGAAGAGAGAGAAAGAAAAGTGTCGTGATTTCGTGACATGTTGGAAGAAAAAGAGCAAGCAAGAAAAAGTGTCACGATTTCACGACATGTTGGAAGAAAAAGAGCAAGCAGGAAAAAGTGTCACGATATCGCGACATGTCGCATTTTTGCGACTAAAAGAGGAGAGAGAGTGTAAGAAGGAAAAGTGTCACGATATCGTGACATGTCGCATTTTCGCGACTAAAGAGGAGAGAGAGTGTAAGAAGGAAAAGTGTCGCGATATCGCGACATGTCGCATTTGTGACTAAAAGAGAGAGAGAGTGTAAGAAGGAAAAGTGTCGTGATATCGTGACAAAGCATAGTAGAGAAGAAGTGAAAAGAGGAAGAGTAGAAGAAGTGTCACGATATCGCGACAAAAGCAAAGAGGAAGACTACGGAGGCAGAAGTGTCATGATATCGTGACAAAAGAAAAGAGGAAGAGTACGAAGGTGAAAGTGTCATGATATCGCGACATGTCGTATTTTCAAGGTCAAAAGCCAAGAAAAGGTCAAGGAGGCGAAATGTCGCGATATCGCGACATGTGATTTTCATGGCCAAAAGCAACAAAAGGACTAAAGATGCAAAAATGTCATGATTTCGCGAAGTAGTTATGCGATGCAAGAAGAAGAACCCAACTGAAACAAGAAGTGTGATAGTGGACCGACGTCACTACGGCTTTTACAGGGCAATTACAGAGTGAATTCATGTAGCTAAAATAAGAAGAGTGAACAAAAGTCGGTTGTTAGGAATGAAATCTTCAGCGATGGATATACCGAACATCTTCATTAGTTGAAGTCGACGAAGACCGACGACAACTAAGATTAGGGTTTACATTATGAAAATATTGCAATGAAAGCCGACTAAGATTAGGGTTTACATTATGAAAATATTGCAATGAAAGCCGACTAAAATTAGGGTTTTCATCATGAAAATATTGTTATAAAAGGAGGGTTGTTTGGAGAATTGAAGTGTGTCGAATCGTGCTAAGTGCGGCTGTGAGTGCGCAGAGAGAGCAGAGTGCAGAGAGAGCGCAAAGGGCGAAGACGATCGCTAAGTTCGGCTGTAACGATGCAGAGTGTGCGAAGTGAGTGCGTAGAGAGAGCAGAGTGCATAGAGAGTGCAAAGGGCGAAGACGATCTCTAAGTTCGTAGAGTGTGCGAAGTGAGTGCGAGAGAGGCAAAGGAAGATGTATTAGTTTGCTGTAAGAGCACAGAAGATGCGTGTGTTTTACGAACAGTGAGAGAGATCGGGTAAGCAATAGACCAGTCAGGGTCTTGTAAAAGCGAAGGTATTTTTCTATCAAAACTTCTAGATTCAAAATTGAAGTCCAAGTTGTTGCTTGGCATCAGGGGTTGGTGCTCCTTTCTGTTGGTGCAGATAAATCAGGGGTTGGTGCTCCTTCCAGTTGGTGTTGGTAAATCAGGGGTTGGTGCTCCTTTCTATTGGTGCAGATAAATCAGGGGTTGGTGCTCCTTCCAGTGGGTGCTGGTAAATTGATTGTAAAGTTGGTGCTTTGCAAAGGCTGGATTTGGATGGGAGTCCAAGCAGTCATTTTTTGAGGAGTAGCCACATTGGTGAACCTCATTAAATCTTGTGTTGTGTGATGTTCTCTTGTTATACTTGCTGTATTTGGTTTTAAGTTCTCATTGTTTTAGCTTTAAGAGTTATGGATTTAAGTTTTAAAAAGCTACACTGATTCACCCCCCTCTCAGTGTCATTGTAAGACTAACAATTGGTATCAGAGCCAAGTTCTTGAACAAGCTTAACCGGCTAGGGTGATCTTGGAAGTGACACAATGGCAGGTGGTGAAGGCTTCTCATCAAACAAAGCACCATTGTTTGATGGATCTAATTACGCGTTCTAGAGAATCAGGATGCAGACATATCTTTGTGCTTTGGGATACGACATCTGGGATTCAGTAGTTAGTGGATACACAATACCCATCACTCCTCCAACCGATGCTGTCGATAAGAAACTGTTTGAGAATAACTCAAAAGCAAAGAATGCTATCATGTGCGGATTAGTGGACAGTGAACTGGTAAAGATCATGAGTTGTAAAATGGCAAAAGAAATATGGGACAAACTGAGGAGTATTCATGAAGGAGACGATAAGATCAAGGAGGCCAAGTTACAAACACATCGAGCTCAGTTCGAAGCATTAAAGATGAATGACGATGAGAACATAGAGGCATATATGCTGAGAGTTAATGAAGTCATTAATGCGATTAGAGGACTCGACGAGGAAATCGAAGACTCTATCATCGTGAAAAAGGTATTAAGATCTCTTCCCCAAAGATTTGATTCTAAAGTCTCAGCTATAGAAGAAGCTAAAAATCTAAATTACTTTAGTATGGATGAGATGCATGGTTCTTTGACTGCATATGAGATGAGAATAGGAAAATCTAAACCCACAGACAGAGAAGCTGCTTTTAAAGCCCTTAAAAATAAGAAAGCAAAACAAGAATCCGAGGAAGAAGAGACATCAGATGAAATGGAAGCAAACTTTGTTCGAAAACTAAAAAGGGGAAAAGGAAAATACAGAGGAAAGTTACCGTTTAAATGTTTCAACTATGGAGGCATTGGGCATTTTGCAGCTAAATGTCCACTTAATGAGAAGAAAAAAAGTGATGAAGGATCGCACCAAGAAAGAAGTGACTGGAAGAAAAAACCAAATTTCAAAAAAGGCAACTTCAAGAAGAAAAGTTTCATCTCCAAGAATGTCAGTTCATCAGAAGACAGCTCCGGTGAGGATTCTGAAGAGGAAACAGGTGAAGCTCTTTTCATGGCACTCGAAGAAGAAAAATCAAAAAAAGAACAGGAATGTGATGAAGAAGAAATTGATGCAGAAATAAATTTGGAAGAGGAACTAATTGCAGCTCTGGATGAATTGAAGATAGAAAGGAAAAAGAATAAGAAAATTTCAAGAAAGCTTGAGGATGCAAATGAAATCATAACCAGTTTGAAAGTACAGATAGAAGAATACAAGAAAATATCTAAAGATCTCGAAGTGCAAATAACCATGAAAATAGATTATTGCAGCAAGCTAGAAGAAGAGAATGTTGGTTTAAGGATGCAGATAGAAGAGATGAATCGTAAAATTAGTTGTTATCACAAACGCGAAGAAAGTTCTATGAAGCTGGATAAGATTATAAATAACCAAAGGCCTACAGGCATCAAATTTGGTTTGGGCTTCGTCGAAGGAGAATCATCAAATGGATCAAAGGCCATAAATATAGAATCCATAAAGAATGAAGATAAGAAACAGGTTGATCAAGGAAAAATGACTCATGCAAAAGAAAGCAATAATGCAAGGCACGAAAGGAGAATTGACAATGATGGATTCACCAATGTCACACATCAAAGAAGAAGAAGATTTATGGCTCCTACGACAACATGGCAAAGACCATCACCCAGGTTCAATCATCCCTTTTATGGTTTCTATTTTAAATGCAATGGTTATGGACATAAGATTTCAGACTGCAAGTATAATGTAGGACCAAGGAATTTCACCAGTAGAAATGTTTTTTCACCTCTGATGAATTATGCAGTAGAATGTTATAACTGTCATAATTTTGGGCACATTGCAAGAAATTGTCGAAGTACATTTGCATCAAATCAATTTCAGGGAAGAAAATTTCAACCAAATAGGATGAGACAAAATAGAAAATTTCTCGAAAAACATGCACAAGCTACTGAAAAGGGAAAGTCAAAACAAGAGCCCAAAACTGTAATCAAAATAGAGTGGAAAGAAAAAGAGCGACTTAAGGAAGAAAAGGAATCCTTGATCGTACAAACAACATTTAAAGCACAGAATAAATATGCACCATGGATACTTGATAGTGGATGCTCCAGTCATATGACAGGTGACAAACATAAATTTGAGAAGTTACAACAATATGAAGGTGGTTCAATAAAGTTTGGAAATAATGATGGAGCTAAGATAGTTGGCAAAGGTTCAATTAAGATTAGTGATGGAAAAATCAAGTCAAAAGAAGTCTTGTTTGTGGTTGGTCTGAAGCATAACTTGTTGAGCGTAAGTCAGATTTGTGATAAAGGTCATGAAGTGATTTTTAAGAAGCAGGGTTGTGAAGTCAAAAAAACAAACAGTGGAAAATTGATAGCAACTGGATCAAGGACATCTGGAAACCTGTACACTCTCTCAGAGACTTCAGAAGGAGCTTGCTTGATTGGATAGGAAGAAGAAAATTGGTTGTGGCACAAGAGGCTCGGTCATATCAGTTTTGATAATCTAGTAAAAATCAGCTCAAAAAAGGCAGTGAGAGATATTCCCACCATTAGCAAACCATCAAATAGCATTTGTGCTTCATGCCAAAAGGGGAAGCAAACTAGAGTCACATTTAAAACAAAAGAGTACTACACAAGCAAACCTTTGGAACTAATACATACTGATTTATGTGGACCCATGAGAACGCAAAGCATAAATGGTGACAAATATTTTATGTTGTGTATAGATGACTATTCCAGAATGACATGGATATTTTTTTTGAAGCATAAATCAGAAGCCCTTGAAAAGTTCAAGATTTTCAAAAACCAAGTTGAGAATGAAACAGGAAAAAGGATTAAATGTTTAAGATCAGATAGAGGAGGAGAATTCATTTCAGAGGAGTTTACAGAGTACTGTGAAAAATATGGTATTAGGAGACAGTTTTCAGCAGCCAGGACACCTCAACAGAATGGTGTGGTAGAAAGAAAGAACAGGACAGTGCAGGAAATGGCACGGACTATGTTGACTGAGAGCAAAGTAGCAGACAGATTTTGGAAAGAAGTAGTCCATACTACGGTATATATCCAAAATAGGTGCATGCTGAGAACACATGAAAGCAAAACTCCTTATGAGTTGTGGTTCGGTAAAAAGGCAACAACAAAATACCTCAAAGTTTTTGGCAGCAAGTGTTACATCAAAAGAACTGAAGAAAATCTTGGTAAGTTTGAAGATAGAGCGGATGAAGGTATTTTTCTTGGCTATTCGTCAAAAAGCAAAGCTTACAAATGCTACAACAAGAGGCTAAAGAAAATTGTGGATAGTGTCGATGTTAAATTTGATGAAGGTAGGGAACGAGTAATTAGCTATGAAGAAAACTACCCAATTTATGAAGAGGTTATTGAAGGAGATGAGGAAAAGGAAACGGAAAAGAAACAAAAAATTGACTCAGATGATTCAAGTAGTGACTCAGAAGTGGAAGAAAATAAGAAATTCAAAACAGGCAGCTGGTAGAAAAATCATCCTAGAGAGCAAATAATTGGAGACCCCACAGTTGGTGTTCAGACAAGAAGAAGAGTAGTAAGTAACTACTCTCTATTATCCAACATTGAGCCCAAAAATGTTGTTGACGCAAGCAAAGATGAAAGTTGGATGAAGGCAATAAATGAAGAATTAGATCAGATCGAGAAAAACAAAACTTGGGAGTTAGTACCTAGACCTGCAAATAAAAATATAATCGGTACTAAATGGATCTTTCGAAACAAATTGAATGAAGACGGACAGGTAGTCAGGAATAAAGCAAGATTGGTATGTAAAGGTTATGCACAAGTTGAAGGTATTGACTTTGAGGAAACCTTTGCACCAGTGGCTAGACTAGAGGCAATTAGAATGTTTCTGGCTTTAGCAGTTTACAAGAATTTCAAAGTTTATCAAATGGATGTGAAATCAGCGTTTTTGAATGGGAAACTTGAAGAAGAGGTTTATATTGAGCAGCCAGATGGTTTCCAACTTGGTGATGATCCCAACTTGGTTTGCAAGTTGAAGAAAGCATTATATGGCTTAAAACAGGCACCCCGAGCATGGTATGCAAGGCTAGACAACTATCTTACTCAACAAGGGTTTAAGAAAGGTATGGTGGATAGTAATTTGTATGTCAAAACAGAAAATGGGCATCTTATTGTTCTTGTTGTATACGTAGATGATATCATATTTGGCAGCAGCAAAGATGAGTCGTGTAAAGATTTAGCAAATAAGATGTAGAAAGAATTTGAAATGTCAATGATTGGTGAACTTTCGTATTTCCTCGGGTTGCAAGTTAATCAAAATGAGAAGGGCATATTTATTTCTCAAGTTAAATATGTGAAAGAGATGTTAAAAAAGTTCACAATGGAGGATTGTAAGCCAGTTAGCACTCCCATGATGACAAGGTTGCAAGTTGAGCAAGGATGACAAATCTCCACATGTTGATCAAACCATGTACGAGATCTATGATTGGGAGCTTACTTGTATTTGACAACTACCGGACCAGATATTTTGCAGGCGGTATGCATGGTAGCACGATTTCAGGCTAGTCCCAAGGAGACTCATGTGACAACGAGTGAAGAGGATTCTTCGGTACCTCAAGGGTACTATGGAGTATGGGTTATGGTATCCGAAAGGTAAGGACTTCACCCTTATTGCGTATTCAGATGCAGATTGGGCAGGATGTGTAGATGACAGAAAGAGTACCAGTGGAGGTGCATTCTATCTTGGAGAGAGGTTGGTCGCGTGGCACAATAAGAAACAAGAGTCAGTCTCCTTATCCACAAGAGAGGCGGAATATATTGCAGCGACAACATGTTGTATGCAGGTATTATGGATGAAACAAACCCCGAAAGATCTTGGTATTAACTTCAGTGAGCCAATATCGGTTAAGTGTGATAACACCAGTGCCATTAACATCTCCAAGAATCCGGTTATGCATTCACGCACAAAACATATTGCTATCCGGTATCACTTTTTGAAGGAGAAAGTTGCGAAAGGTGAGGTTAAGTTGGATTTTGTTCCAACTACAGAGCAAGTAGCGGATATCTTCACAAAACCATTGCCCAAGGAAGTTTTTGAGTACCTTCGCAATAAATTGGGAGTGGTCACGCTTCCCAAGAATTGACTAGCTATCGGGACCACATTCTCAGGGGGAGCATTTATGTATTTGTTTATCTTTTTGCTCATGTTTGTGATTTTTGTTAAGTGTAATAATTTTTGCCTGAGAATGTTGTGCATGGACTCAGGGGGAGTCTGCAGCAGCCCTTTGGTATTATTGTCAAAGGGGGAGAAGAGTTACAGGAAATTGCACGTGTGTTGCCAACAATTCCAAAGGGGGAGATTGTTGAGCAAGGTGCAGCGACAATATTGTCATTGTTGTCAACACAGTCAGATAGATCGGTTGATGCAGTGGACAGGAGTTAAGAGGTTATTCAGAGTATGTACAATGATTTTCCAAGAAGATCGAAGTGGCCCATATGCTAAAGATCAAAAAAAAGACAAGTTGAGCAAGAAAGAAAAAGTGTCGCGATATCGCGACATGTTGAGCAAGCAGGAAAAAGTGTCACGATTTCGCGACATGTTGGAAGAGAAAGAGAAAGCAGGAAAAAGTGTCACGATTTCGCGACATGTTGGAAGAGAAAGAGAAAGCAGGAAAAAGTGTCACGATTTCGCGACATGTTGGAAGAGAAAGAGAGAAAAAGTGTCGCGATTTGCGACATGTTGGAAGAGAAAGAGAAAGCAAGAAAAAGTGTCACGATTTCATGACATGTTGGAAGAGAAAGAGCAAGCAAGAAAAAGTGTCACGATTTCGCGACATGTTGGAAGAGAAAGAGCAAGCAAGAAAAAGTGTCACGATTTCGCGACATGTTGGAAGAAAAAGAGCAAGCAGGAAAAAGTGTCGCGATATCACGACATGTCGCATTTTCGCGACTAAAAGAGGAGAGAGAATGTAAGAAGGAAAAGTGTCGCGATATCGCGACATGTCGCATTTTCGTGACTAAAAGAGGAGAGAGAGTGTAAGAAGGAAAAGTGTCACGATATCGTGACATGTCGCATTTTCATGACTAAAAGAGGAGAGAGAGTGTAAGAAGGAAAAGTGTCATGATAAAAGAAAAGAGGAAGAGTAGAAAGAAGTGTCGCGATATCATGACAAAAGCAAAGAGGAAGAGTATGAAGCGAAGTGTCGCGATATCACGACAAAAGAAAGAGGAAGAGTACGAAGAAGTTTCGCGATATCGTGACAAAAGAAAAGAGGAAGAGTACGAGAGAAAGTGTCACGATATCGCGACATGTTGTATTTTCATGGTCAAAAGCCAAGAAAAGGTCAAAGAGGTAGAAATGTCGTGATATCGCGACATGTATTTTCGTGGCCAACAGCAACAAAAGAAGAAAGAACCCAACGAAAAAAGTGTGATTGCATTATAGAGTGAATTCATGCAGCTAAAATAAGAAGAGTGAACAAAAGTTAGTTTAGATGAAATCTCGAGCGATGGATATACCGAACATCTTCATTAGTTGAAGCGCACGAAGACCGATGACAAGCGACTAGAGACTAGGGTTTACATTATGAGGAAATGCAAATGAAAGCCGACTAAGACTAGGGTTTACATTATGAAAATAGTGCAATGAAAGCCGACTAAGACTAGGGTTTACATCATGAAAATATTGTTATAAAAGGAGGGTTGTTTGGAGAATTGAAGTGTGTCAAATTGTGCTAAGTGTGCGAAGTGAGTGTGCAGAGAGAGCAAAGTGCACAGAGAGCGCAAAGGGCGAAGACGATCGCTAAGTTCGGCTGTAAGGGGAGTGTGCGAAGTGAGTGCGAGAGAGAGAGGTGCCATGAGCGCAAAGGGCGAAGACGATCGCTAAGTTCTGTTGTAGAGTGTGCGAAGTGAGTGCGCAGAGAGAGCAGAGTGCGCAGAGAGCGCAAAGGGTGAAGACGATCGCTAAGTTCGGTTGTAACGACGTAGAAGATGCGTGTGTTTTGCGAACAGTGAGAGAGATCGGGTAAGCAATAGACCAGTCAGGGTCTTGTAAAAGCGAAGGTATTTTTCTATCAAAACTTCTAGATTCAAAATTGAAGTCCAAGTTGCTGCTTGGCATCAGGGGTTGGTGCTCCTTTTTGTTGGTGCAGATAAATCAGGGGTTGGTGCTCCTTCCAGTTGGTGCTGGTAAATCAAGGGTTGGTGCTCCTTTCTGTTGGTGCAGATAAATCAGGGGTTGGTGCTCCTTCCAGTGGGTGCTTGGTAAATTGATTGTAAAGTTGGTGCTTTGCAAAGGCTGGATTTGGATGGGAGTCCAAGCAGTCATTTTTTGAGGAGTAGCCACATTGGTGAACCTCGTTAAATCTTGTGTTGTGTGATGTTCTCTTGTTATACTTGTTGTATTTGGTTTTAAGTTCTCATTGTTTCAGCTTTAAGAGTTGTGGATTTAAGTTTTAAAAAGCTACACTGATTCACCCCCCCTCTCAGTGTCATTGTAAGACTAACACCTGCAGGGGAGCCCTTGAGTAAGTGTATTTGTCCATTTTAGGAGAATTGCATCCAGAGTTTTGCAAAGTTTTAACTAATAGTTACCAACGTACTCAACCATTGAGATACCAAAACCATATCACATCCTCCCAACTGGAGGGCAAACATGTCCTGCTTGAGTTCATAGTCCCCTATCCCGATCTTGACATTACGACATTTTCCTTTACAAGGTAATGTTCCCCCATTGGCGACCATGACCTCGAATGAATTACAAGTGTGGATATAGCAATTTGCCCGCTTAGCAACTTGAGGATCAATGAAGTTGTGTGTGTTGCCTGAATCAATAAGGATGGTAAGATGTTGGCCCTTGAAAAATCCCACAACTTTCATGGTTTATGGAGTGGTAATGCTTGCAAGAGCATGGACTGAAATCTCTGCCCTAGACCCTTGTGTATCTTCTTCCTATGGAGAGGGTGTTTCAGGGGGGTCCTCATCCTCATCACTTTGGTCAGTGTTAGTAGGTTCCTCAACATCTATCAAGAACAGTCTTTTGTTTGCACACTTATGTCCTTTAAAAACTTTACATCACAATTATAACATAATCCTTGGGCATGACGTGCATCCATCTCCTCTGTAGTCAGTTGCTTGGGTGTAGTAGGTTTACTATCCAATGAATTTTGGGTTCGAAAATGAAATGAAGGTCGGTTTTGAGGAAAGAGTGAGGGGCGCCTTGGTTTGAAAGTTAGATTCAACCAGACGGGCCAAACTGGTAGCTTCCATCATGGAATGCGGTTTCAACATCTTTACTTCAGCTTGGAGATCCGCTTTTAACCCACTGATAAAACAACTCGTGAAGAACCCTTCCGTCAATCCTCTTGTCTTATTGGCCAATTTTTCAAATTGAGTTTGGTAGTCATGAACTGAGGATGTTTGTTGTAGTTTGGTCAAGGCCCCTGTGAAGTCCTCATAATCACTAGGCCCAAATCAGGTAGGTAGTTGGGACTCAAAGTCCTCCCAAGAGAGATTTGGGTTGCAATTACGTAACCACTAGAACCAGTGTAGAGCCTCATATTCCAAATTAAAGGAAGCCATCTGAACTCGATGATATTTGGGAACATTATCAAGTCTAAAGAATTGATCAACCCTACATAACCACCCATCAACATCCTTCCCATTAAATCAAGGAAAGTCCAATTTTGGAATTTTAAATGATGGGTTATGGTCATTCCTTGTAGAGTTTTCAGCCTGGTGTTCTATTTTGAGTGGTCCCTTATGTAACTTGCTACCCACTTCTATCAGTGTTTCTTCTAAGCGAGCGCTAGTGGCCTCATGATCTAGACGAAGACCTTGGACCTCTTCCCTTATGGAGAAAATTGCCAAGTTCAAATTCTCAATGGCTTTTGTTAAGGAGTCCATCTGTTCTAGCTCATTGATGTCCACGGGTACCCTAGGCCATTTTGGAACCTTTTGTGACCAATTACTGAAATTAGAATTGGGTTTCAGGACATACTATTTTTAGTAAGTGTCCAAAAAAGTGCTTGGGTGCTATATATCAAAACGATCAGCTCGAAGAGGTGGTCACAATGAGCTATATCCCACAACACTAATTTTTGGCACCCCAGACTTTTTTTATCTCCTATTTTGCTGAGTCTAACGATGTTTATAGTTTTTGATTTTGAGATACAGTGCAAAAGTTGGGTACTGGAGCACTATCTATAATTGGTCTCTGGTCACTCGCTTAAATGTTTTGCTCAGCGTTGACAGTCTCTCTGACACTGCTTACCTCACTAGTCTAAAGATTCTCTGTATTGTGTAGGTTATTGTTATGACAGTTCTGTTCTGACATTGAAAACTGCAATTTCTGACCTAACTAAGTTGACCTGACTGACCTGACTATTACTGCCATTGTAAATTTGATTGTTATTCTCTAGACTATCAACTTAACTGTCACCCTCATATTCTATCCCGAATTCATGCAATTTATGCTATTTTTTGGTAGAGGATTCTTTTCTCATATGCTCACTTTTGGGACTGTGGAATGCAGGTTTACAAACAGAAAGTTTTGGTTTGTGATTTTGTTGCAGGTTGAAGTTTTAACAGAACCAGGGTATGCTAATTAAAGGAGTATGTAACACCCATAGGCCCTCTGTTATACCGCAGTGATGAACAATAGTGCTCGAACCAATATTTTAGGCCACTACCCAAGGAGGATTCCACACATACCCTTGAGCACACTATCTGCCTCTCTGATAGTACGGGAGGGTAATCATTCGAGATGTTGTGTCCCATAGACTATGGATGATACAAGGCCGATAAGCTTCCTACTGGATAAAATTTTGTTAACCCTAGAATGGTCTCTCGATACACCCGAAGATGCATGGGAGCTCAAGTCCGTGCGTGAGTTCTGTCTGAGGCCTAGGTATTGGAGTCTGATCGCCCCTCACTTCACTAGACATTGTATGGGCTATCTAGCTTAGCCAATAATGATAGATCCTTCGCGATATTTTAAAACCCCCAGCACAGGGTTTCTACGTACTCAACTAAAAAAGACTACTTTTTTTTTTTGACTGGTCTGTCTTTTTTTTTTTTATAATGGTAAAAATAAAATTACACTAAAATAATAGAGGATTATACCTAACAGGCAAGAATCGTTACTGTTGCAGCAGAACTTGGCCCTGGAAAGCGCTCTGATACCACTTTTTAGGATCCTACTATAAAATAAACTCAAATAAACACACTCTCACACAATTGCTTGGAAATAAACTCACATAAACATCATATTAATATTCGGAACAAAATACACATTATAACATAAATTTGCATAAAGGAACAATCTCACAATAAGATAGAATCGTAGGCCTCTTCGATGGGGCAACCTCCTTCAACACTTCATTAATTTGCAAAAATATGAATACATTGGTGCCTTCTCGGGTATTTAAAGAGTTCCCTTCCATGGTTGGCTTACATGCAAAATGCCACCTGGATTACATGCATAATGCCACCCGAATTACATGCATAGTGCCACTCGAATTACATGCACAATGCCACTCGAATTACATGCACAAGGCCACCTTACATAACCTATCTACCATATGTTACATAAAAAGGGTGCCATTTGTCATAGGCACTATATAAGCTAAAACTTAGAACATTACAAATTATTAATCATGGGTACTACCCACGTTATTTAGGAATTATTACATCATGGAAGTTATTACATTAAGGGTTAGGATGCGATCCTAACAGATACTATATGACCTACTATGTTAGCACCATAGACTGTATAGAATTCATCGATCCATGTGTAATGTTGTTTTGTGATAGATTGATGGAAATATGGAGTAATAAAATGTGATAAAGTGAAATGAATGTTATAGAATGTCCATGAGGTTTTCATGAGACGCAAACACTCTAGTTAATTGATAAAAAGTGATATACTAACCATGCAAGACTTTTTGACAAGGTATGAATCTGCTAAGATGACCAAGATACTCAATATCACTATGTGTTCAAGTGAGTTCATTATTGTAATACGCATAGCATTACCCCAGTGCCAAATAGGATTAATGTAGCCCATTTGTACTGAAGATCATCCTATGAGTATCACGATCCTAGGTTTTGTACATAGTTGGATTAGACTAGTAGGTAGTATAGGCTACCAAAAGCTAGATCATCCTCATGCAAGCATTGGTCTGTACACACGCAATATGCTAATGTGATAGACATATCATCATGCGTAAGGATATCGCCATTGCCAAGCAGGCTTTATGCCACCTAACCTGTAATGAGGATCACCTTATGGTTTGTCAAATGTTGAGAATTCTAGGGATTCAAGTTCAATACTCCCTTCTTTTCTTTTCTTTTATTTGGGATATTTGCTCACACTTATTATTTTGTATTTTGTTTTCCTTGAGCAAGGGATTTGCTTAGTGATGAAAATCACTGTTTATTTTTCTTTTGATTGTTTTTACGTCTTGGGATTTTGCTTATAGATAGTGGTGAAAACCACTATTTATTTTGGGGAATTGGGTAAGGAGGAGCTTGTCCTTTTGTCAATTTTTGGCATTCTTGAACCATTCGCACAAGGGGATGAGCAAGATAAACTTTTCACTTAAGGTAACTTAGACCACTTTGTAGGTTTCATATTTCCTTGTGCAAAACTTGGATTTATTAGTGTGAAATGTGTTGGTTTTTTGAAATATGCAAGGTACAATCCAAACAAGGTGAAATGTGTTGGTTTGGGGTTGACCAAGCGGTATGTAGGTACCCTTGGAGCATTTTGGGGTGACCTAGACAGTCATAGGCCACCTATGAGTGTTTGGGGTTGACCAAGTAGTATGTAGGTACCCTTGGAGCATTTTGGGGTGACCTAGACGGTCATAGACCGCCTAGGAGCATTTTGGGTTGACCAAGTAGTATGTAGGTACCCTTGGAGCATTTTGGGGTGACCTAGACGGTCAGAGGTCGCCTAGGAGCGTTTTAGGTTGACCAAGTGATATGTAGGTACCCTTGGAGCATTTCGGGGTGACCTAGACGATCATAGACCACCCAAGAGCGTTTTAGGTTGCCACGGCGCTCTTAAGCATAGAAAGGTCGCAAATGAAGGATGTTCAAGGGTTCAGAATCCTCAACTCCTTCAAGGGTGGCTAGGTGGTAAGTCCCGGGTCCTATCTGACTAGTGATAATGAAAGGACCTAACCAGTTTATCGTAAACTTGTCCCATAGATGGGGCAAAAAATTAGAATTTTGTTGGTACTCTTTCAGGACGAGGTTACCAACCTGAAAGTCTCTAGGATGGACTTTCATATTGTAGGCTCTCTTAAGTCGCTCTTGATAAACGTGCAGGTGCTCAAAAGCATTGACGCGTCGTTCATCAAGCAACGCAAGCTAATCTAGGCGGGCCTATCGCGCAGTGTTGTCATCGATGAACTCTTGCATGGATATTTGCAGCGATGGGATTTCTAACTCTAGAGGTATGACTGCCTTAGTGCCATACACTAGTGAAAATGAAGTTGCCCTAGTGGGCGTCTGAATACTAGTGCGATAGGCCCATAGAGCGAGGGGAAATTGCATGTGCCAGTCTTTGTGGTTCTCTTTGACTGTTTTCTTAAGGATGGCAATCACCATTTTGTTGGACGCCTTAGCTTGCCCATTTGCTTGGGGATAATAGGGAATCAAAAAGTTGTGCTGAATATTAAACTTTGCTATTAAAGAACACACATATTTGTTCTTGAAAGGTGTCCCATTATCGAAAATGATCTTGGATGGAATACCAAAATGACAAATGATATTATGCAATATGAACTCCGCGATGCGGGGTCCCGTCGTAGTGGTAAGGGGAATTGCTTCCACCCACTTTGTAAAATACTCAATGGTCGTAATGATAAACGTGTGATGGCCCGAGGAGGCAGGTGAGATTTTTTTAGTTAAATCAAAACCCCATTGTGATAACGGCCACACCAATTGAATTTGTTGTAAGGCCTGAGAAGGTACGTGTGTCAAGTTAGCATGGTATTGACACTTCACACACTTCTTGACATAAGCGCAACAATATCGCTCTAAGCTTGGTAAAAAATAACCCATGCGAAGAATGCGCTTAGCGATAGCCATGCCATTGAAATGGCCACCACATGTATCGTTGTGTGCTTGGGATATTGCCCAAACTAACTCTTGATGCTCTAAGCAACGAAGGAGGATACCTTCATAGCTTCGACGATACAAAATGTCTCCTAGCAAGAGATACTTTGTCGTCTTTTGTTTGAATATTTGTTTGGTGGCATGTGACAACCCAGGAGGGATATTACCAAGCTTTAGGTAATCTTTGATTTGAGTAGACCAGTCTTGATGTGAGGAAGCCTCGATTGCATGAACTATTCCTTTTGAAGTTCATCCCAAGCGAATGTTGATTGGGAGAAAACTTGTAGGAATAGCGTTGTGATGTTATCAAAAGGAGTTTGAGGGAATAGAGTCCCCCAAGTGCCATGATTCAAGCAATCGTGAATTTGAGAGAACCTCTCTGAAGGAGGTTCAATATGAATCAAGTGGACTTTTGACGTGGATTGAGTATTCTCACACTCAACCGTAGATTGTGATAGCATTTTAACATGAAAGGTTGGCATATCATCAATAGGGTTCTGCGAGATTAAAGACCCTAATGAGGCCAGGGTATCTGCAAAGCGATTCGATGAGCGAGGGAGTGCCTCGATATCATACCATTCAAACTTTGTCAGAAGTTTATCCATAAGGGCTTTATAGGATTGCAGAATTGGACACTTGCATTGGTAAATCCCTTTGACCTAGTTTACGATGAGCAAGGAGTCACTGAAAATGTTGAGCTTGGTTATTTTCATGGCGACACCCGTTTGAAGACCTATGAGCAAGGCTTCATACTCGGCATTGTTGTTGGTGCATGGGAAATCAACTTTGAACGATAGAGGTATGGGAGCCCCTTGAGGTGTGAAAAACACAATTCCCGCGCCACCCCCTTGCTCGCACTTAGATCCATCAAATAATATAGTCATATCGATCAGTGACTCAAGCTCGTTAGAATCAGGTGATTTTGATATTTAGAAGACTCCATCATCGATAAGATCCATGCTAAGAGGTTGATCATCCTGGAGAGGAGCCTCTGCAAGTTGATCGGCAATGACCTGACCTTTAATAGATTTTTGCTCGATGAATTCTAGGTCAAATTTCCTCAACAACATGATCCATTTCGTCGTGTGACTATTATGATAAGTGTGACTATCATGTATCACAATGGATTCTCTTTTGATACAACATATGTGGTATGACTAAGCATGTAATGGCGTAGCTTCTTGGTGGCGAAAACCACTACTAGGCATAATTTCTCAACGTATGCGTACTTGATTTCATAGTTGACCAAGGTGCGACTAAGGTAGTACGTAGCCTGTTCCTTATGCAATTCGTTCATTTGGACCAACATGATGCCCAATGCAATCTCAGTAGTTGAGATGTATAAGCGGAACGACACTCTTGGTCGGGGTGGAGCCAGTACTGGTGGCGAAGCCAAGTATTTTTTTGATTGCATCAAAGGCAACTTGACACTCATCATCCCAATGGAATGCGACCCCCTTGTGCAATAGTTTGTTCATGGGTCAGCATTTGTCCGATAATTACGCTATGAAGTGCTTTATGGACGCGATCTTACCTTGCAGGCTTCGCAGTTGCTTGATGGTAGTTGAAGAAGGCATTTCAAGGATTGCCTTGACTTTGTTGGCGTCTACCTCAATGCCTTGTTTGGATATAATGAATCCCAAGAGTTTTCCAGATGTGATGCCAAAGACGCACTTCTTGGGGTTCAGTCTCATGTTGTGTTCAATAAGGCGATCAAGGACTTTGCTCAAGACATCGAGATGCTCATGGCGTAATAATGATTTGGCCAATAAGTCATCCCTGTAATCTTCCAAAATTTTATGCATATAGTCGTGGAAGATGTATGTCATGGCATGCTGGTAAGTAGCACCGACGTTTTTAATGCCAAAATGCATGACCTTATAGCAAAATGTTCCCCAAGGTGTTGTGAACGTTGTCTTGAGCTGGTCTTCTGGATTGATATGAATCTAGTTGTATCCAAAGAAACCATCCGTGAGGGATAGCATTTCATGGCCCATTGTAGCATCTACCAGGGTGTCGATGTTTGGTAATGGGAACTCATCCTTAGGACTCGCTTTTTTCAGGTCTCGAAAGTTGGTGCAAATGTGAATCCTTCCATCAGGCTTCTTGACGGGGACCATGTTGGACATCCATGGCGGATAGTCCACTAATATGATGAATTTGGCATCCAACAGCTTTTGTAGCTCATATTTCACCATCAAGGCTATTGTTAGATGCATTTGTCTCAAATTTTGCTTAATTGGCTTGGCCTTTGGGTTAAGTGTCAGATTATGCGTGACTAGATTTGGATCCAGTCCTAGAATGTCTTTGTAGGACCATGCAAAAGCTTCCTTCTTCTTGGTGAGAAGGGCTATGTAATTGACTTTCTCGACAAGGGACAGGCTTTCCCCTAGCTTGATATATTGCAGATTCTTGGGATCTGAGTTGATATCTTTGTCAATTGTTGGTTTGTTGACATATGCGACCCCTCCTCCAACTGATGGGTATTAGGGATTAGGTGAATGTTATCTGCTGAGTTGAGATCATCAATTAGAACTTTGGGTTCCTCCTCAGCATGGAAGACATCATAAGCAGGCCTTGGAGACAAATGAAATGGTTGTAGCATCTCATCACAAGGCTAGTACTCAAAAGGTGATGGGGGGAATCTCCCCGATTGAAGTCAATTTCCCCCAAGTCAAGGTGCAGTGGCTTCTATGGATTATACGGATCTCGCATGGGCGCAAAGAGGTCTATGTAAATCATGTTAATGGATGGATGATTTCCCCTAGGTGGTTGATGGTGTCTATTGACATCGGGATGTTGCAAGACCTGTGGAGGTGGTTACGACGGAAGTGAAATGACTAGAGGCAATCGGTATGGTTGCGGGTGATCTTGACCTTCTATAGGGAGAAACTCTCGCCATATAGGGTCGTGCAAGGGGAACATACGCAAATAGCCCTCATACTCATCATTCAACAGGAAAATCTGCATGAACTCAACATGCAGACTAGAAGAGTCAATGGATGCCACTTCATAATCTTACTCGTCGTCAAATGTCCACTCATAGGGAGACCCCTGATCTGCTTCCTCACTATCATGGGGAAGGGTATGAGAAATTTCATTCCTCGTAAGATTGGTCAGCCTCGCAGGGTATCTCTTGATCACTGATGGGTGCAGGAAAGTAATCTCCCAGTGAATAGACATGATTGTGGTTTGCGTAGGGATCATGCGCAAGCTCATCCCTAAATTTGAGAGTCATGCACTCTAAGTGTTAGGATCCTCAATCCTAACATTATTAGTTAGTATTAGTTAGTATTATTAATCATTTAATTATTATATTATTAACTTATAAAGTGAACCATCACAACCCTTCATAACGTGAACCATCACGTCTCTTCATACGTGAACCATCATGTCTCTTCACCAACGTAGCTTTAGGGTAGATATATATATATTAGGTTGGCCATCCATATCAAATCATCCATGAATAATAAGAATAAGAATCATAGATTCCAAGGAGGGAGCCCCCTATAGTGGCAAAGCGATTACAAGGGAGCCCCCTTTGAGTGGCCTGCGATTACATTTATAGTAAGACCTTGAGGTCTTACCATTTGGTATCAGAGCCATGTGGGACCCAGTCATGTGGGAATTGCTCAAAGATCTTCATCAAATCACTTATGTGCGTGAGTATCAAACTCGGTTTGAGGATATCACCAAACACAACACAAGATTGGATGAATCAATTCTCATCAATGGCTTCATTAGGGGATTAAAAGAGGAAATTAGAATGGAGGTGACAAGGTTCAATCCCTATACCATGATGCAGACCTATGGATTGGCAAAATTAGCTGAAGATAAAATTAATGCACAACAACGATTAGGGAAACCACTTATGGAAAAATCGTCGACCACTTACATAGCTCCCAAACCTATGCATAATGGAAGGTCACAAAGCACTTACACAACCCCCAAATATAACCAAACTTTACGAATTAAACATCTTAGCTTTGAGGAGATGAAGGAACGACGAGCAAAAGGACTCTGTGATAATTGTGATGAACAATTTGGACCCCACCATAAATGTGTTACACTAACATTGTATTTATTGAAGGAAGTTGATCCCTGTCTCTCCATAGAGCAAGCAGATGAGGTAGTTGTGTCCGAAGCAACCAGTGCACCTACTCACCACAATGAAGACAATGAGGTCGATGTGCAAGAAGTTATTGATGTACCAAGCAAGGATGAGGTATACATACCCAAAGTGATCAATGCTAGCCAAACATGCACTCTACAAGACCTACACATACCTTCCTCACCAATAGTGAGTTCTTACCATATGACCAAACCTATTCGGAACCAATGCAGAGTGACTACACACTCCTTCTCCGTTGGCTCTACCAAGGAACCAAAAAAGGATATGAAATCATTACCATCACTTTTGATGCATCATTCTAAAGTATTTGAGGAACCCCAAGGGTTGCCCTCCCATCGTCATCATGATTTTCCTAAGGAAGATTCTACTATTGTTCTTGGCAACCCCCCGCTAATGCTTCATCCTTCTCGATATCCCTGCCTACGAAAGGATGCCATTAAAAGAGTCCAAGAACTTACACAAATCCTTCTTGGAAAACAAAGGACAAAGCTTCTCACTTTGAGCTTTGAGGACAAAGCTCTTTTTAAGGAGGGTGGCATGTTAGGATCCTCAATCCTAACATTATTAGTTAGTATTAGTTAGTATTATTAATCATTTAATTATTATATTATTAACTTATAAAGTGAACCATCACAACCCTTCATAACGTGAACCATCACGTCTCTTCATACGTGAACCATCATGTCTCTTCACCAACGTAGCTTTAGGGTAGATATATATATTAGGTTGGCCATCCATATCAAATCATCCATGAATAATAAGAATAAGAATCATAGATTCCAAGGAGGGAGCCCCCTATAGTGGCAAAGCGATTACAAGGGAGCCCCCTTTGAGTGGCCTGCGATTACATTTATAGTAATACCTTGAGGTCTTACCACTAAGCTATCCACAAGGACGTCGAGGGGCACAAGATTGTTGTGTCCCAAACCAGATTTGTCATAAGGCATTTGGTACTGTGGCTGGTAAGGAATGCGGGTGCCTTGCTCATACAAACCCAACCCATAACCGTTCCAGTTGCAGAGATGAAGATATCTCATGGTGAATGCAGGATTAGACATGTAGTTGATGTCCTCGAAAAAGGGTTCTTCATCCTATTCTTGTTGTTGATAGGGCTCTATGCCATAGTCAAGACCCCCATAGATGAAATTTGTTTGATTCGGGAGGAGGCCAAGAGGCACGATAGTATCTGTGGGAAGACGAGGTCGACCCATGTCTTATACCGACTCAATGGTAGGAGTAATTGTGATGTTTCTACCCAGGTATTCTCCTATACCAGTGTTGGCTAAATGCAGTGACTTGTACTGGCGGAGGATGGGACGGAGGCGAGGCTTGAATTGATTCAACGTTTGCCTCATGAGGTAGCTCCTCGTCCACTTGGCTAGGAATATCGCTTGTGGAGATGGTGCATATGCTTGGAGGGATCTCATCAATAGGCTTTTTCCCCATGTTCCTCGATGGAGGATTCACCGATGATGAAGGCATGTCTGGGGTTTCGAAGATGAGGATGGTATGGCATGAGATGATGATGGATTGGTTGAAGGTGATGGCGAAGGAGTCAGACCTTGGCTGGATGCATTTGGTAGGAAATCCAAATGGGTTGACGGTAAGGTCGACTTAGGGATTTGCTACACCAAGTTGTCGTACTTAAAGGGCTCAAGGTCTACAGAGACGACATGGACTTGCCTTTCATAGGTGTACTTGAGGCACTGGTGAGCGATCGAGGGTACACACTTCATGTCCCTGATCCAAGGTCTTTCCAACAAGATATTGCATGTCATCTCACCCTCCAAGATGTGTTACAATATCGGTATGGTCTTTTGTCCTACCTGGATAGGTAAGACTATTGTACCAATTGTTGAGCATATGGCATCATTTAATGCTCGAAGGGTGTAGGTAGACGCGACAATATGAGATGTTGGGAGCCCTAGATGATTGAGATTTATTGTAGTGATGATGTTGCTGGAAGAGCCAGTATCAATCAAGACTCTCTTGTAGGGTGTTTCATTTACACATGCGATGATGTGCAAGGGGGGATCCACCATATCATTTGGAACCGACTTGAGCCCATCTTCCTATAATGTGATCACTAGTTTCGTACATTGTCGAATATGCCCCATGAAATTTTTAGAGTTAGAATCCTAGGGCTGTAGCCCTATCGCCTTAAGGATCTCCATTAAAGCTTCTCAATGAGGTGGATATTACTGAATGAGATCATAGATGGAGATTCGGGCAGATGTTCTTAGGCTCTGAGCAAGCTTGCTCTTAATTGTGACCACAATTCGAGGTGGGAGGTTCGACACTGGAGGCGGTAAAGGCTACGACGTTGAAGGAACGTCGCTTGGAGCCGCATGTGGTGTGATTGGACTTGGGTATCGTTTGTTCCTCGTTACAATGTTGATCATGTCGACATACCCTTGCTTAAGGCGTGCGTTATGGACCTCATTCACCTGTGGCACTAGCTTTGTTTGTTCTACATAGGCATGTAATAGGTCTTTAAAAACACCCATCTATTGGTTGTTTGGCGTGATAGGGTTATTGACCTGAAGGTCATTCTTATCGATCATATCTTGTATCAGATGTTTGAACTTATAGCACATCTGCACATCATGCCCATTTTACCTATGAAATTTACAGTATAGGTCTTCTCGGTATCCTTTGGGCTTTGGTGCATTTGGATCGATAGGTCGACTCTCAAGTAGATTAATTGCCTTAGCTGCACAAAGGCGCTCAAACAAAGAGTCCATGGACTCTGCAATGGGTGTAAACTATCGCTTGGGATGACATTGTTGATTATGCCCTTGGTTTGGCTGATTATCCTTGTTATAGTTCCCAAGGGTAGCCTAATAATTAGGTTTATGAGGTTGCGCTAGTTGCGCAGACCCTTGGACACTAATGGCAACCTAATTGACCGATGATGGCTTAGGTTACGCTGGGTTGCTCTTGGCATTCTTCTTCACTCCTTGCGAGGCTTCGCAATATCTCCCTCTTTATTCTTTATGTCTTTGATTATTCTAGCTTACGCTAGAGCATCTTCAAGAGTAGGGTATTGCTGGAGTTGCAGCAACAAGGAGATAGGCTCTAAACAGCTCTTAGCAAACATTTGAGTCAACTCCATTATGGGGAGTAAATATGGCAGCTTGGCAAGCAATGCTCGCCACCTATTGCCATAGTTTGCTATTGACTCATCATCATATTGTTTCAACCCTGCAAGGTCAGCTAGTGTCACCTTCTTCTTGGTATTGAAGGTGAAGCATTCTAGGAACGCATCTATGAGTTGATCTAGATTGTGGATGCTATGCTTCGAGAGTTGGGTGTACCACTCCATAGCTGGGCCAAAGAGGGTAGTCAAGAATGTCCTCAAAAGCAAAGCATCATTGTCCTGGATGCCAAAGCATTGGCTCAGGAACTTGGTAACATGCTCCTACGCATCTTCTTCTCCTTTAAAGGTAGCCAATTGAGGCATCTTAAACTGCTTTGGATAAGAAGGGGCAGGTAACTAAGGATGCAACGGTTGACTCTGCAACTGGTACAGAGTGGGCTTCTAGGTCTCGAACCTAGAGGTCTTGTTCTCTACTGACTCTAGGCACTCTAGCAACGCCCTATATGCATCGAAGGATTTGATCTCCTCCTCTTTGATCTAATCCCGCGACGGAGGGCGAGGAACCTTGGGCCTATTGCAGGGTGGTGGAACATCACCCCCTTGCCTCGATAAGGTGTCTCAAGATATTCTACTTCTGGCTCATGCTCGGTGTAAGACCTATAAGGCGTCTCCTGAGATGGCCTATAAAGAGGGGTAACTGCCTGCGATGGACATCCTATATTTGGCCTGAGAGGTAAGTCTCGATTTGGCCTAGGAGGTCATGGAGGCAACATTGGATAAGGCCTAGGAGACCTATCTCGAATGATAGCAGGTTGCCTCTGATGGACTTCCTATCTATGGGTAGTAGGGGTAGGAACCCTCTCATGTAAGTTTTTCTGGAACAACTTGTTGGTCTGATGTTCAATCCTTTCTTTTTCTATCTGGTGCAAGCGGTCCAAGCGTTCTTTGTCTCGCCAAAGCTGCTTGAATTGTGCTTGGCATTCGACATATCTTGCAACCGCTTGATTTATTTGTTCCATTGTGCAGGGCCTAGGAGTCCTAGCAGCATCACCCTAGGGTCTATCTCACTCAAGATGATCTGAGATATCAATGGCGTGCTTCCCTCGATCGAGGGTAGTCGTGTTCACTTGAGGCTCAAGCCTCAACATGTGATCTTTATACTTTACTGGTGTAGAGGCACATTGTGCTTGCGCAATATACTATTCTTGAGGATAATCAGGGATCTCCTCATGCCTTCCTTCATTGATGAGGAAGGGAAGGGTTGAGTTGGCTCGCCCTGAGCGGTGAGTATCATACTCATCCTGGTATCTAGGTTGTTGTAGCCTATTAGGGCGATGAAAGGGTGAATTATGATCAATTGGCCCTGCCCAATGTGTGTAGTCTTGCTCTTGCCCATAAGCGGACGTGTTAGACCTAGCAGGCACACGGATGCGCAGTACTGCTCTATCCACTAGCGCCTCAATGCGTGTTTGCCTTTCATCAAAGAAGGCTCATGAAGTGTCTAGATATTGGGAACATGCTCCCTGATTAAGATCAAAACTTGTAGGGGTGTCCCGCATAGGGCTCCCTTATAGGTGATGTTCTTGACTTGCTATTCTGGGACTTGGGTGAGTAGAAGGCCGCCAAGGAGGGATGACCAAGTCCTTGGGGCTAAATTGGAGATGACTCGTGTCTCCAGGTCTACTCTCTGCAGTGTCCGCCCTTGAGTGGGCTTGGCTATGGGTACACACCATTGCTATTCCCTACCAAACCCTAGATGATTATCTCCTTTACAAATTTCTTAATAAAGTAGCACACAAGAATGGAAACACACAAATAAAACAAGTGTTTATCTCTTTTAAGGATTATGTGTGTTCCCTAAGTTGTTTTGTGTGTTTAGATGTGTTGTTTGTAAAGAGGACCTTGTGTCACGTGTTTGAATTTCATTGGATGATAATCTTGTGTTTAATTAGATTTCACCTATATGCTCACATCTCGACAACCGACAATAAAATTTTAGTCATGTAAACCCACCTAAGTATGGATATGAAACCCATACCCGATCAAGGAGCACAAGTCCTACCAGTCCTCACCCAATACTCACTTGGTCAATGTTATACCCTCCGAAGAGAAGTACATGCAAATTTTCCAAGCTACATCGGATCTTGGAGCTGACCTTGGCCAAAAACAAGGGTTCATGGGATTTGAGACAACGGGTGGAGATGAAAGCCACCGTCGTTGATCTCTACTAGTGGTTGGTGATGAAATCCAACTCACTAGCATTCAAGTGGAACATGGTGTGTGTGGTTCTTTTTAAGCTTAAATAAAGTAAACAATGAAGCACCCAATGATCTTTCACTAAATGCAAGGAAAGGTATGTTTTACTTTCAGAAAAGCTAGATAAAAAGCAACCTACAAGATGCAAATCCTAAATGATAACCTACCCATTGGGTAGGCTACAAGCAAGCAAACCATAGAGGTGCATTTCTACTTAATTACTTTTCAGATTTTCTTCTTTTTTTCGTTGTTTTTGTGATTATAGAAAAGTAAACCTATCTTTCTACCTTTCAAGCAATCAAGGGAGGCAAGAAAAACCAAATTTCAGTAGTTTTGAACAGTAGAAATGAAAACTGAAGGTTTAGGCACTTACCTCAATGGCCTATAAGCTTGCTATTTTTAGAATTTGGAGCAGAAAAGCTCCTATTTTGTGACCATACCAGGGTGGGACGGTGGCCAATTTGATGGTCGTCCTAAGGTGGGACGGTTGTGTGGTCGTCCCTGGGTGGGACGATCAGCAATCCAAAGGTCATTTTAGGCCAGAACGGCCAATTCCTGCAACAAAACAAAGGTAAAAACAGGGTTAAATATTTAACCAAGTCAATAGGGATAGGGTCCCACCGTGATCGCCACTGAAGTATGGGAAAAATGGTGCACCTAACAATGCTAAACAAGATGCATCTATATCTGGTATTAATTAAGCATTGCAAAAGGACATATTCAAGCAACCATGGAAGCCAAATAAGTGCAAGAAAATGGTGTTTCTCTTTATTTCATTTGATAAATCAGAACATGGTTACATAGATGTCCCCTTGAGGGCTCTAGATTGATACACTTGTTTACAAAATGGGTGCCCAAGGATCAAATCCTTTCAATAGCTCGTGTGCACTTCCAATGTTCTTCCTCGTACCCACAATTGAGGTGGGTGAACCTATGATATCGTCGCTTTGTTCTTCATTGTTCTGATCTTATTCTCCTTCCTCATGTATTGTAAAACCTACACCTACACACAAGGAAACCAGATTTTATCAATAGCAAGTGCGTAATATGTGAAACATGCAAAAGCAATACATGCAACTATAAGCTAGAAAGTGTAAATATGCAATGCACCTATCTAAAACAACTCCAAATGATTCCAAATCACAGAGGTATGCATAAAATATGATTTTGGGAATATATAATTGAAAACATAACAGAAATTGCATTTGAATCCGTGTCGCATTCGCGGTGTACCTATGAAGCCTACAAAACCCAAAATAAGCAATTTTTAGACCCAAACATCTCCAAATCAAACCAAACTTGGATAGTATGTATAAAATAATATTTTAAGAGGACCCATGTGAATGGATTAGCAATATCAATCACATATTCATGTGCCCCTTCAGATGAGCCCCATAAGCCTACAAAACACTAAAAATGCAATATCTCGCTCAATATAACTCCAAATTGCATGAAATTTGGATAGTATGTTCATAATCTAACCTAGAATATGCCTAATTAAAAAAAGTAGAAAAATTATGCATATATCTATCACCGTCCCTTGCAGGGATGGTGGTGACTATCATAGAATGGGGACCATCCTAGGGTGGGACGGCCACCAGTTCTACTCCTAATTTGCCACCAATTCCTCTGTGAATTGGTCAAAAACCCTCTCAATAGTGTTGTCATCAAATTTGGTGGTGAAATTCACTCAATTGGTTTGGTTTTGCAAACAAATTGCACCTCTTGAATCACTCGCAAACCTCCTTCGCTAGGTAGATATTTTAAGGGAAAAAGGCACAAAAGGGTGAGGGGAAATCTTGGCAGCACTTCATTGCTATGTCTCAAAACTCCTCTCTATGATTTGGGTGGAAAATGGATCCACTTTATAGCCAAAGGATATGGCCAAATGGGCATGCAAGGACATGCAGGGCAAGAGGTGCCATTTGTCCAAAAGTTGGCATGCATTGGAAGGGGAAGAGAATCTCCCTTTTTGGCCTCCATTCTACAGCATGTCATAAGGATTTTGTGCCCTCAGGTCTGCATGCTTGAATAGGCGGGATAAATGGTAGTTTCTGGGTGCCATTTATCCAAAATTTGACTTTTTGGGAGTCAAAGCTTGTGGTCGTCCCACCTAGGGATGGTCGCTTGCCACCATCCCTGGGTGGGACGGTCATGAACTATGACCATCCCAGGGTGGGACGATCATGCCTATGTGGCCCAAAACCTCCCAAAAGTGGGGTAGAGCCTTCCAAGAGTGGTTAGGACCACTATGTAACCTCTGAGGGTTGCCCAAGGGGGTCATATGATGTCAATTAGTCAATGCTTTCAATCACCTAATCAGATTGACATGATTTTAGTGTCTACAAACGCCCATTGTGACACTTACCGACCTGTCTTGTTCGCTAACATTGTACCTAGGAGTACTCAAAGCCCTAGTAGATTGGAAGACATGGCAGAAGTACAGGGTCAGCACACTGATCAAGAACCACTTGTCAAGGAGAAGGGCAAGCAGCTGCTCCTTGAAGAAGTCACTCCGAATAAGAGGAGTGCTGGTGCAGAGCTTTCGCTCCCTCACATTACGAAGAAGCCTCGGTTTGGTTCAGTTCGACCTTTCAGCACAAACCCTCCTGCAACATCGACAGCCATGGATGTGGTCATTCTCAAAATTCCTATTTAGGCGCAGCAAGCATGACAGGAGATAGAGTTCATTGACCTGGAAGCAAAAGTGTCATAAAAGGAAGGAGGAGCAAGCCCCATCATGTAGCAGTTCACCGTTTTGGCGCTGGCAGTGCTCAAGCCCTTAGGTGCATTCTCTCTTTCCTCTTCTCTCTCTTTTGTGCCTCTGGAAACCCCCCCTCCAGCGTCAAAACCCTTGTTTCTATCCATCTCGCGTTCAGTGTCTCCATGTCTATCATGTCCTTTCCTATATCTTAGTCATGGCAACCCTCAGCGTTACCCCCTATTTCTCAGGCGTTCAGCTCTTTTGTGTCTATCTCTAACGCTTTTGTGTTTCCTACAGCATCTACCCCTGCCCCTCCTCAAGTCTCTGTTAATCCAATTGTTGCATCTGTCACTACCATCAATCCAAACCTATTCTCGCCCCCTTGCACCTCCTCAGTAGCAGCAACGACGCCTCTTAATATCCCAACCCTAGATCCTAATGCCACGGTTGCAATTATCCAAACCCCAGCATCTCCTAAAGTTGTTGCATACATTGCCTCGGTTGTTCCTGATTCAGCTGCTAAGTTAACCCTCAGCAAGCTTTGTTCCCCTTCATGCCACTTTTCGGAGTACAGGAGCTGATGGAGATGGAGCTGGAGGTTTTATAGGAGGACCCAATCGCGAAGAGTCTATGTCGAGCACAACAGAGTTCCTCAAGCTGACTTAAAGGCCAGAAAAGAAAGAATGCGTAGGCTCTAGCCCAAGTGGAGAAGAGGGCTATGTTTGAATCGCAAAATATGCAACTCCAAAAAATGGATAAAGTGCCCAAGGTCCAGAATCCACTAAAGGAGATGACCCCTGCAAATTATGCCTATCATCATACAGTTGAAGACATGAGGACGATCAATCCAGCAGAGAAGATAGGGAATATCCAGGTTGAGATGGGCTCTATCTATTTCCACGAGGAGCACTTCAAAGCTCGTTGTTATGAGGCCGAGGCCAAAAACGTAGAGCTTGAAGAAACACTGGCTCTCACAAGGGCACAACTTGAAGAGGCTTAGTCCAAATCTGAGCAGTTGCAGCAGTGCATGACCAGTCTAGAGCAGGAGGTGGAGAATTACAAGAAAGAATCTAAGCAATGCCTCAAAGCGCATGCAGAAGTAGAAAACCAGTTGCAGGTTTTGAATGCTCAAGTTTAAGAATTGTAGGCCCAGTTGACAACAAAGGTAGGGCAAGCAAAGGTCTTATCAAAATAGCGTATTAAGGAGGTTCGCCATCGCTTACTGACCAACTTTCGAACTAGGGCACGCAAAGCAATAGCAATCCTGACATTCATTTGGGAGGCCAAGCAGTCCGTCACCTATGATGCTTCCATCATAGAGGATGTTGAAAGGGACATTGATCAATGGCTAAAGCTGGCCATGAAAGTGCAGACCCTAGATAAAATGGACCTCGAACTTACTCCAATGTGCCTGCTTGCTCGGTCATAGGCAACTACAAAGATAACGTTACGAGATTACTTCACGAGGATGAAAACAACCCAAGAGGCGTGAAGGCTGATGGACGCGTTTGAGCGGGAAAGACGAGTTTCTATGATATATTTTGAAACTCTCGCACAGATCGGTTTCCCTGCCTTCACTAACGAAGAAGACCATATTTTGACAAAAGAAGAGCTGAAGTCAGTCTAGGACGCCTTCAAAAATGATACTTCAGAGATTGACAGTTGGGAGGAGCCAGTTTTAGAGCATCAAGTGATGCAGTTAATATCCAGGTTCGCGCAGATTGAAGCTTATTTGGTAGACCTCAGCTAGAGGGCTAACTATGCTGACATAGACCAGCTTGAAACCTTCGGATACCTGGTCATGGAGCTCAAAGATTGTGGCACGATTAAAGAAGACGCTTGGGCCTTGGTCCAGGAAAATTATGAGCGTATCCAAGAACAACTCCCGCGATCGGAACCTACCCAGCAACACGAAGATCAAGCACAGGTAGAAGACCAAGGTGAAGGAGGTAAGCACCAAGAACAAGAGGGTCATGCGCGCCAAGAAGAAGAGGAAGAAGCAGAGAGGGAGAAGTTGGAGGAGGAGTTTACTGCCATCAATGAGCATTCATAAAAGGACAGCGATGATGACTCTGAGTCCAAAAGATAAGGCTTGGGATCTCAACATTGAGGCGATCTCAATCCCCCCATGAATCGCCAGAGAAGTTGGCATTCTTACAACATTGACTTTCTCTATATATATTTTTCTATTCAGTAATCTCTTCTTCCTTGGGGCTCTGTTCTTTTTTTAGAATGAATTCTTTGTTTCTTGCCTTTTGCTATCAAAAATTGTTGGCTACAGTTTTTCCTAATCGGGCAGGGTCTATGTATTTTCGAAGGCAAGGGTAGTTTCATGCTAAGCCTCCAAGCACAAATTGGTTTCAGGGCAAAATCAGAGTGTAGACCCATTTTTGGGCTAGAAAGCAGCAACACCCACCTTTGGAGAAGTAGGCATAAGTAGCACCCAGGAAGTTTCGCCCTTGAATGAGAGAGCAAGGCAATTCCGGGCCTTGACTGGGCACAGCTGTAGTTTTTAGAAGGAAAATGCTAAGTGGACCAAGGTGTTTTTGCCCTGAAGGAGAGCGCAATGCCTTTTTGCCCTATCAGAAGAGCGCAAAGCCTTTTCGGGGCTAGACTGGGTGAACGCGCTTTCATTCTGCTCTAACACAGTGTAAATTTGCTTCAATGCGATGTGGGGCCCAATTTTGTTTCGCCTTAAACTTGGAGTGCAACCTAATTTCGAAGTTAGGAAGAGTGAATAGCCCTTTGACTTTTCCACAAGGTGTTTCGCTCTGTTTTCCAAGCGCAAGGCAGTTTTGGTCCTAAGGAAGGGTGCAAGCGCCTTTGACTTTTCAACACCAGTGTTGCTCCTGAGGCTCCAAGGCGTTTCACTCAATATTCCAAGCGTAATTCCTTTTCGAGGTGAGGAGAGAAATAGACTTTGACTTTTCCAAGGCGTATCCCATCAAACAGAAAAAATGCTAAGTGTGGATCAAGTCTTTTCACTCTAGTTTTTTAGTGCAAAGCAAATTCGGAGTAAGTGGGAGCGCAATGACATTTGACTTTTCTACTCTAGCGCCCCTCCCAATGCAGTAAGGCATTTCGCTCCCGTTTCCAACGCAAAGCAGTTTCAAGCCTAAGGAAGGGCGCAAGTGCCTTTGAATTTTCAATGCCAACGCTTCTCCTGAGGCTCCAAGGCATTTCGCTTTAGTTTCCTAGTGCAAGGCAATTTTGGGCCAAGTCGGAGCGCAAGCGCCTTTGACTTTTCCACATCGGTGCTGCTCCCAAGATAGCTAACTAGTTTCATTGTAGTTTTGGAGCGCAAGCCCATTTCGGGCCAAAAAACAACGAAACATAGATCGGCCTGCATCCACAAGACGCTTGTTTTAGTCTAGCCCTCCCTGCTGCAGCCAAAATTCCTCATAAATGCTTGTCATCAACGAAACAAGGTGCATCCTTATCCATTTAAACGCAGTCGGTCTAAGAAGCTTCCAAACTTGATGTTCCCATATTTCAAAATCTGATCTTTTGTTGAGGTGGTTCCAGCAGGCGAGGATACGACGCCAGCAAGCTAATCCATCAACACATTGAAGAGGTGCAACTGCATTTCAGTGAGTCATCAATTTCGGGCCATGCCTCATTACTGTTTAATGAGTGCTCAAATCCTATCTTTGTTGCCACCGCGATATTTTGTAGGTGTGCATTTATGTCTCAGAGGCAGAATCCTCTATAAAAGCTAGCAATTCTAATGTAATATGATGGACGTTTTGCTAGAGACTTGTTGTACATGAATTTTGCTATCAATACAGAGAATACTTGGCTCTAATTTTAGATTCATGTATGTGTGTATGTTTTCTATCTTATATTTCTATTAAATTCTCTGCTTTGTCTGTGGGTTATAATTCTATGTTTGGATTTAGCCCCCGATAGAGGGTGAACACTCGAATAACTCTATAAATTGCACATATAAGGCATCTGGTTTTAATTTATGTTACATTTTTTGTGTTGAGTGCTATTGATTCAGAGTGCAATTAAGTTATCGTGTTGCTTGTCCATCACCCCTGTTCTACTTGGCCTGAGGCCATATTTTCCATTCCCTTTAGTTATTTGTAATTTCTTTCGTGTTCCTTAATCTCAATCCCCAAGTTAGAATAGCAAGGGAACCAGCCCATATCTAGAGATTGGCACGGGAGGCATTCCTTCCTTTCAACCTTTCAATGTTGGTCGGGTCTAGGGCGTATGGATGAAACATTCCATACCTAAGGCAGATTCTTGACCAACACTCCCCTCATTGACTGACCATCTAATATGTTTTTTATCAATTGCAAACTCTCTGATATGAAGTTCCATGTTGATGATCCTTTGGGTAGACTCATTTTCCTAAACAATTTCATTGCATCAAAACCTATATATTTTTGAAGTCATATTTTGGCCCAATTCTTTCCTTGATCTCTGAATAATCTCCACCTAAGTTTTGCTCCTAATGCCAAATTCATAAGTCTGCAATTTCATAAGCCAGCTCCACCAATGCTCTTTCCTTTGCAAACCCTATCCCAATTACAAATCAATTTCTGATGCAATACCTATTGGCAGTCTTGAAAGTGACATCATATAAATAGGAATGGATTGCAATGTAGTCTTTATGAGTTGTAGCCTTCCTACCATGGTTAAGAACTTACCTTTCCAACTTGCCAAGCAAGCTTTCATTCTATCCAAAAAAGAGATCCAAAGCTCCTTTTTATTTCCTTTATCAGACAAAGGAATACCCAAGTAGGTTGATGGAAATTTTTTAATTTTAAACCCTAAAATATTCACAATAATTTGTTGTAAATCTAGGGCAATATTAATGAAAAAATCTTAGATTTTGTAGTATTTACCAACTATCCAGTAGCCTTCTCATAGCATGATAATATTGATTTAAACTCCATGGCCTCACTGACTGAGGGATGGCCCAAAAGAAAAGTATCATCAACAAATTGGAGATGAGATTCAAAGGGACCATTTTTTGCAACTTGAATACCCTTGATTTTTCCTTCCATTTTTGCCTTTGAAAAGGCTCTCCCTAATGCTTCCGCCAAAATAATGAATAGATAAGGAGAAAGTGGATCACCTTGACGAAGTCCACAAGATGACTTGAAGTAACCAACAGGAGAACCATTGATCAAAATAGAAAATTTTGCAGTGCTATAACAACATTTAATCCACTCACACCAACTATAATCAAAGCCAAACTTTTTGAGAATAGCATGTAGAAAATTCTAGGAAACCCTATCATATGCTTTGTTCATATCTAATTTCAAAAGCATACCTGGTTTTTTCATGGAATGAAGAGAATGTATGGCCTCTTGTGCAATAATTATACCATCAAGAATTTGTTTACCATGAACAAAGCCACCTTGTTCCTCTGAGATAAGACACCCTAGAATGCCCTTCAACCTGTTTGCCATAATTTTTGAAATGATCTTATAAATCATATTACAAAGGCTTATTGGACGAAAATTATCAAAATATTTTGTCGCCTTTCTTGGGAACCAAGGTAATAAAAGTAGCATTGATCTCACTTATTATAGCCTTCCTTTTTCAGGCCTCTTCAACCGCAACTAACATATCACTCTTCAATAAATCCCAAAAATTTTGAAAGAAAATTGTAGGAAATCCATCGGGGCCAGGTGCCTTGTTAGGATGGAAAGAGAAAACTGCTTCATGGAGCTCCTCCATAGATATCTTCTTCATCAAGCTTTCATTTTGTCCCTGAGTGATAATTGATGGAATATTTTGCAAAATGTTTTCTTGTGCCTCCTTATCTTGCCTAGAATCTGACAAAATATTTTTGAAATAATTAATTGCTTCCTTCCTTATATCTTCTTCATCCTCAATATTTCTTCCATCTGGAGTTATAATATTTTTGATATGACGAAGAAAAAATTTGTTTTTGTTGTAGCATGAAATTTTTTGTATTTCTATCTCCTTCCTTGAGCCATTTCTCTCTAGATTTTTGGAACCAATATGACTCCTCCTTTTTCAATGCATTATGATAATCAAAAAGTAATTGTTTTTCTTTCACATAAGAATCCTGATCCATTCCATTAATTTCTACTATCTCTTGTAAATTTTTGAGCTTGGATTCAATTTCTTTCTTTTCTTTAAAAATGTTACCAAAATATTTGGCATTCCATATCTTCATTTGCTCCTTTAAATATTTCAACTTTTGAACAAACTTGTACATACATGATCCTTCAAATTTTGATTCATCCCACCATAACATAACCATCTGGAAAAAATCAAGGTCTTGGAGCCACATAGACTAGAAGCAAAATGGCTTTGGATGACCATTATTAGGTAACTCACAAGTCAAAAGAATGGGTTTGTGATCTGATCCTGCTCGCAATAAAATATCTGAAGAGATTGTATACTTTGTTTGCAACCATTTATTGGATAACAAGAATCTATCCAGTCTTTCTGCTATATGATTTTTCCCAATGCATCTATTATCCCATGTATATTGAAAGCTTGAGGGACTAACATCCCAAAGGTCATTTGAATTGACAAATGAAGCAAAATCTTGCATTGATTTAGACCATCCTAGAATGCCACCCTTCTTTTCCAAAGGAGATAGAACAATATTAAAATCACCCCCAAGAATCCATAGATCACAATGAATCATCATTGTATTTGACAAAAATATGCTAAGGTCCTTCCAACATCTTTCACGAGGAGTAACTATAGTTGGAGCATATACATTTATAACCCCAACTTTGATGTTTTCCTCTTTCCTACAAAATAATCCAGCAACCCAATTACTTTTTGCTTCTAATAGTTGTCCATCCCATTTGCATTTGTCCCATATTATTGCAATACCCTCAAGCTCCTGTAGAAGAAACTGCTAAACAATCACCTATCTTCCAAATCTTCTTAAAAGCATCCTTACATTCCTCACTACTTAATTTTGTTTCTTGTATTAAAATAAACTCAGGACTATAACAACCTATTAATTCCTTAATAACTCTTTTTAAGGGGTTTTATTCATACCCCTAATATTCCATGATATCATTTTCATCATCAAACTTTTTATTTTTATTAGTGGGCTTAGCCCCACTTCTTGTTAACACCTATGATATTTTTATTTGGCTTCCCAGATCAATATCCTTTTGAGTTTTTTTTCTCTTTGTTCCTGCTTTGATGGCCTTCCTCTCCTTCCATTTCTCCCAACACTCTCATCTTCATCAATCTCTTCTATTTTTTCATATTGTTCATAATGAGACTTATCTTCTAAAGATTTATGTTGCCCTAAAGAGTCGAAAGTGCAAGGAATAGCCTCATTAGCATTTTCTTCTTTATGTTGCCTTGAAAACTCTAAATTGCATAGATGATCCTCCATAGTCATCACTTTCTTATGTTGGCCTGAAAACCCTAAATTTCCTTGGATATCCTCCATAAGATTTTCTTTACTATATTGCTCTTGAAATCCTAAAGTGCAAGGAATACACTTCGTACTACTTTCATTTTTATTGTAAGGAGAAGATTTTATGCTACTTGAGGATAATAAAGGTGATTTACCTGGATTAAGCTTGACCTCCTTCACCTCATTTGCTTTAAAATTTGCCTCCCCATCTTCCTTTGTTTTAAAATTTGCCTTCCCCTCTTCCTTCGCACCTTTAGCTCCTTCTATATTTGAACTTGTGCATTGTACTTCCTCATCCCCCATATCATTTTTTCTTCTAATGGTTGATTCGAGTGAACTGTAATGGCCTTTGCCATCTGATGATGTAGAGGGATTTTTCTAGCCACTTTCTTAGGAGTGGAAAATCCTTGATTTGACCTAGCTTCTCCTGTGATATGATCTCCTTGTTTCAAATTGAAGCTACCCTCATGCCCAAAAATTTCCATCTCTTCCTCCATCATTTTCACTTTGCAGTCTCTTGCCATGTGCCCAGTTTCATGACATTTGCGACATCGGAATGCAATATTTTCATAATCCACTTGTTGATCCCATTCTCTTGATTCAGATTTAATCCTAATCGACTATGGTAAAGGTTTAGAAATATCCATGGCAACACATATTCGAGTGTATACAACATGCCTTCTCTCCTTAGTAGTTGGTCCCTCCTGGATGAATTCACCTAGAGTATTACCAATATTCTTCAAAACCTCCTTATTGATGAGTTGATAAGGAAGTCCAAAAAGCCTAATCCATATCGAAAGCCTTTTAATAGTTTCTGTGTCCACAAAAATTCTCACTCCAAGGTCTTAAATATAATGCATCTTTGCCCCTAAACCATGGGCCTCCATCCATTATTTTATCCCTTATTTTTGAACTAGAGAAAATAATGAGGAAAAATCCTTTTGGAAGAAAAGTCATGGAGTAATTTGAATTCAATCCCCACTTCCACTTGATCCAATTTTGAATCTCAGAAAAACCTAGCCAATATCCATGAAACTTACATATTAACCCTCTGGTTTTAAGAACCATTATATCATGCTCAATCATCTCATCCTTGATAATCACTTCTGGTGTAGAATCTGCTACCTGGACTGGGTTTGCCATAGATTCGCTCTTCCTCTTATTGCTAGCTAGGGCATCCATACTTCCAACTTGGCCATTCATACTTTCAGTAAGGACTTTCACAAATGACTTTCTTTCCATGTTACCTAGATTTTCTTCAAATGAATCCTTTAAATTCTCCTAAGATCTGGAACAAGAAGTGGCACTTGTTCCTTGATCACACTTTGCTTTCTACTTTCTGCTTCCCTGCTCACACTTCCTCCTCACTCCCAGCTCGCGCTCGCACTCGCACTCCCTTTCGATTGCACTCACTTCCAGTTCGCGCTCGCACTCGCACTCTCTTCCAACTCGCACTCACTTCCAGTTCGCGCTCGCACTCTCTTCCAACTCGCACTCACTTCCAGCTGCGCTCGCACTTACTCTTGACTGCACTCGCACTGTAAATAAATTCTGGTTGGGACTGTTATTTTTGTTATGATTGAGTGGTAGCTAGATTTTTTTTAAGTTTTCTGGAAGTGTTCTACTAATCTATCATGTTTCGGAAGTTGTTTTATCAATATGGTTCGACGGTAGTAGTAAGTGGATGATAGTATTTTGTAAGGTTGTTGCAGCATATTGTACTATCTTACACAACTTGATGTACAGGTTTGGGGACCCTAAAACCCCTTTTTACCCTAATAAAAAAAAAGTTAATGTTTTTTATAGTCCCGACAAGGACACCGCAATGGCAAAAGGCATTTGGCTCTCCTAGCAGAGACCCAAGTTCAATTCATGGGGAGGGTGGCCCTCGATGTGCCCCCAACTTTTCAACCTATTCAAAAAAAACAAAGTAGTGTCTCATGCTCACAGGGTTTATAGCATTTGGTGGAACTGAAGAATTTCACATCTTAAACCAAAGTTCAAATCTCATGGAAAAACCTTAAACATTTAAAAAATCAAATGGTATGAGCTCAACAGGTTAAATTCCTCTACTTTTATGGCGGAGACCCTAGTTCGAATTTGCCAAATGAAATATACATAATTGTCAATTTATTATAATACCATTATATGTTCATAATATAACACAATCAGAAGCTATTCCAATCCCATATAATCAATTAAAAAAAACATAGTAGTGTCTTGTAAGAGAAGATTCTATATTTTCTACATGCAATATACAATCAACCCAGTGTTTGTGTCTTTTGCCATTCATGCTAATTTGAGACAGCCTAAATAGAATTTGACAAAAACAATTTCCCAAGCTTATGCATGGTAACATCTTTGACCACTTCTTCATTTAGACCTTTTGCTTTCCATCCCTCATAATCGATTCATAAAATATGTCATTCTATACTTATTGGATTGTCTACCACGTCGCATTAAGCTATGCAGATGCTTCGTATCCGATTAGTTTGTCTGATGCCACAAATCCATCATACTTGTGGCTCATTCAGTTATGACTTGAACAAAGCACGCACATAGTCATCAAGAGAGGAAGAACATAGAATCCTTTCATAACTCTGCAGCCTTGCTTAGGGGAAGAAATGATCGTATGAAACAGCAATCAATGGTGAATTGTTTATTTTAGTTTGATGTCTCTAGAATTCTTGTATATTGATAACTTTTTTAAGTCATTCATGCTCGTTGATAATGCATTACTATAGGTGAGATGAAATCACACATGAAAGACCACTCATTAGCAACCAACAGTAAACAAGCAATATTTGGCAGTCATGATGCACTGAAAAAGAATAGTGTTATTCTGCACTAAAGTGAGTAGAACAATTGGTTCATTCAATGCCTCTCATTGTGGACGACTATAGCTACAATTTCAAATGCGATACAAATCAAAATATCCTTCAATGGTTGATCGTGCTGATAAACTGAATTAGTTACTTCTAACTGGACTAAATCCTCTTAGTGAAAACAAGTCATGCTATGCTCAGTCAAATGGATACTATAATTGATTGCCAACATAATCTCTTCTAGTACGATAAAACTTTGTAAGTGCATTTTAAGTCAATTAGTTGAAGAATACAATTCAACTGGGTCAAAGAATGATTCCATAACCAATGAGACACTGCTTACTGGAGAACAATATGAAGTGCTAATCATGGATACGAAAGCTATGTGAGACTCCTCCCAAAAAAACTAATATACAGTGGTGAGTCCACAGTTAGATTTTGACTTCATGTCCTCTTATTCTCCATGTTAAATAAGTGTTTAAGACTCCACCAAAAGGCTTTTTCATGCAAAGACCACGAGGAATAAGAAGCAAATCAGATTTAACAACTGAACTTGGACATTACTAAGAAGTTACAATTGGCGTACAGAATTTGTTCTTCCATTATCACATATGTGCTCAAAAGCATTTATACTAAACCAGGACTATTGTTCTTGAGGCTTGCTGTCCGTTTGAGCAGCATTTGTGTTTCTTCATTAGGAGTGACCATAGCGTTTTTCATATGTTCAAGCATCTTAGGGTCACTCTTTCCAGCTTTAATATACGTCCGAAGCAAAAAATTGTAGATCTCTGCATTTACATGATTCAAGTCTCTGAGCATTTCAAAAAAATTCTCTGCACTTTCAACATTCCCATGCTTCTCAATATGTGTTAGTATGGCATGTACATTTTCAGGTTTTGGCTGCCATTTCAAACTTTTTCCAACTAATGCAGAATTCTTCATTGCTGTTACAGCTTTTTCAAAGTTTTCATTCTGTATATATCCCTCAGCCAATATTTCCCAAGTGTTGAAATTTGGTTTTCCTCCTCTTTCTAGGATATGCTCAAAAAGCAATTCTGCCTTCTCCAACAACCTTTCCCTCACATAGAAACCAAGAATCATGTTGGGTACTCTAATATCATAAGTAGCACAAACAGATTCCCATTCCTTGAAAATTGCTTCAGCTCCCTCCAGGTCCCCAAGTTTCACCAATGAAGAAAGCATGAAAATATAGCTTCTGTTTAAAAGTTTAGGAAAGGTTGTTTTTAAAGATTCCCAGATCCTGTACATTTCCTCTTTATTGCCAAGACTAGCATACTGACTAATAAGGTACTCATAAGCAGAACGCTCCCCTTTAGGCATCTTATTCTTCACCTCATTCAAGGCAGATTCTGCCTTATCAACAAGGCCAGCCTTGATGTACATGTTTGCCACAGTGCTGTAAATGGTCCAGTCTGTGTTCACAGAATTATCATGTTTAACCTCATCCATCACCTTTTCTATACTATCCACATCTGACATGGCAGCACAAGTTGTTATCCAAATGTTATAAGAGAATGCATCTGGTGAAATACCATTTCTCCTCATTTCTTGGACTACCAGTGGCACCTTTTCAAACTGATGTGTCTGCATATATAGATTCATCATTGCATTATAGTTAAGTGCAGTTGTAGCATAACCAGATATTTTTATCTTTTCCATTATCGCCTCTGCTTTTTCAGCCAAATTTGCTTTCACATAAGCATTTAAGAGTGCCCCATAAGTCAATCTATTCTTTGCTGCATCAGGAAGTCCTTCAAAATACTTTTCTGCACCTTCTATGCCATGCACTTTCGCTATCAAGTCTAACCGGATAGCAGCATCAGCTGGAGACAACTGATAATTTCTACGACTGGCAATCCACTCAGAAACCTGCAGTTCATCCCAATCCTGCTGTAAGATTCTCGCATAGACATACAGAGAATAATCCACTCAAGAGTCTGTCAATTCTGTGGGATGTCAATTTCAGCTACCGACAAAAAATACACATATAAAACATGCAAAAAACAATTTTATCTAATGTGCCAACCATAATAGAGCATATAATCTCATGTTTTACACTCCAGAGCATTAGTGGTTGAAGTAAACCTGTGCATAATTGATCCTTTCCTTGAATGTTACTGTTGTAAGACATACTAGTCATGTCATTCAATGGCCACACATGCAAATACCCATCCATGGTAAAGAAGAAAACGAAAATGTTACACTTACCAACAATAAAGAATTAGAGATGTATTGTGGCCAACTGATGCTATAGAAGACTACAATAGATAACACTCGTCACTGACAAAAGAATTTGGCTCGTCTTGTAGCCGAGTGATAGGTAAAAATTGGGATTAGAGACAAGAATTTGGGTTGTCTTGTAGCCAACTGATGCGTGAAAATTGGGATTAGAGACATTCGGCAAAGTTCTAAAAAATAAAAAATAAAATTCAAAGTTTTAAGCCTGTTACATAGGTAAACCATACGAGTTTGCCTATTACACTACAAGCAGTGAATGATATTTATTGCAGACGATTGAGTAGCATAAACACCCACAAATTCAAAGCATATAGTTCTCTTCTTTTTTTATTTATTTTTATTTTTTCCAAACAGCATTGAGCTTTCACTTATCATGAGAAAACTCCAGTCAAGCAACATGCAATGAAATTGCTTGTTTCGTCAATGCCGTACACAGCAAGTGCAGGTTAAAAAAAAACACTTTTACAAAAATTAAGATTATGGCTCTAAGGAGAGTTTGTAATCACTGCTTTGACAACAATGTAGAGAATTAAATGTGGGAGCAAATATGACAGGACCATTTGGCATGTATCTTAAAACAACTACCAAGGTGACAGACATCGGGATAACAAGTGTTCAAGAAAGTTCAAGAAGGCAATTTCAGCAGTAATAATATGCAAATAAATACATACAAAATGCTAAGGATCAGCTCATTTATGTGACATAGAGTCCCCTCTGCATTAAATTATCAGCTAGATCAGATATAAAAATAGAAGAGATGTTTTAATCCATAGCATACAAACTCACATCTAAGTCGAAGTTTGTAACTGCAGTATAAATCCTTAAGGTGTCCTTCATCTTAGATTTAAGCGGTCATATATAACCTGTTCTTGACTGTTCAAGAATAGTTAGTTATACCAGTTACTGCTAGTTTACTACCTACACTGATTGGAAGAGAACATGTAAGCAGAGAGAATAGTTATGCTTCAAGCAGCAGGCATCATCTGGAGGGATTAGCTTATAATGAACCTGGAAGTAACAAATTAAACAACTAGCAAATGGAGAGAGGTGGGAGAGGGGTGAAAAATCTCCAATAGGGATATGCACTTTTCCTAGATGGATATATACAGATATATAAAAGCCAAGTACACTACCTAATTTATCATCTTGAACAGTGCAAAGTTGAAAATCATATTATTGAATATGTGGTCAATTATGAGAATACTTCTCTCTTGGCATTAAAGAGCCAGGAAACTAGCGTATAAGCATCATTTAACAAAGGCAAGCACTAAGCAGTATAAAACAAATCAGAATAGCTCTTCAAGGTACAAATAATACAGAGATATTACCCTGCTCCACAATTTGCAAGAGGCCAACCTCATTGATATCCTTCCCATGTTGCACCATCCAAACTTAAAGTTACCGTTGTTTGAATGTTAAATATATGAGCAACAAATATATTCATTTGTGGCATAATTTCTATCAATTTTATGATCATTACAACTAGTAACAATCCTTGTGCCACATAAAGGGATAGGTCCTATGGAGGATACTAACACTCCAATTTTTGTTCCCCATGTGATTCCATAAGACAAGCTTACTTCAACAATTTGCCAAAATCAGAACATTTTCCAGGAAATTTGGAGGTTGACTGTGTAAGAGACGCATTTCTCAGCAACTGATGGAAAGAGAAGGCTGCAAGTTCGCAACACCCATGCAAGATTTATTACCAAATAGCAGTCTGTGTTTAGTCTAAATTTTCAAATAATTTATTGCTATCATTACTGATGTTGTTTAATGAAACAAATTGCATAGATATTTGTAGTGGTTCAGTTTGTTCTAGACCCATGGATCCGTGTAGAAAGCCTCTTCCCCTACATGTGCCAGGTAGCTGAGTAACTTGTCAAACATCTATATTGAAGGATTTTCATCAAACTCAACTGAATTTGCTCTACATTTCCATAGGAAACAACTTATGCACACTATTTACTCATCAAAATTAAACAGAAAGATATCATTTTGACTGTTTAATTTTTCTAGTCAGTTTGTTTTAAGTTTTAACTATTAAACACTTCAATTTATATGGGGTGTGAAACAGGCCTCATTTGTTATTACATAGATGTGGTCCAAATTCATGGAAGATCCAAGGCAGGCTTACATGAAAGCAACTAAGAAGATTGTGCAGTATGCCAAAGGGACTATGCCCTAGATATCACCTTCCCAACAAGAGGTACCTTTAAGAAAAGAAGCTGCATTGACTTAGTAGACTAAAGATACAAATGATTGCAAATCTATGTTGAGGAAACAACTGCAATAACACCTGCAATGCCCGTGTCCTTGTTTCTAAATGAAAACTATTCAAAAAAATTATCATCTAGGCTTCCAAATTTCCAAATATTTCCATCAGCGCTTCCGAATGTTTCCATGGGTGTTTCTTCATGTTTCCTAAGAGTTTGACCAAAGATAATTACAACTTTGTGGTGTTAGAGGTATTGTGTGGGCCTTAGACCTACATATAACATACATGACTCCTTTTAATTAAAAAAGATCTATGTTGAAAAAGACTTTAAGATGAGCCAAAGGTGTTTGTGTTATGAATCTTATATTATTATGATGTAATCATTTGTGAGTTCCAGAGGTGGATACGGGTCGTCACTATTCAGTTGTAACCAGAGACCTCTCTGTTCTTGATTGGTAGTCACTATTCAGTTGTAACCAGAGACCTCTGTTCTTGATTGGTCGTCACTATTCAGTTGTAACCAGAGACCTCTGTTCTTGATTGATGATTGTTTATACAGATCTGTCGCATCAACGCAAAGTTTCATTGAAGCCAAACTGCATTCCCAACATTTGGTATCAGAGCTTTAACATTGCAAAGGTAAACCAACGCTGTAGAATGGAGACACCTCCCAAAGTTGGTGAGTGCTGCCCTGGCCAATTAAAGAGTTGCAGACGCGACAATCGTTGAGTTCGATCAAGGAAGAAGATCCTCCCAAATTGATTGCACCTGTTTGTCTTTCTTATTTGTTTGATTTTCAGGTTTGATGCTGAGTGTAGAGACTTTTAAAAATTGTCTGAAGCGATTGCCATCCAGCAAAGAGAACGAGACGTATTGTTCAATATTATGAAGTTCATGTTTTATGAAATCCATGTTAGTTTACGAACTCCTTTTTAAGGTGGGAGGGTTGTAGACCAAGGTGCTGTTTCAGATTTCAATTAAGCTTTTGCAGTGGATTTTATATCTGAATTGTTTGAAGAAGCAAGAATAAAGAAACTGTGAGAAATTATCAACAATAACAATCGCAAAAGATCAGTTCTTTAAAAAATATATATTTAATTTTAATTTTTTAACAATTAAGATAACATTTTGTATTTGATAATAAAGCTTCATATGTTGTTTTGGCCTCATCAATGTTAAATACTTCCTTCTTTATATTTCAGTACATTTAATAATGGCAATATTTAAATACTTCTCTCAAATGGGACGAGCTCAAGTGATAAAGTAAGTCGGTTTCATGGCACAACAAAGGCAAAATGGAGGCAAATAGAAAGGATTCAAAAATATCTAATCACAAATTTTCTCAAAATTAAGGCCACAACCCCTTATGAAATTATTCTAGCTGAAACTGGAATGTTTGCTTTAGAAGCAATTGCTATGACCAAGCTGTTATGTTACTTGAAAAAAACAGAAAACATGAAAAACGACAGATGGCCAAGGGCAGCTAAGGACGAAGAGTTGCATAGGCGGAAGAACACATGGATGAAACAAAATCAGAAATGGATGAAACGTTGGGAAATCAACATAAATGAATGCCCAAATTTCAACAAAGACATCAAAAGCTATGTGAATGAAAAGTTTAGAAGTGGAATGTGGAAAAATGCAAGCAGGAAAAGACAATATTATATTGCAAAGTTTAACCCAACATATGATCACAAGGAAAAAGCATATATAGGCGTTGAAATCAAGTGGAAGGAAAAAATCCTCATTGCTCAGATAAGGACTAGCTCTCATAGGCTTAGATGTGAAACAGGGAGATGGACAACACCCAAAGAACAATGGGAAGAAAGGATATGTACTTTATGCAGCACAGGGGCAGTAGAGACAGAGGAACACTTCATCTATAAGTGCCCGAGTTTTTCAGACATCCGTGGCAAATACAAAGAAACACTTGGAAACGGGTCTATGACAGAGTTATTTGAAGACAGTAAAATAAAAAAAGTTGGGGAATTGCTAACCCAAATCAGCAGGAAAAGGAACAACCTTCTCAAAGATATTAAAGATCATATGAAATGATTTGAGCAGTTGTACTTCCTTATTTCAAATCCCATAGACCATATTTGGATCTCGCGGACGTAATTAAAATCTTTCATTTCATAATTCTTAGGCAGCATATAAAATGAGCTTGATGACCCCGAACCTAAAAGTACATCAAGACTAGCCCTGATTCGTTAATGTTAATAATAGATTGTCTAACAACACTTGCACAATTTTGTTTGAGACACTCTCAGCTATCGTTAATGTTAATAATAGATTGTCTAACAACCCTAGCCCAAATTTGTTTAAGACACTCTCAGCTACCTAAGCGAAATTCGTCAATACTAATATTAAACAAAACTATCACAGATAATGCGGGTTCAAGACACAGTTAGAAATTATAGTAGTGATGAGGCATTACTTGTCCAATGATTTCTGAATTCTTGTGGTTTGTATTGCTCAGACATGAGTCAGTAAGCAGTTAGTCCATGTGGGAGTTGTACTACTAAATACTTGTAATTTAAAAATAAATAAGAACATATTTGATAAATTGAAAAATGAATGCAGAGGTAGGAAACAAAAAATTGGCATCTCCTTTCAATCTTGGGTGGATTTCGTGGAATAAAAAAACTTTCTTTTTTTTAATATTAGAATCTTTCCTTGAAATGCGGAGAGGATAATGAAGTTTTAAAATATCCACGAGCCATTTGACTGTCACAACTGTCATTTAAAGTTTGATATTTTTATTTTAACTATGATTTTTTTGGTGAGAGCTGAACTTATTAATAAGAGTCAAACACACAACCATACACACCTTCATACACTGGCCTACACACTGTTTGAACCTTAGACCTCCCAAAAAAAACCAAAAATATCAAAACCCGAAACGTAAGATGTCCAAGCATTTAAATTTTGATTATCGGAAACATGATGCAGACTAAAATTTAAAAAAAAAACATGGGACGAAAGTTTTACTGAAAAGCTCCTCAAAATTTTCTGCCGATAAGAGCTGAAATGAGACCCCGCCCTAATAATGATGATGCACCAACAAGAAGAAGAAAAGAAAGAAGTTAACCTACCTCGAGAGCATGTTTGTGTCTGCGGTATTTCCTGAGTTGCCTGACATAACCCTGGAGGTCCCATTTTTTGACCCTCCTGCCCTCATCGATCCACTGTTGCAGGACGGCCACCGCGCTTAGATTGGGGTCTCCCAGCCGTGAGAGCCTCTTGTACAAACTATCCCCTGGATCCAATAACGGCATTTTAACCTTACGATGAGCTTCTTTTACCGCCTCTATTTTACAAACCCTACGGTTTCCATTCCCCCGGGAAATCTGCCCCCGCAGGTTATTGCACTGCAGAAAAAGTTCCCGGAAAACGCCATTGTTGTGATAATTGGAAATTAAGCGCGCGGAGAAACCGGCGCCGGCTTTGGTAAGGATAACTCCTTTGCAAGATTGGTCTGACCTGCAAACGAATACTTGCACATATATAAAGTTAATGGCTGTTTTGAAGATTAAGTTTGAGGTTTGGAGGAATTTGAGACGTAAATAGCGGAGATATTACCATTGGTATAGTGTCGAGAGCGTAACAGCCGCCATGGTTGAGAACTTGTACTGGAACTACTGTAAGCTGCATCATCTCACCTCATGCATTTGTTTGAATAAATATTTAAAAAATATTAATAATAATAATGTGATAAACACTTTCTTAGATATTCAGAGATATTACAAATTAAGGTTGAAATTTTAATGTAAATTTTAACATTTTTATCTCAAATTAGTTTAACTAAGTTAATTTTTTAAAAAAGAATTTTTTGTTAAATTTTATTAATATAATTAAGTTATTGTAATATCAATATATGATCTCCGACTTTATTTGGGTTGTACATTGACAAGTTAGAAGAATGGATAAACAAATTTGGGGGAGAGGGTGTGCATTTAGCCAAATATGTGGTAAAACTCCTCATGTATGCAGATGATGTAATTCTTGTGGCCAAAACAGCCAAAGATCTAGAAGATCACCTTCAAGCATTATAACTCTTTTGTAAAGAAGTTGGGATGCAGATGAACACGAGCAAAACAAAAATTATGATTTTTTCAGCAAAAAAGAAGAAGCAACAACTCAAATTTCAGTTTGCAGGAGAACCGCTTGATGTAGTAGTAGAATACAAATACCTAGGCATAGACTTTCATGAAAAACTTAATTGGGATACATGCAGGATGAAAAGAACTCAAAGTGGTTGAAGAGCACTATATGCACTTCAAAACAGGTGTAGGAATGCCAAGTTGTGGGACTGGAAGACCACCAAGGTCTTATTTGGCCTACTTGTTACATCGGTTATATTGTATGGTTGCGAGGTGTGGGCTAATGGCACAACAAATGCAAAATGGAGGCAAATAGAAAGGATTCAAAAATATCTAATCACAAACTTTCTCAAAATTAAGGCCACAACCCCTTATGAAATTATTCTAGATGAAATTGGAATGTTCCCTTTAGAAGCAATTGATATGACCGAGCTATTATGTTACTTGAAAAAAAACAGAAAACATGACAAATGATAGATGGCCTAGGGCAGCTAGGGATGAAGAGTTGCATAGGTGAAAGAATACATAGATGAAACAAAATCAGAAATGGATGAAACGTTGGGAAATCAACATAAATGAATGCCCAAATGTCAACAAAGACATAAAAAATTATGTGAATGAAAAGTTCAAAGTGGAATGTGGAAAAATGCAAGCAAGAAAAGACAATATTATATTGCAAATTTTAACCCAACGTATGACCACAAGAAAAAAAGCGTATATAGGCGTTGAAATCAAGTGGAAGGAAAAAATACTCATTGCTCAGATAAGGACTAGCTCTCATAGGCTTAGATGTGAAACAGGGAGATGGACAACGCCCAAAGAACAATGGGAAGAAAGGATGTGTACTCTATGCAACACAAAGGCAGTAGAGACAGAGGAACACTTCATCTATAAATGCCCGAGTTTTTCAGATATCCGTGACAAATACAAAGAAACACTTGGAAACGAGTTTATGGCAGATTTATTTGAAGACAGTAAAATAAAAAAAGTTGGGGAATTGCTAACACAAATCAGCAGGAGAAGGAACAACCTTCTCAAAGATATTAAAGATCATATGATATGATTTGAGTAATTGTACTTCCATATTTGAGGTCTCATAGACCATATTTGGGTCTCGTGGACGTAATTAAAATCTTTCATTTCATTATATAATATAAATAGAACTTTTTCAATTCAATTAATCAATTTTATTTTATTTATTTTTGAGAAAAGGGGTTGTGCTCACTTCTCACCCTTGACAAATCACTACTCTTTCCTTTAGAGCTTGAGAGCTTATAAACAAATTCAATTCTGTTTGCACCTTGTTTTGTTTCATTTGATTGTATATTTTTAATCTATTTTTAATCCTTTCAAAGTTGCCTAAACTTCAACTTCATTATTTGTTTTAAATCTACTATAAAAAGTGACAAAATCTCATCCCTGTGATTTTTTATTATTCTTCCTTCTGTTGGTCCTAGATTTCCTTTAGATGCTTCAACAAAATTTTCAGTTTGATCAACTCCACTTCCAATGGTTTATATTCTTTATCTTCCTTTTGTTTCTCTTATACCCAACATTATAACTTTATTTGATGACTTGACTCCATCTATCAAGGCTCTTCGCTTCAATATTAAGGATTTGGTGAGTTGATAGGATTGGTTTAGACTCCTCTATGGCTAAACAAGTTTTTCTTTTCATTACCTCTAAACTACTCTCATTTCCTTCAAATATTATTTTGTTCCTTTCCAACCATACGATCCAAGGTATTGTATCTTTCCATGTATCTCACTTTTAAAAGGTTCTATCACTGCTTTAGTCATTATTCAATTCTACCATTCATCACCATGTATTTGAGAGCTCCTCCAAAGACTGATTGATTTCATTATTGTGCAAGCATTACAATATATAGCCCAGAGTTTCCAATAGAAGAATCTCCGTGGAGGGTAAAATTACAAAAGCAATAACTGAGAATTAATCATTCTCAATAACAAAATAACAGTGCAACTAATCCGGTAATCAAACTATGACAAATCACCAAAGGAAATGCCTAAAAACTATTACAATATATTTTGTAGGTTACTAACAACAAACCCAATAAATATGAAAGCCTAACAGTCTCCCAAAGCGGAGAAACAAACAAAACAAACTAGCTCTGGCCGCACTCTAGAAAATAACAGACACTAGAGGTAGCCCGACAAGTAAATGTGATCTGATGCATGTGATTGGTGTTGGACATCCGCAACCGACCGTGTAATTGTGATCCGGAATCCAGAGAGCTAATTTTGGAGCCTTTGTCAAGTCTTATCTCCAACATTCTCCCCCTTGAGGCTGAGGGGACTGACCAGGAAGTTCCTCAGCTTCAAAAACTGAGATTTTACTACTCCCTTAGTAAATAAATCAGCTAAATTATCTTCAGTATTGCAATGCTTTAATTCAACAATTTTCTTTTCCACCATGTCTTTGATAAAATGGTATTTCATGTCAAAATATTTTGATCTGCTGTGATAGACTGGGTTCTTTTTTAACTGGATAGCACTCATATTGGCACAATACAAGATAGTAGGACCATATTGTTTTTCACCAATCTCTTCAAGAACTTTTCTCAACCACAATGCTTGAGTACTAGCACTTGGGTTCTTTGCTAACTGGATAGCACTCATATTGTCACAATACAAGGTAGTAGGACCACATTGTTTTTCACCAATATCTTCAAGAACTTTTCTCAACCACAATGCTTGAGTACTAGCACTTGTGATTGCAACGTATTCAGCCTCTGTAGAAGAAAGTGCAACTGTAGTTTGCTTCTTTGAGCTCCATGTGATTAAATTAGACCCAAGACTGAAACAATTCCCTGATGTAGACTTTCTATCATCTATGTTGCTACCCCAATCTAAATCACTATACCCAACAAGTTTTATATCATCATTTTTACAATAATGGATACCAAAATCAGTTGTACCTTTCACATATTTGAGTATTATTTTTGTTGCTTTCATGTGTAATTCAGAAGGGTCACTCATATACCTTGATACAAGTGAAACAACACATGTAATGTCTAGTCTAGTGTTGGTGAGAAACATCAAACTCCCAACAATGCTTCTATATGTGGTCACATCAACTTTTTTAGTTCCATCATCCTTACTCAATAACTCACCATGAGCTATTGGTGTTGCAACTAGTTTACAATTTTCCATGCCATATTTTTTCAACATATCATTGGCATATTTAGTTTGGCATATGAAGATTTCATCATTTTGTTGATACACTTCCATACCAAGAAAATAGTGCATCAAGCCTAAATATTTCATTTCAAATTCTTGCATCATTGCATTTTTGAAATCATCATTCAACTTAGGATTACTACCCAAGTAAATCAAATCATCCACATATAAACAAACAAGGAGAATGTCATTACCTTCTTTACCTTCTTTCTTGTAGTATAGGGTTGGCTCACTCTTGCTTCTCATGAAGCCACATTGATGAAAGTACCCATCAATTCTTGAATACCAAGCTCTTGGAGCTTTCTTAAGACCATACAAGGCCTTCTTCAACCTATACACATGATTCTCCTTACCTTGCACTTCAAATCCTTGAGGTTGTTGCACATAAACCTCTTCATCAAGATAGCCATTCAAGAATGCACTCTTTACATCCAAATGATGTACCTTCCATCCTTTATGGGCAGCAATAGAAAGAACCATCCTCACTATTTCTTGTCTTGCAACCGGAGCAAAAGTCTCCTCATAATCAATGTCATACCTTTGTGTGAACCCCTTGGCCACAAGCCTTGCTTTGTGCCTCTCAATACTTCCATCACTATTATATTTTATTTTGTAGACCCATTTAGAGCCCACAACCTTCTTGCCTTTTGGAAGCTCAACTAGCTCCCAAGTATCATTCTTCTTGATGGAGTTCATTTCATCTTGCATTGCTTTAATCCACACATCATTAGCACATGCTTCTTCAAAACTTGATGGTTCAAAATTAGCTTGTGAAAATAAAGCAAAATTGATTGTCTCACCTCTTGGGTTCTCTTCATGTGTTTGAATTGTACTCCTTCGATAAATGTCACTTAAGCTTCTTACCTTCCTTGGTGGACTTGGACTTGCACTTGAAACTAAAGAACTAGATGAGGGGCTGCTTGGTGGAGAACTAGATGAGGGGATGCTTGGTGGATTAGTAGCACTTGGAACTAAAACATTAGTGGGCTGCTCATCATCAATATCATCAATAATACCACCATTCAAAACAGATTTTGACTTCTCAATATGGCCTTTTTGATGACCATAAACTCCCCCTTCATCAAAAATCACATCTCTTGATACAATAATCTTATGAGTTTTTGGATTATAGAGCCTATAGGCTTTGGTATTTTCACAATACCCAATAAAAATGCATGCTTCACTTTTTGGATCAAGTTTCCTTCTATGTTCTTTTGGAATATGTACATAAGCCAAACAACCAAAAATTTTGAAATGAGTTACATTTGGTTTCTTTGCATACCATGCTTCATATGGAGTGATGTCATCCAAGCTAGAAGTTGGACTTCTATTCAAAATATAGATGGTTGTCCTAACAGCTTCAGCCCAATACATATTACTTAATTTCTTTGTTTGTAGCATGCTCCTTGTCATGTTTACAACTATTCTATTTTTATGTTCAACCACACCATTTTGTTGTGGAGTATAGGCAGTAGTGAGTTGCCTTTTAACACCACAATATTTACAAAATTGTAAGAATTCATTTGAACAAAATTCTCCTCCCCTATCAGTCCTTAAACATTTTATATATTGCCCACTTTGTTTTTCCACATGATTCTTAAAATTTTTAAAACAATCAAAAGCCTCATTCTTTGCTTTCAAAAAATAAACCCAACACATTCTTGAAAAATCATCTATGAAGGTGAGGAAGTATGAATTCTTACCAATACTTTGAGTTTGCATTGGGCCACAAATGTTAGAATGCACCAATTGAAGAGGATAGGAGGCTCTCCATGCTTTTCCTCTTGGAAAACTCATTCTTGAGTGCTTTCCCAAAGCACATCCTTCACACACACTTTTGTGATATTCAACCTTGGGCAGCCCATACACCATTTCTTGAGATACCATTAATCTCAAACTAGGAAAATTCAAGTGGCCATATCTTAAGTGCCACAACCAACTCTTGTTATCTATGGCTACATTTGCAAAATTGGTTTCTTGTCCTCCAAATTTTAAAGGAAACAATCTATTATTTGTCATAGGCACTATGGTGACAAGCTTATTTCCATGATTCTTATCATATATTGCACATTTTCTATCTTCAAAAATAAGTTTGTAATTATTTTCCATGATTTGGCCAACACTCAACAAATTATGTTTTAGATTTGGAGTGTAGTAAATATCATTCACTTTCTTTTTACCTTCATTGGTGTGCACCTCCATTGCTCCTTTGCCTTCAAATTGCAAAGCTTTGTCATCTCCAAGCTTGATCTTGGACTTGTAGGAATTATCCATTGTAGAGAACAACTCCCCCTTGCCGATCATGTGGTTTGAGCAACCAATATCAAGAATCCAAGTCTCATTTAAATTCTGATCTGATTTACCATATGATAAAAATAGAATTGAGGATTCTTCCTCTTCTCCATAGTGTGCACTATTTCGGGAAGAGCAATGAAGGGCTAGGACTTCAGTGAGGCAAGATATTCTATATGAACAAAGAATTTTTCAGCTAAGTTCATTTTTCCTTTCTTTATCTTAGAAATTGTGCATGAAAAATTTATAAAGTTTTTATCAAATATTATATTTGCTATAGGAATTTCAAATAAATTTCATTAGATTTTGTGTTTCCTTTTCATGGATCGATTTATAGTTAAATCCTTAGAATCATCCGTAGTGGTAGAGGTTAGTGAGCGCACCTCAGAGAGATCCTCATTGCTCCAAGATAGGGTAGTTTTTGGTAAATTTAATGGGTATTGGCCAGGGGCTTCGGCCTTGAGAAAATGGATTGGAGTTGGAAGTCTCTAGGAGTGATTCTATCATTTCTTCCCAAAGGTTTCTTCCTAGCCATTTTTTGTTCTAGGGAAGAAAGAGAAATAATCCTAAAAGGAGGTCCTTGGTTTATAGGAAGAGTAGGGCTCTTCCTTACCCACTGGTATGAAGGCTTTTTACCTGAAAATGTTAATCTATCCCTAGTACCAGTCTGGGTTAGGATGTTTGGGTTGCCCATTGAATTTTGGGAAATAGATACCTTCAAGGCAATAGGCAACACTCTAGGAGAATTTCTTGAGATTTCAAATACAACAAAAGATGGTTTTTTGGCTATTTATGCTCGAATATTGGTCATGATTGATATAAGTAAACTTTTACCAGAATTCTTAAGTATGGGGATAAGATGTGAACCCAAATTATAGATTATGAAAATATATCTTTTAGATGTAGAAGATGTCATAATGTGGGGCATATTGAGAGATCATGCCCTAAGAAGAGCCCAACAAAATCATTTGTAGAAAATTGTAAGAGAAATTTACAAATGGTTATGGATAAAGATGGTTTTCAACTTCCAAAAAATAGATCTAGAAAAAAATGAACAATGGAGACCAATAAGGAAGGATACTAGAATAAATTCCAATTCTTTTGAGGCTTTAGTCGATGAAGAAAATGTAGATCAAAACTTAGAGGACATAATACAACAATTTCAACATATTAGCAAGGAACCGTCTATTCAGTTTAATCCTAATTTAAAGTTGAAGATTCTCGATGAATCTAAGAAATGTGTCTCATCAGATTTTGAAGACTCTCTTGAAGTACCATGCACCATTCAGGAGAAAATAATTGGTAAAGAAAATATAGTTTTAGAAGTTAATACCTCTACCATTAATAAGGAAATACTAGAAAATGAATAGGACAAGTCAAAAGCTTCTATAATAGAGCCAAGAGAGGATAAATATGTAAAAAAACCAAAATTGTGAAAGAATATTGAGGAATAGAATAATAAGACCTACTCCTGATATAGGCAAGGCAAAAAGAGGAAAACCCTCAAATTATCAAGCAAGATCCAGGGAAGCAAGAGCTAACATAGAGAAAGGAACACAAACTAAGTTGGTTGAACTTCTCTTTACCAAACAACAAAATGCTATTGGTAATACGCAAGAGGGGCCAAAAGCCCCTAATGAGACGTGATTATCATCTCATGGAATATAAGGGGTGTTAATGCCCCATCAAAGCATAGGTGTATTAGGGACCTATGTTTAAGTAATAAACCTTATATTCTCTTTATCCAGGAAACTAAAATGACAAAAGAAGAAGTTTCAAAAACTATGAAAGCAGTTTGGGCAAGATGTGAATGGGATGCTATGGATTCTGAAAGAAGCAACAGGAGGAATTCTAACTTGTTGGAATCCTTCTAGAACCTCTTGTGTAACCATTCATAAAACTAGGCATTGGATAGCCTCTTTAGTCACTTTCTACTTTGCAAATATTCGCTTCATCCTTATCAATGTCTATGGACCTACAACTTAGTTAGGTAGATTAGAAGTTTGGAGTGAGATTGAAGCCTTTATGAGAAGTAAAGACCAAGTAACCCGATTCATGATCATTGGATATTTTAATGCCATAACCAAGCTAAATGAAAAATTTGGGGAAATTAGGAAATTGACCCAAAGTATGAAATATTTCTCAGCTTTTATTCAAAACAACAATCTATGGGAAGTTGAGTTTGAAGAAGACAACTATACTTGGACCAACAACATGAGAGGCTAGAACCTAATAGCATAAAAATTAGATAGATGCATTCTCTCAGATCATTGGTTTGATGAAGGAACTTGTGCTAAAATTAATACCTTAACAAGGATTGGTTCAGATCATTGGTCAATAAGAGTTAAAATGGTGGTAAATGCATTCAAAAAATATCATATTTTAAATATGAGCAGATGTGGGAAGACTATCCTCAATTTGTTGATATGATAGCTCAAACATGGAATTCTTTAGGTAATGGTGGGTTGTATGCTCTTCCAAACCAAATTAAAGCTATGACATCTAGATTTAAAGAATGAAACAAAACACCTTTGGAAATATTTTTGAAAAGAAAAAACTAAAAAATAAACTTTCAAAATTCTAAAAAGATGATGAAAATAATACAAACTCGGAGGAAAGGGAGTTGCTTAGTGAATATCATAATATTTTGAGTAAGGAAGAGAAATTTTAGAGATTAAAATCAAGACAAACTTGGTTAAAAGAAGGAGATAAGAATACAAAGTTTTTCATAGGATGGCTATAGTACATAGATCATCTTCTAGAATTAATAGAATTAAATCAATAGAAGGGGTTTAGATTGAAGATCAGAGTTAAATTAGAAAAGAGGCAAAGTCGTTTTATCAAAATATTTTAGGTTCAGAGGATACCGAAGTTCTTAATGATAAACTTCTTCAAGATGTTCCTTCAATTATAACAAATGAAGACAACAAGAAACTGATGGAGCCTAATGCTCTAAAATAAGTTCATTTAGCTCTTTTCTCTTTTAAGGATAAATCCCCAGGTCTAGATGGACTCTCTGCAACTTTTTACCAACATAATTGGGATATAGTGAAGGATTCTTTATTGGTGGTTGTGGAACAGTCTAGGGTAAAACAATACATTCCTTATAAAATAAATGCAACTTATCTTACCTTAATTCCAAAAAAGAATGATGCTGAATTGTTTGATTCTTTTAGACCCATAAGCCTATGTAATATGGCATATAAGATTATTTTCAAAGTGATGGCGAATAGATTAAGGCCATTGTTAGACAAAATCATTTTAGAAGAGCAAGGAGGATTTGTGAAAGGGAGACAAATTCTAGATGGGATCATAGTAGCTCATGAAGTTATACATCCAACAGCTTCAAGAAAAGAGAAAGCTATGATCTTAAAACTTGATGAGTAAAGCCTATGATAGGGTTAAATGGGATATTATTTTTGCAGTTTTAGATAAGTTTGGTTTTGGGAAGAAATGGGTTAGATGGATTAAAGCTAGTGTCTCTATAATTTTTTATTCAGTGTTCGTCAATGGGTTAGTGACAAAATATTTTAAAGCCAAGAGAGGCCTTAAACAAGGAGATCCTCTATCTCCTTATTTGTTCATTATTATGGCAGAAGTTTTGAGTAGGAACTTAAAGAAGGCTTACAAAGATGGGTTTATTAATGGACTTAAGGTTAGTAATAACATCAATAATATCACCCATCAACAGTTTGTAGATGATACAACCCTTTTTGGAAGGGCAAGAATAAATGAGGTCAGAGCTTTGAATTTTTTTTTAAAAGAGTACGAAAGAGCTTCAAGGCAAAAATTAATAGGACTAAATCCAAAATTTCCTTTTTTAACACTCCTACTAATATCAAAGCAAGAATTTATAGGTTGCTTCAAATGGAGGAGGCAAATTTGCAAATTTGCCAACAATTATTTTTTATGCTATGAAAAAAAAATCGTTTTTTGTTGTACCATATTTTTTTTGGCATTTTTATCTCCTTGAGCCATTTCTCTCTATATTTTTAGAACAAACATGACTCCTTTTTCAATGCTTTATTATAAACGTAAAGTAATTATTTTTCTTGCACATAAGGATCTTGGTCCATTCCATTGATTTCTACTATCTCTTGTTAATTTTTGAGCTTGTATTCAATTTCCTTGTGTTCTTTAAAAATTTAACTAAAAGATTTGGTATTCCAAATCTTCATTTGCTCCTTTAGATCTTTCATCTCTTGACCAAACCTATACATACATGATCTTTCAAAATTTGTTTCATCCCACCATAACATAGCCATCTAGAAGAAATCAAGATCTTGAAGCCACATAGACTAGAAGTGAGATGACTTTGGATGACCCTTATAGAGTAAATCACAAGTCAAAAGAATGGGTTTGTAATACTCACAATAACATATGTGAAGAGATTATATACTTTGTTTCCAACCATGTGTTGGATAACAAGAATCTAACCAATATTTTTTGTATGCGAGTTTGTCAAATGTGTCTATTATCCCATGTCCTAAAGACGATTTGAATTAACAAATGAAGCAAAATCTCGCATTGATGTAGACCATCCAAGAGCACCGCCCTTCTTTTCCAAAGGAGATAAAATTGTGTTGAAGTCGTCCCAAGATTACATAGATCACATTTATGAATTATAATTGTGTTTAACAAAAATATGAGGTCCTTCCAACATCTATCACGAGAAGTAACTAAAGTTGGAGCATATACATTTATAACACCAAGTTCCATGTTTTTATTTTTCCCATAAAATAGTGTAACAACCCAATTACTTTTTGCTTCTAACAATTGTCCATCCCATTTGTGTTTGTCCCATATTGTTGCAATTCTGCCTAAAGCTCCTATAGAAGAAATTGCCAGACAATCACGTTCCTCACTAATTAATTTGTTTATTTTATTAAAATAAACTCAATACTATAACAACCTATTAATTCCTTTAACTATTTTTTAGGGGTCTTATTCATACCCCCAATATTCCATGATACTATTTCTTTTCAATTGGTTATATGGGATTGAAATAGGTCCCACCCATATTACATTATCACCACATAGTGGTATTACAACAAAGCTTGGATATTATCCATGTATCGTTTGGTAAAATTCGAACTTGGTTCTCCTCAAATGTTGAGGAATCGAACCGATAGAGTTATGTCATTTGATCTATGATACTATTTTCATCATCACTTCTTATTTTATTAAGAGGGTTAACTCGACCTCTTGTTAACACATGATATTTTAATTCATATTCCAAAATTGATATCTCTTTTAGTTTCTTTTTCTATTCATTCATGCTTTGACAACCTTCTTCTCCGTTTTCTATTCCCACCAACACTTTCACCTTCATCAATCTCTTTTATTTTTCCATATTGTTCATAATGAGACTTAGCTTGTAAAGATTTAAGATGCCCTAAAGAATCTAAAATACAAGGAATAGCCTCATAAACTCTTTCTTCTTGATGTTGCCCTAAAATCCCTAAAATACAAGGATAATCCTCCATAGTAATCATTTTCTTATGCTACCTTGGAAACCCTAAATTTCCATGGATATCTTCCATATGCATTTCTTAATTATGTTGCTCTTAAAACCCTAAAGTGATATGGATACACTTTGTACTACTTTAATTTTTCTTGCAAGAAGAGGATTTTATGCTACTCAAGAAAGATGAAGATGATTTACCTAGATTAACCTTGACCTCCATTTCATTCGCTTTAAAATTTGCCTTCACGCCTTTAACTCCTTTTGAATTTGAACTTGCACATTGTATTTCCTCATCCCTTTCTCATTATATTCTTCAAATAGTTGATCCAAGTGAATTGTAATGGTCTTTGCCATTTGATTATGCAAAGTGTCTGTTTTCCACCTTCTTAGGAATGGAAAATCCTTGGTTCGACCCAACTTCTACCATAATATGATATTATTTCATATTGAAGTTTGTCTCATGCCCAAAATTTTCCATCACTTTCTCCATCATTTTCACATTGCAATCTCTTGTCATGTATTCTATCTCATAACATTTTCGACATTCGAATGCAATGTTTTCATAATCCACTTATTAATCTCATTCTCTTGATTTAGATTATTCTAATGGACTGCAATAAAGGTATTGAAATATCCATAACAACAAGTTTGAGTGTATATAGCATGCCTTTTCTCCTAAATAGTTGGTCCCTCCTAGATGAACTCCCTTAAGTATTTTTGATATTCTTAAAAGCCTCTTTATCTATGAGCTAATAAGGAAGTCCAATAAGCCTAATTCACATTGGAAACCTTTTAATAGTTTATATCCATAAAAAAGGGGGAAAAAAACATTCTATGGTCTTAAATATAATGCATCTTTACCCCTAAACCAAGGGCTATCATCCATTATTTATCCTTTATTTTGAAGAAATATCCTTTAAAAAAAAAAATCATGGAGTAATTTGAATTCAGTCCCCACTACCACTTCATCCAATTTTAAATATTTAAAAACTTAGCCAATATCTATAGGACTTACATATTAACCCTCTACTTTTAAGAACCATTATACCATGCTCAATAAAGTTTACTATCTGCTACCTGGATAAGGTTTGCCATAAATTTGTTTCTTCCTGATTTTTGCTAACTAGGACGTCCTTACTTTCAGTTAGAGCATCCTTCCTTCTAGTAAGAACTTTCAAATATAACTTTTTAACCATGGCACCTAGGTTTTCTTCACATAAATCTTTTAATTTTTTAGTTTTTCCTAAGATATAACACCAAAAATAACACTTACTTCTTGCTTGCTCGCACTTTGCTTCATGCTCAAGCTTCCTAATAAACTTGAAGTTCTATCTTTCAATTTTGTATTGCTTCCTAAGTTTTATCTTGAAAACTTGAAAAGGTGTTTTTCATCCCACAAGCATCGTAATGTTTAATAGATGTGGATTTATACTTACAACTTTATAACTATAAATTGTAATAAACTAATCACAATAAGATAAACTTGTAATAATTAATTTTACTTGTACAACTCACCTTCTAACCATTGACTATGAATAAGAAATTGACAACACCTCGTAACATTATAAAAATATATATATTTTTAAGAAACAATATCTATGTTTAATTTTAATTATTATTATTATATTAAAATCTATCCTTTAAAAATGAATTACTATATTCATACATAATTACATTTAATTATTAATTATTATCTTATTTGATATTTTTTTTTGCTTGATAATAAGGGGTTGTACTCGGGTCCCCACTCTTGACAAATAACATCTCTCTTCTTTGGAGCTTGAGAGTTTACATATAGATACCCTTCTCATCTCAATTGAGATGCTATAGCTATAACCCTACAGCATTTTACATAAAATGTCTAAATTCTTGATTTTCATTTTTTGGGTCTTCTCAAATTTCTATAGGAATACAATTACTCCAAAATTTATAGCATATTTCTTGACATTTTTCTATAGCAGCCTTCACAATGTCAAAACTTCACCTGTACTATCTATGCCTCACATCTTAGTAGAGTAATATTTCCAAAATATCGCACTATCATAATCCGCTTTACCAATTCCAAATTACTAGTTTTCTTCCTCGCTGAAATCATAGCCCTTTATTGCTCTTCCCATTGTTCGAACCCTAGTTGGCAAATATTTGCAATTTCATTTTTCCCGACTTGAAAAATCGTCAATGCCCTTGTTTCAAATGATTGACTTCACAGGATCATATCTCCCTCAATATTCCTCAGATTTTTGCATATGACCACATGTTGTAAAGCTATTCAAATTCTGCACATGTTGGTCCAAGAATCAGTTGAATCGGATAACTCTTCACAAAGATATAGCTCTTAAAATATGAGACGTTTTTTAGGGGAAAACCCTAATCCTTCGTACTTCGCAATTTCGTTTTTCACAACTTGAAAAATCATCACTACCCTTGTTCCAAATGGTTGATTTTATAAGGTCGTATCTCCCTCAATATTGCTCGTATTTTTGCATATGACCACTCATTTTAAATCTATTCAAATTTTGCACAAGTTGGTCCAAGAATCAGCTAAATCGGATAACTCTTCGCGAAGATATGGCTCTTAAAAGATGAGATATTTTTCAAGAAAAACCCTAATCCTTTGCACTTTGCAATTTTGTTTTTCTCATTGTAAGCAACCTTCCACGCTCCTTCAACCTTCTCAACCTTCCACTCAGCATCCCAACCTTTAGTTGCAGCTCCTTCAATCGGCCTAGCCTTCCACGCTCCTTCAGCCTTATCAGCCTTTCATGTTCCTTTAGCCATCCCAACCTTCCACCCAACATCCCAACCTTTCGTTGTAGCTCTTTCAACCAGTCCAACCTTCCACGCTCCTTCAACCAACCCAACCTTCCATACTCTTTTAGCCTTGACACTCCAAAGATCAACTCATCATTCAACCTTCCACGCTCCTTCAACCTCCCCAGCCTTCCACGCTCCTTCAGCCTTCAAATTTGTTGATCGTTAAAGCACCAGACCATTTTCCAGACTCCTTAAGAGGCAACCCCTTAGGAAAATGAAGACTATCTTATTTGACATAAATACAAAATTATATCAAACCCTATGAACTCCACTTTTAAGAAAGTGACTTAGTTTCAAATATTGTCATGCAACCGCTAAGTTGTTGTAGTACCATTGTATGGTTACATGTAACCATTGTATGGTTACAATATAATACATGTAGGACAAGTTTCAATCTAATATAACCAAGTAAAAATAAATAATAATTATAGTTGTTCTTAATTAATTATTAATTTATATTTAATATAAACACAAAAAGTAAATTCCATTTCATCAATTAAAAAATAAATATTATTTAAATTTTTTTTTAATTAATTATTAATAATTATTTTTAATATAAAAAAAAAAAAAAGATAAGGACGAGGTACTATATCCTGACTTGTTCAAGGGTACTTTGAAAAGACCATTTAGTATCTTATTGTGATTGAGCTTTGGCAACTATGTTAGGGAAAAAAATATATTGAACATTAGGGAGTTCCCAAAGACGAATTAAAAAAATAAAAATAAAAAAGTTTTTTCAAAGTGTTTCCTGCATAGAGACTTTCGACAAGTGATATGAAAAACCAAAAAAAAACCTTAAATAAATATAATAGTTTGTTAAATTCACCAATAAACTCAAATCTAATCTTTCTGTTATATGGAATGTGAGCCAAGAATTATACTAGTTCACCATAATCTTTGCAATTAGTTGACAAAATTTATGCACTCAGATGAAATGATCGGTAAGACCAACAGACAAGAAATAATTAAAGCTACAATGCCTTCCAAATCAACTGTGATTCTGACCACACTGCATTATCTTGATCATACTTATAATAGGATTGATATGTGAGAAGTTAGGTGCCTACCAATCATATTTGTTGCAGCTACCAACAGATTTGTAGCTCTTGCAGAATGAAGAAGAAAACAGTCTGTACATGTTATTCAGGCTACTTCAAGATTGAGCCAAACTTGTTCTTTAAACATACAAAATTTGGCCTACATTTAAAAGGCCTTCATGAGGAATATTGAACATGACACTGTTTTCCCTGCATAACCTTCTAAGAAAGGCATATATATAATCAACTGCAACTTTCTTCAAAAAACCAGATTCCCTTCTCGCTCTTACAACTGTATTACCAAGGATATGAACTACCCCCGTCTCCCTGCATGCATTCAAAAACTGCGGTTCATCTTGATAGGTTCGAGATTGAGGAACATCAAATGTTACAGAGTGTACTGCTGCTTGTGGAGATGATTTTTCTGAGATGATTGAGTCAATGAATGAATCTGCAGAAACAATGCTTAGAGACATTCTATTTCTAAATCCATTTTCAGAGGCAGAGGCATTGTGAGGTTGCAGCTCGTTGTAAATGGAGTAATCATCTGAATCTGAGAGACTGTCCATCAGTGACTCATTCCTCATAAATTGGGACAGAGCGTTAAAAAGCATTTGCTCAAAGTTGTCATCCTTCTTATGAAGATCTTTGTAACCATACCTTGCAACACATCGGAACATGTGAAATTCCTTAGGCCCAATGCGCCTTACAAGGAAACGTTCTTCTTGAGGAACAGTATTCACTGGAAGATATTTCACACAGACAAATATGACCACAGAGTGTATTGCAGGAAGATGAGTAAAAAAATGTGAGAATATGTGAGGCACTCCACTTGGAATCTCAGTATAGACAAGCCCAACCCCTGGAACTCTAACCAAACCAAGGCTAGGGCCTAAACCCAGAATCCATGCCATGGAAACCTTGCTTTCTATTTCAAACTGATATCTTTTTACCGTACCATAATGCCAAACAGACATGACTACTAGGAATACAATGGCAATCACAAGTGGAGCCCAACCACCCTCATCCACTTTGAATAAAACAGACGAGAAATATACTAGCTCCACAAACAAAAAGAACGTGGTAAATGTGAACACTAGCAGGCAGTTACTGCGCCACACAATTAGCATGATAAGGCCAGTTAGAACAGTCGTTGCCAGCAATACAGTCACAACTGCAGTGCCTGTTTTTAAACAATAAAATTGCTTGTTGGAATCATGCAAAGAGACCTTAATCTTCACAAAATTATAGTATCAGAAAATAAATATGATATACAAGAATCATTCAAAGAGAAAGGAATCTGGTTTATAAACTTAATGCTGCACAGGTTCAAAGGAATTATGAGCCAAATATTCCTAATCAATGGTTCTTTGGGTCTAATAAATCATTTCAAACTCTCTCGGTTTTTGAAGTTTGCACATGCCAATTATAGTAGTTTTGCACCTGGTCAGTAGATGATACAAGGTCAAATAGTTTCTAGGTTCCAAAGCCACAGTCATGGCATAAGTTTGGTCACGCATCCTGGTTTAAAACCTTGCAAAAGAAGAAACTACTAACAGAAATCATTGTAGGAGAGCACACAGTAGATTGCCACAAAAAGTGCTTCAAACACCTGATATACCTCTCTATTTAACTTTCCAGCTTCTACCATATTTACAACCTCAGAAAGGATATTCCATTGTAATGTTCTTCAAAGTCTTGTGTAGCTGCTTCTTGACTGGTTTTGGTTATTGCTATGAGTGATACTAAGGTTACTCTTCCCAGACCATATTTTGTGTTGATTGATCAAGATCACATTTAGAGTGCATATAGAAATCATTGAGAGAAACAAAGTCATATGGAAGAATAGCCATTGGATAGTACTGTTACTTTTTTAATGCTCTGCACTGCAGCTCCCTGATCAACTGTCTCGAATTTTTAAATTTGTCTGTCATCTTATATTCTTAAATTTTCATGTTGATTCCAACAAGATTGTAAGTGCTTAAGGTCAACTTGTATTCTTATTCCAATTCAGAGATAGAAACTTAAATACTGCAAATTTGGCCATTATGTATTTCGCACTTATAACCTTGTATCCATGGATATGGGTCCTTAACCAAAAGCCCAAACAGGGGCAAATGATAATTTTTTATATTTGTGTCGTGTATTGCTTTTAGTAGAGGACCACAAATTAAAAAAGAAAAAAGAAAAACACAAAGGAAAAGTGGGGTGGGAATGGGATGAGTCTGACACAGGTGTAAAAGATCTGCTAAAATTGGATGACTTTGTACACATATAGTTTGTATAAATCTTGCTAAGTTGGAGGACATTGAGTAAAGCACCAGCAGCTAGCCACTGGCCATGTCGGCAGGTCTGCAAAGCTTGTACTTCTTCATTTAGTTATTAGTATCCATGAACTTTGTTGCTAATATTATCTCAAATCATATCTTGTAGTACGCTTTTAATCTAGTTGTCACTGTCTGATTTATCAGTATTCCTCTCAAGACGTAATGTCATTTGGATGGAAAGTTCATTTCTTTTGATATTACAGTTTCTCTCTAATTGGTAAAATCTATCGACTTCATCATTTTGTTGATTAGGTTACTGTTTCCTTAAGTGGCAACATTCGTTGTTAATGCCTCCAGTTCACCTCCCCTTTTGAATAAGCTTGAACATGACACAACAGTTTCAAAGTCTGCAATCGTAGTTGTGCATCCATCACAGAGGTGTACACTGTACAGTAATTGGAATGATTTTCATATGATTAAGCTAAAGCATATTTCAATTTATTAAGTCCTGTTAAGAAGGCTAATGACTAGCTTTATTGAGTCTAACACACTGAGCATACATGAAAAGTGCAACACAATGTAAGGCCTTGCTACTGATTTGATGGAATTCCACATAACATGTTCCTATGATCCTTCTGAGCCAACTTCCTTTTGTTCTTTTGTATATATATTTTATCATCCAGAGAAACAAACATACATTTAGAACTACATATAAATACATTGTAAGAGGCAATCAATTCGAATAAGACATGACTCAGAGTCAAAACTGCTCCAACAGCTATAGAAAAATTGAGAAGCCTCTGGAAAAACTAGGGTATTTCAATTGTTACAGCTTTGACTGATGCCTCTCTCACACATATAAAAATGATCAAGATGCACTTTGAAGAAGGTTTATCCTGCCCAGAAAAACTATGGACCATACATATCAACAATCATTTTATTACATCAAGAGCAACCAAACTTGCCTCTCAAACCTATATTTCAAGTACAGATCATATAACGGCTCACATAACCAGATGAATGAAACTGAGTGGCACAGGTAGGGGGCACACACAAATACACATTAAGGGCTGCCCACAAGGTTCAAACTTGATCTTTTATAATTTTTAATAAGGCTTTCTTGTAATTTTGTTAAGTAGAGTCATTTACTTATAGGGGTCTTCATAACCTGTTCCCTTCATTATTGTGATATTTTTATTGTGAACAGAAACACACAGACACCAAAACAAAGATTATGCATTGGCTTGTTATGATCTCCTCTTTAATTTTTTTTATTATTAAAAAGAATAAATATCATGAATACTCAAGGTAGCCCCTCAGGTATCAACTTCAACCCAATCCAAAATCTCACCAAGCCCCACCATATTATGATTGCTGAGGTTCATAGAAATGATCAAACCCTCCATTGGTGGCAGTCTCACATGCAGATCCAACCATTGACAGATGGAAATGTTGGCATTTTTGCCACATTAAATTTTTTCACAGTATTTTGCCTAAGTGTGGAGCTTCAGGGCGGCAAAGACAATGTAGAAGTGTTGGCATTTTCGCAGGCCCGAAAAGAGGATGATAAAGTGGATGAAATGATCTTTGGATACTTCATCATTGCAGATCTTTTCGCAAGCTTTCCGGCGGTATATTATAATAGGTGATCGGGGCAGCGGATCAAAAGTTATGGCCCCGGGAAGCGGAACCAGGAAGCTCAAATTCGGGACGAAAAATCAGCTAAGGCACCAAACTCCCGAGTTCACTCCAACTCTCCAGTGACGCCCGTCGTCGCTCCAGTTTTCAGCGACCGTGGGCAGCTGGGGGGAAAAGAATGAAAATGTTTCTAAGTGTTGGTCGACGCCAATCGCTCCATTTGGCAGCGACTCCCGTCGTCGCTCAACTCTGCCAGTGACTCCCATCGTCGCTCCCATCTCGCAGCAAGCGTCGGCCAACGAGCGAACGTCAACCAAAAAGTCAACGTCGGCCAAAAAGTTAAATGTCGGCCAAAGATCTCAAGTTCGCTCAAATTTCGAGCGATTCGTCGGCCAAAATCCCGATGTCGGCCGCGAATCCCGATGTCGGCCAAAATTCCAATGTCGGTCGCATGTCGGCCACATGTCGGCCAAAAATGCCTATGTCGGCCAAAAAACCTCAAGATCGCCCTCAACCTTCAGCGAACCTCGTCCTCGGACCTAGTTTGGGCGAACTTCAGCAAGATTCAGCGAACTCCAGCGAGGGCATTTTTTAAATGCTAAGGCAGCCCTGAAGGGGTACTCCGAAGGGCGCTCATCCCAAGGAAGGAGGGTAGGTAGGCGTTAAGGCGCATCCGCAGCACACGAGTTCCAGTCTCCAGCCCATCCCATCAGTACAACCATGTCAGGTCCCGAAAAAGCTCCAAAGGGCAAGATACACCAACCGCATTAATGAAGCATGTTGCGCCAGCTGCAAGGACCGTCCGGAGCCGCTCTAAACACGGGTGAGCCGTATTCCAGGTACACTGTCATCTGACAGGGGTCAAATCTTAGCTACCCTTAGGGTTTGAGCATTAATGTAATGGGGGGAAAATTTCTGCTATAAATAGCAGTGTGCTTTCATTGTAAAAGGGGGGGAACATATTGCTAAGAGAGCTCTGCTGTATCAAACACTTGCTTCCAATACTAAGCATCTTTGGCTCTGATATCTGTCTCTTTCTTTTATGCTGCCTTCTGCAAGTATTTCTGCTCCGTGTTCATTTATTTTTCTGATTGCTATAATTTTGAATTCTGGATTAGAGCATTGGCAATTAATTGAATCTGGAATACTTAACGAAGGATACATAGGAAGGAACAACAGTATTAGTTTCTGTTACATGCTTTGTTTTGATTGCTGTTGGTTTGTGTATTTGCTAGTAATCGTGTTGCTTGTTCTTTCCCACCACAACCGCATGCTATTTACATCTCTTTCTGCAATTTACAATCTCTTTCCTGTTCTCTCATCTAAAAACCCCCAAATAGATTAGTATAGGAGCCGGCCTTCTCCGGAGATTGGCACGGAAGGCATCCCTTCCTTCCGGCCTTTCAATATGTTGGGCAAATCTAGGGCGCAAAAGATTAAAATCCTTTCCTAATGGCAGATTCGTAACCAACAGGAAACTCTTCAAAGAGACCAGCAAAAAGTGATTTTACCCTTCATATACAAAGAGAAGATATTGGATCAGTAGCATCACCTTCATTGGACATCTAGACAATGAGTACAATAGCAGAATGACCAATTGTATTGCCTCTCTATCAGGTTGGCAGCTCAAGACACTAATGAGGTCCTTTAACTTATGTTTGTCCCAAAATTATTTTCTCACCTTTCCACAGAGCTAGAACTCTTCCCAAGGAACTCATTATAGCATGCTTTGAAGGTCAAAGCTATACACTAGAGGGGACCTACAAAGCCCAACCAATATTTTTCATCAGAAGAAGAGTATTGTTCCCCTTACTAGCTTCTCCATCCCTATGAACTCCTCATCCAAAAATGGCAATTCTTCACAAAGTGTCTCCATTTAAGGGTTTGACTAGGGAAGAAGAAGTATAGTACTTATAGTGCAATGGACATTAAACAAGAATGCAGTATCTTTCAATCAATTAAGGCAAACACCCTCCCAATTGAGCAAAAATCATAGCCTAGCGAGTCTAACATTCAGATATCCAATTCCAATGCTTCTCATCCTTCACTGATTTTTATGGTCAATTATCCTGCCAACAACCATGAAACTTTGTTCACTCATTACTAACACATCAAGGATAGATTAGTGGGTCTTAACATTGACAAAGACAACTAAAGGAACCCAATGTCAGCAAAGTTAATGAACAAGCTATAGTTGCGAACTATAATGCATCCACACCCATGCTAGTCGGAATCCGTCAAGGGGCAATCCACAATTATGTCTCGTAAGTGTCCTATGACATTGATCATTGAGCCATTCTAGAAAAAAAGAAAGAAATTTTATTAATGTCCATTAGGTGACTAAAGTAGGTCAATGTGATTCAAATGTTATACTTGGTTATAATAGCCTTGAAAGAGCTAAAATAGTCTCCATAGAATACAAAAAATATAAAGTATGATAAGAGTACAAAATACAAATTCCGATGTCCATGTGAAGACAGCTGTCCAGAACAAGGGCAGTGTTAGGGCAAAATTTTCCAGAAAAAACGTCTCATCTTTTGGGAGCCATATCTATGAAAAGAGTTGTCCAATTCAAATGATTCTTGGACCAATTTGTGCGGAAATTGAAGAGTTTTGAGATGAGTGGTCATATAAAGGAATCCAAGTAGTATTGAGGGAAATACAACCTTGTGAAGTCAGCCATCCAAAACAAGGGCAGTATCGATTTTTCAAGTCACAAGAAAACGAAATTGCAGATATCTGTCAGCCAAGGTTCAGATGATGGGAGGAGCAATGAAGGGCTAGGGCATCAGTGAGGCAGGACATTCCGTCTGGGCATAGAATTTTTTCAGCTAAGTTTCATTTATCCCTTCATTTTCTTTAAAGCTTTGCATGCAAAATATTGTAGGTTTAATTTCAAATAATATAATTGCTATAGGATATACTGGTAAATTTCACTAGCTACTGAGTTATAGTGTCTTTCCCATGGACTGATTTACAACTAAATCCTTAGAATCATCCCTAGTAGTAGAGGTTAGGGAGAACCTCATAGAGCAAAGATCCTCATTTCTCAAAGATAAGGCAATCATTGGTAAATTTAATGGGTCTTGGCCAGGGGCTTCAGCTCTAAGAAAATGGATTGATAGGAGATGTAAGTCTCCACGAGTGAGTCTATCCTTTTCTTCTCAAAGGTTTCTTCCCATCCATTTGTTGTTCCAAAGAGGAAAGAGATAGAATCTTGAAAGGGGTTCCTTGGTTTATGGGAAGAGCAGGACTCTTCCTTACCTTACTGGTTTGAAGGCTTTGCACCTGAAAACGTAAATCTATCCCTAGTACCAATTTGGGTCAGGATGTATGAGTTGCCCACTGAATTCTGGGAAATGGATACCTTCACGGCAATGGGCAACATTATGGTAGAATTCCTTGAGAAGAGTCTTGGCTGTTTATGCCTGGATATTGGTCATGATTGATATCGGTAAACCTTTACCTAAATCAATCATTTTTAAGAATGGGGGCAAGTTGTGGACCCAAACCATGATTTATGAAAGAATATCTTTTAGATGTAGAAGATGTCATGAGGTGACGAGAAACTTACCAATGGATATGGATGAGGATGGTTTTCAATTTCCAAAAAGTATGTCTAGACAGAAGAAAGTAAATAAACAGTGGATACCGGTAAGTAAGGATATTGGAAGAAACACTAATTCTTTTAAGGCTTTAGGCTATGAAGAAAAAGCAGATCAAAGCTTAAAGGACATGGTACAACAAGTACAAAATATTTACAAGGAACCATCTTCTCAATCTAAACCCTATTTAGGGATGAACATTTCTGCTGAACCGAAGGAATGTGTCTCATCAAATTTGAAGGCTCTCTTTAAGTACCATGCACCATTCATGAGAAGGAAAGTGGTAGAGAAAATGCATTGTTAGACATTAATACCTCTACCATTAACCACGAAATACCAAAAAATGAGCAAGATAAATGAAAAGCTTCCTTAGCAAAGCCAGGAGAGGATATATCTAATGAAAAGGGAAGTTGTGAAAGAATATTGAGGAATAGAATAATAAGACCTACCCCCAATACTGGCAAGGCAAAAAGAGGAAAACTTTCAAATTATCAAGCGAAAGCCAAGGAAGCAAGAGCAAACATAGAGAAAGGAACACAATCTAAGTTGGTTGAACTTCTCTTTACCAAATAGCAAAATGATATTGGTAATTCACAGGAGGGGCCAACAGCCCCTAATGAGACATGATTACCATCTCATGGAATATAAAGGGTGCTAATGCCCCCTCAAAGCAAAAGTGTATCAGGGACATTTGTTCAAGTAATAAGAATAATATTCTTTGTATCCAAGAAACTAAAATGACAAAGGAAGAAGTTTCCAAAACTATGAAAGCAGTATGGGCAAGATTTGAATGGGATGATGTGGATTTAGAAGGAGCAGCAAGGGGAATTCTAAAATGTTGGAATCCACTTAGAACCTCCTATGAAACCATTCATAAAACTAGGCATTGGATGGTCTCATTAGTCACATGCTACTTTGCAGATATTCATTTCATCCTTATCAATGTCTATGGAGCTACAAATCAGTCAGGCAGATCAAAAGTATGGAGTGGGATTGAAGCCTTTATGAGAAGTAAAGACCAAGAAATCCGATTCATGATCATAGGAGATTTTAATGCCATAACCAAACTGGAGGAAACATTTGGGGGAATTAGGAAAATAACCCAAAGAATGAGAGATTCTCGGCTTTCATTCAATATAATAATCTATGGAAGAAGACAGCCATACATGGACCAACAACATGATACGCCAAAACCTAATAGTTAAAAAATTGGATAGATGCATACTCTCAGATCATTGGCTATATGAAGTGACTTGTGCTAAAATTAATACCTTGACAAGAATTGGTTCAAATCATTGGCCAATAAAAGTTAAAATGGTGATAAGTGAATTAGGAAAATAACCCAAAGTATGAGAGATTCTCGGCTTTCATTCAATATAATAATCTATGGAAGAAGACAGCCATACATGGACCAACAACATGATACGCCAAAACCCAATAGTTAAAAAATTGGATAGATGCATGCTCTCAGATCATTGGCTATATGAAGTGACTTGTGCTAAAATTAATACCTTGACAAGAATTGGTTCAAATCATTGGCCAATAAAAGTTAAAATGGTGATAAGTGAATTCAAAAAAATGTCATATTTTAAATATGAGCAGATGTGGAAAGACCATCCTCAATTTGTTGATATGATAGTGCAAACATGGAATTCTTCAAGAAACGGTGGGTTGTATACACTTCCAAAACAAATTAAATCAATGAAATCTAGATTAAAAGAATGGAACAAGAACACTTTTCGAAACATTTTTGAGAAGAAAGAAGAACTAAAAAAGAAACTATCAAAATTCCAAAAAGATGAGCACAATAATCCAAACTCGAAGGAAAGGGAGTTTCTTAGTGAATATCATAATATTTTGAGTAAGGAAGATAAATTTTGGAGATTAAAATCGAGAAAAACTTGGTTAAAAGGAGATAAAAACACAAAAAAAATTCATAGGATGGCAATAGTATAGAGATCAGCATCTAGAATTAGTAAAATTAAATTAGTAGAAGGTGTTTAAATTGGAGACGAGAACAAAATCAGAAAGGAGGCAAGGCTTGGTTACAAAGGTTTATGGAGGAGTTGGGAAAGAAGCAGGAGAATAGCATATTATATAGTGACAGTCAGAGTGTCATTCATCTTGCAAAGAATTCAGCTTTCCATTCCAGGACTAAACACATACATACCAAGTACCATTTCATACGCTCAGTGTTGGAAGATGGACAATTAAAACTGGAGAAGATACACACTAGCCAGAATCCTGCAGATATGTTGGCAAAGGCAGTAACCAGGGAGAAACTGAGTTCTTGCTCAGTTTCAATTGGTCTTCAAGCATGACTGTAAAAGGTGAGAAAATTTCCAAGCCCAAAGTTGAAGCATAGTCCAGCAAGTGCAGTAGCGGTGGAGTTATGTGATCAGTCTCCAAGTGGGAGATTGTTGATTGTGGAGACTGATTAATTCAAAGACCTTGTTTTCAGCCGCACTTGGACCCACTACGCGAAAGAGGGGGGGTGTAGGGGGCATTAGCCCCCCTACTACTGTCACCATAGGGGGTCTAGGGGGAAGCCAAAAATAGATGCTTTTTCCTCTATGTAAATTTGGACCATTTGTTATTAGGTCACAGATCGAACGGTAGATTTTAGGTGGGTTTTTGCCCTAAAATTGTAATGCACTTTTATAAGAGGATGTTGTATGGCGATTGAAAAAATGTTCGGTGCGCGGCTGTGTACAGAAGGATTTTTTGGACGGAATATAAGGCCTAGTTATTTTCTCCGTGGACGTAGCCCATATTGGGTGAACCACGTAAATCTGTGTCTATTGTGTATTGCATTATTTCTTCTGTGTTTTATTTCCACATTTGATTATTGCTTGTGTTTTGCTATTTAATCCTAACAGATAAAAGCACAAAAAAAATTCATAGGATGACAATAGTATAGAGATCAGCATCTCGAATTAGTAAAATTAAATTAGTAGAAGGTGTTTGTATTGGAGACCAGAGCGAAATCAGAAAGGAAGCAAGGATTTTTTACCAAAATATTCTAGGATCGGAGTAGACTGAAGTTCTTAATGATAAGCTACTGCAAGAAGCTCCTTCACTTATAACAAATGAAGACAATAGCAAACTGATGGAGCCTATTATTGTGGAAGAAATTCATTCAGCTCTTTTCTCTTTTGATAAGGATAAATCCCCAGGTTTGGATGGACTCTTTGTAGCATTCTATCAACATAACTGGGAAATAGTGAAGGATTCTTTATTGGTGGCAGTGGAACATTCAAAGGTAAAATTGTACATACCTTATAAAATAAATGCAACATATCTTACCCTGATTCCAAACAAGAAGAATGCATAAATGTTTGATTCATTCAGGCTCATAAGCCATATTACATATAAGATAATCCCCAAAGTAATGGCAAATTGGTTAAGACCACTATTAGACAAATTTATTTCAAAAGGGCAAAGAGGATTTGTGAAAGGGAGTATATTCTGGACAAATCTATACCTCCTAGGAATGTGATGGTTGACCCCAATATTTAGCTTAAGAGATCATATGTTCATCTGATCAAAGGTGAAACTGAGGCCCTACGACTAGTCATGCCTAATAATCAGGTCAAGTGATGATGTTATCCACAATTTGTATAAAGTACTTGACGTAAAAGGCCACTTGGGTCCAACAGACTTGAGATGAGAGATTCATGAAGTCTGAGAATATATTCAATATATCATCCTCGAGAAACTTATGAATCACCCCTTTCACTTGGAGGAGATTAGGGGCAGGGGAAATGTTCAAAGAATACAGAAAGGGGGGAGATCGTCTATGGAAATCCCAATGGATTGGAAAAGTAAGCTATTGTATAGGTATTACCCTATCCTTTGAGTAAGGACACTCAAAGAGGCAGCTCCCTGTAGAGTAGAGGGTTAGAAATGGATATCTCCCATGACCTAATGCATGATACCCTATGCATCATAGCCAATGGATATGGAAATCAGTCAAAAGATGCTCTCAAAATGAAGTGAGTGAGCTGTAAACTCATCTTATACAACACAATGAGGAATTGTAGACTTGCAGTGAATCATATGTTGAATCAAAAATAGTTTGAACTCTCACAATGTGCATCCAATCAATGCATCACAAGGTAGACCCCCAAACCTTGGACCCATAGAGGACTGCAAGTCTGATGATATAGTCAACAAGTCGCATCTTTGAGAGGATATCCGCAAAGTGTATCTGAGAACATTGTTGTTCAAGAACAAAGAGCATTATATATCCATTACAAATTTGTGATTGGGAAGTGGGTTTGACATAAAGGATTGGACCTAAGCATTGAACCTCCAATAGTGTAGGATGTTGTGATCTCAACCTGCTCTCCTTTGAAAGAGAATCAAAGGAGGAAAGCACATTTTTGAGATATAAAGATCATAACCTTAGTCTTAGCAACGTTGACATTAAGCTCCTTGAGGTCACAAAATAGAGCAAGCATAGCAAACCACATTTGCAAACCCTCAACAAAGAGAGCAACAAGAACCACATTATTGGAAAAGAAAAAAAAAAAAAAAGTAATATGGCAGTCAAAGCAAAGTGTAAAGGACATCTATCCTCTACATGAGTATGCGACTGAATTTAGTCATAAAGCTCACTGATATATGTTCCTAGGATAGTGAGTGAAAGAGGTTATCCCTACTTTAATCCCAATAGTATTCTTGATGCCCATAGCTTGTAGTCTCTAAAATGGCAAAAGACCAAGCGCATTGTATCAAAAGGCCCTTCTAAAGTCAACAAAACAACAAAAAACCTTAAAGGACTTAGCTTGAGACTCCTCATTGAAAGCATGAAAGTGAAGATATGGTTTGTAGTTTGTAACATCTTCGAAAATCAGCTTGCTCTTTATCTCTCAAGCAATCACTTTCAAGTTGTTCAAAGACTTTAATGTCAAGTTTCTTTGCATATGACTTGGCAAATATGTGCCAAACCATAATCGTCCTGTATTTGTTTGGATCAGAGTTGTCTCCAACTTTACAGATGAGGTGAATAATTTGTTGAAATCAAGAGAGACGAAGGCCACAACGAATAACCTTATTGAATAGTAATGCAACGAGATACACAAGGTAATATACCCATATTTGAGAAATTGAAAATAAAGCCCTTCATAACTTCCTAATGGATCTCTTGATATCCCTTAAACAAAAAAAAATGACAAGAACTAGGATAAGTAACCCAGATGGGAGGTTGGGATGGATTTCATAAAAATAAGTGACATTTAAAGCCAAAGTTTGGATGTCACTACCAGGGGATGAGAGATTTTCTTGGGAGAAGGGTGCACCAAATAGCCTTTGGACAATTATGTAGGGCAATACAGAGCTTGCTTCTACTAGAATTAAGAAAGTCAGTTTCTTGCATATAAGGACTCAAAAACACCCTCGATGGATGGAGGGGATGATAGTAGAGATATGACTTGAAACAAAACAAAACCTCCTATACATGAATTTTACAGTCATCATCATACCAACAATTCATGGGACGAGATCCAAGATTGCAAGATAGCTTTGGACAATGGAAAATGTGAGGACAAGAATCAAGGGAAACCTCATGAGAGAAAGTCACGTTTAGCTGCTTTTGAGGCTGTAGGAAGGAAGTAATACTCCAAAATAAGTTGAGACAAGACTGCAGTATAAGCATTAACATACGCAACATCGAATTGTACAGATGTATATCCAAAACTATTGACTGTGTTGCCACTCAATTCCATTGTTGCAGAATAATACTTGGAGCACTTTATAACTATGAGTGCAAGGTTGTCTTTGATGGCTTCCACAGAACCTATTAATTGTCATAAGCCCACTTCTTCTACTAGTCCTATTCTGTCTATTATGCCAGTGGTTAAATAGGCCAATTTGCATAAGTTTCTTATTCTTTGAACTATTTAGAAACTGAAGTAGCCAATTCTTATAAGTTCCCACCTTTAGCAATAAAATCTCCCATCAAATTGTATTCTGATAGCTTTAGAAGCCAAAGGAACTTCCTTCTTTGAGGTCCTTTTAATATTCAATCTATCTTGTGCTAGGTTCATGGTTGCCCAATAGGTTGCCTTACCAAACTACATCCATCAAGAGTGTTGAGATAGACTGCAAAATAAGAAGTTGCTGAAAAAGGGCAATGTACAAACACGCATTCCTCTTTATGAATATCTTGCTCTAGTAGTGCAAAAGAAAGAACAATGGATGGTAATTAGCCCATTATTATGCTTTCAACAAAACCATTATGAAGAACCAATAACCACTTCCTAGGATTAATAACCTTATAGACCATTGTGGAGCCAAGTACTTAACTAAGCTTGACACGAATTCAAGACATCACCAAGTCTGCATAAAGTGCTGCAACATTTACAAAATAGCATTAAGAAAAAGGCTCTAAGAGGGTCGGTAATGCCTTTTAGTCTCACTAGTGCACTTGCCATATGCCTCATCAATCATATTTTCATACCTATCTTGGTAAATGTGTTGTGTCTATGGCACAACCTAGGATGACCACCAAGTCCATGTCTAGATAGTTCAAAGAAACATTTTTCACCAAAATCGATTCCACACCAAGATGAGTCATTGCTAGGGAAAATCTCACTGAAGTATTTGGGAATCGACATTGATGAGCATGGAATTCATGCAAATTACGACAAATGTAAGGTTTTTCACGAATGGTATCCGACATTTCAGATCCAAAGATTTTTTGGGAGGTATAAGTTCCATTTGCAATCATTCACATGTTGCCTACTCCATCAACTCACTAAACATAAAAATTGTAACTCGAGTTCACAGTCCAACAAAGAATCTAGCTATTTGAATATGCTTTTCTGTTGATCTAGTGCTTGCGCTCCCTGATTTGCAAGAGATTTGAGATTTGAGACAAACACTTTACAGTGTGCCCTAGGCATGTTACCTAATGACAGGGCTTATCATTCTAAGACCTTGTCACAAGCCAGCTGAACTATAATTCCTATGACAAGGAATTCTCTGACTTGGTCTGAGAACTCAAGTTATTGTGCCATTATCTTTTTAGAAAGGAAGGCTTGTGATATTCATCACCAATCTACTTCATTTCTTGAACTCGTAGCCTACGATTCAAGAACATCCACATCTGAAGTAGTCATTTTATATTCAACAATTTCATTTGGCGGTCAAGTATAAGAAGGGTGTTACCCAACAACATGGTTGATCTTCTTATCCACCTTCCTTCTCAGGTACTTAGCATCACGGATATTTGATGCACTTATGATGACTGGAATTATGTTTACTCCACATCTCGATTTAGGTCCAATTATCAATTCTTTGCAACAACCTACAGTTGTCAATAAGAAACCACTATAGTTTGAAGAGTACATTGTTGTATATTATTAAACTCACTCAGCTTTGCATTTCCACCAAATGGACGATCGCACTCTCATTCATAGACCTGACATCATCATTCTTCAAGGGGAAGTGTTGTCTCACCTTCTCAGCACCAAAAACTGAGATGAAGATTGGCAAGTTCCATTCCTACAACCAAGGTTTCTTGCGGATGGCTTGATCCACAATCTTGGTAGTACTTGCAATGTACCTCCCAGGCCTTTTACATTTACTTTTGGTCAATTATCAGTATGATCAGATAGCTGATTTGTACTTCGTTTCAATCTTTTCATTTATGTTCCTCTTCTATGGGAAGGAAGTTGTAATTGAAGGGGGATAATGTGTAATTCTTTCTTCCATTCCATGCTTTGTAATTTCTCCTTCTTCCCAAGTTAAGCTTAAGGGAGCATGTAGGCATACCAGAATTTTTGTAATCTACTCTACCTGCCAAATTTTGTTGCAACCTCATTATTGAGAAGTTGATATTGTTATGAATTTGGTTTTAGCCAAATATGTCTTCAAACCAAAAATTTCAGTAAGCTGTTAAGCTCAATTTGGAACAAATCATCCTATAAATTTAAGGATGAGTCTCAGTTGTTTCATGGCCATATTTTAACCTTTCACGGTTTCACCTCCACCTGTGAGAGTCACCTGTAATTTATATTCCAAGCCATCGATGGAAAATTAATTAAAAAAGTATATTTTGTACCCAACATCATTATGTTCTATATAGGCTAGTTTCCAAGGTTTAAATAATCCTATGATTATGTGATATGCTACCAAACTCTAACAGTCATACTATTAAGCTCACTCAACTTTACATTCCAGCAGCCTTTCTTGCCAACTTAGATTAGAGGAGGCTCACTCATCCTTACATGGTGGACATTTGGGTGTAGTCGTACATCTATTGACCTTCTAGCATAGCACTACATTTATTGACCTGCTGTGTGGAAGCAAGTGGCAGATTACATCTTTAAATGCACTCTTTGTTGTCAGTCTAAGCCTTCCAAGTGTGAGCTTGGATGGTATCAGCCACTACCAATCCCTTTATGAACATAGGAATCCATTTCTATGGATTTCATTGGTAGTCTGCCCACAAATCAGCACCCACATGACTATATCTTCGTGGTACTGTATCTTTTTTAGAAATTTGTGATTTTTACGCACATCATGATACTTGATGTGTCATAAGCTATTAATGTATTTTTCTGCACGTTTGTTTCAATGTTCTGTTGCCACTCAATGTCATCATTTTAGTCTTGAGTCACACTTCTTTAGTCATTTTGGCGATAATTATGAAACCTTTTTTTGTTGTCAATTGTGATTCTCCACTACTTCATCTTGCAAATCAATTGTTAGTCTAGGGTTGTGAAATGCAACTTAATACATCCTCTCTGCATCTAGTAACAAAATTAGTAGTTGGACAAATATTTGCATGCCACTGAATACAACTAAAATTGGGTCACCATATCTCTAAAAGGCAATCTCTTTTTGGAGTGTGTTATAGTTTCCAACCTTTGGCACCTAATGAGATTTTGGTTGCTCTTTCAGTTCCAAATATGTCCTCCTAGCAGACAACCAAAGATTTTTTATTTGTGCAAAATTTGGCCTTGCTTCATCTCAAAATTCAAAAGATCCTCTTGCAAACTAAGGCAAAATTCAAGGCATATCACAATCATTATCAAGTAACTAATTCTTTTCAGTTTGGTGTTTGTGTTTGGCTCCATTTGGATAAGTTAAAGTTTCGCAATAAACACCACAAAGTGAAGCCTGTCCAATATAGGCCCTGCACTATTCTCCAATTTGTCAAACCCAAGGGTTTTCAATGTTGTTAATGTGAGCCAACTCAAGTTGTAAAAGACATCTCAGTTGAAGGATAAGAAGGTTTCCACATCTCATCCTGAGGCAAAAATTCCAGATTTGGAATAAGCATTGGCCAAGGATACTTTGCTTAATGTTTAGACTCACCACACTTGACAGAAGCAAACCACTACTTACCTGGTCAGGCGGAAAGGCACTTTGCTGACAGAAGCCAAGTGGTTCTCCTAGAAAGGATCTGCTACAAAGTTTCCTCATCTGCAGGAGAAGCTACAGATAACTTTGTCTTAGTGTAGAAATGATGAGAGACATTCCTAGTATTGATCTCCAACTTTTTCAAAATCTCCTCATTGTAAACATTTTGCATGCAAGGTTGCTCCAATCAATTGGAAGAACCTTCATTAACTGTGCATAAGTTAGATTGATTGAATTGTTTATTTACATGCAATTCTAGAGCAGTTTTCACGTGCTTGGCTTTATTTGGCAAGCAGTCCTCCTCAGCTTTGTAATTCTATCTAACACTTTATGATGAGTGTGCAAAACTAAGTTTTGGCAGCATTTCTCCTTAATTGGTTGTGTGTACTCATATCAGGTTCAACATAAAATTTATTGTTTATGCATTTTGCTGAACATTCCATTTTTTCCCACTTTGCCACTGCTTATAAATGTGTCACCGTTCAATTTTGAACCTTATGCCCATGGGGGTCTACGGCATAGGGTGTATAAGGTTGTTTTTTATGCCCTGAAAACCTCTAAGCCCTCATTTTAAGTATTTTATAATTTTTCTGTTTATTTTCTTGTTTCTTTTTTCTGGAAACAGAGGAAGGTTTAAAAAATAAAAATATTTTTTTCTTTAGAAATCTTAAGACTAGTTAATAGCTTGAAATGAACAGTTTCATAAGAGCGCTTTCGAATCAACAGACTTCCAAATCAGACACAAAAAAGTAGTAATGCAGAGGTAATAATAAAGCTCGTGACCTTACCATATGCATTTCCAATTTGAGTTTGGTTAGTGAATCCAGCAATAACTATGATGCAGAGAACCATAAGAATCCAATTGATTTCAGGAATATAAATCTGTCCAGAGAAATCTTTAGATGTATGAACCACTTTTACTCTTGGAAAACAACCAAGAGCAACTGCCTGCTTGATGATTGTAAAGGTTGCAGATATGGTTGCCTGACTACCAATAATGGCAGCTACTGTCGCAATGATAAACACCGGCCAATAAACAGTGTCTACAGGACATCATAAAAACCGTCAACAAATGTCTAATACTGATTGATATTATTTGTGAGAAAGAAAGGCATTGGTTTCTATATGGATAACTTTATAAAACCAACCTGGGATGGACTTGTAAAAAGCATCTTTGACATGTTCTTCATTGTGCAGAAGAAATGCAGCCTGTCCCATATATTGCAACAAGAGGCAAGGGAATACAAATGTTGCGAATGCTATCTGCATACAGAACAAGGGAAGTCTTTTATACAGTTATCCAAGACAAAAAGGCCAAGGCTCCCATAAAAATTTGAAAAAAAAAAAAGGAAGACTTGAGAAGGTTCTTACAACAAGCTAACATGTTAGCATTTACCTGAACAGCTAAGGTTGAAAAATGGCCCAAATCAGCAAAGAGTGCTTCTGTGCCTGCAATATTGACTACGTTTATAGCAAGGAGAGTTTCCCTCAAGCACATGAATTATCATATTATGACCATAACAAGAATATAAGTCAATTAGTTCTCAAAATAATAATTGCATACCTGTTATACTGAGCATAATCCCTCCTAGAGAAACCCAACTGTGCTTCTTTCCTCTTCTGAAATACCGGACTATATAAAGAGGAGAAAAAGCTTTTAAGACTTGTGTATCATGCTTAAAAATATTATAAACTCCAATACTCCCAATGGATAGCAACCAGAGGAGAACTGCCGGTGCAAATAACCATCCAACTTTATCTGTACCATAATGCTGCATACTAAATAGACCAACTAATATGACTACCGCAACCACCACCACTATAGCTGCAAAAAGTAAAGCACCATCAGAGCTAGAAGAAACATCATAAAGAGAGTCTAACAGTTCATCCAGCCTTTTCCACAGACATAAACAGAAGACAACACAAACCCATTCCCTGAAAATAAAGATGGCATTTGGTTCCTATTAGGTAGTCATTAGAGAAAGCTTGTCCTAGGATTTTCTTTTAGCCAATTGACTTTAGTGTTTAACGTGCAAAGACGTTCTGCCAAGCAAGAAAGATGATGTAGAAAAGATCCATATATCACGGAGAGAATTCTGGAAAACCTGTTTAATGAAATGGAATTAGGAATCAACGTTTTGGACCACCCTTCATGATCCATCATGGGGATACATAAATGCAAATGGTTTACAATTTTATTTTATCATCAATAAGGTGCCCCAAAGGTCATTTAAGGATTAATTTAACACCCAATTCTTCAAATATAAACTCCATAAATTGAAAAATTATATTTTAAATAATTCATTTTGTGGGCCTGATATCTAATTTGGTTGATGATGTGCCACCATGAAGCACTAAGACACAATCTATCCTCCTTATTAATGTTGTTCGAATACTTCTCTGTCCGAATCACTTCCTATATTTTCCTTTTGAAATAATGATCTTTGCTCTGACCTCAGCATTAACCAAACAAATTAAGTGGTTGCTCTCCACAACATGATCACTAATGCCACCCATGGGGTTTAGAGTAATCGGTGATGAGTGAGGAGTGTCACACTCTAAACCAAGGTTCAAATCTCATGGGCAAACCTTGACATTTTATCAAATGGCATGAGCTCTACCAATTAAATATCTCGATTTTCAAGGAGAAGGCCTAAGTTTGAATCTTATCAGGCAATACATGCATAATTGCCAACATGATGTAATATGGGTGGGGCCTGTTTCAATCCCATATAACCAATTAAAAAAATAAACATGATCACTAATGCCAACTGACCTGTGACAAATAATGTAGATCTCTAGAATGTATAAATATATTGTTTCAACTCAAGTTTACTAATTATTTAAGCTATTATTTTCTTTAATGAACATAATCTTGTTTCTCATTCTGTCAAGATTCAAGAATGCCAAACCTTTGAAATGACAAAGATAACCCGAAATTAAAGACACTGTCACGATAATTCCAAAGTATTGCATAATTGAGTACAGATAGTAACTAAAAATAACCATGATACATAGAACAAATAAAAAGCAACATAAGATATGCATAGCCTGTAGACAAGATAAGTAGCAATAATTGTAATTGAGGGATTAACTTACAAGTGTCTAATTGAGGATGGGCTACTCTGATACCACCAACAGAGGAAAGAACTGCAAAAAAGTACATAAAAATTCATAAGCACACCCTTTGTTTTTTATATCCAACACTGATATAGATATAATGCCCAGAGAATAATCAAAGAACAAGAAAACCCCATACAGATGGTATAATAAATAGTGATACTCATAGAGGTTGTATTAACATTTTGCGTGATGTAAAGGTAAAGGTGAAGATGACTTTTTAGGCCACAATCAAGCCAGCATGCCTGGTGGGAATATAAGACCCCCTTTTGTGAGCAAGGGGAAAACAAAACTTACTTTTAAGTTTTATGTATATATCAGTTCAATTACGTACCTCTCTGGATTTTTGACCCTTTGACAAAGCTCATGGTAAATTTGGGTCTTGCCAATTCCCAACTTGGCAAGACTCGTGAAGATCGGATTCTGCTCACGTTTGTTTTCAGGTTCCAAGTAAAACAAATTCAATGCAGATTAAATCATAATGAACAAGGAACATGTTCAAAAAATATTGAACACATCCTTATTACCAATGTGCTGGTTGGGTCCACCCTTCACTACATCTTATCAAGCATTTGAATCTAGAATATAACAGAATAACATAACCATGAGAACAAGCTACATCATGTAAGAATACTAGGTGATCAGGCCTCATATAAGTTTTCTGCAAACTAGCATGGCATCACTTTACAATCTACTTCTACTTTGAGACCTGAGCATTTTCCATGCTGAATCAACTTCTAAACGCAACACTGTCAAATTGACATTAGCCTAAAATGGACATTGTCACTGTAAGATAACAAACCAGAAGCAAAGTATGTAACAGATGATGCATGAACTAAGAAATCATGAATATATCGCTTGTCACATTATATGACTAACCAAGAGAAAAACTGAAGCCTTATCATCTTCTCAGAAGAAACAATTTCTTTTTTGGACTTGTATAATCATCATTTCCATGTTTAAAGTGACTCAAAGCCATCTAGAAAGTACTTAATAATTTGTAGTTGAAGTTTTCAGTCTCAGACTGCAACTTAGAGATAGTACAAACCCTCTAAAACCTGCAATCAGTGCTATAACTATGGAAAAAATGAGTTTTTGTCATTTGATTATTCTATCTGATTAAGTAAACTTAGAAGCAAGTCTGCAAAACATTCACCTCACTGGATTAGACTCTCAAGAAAGCAAGCATTTATATCCATGCCAGTAAGCTCTTTTTGAACCTTCACTGCAGCTTATTTTGTTTCCATACCACTACTTTTGCTATCATGGACATTTAACAACATTGCTTGGTAGCAGTCTATCCCATCTTTCTCATTGTTATTACATGCAGAATCTTCCCTTACATGGACTAGATATTCAAACCACGTGGTGGGAGTGTGAGTGTGTTCAACAACAAAAAAACAATAAAATTCGTAAATAATAGAACAAATTTTCTAACCAAAGTCATTTTCATCCAATCAAAGAGTTCCAATCCAAGCCAATAGGAAGAAAGGATAGATAAGTGCAGCTCATTAAGATCCAGTTACCTGAAAGAGCAGGAGTAAAAATCCCATCACCAATAACCATGGAGGTGCTAACAAGAACAAGGAGGAGGAGTGCATTGCGACGATAGGGTTTAGCTTCAAGCCATTTCTTCATTCTTGCAGCAAATGATTCATCTCTAATTCTTCTAATGCTGTATGTTGTAAGCTTTTCATCTGTTGGGTGTTGATTTGGAATAGTTTTCACATTAGCATGGCGGCAAAGTAATGAATACAGAGCAAACGTTCCACCTACAACAAGGCAATATAGCATATTACAAACTATTCCTAAAATGCTAAGAGGAGAAATGGGCACAAGTTTTACAAGCTTCATAAACAGAAAGATGAGGACAAAACTGAAGTTTAACATGAACTTTTGCAAACAACTCATAATAGCATGAGGTTAATTAAAATCAACACAAGAGATCAAAATTCAGTTCTCATAGATTCATAGGTTAAAAATGAAATACCATAGACATATGCAGAACTTTTCATTCTATCATAAACAGTTCTCTATGTCGAGTCATCTTACCTTCACCATTGTCATTAGCCCTCATGACCACAAAAACATATTTCACCAAAGGAATTAGTGTTAATGTATATATGATTAAGGACAGAGCTCCCATCACATCTTCATGATGATGGATGCCTGTTGGAAATGTGCTATTAAAAACATATAGTGGGGATGTTCCCAGGTCCCCATAAACAACTCCAAGACTTTGAAATGCCAATCGCAGAATCATCAAAGATGTCAGCTCCTGCACCCACAATAGAGCAAATAAATATTTCACTACTTTATATTTGAAAATGCTAGCAGAAAAATAAGCTAACTAAATTTGCCTGAGACCATTTTAATTTTTTATGCAATTGATATCAGTCAAATCATATGTATTTTAATAAGATAGTGAGGCAGGCTGCATGTTATGTGCAAAGCTTACTGTTATAATTTTTCCTGAGTTATAGAGGATTTAGATAGGCAACACTCGTATTACATCATGATTAATATACCAAAGAATTTGAGGTATTACAACACAAATTATATTATCCTGGCATCTATAAGAATACCACAGGTATTACAACACAAATTATACTATCCTGGCATCCATAAGAATACCGCAGGTATTACAACACAAATTATACTATCCTGACGTCCATGACAGTTGAATCGTATACCAAACATTTTAGCCAATCGAAATTCAACCATGGGTTCTATTGCATTGACTTATATTGGCATCAAATTTTATTTATTATAATTAAAAAGAGATAGTTTACTAATCAAATGGCGTTAAATTCCTCAATTTTTAAGGAGGAGATCCAGGTTCACGATAGATGCATAATTGCCCAAGTTGTTATAATACCACTATGGGTCACAATGTAACAATGTAATACAGGTGGAGCCTGCGTCAATCCCATCTAACCAATGTAAAAGAGAGAGGGAGAGAGTCTGCTATGTAATTTTATCTTCCGAATTGATTATCTTGACTTATTTTCCATTAGCCCGATTTCCTTATAGTCATAATTATCTATCTCACCAATTTTCCCAACATGACAAATGCATTTGTAAAACGGTCCAACTGTACTATTGGATCTTTCACTGGAAGAGGAATCTACTATTTTCACGAGAAAAATAGTGCATAAGAGAAGACAAGACTACTTCCAGCTTCAGTTTAGGGCCAGTTTTAACCTCCCAGTGGTGCACCTAAAATCCATACACCAGATCTACAATATTGTTAAAGATAGACTTCTCTGTAAATTAGGCCTCATGGGTCCGGAGAATTGGTGTACAAATTGGAGATAGAGTTCTGTAATATAATGCATGCATGATATCACAACCCTGTAATATAATCTATGCATGAAATATAACTAGCTCAGAACTCAGTTCAGTATGCTAGACAGTCTCAACCATTAAGTGAATTTTCTTTTACCCCATAATTCTGTTTTATTAAAAGATAATTGACAACACAACATAAATAACAAGCGTTAAAAAATAAAACTCCTGATATCGAAGCAATACTAAATGTAAAGCAAGCGCACAAGTTTAATCCATAACAATGTAGAACTGTCTAAATATGGAGCAAATGGCAGGCAGCCTTTCAGGCAACGTTAAAAACCTTATGTACTAAATTTAAGGTAAAATTTTAATTGCTGAGTGTTCAGGTTTCATTTTTAGAATCTGTTCACATTATAGTTTTTTAATGTTTCTTAAAATAAACATAAGCAAAACTGAAATCTTACACTTTCAAACCGAAATTTTAAAAATCTCAGAAACAAAAATATGTGAGATTAAAAAAAAATTTAAAAAAATAGTCTGCAGTGGTAGCTCTTAAAATCTGAATCTATAGTCTCTTGTTTTTCGATTTGAAGAACCACAGCTCAGTACACCAAAATATTTATCATATTTAAAAATGTAACAAAACATGTAACCTCTTCCGAATTCAAAAAGGCATTTGTCTTCTATAAAGAAATAACTATGCATGTAGTCTACTGGAATAGAAAGCTGAAATTAAATGAAATATAGATAAGAGTTTCTTAACTTCAAGTTCTGTAACCCCTACGAAATTTAAAAAGGGATTTCCTTTTTATAAAAACACAAATCTGTAGGATGTAATCCACTGGATTTCAAAGCCCAAACCATACTATAGAGTTTTTTTTTTTTTTAAGTTTATTAAAGGATCACCTTCTTTCCGTCCATGGCTCTGACCCGCCCGGCCTCCTCATCTTGAATAGGCTGATCGATTTCTCGATCCAAAGACCACATGACGCCTCTGCCACCCGTACCATCCATCTTTATCCGAGCTCAGGAAGCCAAGAGAATTCTGAGCTGTGTGAGAAAAAAATTATATATGCAAAACAGGAAATTGTGCTTCAGCTTGGATTTTTAGAATTTTAATAGGCTGATTCTACGCGGGAGGGAGGAGGTGGCGTAAAAATCTGTTCCGAAATGTTTGTACAGGTGTAGTCGTGGACGTCCATGGGTTGGCTTAGGATTGTTTGGAATAAGTCTCTGCTAATCTTTGCTTTTATGTGAAAATGGCATGTGCGTTGATAGTGGCATAGTGTTTGTTGGTAAGCTGTTTGTGGTATAGTGGCATAGTGTTTGTTGATAAACTGTTTGTGGTATAGTGTTTGTTTGTAAGTTGTTTTTTTTCCAGAAAATGACGGTATAGAGGTTCTAGAACTTGCATGTACTTATCAATTATGCATGTATTCATAAATAAGTTTAAAACTTAACAGGTATTTCCAAAACTTATCAACTATGCATTGTATTCTAGATAAGATTGGAACTTATAAGTTATATGTATTCTTGGATAAGATTTGATCTGATATCTAATTTTTTTGCTATAAAAAATTTAATTTTTTTATACCATTTAAAATTAATTAATTGAATAACTGCAAGCTTATGTAGTGTGGTTAGGGCTTTGGTTTCTTTTTGAGAGGTCTACAGTTCAAATCCGACACCACTTAAGGAGACAAAAACCCCTCATAAAACTTGTGTAAATTTATTAAATAAAATAAAATAAATTAATTGACGCTGTTGGTTGGTTACATAGGAGAGTTGGTCACAATCACAATATTTTTAGTAACTAGCAGGGTTCAAATTTTTTTTTTTTTTCCTTTTGGTTACATAGGAGAGTTGGTCACAATCACAATATTTTTAGTAACTAGCAGGGTTCAAACCATAGGGGTCGCTTCCACCAAACCTATTTTACTTCGTTATTGTTGACCCGACGTGAAGGGGTGCACCGATCGCATAGGAGAGGTGGTCACAATCACAATATTTTTAGTAACTGACAAGGTTCAAACCATAGGGGTTGCTTCCACCAAACCTATAAGGGGACACCACTCACTATAAGGAGACAAAAACCCCTCATAAAACTTGTGTAAATTTATTAAATAAAATAAAATTAATTAATTGAAGCTATAAGTTTTTTTTTTTTCCTTTTGGTTACATAGGAGAGTTGGTCACAATCACAATATTTTTAGTAACTGGCAGGGTTAGGGGCTGCTTCCACCAAACCTATTTTGCTTCGTTATTGTTGACCCGACATGAAGGCGTGCATCGATCGCATAGGAGAGGTGGTTACAATCACAATATTTTTAGTAACTGACAGGGTTCAAACCACAAGGGTTGCTTCCACCAAACCTATTTCGCTTCGTTATTGTTGATCCGACGTGAAGGCGTGCACCGATCACTAAAAATTCATACTATCATCATCAATCTGGCATGCACTCAAAGTATTCAGATCAAACTACTACCTTTGTAAACAGGTTGCCCCCGAGGTTTGAACTTGCGCGTCTTCTTGGCAAATGCTTGGCCAAATAAGCACTTACCAATCCACCTAGCCCTCAGGGGCTAGAATATTGAAGTTGTAAGCTTAGTAAGTGGTAAGGGCTTTGACCATTTTTTAGAGGTCCAAGCTTTAAATCTCACTCAGGGGGTTGGGACCCTTCATAAAAACGTGTGTAAACTCCTTGAAAATAGTTGCAAGCTTAATGCAATGGTAAGGGTTTTGGCCAGACTTTAATAGGTCTAAGGTTCAAACCTCACTCAATATAAAGGTAGTGGTAAGGGCTTTGGCCTCTTTTTAGGAGGTCCAAATTTCAAACCCCACTCAGTATGAGGGGACTAGGACTTGTGATAAAATCTTTTGTAAACTTGTGATAAAATCTTTTGTAAACTCATTCAAAACAAAGTAGCAAGCTTATTATCATGGTAAGGGCTTTGGCCTCTCTTTAGGAGGTCCAAGATTCAAACCCCACCCCACAGAGTATAAGGAGATTGAGACCCTTCATAAAAATATGTATTTCATCGAAGAATAAATAAAATTAATTAATTGCATTATACATATTTTTATATAATTATAAAATGTTTTTTTACAATAAAATAAGTCAATTGTGAATCATTAATATATTTTATTTAATAAATCAATTGTGAATCATTAATATATTTTATTTAATAAGTCAATTATGAATCATTAATATATTTTTAAAATTAGTTGCTCATAACAGAGGAGATTGGGACTCTTCGTAAAAATGTGTAAGAATAAATAAAATTAATTAATTGCATTATTCATATTTTTAAATAATTATAAAATGCTCTTTTACAATAAAATAAGTCAATTGTGAATCATTAATATATTTTATTTAATTGGCATACCATTGGAACAATCCATCCACATCGCTGGCGATTTGGCGTTTTGGCGGGAAATTTTTTGTGACGGCGTCTGGTGTTGCTCGAGGGACTCTGGCCCGAAGATCTTGCCTAGGGCTTTGGGGGGTTGTTTTTGCTTTCGCCTGAAGGTTCTTTAGTGGTCCCGGGAGGGCCCGATGGGGTCTCCTCCTGTTTCTCCTGCTGGGAGAAAGACCTCATATGCTGAGAAGTTGAAAGATAATCCCTCGCCTTCCACGGATGGAGCTCAGCGGAATGCTTTTCAATCGATACTCAAGAATGTTGCCAATGGCCCAAATGCTCACCGCGTTAATGGATGCCTCCCGCAATCTACTTCCAGGCCTAAGATTGTAATAGAACCAATGTTGGTCGAAGATACAATCGTCTACCGAGCTAATCACGACTTGATCTGCAAATTCATGGGCATTCGGCCCACACTGAATTTTTGCATACACGGTTCGCCAGAACTGGGAGCCACACGGTGAGTACTCTTTATGGCCTATAAGCAATGGGTATTTCATCATAAGTTTCTCTTCTTTAGCAGATAGAAACAGAGCATTTGAATCAGAAAAGAGAAACCACGGACCAGCAAGGTTATTTGTCCAACCCTGGAGAGTGGGTTTCGACCCCCGCATCGAACCCACGGTTGTCCCGGTCTGGATCCGGTTGTACGCTCTCCCGATGGAGTTTTGGGGTGAGCAGGTGTTGGAACTAATAGGTAATTCCCTAGGCAGATTTTTGGGAGTCTCCAAAGATACCATAGAGGGCAATTCTGCTTGTCTTTGCTAGAATATGTGTAGAGATGGACATTAGTCAGCCTCTACCAGCTGAGGTGGAACTTGAGCTTGCAGGAGTACCCTGGATCCAGCAGTTAGACTATGAGGCCCTACCTTTCAGGTGTCGAGTATGCCATAAGCATGGACATTTGGCAAGGTTACGCCCAAACGTAGTGAGCACAAAAACGGAGGCTCCGAGTGGAATGTCAAACCGCCCTAGAGAGGGTAAGTCCAGTCCGGTCAATGAACCCTCTAGCAATTCTCCGAGTCCTGATGCTCGGCGGGATGGCTTTGAACAGGTGAAACGAAAGAGAAACAAAAATAAAAATGGCAAGGAGCAGGTACAGCTCAAGCCAAACAATCGGTATGAAATTTTTAAGTCATTAGTGGATCTGGAGGACCAATCTATGGAGGGAGTGGTTGGGAATGGTGAGAATGTCAACACTCCACCTCTTGTTTCTCCTTCCTTCACTCCTGTAGTAGAACAGTGGTTGTGCCGGTGAGAACCTGCAGTCAGAGAATCCAGGGGCATTGGTTATACACTCCCCAGCACAGCCGGCTATAAAAGATGTCACCATGGGAAATGCAGATAAAAACAGAGAAAGGCCTACTTTAGGGATTTCCCAGGTGGAAAAGAGATCTAGAAACAATAACTCTCAAGGAGCGGGAAGAAAATCCAATAAGGAACTACTAATAGCGCAAGGAGATAAGCTAATCAATGGAGGATTGGTGAGGACCATTGATTCTTACTTGCTCTCAAGGTTTTCAATGATTATTCAATCTTGGAATATTAGGGGTTTAAACAGTAGAACCCATCAATCTGTTGTTCAAAGACTCTTAGAAAACCGTAAAACAGACTTTTTGCTTCTTCAGGAGACCAAAATGTCTTTAGATATTATGAGTAAAACTGCTACTAAAATCTGGCGGGGAGCTGGGTATATGGACGTGGCTGCCCAAGGAGCTTCAGGTGGAATTGTTACCCTTTGGAACCCTCTAGTCTGGACTGCTTTAGAACATGTAGCTTGTAGGGGTGTACTTACTTCTCTCTTCAGAAATAACTTCAATTCTAAGCTGGTCCTTATAACCAACTTTTATGGGGCCCAAGATCTTGATGGCCAGAGGCTCCAATGGGACGTTGTTCACAACATGAGAGCATACAGGGAGGGTTATGACTGGATTATTGCAGGGGATTTTAATGCAAAATTATACTGTTCGGGACCGGGGAAGGTGGCTCCCCTGTTTTGGATCCAGGGGACCGGCTTACGATTGCCCAAGTTCGGGCCTTTAATTTAGTGGACGTTCAAGGCCCTAGTGTTTTTTTCACTTGGACAAACAAGAGAAAGGAGCCACATAGCGGGGAAGGTCAAGTTAGATCGCTTTTTGGTCTCGGAGGAGGCTTTTGTTAAATGGACTTTTAAGTTCCAGATTTTGGAGGGCCCTATTTCGGATCATTTTCCCATTTTGCTTGAGGGAGGGACTTCGAGAGGGCAGCACCATAGGCCTTTTAAATTTGAGAATTTTTGGTTACAAAAGGAGGACCTTCGACAGAAAATTTCTCAATGGTGGACAGAAGGCCGTCCACCTTTTGGGACAGCAATGTTCAAATTTCATAAACAGCTTCAATTTGTCAAAATTCAATTGAAACAGTGGAGGAAAGGAAACAAGTCGGATTTCCAGTCCCAAAGGGCCCCCTTGGTGGCTAGATGGGAGGAGGTTCAGAAACTTTTTAGGGAAGGATCAATTACTGAGCAACTCAAATCTGAAGATGATGAACTGCGTAAAGCGGTTGAGGACATTGACAACCAAGAGGAGTTATACTTGGAAACAGAGGGCTAGAAATACTTGGTTATTAGAGGGGGACAGAAATACCAAATTTTTTCATCGGTCAGCTTGTGCTAGGAGACAGATGAACAATATGGAAGTTCTCAAAGATGAACATGGAAATGTCTTCGATACTATTCCTGGCATGCATTCCCATGCTATCGATTACTTTTCTAAACTTTTTAAGGAAAGTATGCAGCAAGATATTGAGGCTCAGAACGAAGTTCTTAATGTTATTCCTCCTATTATCTCTGAAGAGGACAATCGAGGCCACTGCTTAGACCCATTGAAAGGGATGAGCGAGAAATGTGGTCTTTGGTATGAGTCTTGGAAAATCTCCTGGTCCGAGATGGCTTTCCTATTGAATTTTTCAGGCTTTACGGGACACCTTGGAGGAGGATGTTACGGTCATTCTTGAGGAATCCGAGATCCAATCGAAGAATGCTCGGGGCGATCAATCACACCTTCATTGCTTTAATTCCAAAAGGGGAAGCGGGGACTCATATCTATGATTTCAGGCCTATTGCTTTATGCAATGTGATTTACAAAATCATCACTAAGATAATGGCTGAGAGGCTTAAACCCCTTCTTCATAGCATCATTTCTCCTGAACAGGGGGGCTTTGTTGAGGGAAGACAAATCTTGGATGGGGTGGTTTTGGCCCAGGAGGCCATCCATTCAATGCAAACTTCGGGCAACAAAGGAATGTTCATTAAACTGGATATGTCCAAGGCTTATGACCGGGTGGAGTGGTGCTTCTTGTCGAAAATGATGGCTGCCTTTGGCTTTTCTCAGGAATGGATTGATTGGGTTATGAGTTGTGTTTCTTCTCCCTCTTTTTCTGTTCTCATCAAGGGCCTTCCCTCGCTTCCTTTCGGCGCCTCCCGTGGTCTCCGCCAGGGAGACCCTTGTTCTCCCTATCTCTTCCTTCTCTTGGCTGAAGGTTTGGGCAGACTGTTTTTGAGGAGAAGGCAACAAGGTCTGCTTTTCGGTATCAAGGTTGGGGAGGAAACTCTGACTCACTTGCAATTTGTGGATGATACGGGTCTGGTTGGTGCGGCCACTCTTCGGGAAGCTAGAGGAATCAGAGATACTTTGAATTTCTACCTAAGGGCTTCAAATCAGGTTCTAAATGTCAGGAAGTCCAAAGTGGTCTTTTTCAATCTTGACCAACGGCTTCAGGAGCGCGTTATTGAGATCCTGGGCTTCACAAGGACTTCTCTTCCAATTGTTTACACGGGCGTTCCCCTTCATTTCAAAAAGTTAAATATTGACATTTGGAAGAATACGTTAGCAGGCATCAAAGACAGAATGAATCATTGGGCCCATAAATGGCTAAGCTACGGGGGTAGATTAACCTTCCTGAAGTCGGTTATTCAGGCTTTGCCGATCTATAAATTCTCAATACTGGTTGCCCCTCATACCATCTGGAAAGAGCTGGACAAAATGGCTAGAAGATTTTTATGGGAAGGCGCAAAAGGGAAGAAAAAATGGGCCTTGGTTGGGTGGGACAAAGTTACCCAGCCTAAGGACAAAGGAGGGCTGGGCTTGAGAAGTTCTATGCTTAATAACGAGCTTTGGGTGGAAAAGCTGTATTGGAGGTGGATTTCTCGGCCATCCTCCCTCTTCGACGAGAATTCTTTCCGAGTAAATATTTGGGGCATGTTCATCCCAATGAGGTGGGTCGCTTTCCCTTGGAAGGTTACGGTTCCTTAGTGTGGCGAGACTCTCAAGCTTGGGTCCCAGTTATCAAAGATCAATTATTACGGAAAGTGGGGAAAGGAGACAAGGCTCGTTTCTGGACTGACTCTTGGGACCAACATCCGCCCATTATTGTTATGTTCCCTGAGCTACAACCTATCATGACCGCCTTAGAAGCCCAGGGTTGGATCCATATTGATAATTATCTTCTTACCAGTCAATTGGGGGGGTATACATTTAAAAATTTTAAGCGGTGGGAGGAGTGGCCAATTACTGTCTCTCCGGAGTTGGCGCCTATCCTGCAAAAAATCTTGTCAGAAAGGTTCCTCACGGGGAAGGATGAGGAAGATGAATTAGCCTGGGGCTATGGAAGCCTTGGGGTCTACTCAGTTAAGGCTGGATATGAAGAGATCCTCCCTGAGCCTCCCCCACACTCTTTTCCGGTTCAGCATTGGAGAAGGATTTGGCATTCAAAGGGTTGGCCGAAAGTGAATTTCTTCGCTTGGCAACTTATGCATAATGGTCTTCTCACCTTTGACAATCTCAGACGTAGGGGTTTCAATGGCCCCTCTCAATGTGCTTTATGCCTCCAACATGAGGAAACTGCAGATCATTTGTTTTTTGAGTGTCCTTTTACTCATCAGATTTGGGAACGCTGGTTCTCTCAATTTAAACTCCGAGGCTAATGGTGTTCTCAACCGTACCAATATTTGGGAAAAATGGAAATGGGGCGGGTTCAATTCCATAGCTCTCCAAACTGGCTGGCAGTTAGGCTTTCTCTTCATTTGGTGGCAAGTTTGGTTGGAGAGAAACGCCCGGATCTTTAGAAACACTTTCTCCTCGATTGACGGCGTTTGGCAGGTCATCTGGAGCAAAGTCACAGAAACTGTTGCTACTTTTGTTAATGAAGAGAATCAGGCTACTCTTGGGCATCCTGAAGAGGGGGTTGAGGGTCATGAGAGGCAAGGCAGAGCATGCTGGAAACCTCCCCCTGTAAGGCTGGATCAAGATCAATACTGATGGGGCTGCAAAAGGCAACCCGGGCAACGCAGGAATTGGTGTTGTTTGTCGGGATCACTCGAGTGCGGTTCTTTGCTGGGAATTGCGGGGATTGGGCGAGCCACGAACAATGAAGCCGAAGCCTTTGCCATTAAGTCGGCGTCTATACGGGTACATTAGCGGGGTTACCGGAGGATAATTCTTGAATCTGATTCTCAAGTCCTGATCGACGCTCTAGATTGCTTGCGGAATTTCTCTTTAAAAGCCTGGAGACTACGGATGTTGATATCTCAAATCAAGGAGTTATGGAGGGAGTTAGATGATGTTATCCCTGTGTATGTGAGTAGAAATACGAACACGGTGGCTGACTTCCTTGCGAAGATGGGTGCTGAGAAAGAGGTAGGTGTTCAGCTGCACAGTGATATGCCTATGATAGATGAAGAGATTCGGAGTGGTCTGGAACGATCCCTGCATCCATGAGCTCAAAAATGACTAAGGTTAGTTTCTGTCGCGATATCGCGACATATTGCGCCGTCGCGACCCTGTTTGGAAATCTGTCGCGATTTCGCGACATGTTGCTCTGTCGCGACATGTTGCTCTGTCGCGACATGTTGCTCTGTCGCGACCTATCCTGGATAACTGTAGCGATTTCGCTACCCTTTTTGTTGCTGCGGCTTTGGGAGGAAAATTGTAGCGATTTCGCGACTTGTTGCGTCGTCGCGGTCTTTGATGAGAAGGTGTCGCGATGTCGCGACCTTTTTGGTTGGTTTTGCTGCTGGAGGAAAAGTGTCGCGATATCGCGACGCTTTGAGAAAAATTGCATGAAAGGGAAAAACCGTCGCGATATCGCGACAATTTTTGTGAAAAGCTACTCTAAGGAAAATTCGTCGCGATTTCGTGCCTTTTTTGAGGAAAGGACACAAAGGGGCATACCTGTAGCGATTTCGAGACGTTTTGAGCAAAATTTCGTTAAGTGGAAAAACCGTCGCGATATCGCGACCTTTTTTGTGAAAAGCCTCCCAATGGATAACCTGTCGCGATTTCGTGACATGTTTATGGAAAGGAAGCAAAGGGGCAAACCTGTAGCGATTTCGCTACAGTTCTGGAGAAAAACTGCATGATGGAAAAACGTCGCGATTTCGCGACTAGTTTTAGAAAAGGGCACCTTGGGGGTGAACATGTCGCGATTTCGCGACACTTTTGCGGATGGGGCGCCCATTGGATTTCTTGTCGCGATTTCGCTACACTTTCGGCCAAGTGGGGCTCCAAGGAAAAGTCGTCGCGATGTCGCGACACTTTCTCAAAGTTGCTGATTAAAGGGGAACTCGTCGCGATTTCGCGACAATTTCGGGGAGCAGGTGCCTTCAGGCTTTCTCGTCGCGATTTCGCGACGTTTTTGGCGTTTGGGTGATTTGGTCCTTGTCTTTGTCGCGATTTCGTGACTTTTTTCGTGTGTTGTGGCTTCGGCGCTTTTTGTCGCGATATCGCGACATGTCGCGATTTCGCGACATGTCGCGTTATCGCGACTGGTTGTTGTGGCGCGGCGGTTGTTTGGTTTGGTGTCGCGATTTCGTGACATGTCGCGTTTTCGCGACATGTCGCGTTTTCGCGCCCTTTGTTCTTCTGGTCTCTTTGCGCTTGGTTGGGATGCCCTTTCTCCCTCTTGTAACTGTCTTTTGTTTTAATACAAGCTTTTTTCAATTTTTTTTCAAAAAAAAAATATATATATATATATATTTTATTTAATTAGTTAATTGTGGATCATTAATATATATTTTTTAAATTAGTTGTAATCTTACTGCATGGTAAATATTTTGGTCTCTCACGAGTGTGGTTTACCAACAAGGATGTCACTTGCATTATCGATGATGTGACTCGGGGGGATTCAATCCCCCATGGTGGATGTGTATAAAAAGTATTACTCAAAACAAAACAAAACAAAAAATAAATAAATAAATATATATATATATATATATATATATATATATATATATATATATATATATATATATATTAATTTATTATTTTTTTCACATACAACTACTAAAACCTGTTGTAGCTTTAATATTTCTTATATGAAAGCTTGCATAATGTGTTTTAAAATTCAAAAATAAAAAATTGAAAGGGTTGAGCAATCTCCTTTCAGCCATGGCCCCTCGTAAAGCCGAGAGCTATGCTTATCAATAAGGAATTTAACACACCCCTCACCCCCTCACACACTTGCCCACTCAACCTTGGACCTCCCCAAGAAGAATCAAAGCCCAAAGTCCCGAATCGATGGGATGTCTCCCATGGGACACATTAATTTAAAATATAATTAAAGGAAATAAAATTATATTATATGTTTTTTTAATATAATTGATTTTTTTTATTAGGGTAAATAATTGAATTCAGATTATTTATTTATTTTTAAAATGTGATTGTAATGGGTTCACTTATATAAAATCATCGTCACACGATGGTTTACAAGCATGTATGTCTTGATAAAATTTGAATCTCAGTCTCCTTCAAAGTTGAAGAATCTAACTAATTAAATTAATATCGTCGGATTTTATTTTGAGTTAAAAATCGAAGTTTTTAAGAGGGTTCCCAGTTCCTTCGTATCGGAGTTTGAACTTGAATCTCCTGAATGACATACCATGTGGGTTTTTATGAGAGATCTTGGTCCCCTTATACCAAGGTTTGAAATTGTCTCTCCTGAATGAAAACCCAAAGACATACCATATTGAATTCGTCGCACAACAATTTACTTCCATTATTAAACATATTATTAATTAAATAATTATTTATATACATGTTTTTTAAAATTTTAATCATCTTTAATATATTACAAGAGAAAATATTATTTTTTTTATGGACACACATCCACCCTCTCACACACTCACCCATGCCACGATTTGAGCCTTGGACTCTCGAAGAAAAGTCAAAGTCCAAACAGTTGCGTTGTCCCCCTAAAATATTATTACTATTAACAAATATATTGTGGTGCGGAAGCAAGTGCAAACGAGAAGTGAGTAGGAAGCATGAGAAGAAAGTAGAAAACAAAGTGTAAGCAAGAAGTGAATGCTACTTCTTGTTCTAGATCTTAGGAGAAACTCAAAAACTAAATGATTCATGTGAAGAAAAATTAGGTAACATGACAAGAAAGTCGTATTTGAAAGTCCATATTAGAAGTAAGGATGCCCTAGTTAGCAATAAGAGAAAGATCGAATCTATGGCAAACCCTATCTAGGTAGCAAATACTATACCAAAAGTGATTATCAAGGATGATATGATTGAGCATTATAATGGTTCTTAAAACCAAAGCATTAATATGTAAGTTCGCAAAAAACTTGTCAGGTTTTTCTAAGATTCAAAATTGGATCAAGTGGAAGTGGGGTGAATTCAAAATACTCCTTGAATTTTCTTTCGAAATGATTTTTCCTTATTACCTTCTCAATTTAGAAATGAAGGATAAAATAATGGATGATCACCCTTGGTTTATGGGAAAAGATGCATTATATTTTAGACAATGGATTGAGAATGTTTTTGTTGAGACAAAGACTATTAAAAGGCTTTCGATGTGGATTAGTTTTTTGACTTCTTTATCAACTCATTAATAAGGAGGTTTTGAAGAATATTGGTAATACTTCAGGGAATTTCATTCAAGAGGGATCAACTATCAAGGAGAGAAGGCATATTGTATACAACTGAGTATGTTTTGCAATGGATATTTCAAAACCTTTATCGCAATCAATTAGGATTAAGTTTGAATCAAGAGACTGAAAGCAACAAGTGGAATATGAAAATATTGTATCCCAGTGTCACAAATGTCATGAGAGTAGACACATGGAAAGAGATTTTACAGTAAAAATGATAAAGCAATAGATAGAAATTTTGGGGCATGAGGTAAACTTCAATATGAAACAAGGAGATCATATCGTACTAAATGTTGGGTCAAATTAAATATTTTTCGCTCTAAAAAAAAGTGGCAATAAAAACCCTTTTACATCATCAAATGGGAAAGGCCATTATAGTTCACTTGAATCAAACATTAGAAGAAAAAATGACATGAGGAAGTACAATATGCAAGTTAAAGTATACAAGGATTTAAAGGTGCAAAAGAATAAGAGCAGGCAAGTTTTAAAGTGAATGAGGTGAAGGAGGTCAAGGTTAACCAAGTAGATCATCTTCATTTTCCTCAAGTAGCATAAAATCTTCTCCTTTAAATGAAAATGAAAGTAGTATATAGTGTATTCATTGCACTTTAGGTTTTCAAGAGCAACATAATAAAGAAATGCATATGGAGGATATCCATGAAAATTTAGGGTTTCTAGAATAACATAAGAAAGTAATTATTGTGAAGGATCATCCTTGTACTTTAGGGTTTTTTGGGCAATATAAAGAAGAAAGTGTTTACGAGGCTATGCCTTGCATTTCATATTCTTTAGGGTAACATAAATATTCAGATGATAAGTCTCATTATGAACAATATGAAAAAATATAAGAGGTTGATGAAGATGAAAGTGTTGGTGGAAATGAAAAAAGGAGAGGAAGGCTTATCATGAACAAAGAGAAAAGGAAACTCAAAGGAGGATTGATTTGGAAAGCCAAATAAAAACATCACAAGTGTTAAAAATAAGTGGAGCTAAGCCGATGGAAATGATATCGTAGAATATTAAAAGCATGAATAAAACCCCTAAAAAAAAGAGATTAAGAAATTAATATGTTGTTGTAGTTATGAGCTCATTTTAACACAAGAAACAAAATTTAAGTTGTGAGGAATGTAAGGATGATTTCAAAAAAAATTGGAAGATGGATGATTGTCTAACAATTTCTTTTAAAGGAGCTTTAGACAATATTGCAACAATATAGGACGAACGCAAATGCGGTGGATAATTATTAGAAGCGAAAAGTAATTAGGTTGTTGGACTATTTTCCAAAAAGAGGAAAACATCAAAGTTGGGATTATAAATGTATAGTTACTCCTCATGAAAGATATTGAAAGGACCTTAGCATAATTTTGTCAAACACAGTGATAATTCATATTTGTGATCTATAGATTCTTGGGAGTGACTTCAGCAAGTTCTATCTCCTTTGGAAAAGAAGGATGATACTCTAAGATGGTCTAAATCAATGTAAGATTTTGCTTTGTTTGTCAATTCAAATGGCCTTTGGGATGTTATTCCTTAAATCTTTTAATATACATGGGATATTAGGTGTAGTGGGTAAACTCATATAGTAGAAAGATTGGATAGATTCTTGCTATTTGATGTGTGGTTGCAAATAGAGTATATAATCTCTTCAAATACTTTATTGCAAGTAGGATTAGATCACAAACCCATTCTTTTGACTTGTGATTTACCTAATAATGGTCATCCAAATCCATTTTGCTTCAAATCTATGTGGCTCCAAGACCCTAATTTATTTCAGATGGTTATGTTATGGTGGGATGAAGCAAATTTGAAGGATCATATACACATATATATATAGGTTTGTTCAAAAGATGTAATATTTAAAGGAGAAAATTAAGATTTAGAATGCCAAATATTTTGGTAACATTTTTAAAGAAAAAATGGAAATTGAATCCGAACTCAAAAATTTTCAAGAGATAGTAGAAATCAATGAATTGAGTTAGGATTCTTTATTTTTTTAAAGCGAAAAACCTCTTGCGGGGCCGCCTTGGTCTGAGAGACCACAAACAGGGGGTTCTACACCATCAAAGTCACCCGGGAGTCGCACCCGACCCTGCCCACACCGACATTATCAATTGGATTTTGGATACCCAATTCAGCTTTTTGGTAGGGTGGAGATTTGAACTCGGGACCTCCCTTGGAGGATTGCCCTCTCCTCTCCAACTCACCTACAACACCTGGGTAATTGAGTCAGGATTCTTATGTGAAAGAAAAACAATTACTTTTTTACTATCATGATGCATTGAAAAAGGAAGAGTCATTGTAGTTCCAAAAATCTAGGGAGAAATGGCTCAAGGAAATAGATAGAAATACAAAAAAAAAATCATTCTATAGTAGAATACTTTTTTCTTTTTATCACATCAAAAGCATTTTGACTCCAAACTAAAGAATTATTGGGGAAGGAGAAGGTATAAGGAAGGAAGCAACTAATTATTTCAAAAATATTTTATCAAATACTAGGCAAAATAAAGAGGCACAAGATAAACTTTTGTAAAATATTTCATCAATTATAATATAGGGACAAAATGAAATCTTGATGTAGAAGATATTTATGGAGGAGCTATATAAAGCAAGTTTCTCTTTCCATCCTAACAAGGCACCTAATCTTGATGGATTTCCAGTTTATTTCAAAAAAATTGGAATTTATTGAAGAGTGATATGATATTTGTGGTTGAAGAGGCCCAAAAAAGTAAGTCTACAATAAGTGAGATCAATGCCACTTTTATTACAATGGTTCCCAAGAAAGGTAAGACAAAAAGTTTTTAAAAAAATTATCTAGGAACCCTTTGTAATATGATTTATGAGATCATTCCAAAATTTATGGTAAACAAGTTGAAAGACATTCTAGATGTGTTATCTCATAAGAACAAGATGGTTTTGTTCGTGGTAAACAAATTTATGATGGTGTAATCATTGCACAAGAGGTCACACATTCTCTTCATTCCATGAAAAATGTAGGTATGCTTATAAAACTAGATATGAACAAAGCACATAATAGGTTTATTGGATTTTTATAACATGATATTCTCAAAGAGTTTGGTTTTGACCATAATTGGTATAAATGTATTAAATGTTGTTATAACACTGCAAAATATTTTGTTTTAATTTATGGTTTTCTTATTGGTTACTTAAAGTCATCTTGTGGACTCTGCCAAGATAATCCATTATCTCCTTATCTATTCATTATTCTTATAAAGTCATTAGGGAGAGCTTTCTCAAAGGCAAAAATGGAAGGAAAAATCGAAGGAATTCATGTTGAAAAATTGATCCCGTTAACTCTCATCTATAATTTGTCGATGATACTTTTCTTTTGGGTTGTACCCTAGTCAATGAGGCCATGGAGTTTAAATAAATATTATCATGCTATGAGAAGACCACCAAATGATTGGTTAATACTACAAAATCCATAATGTTTTTTATTAATATTGCCAAATATTTACAACAAATTATTGTGGATAATTAGGGTTTAAAATTAAAAAAAATGGTTTATTTTTTTATAGTTATATTATAATGTTATAAAATAGCATTAGGAGGGACATTTTTTGCAGGACTGCCCAAACTGTCAAACTTGTTTTGGCCATATTTCACTCATCCGGACTCAAATTGAGCTAAAATTTTGAGGGTAGATGCCTGAAAAACCCTAGAACATCTCCACCAATTTTTAGATCATTTGGAGAAACACAGATCCTAGTACATCCCTATGTGTGAACGAGATTTTTGGCAAGTGGTTGTGCGAGGGTTTCATTTGGGTTGAGTGCAAGTAGCTCTAGAGGTTGGTTTTTAGGGCCTTCGGGCCCTAGCGGCCAATATATTTGTGGTTTATACTCAATATTTTAGCAAGATATGTTGCAGGGGATCCAATATGGGTTAGAAATATATCTTTCAATAGATCATGTTGTGAACTTGAGTGACAATGGCTTCCAATTTGTTGCACAAAATAAAAGTGAAAACCATACCTTTCCATAGTGTCTAGGGCAAGGATTAAAGAGATCACAAAATAAGTTTCAAGCAGCTGATCAAAAAATGGCTTAGATCTCAAGTGAATCTGGTGCTAAGGTGCACCCACAAAATAAATCTACTATGAAAACCCCTGTCAAGGGTAAGAATTTTGAAGACTCAGCCCCAAAAATAAATTTTAGGGATGCCCTCCATGGTGGACAACCTCAGCCCAATGCTAATATTAATATTAGGGCTTCCCATAAACCTCTAAGAATACCTAATATTGATCCCAAGAAAACGGAGTCAGGATGTCTTAAAGAAGTTGATGGAACTCCTATTGTTAAGCTTGATATGGGTAACATTCAGACTAGCATTGAATATCTGGAAAAAAGAGGACTAATTTGTCGGTTCGTGGGTTTTCATCCGAGCCTATCTGCTTTCAAAGTCTAGGCTGCAAAAAGCTGGAAAACTAAAGGTGAGTTACAAATCTCTATTTATCCAAATGGTTATTTTCTTGTTTTATTTGCTAATAATGAAGATAGAGAGAAAAATTTTCAAGGGGGTCCCTAGTTTTTTGGAAGGGCAGGGCTTTTCATGAAGCCTTGACATACTAAATTTAAAGCTGAAGAAGAGATGCCTTCTACAACTCCCGTGTGGGTTAGACTCTTTGGCCTCCCTATTGAATTTTGGAATCCTACTATTTTTTCTTCAATTGGAAACTCTTTAGGAACTTTTATGATGACTGTTGATTGTACTCAAAATTTTGAACATATTATTTATGCTTGAATTTGTGTTTTAATGGATTTTGACAAACCCCTACCTAAAAAGATCACATTACAATTTGGGGAAGACACTTGGGAGCAAGTAGTGGACTATGAGAACATTCCTTTTCATTGTAGAATTTGCCATGAATATGGTCATTTGGCTAGTGCTTGCCCAAATAAAATTCTTGATCAAAATAAAGAAGATATAAACTCAACAGGTTTCCAAATGCCTAAGAAGAAGAACACTAAAAAAAAACCAGTTATGAAGGATCAATCAAAGTCATCTGCTAATATGTTTGAAATCCTTTCCACAAATGATGTCCCAAGTGAGGAAGAGGAAATAATGGAAACAAAAATCTTAGAAACACAATTTAAATATGAAGGGAAGAACTCAGAGACAAACCAACAAATCAAAGGTTTTCAATAGAAAAAAAGGAAGAAAATTTACACAAGAAAAATAATCTTTTAAATGTCAAAACTTCAAATAATACAGGTCCCAATATAGACTATGTTGAACCCTCTAGTAAAATTTTGGTTGTGTACAAGTATTCTTCAAGGTTAGAAGCCATCTTAGATTCAATTGGAGTAAGTCAAGAAATAGGGAAAAAAAATTGAAGATGGATTCTAATCAAAAGGCAGGTCGCAAGACCAATCAATATCATATGGTAAAAGAAGGTGAAAAGCTTGTAGAGGAAGGTAATATTAATGCCCTTCCCAAATTTTTTAGCCATGGTATTAATGAAGATCATCACTTGGAATATTAGAGGACTCAAAGGGAGTATTTCAAAACAAAATGAAATTAGAAGAATGATTCAGATAAATCATCCACATCTTGTTTTCCTTCAAGAAACAAAGATGTCAATGGAGGATATGGACTTAATTGCTAGTAAAATTTGGCTAGCTGGAAAAGTGGTTTCCCTCAGTTCCCAGGGGACTTCTGGTGGTATTGCTTGTCTTTGGGACCCAAAAGAGGTAGTTATTCACCATATGGTTGGCAGTTGGGGTATTTTGGCTATAGCTATTCAAAGTAGACATTCCAACCAACTTATGCTCTGCATTATTGTTTATGTTTCGACTACTTTGGAGGAGAAAAGAAGACAGTGGAAGGATATAACTCATATTATCTCTCATTTTCTTAAAGCTTGGATCTTGATTGGAGGAGATTTCAATACCATCCTCTCTTTGGATGAGAAAATGGGGGGAAATAGAAATTTGGACAAAAGCACTGACCTCATGAGTGAATATATTGCAAACCTCCATCTTGTGGACATCCAACCAGATAATGGCCTTATGACTTGGTCTAATAGAAGGCAAGGCTTAGCTTGTATAATGGAGATATTGGATAGGTTTTTGCTCTCTGAAAATTTCTTAATCCATGGTCACATTCCTAAAGTGAAGACTCTTAACAATGTTGGTTCGGATCATTGGCCAATCATGGTGGAAATGTGGAAAACCAATGTGAGTTTCTCTCCTTTTTGTTTTCAATTAATGTGGCTCAGAGACAATTCCTTTAGACCTCGTGTGCAACAATGGTGGAAGGAAGGTAAGCCTAGGTATGGGACTAAGATGTCATGTTTTGCCAAAAGACTGCAATACATTAAATCTAAAATCAAGACTTAGAACTAGGAGTTTGGGGATGTTCATAAAAAAACATGAAGTTATTGCTCAACTTGAAAATTTGAATAAGAAAATCCGTTTAGATGGCCTCACAGAGAATAGAAGTGTAGATGAAATTAAACTCACAACTCATTTAGAGGAATGGGAAAAAAGAGAACTCTTATGGAAGCAAAAATCTAGAATTCAATGGCTCAAAGAAGGAGATCGAAACACAATTTTCTTCCACAAATCTCTTCTAGCCCGAAGATCTCACAACTTTATTTCTTCCCTAAAATGAGATTCTGTAGATGTTGTCTATAATTGGGATGTCATGAACTCTATTGTTGTCGATTACTTTTCCAATATTTTTGTTGCTACTCCTCTTGACTCAGATTCTCAACAAAATGTTCTTCAAGAAATCTCTTCTCTTATCACTTCTGATAAGAACTCTATTTTGACTGCTCCTGTTACTATCAATGAGCTTCAATAGGTAGTTTTTAAAATGCAAAAATGGAAAACCCCAGGTCCTGATGGTTTTCCCATTGAGTTCTACCAAGAGTTCTAGGATATCCGTGTTGCTGATTTATTAGAGGTAGTGGAAGAATCCAGGAAAGCCAAAGAAATTTTGAAGGTTATCAATAAAACTTATATTACTTTTGTTCTAAAAGCTCGAGAGGTTGATCATATCTCAGCTTTTAGACCTATTGCTTTATATAATGTTCTTCTCAAAATCATTACTAAGATCATGGCAGAAAGGTTGAAGTCTCTTTCATTTTCAATTAATGTGGCTCAGAGACAATTCCTTTAGACCTCGTGTGCAACAATGATAGAAAGAAGGTAAGCCTGGTATGGGACTAAGATATGTTTCGCCAAAATACTACAATACATGAAATCTAAAATCAGGACTTGGAACTGGAAGGAGTTTGGGGATGTTCATAAAAAAACATGAAGTTATTGCTCAACTTGAAAATTTGAATAAGAATATTTGTTTACATGGCCTCATAGAGAATAGAAGTGCAGATGAAATTAAACTCACAATTCAGTTAGAGGAATGGGAAAAAAGAGAAGAACTCTTATGGAAGCAAAATTCTAGAATTCAATGGCTCAAAGAAGGAGATCAAAACACAATTTTCTTCCATAAATCTCTTCTATCCCGAAGATCTCACAACTTTATTTCTTCCCTAAAATTAGATTTTGGAGATATTGTCTATACTTGGGATGGCATGAACTCTATTGTTGTCGATTAATTTTCCAATATTTTTGTTGCTACTTCTCTTGACTCAGCTTCTCAACAAAATGAAAAGGATTGAAAATCCAACTAAGTGTTCTATTATTTACAATTTAATTTATAGGCTCTAATGGCCCAAAATACATAACCAAACCCATCAAATCATGGATTTGATCCAATATGCTTAACCATAAGCTACAAAAGTGCAAAGGATAATGCACGTAACTTTCTAAGCTAGGAGAAAGGAATAATGCTAACTATAAGATCCTTTTTAGCTATCTTGAAGTACACACTTCCTAGTTTGAGTTCACACTTCCTAACTAACACTCCTAAGTGACACCTAGAAGATAACTAGTGCCCACAAGTGCATGTGAGAAAGATACTCACTTACAATATTAATTTGCAAGAAATAAACTATGCAAAACTAACTATAAATTACTAGAGGGGTCATATGAGTGTTCAAACATCAATCCTCATCACAAAATGTTCTTCAAGCAATCCCTTCTCTTATCACTTCTGAGGAGAACTCTATTTTGACTGCTCCTGTTACTATCAATGAGCTTCAACATGTATTTTTTAAAATGTAAAAAGGGAAAACCCCAGGTCCTGATGGTTTTCCCATTGAGTTCTACCAAGAGTTATGGGATATCCTTGTTGCTAATTTATTAGAGGTGGTGGAATAAGCGAGGAAAGCCAAAGAAATTTTGAAGGTTATCAATAAAACTTATATTAATCTTGTTCCAAAAGCTCAAGAGGTTGATCATATCTCAAATTTTAGACCTATTGCTTTATATAATGTTCTTCTCAAAATCATTACTAAGATCATGGCAGAAATGTTGAAGCCTCTTTCATTTTCAATTAATGTGGCTCAGAGACAATTCCTTTAGACCTGGTGTGCAACAATGGTGGAAGGAAGGTAAGTCTAGTATGGGACTAAGATGTTATGTTTTGCCAAAATATTGCAATACATTAAATCTAAAATCAAGACTTGGAACTAGGAGTTTGGGTATGTTCATAAAAAAAACATGAAGTTATTGCTCAACTTGAAAATTTGAATAAGAATATTTGTTTACATGGCCTCATAGAGAATAGAAGTGCATATGAAATTAAACTCACAACTCAGTTAGAGGAATGGGAAAAAAGAGATGAACTCTTATGGAAGCAAAAATCTAGAATTCAATAGCTCAAAGAAGGAGATCGAAACACAAATTTCTTCCACAAATATCTTCTAGCCCAAAGATCTCGCAACTTTATTTCTTCCCTGAAATTAGATTCTAGAGATGTTGTCTATACTTGGGATGGAATGAACTCTATTGTTGTCGATTACTTTTCCAATATTTTTGTTGCTACTCCTCTTGACTCAGCTTCTCAGCAAAATGTTCTTCAAGAAATCCCTTCTCTTATCACTTATGAGGAGAACTCTATTTTGACTGCTCTCGTTACTATCAATGAGCTTCAACAGGTAGTTTTTAAAATGCAAAAAGGGAAAACCCCAGGTCCTGATGGTTTTTCCATTGAGTTCTACCAAGAGTTCTGGGATACCCTAGGTCTTGATGGTTTTCCCATTGAGTTCTACCAAGAGTTCTGGGATATCCTTGTTGCTGATTTATTAGAGGTGGTGGAAGAAGCTAGGAAAGCCAAAGAAATTTTGAAGGTTATCAATAAGACTTATATTACTCTTGTTCCAAAAGCTCGAGAGGTTGATAATATCTCAACTTTTAGACCTATTGCTTTATATAATGTTCTTCTCAAAATCATTACTAAGAGCATGGCAGAAAGGTTGAAGCCTCTTTTGTTTTCAATTAATGTGGCTCAGAGACAATTCCTTTATACCTCTTGTGCAACAATGATAGAAGGAAGGTAAGCCTGGTATGGGACTAAGATGTTATGTTTTGCCAAAAGACTGCAATACATGAAATCTAAAAGCAAGACTTGGAACTAGAAGGAGTTTGGGGATGTTCATAAAAAAATATGAAGTTATTGCTTAACTTGAAAATTTGAATAAGAATATTCATTTACATGGCCTCACAGAGAATAGAAGTGCAGATGGAATTAAACTCACAACTTAGTTAGAGGAATGGGAAAAAAGAGAAGAACTCTTATGGAAGCAAAAATCTAGAATTCAATGGCTCAAATAAGGAGATCGAAACACAAATTTCTTCCACAAATCTCTTCTAGCACGAATATCTCACAACTTTATTTATTCCTTGAAATCAGATTCTGAAGATGTTGTCTATACTTGGGATGGCATGAACTCTATTGTTGTCGATTACTTTTCCAATATTTTTGTTGCTACTCCTCTTGACTCGGTTTCTCAACAAAATGTTCTTCAAGCAATCCCTTCTCTTATCACTTCTGAGGAGAACTCTATTTTGACTGCTCTTGTTACTATCAATGAGCTTCAACAGGTATTTTTTAAAATGCAAAAAGGGAAAACCCTAGGTCCTGATGGTTTTCCCATTGAGTTCTACCAAGAGTTATGGGATATCCTTATTGCTAATTTATTAGAGGTGGAGGAAGAAGTGAGGAAAGCCAAAGAAATTTTGAAGGTTATCAATAAAAATTATATTACTCTTGTTCCAAAATCTCAATAGGTTGATCATATCTCAACTTTTAGACCTATTGATTTATATAATGTTCTTCTCAAAATCATTACTAAGATCATGGTAGAAAGGTTGAAGCCTCTTTTGTATAAGATTATTTCCCCTAAACAAGGGGGTTATGTGGAAGGGCGTCAAATAGTAGATGAGATAGTTCTTACTCAGGAAGCCATCCATTCCATGGATATGCAAAAATCTCCTTCCATGTTCATTCGGTTAGACTTATCCAAAGCTTATGATAGAGTGGATTGACACTTCCTTATCAAAGTTTTGAGGTAATTTGGTTTCTCTATGGATTGTATGGATTAGATTATGAGATGTATCTCTTTAGTTTCCTTCTTAGTTCTTATCAATGGCAGGCCTTCTCAGTCATTCCTAGCTTTCAGAGGCATTAGGTAAGGTGACCCGCTATCCCCTTATTTATTCATCATTCTTGTTGAATGCTTGGGTAGGACTATAACCAAAAAGAGGGAAAATAAAACCCTTGAGGGAGTTACCATTGCTCATGGAGCTAGACCTATCTCTCATATTCAATTTTTTGATGACTCTACTCTTTTAGGTAAAGTTACAGTTAAGGAAGCTTCTAATATTAAGCAAATAATTAGTTGTTTTTCGAAGGCTACTGGGCAGTTGATCAATGAAGATAAATCTGAAGTTATTTTATTTCACTGCTCTGCCAGATAAGAATCCATGGTCTTGGATAAATTAATATATAATAAGACCTCCCTTCTGATCACTTATTTAGGTATTCCCATATATATTCAAAGGCAAAAAAAAAATATTGGAATTGGTTATTGGACAAAGTCAAGAAGAAAATTGGAAAGTGGACCAACAGGTGGCTTTCTTCTGGGGGTTGAATCACCTTGGTAAAATCAGTTCTTCAAGATATTTCTATTTATGTTTCTTCCATGTTGAATATCCCAAAGGTTGTTCTTCGAGAATTGGATCAAATCAGTCATCGATTCCTCTGGAGTGGTACTAAGGAGAAAAGAAAACGGGCCTTGGTGAAATGGGACACTTTATGTATTCCTAAGAATGAAGGGGGGTTAGGATTTTGATATTATATTAATAACAACAAAGCTTTAGCTGCTAAATTATATTGGAGAATTTTGCATAACCCCAATACTCTTTGGGCCAATAATCCCCGTGCTAAATATGCTGAGAATAAAAGTCCTGAAGACCTTGTTTGCTATCAACTTCTTACCAAATGTTCTCCCATTTTAGAAGTTCTTAAGACTGGTGAGGATTTGATAAAGAAAAATTTATTTTGGATCATTCATAACGGTCAATAGGAAAATTTTTGGATAGATTATTGGGATGGTCACAAGCCTTTGATAACTCAGTTTCCCAATTGGAGGTCTTGGATTGAGGATCTTCACTGAGCTAATTGGATAAAAGTGGCTAATTACTGTCGGTACCATACTGTTAATTCAAAGGTTGGTAGATATTAGATCCCTATTGAGGATTGGCCTATTCAAATCCCAGAAAGGTAAAGACAAGATATCCAAGACATCCTTCATGTGAGATCTCTCTCTTGGTCCTTGTTTTGGATGGAACAACACTACTAAGGGTGAGTATTCAATTGCTCAAGGTTATTTGACCTTATGCCATAATAATCCTAACCAATCTTCTGACATATTTTCTCAGTTGTAGGCTCAAAATCTCTGGCCTAAGGTGAGGTTCTTTACTTGGATTTTATTGCATTGTAGGGTGCTTACTGGTGAGCAACATATGAAGTGTGGTTTTCATGGCCCTTTTAGATGTGAAATGTGTGGAGATAATGTAGAAACTCTCAACCATATTTTTATTGAGTGTACTTTAGCCTTTGAGCTATGGAGGAGAATGGCCACTTTACTTGGCTTACAATGGTACAATTTTTTTACTTTTGAACAACTTTGGAGGGATTGGCCTAAACAAGAGGGTTTTGATCACTTTATTAGGCCTTTAGTTTGGATGGGTTATACCATTCTTCTTTGTAATATCTGGAATGAAAGGAACAACCAAATTTTTAATCAAGATAGGAAGGATATTCACTATATTTGGAAAAAGACCATAACCAACTTAGTTGAATCAGTCCATCAACTCCTTAATCACCCCAAAAACTCCCACCAAATATGGGATCAAGTGATGCAAAGATTGAAGATTAAATCTTCTAAGGGAAACTGAATTAAAGGAAATGTGAGTATTTGTAAGATGGATAGGACAAGAAATTGGCAACCTCCTCCTAAGGATTTTGGAAAAGTCAATACTTATGGAGCCTCTAGAGGGAACCCTAGAAAAGCTAGTGTGGGAGGAATTGGTAGACTTTCAAATGGCTCCCTGGTTTTTACTTTTGTTGAGAATTTGGGTATTCTTTCCAATAACCTTGCTAAGGGATATGGTATCCTCAAAGGCCTTCAAGAGGCTACTAAGGTTGGATGGAAAAAGGTGTTAGTTGAGTCTGACTCTCAACTCATGATTAATCTTTTGAAGACTCCTTCTAAGAATCATAAGGTTGATTGGAGAATAAAAAAAATTATTGAGAAGATTCAATTAATCCAAATGGGATTTTTGAAAGTTGATTACAATCATGTGGTCAGAGATCAAAAAAATACTGGTGATGCTTTAGCTAATTGGGCTTTGGAAAAAAGTGATATTACTTGTTATGGCCACCCTCCTATATGGTGGGCTTCACAAATAAGGGAAGCTCTTAAGCAAAAGCGATAATATATTGATAATAACTAATAGTTATATACAACTCGTTAGCTTTAACGACTAACAATAACACACTAATAAAATATGCTAACAAGATGTAGTTAGCATATAATAACTAATCTAATAATGTACTAACAACATAGCATACGCTAACATCCCCCCTTAGTACATTATTTGGGTAATGTAATAACTACTAGCTACACTATCATCCCCCCATACAACAATATTTGGGTAAAGTATATAACTGCCCCAATATAGTGAAGAAGAAGAAGAGAAATGAAATAATGGTGGCTCATGCTTTGTCTTCGGCTCTGGCTCTGGCTCATGGCTCTGGCTCTGGCTCTAAGCATACCTTTGGAATTGTACCTCTGGGTCTATCTCGGGATCTGCTTGTGAATATGCCTCTAGATTATTGCCTCTGGATCTGCCTCTGGAACTTTATCTCTGGGTCATTATCTCTGGGACTGCCACTAGGTCTGTCATTGGATTTGCCTCGGGGTCTACCATAGGTTTTACCTTTTCGGTAGAAGCCATACAACATTTCTTTCATCATGGTCCATTGTGTGAAATTTGTCCATCCACAATCTATATGAACCTTGTTGGCCATTTTCAATTTGTACCAACAACTGGAAGAAGAGTGATTCCTACATCCACATGAATCACAAGGATATAATCTCCAACACTTAGCTGCAACATGTCCTGTCTTTCCACAGTGATCGCAACAATGCTTTTTAGGAGTTGTAGGAGATTTAGGTTTTACAAACATAGAATTACTGGTACTTGCATGTCCAGTATAGCCAAGGCCTTCATGCTTTGCCCTGACACTTAGCATTATTGGAGATTTAATGCCTTGTTCCTGTTTACCTAATATCTCACCATTGAATCCCATTTTCTTCATCATTTTGGAACCAAATCCTTTGGTGTGTTTTTCAAAACACCCAATTTCATCATCTTCATCAATACTTTTAACAATATTGCATTTGTCGCTATTGATGAGATTATGGAGTTCATTTTTAGGAGGTTCAATTTTTAAGTCACTAGTGTCACAAGAAAAATCTGCTACTATGATGAGATCACCTGTGCTACAATTGATATCTGCCATCATAGGCATGAGGTCGCTTGTATCACAACAAGCATTGGCCATCATGGGCTCAAGGTCATATGTGTCACAACAAGCATTCGCCACCATGGGCTGAAGGTCACTTGTGTCACTACAAGCATCGACCATGAGGGGTTTGACCTCTGTTTCCTCACTAAAGTCCCTGTAGATTTTACGTTGGGCCATATCAAGAGTAATCAATGATATGTAGACTGCCCTTATGACTCCTATAGGGATTTGAACACCATTTTTCTGAAGGTCTTCAGAATCTTCAAAATCTTTGAGAATGGATTTTACACCACTGTGTAGTGTAGAAAATTTTTCATCCTCATAAAAATCCATCCCTTCCATCTCTGGTGGAAAGTAAGGACCTTTAACTAATTTTGCAACATCATCAGTTTGTTTTGGGATAGTTTTCTTCTTTGATCTACCCATTCTTAAGGTGTCGGTCTCTGCCAAAAATGCACCTTTTACAATAAATTTTTTGCAAAAATAATTTGACTAGGGTGTCGGTCACTACCGAAAATGCACCCTTATAAGTCTTTCCCCCTTGATTTTGCAAAAAAATTATATCTCCCCTATACGGGGTTCCAAGGGGCAAAATGGGCGCTCCAGAAGGCTTTTTCCACTGGTTTGTAAAAAATTACAATATTTGCCTCTTAGGCAGATTAGCACAAAAATGTCATCAAAAAAATCCCCCTATGTGAAGTACTTCAAACAAAGGAAGTTTGCTATTTATGAAGCCTAAAAAATAGGTTTGGACATTTGATGATTTTATGCCTTGTTTGAATGCTTTGACAAGGTTTATCTTCCTTTGTTTTTGCAAAATTTATCCCCCCTTGAGATTGCAAAATAAAGTGGGAGGAAACGTTCAAAGGTATTGAAAAAATAATTATTTTGAAAGCAAAAAAAAATTAATTTTAATGAAAAAGTTTTAAAAGTAATTAAATATAAAAAATTTCTTAACTTAATTTATAAAATTAAGAAATTAATATTTAATTAAAAAAAACTTTAAGCATTAAAAAAAATGAAATGCTTTTTCAAAATAAAAATGTTACCTTTATGCTGCTGTCGATGGGATTGGATCCCCCGACCTCCTGGTCCGCAAGCGCCTTAGCGCTGAAGTCTCAACCGAACGAGCTACCACTACCCATGAAAGAAGGGAGAACGTTACGCTTGTTATTTCATTCCTCTTTGGCAGCTCGGATTTCGCCACCGATCGACGCTTCCACTAGCGACGCTGTTGCTTTTGGTGCTTCCTTCGAGCAACTCTCCAACCTGACGACGGGAGGACGAGTGGTGGGCGGGAGGCAACAACTCTCCTCGGGCAATGGTTTTTGGCTGCATAGCAACGACAACACTACAATTGTGGCTTTTGGACATCAACTGCACAATTGAGGTCTTGCATGGGGCGATTGCATTGGATTTTCACACCAAATATCTACAAAAATTGTGTCACGATGTCGCCAAGATGTTGCAAATCGTGCGTCTCCTATGATCGATTTTCATGCAAGATGGCCCGCTTAAAAACATGCATAGAAATTGACATCAATTGTTTGCCGTCTCCAGGAAATGTCTGCAACCAATTACTATTTACTGTATGCAATAAAAAATTCGTCGTCCAGACTAGAAACGACAGATCAATATCCTATCCCCCGTTCTAGCAATCAAGTGCCTTGCAAGCGAAGTTTTTGGCAGTAATTTTCACCGTCTTCGACTTGCAATGGCACTGATGGAGATGGGCATCAAAATCGCTATCCTATCCAAATAGATCTGTGGCAATTTTTGGTTAGACTGTCCTCTCCAAATAAATCTATCTGCTTAGGTCCCCCGTTTCCAGGTCAGACTGTCGCCTAAAAATGGCCGTGTATTCACCACTTAGAGGTCCACGTCAGTCCCATTTGTAACCTTGGTCAGCAAGCCAGCGTCCAGTCGCATGGAGCTATGATAGCATGTGCTGGTAGATTCAGCTTCCAAAGGTCCAACAGTATCCAACAGTATGATGTCAAGAATTCTGGTTCAGGTCCCCGCAACTGTCACAACATGTCTGGTTTGGTCTGACAAAGTCAGATCCAATCAAATATTGACTTCGGCCTACTGTCAAGCCCCTTGGGAAGCAAGTCACAGATCCTCAGGTCGGAGCTACAATATGAGCTCCGAGAAAGGAGATCTGATACCATGTTAAGCAAAAGCGATAATATATTGATAATAACTAATAGTTATATACAACTCGTTAGGCTAACAATAGCTCTAACGACTAACAATAACACGCTAATAAAATATGCTAACAAGATGTAGTTAGCATATAATAACTAATCTAATAATGTACTAACAACATAGCATACACTAACATTCTTTGGATGGCTCCAGTTCTGAAGGTACCTAGTTTCTTCTTGCTTTTTTTTTGCTTCTCTTTGGTTCAGTCAAGGTATTTTAGTTCCTTAGCTCAAACTATTCTTTCGGTTGTTTCCTCTGCTGATTCTTGCCTTATAAGTCTTTTGGTATAGAAAGGTCGTTGTTATGTTCAATTTTCTTTTTCTTTTTCCTTTTTTGTTTTTTGTTTAGTTTTTTAGGTGTGTGTGTTTTTGTTTTGTTTTGTTTTTGTGTTCTTTGTGTTGTTTTTTGTTGTTCTTGTGTTTTTGTTGTTTTGAGTTTTTTTTTTGTGTTTTTTATTATTATTCTTGTGTTCTTGTTGTTCTTATTTTTGTTCTTGTGTTTCTGTATGTTTGTGTTAATTCGTGTTATTGTGTGTGAGTGTTTTCTATGTTTTTTTATTTATTTATATTGTTTGTTGTTGGTTGTTTTTTTTTTTTTAATTTTTTAGGTTTTGGTTGTTTTTGTTTTTCATGTTTTTGTTGGTTATGTCTTTGTAGTGTTCTGTTGTTTTTGTCATGTTTGTGTTTTTTTTTGTTGTTCTTGTATTTTTTCTATGTGGTTCATGTTGTGGTTTTTTTTTTTTATCTTATTGTGTGTGTTTGGTTGTGCTTTATCTTTTTGACACACTCAAGGAACATGTTTTTTATTTTATTTTATTATTTTAATTTATTTATTTTTAATCTTATTGTGTGTTTGCTTGCTCCTTGAGTATGTCAAAGGTGGTAGGCCAGATGCGCGCCCTGGGTGATTTTTGTGGAATGGATACCCTTGCCTCCTTAAGTCTTACCCAAAAGTGGCATCCCTTATAGGATGTTTTTCACAATTTTTTTTTTTTAAATTCTATTAACCTAGTTGGGTATTCCTTTGCCTCATAAAGGAAATAAAAAAGAGCTTTTGGTTTGTTGTTGGGATAGAATGAAAGTTTGTTTGGTAGGTTGGAAAGGTAAGTTCTTAACCATAGCAAGAAGTGTTGGATAATTACAGTATTTGGTCCCCCTTACAATATTAGTTTGGTAGATAATTTATATTTTATATAATGTATGTGCAATACGAGAAAGAGTACAAAGTGTCATGAGATAGTGAAGAGTCACATGATATGTGTCAAAATGAAAGTTATCTTTATGAGTAATATGAAAGGTTGTAATTCCTAAATGAAAGAGTAAGAGCAAAAATCAGAGCACTAAAAAGTCATAAAAAGGATATATTGGAGGTAAATCTCCTCGTATTATAACCAAGTTGTATCATTAATGTAATCTATGTATATTGTGTTTGTTTGTGTTATATTTCATGAGATATTATCTATAAGATATTGTTGTTATTAAGTTTCATTGTTAGTAGCATTGGTTTGGTTTATCTTTAGATCCTGGTTGAAGCTTTCTATGAGTTAACCTATTTAGAAAGCTAACAAGAAGGTTGCAATTCATAAATACTACATTGCAATCCATCCCTATATATATGATGTCTCTTTAAATATTACTTGTAGGTATAGCATAAAAATTTAATAAAAACCAAAGGGGCTTTCATTGGAAAGGATGCAAGGAAAAATGTAGGTTTTCTCTTTGTAAGTGGGATAATATTTTCAAAGAAAATAATATTGAAAGAGCGGACTTATGAAATTGTAGAATTATGAGTTTGGCCTTAGGGGTAAAACTTGGGTGGTGATTATTCAAATATTGAGGAAAGAATGTGGTAAAAATAATATTTCAAGAATATATAGGTTCTCTTGATGCAATGGAATTATTTAGAAAAAGAACCCTACCCAAAGGACCACCAACATGGAACTTCATATCAAATAGTTTACAATTGATCAAGTGTAATGAACCTTTCTTATCATTACAATAGTCCATTCAACAATATGCAAAAAATATCAACATGTATCCACAAATAAATTGCACAAGAACAATCTACACAATAAAATAGAGATTGGTAATACCCTTAAGGTAGGACAACACCGTACAATGCTCCTTATTGGAAGGAATCCACTCCATAAACCAAGACTTCTATAATAATAGTTCATATCACCTCTTTACAATGGGGGTACATATCTCTTTATACAAGAATGTGATGGTTCACCTTCCATGAGTTACAAGGTCTCCCATGTGGTGGTTCACCTTCCACGAGTGACAAGATCTCCCATGTGGTGGTTCACCTTCCATGAGTTACAAAGTGCATAATATTATGCTATGACATTATGTTATACATTATTACATTTTTTTGTGTGACCCATGCCATAATACAATATTATGTTAGTCCCCACATTATTATCCTTAGGTACCTAACATTTCATCCTACTTACAAGAATGTTGTGTCCTCGAAATATAAGAAGAAACTAAATAATATGATATTCTAGGTGAAGATAATAATTGTTATCGATCTTGATCATCCATCCCTCCTGGTGAAACTTTGACTGGTGGTGGTTTGCAATGTTGTCAAGTTGCCCTTGTGCCACTTGAATATCTATACTTGTTGCTCCTATGCATTCATGTATGCCTATTGTAGTTTCTTTTTTGCTCTATTCCTTGTCTCAATGATTGATGTCTCTCATGGTGATGTGGATGGCGATATACTCTAACATTTTTAGCATATATTACATTATTTGGTACATGCTAATGTACCACCTTGGGTACATATTTAGATTAGGAGAGTGTCCTAGATTAGAGTGTGAGTATTTACTTTATGCAATGTAATAAATGCACAAGTATTATTAGAATGTGCAAAGTATTTAATAATGTAAATGTGCATAATAGTCCATGTGCACATGAGTCCATAGAGTAGGAAAGTGAAGAGTCTCAAGAAGAGTGAAGGCCAAGAGTACTCCATATGAAGAGTCACATTCTATTATATATGTGTGTATGTGTGTGTGTGTGTGTGAGAGACACAATGTAGAGTGAGAGTGTGTGGAAGTATGGTGTATTGGAGATCTTTATTCTATCAAGATACTATTTTTATGAGCATTTGTTAATGGCACTTTTATGAGTTGTTGCAAAAGTTATTTATGAGTTTTATATGTTTAGAATATTGCCATTGAATTATATTTCATACAACTTTATTTTAGATCTTGTGGTTATTTTGCTTTAAGTATTAAGCATCAAAAGCTAATAGTGGTATCAAAGCCACAAGGGAGATTGATAGGAGATAGGAAGAGCCACAAGGGAGATTGAGAGGAGATAGGGAGATTTCATTTATAGAATTTGAAAGTTGCAGTTTGGCTAGAGTCTTTCCATAGGGTTGTAGAAAAACTCGTGAAGACTAGGACTCAACATAGATTTCTTTCCACTAGATTGAAGGATAACTAGTGAAGTTTATTGATTTCAGAATTTTGGAGATTTGGATGTATTTGATTGTTGTTGTCTAAGTTTTTGTTGTAAAAAATTAGTTCTCAGAAGTTGAGAAGCTTCCTACAATAGATAGAGAATAATTTCACCTTTGGTTGCCTAAAAGTCTATGTGCTTTCCTCGTGCAAGGATTAGTTTTGAGTTGCAGCAAAAGAGTAGACATTGAAGATTAAGGAGGTCCAAGAAAGAGGTCCCATTGGAGATTGAAGATAGAAGATTGAGGAGACCCAAGAAAGAGGTCCCCATTGAATATTGAAGACTACAGATTAAAGATTGAGGAGACCCAAGAAAGAGGTCCCCGTAGTAGATTGAAGATTGAGAAGAGAGAAAGAGGACAGAGAAGTCCTATTGAAGATTGAAGAAAGAGGAGACCCGAGAGAAGAGGTCCCCATTGTAGATTTGAGAAAGGAGATAGAAGATTGAAGAATTTGGAAATCCAAGAGAAGAGGTTTCAAGAGAATTTGGAAGGAGTAAGAAGAAGGCTAGAGAAGCCCTATTGAGAAAGTTGAAGAAGTGGCCATTGGAGAAGATTTGAAGAAAGTTTGAGGAAGAAGATTGCAAGAAGAAGAAACTCCTAAAAAGAGGTAATCACATCAAAATTGGAAAAATTGTTGTCATTCAACAACAAGCCCAAAAGGATTTGTGAAATTGATTCAAGGAGAAGATTTTTGGCAAGAAGTTTGCCAAATTTGAGAAAGTATTTTTTGAAGACTTCAAGACATTCAGATTCTTGAAGAAGAGGCCAACAAAGAGGTCAAATTCAAAGATAGAATTCAGTGAGAGCTAAGGAGGAGAAAGAGGATAGAAGAGGCCACCAAATTGAGAAGTTTGAAGACAACCATTAATATTTTGAAGGCTGATTTGTGAAGGAGGAGATTGCAGTTTTTCAAGGCAAAATTTGAAGAGTTTCAGGACAACAAGATAGAGGAGAAGAAGTCAAAATTTTAGAGCAGCATTTGAAGAGTTTTTGACTACTAATTTGGGCAGCATTAGAAGGAGATAAGAGAGCTGCAAATTGGAGAAGTTTTAGGCATATTTTGGATAGTTATTTGAAGGAGGAACTAACAAAAATTTGAAGCAAATTTTGCTAATAGCAAAAGGTAGCAAATTGAAGGAGTTAGAGGCAGTATTTTGGACTGCATTTATAGCTGCAAAATTTCAAAATTTTGGACAGCGAGAAGAGAGCATTTTGGGCAGCATTGAAAGCTACAAATTCCATAAATATTGGACAACATTTGGAGAAGGAAATTAGCTAAATTTTTTTAGAAGTTTGAGGGTAGCAATATGAGAAGAAAATAGCTGCAAATCAAAATATTTTTGGACAACAATATAGGATATTGGGCAGCAATTTCAAGAAGCAAAGGAGTTATGATTTCACCATTTTGGGTAGCAATCTTGGTGAGAAAAAATGTAGCTATAAAAGTGTTTTATTAAAGCATTAAATAAAGTGTTTTATTAGCTACATATTCAAGTTTTAAAGCCATCAAAAAGAAATTCAAATTCGAGTGTCTCCAAGCTAAAGAAGGAGACATTGTTGTCATCTTCGAACCTGCAAAATACAACAGCATAAAGTGGAGTTAAATTTGCTTGAAAGGAGTAATAAGGAGAAGGATATATTACATGGTGAATGCTTTTTTTAAAGACAAAATAGTGCAATAATATTGAAGCATTGGGATTTTGAATAGAGTTCAAGATACGACAAAATTTAAGGTGTCTAAAGACACCAAGAGGAGCACTAAAAATTGCAAAAAATATTGGTGAAGAAAAGTCACCAAAGGAGTGGTAGAACCACCAAGCATAAGTGGAGGTGCCACCGTATTGAAGGAAGAGCCACCAAAGTTGTGCCACTAGTTTGTGGTGGAGGAGCGGAGCATTGACACCTTCAATAAGCACCATCCAAGGAGGACAAGCGTGGTATACAAATAGGTAGCAAAAAATACATTTGTTGGACATCAAAGGGTGAGCGTGGAGAAGTTAGAATGTTGAATAAGGGAGAATTAGGGTGAATCAAGCACCAAGAGATCACACCGCACAAGTGGACATTGAGGTTGCAAGTTTGATGATGCCACGTGGTGTATGAAACGTCTAAGATGTCATAACATTTTCAAAACATTCATATTGCTCATTATTGAGTGTTACACAATGAAGAAGCGCATAGGAGGAATCAAGCACTCATTTGAAGAGGTAAAGATATTATTTGCCACTTGGCATCTCAAAAATAGAACACCAATCACCTTGGGGAGAATCAAAATGTTTAAGGCATCTATTAATGCATGAGCAGCATGAAGGAATAATAAGAATTCAAAATCTGATTTTACCATTGAAGAGCAGCATGGATTGTCAGTTGAAGAAGAGCACCATCCAAAGTTTGAACTCAGCTTCATTGACCATCTAGCATCGAGCAGAGCATGCAAAATTCATTCATATTCATGGAGCATCAGGTTTGAGTATGACAGAGTGGAGAGAAGCACCATACGTGCAATAAAGGAGTGAGATTTCATGGAAGAGCTCCATTCAAGGGAAGGTCAAACATTTTTGACCAAATATTTCGCGCCTCAAGTTTGGAGGTAAAGCAATTTATTTACAATTTGATTATTTGCCCAAGTTAGGAGTTATAAGGTTGGGTAATATTATTATTTTCTAAGGTTGAAGAGAAATTAATCTATTTGCTTGATTATTGGAGAGATAAGATATAGAAGTGAAATTTGAAACCTTAGAAACATTATTGCTATTTGGAAAGTTTTATGAGAATTTGAAAAGTTGATTTGAAAATTTGAGAAATTAATTTGAAGTTTTGTAATTGGATTATTTGAGTTTGCAAAACAATTTGAAATATTTGCAAATTGATAATTTTGGAGAAATAAGGTTTCCTACATCAAATTAGGAATACAAAACTTGCAAATATCTTTTATAGAATTTCTAAATTTCTAATTGGGGAGGTATAAGGAATTCAACACCAACATAGGTTTGTGAAATTTAGAATTGAGAAATTATATTTTTTGAAATTTGGGAGATAAAAGGAATTCAACCTAGAGATTTGAAGAATTGAAACCTTTGTCAAAATCTATTGTTTGATCATTATCCAAACATTAGGAAATACAAGGTATACTACATGACATGAAGAATAGAAGTTAAAATTTATATTGAAATTATTATTAAAACATTAGGGAGATATAAGGTAGTCTACAAGTGTCATCATGACAACAAATAAATTCTTTCTTTGAGAATCCCAACTTCTTAAAGGTCCTAATTACACTTCATAGGAAAACAAAGTGAGATCAATATTGATAGTAGAAAATATTTGGGATATTATTAAAATATCAAAACCTAAACCTACCGAGGATGGTAAATTCAAAATTATGAGGAATATGAAGTAAAAACACTCATGATAATAACATTTGCAATTACAAATGATATGCAACTATACATTAGTTCAATAGTAACTTCTACAAAAGCTTGGAATACTTTAGACAATATATTTGAAGGAAATCAAAAGGGGCACTTAGCTTAAGAGATTTGGAAAATTCAAGAATTGGAAGAACCTTTAGAAGAACATGAAGTTAAAGCATTTTCAGTAAATATAGTATTCTATGAAGATACTAATCATTTACTTGACTAGGATACAAATAAGGAGCAAAATGAAGAAAACAAAAAAGAAGAGCACAAGTTCCAGAACTAGGATGAATGTTGGAATATATTACATTATTTGGTACTTGCTAATGTACCATCATGGGTATATGTTTAGATTAGGAGTTTATCTTAGATTAGGATTTAAATATTTACTTTATGTAAAGGAATAAATATACAAGTATGTACAATGATGTAAATGTGCATGTTGTCCACATATACATGAGTCCTTTAGAATAGGAAGAACAAGTGTCATTAGTTAGGTGTGCATGTGCACAAGTGTCTATCATGCAGAATGCACATGTATCCTTAGGGTAGGAAAGTGAAGAGTCACATACTAGTATATATTTGTGACTAAGCATTGTGATTGCTAATGAAGCATGCATTGCTCATAGCATGCACTAGTAGATCTCCAAATACTTATCAAGTTCCTATTTTTGTGAGATTTTTATTAATGGATATTTCATGAGTTATTTAAGAAGTTTCTCATGCTATTTACATGCTTACCAGTTAGCCATTATCATATTTATAACATTGCATGCTTATTTCATTACTTGTTGTTGCATTTCCTGTAATATAAATCATCAAAAGCTAACAATGGTATCAAAGCACAAGGTATATCCATAAATTGAGAGAGCCCCAAGTAATATTGAGAAGATGACAAGAGAAGCCACAAATTTAGAAGGCCCAAGAGTAGAAGGTCTCAAGTATACTTTGAAGAATAAATTGGTTGAATTAGAAGCTAGAAAATTTCAAATTTGAAGATAGCAAGAGGGCAACATTTAGGCAACATTAATAGTTACAAATTTTTAGAGTTTTTAGAGCAACAAATCAAGAAGGATTGGACTACAAAGGTGCTACAAATTTTAGAGGTTAAATCCAACACACTAGACAACATTACAACAAAAAACCACATCGGGGCAAATTTAGATGATCCAAATCACCAAAAATGCCATCATCAAACAGAGGTCAAAAAGGCATGCAACTTTAGTGCAAAAGGTTCATTACTTGAACACTTATATTTGATTTATTATTGAGTTTATTAAGCACCAAATTCAAGGTTTAAAGTTGCAAGAGAAAGTTTCAAGTTTTAAGTCTTCAAGGAAGTGCGGAAATTTTTTTTACAATGTTAAAACCTACACATAATAAATAGGAGTTAGATATATTCCAAGTGAAAGAAAAATATCAAATTCCTACTATCTATTGAAAACAATGAAGACACTACTCTAAAGCATAGATTGCAGTGCAAAGCATTGTCATGCAAAAGGTAAACTATTTACATGGTTAGAAGCTTGGAAACACAATTGGAAAGTTCACCAAGCATTGAGCCAGCAAGGAGAAGGCAACATAGAAACCACCATCTTGAAAATCAAAGCTACATATTAACAACATATGGGGACAAGTATTTCGTTAAGCTATGCAGAAAAACATCATTAGTGAGCAAAACTAGTGGAGAACCAAGACATTCTGCCATTGAAGAATCACAACACCCACATAAAGCATTATAGAAAATTCAAGCATCACCCAAGGACAAAATATCCTATACATATCAACTAATAGATAGCACGTGGGTTTGAGCATAATCAAACAAGGAAGGTTCCATTGCTAAGTTGCGTGCATTGAAAGTTTTAGGAGGATCACGGTTACAATCATCAAGCACAGTAGACATTTCATTAGCTGACGTTGTCCTTGGTTGTAATCTGAAGAGAGGTCATTTAGCCACGTCAGAAGGAGAGATACAAGCCTATTGAAACAACCATAGTCACGATAGCAAAGTTGGTTGTCATTGCAAATCCACAAAGGTCAAGTAGAAAGGATCTGGCATAAGCTGAGGAATACCAATAGTCAAGTGGGTGCAAGAGCAAACATCCTAAACAAGAGTGCTACTACAAAGGAGTTAAACATGCAGCAGTAACATCTGAATGATAATGCCAACAGAATGATAGCACTTGCATGAGAACAAATATCTACCAAACAGGAGGTAATCTAATTTCATAATAGTCTGCATGCTCACTGGAAGATGTTAGAAATTGATAGTCAAATTGAAGGTACCAATTGGCATTTGAAGAACTTGCACAATCGAGCATGCACAAGAAACAGATAGCAAACATTTTATTTTGTTGACCGTTAGACATCATCACATGCCCATTGGAGGAGTACGCTTAGTGAAGGTGCCAACAAGAGAAGATTAAGAACATAGCGAACATGTGACAAATACTAGTGTTGGAAAATTTGATCAATTAAAGGCATCGTGAGAGTTGGAAGACATTATACTCAAGTACCATAGTCATTGTATTCATCGTTGGATTATTGATTCGTGCACAGAGGAAACATTCAGGTTGAGAGGTAAAGGATGCAACAAGCGTGTTGTTTTAAACCCTAGTAACCATTCGTGAAATCACCCATGAAATAGCCATTGAATTTGGAGAATATAAGACAACGTGTGAAGGATAATTAAGTAACACGGCCAATAATAGAAGGTTTTACATTTGTTTGCCAAGATTTATTGAGGATCTAGCTTTATAATAAAGATATTTACTTCATTAAGGAGCTAGCATTATAACCATAAACAACAAATTTTTATTTTCTGTCTGTAAATCAAACAAGGCATTGCTTTATACGTTATATCGAATATCACAAGTGCTTGGCAGCAAAAGGTGAGGGCACCAATTAACAAATACAACAAATTTGACAGTCATTACTTAAGAAAATTATGATATCTTTGTGCGTTTAGTGTTTGCTTTGGATTACACAGGAAGAAGATTCATCAGATGGTCACTAACGATAGTCGTTACCTAAAGTAAATTCACCAGTGAAATTAACAACCATTAAACCCCATCATGGGAGTAGTTTTTAGGAATTCGAAGCATTAGAAAGTTTTTTAGTGTCCAGTGGCACAAGGAAATTGTTATACAATACATACACTGGAGGCTCATTAGAGCAGGCGTTACATTAGCACACAAAGAGTAGCGTAGTAAAATATCAAAAACTTAATTTGTTGTAGTGGCCACGTGGAGAACAAATTTTCCATACGAGAATAACTTGAGCACAATAGATTGAAGAAGAATTGTTACCAAGTCATGCACCCTTGGAAAGAAGGAAAAGTATAAGTTTAAACATTATAAGGATTTATGAAACATTAGAATGTGATTATTCAATAGCAAGTCCTTGTACTCCATATGAAGAATCACATTCCATTATATATGTGTCTATGTGTGAGAGAGAGACACAATGTAGAGTGAGAGTGTGTGGAAGTATGATGTATTGGAGATATTTATTCTATCAATATACTATTTTCATGAGCATTTGTTAATGGCACTTTTATGAGTTGTTACAAAAATTATTTATGAGTTTTATATGTTTAGAATATTATCATTGACTTATATTTCATACAATAACTTTATTTTAGATCTTGTGGTTATTTTGCTTTAAGTATTAAGCATCAAAAGCTAACAAACCTTAACATGTTTACTCTTCTCTCTTGCTTCCTTCTTTTGGTTCATATTTTGCTTTTGTTTCTTCTTAAATTTTTGATACTATCTCCTCCTTGATCTTCTACAATAATTACCTATTTTTATTCTGATTCATGTTCTTTATGTTGAGAAATATCCTCTAGTGTTATGTTCTTTTTCTTGTACCATAGTTTCATAAACTTATTTTGCAAATTAATGTTAATAGTACCCAAAGAGCCCCTGGTTGGGGTGAAATTGTATCAAATGCATCGACTTGTACTATTAGTGGTACTACTATTGATAGCTGGGGGGCTCCATCTTCTTTAATTGTTGGATGGACTTATGACCTTATGGAGGAAAACTTCACGCCTTTCACCTGGAAGTGATTTCTCGGCTCCTTTATTTATGAATGTATATTTGACACTATTTTGGCGGTTGTTATCTGGATTTTTATGGATGTTTCTGACACTCTTGTGTACTCCTAACCACAGTGGTTAGTGTGTTGGTTTACGGGGTGTGCTAATCCCACCCGCCCTTTTTTTGTATGATTAGACATTATTTTATTAATATAATAGCTTTTTCATCCAAAAAGAATGCAACCAAGGATAACCAAGAACAATATATGCATCATCCATTTCAATAGCATAAAAATATGAATGCTCACCATATTTATCTATGGTGAGCTTCAAATCTTCAAAAAATTGAACATTCACACCCTCAAGCGATTCTTTGCTTGAACTTGCAACCTCTTAGCCAAAGACATATTAATAAAATTATTTTTACTGCTAGGGTTGATGGAAATAATGATATTTTTCTTTTGAATGTTTCCATTAACCTATAAAATAGAATTTTTAACATTGAACAAATCTTTTTGACCACTATTTGGCCCTAACACACAAGGTGTAGTTTCCTTAGCTTGCATAGTATTATCATTTTCTTTTGATCCCCATTTGTTAAAAAAGATAATTTCAAATTATTTTTGTATGTATGCATTTTTATGAGCATGGTCAAATTTTGCAAACCAAAAAATAGCTCCTCAAAAGTAAAAAAAATCTTCACTTTCCATTCCATCTCAAAATAATTTAAAGAATTTTTTTCATTTCATCAAACATTCCTTAGCATCCTATCCTCTTTTCCAGTGAATCTATGTAATTCCATGATCTCAACACAATTTTTTTTAACAAATTACCTTCAAATTGTATATATATATATCACTTCTACCAAATTGTAGATTGAGTATTTTAGCACTACTACCAAACTGCAACTACTACTCTAGGGACTTCTACCAAATTGCAAATTGCTACTTTACAAATAAGTATATATTTTAATACTGATAACAACTTGTTATTTTTTTTACTATGACCAAATTGCAGACTTCTCTTTTTGTATTTTTTTAAACAAATGCCACTTTTGGATTGTTAGTAGATTGTAAACTATTTGCTCTACTAAAGTCGTGGAATTATTGTAGACTATGGAAACTATGTCGAGACTCTTGTTGAAGTTGTTGTTGATGGTTGTATGACACTTTTATGAAAATTTTATCAATGAACTAGGCCCTAGACTTTAGCTTCCTAGTGGCTTAAGATAAATCTCACTAGCCACAAGGGTTGTCTAAGTGAGTACCCCTTTTCGATTACCAACAATATTTCCCTAAGGAATAATTGTTGAGAATATTTACCTCTAAATGACAACTCTTTGTATACTCTCATAGGGTAAAAATACTACTAACAAGGTGTGGGGTTGTTGACTTTTTTCACTAGCGACACACTTAAACTAGTTACTTTGGGATTTTTAGCGTACTCCTCAAAATGAGTTTTAACGCAATTATCAGCCCAAGTACTTCCACTAATTAAGTGATTGAGACTTACACCTGATCTTGCAAAAGGTTATTAGCCTAATACAGGTTCTTATTAAGCATTAAAACTTCTATAGTTGAACTCGACTCTGGAATGTCCTCTAGTATTGAAGCTTCTACAAAAAAACATGGTCTTAGAAAGCACTCTGATATCTCTTGTTATGAACCTCTCTTCTCATTACAATAAATTATTCACCAATATACAAAAATATCAATATGCATCCATAATTAAATTGTACAAGAACAATCCACACAATAAAATAAATATTGATAATAACCTTGAGGTAGGACAACACCATACAATGCTCCTTATTGGAAGGAAGCCACTCCATAAGATATCCAGCTCCACGAGCCAAAACTTCTACAATAATATTGTATATATCACCCCTTTATAATTGGGGTACATCTCTCTTTATACAAGAATGTGATGGTTCATCTTCCATGAGTTACAAAGTGCATAATATTATAATATGACATTATGTTATATATTATTATAATTTTATGTGTGACCCATTATATAATATAATTTTATATTATATCCCCCACATTATTATCCTTAGGTACCTAACATCAAGAAATATATTAGATGGTCAATTAATGTGAGAAATTATGCAAATTTTTGGTCTGATGCTTGGTTGAAACCTTTTTCTCTTATCTCTAATTCAAAATGGAAACCATTGGCTCATACATGCCTAGCTTGTACAGGTCCAAAGGTTAAAGATTATATTAAGGTGACCAACAACTTTGGATCATGGATTTATAGTAGTAACCTAGTTGAATAAGAGGAACTCAAACAATTTGGAGATGAACTTCAAAAATTATTTCAAGAGATTTATTTATCAGTTTTTCAATAATAGGATGAGTTGGTTTGGAATCTATCAAAAGATGGTGGATACTCGGTCAAGTTGAGATACGAGGATTTAGAGCAATCAAAATTTTCTACTCCCAAATATTTTTCTTGAAAGGATGTTTGGTCACTATAAGCTCTCTCTAAGGCCTCAACATTCCTTTAGTTTGTAGTTCAAATTAAGATTCTTATGAGAAAGAGTCTACAAAGAAGAGGACATCATTGATTTTTTAGATGTGTCTTATGTGAGAAGGATTTAGAAACATCAAACCATTTACTTCTTCATTGTTCCTTTGCTCATACCATTTGGGGTTAATTTTTATAAAATATGAAAATATATTGGGTAGCTCCATCAACAATGAAAGAGTTGATGAAATATTGGATTAATTATTTTAAAGCTAAAGCATTGTGCATTTTGTGGAGGATTGGTCTTGTCATTATTTTTTGGAATTTATGGCATAAAAGAATAATAAAATTTGTAAAAATAAATCTCAAAATCATGCCCAAGTTTGGATTTGTATTATTTTTTCTTTTGCACAATATTTATAGATATGGTGCTCATCATGGGAAGTCTCACATATGGAAAAAGAGATGGTAACATCTTGGTTACAAGATGCGAACATATATGAAAGAGTCATATGTAATAATGAAATTAAAATAAAAGACTTCCTTGGATCTAGGCTAAAATAAAAATTTCTAGAAATAGAGTTTATCGAAATTAATTTTGATAGTGCTTCTAAAGGAAATCAAGGAAAAGTTGGGAAAGGCGATGTTTTTCAAAATAATGAAGGAAAAGTTCTCCTCGCTTAATCAAAATCATATAGAACTTTAACTAACCATTATGCATAAGGTAGAGCACTTCTTAAAGGGGTTAAATTGTAATTGATGAAAATATATTCCAATTTAGAGGGGTTCACAGATTATCATTAATACTAATATACTATCAACAAAAATACATGTGTGAATTGGATAAAAAATAATGTTATTGTTGATGCTCATCATCTATTATTGGAGACAATATCTTAAAAATATGAACATATTCATAGAGAAGGAAATCAACTAATCACATTATTGATCTTTATTGTGATAAAATTTAAATTTTAGAAGGCAATTGGACAGGTGACATTTTATTTCTTCAAATAAATAATGTCAAAAAGTTGATTGTGAAAGCATAGAAATTTTTTTTTTTATCTTGGAATGTTAAAGGGCTGACGGATCCAGTCCGCAAATACTTGATCCAAGATGAGATTGCTTTATGCTCCATGTTTTATGGTAATCTTGACTTTCTTTGTCTTCAAGAGATTAAGATTTTTGACATTATTTTGCAATGTACTTGCACTTTTATTTGGCCAGGTTGCTTTTTTTATGCCACCAATCATTCGCTTGGTAGAGGGGGAGCTATCATTCTTTTGGCAGCTAGGTGGAAAGATAGTTTTGTCTCATGGGGTGTGGACCCCTCCAATCACACAATTTGGGTTTTACTTGAGGTTGGTGGGCTATCTTTTGGTATTATTAATGTCTATGCCTCCAATGGCCCTCAGGAGCACTATAGCCTCTAGCAGTGGTGTGCTTTTTCTTTATCACCTATTGTTTGGGTTATTGGCAAATATTTTAATATGACTGAAAAGTCTACAGATAAGATAAGATAACTTTCCATGCAGTGGGTTATTGGGGAAAGAGAGGCTTGGTACTTCATGAAAAACAAATTGGGTTTGTTAGACCCCAATTCTTTTTTATCTCCTTAGGATTTTCTTGAAAATTTGTGGTATACATGGTCCAATTTCTAGGCTGGCCATGCAAGAATTCTGAGAAGGTTGGATAGAGCCATGCTTTTAGATAAAGTGTAGTTTTTATTTCATAGGAGAAATACTTCAACTCCGTTTGTGGAAACCATTCCTGGTACCACTAATTCCAACCATTCACGCATCATGTTTAATGTGCTGATGAAAACCCTACCTTAGAGACACTACAAGTCAATACTTATTTTCTTCAGCTCCCTTCCATGGTCTGTCATATTCATAGAGTCTGGAATTTAGTTCCTAGATCTACTGGAGAGTTGAGTTGGATAGAATGGTGGAATGATGTCATTTTTTGTATAACTATCTTGCTCCATACTTTGGGGGAAAATATGACATAGTTTAGAAGACATTCTACTATTGTCCTTCATAATGAGCTTGCCAAAGCTTCTCTCGGGCTTGAGGCCTATCCGTTTAATCCTAAAATTCAGTCTCATGTTTCCCAGTTGAGGCATGAACTTGAACTTGCTAATCTTTATGAGGCCTTGGGAGCTTGAATTAAAGCTTGACTTCATTGGTGATAGGGTCGTCAAAGAATTTTTTCAAAGGTTTTGCCCTCCCAGGTAAGCTATTCAATTCAAGGTCATTCAAGACAATGGAATAAGGCTTACCTCTCTTCTTGAGATGATTGATGCTTTTTTCAAACACTATACTAATGTTTTTTCTGCTCAAGATTATTTCCTTGAGTGGGAGTAAGCACTGGCAGTTGTATGGTAGTTGTACTAATTAAGGTTTCAAAGTCTCAAAGAGCAGGGTGTGATAAAATACTCTTCCTTATAGATATGGAGAACCTCAAATGGAAAATGATAAATCACCAGGTCTAGATGGCTTTCCCTGTGAGTTCTACAAGGGTCTTTGGGTCTTAGTTGGTCTTGATCTACATAAATTTTATTTGGAGGCTCTTTGAGTAGGCTCTTTGGGAGCAATTATTAACAAGGGCAATATCAAATTCATACCCAGGCATGGGGACCCGAAGTTGATCACTAATTGAAGGTCTATTACTTTGTTGAATGTTAATTACAAGATCATTGCAAAAGATTTGAATCTTCACCTTAGGCCTCTTCTTCCTTTGATAGTTAGATCAGAGCAAACTGACTTTATTCAAGGAAGGTACATCCTTGACAATGTTTTGGCTATCTAGGAGGGCATGGAATGGGCCCAAATGTCAAACCAGAACATAATTTTTGTTAAGATTGATTTTGAGAAAGCTTATGATCAGATTGAATGGAGATCATTCTTGCTATGCTCAAAGCTTTAGGATTCGGGCCTTTTTTTCATTCAAACTATTGCTATACTATTCAGAGATGCTTCGACTATTCTCAATCTGAACAATTCATATTTTGAAGTAGTAGGTCTTTTTATGCCTATTCGACAAGGGTGTCCTATTGCTCCCTCTTTATGTGCTTGTTGTTGAAGCCTTCGGCTATATTTTAGCTTCTCAAGCTTCTACAGGTCTTATTAAAGAAATTTCTCTTTCGAATGATCAGGGACAACTTATTAATGGTCACTTTTTTGATGACTCATTTCTTATTATAAGGGAAGAGGAGCAATATATTTCTAATGCTCTTTTTTATTTGAACACCTTTTGCATAACCTTTGGTTTTAGCATACAATGGAGGAAGACCTCCTACTTCAGATAGTCTCCCTTGCCTATGTCACCTTGGCTTCAATGGTATCATTGAAATTAGATCTCTCATGGAGAAGTTTTTAAGTTTCTTGGTATTCCTTATGCCTTTCAAGGCTCCCCTACTCAACTTTATAATTATGTGCTTCAAAGAGTTGAAAAGAAACTTGATTTCTAGCTTACTAATAAGCTGTCATTATGAGGTAAATTTCATATTTGCTCTAAAGTTTTCGTTGCCAATCATGTATACTATTCTTCTTGGTGGGTTCCTTCACAGGCTTGCTATAAGAAGCTTGAGAAACTCCTTCAAGATTTTTTTTGGAATAATTCTTCTGAAACAAAGGGATTTCATAGAGTTGCCTGGGATATTTGTTGTCTTCCTAGAGAATCTGGCAGAATGGATCTGCTGGACTGTAGATGACAAGGTATTGCTCTGTGTGCTAAGTGTGTGGTCAGGGCTCTGAGGGGATCTAAAGCTTGGAAAGTTATGGTTCGACATTTCATTTCCTTTGGTCTTTCCTTAAATCGTAGAGCATGGATGGTGAGTAGAAATTTATATCTTGAAAAATATTCATTTCTCTTCCATAAATGATCAATTTGGTAAGTTTGTAAACTTATGAGTGTCATGCACAGTATATGCCTACAATGTTGGGGAATGAATTCGGTTGTACCTTATTTAGTTTGGTGGGGGATGTTTAAACATTTTCATTTTAGCCAAACTAAATAAAAAAAGTGTAGAAAATTAAATAAATAAAATACAACTAAAACTAAGTACTGGAAATAAAACTAGGAAAAAGGAAACACACACCTAAATTAATTAAAGCAAGAACTAAAACAATAAACTAATCTACAGAAAATAAATAACAAAAATAAATAGGGGAGGACTACTGCAGGGAGTGGGCCCAAGCTCCCACAGATAGTCCGCCCAACTAGCTACGTAGAGCTTACCCAAATAAGAGGAATTTCACTCTTAATAAATTTGACAAGAAGTAAAATAAATCAGCTCCTCTATAAAATTGATCGTCCCTTCTATCAGGGAAGACTTGTGCATTTATACAATGCACAACCTCCCTCTGTTACAAATTTAGGCAAGTCTATTTCAGACTTGCAGTTACAATAGATATGTTGTAAACATTCCAGCCAGACAATCCTAACAATCATGCACTAATAATAACAATCACACACTAATTTTATCCGTGGGATAAATCAGGTGTATTCTATTTTTATCAGAATAGAATATGTTCATAAATAATTAATCCATTCGCATGTTTGTCCATCTTAGTCACCAATGCAAAATAGATTATTTTCCTGATTTGTCACATTGTTTGTTCACGCACATTGATTTGCCAGATAATTGCATTGTCTTGTTCACGCACATCGATTCACTAGATAATTGTCGCTCTGTTTTGTTTGTGATAAAATAATCCTCACCTTGCAAAGTTGAACCGATCAATCACTTAATAATAGAGGTGCTTTATTTAGTTTAATAACAATGCATAAAATATCTCCCTCTTTTTCTTCATGTGATTTGGTAGCTATCCCAACTTGGTGCATATGACGTGGATTCAACAATCAACATGGTCCCACTTGCCCACTTGGTCAATCTTGCAAAGCATGGAGGCATGGAGGCGCCTTCTTCATGAGGAAGGCACCTACCTTTGTTGGGTGCCTTCCTTATAAGGAAGGTGCCTAATTCTATTGGGCACCTTACTTGAAGAGGAAGGCTCCTCCTTTTGCTCAATGCCTTCCTTGAAGAGGAAGGTGCCTACTTTTGTTGGGCGCCTTCCTTTAAGAGGAAGGCGCCTACTTCTGTTGGGTACCTTCCTTAAAGAGGAAGGCACCTACTTCTGTTGGGCACCTTCCTTGAAGAGGAAGGCACCTACTCTCTTGCCTTAGTCTTTGAAAGCAAAAATATGCTAGGTCCAAGTGGATGTAGATTGGAAACCACCATTTTTAGTAATAAAACATGCATTTATACACAATTCCCACTAAAAACACCAATCAAGCATAATACTGAATTTTTTATCAATTATATGCATAAGTTATATAAAATACATCTTACATGCTAATTAAATTAGTAATGATGCCTCTTAAAAGTGTATATAAAATGTACATTTTTGGGACTCATCAATGGAGAGGGTTGAATTTTCCCTCTCTCATTGTTGCTCTAGTTTTTGTAAATATTTATGGCTCCTTGTTATTAAAAGTATATGGAAAGCCTGGAAAAAACTCACTCCTTGGATTTATTGGAGAGGAGATGGCTTTTGTAAAGGCTTATTTATCAATTCTATGCTTATTTGGTGGTCCCCCGTGTTTCTTCATCAAGGTTCTCCCTTAGATCAGGTGTAAATCCTCAACGGTTTTTCAAAGGGTATTGTTACAATAAATGATTTTTTTTCTTACCAAACCAAGGATTAAATCCCATGGAATGATTTCAAATGCACCTTCAGGCTAAATGATGCAAACAAAGATACTTATAATGTTGTTATTGCTCTCACCCCTTTTTCTATGTTGCACAAGATTGGTGTGTGCTCGTAGCGTCCTTGGTGGTCATACTAGAGATGACAAGTTGAAACTCCTTTGCTTAATTATAAGGCTTATTTGAGGTATAAATGCTTATCTCATCATCTTCCTTTGGTGCTTAATCTCAATCAATGTTGGTACTTATTTTCTACAAGGACTAGATGGAATTCTAGATTTTAAAATGTTTGGGCTACTTATGTTGAGCCCAAGCAATTTTTTTTTGCGTGGAGCTTGTTGTGTCAAGGTATTCCCTTGGGGGAACATTTGAAGCACCTTGAAATTATTGATCCTAAATGTCCTTTTTGTGGTGTACCAGAGTCTTGTACACATATCTTTTGGAATTGCAAAATATCTAGGTGTAGACACCTAAAACACATCATTTTTAGGAGATTACTCATATGGGCACCTTTGTAGACCATATGACTGATCTTGGACCTTTCCAAGAGCTAGAAATGGTTCTAACCACTCACTAGGAGTAGCTCTGACCTATTCAGGCATAGCCGCTATCGACTAGAGCAACTTCTAGCCTAGCTGCTGAAGCTCAAAGTGGCTACGAGCTAGCCGTTGCTGTGGACAACGATTAGCACTAAGACAAAGTCGACCCTAAAATGCAGGTCCAAATCATACATGGTAACTAAAATTGCATTGAATTTGAGCAGTTTTGGGTGTGAATATCCTAGATTTCCTCCTAAATTCCATTCCCATGCAAGTATGGAACTGGGCCTTTCCCCCCAATGACCAGTTTCATGCAAATATAGATCTTGGATTCTCTAAGAAGTCAAGATTTAGAATTTGGGAGGCCTACATATGCACCCTCCCAAGAATAGGATGCATCTGGAATTTTATGCAGCGAAGCCCTACCACATTAAACAATAAATTGATAGCCCTATGAGGATCATCGAAGTGCTACCTGATTGTAGATAACCAAGCATGCCATCAACAACAGAGCTTCCACAAGGTTGAGAAGCAAAACATCCATTTGTCTCCAATCTACTATAGATCCAAGATATTTCACTCGCAAATCCATGTTTAGACACACCAATGAACCTTGAACATCAATTCAATCTGGTATTTATGAGTCACAAAGCCTAATACAAGGAGCAATAATCACAGTTAGCGATCGCTGTCTTTGATAGCGGCCTGCAAGCTCAGTCGTCGATGGTAGCAATGACTAGTAGACCAACTATCCTGAGCGATAGTAGCTAGGGTTTGAGATTTAGTTTCTTCAATTTCTAGTGTAGATCCACCTTTCTTTATGCATAATTAGTTTACCCTAGTTTAGATTTACTATTTTATCATATTTTCACAGTTTATAAGCATTATAATAGACGTATTTTGCTTCCATTTATGTTTTTTCATGCTTTCTTTATGCTTTCATACTATTTCTTGCATATATGTGGAATAAGCCTCATATCGAGAGGCCTCATATGCTTTTAATATTTCTTGTTGTTTCCTTGCACACAGGTAATAGATTTGTTCGATAATAAGCTACATTTAAAACATTCCTTTCGAGCATTGGAGAAGGAGGCATCTAGTAAGTCCTCATGCAAATTGGTGTCGAAGGAAGACCCTTTAAGTACATCTCTCCCTGTTGAGGGGCCTCAACTGTTGTAAACATTGTATCAATTTGAGTGACTCCCTAAGAGGGAGCTATTGTAACTGAGACTTATCATATTTAATAAAAGGGCAATGCTTGAATATATTTTATTGGTGTAGACAATTATTTGATTTCTATTTACTAGACTGTTACATGCTTGTAATAGTCTAGATGCATGGTTTTCACCTTCATACAGATCGCGATCATGGTAGGACACATAAAAAATACGTTGTCTAATGGTTTGTTTTATATTTTTTGTATGCAGATACAACCGCTCTGATTGATAGTAACTAGCAGAGCTAAGCCACTTTTGAATATAGTAGCTAGTTAGATACGCCTTGAGCGATAGTGGCCAACATAAAACATGTAATAGCAGACAACCTGAGCATCAACAGACTTGGATTCCAGGTTGGTGGAATTCTCTACAATTTTTCACTTCTTTATCTATGTTTATTTCTAGAATATAGTAGGTGAAATTTTGTTTAATTAGAAAACATAGAGAAAGTTTAAGGTTAAATTCTTAGAATCTCTTAGCTTTTCTACTAGCCGTTTCTAGGAACAATAGACTTTTGATTGCAGTCCGCCCTAGTCTCTAGTGGTCTAGATTGCATGTAGAGTTTTTGCATGCTTGAGGTCCAATTAGAGGCTATTTTTTTATAAGTAATATTGCATTATCTGAACATCATGTAGCTCTTTAAACATGCATTTTCTTAAAATGAAATGTTTTTTTTAAGCATATAGGAGAATCATTCGAGTGCTTCATTATGCATTTATTCTTTATGCAAACGTAAAAAGAACAATTACACTCCACGTCACATTTAAACATTAGTGATTTGGAATTAATACCCAACCATTAATAGAGTTCAATGATGGTGGGTTTCATCTCCATCCGTTGGCTCAAATCCTACAAACCCATTCTATTGGCCAATACCGGATCCAAGAACTGATGTAGCCTAGAAAATTTGCATGTACTTCTCTTTGGAGGGTATAACGTTGACCAGGTGAGACCAGGTGAGGATCTAGTAGGACCTGTGCTCCCTAACCAGGTGTGGGCTTCATATCCATACTTTGGTGGGTTTACTTAACCGTGACTTTCATTTTTGGTTATCGATTTATGGGCATACAGGTGAAAACTATTAAATTATACAAGCATTTCATCAATATATTTCCAAACACAATGAGAAATAGTTAAAGTTTTTAACAAATTTGAAACACACAAGACCAGTTTTAGGAACAACAAGAACATTTAAAAGAGATAAAATTTTGTCTACTTTGTTTGCATGTCTTAAAACTTACAAAAAATATAATTTCACATTGTCATGGTCTTCATGCGAAGCAGCCACCCTCAATCTAGCACCAAAGCAAAAAATGCCACTCCACCCAATCACAATCACAACAATAATGATTTTGAGCCCCCCACACAGAATACCACTGAACGAAGTTCAACGAGCCTTAAGGGGGATAACTCAACCCGTGGGGGTACTCCTCAAGAAACCCTAGCTAGAGAACCATATCTAGGTTCTTCTCACGATAGACATGAGGGAGCCTCAAGGTCCTAATCCTCACATGATAGACATAGGCAAGATCAGCCCACTAAGGAGAAAAACATAAGGGTTGTGTCCAATCACAAACCCACCATAGCTCCTAGTCACTCTAAAGGTGGTAGAATAGCAATAGACCTCAGTCTCATTGGTTCCAATGGAACTCCATGAGATCAGTCGTGGAATCAGAAAGCTTGACGAGTTGGATTGTTTTTTTCCAAGACCAAATCAGAGAAGCAATGCTACTACACACTCTATTTTTGGGATTTCACGTAGCTAGAAAATAATGAGGTACACTAATGAGTAGGGGTAAGCTTCAAGGCACCCTCGTAGCATGCACGCTACTTTTGATCATGGGGATATTGAACATAGGTTATTGTACACTTAAAATGTTGCCCTAATAGATAGAGGTAAAAGCATAGTAGGAGCTCCTCCAAAGGGCCTCTCCATAAGGACTCCTTGTACAAAGCTACAGAGTCATACACCTTCAGTAGCGGATCAATCTGACCGCATGCGTAGGTTGTATGAAGATGTGCAATATCAAGAAAAATTACTCCAAGACAAGAGGGAGGCATTGCGTGCAAAACAAAAGCGCACAAACATCCTTGAATAGGAGGAAGTGCAGGCACAAAGGAAAATGTATTTACACCTAAATGAGTAGTTCTTGAAGGAGAAACTTACCTTGGAGCAAATAGAGTGTGAGGAACAAGCAAATAGGTTGGCTCAATCCAATCTACACATGGGTAGTGAGTATTACCAATCCAATAGATGTGTCATTTATCAAAACGAGAGACACACTAAACAAGTAGATGAATGCACTCACCGCACATCACAACATGCTTAAAAATAGCAATAGCACCTAGAGCTAAAACAGGTAGAGCATGAACAAGAACAGGTAAAAATGGAGGATAAGGAACAAACGTATCTTGAACCCTCATCTGTAGTTGTGGGAGATGAATATAGATGCCCAAAGTGGAAAAATGTAGAGTTACCTCCCCGCCCACCCCGAGTAAACCTTCAAGAAAAAGATATCATCTCTTAGAAGGCATACAAGATACTCACCGAGAGAATCAAGTCTCTCGATAAATAAGACACGGTTGGGCAGAAGCCAACCCTAAGCAAGATACACAATCAGTATTTGTGCCCTTTGATACCAAGTCTTGCTTATCCTAGACACTTTGAGATGCCTAGGTTAGATAAATTTAAGGGAGAGGAAGATGCGCAAGAGCATGTGACTAATTTCATGAACGCGTGCTTCCAGCTCCAACACAATGATGCCCTAATGTTAAGAACGTTTATCATGACATTATTAGGCACAACAACTGAGTGGTTTAATCAACTACCCAAACATAGCATCATCAGTTTTGAGTAGCTGGTGAACGCATTCCTTGAACGCTTTTATTTTGGCATCAATAAGAAGATAAAATTATCCAAATTAGCTAATCTAAAGCAATATGATGATGAGCCGATCATGGACTATGAGAATAGATGGAGAAAACTAATGATAAAACTACCATTTTTTGTTCCCACTACCTAACTCACCCAAATTTTCACTAAGAGTTGCGCTAAGCACATCTCGCTGCTCTTATAGATACAAAAATATGGGACATTCTAGGAAGCCTTAGCACAAGCCAAGATGGTAGAGGATATCAAAGTTGAAGAAGGAGATCTTAAGCTCCGCAAAAAGAAATATTGGAACAATAATCGCAAAAATAAAAATCAACAATAGTAGGCCAAGTCTGCTCTAGTTAATCAGGTTGTACTAAATGCACCAAAGGGAGGAAATAGCCAACAACCACAAAATTACTAGGCTCAACCCCCTAGCCAACTACAACCAAAATAACAACCAAGGCTAAAATAGGCAACATCAACCACCTCGCTACTTCACACCTTTGTTAGAATCAATGACATCGATATTCAATCAACTGAGTGAGGCACAAAGACTCAAACTACCTGAGGTAAAACTTATTGACCCTAACCGTCTAAAGCCCAAGGGATATAGGGATGATCATTATTGCCCATACTATAAATAACAGGGGCATGATATCAAAGTGTACATCGGGTTCAAAAAAATTATACAAAATATGATCGAGAAGGGTGAGCTGCCAATTGATAATCCACTAGCACCTAACAACAGAGACATGGGTATATTTAGAAACTCATTGCCAAATCATGAATACCCTAGAAATCAAGGTGCTCAAGTAAATCAAATCCAAGTTGAACCTCCCACCCAGGGATTCATTGGAATGGTCGACATAGTCAATGTGGTTACAAGAAATCGGCGATACAACCAACCAGAGCCTCCAACGGCTCCTATTTGTATCATGACTGCACGTCAACAGAGGCTAGTGTAAAATAATCTTCTAGGTCTACTAGTGTGACCTGTGATAACTATTTAGAATAGACTTATCCAAAGTCTCCAACCAACACCAACTAAGTTATCAATATACGAGCGCATTCAACAGTCTCCCAAACACAGGGAGACCCTAATGGAAATCTTGAAATCGATTGAGCTATAGCCCAAAACCTTGACACATTTACAAACTTTGTGGGGCAAGTACAATAGTGTCAAGAGCTCATGATTAATTTTTATGATCATGAAATAAAGGTAGTCCTAGTGTAGCACCCTAAAATTGGCACGGTTAAAACCTTAGTAAAAAGATAAAATATTAAAATTTGAATTTCAACCCCAAACTGCCCGTTAAACCGCCTTTTACCCGCTTTCCCCATTTTTCATGCCATTTTTAGGATTTGTTTTGACCGTTGGACGATATCGTCGCATATTAGATGAAATCGTCCCCGATCTGACGAATTCGTCTGGAATAGAACGTCCAGACGATTTCGTCCCAAAACCAAATTTTCATAATTAGCTTCTGTTTCAATAGCCTCTCCAACTCGGGCAGAAGCGTGTCTGTGCAGTTGGAGATTTCCCTGTTGGAGATCTCCCAGATTGGGATGATCCCCAACCTCCCAAACCTCTTTCTAATCCTATATAAACTAGGATTTTTCTAGTTTATCCCCTTGCCTCCTTGCCTAATTCTTGCTGATTCTCCCCGAACTCCCAACCCCTTTGTTGACGGATTTCATTGCAGAGTTAGCTCCTTATTCCCTCGCATTATTGCTTGCACATTGTTTTTATTGCAAGAATTCTACTATTTTTCAGTCGAGGCTAGCTTGGATCGTCGCAGACGATCTCGGACGATTGCGGATGATTTCGTACGATTGGAGGCGATCCTGACTGTAGTCCAGATTGAGGGCAGTCCGAGTTTAGAGTTTGCATTTTCTTAAGCTTTTCTGCATTTTTCATAATATATCTCTGCACTCGTTTTAAGTTATTATGTTTTATGCATCTTGGAGTTCACCTCATTTAGCATAATTGCATGATAAAGGTAAAATCAATCATTAAATTTATTGCATTTCCTCATTTGTTATTAGAAACTATTATTTAGGCATGTTTGCTATTATTTCTATCATTATCCCTTGCTTCTGCATTTGCATATTTGGTATTTTGTATCTGTTTTTGTGATTGCAGGTTTCTGACGAATTCGTCTGATGAATTCATCAGATTTCAGATGATCCTATCTGATTTCAGATGACCTCCTATGATTTGGGATGATTACGTACAAACTGAGATGATCTGAACTGCTACAAGACTCAGAATCTCCATCAGACATCCGAAATCAGGTATGAATCCTTCTAGTTAGCATATTCTCTGTAATTTGCATCCATTTCTATTTTTTGTATTCATTTAAATCTGCATTGGCATATAGAATAGTTTAGATTCATATCGGCCAAACCTAGGAGTTGAATGATCAAGCATAAAAATGAACACATCAAACACACTATCAACCTAGGCATGGAAACTGCCATTCAAAAGTTTCCTGGTGAACCCACCATCCGTCAAAAATTCACCCTTATACACCTCCCCCGAGAGGTGGGACCTTCAAAGGGCCTCTCAGTCCGAGGTATTGTCCCATCCTTTTCACATCCCCCTTTCGGGCACGGATCCTATAGCCTGAAGGTAAGGGTGCGAAAAATTTGGAGCGATACATTTTGGTGAACCCGACGTGAAAACTAAAAACCTTTTGAAAACAATTCATTTCAATCCAAAAAAAAAACAAAACATAAATGCATTTAGAATCAAAGAAAATTTGCATGTCATATTTAGATGGTAGATTATAATAAAAGACGAGCTGTCACCATTAATGTTGAAAATCAATTAGCAGCTATAGAGATTACTTCTGTGCTTAGAGTACCTCAAACAAATAGGGTTCAACCTTTGTGGGACGAACTTAATAGGAGATTAGATCTCATTTCATCTAGAGCAACCGAACTTAGGCAAATCAAGAGGTTTGTCCTAGATAGAATCCTGGATCCCGATCAAGTGATTTTGTATCATGAACTTCAGAGAGCTTGCCATAGGTGGTTAGCAGATAAAAGAGCCCTTGTGTCTTCTGAGTTGTATACCTTTGAGGAATACCTCGATAATGCAGCTGTAGTACATAAATTTTTGTCTCGTATAGAGGACCAAGAGGTCGTTCTTACGGATAGAAAAAGATGGAATAGAGTTCCCAGAGCTGTGTTATATCGAGAGTATTGCCATGAAATCTATTTTTACAAATCAGAATCTGAAGTAGATAATATCACCATAGCACACTTCATTAAGTTCCTGAAAAACCATTTCCAATTTGAAGAGGAGCACTTTATGACTCCTGATGAACTTGATCCTATCAATGACATCTATAAACTATTTATAGAAAACTAAGTTATTATTTTATTATTGTTATTTCTTGTATTTAGTGTGTTGTTTATTGTCTTTATAAAAACAAAAACAAAAACAAAATAAAATTATCATAAAAAAATAATAACAAAAAAATCAAAACATTTTCTTTTAAGTATTATAGTAGGTATATAATTAAAATATATACCTCCCAAGATCTGTTGCAAATATATTAATATATATTTGCTAAAACCTAAATTTAGACACAATGACTAGACTCAGGAATGGAAAACAAATTGAAGTAGAAGAAGATTGGTTAGGAAAAACCAATAAACCAGATGCCCTTCTTGAAGACACCAATTCAAGAAGAAGTAACCTTAAACCAACAAGAAGAAGAATTTGTGGATGCAAATGAACAAAAAGAAAATGATAGAGAGGAAGGATCCTCATCTCCTAAAATAACTCCAGACGGAGTTGTTACTTTTGAGAACATGGACCATTTTTGGAAATTTCTCAATAATAATATTGGCACCCTTAATAGAGCAGTTCATATGGATAAAGATCAAATTAGTGATACTCAAGCAACCCTAGAAGATATATATCACACACGCACTAATCCTTTGTCCTTTGTTGATCAAGAGAGTGATCAAGTCTGGACCATCCAATTTGGACATGGCTGCTATAATCCAGAACATGCAACAACAACAGGTTACCCAACCACCTAGAGTGCCTGTTACCAAACCAAGGGTTATTCCTACACAAAAGAAACCTTCATTCACTACTTTATTTCGCCAAGCTATTGATCAATATACCTCAAATCAACAAAAGCCTAAAACAAAACCAAATGTTAATTTCCAACAATCTGGGATACAACATAATGCTACCACAAATCTTCTTCATAATACTCTTCCTACCAATCATTTGCATAATAGTAACATAGCATCGAATCCTTATGTTCCGCCTTCTTACGCTCACAAATCCCATACTCATGTACCACCAAACCAATATGGTGGACAAACTGGCAATCTGGAAGCCATGGTGAAACAGTTAACCTCCCGTATGGACCAAATAGATCCCTACCGTCCCTCGTACAATTATCGAGAGATGTGTAGTCAACCTCTAGATCCTATAGTTGTAGCACAACCATATCCCAAACACTTTCCTATGCCTGTCCTACCTATATATAAAGGAACCGAAGATCCCATAGAGCATCTTCGTATGTTTAGGATAGCATGTCATGACATATCACATGATGATTTGCTATTACTAAAAATGTTCCCGAAAAGCTTAGGGGGGATGGCATTGGAGTGGTATTATCAACTACCCACTCATTCTTTGAGAAATTTTGAAGAGACCGCTGAGTCTTTTGTGCATCAATTTAGTGCCTATATCGAAAGGCATGTAACCATTAAAGATTTGTACAACCTAAAACAAGACAAAGATGAGTGTTTTGCTGACTTCTTAGCTCGATGGAGACAGTTGATAGGAAAACTACACTTTGTGTTACCTTATCGGGAGATGTTGGATATTTTTATCAATAATTTACAAGAACAACTATCCTATGAATTATCAACTGCTACCTTGACCACCTTCGATCAAGCTATAGACTTAGCTCGAAGGGTGGAAGATGCTCTCATTAGAAGAGGTCAGCTCAAAAAGAAAGATGATGAGAAAACATCCAGAAATCAATATAAAAATAAACAAGTTGTGGGTGACGGAGTCATTGATAGTAGAAACATTGCTAATGTTAATACTACGAAAACAATGGAGAAGTTTATATTGAAACCTCCTGATAAACCACCCCGAGAATTTACTAGGTTAAATCAACCTTTATCAACCATTCTCCCCCAATTACTAGCACGAGGCTTGATCCAATTACCAGCTATCCGGGAACCTGATCCAACTATACCCGGATACAGAGCTGATTTACATTGTGATTTTCATAGAGGACCTGGACACGCTACCAACTCTTGTAAAATATTAAAACATAAAATACAAGATTTGATTGATAACAATGAGATGGAGGTGCAAGCCTTCCAACCTAAACAAAATGCTTCTAATAACGCTCAAAAGAACATTCCCCAAAATCAGAATCAGAATGCCAATCAATCATTGGACATATTTCAACATCCTTTACCAAAGCATGGTAAAGAGGTGGCTAATCAAATCGAACATCATAATGTTCCCCCTCCTACCCGATATGTAGGGACTATTAGTGGACAATTACCTATTCATGATCCTCAAATATTTGACACAACTTTATCCATGGTTACGTCCAGACCCCTATATAATACTCAAACACCTGATCTTAGTGATGTAGAATCGGATACTGAAAGTGAAATAGACATCACCTCAAATCAATCGAATAGTTCTGAAAATGAATCAGATCCTATTCAACCTATCACAGATTCTATGGTTCCGGAAGAACCATTTCCTAGAAGAGTTACTACTCGACCCTCTTCTCATCAGTTCCTTTCTAATGAACAAGCCATAAACGCTAGACCGAGACCAATTCATCATCCTCAATATAACATTGTAGGTACCATCGGAGTCGTTACCAGACAACGAGGCTCAAAATTCTCAACAGGATCAAACTCAGAATGATGGATCAGCTCCATTTATTTTGAAAAATCCCAATAAAGGGAATCATATGTCTAATGTTCAACCAAAACCTCCTTACAATATTAATGAACAATTATCCAATACTACAGCCAAAATTTCCCTTTTGGACTTGTTAAGATCTTCTCCTACCCATAGGGATGAATTAATGCTCACATTAAGCCAAATGATGGTACCACAAAATATTCAACCTCGAAGCCATGTCCAATACTATCATCACTCGAGAAGTCGATTGTATTGACTTTCGAGATAGAGATATCCCACAACATAGTTTACATAAGGACAACCCCTTATATATTATCGCCCTAATTGGAGATGTAGTTGTTAAACGAGTCTTGATTGATAATGGTTCATCTTTAAACATATGCACTTTTGACTTCTACCAACGATTTGGGTTTAGAAGTGACGAAATGAAAAGAACGGATATGATTATCAAAGCCTTCAATGACGAGACACAAGAAACGTGTGGAGTCATTACTATACCCTTGCAAGTTGGTCCTAGAACCCTAGATACGACCGTGTTTATTGTACATTGCCCTGCATCGTACAATATACTTTTGGGTCACCCTTGGATCAATGCGATGCGAGCGGTTCCCTCCACTTTACATCAGTGTGTTAAATTCAAATTTAAAAACCAGTTGGTTACCATTCATGGTGATCCTAGACCCTTTGATATGTGCGCTTTGGCAGAACTTGTTGGAGTGCAATTTTGCCCCGCCCTGTCATCCACACATCCTAATTCTTATCATCCATCCAAACGTGTGAAACACACACCCATAACATCATCTACTCCTTCAACTACACCTATACATTTAGCTCAACCATCTTCTGAACAAACCACATTAGGACCTCGAAAAGAGCCTAAACCTACACCCAATGCTTCTTGTTTTACTCCTATATCTTCCATACCTCTAGATTCACCCGTCAATATCCCTATGACATCTACATCCACTACAGGCATTCTTTCCACATCCGAAGATCAAGGAAATGTTCCTTCTACCTCTTATGCTCTTACTGATGAGCTCTTACCCGATTTATCTAAAATTCTTATATCAGAAGAGATCAACATTGCCATGCAGACTTCCCTCCTTTTAAATAAACTCCCACCTTCTCCTCGTACCTTGGGCCTCCCACAACCTATGGGAAGTATCTACCAAGTCGGGAGTTGTGCTTTTATTTATAAAGGATATGATTGGGGAAGAATACCCTGAAACATCAAGACACATTGTGATGGATATGCTAGATGCTATTTTGCTAATGATTATCTTAAAGCTAAACCCATAATGCTTAAATTGGGCTATAAAGGGAAAGGTTTGGGACCTTTCCAAAATGGTATGAAAGAACCTTATTATCATTTATTCCTTTCTTTTTAATTTTATGACTTTTCTAATAGTCTCCTTTTCCTTTATGAATTTTGGAGTATGTTAGTCATGATGATGAGAAGAAATTTTTTTTAATGTTATGAAACTCGCTATACCATATTAGAGAAGTTATGTCTCAGTCATATTTTCTAGATAAAACTATGACATTATATGCTCAGTCAGAAAATGTATGTTATTGCCAAATTCGACCCTTTGCGATATCTCATGAGTTGACCGTATTTATCTGGTTGCACAACCAAGTGGGTTCTTGCGCTAAGTGAATTTGAACTCACCTTCATAGGACAAAATTCTGTTAAAGGTCAAATCATAGTAGATCAATTAGCTTTTGCACCTTTAGAATCTACTCATCCCCTCATCATTGAGTTTCCTGATGAATGCCTTAAACTAGAGGTAGACCATTCAAAGCAATGGTCCTTATACTTTGATGGAGCCCGATGCATGAGTGGGGTTGGTGCGGGTATTATTTTAATATCTCCACAAAAACATCTTATTCCTCTATCCTTCAAATTAACATTTGCTTGCACCAATAACACTTCTGAATATGAAGCTCTTATCCTTGGATTACGAGCTGCCTTGGCATTGAAAATCAAAAGTTTATTGGTTTTTGGTGACTCCCAACTTGTCATAAATCAAATCAATGATGTTTATCAGACCAGAGATGATAAATTACGCCCATATAAAGCATATGTTTTGCAGTTATTATCCTTGTTTGATCAAGTTACTTTGGAAGCTATTCCTCGAACTAGCAATCGTGCGGTTGATGCTATGGCTACAACTGCATCTCTTTTACCCTTGGAGTTAGACGATGAATATGCTACCATCATTATTCGTCGACTCCAGGAACCCGCTTCAAGCAAATCATGCTTAGAACCTTTGGATGTGTTTCTCATCAACGAAACAACTCTTGAACCATGGTATACTGATATATTTAATTTTTTGCAAAAAGGAACCTTCCCTGATGGTTGCACTAGCAACCAGCGTAGGTTATTACGTAGACAAGCAAGTCGCTTTGTGATTATTGGTAATACCTTGTACATAAGATCTTTTGAAGGCATCTTATTGAGATGTTTGAATTTAGAAGAATCTAGATCAGCTTTGAATGAAGCCCACAATGGATCTTGTGGGGGACATTTTAGTGGTAGCGCCATTGCTAAGAAACTCCTTCGGATAGGATATTTTTGGCCTACCATGGAAACTGATGCACATAATTATGTGCGACATTGCGACAAGTGCCAAAAACATGCTGACCTTGTCCATGCGCCTGCACAAGAGCTGCAAGCTATTTCATCTCCTTGGCCCTTTTCAAAATGGGGCCTAGACATCATTGGAAAAATCAACCCTGTGTCATCTGATGGACACAAATTCATCATAACTGCCACTGAGTATTTCATGAAGTGGGTTGAAGCTATGCCATTAGCTTCTTGCACTGGAACACAAGTTTCCAAGTTTATTTTTAATCAAATTATTTGTAGGTTTGGAATTCTTGCCAATCTCATTTCTGATAATGGAACTTGTTTCAAAAATAAAGATGTCAAGAAATTATGTCAAAAATATAAAATTCAACATCGCTGGTCCACTCCCTATTATCCTCAGGGTAATGGTCAAGCAGAAGCATCTAATAAAACCTTAATCAAAATTCTCAAAAAATTGGTCAATAAAACCGGTCGAGACTGGCACATTCAGTTATATCCTGCTTTGTGGGCCTATCGAACTAGTGTTCGAACCCCCACTGGAACTTCACCTTTTGTCTTGGTTTATGGTGCTGAAGCCATTTTTCCCTTTGAATTAGAAGTTCCTTCTTTAGCTCTACTACTTCAAGATACTGAAGTAGGGGATGAATATCGTGCTAGCAGATTTAGTCAGCTAGAACTTCTAGATGAAAAGCGCATCAATGCTTTGGAGCATCTTCGCGCCTACCAAAACAAGCTTAAGAGAGCATATCTTAAGAAAGTTCATCCTCGATCCTTTGAGATCGGTGACCTTGTCTTAAAAGAAAATCAAAAAAATACTAATGCAACTACAAACCTTAAAGGTAAATTTGAGCCCAACTGGCTTGGACCATATGTCATCACTGCTAAATTTGGATCAGGAGCATACAAATTATCTACCTTAGATGGTAAAGAACTTAAAGAACCTATGAACATTATGCATCTTAAACGTTACTATGCATAAAAATTGGTCATTTCATCATTGTATATATTTGTTTAAAACATTTCAAAAAAACCACTATCTTGTATTTCTTTCAATTCATAAACTTAAAATATAAAAACACCAAAAACATCCAAATCATCAAAATCTTCAAAACCATCTTTTATCTTTGTACCTCTCAATTTGTGAAGTATTGCAGTTATATTTTTCAGTTATTTTGGATAAATTAGTATTTATTTGGAATCCCGCACTTTCACATTCACATGAATAAATCTCTTGATTTTATTTGTTATGATTATTCATCTCTCTTATATCAAAGTCCACATTGGAATTAAATAAAGTTTTGAGCATAGAGAACTGATCTTGTTATTTACTTGAACCAAGTATATCTCTTCACATTAAAATGATTTCATTGCACATTCGATATGATGCTACATAGTAGAAATGGTTTCCTGAGCGAAAAGTTTCCCCTGCTATCCTATCATGCACATGGTCTAGAATCTTTGAGAATTGACAAAAGGACAAGCTCACCCCTACCCAGAATAAAAATCCCTTGCTCTACAGATAATCCGAGCAAGTATCCCTAGCATAGGAAGAAAAGAAAAGTTCAAGAAAAAGAGAAAAAGAAAAAGGTTATTTTGAATCATCACAACAATATTTCAGCATTATCTCAAATATCAAGCAAAAATACAAAAGTACAAAAAAAAAAAAAGAGAAGCAAAAGTGAAAAGCAAAAGCAAAATACAATAAACTCCTTTCCCTACCCCTTGAAAAGAAAAGAAGGGTGAATGAGCTTGAATCCCTGGAATTCTCAATTATTCGAAAACTGTGAGGTAAGCCCCATAACAGGTGGTTTGTGCCCAACCCGCTTGGCCTTGGGTAATCCCTAGCGTGGTGATATGTCTGTCACATTAGCGACCTTCTTTTGTACAGACCTCTGTCAGCTTATGGATTAGCTAGCTCTTGATAAACCTAACTTACATAGTAGTCTGGTACGGTTACATGCATATAAATCATGGTCAACGAACATTCATTTGGTCAAGGCAAATTACTTGTATCAAATTATCTTGCTCAAAATTGGTGAATGAACAATACAATCGCACACACATTTGTATTTGAGAGATTTTGTATCATTATGATAAATCAAGATTGGTAATGAACTCACATTTGCACATGAGGATTCCTTATAAATCTACATTTCTCTTTGAGATAATTTAAAATATTTCTGTAACTCTTTTCGGAATAATTTTATCCTTTTATTTCAGAATTCTTGTTTTGTATAAAAGCAATTACATACATCTTCTCATAAAATCTCAAAAATAATTTCAAACAAAATTTTCATATTATTATTTTTCTGTTTATCAAAAGTCAAAAATGCATCTTGCAATAAAACCAACAATCTATTTTCTTCTTTGGATTTCGCGATGATGGTATAAGTCTATACCTATAATTCTATGCCTAGCGCAAACCATCGTTCTAATTTTCTTTTCCATTTATTTTAAAACAAAATTCATCAAAACATGTGACTTGCATCATTATGTTACACAATTATGCTTTACAAACAAACAAACACCTATTCTATTTCATGACATTATGTTCAAAATTCAATATTGCAACCATGGTATAAATTCTAAGGAATTGTTCAAAATTTTATCACACTTAGGAATTTATGCCTAGCAACATCATATTTTTTGCTCTCATGCATACTATTTTTATGAAAATCTGAAAACAAATCATCAAACCATCATTATCTCCATCATTACAACACAAAGTCTTAAGACAGTCTCTTAAGCACTCTTTTACTTTTAACAATATTTCTATACTGGGATTAGCTTGACGACCGAGTGAGCGGCGACTCCATGAAATGGTCTATAATAGCGACAATGTCCTTTGAAATTATTGTTAGAAGTCCCTTTTATTTTTTATCAAATCACACCACAACCACCAATTGTTTACATCAAATTATTTCATTTTACAGCATGACATCAAAATTATAATATTTCAAAAATACATAATTATATGAATCCTCAATCCAATAAGCAAACAATTCAAAATGTAAAGCATCATAAAAACATATGAACAAGTCATATCATCAGAAACAAGATCATATATATATATACCAAAAATTATTTACATCATATCAAAACTGGATTGGTATGCCACAATCTATACCCCGGCATACTCAATCCTCTCAACAATCTCTACAAAATCTATAGTCCATAGACACCTAGCCTCGAGAAGCCCTCGAGCTCTCAGCCTCATCTCCTCCCCCACCCTGACGTGGAGGAGGTGGTCCCATAGAGGTCCGAGATGTATCTCGGGTCCTCGTCGTCGATCGTGAGGATGTCCTCGTCGATCCCATCTTGATTGGTTCTGCAATGTTGGCTGGCAGCTGTACCCTCTGGCCCTCTGGAACCAGCTGGAAGTATACCCCCTGGTAGAATGCGGTCTGCATCATCGACCACACTAGATCATCCCTGCTCGCTCCTCCACTCCGAGCCCTGAGCCATGTCGTCTCATCCTGTAGTGTCTGTACCTACGTCCTCAGCTGAGTGGCCTCATCCTACAGTGACTGCACCTGAGCTCGAAGGTGGGCAGCCTCAGCCTAGAGAGCCACTGTCTCACTGCTCTCCCCTATGTCCACACCCTTGCCCTTATCGGGCGATGGTGGTCTCTCCCCCTGCTATGAAGGGAGCCTCTCCTCCCTCTGCCCTGTCTCTCATGGCCTCTATGGAGCCCGTGCCATCCTCTAGCATCTCTCCTATGGGATCCATCATTGCTCTCTCCCCCTATGACCCCATGCTGCCTCAATAGCAGCCTGCCATCACCTCCCCATCTGGCGCACCGTAGCGTGCACTGGACCCTATGCCCTCGTCATCCGAGGAGGGCGGATGCCTATGTACCAGGCATCGTAGCCATCGACAACCTCGATGTCGTCACCATCCACTGGTTGGATGGGGGCATCGTTCGCGTCTTGACTCTAGAATCGCTGCATATCTGGAGCCCCGCTCAGTGTAGTACTATCCTGAATAGTCCGAGAGTACTCGTAATCCCTGAGAGAAGGGATCCCCTACTGTAGACCGAACTATCATAGTACCCGATCATAGCGGTGGAGCTCTACCTCTCCTCACTCCATCCTCAACCAATAGACTCACCTGATGCGAGCCAGCTCCTGCCCATCCTCTGCCCACCCGGGGTGCTCTCGCCATGGCCTCCAGGTGATCTGGTCTGGGATGAGGTCATCTAGCAACCTCCGTGACATCGATAGATCTATCCACCACTGTGACCCCCTCTGCAGCCACCAGTAGAAAACTCGGGGTCTCTCCCGAGTCAACCCCTATCAATGGGAGCCCTACCGGCCTCCGCACCGCAATGTGCTCCCAAGCACCAAACCTGTAGCAATGATGTCAAGACCAGACATCGACCTCCCTTGTATACGACCCCATGCAGGATCCTATACAAGCGGTAGAGTACAAAGCTCCCCCATGCAAATCTGTACCCGTGGTCTCTCATGTCGTAGACTATGTCTGAGAGCACCCACGGTAGTCTGCATCCGCTCTGGTGGCACAACAATAAGCCACCGACAACTCCTGCCAAAACCCGTGTCAGCCTAGATGCCCCAGGCATCTGCCGTAGCGACTCGATGTTCACTCCGCCCTTCTCCAGGGTGAAGCTCGGGTCTCCAGTGAGCCTCATCATCGCCTGGCCCTGATTGGCCATAGGCATCATCAGCCGTCCTTGTATGGGGATCCTCATGATCCTCCATACGTCCTCTAGAGTGGGAGCCATCTCCCCTATCGGTAACCGAAAGTAGGACGACCCCGGATACCACCTCTCTGCTAGGGCTGTCAGTAGCCCTATGTCAGTCGACACTTGTGGCATCTCTGCCACATGCTGTAGGCCGACCAGTCCAAGTCGATCATGCTCTGCCTGGTCAAGCATGGCTATGTCATCCCTTAGCCCACCGTATTTCCATTCTCGGCTCTTTAGTAATCCCTTCTGCAAAACAAACAATAAAACAACAAAATCATTAATAACTCAAGCATGCAAATTAAACAACTTAAAATCAAGTTTAAAATGATATCGTCCACCATTGGATGATATCGTCCCAAATTGGGCAAAATCATCCTTTGTGAGGATGAAATCATCTCCGATTTTGCAACTTGGGAATCACCCCTTGTTGGATGAAATCGCCCCTAATTCATCGATTTCACCGTCAGACGAAATCGACGATCTAGGGACGATTTCGACGAAATCGAGACGATTTTGTCCCGACGACGTCGACGGCCTAAAAATGGCCACGATGCCCCAAACAATCAAATTTAAATCAAAAAACTTGCACAAAGTTACATTAAACCTAATCTACTAGGATTAGATCCTTACCCGTAGCCCACGCCGGACCTCTGTCGCTCTGTGCGCTGTCTCCACCATTTTTTTCTCTGCAGAACTCTAGAACAGTCAAAGTGAATAGTAAAAATGAATTAGGGTTTTACCCTATTTTTCTTAATTTTATTTAAAAATCAGCATTTTAAATTTTTGCTTTTTCGCGTTTTTACCTCAAACGTTCGATTTGGGTAAAAACACGGAGGGGGCACCATAGTCAGCATTCGTACGATTCGACCAAGAATCGTCGTCTAAAAAATTGAGTATATTTTTGCTTTCTCGTAAAACGAGAAAAACTCGTCTTTAACGCATTTTCTTCGAAAAATTCGCTAAAGAGGGGGCAAAATGTAGCACCCTAAAATTGGCACGGTTAAAACCTTAGTAAAAAGATAAAATATTAAAATTTGAATTTCAACCCCAAACTACCCGTTAAACCGCCTTTTACCCGCTTTCCCCGTTTTTCGTGCCATTTTTAGGATTTGTTTTGACCGTTGGACGATATCGTCGCAGATTAGACGAAATCGTCCCCGATCTGACGAATTCGTCTGGAATAGAACGTCCAGACGATTTCGTCCCAAAACCAAATTTTCATAATTAGCTTCTGTTTCAACAACCTCTCCAACTCGGGCAGAAGCGTGTCTGCGCGGTTGGAGATTTCCCTGTTGGAGATCTCCCAGATTGGGATGATCCCCAACCTCCCAAACCTCTTTCTAATCCTATATAAACTAGGATTTTTCTAGTTTATCCCCCTGCCTCCTTGCCTAATTCTTGCTGATTCTCCCTGAACTCCCAACCCCTTTGTTGATAGGATTTCATTGCAGAGTTAGCTCTTTATTCCTTCGCATTATTGCTTGCATTTGGTATTTTGCATTGTTTTTTTATTGCAGGAATTCTACTATTTTTTAGTCGAGGCTAGCTTGGATCATCGCAGACGATCTCGGACGATTGCGGATGATTTCGTACGATTGGAGGCGATCCTGACTGTAGTCCAGATTGAGGGCTATCCGAGTTTAGAGTTTGCATTCTCTTAAGGCTTTCTGCATTTTTCATAATATATCTCTGCACTGTTTTAAGTTACTATGTTTTATGCATCTTGGAGTTCACCTCATTTAGCATAATTGCATGATAAAGGTAAAATCAATCATTAAATTTACTGCATTTCCTCATTTGTTATTAGACACTATTATTTAGGCAAGTTTGTTGTTATTTCTATCATTATCCCTTGCTTTTGCATTTGCATATTTGGTATTTTGTGTCTATTTTTGTGATTGCAGGTTTCTGACGAATTCGTCAGATTTCAGATGATCCTATCTGATTTCAGATGACCTCCTATGATTTAGGATGATTACGTACAAACTGAGACGATCTGAACTGCTACAAGACTCAAAATCTCCATCAGACATCCGAAATCAGGTATGAATCCTTCTGGTTAGCATATTCTCTATAATTTGCATCTATTTCTATTTTTTGTATTCATTGAAATCCGCATTGGCATATAGAATAGTTTAGATTCATATCGGCCAAACCTAGGAGTTGAATGATCAAGCATAAAAATGAACACATCAAACACACTATCAACCTAGGCATGGAAACCGCCATTCAAAAGTTTCCTGGTGAACCCACCATCCATCAAAAATTCACCCTTATACACCTCCCCGAGAGGCGGGACCTTCAAAGGGCCTCTCAATCCGAGGTATTGTCCCATCCTTTTCACATCCCCCTTCCGGGCACGGATCCTATAGCCTGAAGGTAAGGGTGCAAAAAATTTGGAGCGATACACCTAGAAATGGCCCCGCCCACTAACATCAAAGAGTTGAGAAGCCTACAGGGCAGAGTAGCGTCCATAAAGCGTTTCATCGCATAACTATCAAAAAAATGTCGATCCATGAATCGACTACTACACAAGGGAGTACCATTCCACTGGGATGGAGAATGTTAGCAAGCCTTTGCTGAGATTAATAAATACCTGGCGACGTCGCTAGTACTAGCTCCTTTAAGGCTAGACATGTTATTTATGCTTTATATATCTGCTATCAATTTTTCTTTGAGCACCATGTTGGCTCAAAAGGGCGTGCAAGATAAAGAACAAGCGATATACTATATCATCTGGACCTTGGTTAGTTACGAGCTAGGGTATGCATACATAGAGAAGTTGTGCTTTGCAGTGGTCTTTGTGACTAATAAGTTGCACTACTACATGTTGAGCCATACAACGTATGTGATATAAAAACAAAATCCTTTGCAGTATATGATGAGCAAGACATCATAATACACATAGTACAAAGTGGATCATGCTACTGATAGAATTCAATTTGGAATTCATAAGCTAAAAGTCCATCAAGGAACAATTCATAGTTGATCAACTGGCAGAGGTGCCTCTTTAAGATAATAGGCCTCTCGTCATAGAACTTCTCGATGAGGTAGTATTTGCATTATCAGAAGCACCCGAACTGAAGAACCTGATAATAAAGCTAACATGACTTTGTTCTTAGATGGTTTGAAGTGTGAGCAAGGGGGTGGCGTAGGGATTATATTTTTCACACCGTAAGGTGCTCCAATGCCCTTGTAATTTAAGCTATACTTATTTTGCATAAATAACAATGTCGAATACAAGGCCCTAATCTTGGATCTCCAAAAAACAATTACTATGAAGATTAAAAAGCTAAATATCTTTTGTGACTCTCTTCTCATCATTAACCAAGTTAAGGGAACATTTCAATGCAGGTGTCCAATCCTGAAAGCTTACAAATAGCTTATTGACACTTATCAAGGCCAACTAGAATGGTATGACATCGAGGCAACCTTTCACATGTACAATAGATTTGCAGATACTATAGTATCTTTGGGATCCTTGATCCCTATGAATCTGTTTGCTAATTTCACTACCATTCATGTGAAGATGCTCTCATAATCAGTTATGCAATGCGAGGCTTTTGACAACAAAGAATCAATCAACATGATTCATATAGAACCAAACCATGAGTGGTTCTACAAAGTCAGAGACTTTATAAAGAAGGTGCCTTGGGGGTCTTTGATCTCATAGGGTCCTACAAAAAATGGTACCATCATTCACCACAAGGTTATTTCTCAATTTGCATTTGTACACATCGAATCGTAGAGAGAACAAGTCATCTTGTCTATTGAGGTTGTAGCTTATCAGGATTGTTTATGCCAATTACAAGATTTCCTTAAGCTTGGAACCATCCTGTAGGGATTATTGTAGGTCACAAAATGAGCATTCAAAAAAAAAGTGATAAGATATGTTTTGCTAGGATATATATTGTAATGTCAAAACTACGATGGAGTTCTCCTTCATTGTCTTGAGCCCCAAGAATCATTTTAGGCAATTTTACAAGCTCATGACGTTACATGTAATGGCCAATTTAGTGGCATGGAAATCATTAAGTGCATCCTTCAAATGGGTTATTATTGGCCTACCATGGAAAAGGATTGCTTTGAGTATGTCAAGAAGTGTATTAAGTGTCAGCATCACACAAATCTGATACACCTGCCATCACAGACCTTACAACCCATTCAGGTGGCTTGGTTATTTTCTTAGTGGGGTTTCGATCTAATTGGAAAGATATCTTCCTCATATTCAAGCTGACACATGTTTATCTTAATGAAAACTTATTACTTCACAAAATAGGTGGAAGCGGTCACCTTAACATCAATGATAGGACCACAAATTGTGGATTTCATACTTTACATTGTCATATGTCACTTTGGGATCTCATTCAAGATAATTTCAGATAATGGTCCTTCATTTAAGAATATAAATGTGTGGGATTTAACATCCATATATAACATTCAACATAGTTTTGTGACACCATATTATAATCAATAAAATGGGCAAGCAAAAGCCTCAGACAAAACAATCGTAGCCATCTTAAATAAGATAGTAAAATAAAATCACAAGGATTGGCATCTACAGTTACCTCTTGCATTATGGGCTTACAGAACTAGCGTGCGGACGCCCACTGGGGCAACATCATTTTTGATTGTATATGGTATTGAGGCCGTTATACCCTTGGAGTTAGAAATTCTAACATTACACATCACATTAAAATAATTTATCGATGACAACACTGCATGGCAAGCTCGTCTTGATCAATTGGCCTTTCTTGATGAACGTTGCATCAATGCTCTTGAGCATCTTTGCATTTACCAAGATCGTCTAACATAAGCTTATAACAATAAGGTCCACTTAAGAGAATTTAAGGTTGGTGATCTCATGCTCAAAGAGAACCAAACAAATTCAAACCTGTCGCTGCACCTTAAGCCTTTTGGTCAACTCACAAAAAGCCCCAAAGGAATCATAAGCCCTTTGGGTAACTCACAAAAAGTCCCAAAGGCATCATAAGCCCTTTGGTCACCTCACAAAAGGCTCCAAAGGCATCATAAGCCCTTTGGTAAACTCACAAAAAGCCCCAAAGGCATCATAAGCCCTTTGGTCAACTCACAAAAGGCTCCAAAGGTATCATAAGCCCTTTTGTCAACTCACAAAAAGCCCCAAAGGCATCATAAGACCTTTGGTCAACTCACAAAAGGCCACAAAGGCACATTAAGCCCTTTTGTCAACTCAAAAAATGCCCCAAAGGCACATTAAGCTTTTTGGTCAACTTACAAAAGGCTCCAAAGGCATCATAAACCCTTTGGTCAACTCATAAAAATCCCCAAAGGCATCATAAGCCCTTTGGTCAACTTAGAAAAAGCTCCAAAGGCATCATAAGCCATTTGGTCGACTCACAAAAGAATCCAAAGGTATTCAAGCCCTTTGGTAAAAAAAAAAACACAAAAAACACAAAAACAATTGAAAACATTAAAATACAAAATCATTTTTCATTTGCATTCATATAATTGCTTTGCATTAGGCATATTGTATCCATTGCATTCGTATTAGGATAGATTGTGTTTTCAATATTGAAAATGGTACCATGTTTGTATGCCAATCATGCATCTTCAAATCTTCATTCATCCATAACCCATGTGAGTAACTGTGTTTTTCAACACAACCCCTTCCTGTTGCTATAAGGAATATACTAGGGTTTTCTGGTCATTCAATCATACCTAGTGATTTTATCAAATTTTGTAGAAAGTTATCTTCACTAGTAGAAGATGAGGACTAGTTTTGATAGTGCCTAACATATATAAAAATCTTATCACTAATAAACACATTAACAATCCAAGTATGGACAAGGAAAGATGAACACTACAAAGTGGTCCTAGTCACCTTAAGCAAAATATTTTTACTTGCTCATCTTGTGATGTGCATGGTCTAGAGTGTTGATCATTGAGAAAAGAAAAAGCTCCCCCATACCCAAAGAAATACCTTGCCTTACACAAAAGAAGAAAAATCCTAAAATCAAAGCAAATCCCTTGCTCAAAACAAAAGAAAAATAAAAATACAAAATAAACAGTGATTTTCATCACTAAGCATGAGCAAGTATCCCAATAAAAGTGAAGAAAAGAAGGGGGTGAAGAGCTTGAATCCCTAGAATATTCAATACTCAAAGCCATAGAGTGATCCCCAATACAACAATGGGCTGAATGAATCTTGCCTGGCATTGGGGTAGGCCTAAGCAATTTACAAGTGAGCTAGCTTTAGGTGGTCTGTATTACCTAGTAGTCTAGTCCAACTACATCCAAACTTAGGATCATGATGAAAATTTGGTGATCCTAATTGAAGAAATGGGCTGAATGAATCCCACCTTGAAATGAGGTAGTCTTATGTCTCATAAAATATATTTATTTTCACACACATGGATAATGAGTATCTTGGTATTCACAACAAAGCCTTTATCTTTCGAAATTCCTATATGGTCATTATACAACTTTTGATTAATCAACTAGGGTGTTTGAGTCTCATGGAAAACCTCAAAAATACCTTATAGCAACAAATCATCTCATCTCACATTTGGATGCTTAAATGATTAATTCTTATGATAAGAGTTACCATTTACATTCATGATTTTTATACATTTTGTGGTGTCATCCATTAGTTTGTAAACACATTAGATTCATTCCTTATGTTTTAAGTGATTAAAGCATACAAGTTCATTTGCATTAGCTCATTCCTCATGTAATTAATGCATCACATTACATACATCATCTATCATATCATAGCACATAGATTAAATGCATCAACAATTGAAATAAATTAAACATGCATTTAACACAAAGCATTGCATCCATATATGCATACATCACCATAGTGCATCTATACATCTAGATCATAGCATTCAACAAACATATATCATCTACCTAGTGCATGTCATCAGTACATTGCATACATATAGCATAATCACATCATCATGTAGGTATTGCATTAATTGTTGCATCCATAACATAAAATCAAAACAAAAACATTTGCAAGCATTAATTGGGGCATGATTTGTTTCATACGTCCCCATAATAAAAAATCAACCAATCAAGCAACATGGGGTAAATAAAGGTAGTGATCCTTCCTAATCAAAAACATAATGCAATCCCATCATCAATTAATAATCAATTGCTTGGTTTCCAAAGGTTGTGCCCTTTGCCTTTCTATATTCAATTCCCAAAAGGCTCCAAAGAAGCCCAATTTCCTTTGGTCAATCCCAAAAATCTCCAAATAAGTCTAAACCTTTGGTATTTTCATTCAAGTCATGAATGCACACATTTTATCACCATAAGGAGTTTTATATTGAATATTAAAGCATATCTACCAGTCCAAAATTCTCAAAAATTATAAAATTAACAAAAAAATTAAATAAATCAAAATTCACAATGATTCAACAGATCATCGAACATAGCGATTCAGCACAAGATTAAATGGAATTGCTATCATATTTATTTTCTAAGAAGGCCATTATGTCCGGACTACTCCATGGGATAAAAATGTACAATTACTATTATTGGTTGAAATCACACTTGTAATAGGATATGCCATATAACAACAAAAACATTCATCTTAAATTATCCAAATCAATCATCTTGGTCAAGCGACTCGTCACTTTTATCATTAGTATTCTCCTCATCAACTCGTCGCTTGAGGGGGTAGTCATAATAACAAAATCATAATCAAAATCAACAATTGATAACTTAATCAAGTTAATCGCATTCGTCTTATGAATCATTGCTAACAACTATCATAAGCTTACCCTATTGCTTGGGACAAAAGAAAATATGCTGATTTAAACCTTTGACAATCTAGCTTTTGGTCCTTTGCGAATGCTAAGCAATGCAACCTGAGACTCTAGTGGACTTTAAAGTCTTATGTAAACTAAGCCTTCCACGTTGTTGGAAGCAATGATTCAGAGATGTGTGCCCTTCTCATGATTGGGGAATCTAATGTTGATCAGATCAATGATCATCATACACCCTACAATATGGCTTTACGTGGTCTATTTTTTCTCAACACTGTGTTTCCAACAATGCATCACAAAAAAAGGTATTTTTAGACAACTAAAACACATCATGTTTAGGAGACTACTCATATTGGCACCTATGTAGACCATATGATTAATCTTGGACTTTTCCAAGAGCTAGCAGTGGTTCTAACCACTCACTAGGGGCAGCTCTGACCTATTCAGGCGTAACTGCTATAGACTAGAGTGGCTACCAACCTAGTCGTTGAAGCTTAGAGCATCTATGAGCTAGCCACTATTATGGACAATGGCTAGCACTGAGACAAAGTTGACCCTAAAATGTGGGTTCGAATCACGCATGGTAACTAAAATTGTATTGGATTCAAGCAATTTTGGGTGTGAATCTCCCAAATTTTCTCCTAACTGCCACTCCCATGCAAGTCTAGAACTGGGTCTTTTCCCCCAATGACCAGTTTCATGCAAATATGGATCTTGGCTTCTCCAAGAAGTCAAGAATTAGAATTTGGGAGGCCTACATATGCACCCTCCCAGGAACAAGATGCATCTAGAATTTTATGAAGCGAAGCCCTACCACATTAAGCAACAAATTGACATCCCTCTGAGGAGCATTGAAGTGCTTCTTGATTGTAGATTGTCAAGCATGCCATCAACAACAGAGCTTACACAAGGTTGAGAAGCAATAATCCATTTGTCTCCAATATACTGTAGATTCGAGAGATTTCACTCTCAAATCCATGTTTAGACACACCGGTAAATCTTGAACATCATTTCAACTGGGGATTTCTAAGTCATAGAGCCTGATACGAGGAGCAAAGATCACAATTAGCGATCGTTGTCTTCGATAGTGGCCTATAGGCTCAGCCACTGATGGTAGTAGCGGCTAGCAGACCAACCACCTTGAGCGATATCGACTAGGGTTTAAGATGTAGTTTCTTTAGTTTCTAGTGTAGATCTACATTTCTTTATGCATCATTAGTTTACCCTAGTTTAGATTTATTGTTTTATCATATTTTCACAGTTTATAAGCATTGTAATAGATGTCTTTTGCTTCCATTTATGTTGTTTCATGCTTTCTTTATGCTTTCATACTATTTCTTACAGATCTGTGGAAAATGTAAAATGCAACGAACCAAAGTTTATTCAGCAGCAGTAGGTATAAATAATGAATTACAATGCCGTGAATAGCACTGAGCTGAACGACGTAAACAGAGAACTGTTACAACAGTGTAACAGTATGCCAAAATGTAAATAGGGACAAAATAATATTAGTACGCTAACATCCCCATTTATTACATTATTTGGGTAATGTAATAACTAATAGCTATACTAACATCCCCTTACATCATTTTGCAATACAAAGAGAGCTACGAAACAATTCAAATTTGACACGTCCAAGTGCCTTAGTGAAAATGTCTGCAACTTGAGCATCGGTGGGAATGTGTTGAAGCTGAATTCGGTGCTTTGGAACTTCATCTCGAATGAAATGACATTGTGTGTCAATGTGCTTTGTTCTTTCATGATGGATCGGATTCTTGACGAGGTTCAAAACACCCTGATTGTCGCAAAACAAGTGTATTGGAGATTTTGATGGATGGCCCATACTTGTCAGAATGCGATGTAACCATATCACTTCGCACACGCCTTCACGTGCGGCGCAATACTCGCTCTCGTTGATGAAATAGCAACCACTGTTGCTTCTTGCTGTGCCAAGAGACAGGACCGGATCCCAGATGAAAAATGTATCCAGAAGTTGACTTGCGATCATCAAATGATCCGACATAGTCGGAGTTCGTGTATCCTTGCAAGAAGAATTTGTTGTTCCTCTTGTATTCTAGGCCATATTCCATAGCACCATGGACATAGTGAAGAACATGTTTTGCTGCTTTCCAATGAGTGGTCTTAGGCTCCTGCATGAACCTCGAAATATAGTTGACAGTAAATACGAGATCTGGCCTAGTATTGGTCAGATATATGAGACTCCCAATCAACTGTCGATAGAGAGTACCATCTACCTGAGGTGAATCATCATATCGCGTTAATCGAAGTCCATTCTCCATTGGAGTTGCCATTGGCTTGTAGTCAGTCATGCGATATTTTTCCAACAATGTATTGGCATATTTTTTCTGAGACACTTTGATGGAGTGCTCCTTCTGGCTGAATTCCAGACCAAGACAATAATGGAGAAGTCCGAGATCTGTCATCTCAAAAGATTTGCACAAGTTTCTTTTGACGAGAGAGATCATAGTTTTTGAACTCCCTGTAATGAGCAGATCATCCACATAGAGTACAAGCAACACTATCTTAGAACCCTATTTCTTGAAATAGAGGTTTGCATCTGACGGACATCTCTTAAATCCATGTTGCATAAGGTGATTGTCCATTTTTATATACCAAGCTCGAGGAGCTTGTTTCAGACCATACAAGGATTTGACCAATTTGCAAACTTTCTGCTTTTGGCCTTCCACTTCAAATCCTTCAAGCTGAGTCATATAGACTTCTTCTTGGAGATCACCATTCAGAAAGGCACTTTTGACATCCATCTAGTGAAATTTCCACCCATATTGTGCTGCCATAGCACACATAACCTAAATTGTGGTCATCCGAGCAGTAGGTGCAAAAGTTTCCTCGTAGTCAATGCCTTCTTTTTGAGCATAGCCCTTTGCAACAAGACGGGCCTTATGCTTATCAATTGTTCCATCTGCCTTGTACTTGACTTTATATACACATTTGTAGCCAATGGGCTTCTTTCCATGCGGCAGATCAACAAGCTTCCAAGTTTTATTTTTCATCAGAGACTCATACTCCGTATCCATAGCGGCCTTCCACCGAGCCTCACTCGAGAGCATCTTGCACCGATGCGAGTTCAAGACTATCTATGGTAGACATGAATGCCCTGTCATCATCAATATCCATATCCTCTACTTTTGTACTTGGAGTCACAGAAAGTTCCTCAAAATATTGACAAAGATCATCAACCTCACCAGTTTCTTTGGCTTCTTTTTCCTTTTGAGCCATACTACGTGTACGAGGTCTATCCAAATTCAAATTGGGAGGAGTGGATAAATTTGCATCTCTGATTGTATTTGTACACCATTTAGGATTCTTCTTCGGTGGTGGTGAAGAAGATGTAGAAGGACCTCCTTTCTGAGTTGACGAAGGAATCTTCTCTTCCTTAGTTTCCATAATATCTTGGTGTACTTTAGATGTGCTCTGTGATGTGAAAGCTTCATCAAAGACAACATCTCTGCTGATATGAATTTTCTTGGTCAAAGGATCTATCAACCGATATCCTTTAGAGTGCTCAGAATAACCAAGAAAAATACATCTCAGTGTTTTCTCATCTAGCTTCTTCCTTTTCTCTTTCGGTATGTGCATGAAAGCTTGACATCCGAAAATACGTAGATGAGATATGGAGGGTTTTCGACCACTCCATGCTTCCTGTGGAGTCATTCCTTTTAGGGCCTTTGTGGGTGCCCTATTCAATAGATACACTGCAATGGTGACAGCTTCTGCCCAATATTGTTGCCCAAGAGTAGCTCCTGTGAGCATACAATGAACCATTTCCATGATAGAACGGTTCCTTCTCTCAGCAACTCCATTTTTCTGAGGAGTATAGGCAGTTGTTAACTGTCTCTTGATTCCATGCTTATCTAGGAATGTAGAAAATTCATTAGAGGTAAACTCTCCCCCTCGATCTGAGCGGAGGGTTTTAATAGAAGCTCCTGACTCCTCAACGGATTTCTTGAACTGTTGGAAGAATGCGAAAGCTTCGGATTTCAGTTGGAGAAAGAAAACCCACATCTTTCGTGAGTAGTCATCTACAAATAACTGAAAGTACCTCTTCCCTCCACAACTGTTGGGTGTGAAAGGACCGCACAAATCGGTATGAATTAACTCCAGAGGTTTTCATGCTCTTGTAGAGCTCATCTCAAATGGTACTCTATGTTGCTTTCCTGCCAAGCAGTCAGAGCACACTGGCAATGTGGCAGAAAGGGAAGGAAGACCCTTTACCATCTCATACTTGCTGAGCTCAAGTAAGTAGCCAGAACTAAGATGCCCATATCTCTTGTGCCATAGGGAAGTTGCCTCCTTGGTAGAGACAATCATGGCAACATGTGGAGTAGAGATAGCATCTAGTGCAAATAAGTCGTGCTTATATGAAGCCGTTGCAATCGCTTACCCTTCCTGGTAATAGTACAACACTTCTTTCCATTCTCAACACGAAAGTTGACAACCATATTTCTATCCAGGATTTGTGTCACTGACAACAAATTGTTGGCAAATCCCGAAACATAGAGGACTTTGTCAATCTGACACTTGCCATCAGGAAGAGTGACTGAAATTGTACCCTCTCCCTAAACCCTGTAGGTTTTATCATCAGCAATGGTGACAGGTTTGCCCTCCTTGGCCACAAATGATTCAAACCACGATCCGTCTCCGATCATATGTTTGCTAGCTCCGGAATCGACATACCAAATAGGATCCCTCTATGTGGAATCTCGTGGTAGTCATGAGCACCTTGTGTGCCCATTTAGAATCCGAGTCGATTCTTCAACGACAACATTCACCTAGGGTTGCTTGTTTTTATTTTGTGGTTTGTTTTGGCCTTTCTGCTTGTTATTATGCCAACACCTGTTGGTGTCATGGTTGTCTTTCTCACAAATCTTGCACCACCTCTTCTTCTGTTGAGGTTGTTTGCCTTTTTCTTTCGTATCCTGTTGAAAATTTCCTCCTTTTTGAAAGTTGCCTCCTTTTTGCCCATTACCTTTCTTCCTAGAACCCTGCCTGTTGGTGTATAGGGCTGTATTGGAAGAATCATCCTTGTGAAGTTGGCATGCCTCCTGTTATTGAAGCAGATTGACCAACTCGATGTAGGTAATTTGTCGTTGAGACACCTGTATGGAGGTGATAAACATATCAAATGAAGAAGGCAAAGCTCTCATCACAAGTGAAATGAGAAGCTTTTCGTCCACAGTATCTCCCAAAGAACTCAATTTCTCTTTCAATTCAGACACTCTGCACAGAAAGAGTTCAACTGTTTCACCCTACCTCAAACTCAGGTTATGAAGTTGTTGTTGAAGATGAAGAATGGTGGAATCATTCTTTCCCTCATAAATGGTTTGAAGGGCATCCCATGCCTCTTTACCACTTGCTTTGTCAGCTATATGAGGTTGCACTTCATCTGAAACAAGAAACAAAATGAGCACCTTTGCTCGACTGTCTTTCTTGTCAAAAGCTATCTGATCTGCTGAAGGACCTGTGGATCCTGCTGTTGGTGAAGGCCTAGTTGCTACTCCAGTAAAAATATCCCACAAATCTTCCATTTGGAGAATAGCCTTCATATTATGTTTCCATGGTGTATAATTTGGACCTTTCAATAACTGATGCGGATCAGTCATCAATTTTGCAACAGTGGCCATAGTGAAGGTTCCTTATATCACCAATTGGTCCCCCTTTTGATATACCTTTTGCTAGGCCAATATACCGTACAAAATACCCACCCTTACGTGAGGGAAACTATAGGTATTTAGAAAGATCAACAAAAATCACCCGCCCTTACGTGAGGGAGACTATAGGTGAGTTTTAGAGATCATACGATACGTGGAACATAAGCGGTACTGAAATGGAATCGCCTTGTTGATGGCACCTACCATAGAAGATTCTTCTCATGCGTGGGGCGTAACTTCCCCTAAACACTATGAAGAATACTTCGTCAAGATTTACGCCTAAACACAAGTGCGATAAAGGGTAGTGGATGGAGTAAAAAAATGCAAAAAAATGGCGTACTTATTCCTCCCCGACGATTTATAGAGAACAAGCTCAGACGTCGTTATAGTAGCTATATTAGGCGGTGGATACAGTAGCCAAATCATGACAGCTTTACCTGTAAGTGCTGGCCAGAGGTATCACAAATACCGAACGCTACAGTGCAATAAATTACATGGATGGGTTTTAATTATTCCGGGGACTTAGGGAGTGTTTGATTTTAATTTTTAATGTTATAGTGCAAAAATGAAATATGCAACATACAACAAAAAAAATGCCCATAGGAATAACCCACAAGGTGTCGGTCACAGCCGAAAATGCACCTTTTACAATTCGCCAAATTGCCTTTTCAAAAAATTACTCAACATCCCCCTTTGATTTTTTGAAAAAATATCCCCCCTTAAAAGGCTTTCTTTAACAAAGCATTTTAATAATTATTATTTATTTAAAGTTAAAAAATAATAATTTTAATTTATATAGTTTTTAAAACTTAAAAAAAATAAATTAAAAATAAATTTTAATTTATAAAGTTTAAAAACTATTAAAAAATAAATTAAAATTAAAAAATTTAACTAAAAATAATAATAATTAAAAAACGTTTGAAAAAAAATTTATACCTTGGGGGGAGTCGGCGGGATTTGAACCCCCGACCTGTAGGCTCCCTGAGCCTTACCGCACGGCTCACGACCACGTGAGCCAGCGGGCTGATCCGAGAGGATCAGTCAACCTCCTCCGTTTTCAACGCCCCGATGCTCCTCCTCCTCTGCTGTGGCCTCCGGTTCTCTGGTCACGCGCTTGGACGCTGCCTTCCGCAGGTTCTCTGTCACGCGCTCGGACGCTGCCTTCCGCTGCGTCCGTTTGTTGTTGTTGTTGGTTTTTTTTTTTTTTTTAACGTCGGCTTTTCCGACGGGACCGGGGGGGGGACGTCGCAACGCGGTTCGCATCTCTGGTTTTGGGGGGGGGGTTTATACCCCACGGGAATTTAAAATTTAAAATTCCCGGGGGGGGGGTCCCCGGGAGTGCGCGCGCAAATTGCCATCGTGCGGGGGGGCCTCGGGGAGGGGGGTCGCGGGCGGACGCCACGTCCGCTCAACCTGCGGCTGGCGGGATCCGCTCCGCTGGGGGGGTGTGGCGGAATCTCCCCCTGGGCGTGCTGTGTCTGCCTTCGCGGATGTGCGCGCGTTGCTGGGCGTGATGCATCCGCCTCTGCGGATGCGCGCATTCCTGGGCATGCTGCGTCCGCTTCCCTCTGCGAACGCACGCGTTCCAGTCAGAATGCTCACGCGCGGCCCTCCGCTCAACTGGGGGGCACTTTCATCCGGATTCCCTCCTGTGCGCGCCGTCCCAGTGGACATCCTGCGCGGACAGGGAGGTGTGGGGCGCGCGTCCCGCTGCGTCGTGCACATTTTTTTTTTTTTTTTTCTCGCAGCTACTCTTCACGCGACGGAATCAAGTCGCAGAAAAAAAATTCCGCACAGCAGGAGAAACTGCATTTAAAAAAAATGCACTGCAAACTCCGTCTTCCGCCTCCAACGTCTCCCTTCACGCCACTGGCTCTGATGCCATGTAAAACAACGAACCAAAGTTTATTCAGCAGCAGTAGGTATAAATAATGAATTACAATGCCGTGAATAGCACTGAGCTGAACGACGTAAACAGAGAACTGTTACAACAGTGTAACAGTATGCCAAAATGTAAATAGGGACAAAATAATATTAGTACGCTAACGTAAAAGCCTCATCTTGAGAGTCCTGATATGCTTTTAACGCTTCTTGTTGTTTCATTGCACGCAGGTAACAAATCTATCCAAGAATAAGCCACATTCAAAACATTCCTTTCGAGCATTAGAGAAGGATGCATCTAGTAAGCCCTCATGCAAATTGGTGTCGAAGTGAAGACCCTTTGAGTGTATCTCTCCCCATTGAGGGGCCTCGACTATTGTAAAAATTGTATCAATTTGAGTGACTTCCTAAGAGGGAATTGTTGTAACCGAGACTTATCATCTTTAATAAAAGGTCAATCCTTGAATATCTTTTATTGGTGTAGATGGTTACTTGATTTTTGTTTATTAGATTGTTACATGCTTGTAATAGTCTAGATGCGTGGTTTTCACATTCATACACTAGGCAAGCTTGGGAATGGGTTCTTTCATTTTTTTTCCCATTTATAGCTGCAAGAGTTTCTTGGCCCCAAGCTCTTCTTGGGGACTCTTTTACTTTGTCTCTCTTACTTTTTGAAGTGTGGTAGGTTTTCAAGATTAGCCTACTCTTTCATATTTGGAAGGCCCATAACAAAATTATTTTTAAACAGTATACACCTTCTATCACATTTACTCATGCTAACAAATTAGAAGTTTTTAATAACATGTGGCTACAAATATGTACTCAAGCCAACAAATGTTGAGGATATGATTGTATCTTAGGCTTAATTATAAGCCGAAGTTATTATTTTATTATTATTTATTATTTCTTGCACTTTGTATTTACGTGAGCCATAGTATGCCCATGTTGGAAATATGTTTGTTATTTGTTAGGATGTTCAGTTAGATTTTTAGAGTTATCCTTTGTCTTCTAGCAGTTAGTTGACATCCATTTTTAGAAGATTGTTATCTGTTAGTTAGAGTGTTTGGCCTTGTTTGGTAATTGTTACAACCATTGTAACCACATGATTTCATTGTAAGCTTATATATTCTACTACCACTAATGAATAATCAACTTCACTTTGGATATTTCCATATCACTGGTAATCAGAGTCGAAGGATAATTTTTTGCAAGGAGGGCAAGTTGCCACTTCATTGCTAGGTGTCTAGTTGGGTTTTGTAGCTAGTACATCAGATCCTAGGTAGGTGCTTGTGTGAAATTAGCTTGAGGCTAGTCACAACATCATTTTTGTGAAGCTCCAGAGGTGGTAGAGGGTAGAAATTACCCCTGCATCGAATAACCCTAATAGAAACCTGAGGGTAACCAAACTTACCCTGAGGAAGATAAGAAGAACATGTCTATTTTGAATATCATAGAGAATATTGGAGGATTTTATGTTGCAGATTTGAAGTTGAAATTGTACCAAATTTGAGGCCATTTATAGCCAAGAGGAGGCTTCAACCGAGGGAATAAAAGGACCGTCGAATAAATATATTTGTTTCAAAACTTTTTTAAGAGGCTATACGTGCTTGAAGACATCTAAGGATTTCATAGAGGACTTTTGGAGAGATTTAATTCTTTTTTTCTCTTCGTCCCTTGTTTTCCCTCCCTCTTTTAAAAGATCAACTGACTATTTTTGTCGACTGATAAACCCTATCGACTGGTCCCTTACCGATCAATAGAGGTACAAGAAACTCTGCCCATATCCCCCTACTTCCCCTTATCTCTCCAAACCCCCTCCCCCAATTATGTATCTCCATGATCGTACCCCTTTCTACTAGTGTATGACCATATCAAGAAACCCCCAATCACCAAAATTCGATCACCGCACAGGCAATTTCAGTCAACTAACCAAACAACAGGATGCCGATCCACCCCCAACAATAAGCAACAAGGCTACTATGATGAGGACCGTAGGTGGTGATGCAGATAGTATGTAGTTTATTCGATTTGCATGAACTATGGTTGCAAGTGGAGGAGACAAAAAAACTTTTGCAAAAAAATAAGAGAGTCACTAAGGTTTAAAAATCAATGGATAGGGTTCAAGATTCACCCTAAAATATTTCATCAATCTGCAGTCAGCACGTGTCATGCTGACAGAAGCCCAAGAATCTCAAAAGCCCAATCAACCTTGGATAGGAAATTTTTGACCACCATCGTCAATTTCGACTTGTTCTTGGCAATGAATTAGATTAAAAAAAAATCTATTTTCGATGACGTCGGCATTCCCCAATGATTTCTATTGATTCAAGAACGTTACTCAATGAATTTTGTGATCTCTAGTGAAGTTTGGAACACTCTGACTGTTTGGCAATTCTTGGCAACATCGTAGCTCCTTGCAATTCAATATTTGCAACACACTAAACCTATTTCTTGATGAAGATCTCATGAAAATGGTGAGGTTTCGATGATTTTTGGCATGAAAACTCTTTTGATGATGTTTGATACATTCTAACGTCCCCTCAGTTAAGTTTTTGATGATAAATAACATTTTTCAACATGAGTAAACCAACCCCTAGTGATTTTTTGATAAAATCTTGCATTTTTCATCAATATCTAACATTGTTCGACACACCATCCCATTTTTCTATCGAGAAATGATTTTCAAGAGGAGTTTTACAGATTTCGACAACCGTGTGGTTTTTTAGGTAGTTTTCGTCATCAAATGGCTGATGTCTAATATGGGAGAGTAGTTTCTTTTGAAATTACGTTTGACATTAGTCTCACATTGCTCCTATAAGAGCAAAATAGATGCTTAATAAGTGCATTTGTGCTAACAAGTAAGTGACCACCTATTGGTGGTCACCCTAGGCTTCACATCCATGTTGGTTGGTGGCACTGCACTAGTTGGATATGTTAGAAAATGAAGTCATTATACAAATTTTACCAACAAATACTATTGCTGAATGTCTAGGTAGTAGTGCTATATGTCTAGGCAACATACATCTAGGCAGTAGTACTAGATGTCTAGGCAACAGACGTATAGGCTTCTAGACATCTATGTAGCACTTCCAGACATCTAGATAGTAGTACTAGATGTATAGGTAGTATACGTCTAGGCTGCTAGACGTTTAGGTAGCAGAGGTCTAGGTTGCTAGATATCTAGGCAACACTGCCAGACATCTAGGTAGTAGCACTAGACATCTAGGCAACAAACGCCTAGGAAACAGTACTAGAAAGTAGACATCTAGGATATACATCTTAACATGGAAGACAAACATGTTCAGGTGCCTTACTTGGGAGCTAAAACAAATAGTTTTTTGGAGGCTTTCATTGAGAGAAGAAACAAACAGATTAGAGTCTTACTTCTGCTCTATAAAATGGATGTGATCCCTTGTAAATGTGATGTTGGTGAAAACATTGAAAGATGTGAATGTAAAGTTTGCTGAAAATAATAAAAGAAGAAGTTACCATTACCTCATGGTTTTTCTTACACATTGTAGGTTTCCACATAAATCTCAGTATCACTTGTGTTGCTATTTTTTATTTTCTATCATTGTGTTTCCTCTTGCAAGTGTAAAATCTAAAGTTTTTTCTAACATCTGGTGTTAGAGCTCAAGGTTTCATGTGAGTGGGAGCTGCAACAATGATAGGAGGTGTAACCAAGTTTGAGATTGAGAAATTTGATGGTAGGAACTTTGCTCTATGGAAGATGAAGGTGGAGGATTTGTTGGTTCAGAATGACCAAGCTCAAGCCTTGAAAGGGCTCGTGAGTAAATCGAGCAACATGAAAGATGAGGAATGGGTAAATATTGATAGGAAGGTGATTTCTACAATTTATCTCTGCCTAGCGGACTTCGTCTTGTTCAATGTAGCTGAAGAAAAGACTGTAGAAGCCCTTTGGCAAAAGCTTGAAAAATTGTATGAAATAAAATCAGCAACTAATAAAGTTTTTATAATAAATAGCTTTATAGCTTGAGGATGAAGGCAAGTTCATCTGTTGTAGATCATTTGAATGATTTTAATACTCTTATTAGTAAACTAGTTTTAGTTAATGTGAATATGGAGTATTAAGACAGAGCTATCACCCTACTTTGTTCCCTCTTGAATACTTGGGATCAAATGGTGATGACCATCAGGAACTCTCAAATTTGATGATGTGGTAGCCACTTTTTTGGCAGAAGAGTTGAGGCCAAAAACATCTCTAGAATAGTCAACCAATGAAGCCATATCTGTGAGAGGTCAATATTTCAAGAGAAGTAAACAAGGTAGAAAATAATCCAGATCTAATTCTAAAGGACGTAAGCAAAAATGGAAGTGTTGGCATTGTGGTAGGTTAGGACACTCTAAGAAGGATTATTGGCAATTAAAGAATGGTGAAAAGCAAAATAAGCCATAAGCTAAGGCTAGTGTAGCAGATTCAAGAGAGATGACATGTGAAGCCTTCTGTATCAGTAACAACATATCTGTTTTATATACCTAGGTTTTGGACTCATGTGCATCTTTCCACATGTCTCCCCACAGAGACTGGTTTGACAAATATCTGCTATACTATGGTGGAAAGGTCTATTTGGGTGATTACCACCCTTTAGAAATTGTGGGAATAGGGGATATAAAGATCATGTTGGATGATGGTAGAGAAAGGATGTTATGTGATGTGCAACATGTACCTGATTTGAGGAAGAATTTGCTCTCAATCAAAATTATGGATAAGCTAGGATATTCTCACTTTCGGTAACAACTACTGCAAGATTACCAGAGGAGTTCTTGTAGTAGCAATGGGAGAATCTTATGGGACCTTATACCATTTATGCAGTGATACAATTAAAAACCATGCAACAACAATAACTATTGTTCAAGATGTAGTAATGTTATGGCATTAACACCTAGGCCATATGAGTGAAAAAGGCCTAAACGAATTGCATGACAGAGGTATGCTTTTTGGGATTCAGTATTGTAATTTAGAATTATGTGAGCACTATATTTTTGGTAAATAGAAGAGGGTTCAGTTTACTGCAAGTCCTGGTAAGATTTCTTGATTTTCTGCAACTTATACATTCAGATATATTTGGACCAGTCCCCACTCAGTCCTTGAATTGCGCCATTTATTTTTTTAATTTTATAGATGATTATTCTAGGAGAGTGTGGGTTTATTTTCTAAAGAAGAAGTCGAAAGCTTTGCAAAAATTTAAAGAGTTCAAAGCACAGGTAGAAAAGAGTTTTGGCAAGCCGATTTTATGTCTCAGGTTAGATAATGGGGGTGAATATTACTCCAAGAAATTTGATAAATTTTGTATGTAGGAAGGTATTAAGCACCAGAATACTGTAACATACACTCCAAAGAAAAATGGTGTGGCCGAGTTGATGAATTGCACAATCATGGAACGTGCAAGAAGTATGCTTAGCACAACCATGTTGGAGAAAAAGTTTTGGGTAGAGGTTGTTAATACAGTTGTTTATCTTATTAACAGGTCACCTACAACTGTGTTGTATGGATAGATTGTGGAGGAGGTTTGTGTTATAATCCAGTTTATTACTCTCATTTGCGCACCTTTGGCTATGATGTGTTTGCCCATGTACCCAAAGAAAAAAGGTCCAAGCTTGACCCGAAGTCAAGCAAATGTATTTTTCTCGGCTATGGAGATATAGTGAAGGGGTATAGATTGTGGGATCCTACTACCCAAAAGGTAAATATTAGTTGGGATGTAATTGTTGATGAGAAATCCATGCAAATAAAGGAGGTACAACAAAATACTAATGTTGTACCTATTGAAGTAGAATTGAGTGAAGATGAACATGTCGAAGTTTTTTATCAACATGCAAAACAACAAGTAGAACAACAAGTAGAGCAGCCACAATGATCACAAGACCAAGAGCAACAATCGATAGATCATTGGGTTAGAAGATCTACATGTCCAAATTTTTTTTCAAAAAGGTATTCTCAAGTGTATCAGTCTTCTTTTGCTTTGTTAACTTATGATGGTGAACCTAGTTTATTTTAGGAAGCTAGAGAGTCTAAAATATAGAAAAGTGGAGGAAATACATGGAGGAGGAAATCGAGGCACTTCACAAGAATAAAATGTGGGAAATTATGGATCTCCCACCTGGAAGAAAGACTGTTGGAAACAAGTGGGTGTACAAACTTAATAAGAACAACGATGGGTTGTTGGAACACTATAAAGCTCTCTTGGTGGCAAAAGGCTATGTGCAAAAGTCAAGTATTGACTTTAATGAAATTTTATCTCCAATTGTGAATATGACTACTATTAGAGTTCTACTTGCACTTGTAGCTACACAAGATTTGGAACTGAAGCAACTTGATGTAAATACTGCTTTCTTGCATGGTGATCTCGAGGAAGAGATATATATGGATCAACCTGAGGGCTATGAAGAAAGAGGTAAAGAGCATTTGGTTTGTAGACTGAAGAAATCACTATATGGGTTGAAACAGGTGCCAAGGATGTGGTACAAGAAATTTGACACCTTCATGAAGAGCCAAGGTTTCAGTAGGAGTGAAGCTGACCATTGTGCATACTATAAGAGGTTTGATGATGGCAGTTTTATCATTTTGTTATTGTATGTCGCTAATATGCTGGTTGCAGGCCCCAACATGAAGAAAATCATTGATCTTAAGGCTCATTTGGCTAGGAAGTTTGAAATGAAGGATTTAGGAGTAGTAAACCAAATTTTAGGGATGAAGCTGGTTAAGTCAAAAGTCATGTGGAAAAGATTATGTAATACTTTAATATGCAGAATGGTAAACTAGTTAGTACCCCACTCCTTCCACACTTAAAGTTGAGTGTCCTAGAATAGAAGTAGAGAAGACAAGCATGTCTCGTGTACCATATTCATTAGCAATAGGGAGCCTCATGTATGCCATGGTTAGCACCAGACCGGATATTGCCCAAGTAGTGGGAGTAGTTAGCCGATACATGGTAAATCCTGGTAAGGAGCATTGGAATGCGGCGAAGTGGATATTTAGATATTTAAGAGCCACTTTAGATGTTATCATTTACTTTAGATTGATATATTTGCAAGTTACAGGTTTTGTAGATTCTAATTATGGTGGAGATAGAGATGGGAGAAAATCCACTACAGGATATACCTTTACACTTGCTGGTGGAGCGATGAGTTGGGCTTCTAAGTTGCAGTTTGTTGTGGCTTTATCAATCATTGAAGCAGAATATATTGCAGTGACTCACACTAGCAAAGAGGCAATTTGGCTAGAGTGATTTTTGGGTGACTTCAAGGTAATGCAGGATAAAATTATGTTGCATTGTGATAGACAAAGTGCTATTCATCTAGTGAAGAATCCAACATTCCATGATCACACAAAACACATTGATTTCAAGTACCACTTTATCAGAAATGTGGTGGAAGAATGTAGGATCCTATTGTAGAAAATAAAAATTGAAGTGAATCCTGCAAATATGCTTACAAAGTCGGTCAAGGTAGAGAAGTTTGAGTGGTGTAGAACTTCTTTGGGCTTGTTGAAAAAGTAACAAGGGCAGCATTGGGCAATTGGCACTAGATGAAAATCGTTGGCAGAATAATTTTTGAATATTGAATTCAAGTGGGAGAATGTTAGGAAATGAATTCATTATACAAATTTTACTAGCAGAGACTACTGCTAGACATCTAGGCAATAATACTAGACGTCTAGGCAACAAAAATCTAGGCTACTAGACATCTACGCAACAATACTAGACGTCTAGGCAGTAGACATCTAGGCAGTATTGCCAGACATCTAGGTAGAAATACTAGATGTCTAGGAAGCAGATGTCTAGGCTGCTAGACACATAATAGACATCTAGGTAGTATATGTCTAGGCTGCTAGATGTCTAGGTAGTAGTACTATACGTCTAGGCAACATACATCTAGGCTGCTAGACGTCTAGGTAGTAGTGCGAGACATCTAGGTAGCAGTACTAGATGTCTAGGCTGCTAGACGTCTAGTACAGACATCTTAATATGAAAGTCAAACAAGTTCAGGCACATTCCTTGGAAGTTGAAATAAACAATTTTGTGGGGCTTCCGTCGGGAGAGGAAACAAATAGTTTGGAGTCTTCCTTCTGCTCTATAAAAGGGATGTGATCCCTTGCATATGTGATATTGGTGAAAACATTGAAATACATGAATGTAAAGTTTACTAAAAATAATAAAAGAAGAAGTTGCCATTACCCCATGGTTTTCCTACACATTGCAGGTTTCCACGTAAATCTCTGTCTCACTTGCATTATTGTTTTCTATTTTCTATCATTGTGTTTCCTCTTACAGGTGTAAAATATAAAGTTTTTCCTAACAGGATGCATGACTCCCGAGGAGCTAAGAGGTGGTTGTGGCCTCATGTGACACTTTGTGGATCCCATTCGTGTTGGTTGACCTATGTTGCTATGATCGTTGAGTGGATTTTCACGAGTTTGACATGGCCATGGATTGTTCGGCTGCGGGCATTTGATCGACTCGATTAGTGGTTGACCCGTAGTTGATCGACGGGTTTGACCACCCAAAATTAAAATTTTTTGGCATGAAAAAAATCTTTTTGCCACCAAATTCAAAAATTCAAAATTTTGGCACTAAGCAACAAACAACAAAGGAAGGTGATTTAATATAAAAAATTATTTTGTAAATTTTTCAACATTTTTTTGTAAATTGACTCAATTCTACCTCCAGAAAGTTAATTTTTGCAAAATTAAAGGATAAATTTCTGAATTTTTAGTGCTAATATTTTTACCCATTACAAACTTGAAGGGTAAATTATTTTTGTAAATTGCACAAATTGTGTAAAATTGAAAAGCACTATAGTAGCCCATTTTTGTAAATTGGAAGGCAAATTTTTGTAAAATCTAGGCAAATTGTGCATTAGGAAACCTTGAAAATTGTTCCTAAGAGCCTAGATAGTTCTTGCAACCATTTTGGAATCCTCCTAGTCTGGCATATACACGTAATCAAATGGCTACTGACCTCAAAACAAACATGGAAAATCTTACTATTGTAGTAGATATTTTGGTAGATAAAGTGAAAGATATTGTTGTTCAATTGACTCCTGGTGATGTCAAAATTCATCACAACCATGCCAACAAAGCAAAATGTGAGGTCAAATTGTATGACGGATCAAGGGATCCTGATGTCTTGTCTACATGGATTTTAGATATGCAAACTTGGTTCGCCTATGCTAAAATTCCTGAAGATGACCAAGTTGCTTTTGCCACAGTCAAACTCACAGGCTTAGCAAAAGTTTTGATTGTAGAAAGACAAAGCCATAATGCTGCCATGACTTGGAAAGAATTGATCCAAATTCTGAAAAACACATTTTTCCCACCAAATTACCAAAGTGACCTCACGACCAAGTGGTATAGATTGAGGTAAGCCTATAGTATGTCAGTTGCTGACTACATTTTTCAATTCAATAGGCTAAGGGTGCTTCTTGGTGTGAAAGATTCATAAAAGGATTTGATTAACAAGTTCACTTGTGGATTGCAAGATCAGATTTTTAGGGAAATCAAGTTCAATGATTTCCTCACTTTGGATGTGGCATTCAAGCATGCCATTCTCGCAGAGGAGAAAGTTGGTGCCTCTTATAGATCTCGATAGGACAACAGTTCCAAAGGCACGAATCAACATCAACAAAAGGTGAAGAACAATTCTCATTCTTCCCCTCATTCTTCTTCTCCTCCCACTTCTCCTAAAGCACATTCTTCTTCTTCTCACTCTAAAGATCCTTCTTCTTCAATGTATTGTGATTTTTGTAAAAAGCATGGTCATATAAAGTCTAAATGCTTTACTTTTGAAAGAATGAAGAAGAAGAAGTCCCTAATTGTACAACCTACATATGAGGAACCACAAGATGGTCCCATTGTGACTACAGGGACAAAAGAAGAATATCCTGCTTTAAAGGGTAAACTAAACAAAGTTACCCTCATGACGAATGTTTTGGCACAAGGGGGTCGTGACCATTTGTTTGTCACTAGAGCCCACCTTACGCATGATTTTTATGTGGATTGTATCATAGATAATGGCTCATAGAAGAATCTCATCGTGAGGTCCATTGTCGAGAAGTTGAAGCTTCCCACAAAGCCACATCATCAACCCTATGCACTTGGGTGGAAGGATGTAGACTCCACATCTAACATCACACACACTTGCACCTTGTCTTTTGCTTTTGGTGATAAGTTTGTGGATAAAGTAAGATGTGATGTCATTGAGATGGATTGTTGTGGACTATTGCTTGGTAAACCCTATCAATTTGATAGGAATTCAATGTATCATGCTAAAAATAACACATACACCTTGGATTTGCATGATAAAACATATTTGATACAAAGCACTACACCCACATCAAATTTGATGCTAAGTTGTAGGCAAGTTCGTAAGCCATTAAGTCAAGCACTTATTTTGGCTCCTACTTGCATAAGTCCCACACAAGAGAAAGAACAAGCACCATCAAAGACTCATGATAAAGAAGAAGCTTCACTTCCACAAATTGAACAATCACAAGAGCTCGTGGTTAAGGAACCCATCACTCTCACTCATGAGAAAGATACCAACCATTCCATTGGCATCATTTTGGGTACACCTAAGAACACACAACCACTTGCTCCATAGAAGTTGCCTTTGGCTTTGCCCTCTTCCACCATTGCACATATGAAGGAGCAAGCTAAGGTCACTTCCTTCATTCAGCACCAGCAGAGCCTTCAGGGCAAGATAACACAGGACTTGTAGAAGACTCAGCAGGAGCAACAACAAGTGATGCACAAGCATCACAGTCCTCACTCATCTCAGGTTGGAGATAGAGTTTGGCATCCTTTGGATAAGCGATGCTTTCCAGAGACACCATATCAGGATCCTCCTTTGGTACCTGAACCTGTCATCAACCCTACAACAGCAGTGGCACCTGATCGTCAGCTTCCACTCACTACAGATAGAGTTTTTGAGATGAAGACTCATCACACTCGATAGGGTTCTTCCACTTCTTACCTTGTCGCCCGTCACGGTCACTTTCCACATATGGCTTGTTGGATTCCTCACCATCAGATGGCCCATGACTTTCCACATTTGTTGAGAGCATTGGGGTCCAATGCTTCTATGGTTGGGAGGAGTGTTGAGGATATGATTGTACCTTAGGCTTAATTATAAGCCTAAGTTATTATTTTATTATTATTTCCTATTTCTTGCACTTTGTATTTACGTGAGGCATAGTATGCCCATGTTGGAAATAGGTTTGTTATTTGTTAGGATGTTTAGTTAGACTGTTAGAGTTGTCCTTTGTCTTCTAGCAGTTAGTTGACATCCATGTTTAGCAGATTGTTATCTGTTAGTTACAGTGGTTGGCCTTGTTTGGAAAATTGTTACAACCACTGTAACCTACATGATTTCATTGTAAGCTTATATATTCTATTGCCACTAATGAATAATCAACTTCACTTTGGATATTTCCATATCAAAAAAGTTGTTATGGAGTTGGATCACTTGCAAGTTCTTCTGGCACACTGGGCCATTGCTCCGTGTACAGTCAACTGGATTTCCCCAAAGCGCTCTTCTCAAGAGTATTTTTGATTTCGCTCTCATCATCAGCCTCCATCATATGCAAGAAGTGCTCCTGTAGACAGGCACTAGTCCCAGTCATCGCCATCCAGGAAGTGACCTAATATTGATATTTCTTGTTCCTCTCACCAATTTGGGGGGTGGAATCATGTTTAACTAGTTTCCCCTAGGCCAATTGTTGATTGGAGCGACGTGGGTACTGAAGGGCTTAATTGCGATGTAGAGGGGTGGATTCCCATCTCATAATCACTAGCAATTTATTCATGATGACACACTAGGGAACATTACTCCATATGATATGCTTTCTTTGATGTAATGATCATCAATGATCATGATTGGTAAAATTGTGCTTATTTGGTGACTTTGTTTCCTAAACCTTGTCAATGAGGGTTAGTTTGATTCCCCATGGGGTGTGTTAACTTACCCATTTTTTTTTTTTATCATTTGGTTAGTGTGAGAAACCCCTACAATCAACGCACAGGACTCCAAGCTCCCCCCAACCATGACCCCTCCTAAAACCGAGAGCTATGCTTATCAATAGGTAATTTAACACACATCCACCACACACCCACCCCCTCACACACTCGCCCACACCACGGTTTGAACCTTGGACCTCCCGAAGAAGAGCTAAAGCTCGAACCATTGCGTTTGGAACCCCCCACTTTTTTTATTGTAAAGACTTTTATCTTAATTTAATGTAAATTTGTTTTTTCATAAAACAATTAAGAATATATTTGATAAAAAAGAAATGAAAAATATTTATGATAAAAATTCATGTTGAATATTGTTTAATTAACCTAACAACCAATATAATATTTCAGTTTTTCATGGGGTTGGCCACAGTAGAAGCCACATATACCCTATTAACAAAAAAAGAAGTTTTTCTTACGATATCGCAGGTAAAAAAAAAAACATAGGTAATATTTATTTAATTTAATTAAATATGTCATTTTTAAAAATAAATTTTATAAATAAACAATAAAATATATATATATATAGGTAATATATGATTAATATATTTATTTATTTAATTAAATCCATTGTTTTTTAAAATAAATAATAAAAATATTCAAAGGCATTAGGTCATAGTTCAACTGATTAAATTCCTCAATTGAAAGAGGAGATAGACTCTTGCAAAGGACACATGGCTAAAATAACCAATTTCTTAATACCCATTTGCAGTGATGATGTAATAGAATAGTTTTTAATAATAATAATAATATATTAAAAAATTAAAGTTTAATATTTTATATGTTAATATAGAAAACTTTACGCAAATGTAGAAGATATAGGCAAGATTGGGAATGAGTTTTTTTTTTTTTAATTTACACAAGAGTTTCTTGGCCCCAAGCTCTTCTTGGGATTCTATTACTTTGTCTCTCCCATTTTTTGATGTGTGACAGGTTTTCAAGATTAGCCTATTCTTTCATATTTGGAAGGCCCGTAACAGAATTATTTGTAAACAGTATACACCTTCTGTCACATTTACTCATGTTGACAAATTAGAAGTTTTTAATGACATGTGGCTATAGATATGTACTTAAGCCAACAAAGTTGCTATGGAGTTGGATCATCTGCAAGTTCTTCTAGCATACTAGACCAATGCTTCGTGTATAGTCAAACAAATCCCCCTAGAGCATTGTTTTCAAGAGCATTTTCGATCCCATTCTCATCGTCGACCTCCATCATATGCAAGAATTGCTCTCGCAGACAGGCACTGGTCCCAACCCTCACCAGTCAGGAAGTAGCCTAATATTGACATTGCTTGTTAGTCTTTCTAGGATGGGGGTGGGATGATGTTCAACCAGTTTCACCTGGGCCAGTTGTTGGTTGGAGTGATGCGGGTACTGAAGGCCTTAATCACAATGCAAAGGGGTGGATTCCCATCCCATAATCACTAGCAGTTTATGCAGGACAACACGCCAGGGCACATTACTTCATATGATATGCTTTCTTTGATGTAATGATCATCAATGATCATGATTGGTAAACTTGTGTTTTGTTGGTGACTTTGTTTACTAACCTTTGTCAACAAAAGTTAGTTTAATTCCCCATGGGGTTTGTTAACCCACCCATTTTTTATTGTAAAGGTTTTTATTTCAATTTAATATAAATTTGTTTTTTTCATTAAAAAAAAACGTAATTTTGAATACTAATATCATTATTAAAATAAAAATATAATTAAAAATATATATAAATTTTAAAGATATTTATATACTTGTTTTTTATAATATATTATTTTTAATAAACAAATAGTAAATATATTTAAAAAGTAAGGTTTAATTTACATGATTAAATAGAAAAGCCTTTAAATCATGCAATTTACACATTTAAAAAAATATTTTATTTATAAAATAAAGAACTAATAACTAAGAAATATTACTAAATAAATTAGGAATACAAATTTTATTTAACCTTTACATCATTTTAGCTGAGACTCTTGGAAGATTAATCAATCATCTTCGAAGAGAAAAAAATAGTAGGGATAGAGGCTGCAACAGGATGAAAGCTGTAAAACATGACTAATTTGTAGATGATATCATTATTCTAGGTGAAGCAGACAATTCAAGCAATGTCTAGATTGGTTCACACAAGCTACCAGGGCTCATATAAACACTAAAAAGAGTCAGTTCTATACACAAAACGTTGCAACAATAACAGTCAAACTCTTTTGTACTATCCTAGGATTTCGGTCTGGCACAGAAAAATACTTTAGATATCTAGGAGTGCCCATGAGCTTCCTCCTCAAAGCCTCAGATTGTTGGACCCCAATATTGGACAAGATGGTTATGAGGATACAAAGTTACAGTAATAGTTGGCTTAGTCTTGTAGAAAGGGTAGTACTGATCAAATCAATGTTAGCTTCTCTTGTAGTCTACCAACTATTAGTATATCATGCTCCCAAGTTTATTTTGTAAAAGGTAGATGGAATCATATGCAACTTCCTATGGCAAGGAGGTAGGTAATCAGAGAGAAAAAAGTTCCACTTGGTCAATTGAGAGATGGTCACCAAAAGTAGAATTCAAGGATGATTGAGAATAAAAAAATAGAGATAGTTTCGAAAGAACTAGGAGCAAAAATTCTCTGGAACATGCTTAAAAAAAATTGAGCATGGCAACGCATACTAGTCAACAAGTATGTAAATAATCAAACAGGTATTCAAATTCTCAAACATATAGATAAACTTCCTAGAGCCTCATTGATTTGCAAACATATAGTGGCTACAAAGAGCATAATAGAGGATAAAATTTCTTGGCTACTGGGATATGGTAAGTCAATTAATCTATGGGAGGACCCGATCCTAGGAAATTCACCATTAATAGAGAGAAATCCAATTGAATTGCAGAATAACTTGGAAAGCCAAAGAATACTAAAATTAAGTGACTTTTATTATTGGACCTCATAAACTTTGAACTGGATCTCCACTCCCATTCCATCTCAGCTTCAAGGAGATTAGGATTATTTTAAGTCCCACATGGTGAGCATTAGATCTCTTCATCCCACAATGCTGAAAAACTTATTTGGGATAGCATCAGTAGTAATGGAGAATACTCAGTGCATCTAGGAGTCCAAAATCAACAAATTGGGCCTGTCAACAAAAAACTATCGATATTGTGGAAAGTTAGAGCACCACCTAAATTGCAAGTATCCAACTGACTAGTTTCTCAAAATAAAATCTTAACAGGTGATAATATGCAAAATAGGAGTATAGCAGAGCCTCATGTTTGTTACAGGTGTAGGAAGAACAGTGAAACATTTTTCCATATTTTGTTTGAATGCCCAAAGGCAATTTCAATTTGGTTAGGAATAACCAAAATTCTTGGCATTTTCTACTCTGGAAGGTTAACCATAGACACATGTTTTACCAAGTGGAATGAAGAATATAAAGGTAAACTGACAAGTAAGCCCATCCTAAAATATCTATGGAGATATATACCATATTTTGTCATCTGGCACATCTGGTTAGATAGAATTCAGAGGATTTTTGAAGGAAAAGGTAAGGACAATAAAATTCTAATACGAAGGATAAAAGAAAAATTGGTCCTAAATGTCAAATCTAGTTTTTGTCAACAACAGTATGAAGAATATATGGCATCCACAGAAAGAAGAATTATCTACCAACTTAATCTCCAAGATTTCTTGACATAGGGAGGATGCAAAGCAAATAATTCTTTGCCTAACATATGTTTTTCGGCACTCTTCTTTGATGGTGCCTCCAAGTCCAACCCCGATAAAGCAGCGATAGGGGGACTGATTCTTACAGGACCTTGTGAGATCCTACTCAAATACATGATCAACTTGGGAACAACATATAACAATGTGGTAGAGGCTATTATATGTGAAATCATCTTAAAATTGGTGGCAAAGCAAGGAATCACTCAGGTCACAGTTTACGAGGATTCTAAAATGATAATAATAGCTCTTACCAAAAATAAAGATTTTAGATCTTTACAATTGAAGATTATTCAAGACAGGATTAGACAACTAGGCACAATCATTGGCAAAATATCCTATCAACACATAAGGCGAGAATTCAACAAAGAGGCTGACACACTAGCGAATCAAGAAATAAATATAGCCCCTGATTATTGCCACCAAAGAATCAAGAAGCATAAGGGCAGGGGTGGTATGCGAGGATGACAAAGGCTCCAATAATGAGGTTCTTTTTTGTCTTCATGTTTTGTTTTTTGGAATGCTCTATTCACTTTGAACTCTGATTAAAGAGTTTTGTACTTTTTTGATTAAGTAAATAAATATTTTCTTTAAAAAATATATATTTATAAAAATAATCAATCACCAAGAATGTTTTTAATGCTTCACATAGATGTTATTTATTATTTTATGCTTGGATGGATAATAAAATATTAAAAAAAATCATGTCAGTAGCTAATATGGAAAACGTTAATTTCACATCTAAGAAAATATTTTATTTATAAAATAAAGAATTAAAAATTAACAAATAAATAAATAGATATATATATTTTGGATTTGGCTAGTATGATAAAGTCCTACGACCACTGTATAGGGTTGAGCAGTCTCCTCCCAACCATGAACCCTTGTAAAGCCTAGATATATGCTTATCAATAGGGAATTTAACACACAACCACCACACACCCACCCCCTCACACACTTGCCCACACCATGGTTTAAACCTTAGACCTCCTTAAGAAGAGCCAAAACCCAAACTATTTCTATCCTTCTCGGACTAAAAAAAATAATAAATATTAGTCACTAAATCAGGAATACAAATTTATTTAACAATTAGACTATGAAACTATTCCTTTCCGTTGTCGGTTGTGTCATGAGTACGGGCATCTTAAGCGTAAATGCCCTAAAATGCCTGAAAATAAATCATTTGGTTCTAAAAATACAAATCTACAATCTCAGGGTGGGAAGTCAGTTACACAAGAGGCTGGACCTGGACAGGGGAGGGCTCCCATGGATGTTAGTGGGGTAGACAAAGAAGGCTTTATTCCAGTTAAGAATCGTAATAAGGGAAAAGGGTTGAAGCGGACCTTTACTGCTAGACAAATGGATGGCCTGTATAATAAGTTTGATGCCTTAGATGAGTTGGTATCTCCGGATGAAGGAATGAATGGTAATTTGAATATGGATACTCAAAATGTAACTGAGGTGTTGAATCCTAATGGGCAACAGGAAGTGACAGATTCTTCTTTGAACACAGCCTTGGCAATTGTTCCTGTTTCGGAGGGGCAACAGGACGGTGTGAAAGGGGATGACCCTTTTTTGGCTGATTTGCTGACTTCTAGTAGAGGAAAGGGTTCTTGGCCTAGTCCTTCTCTAGGGTTACTCCAACAGAACTTTAAAAAAGAGGCCCTTGCGAAGCTGATTAAGGTGGGTAGAAAGAAAGATGCACATAAACTGCATATGGAGGGAGAAACATTGGTTGAGAGTGGGGTGGTTAAACCCCTGGAGTCTCACTTTTCTTCTCTCTCTAAATGATTGTTCTTTCTTGGAATGTGAGAGGTTTGAATAGCTTACCTCGTCAAAAAGCTATTCGGGATTTGGTTCAGGCACATAAGCCGGATGTTGTTTTTCTTCAAGAATCTAAATTATCGGTGGAGGGTCTATTTAGTATTGCTTCTAAACTCTGGCCTCGAGGTCTTTGTCAGTGTGTTGGGGCTGTGGGTAGTGCTGGGGGGCTTGTCAGCCTTTGGAATCCGTAGAAGCTTACTCCTCTTTGGTGGGTATCGAATAAGTCATCTCTTTCTATGATAGCTTCTTGCCATGAGTCTGGAGAAGTGGTTTTGTTCACTAACATTTACGCCCCCTCGGATCTTGCTGGGAAGGTGCTGCTGTGGAATCATATTCAAAGTGTTCGAGCCTTGGTTCCATTCTATCCTTGGATTATGGCTGGAGATTTTAATGCTGTATCTAGTATTGATGAGAAGAGGGGTGGCGTGGGTACTTTGGGGCCTGCCTCTAGACTCCTTAATGATAATATTCAGCTTCTTAATCTGGTGGATATTAAGCCAAAGAATGGTGTGTTCACTTGGACGAATAAGCGGTGTGGTTCTAACTCGATCTCTGAGAGGTTGGACAGGTTTCTTACTTCTTCATTTTGGATTAGCAATTCTTGGGTTACTAACTCAACGATTCTTGACTGGAGGGGATCAGACCACTGGCCTATTAAACTTGTTATCTCTCGGCAAGAAATGGATCATCATCCAAGTTTTAAATTCCAGTTAATGTGGCTTAGGGATCCCTCTTTGTACGAGTTGATGAAAGTCTAGTGGAGTCAGGGCTGTCCTTCCCACGGTACCGCTATGTACTCTTTTGTTAAAAGACTCCAATTTGTGAAATATCAACTCAAAAAGTGGAACAGGCAAGTTGTTTCGGGAATCTATTTCAGGCTAAAACTTTGGCCCAAAGAAGGCTTGATGTTATCACCAGACATATCAGAGATCATGGGTTAACAGAGCATAATTTGCAGGAGGAGTCTGAAGCTTTGCATGAACTTCAAGAGTGGGAGCTTCGGGAAGAGATTTTCTGGAAGCAAAAGGCCAGGGTGGAATGGTTACAAGAAGGAGATCGAAATACAACTTTTTTCTTTAACACTGTTAAGGCTCGAAGACACGGTAATGGTATTTCTTCGATTATTTCTTCTCAAGGTATTCAGTTGTCTGCTTCTCAAGATATCTCTCGGAAGTCGTTCGATTTTTTTTCTTCCTTATATTCTCGAGGATTTTTGTGGGGGTCATGTTGATGATCATACTATTTTGCGTTGTATTCCTTCTGTTATTTCATAAGAGATCAATGCATGCCTTCTTCAACCTATTTCCATTGATGAACTAGAAAGGGTAGTTTTCCTTATGAAGATCGGGAAAGCTCCGGGCCCGACGGCTTCCCCCGTTGAGTTCTTTCAACACTTTTGGGAAATTATTAAATCTGATCTTTTGAGGGTTGTTCTTGAGTCCTTTCACAACCATCGCTTGTTGAAAGCTTTGAATTCCACTTTTTTGATGCTAATTCCTAAAAAGGAGGGTGCTAGCTCTTTTGATCAGTTTCGGCCTATTGCTCTCTGCAATGTGGTGTATAAAATTATTACTAAGCTGATTGCGGAGCGTCTCAAGCCTTGGCTGGATAGAGTTGTTTCTGATGAGCAGGGTGGCTATGTGGCTGGTCGACAGATTCTGGATGGAGTGGCTATTGCTGCCGAGGCGATCCATTCTATGAGCACTTCTAAGAATAAGTTTATGTTTATGAAGTTGGATATGGCGAAAGCTTATGACAGGGTGAAATGGTCTTTTCTTCACAAAATCCTCTTGGCCTTTGGATTTGATCCTTCTTGGATTGAGTGGATTATGAGTTGTATTACAACTCCCTCATATTCTGTCCTAATTAATGGAAAGCCCTCTCCTTTGTTTCATGCTTCCCGGGTCTTCGGCAGGGGGATCCTTTATCTCCGTACTTGTTTATAATTATGGCTGAAGGTCTGGGTCGCTGGCTTAAAGATCAGGTTCACCAGGGTCTTATTCATGGATGGAAATGGGAGAATAGTAGGCCAGCCATTTCCCATCTTCAGTTTGTTGATGACACTGCTCTCTTGGGTGTAGCCTCTATTTGTGAAGCAACCAACTTTAGACATGCTTTGGACTTGTATTTGGCTGTCTCTGGTCAGGAGATTAATGAGCACAAGTCTATTATTTTATTTTTCAATACAGATCCTAGGGTTCAAGCTAGAATTGTTCAGATTCTCAGGTTTCAGGTTGGAACTCTTCCTCTTACATACTTGGGGATTCCCATTTCTGTTGGTCCTCTACCTAGGGCGGTTTGGACTAACATACTTGACAAATTTCGTAGTCGAGTTAGTCATTGGACTCATAGATGGTTAACTTTTGCTGGTCGGGTATTACTTTTGAAGTCAGTTGTGCAGGCTTTACCGGTGTATAGATGCCTTATTCAGATTGCTCCAGCAAGTTTTCTTCATGACCTGGATTCTCTTTCTAGACAATTCCTATGGGCTGGCAATCTTGGTTCCTCAAAATGGAGTCTTGTTAAATGGGAGACTATTTGTCGACCAAAGCAAGTTGGGGGATTGGGTCTTCGTCTAAGCTCTCTTTCTCGGGACCGCTTTGGCTGCTAAGTCGTATTGGCGTTGGTGTAGTAATCAGAAGCAAACTTGGGCCAAGATTATCTCCCACAAGTATCTTAGGGGAGTGGAAGGTTCAGAGATTCCTCGATACAGCTTGACTGGTCGAGGATCATTTGTTTGGAATACTTTGAAAAAGGGAGCAGAGTTGGTTAAGCAGGGGTTATTCTGGATTTGTTATACTGGGTCTCGGGCTCTTTTTTGGCAGGATTCTTGGGATGGCTTTGCTCCTCTTCTTAGCGAGTTTCCACATCTTCAAGATCTTGCTCAATGCTTTTGGGATGCTGGATGGTTGAAGGTGGCAGATTTCAAAACTGTTAAGTCCTTTGGTCAGATGGTTAGTCTCCAAGTGGAAGGATCCTCGAGAATGGCCTACCGGTGGCACTATGGATGCGAGGGCAGAGCTGGCCCGTATTCTCGCTAGCCGTCCCTGCTCTTCTCTACCTGGGGATGATGTGCTAGCATGGGGAAGAGATAATAGAGGGATTTTTTTGGTTGCTACCGGTTATTGTGTTTTGGATCGGCAGCGGTTTGGTGAGGAGGAGGTTCCGTGGTGGAAGCAAGTTTGGAATAAGTTTATTTGGCCGAAGTGTAGTTTTTATGGGTGGCATGCTACTCATAATCGTTGTCTCACTTGGGATAATTTTCAAAAGCGTGGGTTTGTCGGCCCCTCTTTATGCTATAACCGTGGGAAGGTCAAGAATCTGTTGGGCATTTACTTCTCCAATGTGACTTTGCTCGACAAGTCCGGCATTATTGGTGGGGAGTATGGAATCACCCTTGTTCGCATGCTTCATCAATAGTTGATTTTTGGAGGAGTATGGGGCGGCCTCCTGCAGCGGCTTTCTTTTTACAAGTTGGATGGAGTATTGGTCCTTCATGCATTTTTTGGCAGATTTGGCTTGAACGAAACCGTCGGATTTTCCAAGGTAAGGAGTTAACTACTTCCCAGGTCTGGCAGAGGATTTTGCGAATGATCCAGGAAACTGTGTCTGCAAAATGTCAGATTATTTCTCCCGTGGACCATGCGGAACGTCAGATCATGGAAAGATTAGGCTTGATGGTTAATGGTCCTGGTCCTAATGTCTCTTGCAGATGGATGGGTCAGAATAATCGGGTGCGGAGGGTTGGCAAATGGAATCCGCCTCCTCCGGGAGTGCTGAAAATTAATACGGATGGATCTTCCCGGGTAATCCGGTAATGCTGGTATTGGTGGTGTGGGGCGGGATAGTAGTGGTACTATCCAATTTTTTTTCTCTTGCTTTAAGGGACATCATTCTAATAACTTCATGGAAGCACTCGCAATTTTATATGCTTTGGAGCAAGGGTATGCTTTGGGTTGGCGTCGGATTGTTTGTGAATCTGATTCTCAGATTGTTATAAATTTGTTAAATTCTGGAGATAGTCTTCATGGTTGTTGGCGGTTGAGTTGGGTTGCTCGGAAAATTCTTAATATCTCTGCTCACTTGGAATTCATTTCTTTTGTGCATATTCCTCGGGAGTGGAATAGGGTAGCGGATTTGTTAGCTAAATGGGCTTCTAAGTTTCAAGATGGTTGGGATGTTCAAAATTGGTCTCAACTTTCTTCTGATTGCTCTCAATCTCTCTCTTCTTTATTGAGAGCTGATATGTCTGAATAGCTTCTGCTTTTTCTTTGTATCATGAATGTTTTGCTGAGTTAATAAATTTTTACCCTCTTTTAAAAAAAAAAAAAAAGAATGTTTTTTAATATGGAGTGCCTGGAAACATCCTTGTTTTCATGTGCTCTCCCTGGTGGAGTTTTAGAGTAGTTTGGGTAGACCTTCGACCAATGCCCCCTTCCTCTAGGTGGCTTGGAATTTGGGCCCTTCTTGCATTATCTTACAGATTTGGCTTGAACAAAACTGTCACATCTTTCAGGATAGACAGTTGGTTGTTCAACAGATATGGCAAAGGATCTTGTATATGGTTCAGGAAACTATCCATAGAAAATGTGATGTGGGTCCTCTTTTGGACTCTAGGGAGGATAAGGTACGGTAGGCCCTTGGTCTCTTTGGGGTTGGTACAAACTCTTCTCACCCTAGCAGGGTTCCCCAACTCAGTAAGAAAGTTCTGAGAGATGGTAGGTGGAGGCCGCCCCTAGGGGAGTTTTAAAAATTAATACTGATGGGTCGTCCAGGGGTAATCCTGGACATGCTAGAATTGGCGGTGTTGGGAGAGGCTTTGCTGGCATGGTCAGATTTTTCTTTTTCATTTATAAATGTGTTCACTCCAATAATTTTATGGAATCTCTTACAATTCTTGAGGCCTTCCAGAGGGGGTTCTCTTGGCTGGGAGAGGAGCATTTACGAGTTCGACTCTCAATTTTTGGTTAATATTTTAAAAAGCAAAAGGTTGGAGGCTATTAATTGATAGCTGGCCTTTATGGTCGTTCATATTCATAGAATTAGTGAAGAGTTCAAATTTATCTCCTTTGTGCACATACCAAAGGAATGGAATGAGATTGTTGATTATTTGGTCAAAAGGACTTCTGAGCTTTTAGGTCCTTGGATTATGGATAATTGGGAGAGTCTCTTGGCTGGGGACTCTCAGCACCTCTAGGATTTGATCCACAAGGATGTCCAAACTTAATGTGGTTTGTTTTTGTTATCTTTTTTGGGTTTTGACCCTGTCTGGTGGTTTTAGCATTTTTTGTTGATTATTTAAGTCCTGGTTGGGGGCTCCGCTGTATTCTGTAATCTTATCTACTTATCAATAAATTTTTACCCCTTTATTTAAAAAAATAATGTTTTTAATAAGCTGTAAGCTTATTGCAAGCTTTTAACTTTTCTTTGAAAGATCCAAGGTTCAATTTTACAAGATTTTGACTTTTCTTTGAAAGATCCAAGGTTCAATCCCCACTTAGTATGAGGGCATTGGAACCCCTCATAAAAACCTATGTAAACTTATTGAAAAACATGAATAGTTGCAAGTTCATTGCAGTGATAAGGGCTTTGACCTCTTCAAACCCCACTCAGTCTGAGGGGTTCAAACATATGTAAACTCATTGAAAAATAGAATGCTTTTTAATACTTCACATCAACTTGGAAGGACGTTCTAGTTAAATTTTACCTATTATTATTTTTTGTTTGAATTAGGTAAATACAAAGTTAACATGACCTTAATTGTCCATGGAATCCACTAACAACCATCCTATCATTTTTGGGTGCTTAATGAAGGTTTTTATAATAAATTATTTTTATGTTGATGCTTAGTTTAAAAGAGAAGTCAAGTCTCTTATAAAAGTATTAGGAAATTATTTAATGTTTTTTTAATTATAAGTTTTTAATATTTAAATAAAATAAAATATTTCTTTTCAAAAATATTTTGAAAATTTATATTAAAAAAAATTATTTATAAAATTGGGATGAGATTCCTCTACTTTAGTTAGTAAGAGTACTTTTTTCTTCCTTTTTAACTTTTTAACAAACTCAGTCTCTGAGGGCTAGGTGGATTGGTAAGTGCTTGTCTGGCCAAACACTTACCAAGAAGACACCCAGGTTCAAACCTTGGGGGCAGCCTATTTGTAAAGGTAGTAGTTTGATATGAATCATCTAAGTATGCGCAAGACCGAGGATGACTGTATGAATCTTGAGGGACAGGTGGTCCCCTTCATGTCGGGTCAACAATAATGAAGTGAACTAGGTTTGGTGGAAGCATCCCCTGTGGTTTAAACCCTGTGCTTTCTAGTTACTAAAAATAGTGTGGTTGTGACCAAATATCCTATGTAACCAAAAGAAAAAAAAAACTTTTTAACAAAATTTCATCTCTATAACCCAAAATCTTAAAAACTAATCACTTTTGATTACAATACTATAAGGAAAATTTGAATTGGAGTCAAATATCCTAAACCATATGTCTACAATGGTTGTCCAAATTAGCCAAACACTATATTTGCTCACCAACCTATCTAATCCTCTCATCCTTAATAACTATGCCATTGTGTCATTGAACCCCTACCTCCTTCTCGGTACCCATCTTAGCCAAAAAGTTTGCCACTTTATTCAAAGCTCTACCCACATAAATCGAAATCACATCATCCAATTCCCTCCACAACTTCTTAATTTGGCTGACAATAATCCTCAACCTCCACATATCCAAAGCAAAGTTTCTCATGCAATCCAAAGCACCTACCAAAATTTGAGAATCTAATTTTATGATTATCCTTTATAACCATGTCTTACCCCCTAGATAGAAGCTTAAAAAATATTTATTTATTTTAATAGGTTATATGTGGCTTCTATTGGGGGCCACTCCCATCAAAATACCAAAATATTATATTTGCTCAAGCATACATTTTTGTCACACTTTTAAAAAAAAATTCTCTTAAATATATTCTTTGACTTCCTCAAAGTGTTATGTTTCCACAATCAACTCCTCAACGTCATTTTGATTAAGTTAAAAAATCTCACTTGGCGAGTTGCCTTCTAAAATTTGAATTTCATCGGATGAAGATCAACACCATAATTCACTAACTTAGCCACTCGATTTCCTTCTCTATAAACATTCTCACACTGCTAGGAGATTACCTTTAGTAATAGATGTTAAACAACAATAATATTATTTTTATCCAGTCTCCACATCTATTTTTGTTAATAACATTGATGATAATTTGAGACCCATTCAATTAAAATATATTTCCATCCTTTTTCTACTCCAATTTTAATCCCTGTAAGAAGTTCCCTATCCTCTTAGTTGAAGTTCCATATGATTATGAATAAGTGAGGAGAATTTTGCCTTCACTATTTCTAAAAATACCACCTCCACCAACTTTTCTTGGATTTCCTTTAGAAGCACCATCAAAATTAATTTTGATAAAATCAATTTCTAGACATTTCTATTTTACCATAGATCAAAGTAGATCCTTTGTTTTAATTCCATTGTTGCATATGACTAGATGACTCTTCCATGTATGTTCAAATCCTGAGGCTAAGTAATTAGCACCTCTTTTTTTGCAATTGAGACTTCCCATGATGAGCACCATATTTGTAGACTTTTTGCAAGAGAGGCACTAATACAATTCCAACTTGGGCATGATTTTGATATTTATTTTAAAAATTCTATTATTCCTTTCAAACCATAAATTCCAACAAATAATGGTAAACCAATCCTCCAAAGAATACATAATGCTTTGGCTTTAAAATAATTTATCCATCATTTTATCATCTCTTTCAATGTTGATGGAGCTACCCAATATAATTTCATATTTAAAAAACAATAACCCCAAATGGTGTGAGCAAACGGACAATGAAGAAGTAAATGGTTTGATGTTTTTAAATCCTTTTCACACAAGGCACATCTGAAGGGTACATAATATCCTCTTCTTTGTAGACTCTCCCTTGTAAGAATCTTATTTTAAACTACGAACCAAAGAAATGTTGAGGCCTTAGGGAGAGCCTCTAATGACCAAACATTCTTCCAAGAAATATATTTCGAAGAAGGAAATTTTTATTGTTCTAAATCCTCATATCCCAACATGAACGAGTATCCACCATCCTATGATAAATTCCAAACCAAATCATATTTTCGTGTAAAAATTGGCAAATAAAACTCTTAAAGCATCTTTTGAAGTTCATCTGCAATTTGTTTGAGTTTCTCTCCTTCAACCAGGTTACTAAAAGAAATTCATGATCTCAAATTTTTTCTCATAATAATATAATATTTGACCTTTGTACCTTTGCATTCTAGGCACACTTTCACCAATGGTTTCCATTGAGTCAAATATAAGAGGACAAGGCTTCAACCAATCATCAGACCAAAAATTTGCAAAACTCCCCTTATTGATTAGCCATGTAATATGTTTCTTTATCAATTGCAAACATTCTGATATGAAGTCCCACGTTGACGATCCTTTGGGTAGAGTTCTTTTTCTTAACAATTTCATTGCATCAAGAGAACTTATCTATTTTTGAAGTAATATTTTTACCTAGTTATTTCCTTGATATTTGAATAATCTCCACTGTTCCTAATGCCAAATTCATAAGTCTGCAATTTTTCAAGCCTCCTCCGCCAATATTATTTCCTTTGTAAATCTTATCCTATTTACAAAGAGGAAACCTAAATTTTTTCTCACAACCTTTCCATAGAAAGTCTATTTGAATTTTATCAATTTCTAATGTAATACTTGTTGGTAGTCTTGAAAGTGACATATAAATAGGAATGGATTGCAATGTAGTCTTTATGAGTTGTAGCCTTCCTGCCATGGTTAAGAACTTACCTTTCCAACCTACCAAACAAGCATTCATTCTATCCAAAAAAGAGATCCAAAGCTCCTTTTTAATTCCTTTATCAAACAAAGGAATACCTGAGTAGGTTGATGAATTTTTTTCATTTTTAAACTTTAAAATAATTTATTGTAAATCTAAGGCAGTAGTGTAGACACAAAAAATTGACCCACTTCAGTGGGAAATATTCCCAAAGCCCTCTAGGGGGACCTCTTACACTTGCCTAGGGCAAAGACAAGACTTTCTCCCCTCTGTTTTGCCTGTTTTCCCTCTTTATATGAAATCGTGCCCGATCTTTGATAGGGCACAACTTTGCATTGTGATATTGTGGTCAGCTCGGACGGGGTGTGATTTCACCTGTTTAGGATTTTATTCATTAAAATCCTATTTTTTTTGGGTTGGCGTGTTTTATATCGGCCCTCATTGGTTTTTCCACTCTTTTTGCATTCAAATTTGCTATATAAGGAGGGTTTGAATTCACTTTTCACACATGATGATATACAATTTAACATGCGCTCATTTTATTTTACACTTAATGATTTTATTGCTCGCATTTTTATTTCTCACAATTTTTTTTTGTTTGGTCTACATCCTTCTTCTTCTCTTCTCACAAGCAACTTTGGAGTTTGGAGTTTGATTGTCTCCTACATTATTCTTCTTCGCTCTTGGTGGATTATTGTTGGAGCCCTAAGGAGAGATTTACCATCCGAGAGATATAAAACCCTTCTGTTTTGCTTCTGCACTCTCTATCGGGTGAATTCAATCTTCTACATGCACATTTAGGTTTTCTGAGTGACGTAATCGATCTTTTGCATTCATACTTTATTTTTTGCATAGTTTATGTAAAATCACACCTGGTTTGCTACGAGGTGCAATTTCGCCTGGCGTTATTGCGGTCGCCCATTACGAGACGTGATTTCACCTGAGACTAAACTGGGGGTAATTTATTATCCTTGTTTTCTCCATTACATTATAATTTACATCTAGAACATAGTGGCATATTCTGTTCTATGGTTTTTACATTATGTTTTGTTGTATTACATTAATGCTTGTTTTCCTCCAAAGGTCAATTTTCGCTTTTAATTATAAAAGGTTTGATAAAAGGACCTAGGGGGCTTGACTTTTGTGCCTCCAAGAACTATTGTATAGTGGCCTAAGAAGTCTCCCTAACGCTAATTCCATTTTCAAGTATTTGTTGAGTTATCTTTAAGGAACATGTATTATCAATAGCTTTGTACTAAGGGATAAAGTCAAAGATAAAACATCAGATAGGTTAAGTGTTATGATTAGTCTTCTAGGCTGATTGTTGAGTGCTTTTATTTTTTTTATAAAACCCTATATCTGATTTTATTAAGTATATTTAATTAATTCTAGGCATTGAAAAGAAAACAACATATAGTGTGCACTTAGGGTTAATTTTGTTTGTGCATCTTTTCTTGAGCCCTTGCTTAAAGGTTACTTGGAAACCCTAGGTTAGAAAGCATTCAAAGAAATAATTATTCTAAGGTTAGTTATTGTATTCTTGCATTCCTATGTTTCTACATTGTCCTTTATCTTTTATAGTTTAGATCTAGAAAAACCAAATCTAGGTGTTTTGTATTTAATAAAATACATCAAACATTCATGAAATTCCTGTGGACTTGGAATGAGTCCTTAAAGCCGTTCCTGGTGAACCCTTTCCCCCTAGCACCGAGTGTAGAGAACAACCACATAGCCCATGCGGTTCACCCCATAAGACTTATATATCCTCTCTCTAAGTGGATCCAGCATTTGTGGGAATTGTACACGATGGGGCGATTTTTCCTCTTCTACATCTTTGGTGAACTCGACGTGAACACCTCCTTTTATTTAAAAAAAATAAGCAAGATCATTAAATTTGTTTGTGTGGTTGGAGAATCTTAATAATATCTTTAAAAATATTTTTTCTATTGTTATTATTCTCATACTTTCGCTTCTCTAATGGATCATGTCCTTAGAAGTTAGCGAAAGCATCTTGAGTCTGATTGTATTCCTCCAGGAAGATGATCAAATTGATAGAGAGGATCCTAACATAGATCTAGAAGAACAAGACAACATGGATACTGATATGAGTTTTGATCCTTATGAGGGACCTAACGACAAATTATTTTCATCATTTGAGCATATTTGGGGTTTTATAAAACCTAATAGGGATAGGATATTAGGAGGCATGGAGCAAGAAGCTCATATTGATAGATATGAAACCTCTTCTCCTCCTCCAATAAGCTTCCCCATGCTTAACTTGTTGAGCAAGGTGCAGAAACAGTATTGTCATTGTTGTCAACACAGTCAGACAGATCGGTTGATGCAGTGGACAGGAGTTCAAAGGTCATTCAGAGTATGTACAGTGAGTTTCCAAGAAGACCGAAGTGCCCCAGTTGCAAAAGATCAAAGAAAAAGACAAGTAAGAAAAGTGTCGCGATATCGCGACATATACAGCAGGCAAGAAAAACTGTCACGATATCGCGACATGTTAGAAGAGAGAGAAGAAGAAAGAAAAATTGTCACGATTTCACGACATGTTGGAAGAGAGAGAAGAAGAAAGAAAAACTGTCACGATATCGCGACATGTTTGGAGAGAAAGAAGAAAGAAACTGTCACGATATCGCGACATGTTTGAAGAGAAAGAGCAAGAAAGAAAAACTATCACGATTTCGCGACATGTTGGAAGAGAAAGAAGAAGAAGAAAAACTGTCATGATTTCGTGACATGTTGGAAGAGAAAAAGAAAGTAGAAAAAGTGTCATGATTTCGTGACATGTTGGAAGAGAAGGTTGTAGGAGAAAAAGTGTCACGATTTCGTGACATGTTGCAAGGAAGGTTGTACGGAGAAAAAGTGTCACGATTTCGTGACATATTGCAAGGAAGGTTGTACGGATGAAAAAGTGTCACGATTTCGTGACATATTGCAAGGAAGGTTGTACGGACGAAAAAGTGTCACGATTTCGTGACATATTGCAAGGAAGGTTGTACGGATGAAAAAGTGTCACGATTTCGTGACATATTGCAAGGAGAGAGAGTCCAAATGAAAAAGTGTCACGATTTCGCGACATGTTGCAAGGAGAGAGAGTCCGAAAGAAAAAGTGTCACGATTTCGTGACATGTTGCAAGGAGAGAGAGTCCGAGAGAAAAAGTGTCGCGATTTCGTGACATGTATGAAGAGAAAGAGAAAAAGTGTCACGATATCGCGACATGTGAGTTTGCGACCGAAGGCAAGAGAAAGAGCTAAGGAGAAAAAGTGTCGTGATATCGTGACATGTCGGGTTTGACAGGAAGAGAAAGGAGAAGTGTATATATATTTTTACGAAGGCAAGAGAAAGAGCAAAGGAGAGAAAGTGTCACGATATCACGACATGTCGCATTTTCGTGACTTAAGGAGGAGAGAGAAAGTAAGAAGGCAGAAGTGTCGCGATATCATGACAAAAGTAAAGAAGAAGAGTACAGAGGTGAAAGTGTCACGATATCGCGACATGTGTTTTCAGGTGCAAAGCCGAGAAGAGGACAAAGAGGCAGAAGTGTCATGATTTCACGATAGGTCACTTTGGCACGAGCAAAGAAGAGAACCTAGCTAAAATAAGATATGTGATAGTTAACTAGAGTTATACGGCAGTTAAAGGTGCAGTTGTAGAAGAAATTCATGCAGATAAAATAAGAAGAGTTAATTGAAGTCAGTACATCGTTATAGGTGAATATAGTGAAAACGCATGCATGCACAGAAAAGAAAGCGAACGGTCCTAAGGAGAAGAGAACAATCATGGTAAAGGTATATGTGTCAATTCGTTGCATGTAACGTATTTAACGTAATGCCCACTCTATATATATACAAAAGGAGTTACATATAAAAGGCGTTAATTGACAAGTGGCAGATGAGAATATGAAAGAAATAGTTACAATTGACAAGTGGCGTATGAGAAATGAAAGAAGGCGTTATAACTGGAGTTACAAAGCGAAAGGATTGTTATAAAAGGAGGTCTACGTGGAGAGTTAAGTGTTGCTGAAAATAGAGAAAAAGTGCTGCAAGAAGAGGGTTGAAGAGTGTCGTAAGAAAGAGTTGAGCAGAGCCGTGAGAGCCGTAAAAGTGCAGTAAGCAGAGCTTTTAGTGTGTGTGGCATTTTGGTGAATAGTGAGAGAGGTTGGGTAAGCAATAGACCAGTTAGGGTCTTGAATAAGTGAAGGCATTTTTATGTCAGTCTTATAGCTTAAAATTTGCAGTCCAAGTAGGTGCTTGGAATTAGGGGTTGGTGCTCCTTTCTGTGGGTGCAGATAAATTAGGAGTTGGTGCTCCTTCCAGTTGGTGCTGGTAAAGTGATTGTAAAATTGATATTTTGCAAAGGCTGGATTTGGACGTTAATCCAAGCAGTCAGTTTTGAGGAGTAGCCAAATTGGTGAACCTCGTTACATCGTGTGTTGTGGAATGCTCTCTTGTGATACTTGCTTTATCTGACTTAAATATTCATTGTTTCATTATTAAGAGTTGTAGATTTGAATTTTAAATAGCTACACTGATTCACCCCCCCTCTCAGTGTCATTGTGAGACTAACAATTGGTATCAGAGCCAGTTTCCCTTATCAGGCTAAATCAGCTAGGGTTGATCTTGGATTAGTCAAAATGGCAGGTGGCGAAGGATTCTCTTCAAACAAAGCACCATTGTTTGATGGAACAAATTACTCATTTTGGAAACTCAGGATGCAGACATATCTGTGTGCTTTGGGTTTCGACATTTGGGAGTCAGTAGACAGTGGATACACAATACCCACCACTCCTCCAACCGATGCTGTCGGTAAGAAATTGTTTGAGAATAACTCTAAAGCCAAAAATGCTATCATGTGCGGTTTAGTGGACAACGAACTGATAAAGATTATGAGTTGCAAAATGGCAAAAGACATGTGGGACAAACTAAGGAGCATTCATGAAGGAGACGGCAAGATCAAGGAGGCCAAGCTACAAACGCATCGAGCTCAGTTCGAAGCATTAAAAATGAATGACGATGAGAACATAGAGGCATACATGCTGAGAGTTAATGGAATCATTAATGCGATTAGAGGACTCGACGAGGAAATGGAAGATGTTGTCATCGTGAAAAAGGTACTAAGATCTCTTCCCCAAAGATTTGATGCTAAAGTTTCAGCAATAGAAGAAGCTAAAGATCTAAACACTTTTAGCATGGATGAGATGCATGGTTCTTTGACTGCATATGAAATGAGAATAGGAAAAACTAAACCCACAGACAGAGAAGCTGCTTTTAAAGCACACAAAAATATAAAAGTAAAGCAAGAATCCGAGGAAGAAGAAACATCAGATGAAATGAAAGCGAACTTTGTTCGAAAACTAATAAGGGGAAAAGGAAAATATAGAGGAAAGCTACCATTTAAGTGTTTCAACTATGGAGGCGTTGGACACTTTGCAGCTAAATGTCCACTTAATGAGAAAAACAAAAGTGATGAAGGTTCACATCAAGAAAGAAGTGACTGGAAGAAGAAACCAAATTTTAGAAAAGGCAACTTCAAGAAGACAAGTTTCATATCCAAGAATGTCAGTCCTTTAGAAGACAGCCTTGATGAGGATTCTGAAGAAGAAACAGGTGAAGCTCTTTTCATGGCATTCGAAGAAGAAAAATCAAAAGAAAAATAGGAAGGTGATGAAAAATTTGAGGCTGAGGCTGAAGTAGATCTGGAAGGTGAGTTGGTCGCTGCACTTCAAGAGCTGAGTATAGAAAGGAAAAAGAATAAGAAAACTTCAAGAAAGCTTGAGGATGCCAATGAAATCATAACCAGCTTGAAAGTACAGATAGACAAATTTAAGAAAATATCTGAAGATATCGAAGTACAATTAACCATGAAAATAGATGAGTGCAACAAGCTAGAAGAAGAGATTGTTGGCTTAAGGATGCAGCTAGAAGAGATGAATCAAAAAATGACTTGCTATCACAAACTTGAAGGAAGTTCTATGAAGCTGGATAAGATTATAAGCAACCAAAGGTCTACAGGCATCAAATTTGGGTTAGGCTTCGTCGAAGCAGAATCATCGAATGGATCAAAGGCCACAACTATAGAACCCATAAAGAATGAAGACAAGATCAGGGTTGATCAAGAAAAAATGAAACATTCTAAAGAAAGCAATAATGCCAGGCACGAGAAGAGTATTGACAATGATGGATTCACCAAAGTCACTCATCAAAGGAGAAGAAGATTTATGGCGCCTACTACAAAATGGCAAAGACCATCACCCAGGTTCACTCATTCCTTTTCTGGTTATTGTTTTAAATGCAATGGTTATGGACATAAGATTTTTGAATGCAAGTACAAAGTAGCACAAAGGAACTTTTCCAGTAGAAATGTTTTTTCACCATTGATGGATTATGCAGTAGAATGTTATAACTGTCATAATTATGGGCACATTGCAAGAAATTGTCGAAGCACATTTGCAGCAAATAAAAATCAGGGAAGAAGATTTCAACCAAATGGTTGGAAACAAAATAGAAAATTTCTCGAAAAATAGGTACAGGCCATTGACAAAGAAAAGTCAAAACAAGTGACCAAACCTGCAATCAAACCAGAGTGGAAACAAAAGGAGCAACCCAAGGAAGAAAAGGAATCCTTGATTGTGCAGACAACATTTAAGGCACAGAACAAATCTGCACCATGGATACTGGATAGTGGATGCTCCAGTCATATGACAGGGGACAAACAAAAATTTGAAAAGTTACAGAAATACGAAGGTGGTTCTATAAAATTTGGAAATAATGATGGCGCTAAGATAGTTGGCAAAGGATCAATTAAGATCAGTGATGGAAAAATCAAGTCGAAAGAAGTCCTGTTTGTGATTGGTCTGAAGCATAACTTATTAAGCGTAAGCCAGATTTGTGACAGAGGTCATGAAGTAATTTTCAAGAAGCAGGGTTGTGAAGTCAGAACAACAAATTGTGGAAAGTTGATCGCAACTGGATCAAGGACATCTGGAAACCTGTATACTCTCTCAGAGACTTCAGAAAGAGCATGCTTGATTGGACAGGCAGAAGAAAATTGGTTGTGGCACAAGAGGCTCGGTCATATTAGCTTTGACAATCTAATAAAGATCAGCTCAAAAAGGGCAGTGAGAGATATTCCCACCATTGGTAAACCTTTAAATAGCATTTGTGCTTCATGCCAAAAGGGGAAGCAAACTAGAGCCACATTTAAAACAAAAGAATACTTCACAAGCAAACCTTTAGAACTAATACATACTGATTTATGTGGACCCATGAGAACACAAAGCATAAATGGTGACAAATACTTTATGTTGTGCATAGATGACTATTCCAGGATGACATGGGTACTATTTTTGAAGCTTAAATCAGATGCCTTTGAAATGTTCAAGATTTTCAAAAAACAAGTTGAGAATCAAACAGGAAAAAGAATTAAATGCTTAAGATCAGATAGAGGAGGAGAGTTCATCTCAGAAGAGTTTGCAGAGTACTGTGAAAAGTATGGGATTAGGAGACAGTTTTTAGCAGCGAGGACACCTCAGCAGAATGGAGTGGTAGAAAGAAAGAACAGGACAGTGCAGGAAATGGCACGGACTATGTTGACTGAGAGCAAAATAGCAGACAGATTTTGGAAAGAGGCAGTCCATACTACGGTTTACATCCAAAATAGGTGCATGTTGAGGACGCATGAAAGCAAAACTCCGTATGAACTATGGTTCGGTAAAAAGGCAACAACAAGATACTTTAAAGTTTTTGGAAGCAAGTGTTACATCAAAAGAACTGAAGATAATCTTGGAAAGTTTGAAGATAGAGCTGATGAAGGTATTTTCCTTGGCTATTCGACAAAAAGCAAAGCCTACACTTGCTACAACAAGAGGCTAAAGAAAATTGTGGAGAGTGCCGATGTTAAAGTTGATGAAGGTAGGGAACAAGAAAGTAGCTATAAAGAAAACTACCCAATATATGAAGAAGTTATTGAAGGAGATGATGAAAAGGAAACCGAAAAGAAACTAAAAATTGACTCAGATGAGTTAAGTAGTGACTCAGAAGAGGAAGAAAACAAGAAATTCAAAATAGGCAGCTGGCAAAAAAATCATCCTAGAGAGCAAATAATTGGAGATCCCACAGATGGTGTTCAGACAAGAAGAAGAGTAGTAAGTAACTACTCTCTATTATCCAGCATTGAGCCCAAAAATGTTGCTGAAGCAAGCAAAGATGAAAGTTGGATGACAACAATAAATGAAGAATTGGATCAGATCGAGAAAAACAAAACCTGGGAGTTAGTACCAAGACCTGCAAATAAAAATATAATCGGTACTAAATGGATTTTTCGAAACAAATTGAATGAAGATGGACAGGTAGTCAGGAATAAAGCAAGATTGGTCTGTAAAGGCTATGCACAAGTTGAAGGTATTGACTTTGAGGAAACCTTTGCACCAATGGCCAGACTAGAGGCAATAAGAATGTTTCTGGCTTTAGCAGTTCATAAGAATTTCAAAGTTTATCAAATGGACGTGAAATCAGCATTTCTGAATGGAAAACTTGAAGAAGAGGTCTATATTGAACAGCCAGATGGTTTCCAACTCGGTGATAATCCCAATTTCATCTGCAAGTTGAAGAAAGCGTTGTATGGCTTGAAACAGGCACCCAGAGCATGGTATGCAAGATTAGACAACTATCTTACTCAACAAGGGTTTAAAAAGGGTATGGTGGATAGCAATTTGTATGTCAAAACAGCAAATGGCCATCTCATTGTCCTTGTTGTATATGTAGATGATATCATCTTTGGCAGCAACAATGATGATTCGTGTAAAGATTTAGCAATTAAGATGCAGAAAGAATTTGAAATGTCAATGATTGGTGAACTTTCGTATTTTCTCGGACTGCAAGTTAATCAAAATGAGAAGGGCATATTCATTTCTCAAGTCAAATATGTGAAAGAGATGCTAAAAAAGTTCACAATGGAGGATTGTAAGCCTGTTAGCACTCCCATGACGACAGGTTGCAAGTTGAGCAAGGATGACAAATCTCCAGAGGTTGATCAAACCATGTACAGATCTATGATTGGGAGCCTACTGTATTTGATAGCCACCAGACCAGATATCTTGCAGGCAGTTTGCATGGTAGCACGATTTCAGGCGAGTCCCAAGGAGACTCATGTGACAGCAGTGAAGAGGATTCTTCGATATCTGAAGGGTACTATGGAGTATGGGTTATGGTATCCGAAAGGAAAGGACTTCACCCTTATTGCGTATTCAGATGCAGATTGGGCAGGATGTGTCGATGACAGAAAGAGTACCAATGGAGGGGCATTTTATCTTGGAGACAGGTTGGTTGCATGGCACAAGTAAGAAACAAGAGTCAGTTTCTTTATCCACAACAGAGGCAGAGTATATTGCAGCAACTACGAGTTGTACGCAGGTCTTATGGATGAAACAAACCCTGAAAGATCTTGGCATTAACTTCAGTGAGCCAATTTCAGTTAAGTGTGATAACACCAAGTGCCATTAACATCTCAAAGAATCCGGTTATGCATTCTCGCACAAAACATATTGCTATCCGATATCACTTTCTGAAGGAGAAAGTTGCGGAAGGTGAGGTAAAGTTGGATTTTGTTCCAACTACAGAGCAAGTAGCGGATATCTTCACAAAACCGCTGCCCAAAGAAATTTTTGAGTACCTTCACAATAAATTGGGAGTGGTTATGCTTCCCAAGAACTGACTAGCTATCGAAACCACATTCTCAGGGGGAGCATTTATATATTTGATTATCTTTTTGCTCATATTTGTAATTTTTGCTAACTGTCATAACGTGTGCCTGAGAATGATGTGCATGGACTCAGGGGGAGTCTACAGTAGCCCTTTGGTATTATTGTCAAAGGGGGAGAAGAATTACAGGAAATTGCATGTGTGTTGCCAACAATTCCAAAGGGGGAGATTGTTGAGCAAGGTGCAGAAATAAGTATTGTCATTGTTGTCAACACAGTCAGATAGATCAGTTGATGAAGTGGACATGAGTTAAGAGGTCATTCATAGTATGTACAATGAGTTTCCAAGAAGACCGAAGTGCCCCAGTTGCAAAATATCAAAGAAAAAGACAAGTAAGAAAAGTGTCGCGATATCGCGACATATACAACAAGAAAGAAAAACTGTCATGATATCACGACATGTTAGAAGAGAGAGAAGAAGAAAGAAAACTATCATGATTTCGCGACATGTTGGAAGAGAGAGAAGAAGAAAGAAAACTATCGCGATTTCGTGACATGTTGGAAAAGAGAAGAAGAAAAATCAGATTGTGACATGTTGGAGAGAAAGAGAAGAAAGAAAACTATCGCGATTTCGTGACATGTTGGAGAGAAGGAAGAAAGAAAACTGTCATGATTTCGTGACATGTTGGTAGAGAAAAAGCCAAGAGGAAAATGTGTCACGATTTCGCGACATATTGGAAGAGAAGATTGTAGAGAGAGAAAAGATGTCACGATTTCGCGACATGTTGCAAGGAAGGTTGTAAGAGAGAAAAAGTGTCACGATTTCATGACATATTGCAAGGAAGGTTGTACGGATGAAAAAGTGTCATGATTTCGTGACATATTGCAAGGAAGGTTGTACGGACGAAAAAGTGTCACGATTTCGTGACATATTGCAAGGAAGGTTGTACGGACGAAAAAGTGTCACGATTTCGCGACATGTTGCAAGGAAGAGTGTACGGATGAAAAAGTGTCACGATTTCGTGACATATTGCAGAGAGAGAGTCAGAGAGAAAAAGTGTCGACGATTTCGTGACATGTTGCAGAGAGAGAGTCAGAGAAAAAGTGTCAGATTTAGGAAATGTGTGATTGGAGAGAGAAGAGAAAAAGTGTCGACGATATCGCGACATGTTTTACAAGGCAAGAGAAAGAGCTAAGGAGAAAAAGTGTCACGATATCGCGACATGTCGGGTTTTTGGACCGAAGGCAAGAGAGAGTCTAAGAGAGAAAAAGTGTCGCGATATCGCGACATGTGTTTTCGAAGGCAAGAGAAAGAGCAAAGGAGAGAAAGTGTCACGATATCGCGACATGTCGCATTTTCACGACTTAAGGAGGAGAGAGAAAGTAAGAAGGCAAAAGTGTCACGATATCGTGACAAAAGTAAAGAAGAAGAGTATGGAGGTGAAAGTGTCACGATATCGCGACATGTTGTTTTTATGGGTGCAAAGCCGAGAAGAGGACAAAGAGGCAGAAGTGTCACGATTTTGCGATAGGTCACTTTGGCACGAGCAAAGAAGAGAACCCAACTGAAATAAGATATGTGATAGTTAACTGGAGTTATACGGCAGTTACAGGTGCAGTTGTAGAAGAAATTCATGCAGATAAAATAAGAAGAGTTAACTGAAGTCGTTACGTCAGTTACAGGTGCAGTTATAGTGAAAACGCATGCATGCATAGAAAAGAAGACTAACAGTCATGGTAAAGGTATATGTGTCAATTCGTTGCATGTAACGTATTTAACGTAATGCCCTCTCTATATATATACAAAAGGAGTTACATATAAAAGGTGTTACACTTGACAAGTGGCAGATGAGAATATGAAAGAAACAGTTACAATTGACAAGTGGCGTATGAGAAATGAAAGGAGGCGTTATAACTGGAGTTACAAAGCGAAAGGATTGTTATAAAAGGAGGTCTGCGTGGAGAGTTAAGTGCTGCTGAAAATAGAGAAAAAGTGCTGCAAGAAGAGGGTTGAAGAGTGCCATAAGAAAGAGTTGAGCAGAGCCGTGAGAGCCGTAAAAGTGCAGTAAGCAGAGCTTTTAGTGTGTGTGGCAGTCTGGTGAATAGTGAGAGAGGTTGGGTAAGCAATAGACCAGTCAGGGTCTTGAATAAGTGAAGGCATTTTTATGTCAGTCTTATAGCTTAAAATTTGCAGTCCAAGTAGGTGCTTGGAATTAGGGGTTGGTGCTCCTTTCTGTGGGTGCAGATAAATCAGGGGTTGGTGCTCCTTCCAGTTGGTGCTGGTAAAGTGATTGTAAAATTGATATTTTGCAAAGGCTGGATTTGGACGTTAATCCAAGCAATCAGTTTTGAGGAGTAGCCAAATTGGTGAACCTCGTTACATCGTGTGTTGTGGAATGCTCTCTTGTGATACTTGCTTTATCTGACTTAAATATTCATTGTTTCATTATTAAGAGTTGTAGATTTGAATTTTAAATAGCTACACCGATTCACCCCCCTCTCAGTGTCATTGTGAGACTAACATAACCAAGAAAACCCCTTGCCTAAATAAGTACATCTTGATAAGTTGAACTCAACTATTGATACTACTACAACCACCAACATTGGAAGGAATATACAAGCTCCTCCAATTAGTAGTGTCACTCAAAACTATTCTCAATTTCTTCCTCAATCTTCTAATATCAACACTTTTGCTTCTATTCTTCCCAATGTTAGTTGTCCACTTTCACAAGGTGCCACATATAACAATAATATCCATACTTCCAACTTGAATCAAGCATTGGTGCCTCAACACACATATGGGAATCTAGGAATAATACATAATAGTAATCCAAAAGTACAAAATTTGGCAAATATGGTGAAGCAGTTGGTTTCAAAAGTTGAGATGATTCAGCCTTCAAGTTTTACTTACAATTATAAGGAAATGTGTAATCAGCCATTGGATCCTATTGTTGCTGCTAGGCCTTATCCTAAGCATTTTCCTATGCCAGTATTACCTATCTATAAGGGTATAGAAGATCCAATAGAGCATTTAAGAAGATTTAGAATAGCTTGCCATGATCTCATCTATGATGATATGTTGTTGCTTAAAACATTTCCTAAGAGCCTTGGTGGTATGGCATTAGAGTGGTATTATCGATTGCCTAATTATTCCTTAAAGAGTTTTGAAGAAACAACAAAATTATTTGTTCAACAATTTGGTGCTTACATTGAGAAAGAAGTGACAATGAAAGATGTGTATAATTTAAAACAAAGTAAAGAAGAAAGCTTTTCAGAATTTTTGGCTCGTTGGAGAAGTTTAGTTGGATGTTTGAGATATACTTTACCTCCTAAAGATATGCTTGAGATATTTATTGGTAATTTACAAGAACAATTATCTTATGCATTAGAGACTACTACTATTACATATTTTGATCAAGCAATTGATTTAACAAGAAAAGTAGAATAGGCTCTCATCAGGAGAGGTCAACTCAAAGTTAAGGAAGAGAAACCTACTAAGTCTCAACATAAAAATAGACATATAGGAGGTGATAATGGAATGGATAGTAGGCCTATTAATAATGTTACTAACAACCTACAAAAGATAGTACTTCAAAAACCTCCACAAAGGAATTTTACAAGGCTTAATATGTCTATGGAAGTAGTTTTGAAACAACTCTTAGAAGCTAAGGCAATTGAGTTACCTCCTATTAGACAACCAGATACTATAGCTCATTGGTATAAGGTAGGTCAACATTGTGCATATCATAGAGTGGAAGGACATTGGATGAATTCTTGTAAGAAGTTGAAACATGTAGTTCAGGATCTGATTGATGCAGGATGTATTGACTTAGGCAATTCTCAAGCAGTAAATAATCAAGTACCTATCCAACAAAATGTGACTACCAATCAAGATATGGGAATATTTAAAGATCCATTGCCAAAACATAATCAACAAGCAACAAATCAGGTGGCTCATCAGAATGAGCCTCCTCCCTATGGTAATATGGTTGGCATGGTTGGGGTAACTACAAGAAGACAAGCTCAAACTCAGCATCCTCAGCAAGGATAGAATTTTGTGTTACAACCCAGTTCAGTTTTGAAGAATAATCAAGGAAAAGCTTTAGATACAGGGATTCCACCTATTGTATTGAGACCACAACCTAAGGTTTCATTTGATCTCCAAAAGTAGTTGGCTAGTACTCCAGCAAAGATATCAGTTTTAGAGCTCCTTCAAACTTCTCCCAACCATAGAGATGCTTTGATGGAATTTTTAAAGCAACAATCGGTTCCTTCAGATATTTCACCCAATGCTATAGTTGATGTCGTAGGTTCTCTTGGGATACATCATATCTCATTCTCGGATGATGATAAACCTTCCTCAAACTTGCAAGAAGATTCTTCACTTTACATCACTGCACTTATTGGGGATACTTTTATCAAGCGAATTTTGATTGATAATGGTTCTTCCCTCAATTTGTGTACATATCAATTCTTTCAAAAATTTGGATTAAAAGAGGAAGACTTAACAAAATCCGATATCATTATAAAAGCTTTCAACAATGAGTCCCAAGAAGCTTGTGGTGTCATATCTCTTCCTCTCAAAGTTGGGCCTAAAATATTGGATACTTTGTTTTATGTGGTACATTGTCCTGCATATTTTAATCTTCTTCTTGGATGACCTTGGATCCATGCAATGAAGGTCATCCCTTCTACTCTTCATCAATGTCTCAAGTTTGAGTTTAAGAATCAAGTTATCACCATTCCGGGCGACCCTCGACCATTTGAATTTTGTTCAAATGTAGAGCGAGCTCGATCTGAGTTCAACCTATGTCCCTCAATCTCTTCAATGGTTTCTCCATGTTCCTCATCTCAGATATCAGAGCAATTTCAAAATTTAAAAATGAGTGAGGAACATATCTTAAATTCTTCATCTCAGGATCATGATAATCAGTTTCTTCAAGAACCTCTTCTAGATCTAGCCAAGCTACCACCATCACCAAGAACCATGGGTTTACCCCATAAGAAAGGTGATGTTGTACACTTTGGCACGTGTACCTTTGTCTTCATAGGAACTACCTTCGAGGATAAGATACGTGGTAGCAACCCCTCTCCCATTGAGCATTCTTTTGCTCATTGTTACCTTTCCAATGATTACCCACTTCCTAAACAGATCCTATCTAGTATGGGATATGTAGGTAAAGGTTTGGGGCCACAACAGAAGGGCATTCAAGAGCCTTTGGATGTCGAAATCTGGCCTAGGAGATGTGGCATAGGTTTTATACCTAGTAAAGACCAACCTTTACCATTTGACAATGATGATCATCTTATGACTTATGTTGAATATATGGATTATCAAAAGTTAGGAGTGGGTGATGAGGATGATGGTCCCCCTTATTCTTCTAGTGTCTTGTTTTGCAATATGATTGATTATGTATGTTCTAAAAGTAAACCTTCTGTTTTAGCAAAGGATCCTACTTCGCTGTCCTATAGTGATCTTGCGAAGTTAGGAATTGCTCCTCCTTATGTTAAAAAGAATGGTTATGTTCATGAGTGCATTGATTATCGTGCTATGGCTGCCAAAGAAAGAGCTATGAAGGAGCCTCTCCATAATTCTAATTATCGATAAGGCTTACCTTTTAGATATTTCTTTGACAAAACAATCCATGGCACGCCTATTATTTTTGTTAAGAAAGGCGGCACACTTAGATGTTGTGTCGACTTTCATTCTGCTTGCTTAAATTAAGTTATTTAAATTACTTAATAATAAAACATAAAAATAAATAATATTTGCATCAAATCAATTAATCATCATTTAGTTATGCATTTGCATTTCCATTGCATCCATCTGCTTGTTCATATTGCATTGTTGCTTGTCATCCTTTTGCATTGCTTGCCTGACATTTAATCCAACTTGCATGCTTGAATGTCATATTTTGCATGATTGCTTGTTCATGACTGCTTGATCATATAGATTTTTGGGGATCTTGCGACAATGGCATGTGATGATACCTAGTTAGGTCATAGCTCACATGCATTGCACTCTCTCTAGGATTCTGATGCCTAGTAAGATCCCCACCTAGGGCTTTCTTCTTCAGTCTTCTTTCTTGCTTTTTGCTTCTTCAAGTTTTATCTTCCTTAATCTTGGAAATAGTGAGAGTATCTCTTAGATCAAGGGTGATAGCTCATTAATATTTCCTTGTCACTTTTTTGTTGCCTTATTTTCTTTGTCTTCCTTTGCTTTTAACAAGGAAATACATATGCTTTATTTCTTTCTTTTCAAAGTCATCTTTTGGCACAATTGCACACACTCACTAGCTTGTTTTCTACTCTAAACCCCTATCGGGGGTAGCACTCACCTAATATATATTTTATCCTTATATTACACCCCACATGGGATAGCTATACATCCTAGTGGGTATCTTATCGGATATGATCTTCTATCGGGTTATACTCCCTTTTGACTCAGTGGGCTCAACACCCCATTACAGGATAAGCTCCTTGGCCATTTTTAGTAGGCCTCGACATACATCCTAGTGGGTAATCACCCCATAATATTCAATAAGTGAGCAACCACCCATAGCGGGTCAGACTCCAACACCTCATCCCTCTTGGTGAGCACTACACCCATAGTGGGTTTAGCTCCCTTCTTTTCTGGTATGATTCATAGTATTTAGTCACATTGGTCCCTTGCGACCTACGTTGATTTCAATACTATGTTTCACCCATCCTTCTCTATTTTATATGGTTGACCTTTGGATCTTCTTCTCTTTGTCTTCTTCTTCTCTCTCTCTTCTTCTTCTTCTCATGTTTTCTTTCTTTTCTTTCTTCCATCATTTTCATCCATGCATTTCATATAGCCTTGCATTTTAAGATAGATTGCATTCATAAAATATCAAATTAAAGAACATCTAAGATAACAATTAATCACATGCACACATTCACAAAATATAAAAGAGAAAGCAGCTATGTATTACTCGATAAAAAAGAGAGATATAATCATGTCTGGTTGGTGTACCATAGTCCAGTCCTGGTACACTCAACCAATCCCTAGGGGTGCATACCACAATCAAAATTGGCATGTCATCTTGATCCCTAGCCTAGCTCTGAGAGCCTATCTCCTCTGCTCCACCTAGAGGAGGAGGTGGTCCAAGCAGCTGCATACCCATGGACAGAGATGTCAAGAATATTTATGATCGAGATCATGACCTACTAGCTTAATAGAGGGATGGAGGAAGTATCACTCTCTACCCTATTGGTGACCCTTGGTAGTACATGGTCTCATAAAAGGTAGCCCATTGAATGGCCACCTCCAACCTCTCCCCTACCCTCTATAGCTCTACCTATAGAAGGTGGACTTCATCACTAGCCTGGCTGCTCCCGATGATAGCCATCCCCTCTACCCAAGCTCTCTAGTACTCTATGTCTAGTCGGCTCACCTCTCCTCAAAGATGATTGACCTCTACTTGAGTTACATCCCTCTCCCTCTCTATGATGCTCAATGAGCCTCATAGTCCCTCGATCCTCTTGGACCTATCCTCTTAGAGTAGGTCCACCTACCTCTACAGAGTCATCACCTATGCCCATAGTGCCTCTACCTCCTCCCTTGGATCCCCTCATCTTAGAGCTTGGATAGCTATTACTAATGTGGAGGCCTCTCTCGATCCTCCACCTGGTAGTACCCTAGCCTCTATGGGGGTAACTCTGGATGCCCCTACCTCCCTGGTCTCGATAGCATTGGTGTCCTCTATCACCAACTCAATCTTGACTTGAGCCTACCTCTATCTAGGAGTTATTGGTCCCTATTGAGCCCTCTCTGTGGCTCTATGAGCTACCTCTTAGAATGCTCATTACATGCTTGAGCCCATCACCTGGTACCTCTGTATCAAAACTAGTGAGGAGACCCTATGGGGCATGACTCCTCTGTACCACCACCAGTAGTCGAAGGCCACTCTCATATCATCCACCCTAGGATCCATGTAAGGAGGATCATCTAGGTCCTCCTCAGCCCACCTAGTTAGGTCGGGTCTACCTCCTACCCCTTCTGGGTCTCGGTAGACTCTTTGGTACTAGTAGTCCCCCAAGTCTGAGATGCCCTACAAGATCTTGAACTACCTCAAGACTCGATCAAATCGAAAGACCTCTGGCTCCCCCTTCTTCATAGTCAGCCACTTGATCCTCCTAACCCTCACCAAATTTATCCTATCCTCAGCCCATCCTGGGTGTAGATGCTAGGGTTTCCATACTATCTTGGCCTCCCTCAGCTCATCTACTATCTACCTCGCTAGTGGTAGATGTTTGATGTAGGTCCTCATGACCTGCTCTAAGGATCTGGACCACCTATATGTTGTTGGTCACTCTATATTGGGTAATGGACCTGGTAGTGCATCCGATCTCTACACCGCTATGTGCTCCTAACTCCATACCTAGAGCAATATTATACACACTATCCTTGTATGTCGCTTGTACATGATGTTGTACAACATCTTATACAAGTGGGCCAACACATATGGACCCCATGTGAACCTAGCCCTCTAGTCTCGCATGTCTACCACTACACCCACCATCACCCATGGTAGATATCGCCTACTAGTGTGGCACATCAGCATACCCACAACCACCCCATAGAGCATGATCATCAATGGGTCTACCCCATACCACCCCACCAAGTCATCCACGACTATGGTGCTCTCTCACACCTAGTGGGTCCAGCCTCCTAAAATTATTGCAAGGTAGTTGGCCTCCCTCATGCTCTATAAACTACTCTCCCCTGATGGGGATGCACAAGATGCACCACACATCCTCTAGTGTGATGGTCATCTCTCCCATAGGTAACCGGAAGGTAGACGACTCTGGGTACCACCTCTCTGCTAGTGTTATTAGCAGAGCCCTATCTACCTCTACCCGAGGTAGTCTAGCTAGGTGGTCTAGCCCCACCACTACTAAAGTATCCCTCTCTACCTACTCGAGTGCCTCTAGCTCCACCTCTAGGGAGCCTGCTCTCCACTCACGGCTCTCGAGTACCCTAAGCTGCAATAACAACAAAATAATTTTTTTCCATTAATAAATTTAATACATTAAAATTAATTAATTAATTAATTTAAAATCAATCTAAATTCATAGCATAATCAAATTCTATATCTTTAAAGTTGTTTGCTTGCTTCCTCTTCCTTTCTTTTTCTTTTTTTCTCTTTTCTTTTTCCTTTTTTCTTTTTTTCTTTTTTCGTGAAATCATGCTCGCTAGGCATTTTTCAGAAATCCTAGATTTTCGTTTATCTCAGGAAAAATAGCTAGGTCATGAAATCACGCCCGGGTCGTACGTGGCAAAACCATCGGATTTTGGTGAAAACCCACTAAAAATGCATGAAAAATTTGAAAAATTTGACATGCAAGGAAGGGTTTTTGATCCTACCTATGCCCGCTCTGCCTCCATGCTGGCTTCACCCCTCACGATCATTGAATGGTGTATCGGTAGCACCATCTCCTCCATTTCTCTAGAGCCCCTTTCTTCTCCCTCATGCGGTTAAAATGAATTAGGGTTTTACCCCCTTTTCACTTTTAACCCTATTTTTGCATGCTTTTTCTCTTTTTTGTTTTTTCTCACTTCTTCTTCTTTTGAGTCTACCTTTTTCAAGTTTTTATGAGGATCGTGTCCCTCATAAAACTCGAGGGGGCACCTTGGCCTTAGAGGCATTAATGTCCCTAATACCTCGATTTATATGCAAAATTTGAAAGTGTTCGGAGTAACACCATTTTTGCACCATCCCTTTCTTCTAAACTAGCCACCCCATTTTTTCTTATCATTTTTTGTTTGTGGGTGTTTACATCTCTTCTTTGACACATTTATTAGGCCATAAATGCATCAAAGAGGGGGTAAAATGTAGACACAAAAAATTGACCCACTTTAGTGGGCAATCTTCCCTAAGCCCTCTAGGGGGACCCCTTAGACTTGCCTAGGGCAAGGACAAGGCTTTCCCCCTCTATTTTTCTTATTTTCCCTCTTTATGCGAAATCATGCCCGGTCCTTGATGGGGCATGACTTCGCATTGCGATATCATGGTCAGCCTAGATGGGGCACGATTTCACCTTTTTAGGGTTTGATACATTAAAACCCTAATTTTTTTAGGTTGGCATGTTTTACGTCGGCCCTCCTTGGTTTTCTTGCTCTTTTTACCTTCAAATCCACTATATAAGGAGGGTTTGAATTCACTTTTCACACACGATAACACACAAGTTAACATGCACTCATTTTATTTGGTACTTAATGATTTTATTGCTCGCATTTGATTTCTCGCAAAGTGTTTTTGTTTGATCTGCATCCTTCTTCTTCTTCTCTCAAGCAACTTTGAAGTTTGGAGTTTGATTGTCTGTTGCATTATTCTTCTTCGCTCTTGGTGGATTGTTGTTGGAGCCCTAAGGAGAGATTGACCATCTAGGAGATCTAAAACCCTTCTGTTTTGCTTCTGCACTCTCTACTAGGTGAATTTGCTCTTCTGCATGCACATTTAGGTTTTTTGAGTGATGTAATCGAGCTTCTACATTCATACTTTATTTTTCGCATAGTTTATGCAAAATCATGCCTAGTCTGCTATGGGGTGCGACTTCGCCTAGCGTTATCACGGTCGCCCATTACGGGGCATGATTTCACCTGAGACCAAACTGGGGGTAATCTACTGTCCCTATTTTCTCCATTGCATTCTAAATTGCATCTAGAGCATAGTGGCATATTCTGTTCTGTGATTTTTGCATTCTGTTCTGTTGTATTGCATTAATGCTTGTTTTCCTCCAAAGGTCAATTTCTGCTTTTAATTATCAAAGGTCAGCTAAAAGGACCTAGGGGGCTTGACTGCTACACCTCCAAGCACTGTTGTACAGTGGCCTAAGCAGGCCCCCTAACGCTAATTCCATTTTCAAGTGTTTGTTGAGTTATCTTGCAGGAACAAGTATTATTGATAGCATTGGACAAAGAGATAAAAGCAAGGATAAAACACTGGATAAGCTAAGTATTCTGATTAGTCTTCTAGGTTGATTGTTGAGTGCTTTTATTTTTGTTATAAAACCCTAGATCTGATTTTATTAAGTATATTTAATTAATTCTAGGTATTTGAAAGATAAACAACATATAGTGTGCACTTAGGGTTAATTTTGTTTGTGCATCTCTTCTTGAGCCCTTGCTTAAAGGTTACTTGGAAACCCTAGGTTAGAAAGCATTCAAAGAAAGAATCATTCTAGGGTTAGCTCTTGTATTCCTGCATTTCTATATTTCTGCATTGTCCTTTATCTTTTATAGCATAGATCTAGAAAGGCCAAATCTAGGTGTTTGTCTTGAATCGAATACATCAAACATTCCTGAAATTCCTGTGGACTTGGAGCGAGTCCTTAAAGCCATTCCTGGTGAACCCTTTCCCCCTAGCATCGAGTGTAGAGAACAACCACATAGCCCCTGTGGTTCACCCCATAAGGCTTCTCTCTCCTCTCTCTAAGCGGATCCAGCCTTTGTGGGAATTATACGTGGTGGGGTGGTTTTCCCCCTCTACAAGTAGTAATGAAAAAGTCCTATATTTTGAAGTGTTTTGCAACTTTCCAGTAGCATTCTCATAGCATGATAATAATGATTTAAAATCCAAGGCCTCAATGACTAAGGGATGGCCTAAAATAAAAGTATCATCAACAAATTGAAGATGAGATTAAAATGGGATAATTTTGTGTAACTTGAATACCCTTGATTTTTCCTTTGAAAGGGCTCTCCCTGATGCTTCCATCAGAATAATGAATAGATACGAAGAAAGAGGATCACCTTGACATAGTCCACATGATGAATTGAAGTACTCAACAAGAGAACCATTGATCAAAATAGAAAATTTTGCAGTGCTATAAAAACATTTAATCCACTCACACCAACTATAATCAAAGCCAAACTTTCTAAGAATAACATGTAGAAAATTATAGAAAATCCTATCATATGCTTTGTTCATATCTAATTTCAAAAGCATGTCTAGTTTTTTCATGGAATTAAGAGAATGTATGGCCTCTTGTGTAATAATTATACCATTAAGAATTGTTTTACCATGAATAAAGCCACCTTGCTCCTCCGAGATAAGACACCCTAGAATGTCCTTCAACCTATTTGCCATAAATTTTAAAATGATCTTATAAATCACATTACAAAGGCTTATTAGACAAAAATTATCAAAATATTTTGTCTCACCTTTATTGGGAACCAAGGTAATAAAAGTAGCCTCCCTTATTATAGCTTTCCTTTTTTGGACCTCTTCAACCACGTCTAACATGTCGCTCTTTAATAAATCCTAAAATATTTAAAATAAAATTACAGGAAATCCATCAGGACCAGGTGCCTTGTTAGGATGGAAAGATAAAACTACTTCATGGAGCTCCTCCACAGATATCTTCTTCATCAAACTTTCAATTTGTATCTAAGTGATAATTGATGGAATATTTTGTAAAAAAATTTCTTGTACCTCCTTATCTTGCATAGAATCTCAAAAAATATTTATGAAATAATTAATTGCTTCCTTCCTTATATCTTCTTCTTCCTCAATATTTCTTCCATCTGGAGTTATAATATTTTGATATGACAAAGAGAAAATTTTGTTTTTGTTGTAGCATGATTTTTTTTTGTATTTCTATCTCCTTCCTTGAGCCATTTCTCTCTAGATTTTTGGAACCAATATGACTCCTCATTTTTCAATGCATTATGATAATCATAAAGTAATTATTTTTCTTTCACATAAGAATCCTGATCCATTCCATTATTTTATACTATCTCTTATAAATTTTTGAACTTGGATTTAATATCTTTCTTTTCTTTAAAAAAATTATCATAAGATTTGGTATTCCAACTCTTCATTTGCTCTTTTTAATATTTTAAATTTTCAACAAACATGTACGTACATGATCCTTCAAATTTTGATTCATTCCACCATAATATAACCATTTGGAAAAATCAGGGTCTTGGAGCCACATAGACTGGAAGCGAAATAGCTTTGGATGACCATTATTAGGTAACTCACAAGTCAAAAGAGTAGGTTTGTGATCTGATCCTTCTCGCAATAAAATATATGAAGATTTTGTATACTTTGTTTGCAATTATTTATTGGATGACAAGAATATATCTAGTTTTTCTAATATATAATTTTCCCTAATGCATCTATTTGAATTGAAAAATGAAGCAAAATATTGCATTGATTTAGATCGTCTTGGAATGCCACCCTTATTTTTCAAATGAGATAGAATAGTATTAGAATCACCCCCAAGAATCCATAGATCACAATGAATCATCATTTTATTTGACAAAAATATACTAAGGTTCTTCCAACATCTTTCACGAGGAGTAACTGTAGTTGGAGAATATACATTTATAACCCCAACTTTGATGTTTTCCTCTTTCTTGCAAAATAATCTAGCAACCCAGTTATTTTCTGCTTCTAATAGTTGTCCATCCCATTTGCCTTTGTCCCATATTATTGCAATACTGCCTGAAGCTTCTGTAGAAGAAACAACTAAAAAATCACCTGTCTTCTAAATCTTCTAAAAAGCATCCTTACATTCCTCACTAATTAATTTTATTTTTCGTATTAAAATAAAATTAGGGCTATAACAACCTATTAATTACTTAATAATTCTTTTTTTAGGGGTTTTATTCATACCCCTAATATTCCATGATATCCTTTTCATCATCAACACTTTTTATTTTTATTAGTGGGTTTAGCCCATCTTCTTGTTAACACTTGTGATATTTTTATTTGGCTTCCTAGATCAATATCTTTTTGAGTTTCTTTTTCTCTTTGTTCCTTCTTTGATGACCTTCCTATCCTTATTACATTCTCCAACACTCTCATATTCATCAATCTCTTCTATTTTTTTATTGTTAAAAATTAGACTTATCTTATAAAGATTTATGTTGTCCTAAAGAGTCGAAAGTGCAAGAAATAGTCTTAGTAGTATTTTCTTTGTTATGTTGCCCTGAAAACTCTAAACTACATAGATGATACTCCATAGTCATAACTTTCTTATGATATCCTAAAAACCTTAAATTTCCTTGGATATCCTCCATAATATTTTCTTTATTATACTACTCTTAAAATCCTAAAGTGCAAGGAATACACTTCATACTTATTTCATTTTTATTGTAAGGATAATATTTTAAGCTACTTGAGGATAATAAAGGTGATTTACCTGGATTAAGCTTGACCTCCTTCACCTCATTTTCTTTAAAAAAATTCTCTCCATCTTCCTTTGTTTTAAAATTTGCCTTCTCATCTTCCTTCCCACCTTTAGGTCCTTCTATATTTGAACTTGTGCATTGTACTTCCTCATATACCATATTATGTTTGTCTTCTAATGGTTAATTCGAGTGAGCCATAATGGCCTTTACCATATGATTATGTAGAGGGATTTTTCTAGCCATTTTCTTAGGATTGGAAAATCCTTGATTTGACTTAGCTTCTCCTGTGATATTGTCTCCTTGTTTCAAATTGAAGCTACCCTCATGCCCAAAATTTCTCATATCTTCCTTCATTTTCACTTTGTAGTCTCTTGCTATGTGCCTAGTTTCATGACATTTGCAACATTGGAATGCAATGTTTTCATATTCCACTTGCTAATTCTATTCTCTTGATTCAAATTTAATCCTAAGAAATTGTAGTAAAGGTTTAGAAATATCCATGGCAACACATATTCAAGTGTATACAACATGCCTTCTCTCCTTAGTAGTTGGTACTTCTTGGATTAATTCACCTAGAGTATTACCAATATTTTTCAAAACCTCTTTTTTGATGAGTTGATAAGGAAGTCCAAAAAGCCTAATCCATATTAGAAGTCTTTTAATAGTTTCTATGTCCACAAAAAATTCTCACTCCAAGGTCTTAAATATAAAGTATCTTTACCCCTAAACCATGAGCCTCCATATATTATTTTACCCCTTATTTCTAAAATGGAGAAGATAATGAGGAAAAATATTTTCATAAGAAAATTCGTTGAGTAATTTGAATTCAATCCCCACTTCCACTTGATCCAATTTTTGAATATCATAAAAACCTGGCTAATATCCATGAAACTTACATATTAACCCTCTGGTTTTAAGAATCATTATGTCATGCTCAATCATCTCATCCTTGGTAATCACTTTTGGTGTAGAATCTACCACCTAGACTGGGTTTACCCTAAATTCACTCTTCCTCTTATTGCTAGCTATGGAATCCAAAATTCCAACTTGGCTATTCATACTTTCTGTAAGGACTTTCACAAATGACTTTCTTTCAATGTTACCTAGAATTTATTCAAATAAATCGTTTAATTTTTTCTAATATCTGGAACAAGAAGTGGCCCTTGTTCCTTGATCACACTTTGCTTTCTACTTTTTGCTTGTCTACTCACACTTCTCTTAGGACTCTAATCCTAACTATTCATATTATTTAATTCATTCATTTAATTATGGACCAACGTGTCCTTTCACATCACAACCTTAGGTAGATATATATATGCATTTCCATGGGTGTCTTCAAGCATCCATCAAAGAACAAATACATTATTTATTAAATCCATTGGTTGGTTTATGCCTCCAGTGTAAAAAGTGATTCAATAAAACTGTGATTCTTTCCATTTTCCATTAGTTTGTATTTCATTTCATCCATTTCATATCTGTTAGCTTGCTAGGAACATTGGTTCCTACCATTTGGTATTAGAGTCATTCATGATCAAGGGTAAAATCATAATCTGCTCATAAAACAAATTCATACCTTTTCCATTCCATTGCATATATTTTCATTCACCTTATGTTGTCACGTATTATTCCAACCAAGTTTAAGCCATCAATTTTTTTTTTAGGTTTATTAGTATCTTTACTATTTGATGCTGCACACAAAAGGAATAGAACCCACAATTACCATCAAATGTTTTACTCCAACACTCACAGTCTCATGCAGTCCCACAACCACTACCATTTGTACTAAACACTCAAGAGATCACAATCATGCCATTTTTAAAACCATACACCTAGTCCTACATTCATCATTGTTCATAGGTAAAATCTCTCAAAACACCAAGGTTCCAATTCACATCCAGGAAATAGTTAAGATGCATCCAGTTACACGTAGATCTATAGAAAATTCAATCACCACAAAAGCTATTAACATATTCATCTCAAAGCACATACTCGACGATGTCACCTAGACCCTATCACAACAATAATTAGGGCAAGAGTATTACAAAAATGCATAAATTTTAATCAAAATTCTGCAAGGTTTCGTTCTCCGATGTCAGATACAAAAAACCAACAAAAAATCCAATATCTGGTAGGCAAAAATAATAAATATTAAGGTTAAACCTAAGGTCTTAATATTCATCAATGACCGAAATCAATTCTCAACATCAAAAATTCAAGTGGAAATGTACCAACGTCAATTTTTTTTGAAACATTAAGGGATAAAAATCCCACATTCTTTCTATTTAGGCGACGGTCATGTTTAAAAGTGCGCACATCTCCATATTGAATTGCCTAGCATGCTAGGCATACACGCTCGTGTGCAAAGCCAATGTTGGTGCCAATTATGGGTACAATAGGACTTATGCATCATGTGATAGTTTTTCAATCATCTACCCTCGTGATTCACACTCGTTGACCTATCGATGTTACCTATCTACTCTACCTCGATTTATCCCCTCCTCGCTCCACCTCGATTTCTCTTCTCATCGCTCACCGTCCCACTCTGCCACCACTCATCCCTACTCCATCCTAGCCATTGTTTCCCACCTACAAATAAAAAATTTGAAAAGGACCAAAGGTCCACAAAGTTAAAAACAAAAAACCAAATTTTGCTTAAACTTTTGCCAAACATTTTTTTGCAAAAATTTTTCACAAAAGCTCACAAATTTTTAAAGCAATTTTTGCAATTAATTTTTGTAAAATTGCTCATTGAGATTAACTAGAAAAGGACAACTAATCACTTTACCAAAGAAGTTGTAAATTCATAAAAACCACACCACAATGGCCGATGGTAGGTGATCACAAGACCAGATGAAGGACTTCATGGAGGGAATGAATAAATGGAAGGACGATCTTGAAAAAAAAATCATGACAAAGGTGGCAGAAATAGACTTAAAAATGGATGCCACTAACCACTCCGTGGATATGGTACAACAAAATATGGCATTAATCCAAGTCGACCAACCTATCATAGCACCAACACAACAAGCATTACTCGGGGGACCACAAACATCAATCCTACCTCAAACCACTAAATTGGACTTTCCAAAATTTGAAGGAGGCGACCCCACAAATTGGATCTATCGAGCGGACCAATATTTCTCCCTCTATCAAATCCTTGAGGTCCAAAAGGTTCGTATTGCATCCTTCCACCTAGAATGAATCACTACTCAATGGTACCAATGGTACGAAAAGATAAATGGCACCCCTACATGGACAGAATTTACAAAAAATCTAATGGTACGATTTGGCCCAAGCAAATTTGAAGATTTCATAGGGGCTCTCACCAAACTCTGTCAAACCATGATAGTACGAGAGTACCAAGCTCAGTTCAAGAAATTGGTAAATCTTACATCAGGACTAGATGCATCATTTTTCCAAAGTTGCTTTATTAGTGGCCTAAAGGAAGAAATTCGATTAGAAGTACAAATGCTCAATCCTACCAACATGATGCACACTGTTGCGTTAGCCCAGATGGCGGAAGAAAATATCAATAACCAACATCGAATAGGAATACTATCAATAGGGAAACCACATAACACTTACACCATCCCAAAACTAAATAGAGTCATGCCAATTAAACGAATTAGCCCTAAGGAAATGAAGGAAAGAAGAGAAAAGGGCCTTTGTTTTCATTGTGATGAGAAATTCATCCCTAATCACAAATGCATTACACCAAAATTATATATTTTGGATACGATTGAGAATTGTACTCCAAAATAAGAGGATAATATTGAAGTGGAAGTAGTGACGGATATCCAGGAGGAAAATAACGAGGATAAAATAGAAATTTCTTTTAACGCCCTCGCAGGATTTTCTGCCCCACAAACTATGAAAGTTAATGGATACTTTAAAAATAAAACCTTATTGTGCTTCTAGACTCTGGAAGCACACACAATTTTATTGACCCAAGGGTGGCAAAACAAGCTAACTGCTTTATACATCCTTGTAATAATTTCAAAGTCATGATTGGAAATGGAGGAAGAATTGCGTGCAAAGGAAAGTGCCAAAATATTAAACTCACTATGGGTGATTATAACATGAAAGGGGACATGTATGTACTACCCTTAGGGGGATGTGATATCGTTTTAGGAGTGCAATGGCTACGAACACTCGACATAATCCAATGGGACTTTGAAGACTTATGGATGAAATTCACACAAAAGGACCAAACATACACTATTAAAGGGTTAAAATTAGGCCCTTCACAAATCGTAAGTTCCCATAGAATGGAAAAAATTATTTGCAAAGGAGGTAAAGGTATGATCGCACAACTATTTTCCATTCAACCCACCAATGAAGAACAACCAGTGGCACCTGAACTACAACAACTCCTAGAATACCATGATAAAGTATTTAACGAACCAAAAGGATTACCTCCTCAACGAAGCCATGATCATGCCATTCAACTTCTTCCAGGGCACCAACCCCCTAATATTCGGCCTTACCGATATCCATATCTACAAAAGACAGAAATAGAAAAACTAGTACAAGAACTACTTAAAGCAGGGGTTATTAGACCTAGTGTGAGTCCTTACTCTTCTCCTATTATATTAGTTCAAAATAAGGATGGATCATGGCGCCTATGTGTTGAATTTCGTGCCCTTAACAAATTAACCATCAAAGATAAATTTCCTATCCCCGTCATCGATGAATTATTAGATGAACTTCATGGGGCTGCATACTTCTCCAAATTAGATTTACGATCGGGCTACCACCAAATTCGAGTTAAAGAAAGTGATATTCCAAAAACTGCCTTTCGCACTCATGAAGGGCATTATGAATTCATGGTTATGCCATTTGGCCTTACCAACGCCCCTTCTACATTTCAAAGTCTAATGAACAAGGTATTTCACCCTTTCCTTTGAAAGTTTATTTTAGTTTTCTTTGATGATATTTTGATTTATAGTAAAACATGGGAAGATCACTTACACCATATAGACCAAGCATTAAAGACCTTGGAGGACAATCAATTATATGCCAAAAGATCAAAATGTTCCTTCGAAAAACAAGAAATTGAATACCTCGGACATATTGTCTCTAAAGAAGGAGTTAAAGTGGACCCTCACAAGATTGAAGATGTGAAAAATTAGCCTATCCCAAAAACCTTGAAAGGCTTACATGGTTTTTTAGGACTAACAAGGTACTATCACAAATTTGTCAAAGATTATGGCAAAATCACAACCCCCTTAACAACACTACTTAAGAAGAATGCTTTTCTTTGGTCTTCAAAAGCTGATGATACCTTTATCACTTTAAAAAATGCAATGTGTACCACCCCTATCTTAGCCATGCCTAATTTTTCCAAACCATTTATTATTGAGAGCGATGCCTCAGGAGTGGGAATAGGAGTAGTGCTCATGCAAAATGAAAGACCCTTGGCTTTTACTAGCAAGGCATTTTCTAAAAAGAATTTGGCCCGCTCCACATATGAAAAAGAGATGTTAGCCATTGTTCATGCTATTCAACATTGGAGACCTTACCTTATTGGCCAACATTTCATTATTCACACTGACCACCATAGTCTAAAGTACCTTCTTGAGCAATGCATAACCACTCCAGAGCAACAAAAGTGGGTTACAAAACTACTAGGATATGATTATGAGATCATATATAAAAAAGGGAAAGATAACATGGTTGTCGATGCCCTTTCAAGAAAGTTTGAAGAAATACCCCAATTACATGCTTTTTCCTCTCCTATTCCTAAATGGATAGACCAAGTCAATGAGGAATGGTTTAATGATCCTACCACACACACATTAATTCAACAACTTCAACAAGACTCCACTAGTAAACCCCACTATTCTTGGAGAGATAACATACTTAGGTACAAAGGGTGTATTGTCCTATCCCCCACATCCTCATATCATGCAAAACTTCTCCATGAGTTACATGCCACACCCACTGTAGGACACTCTGGATTCCTCAAAACTTATAAAAGAGTGGCTAGATATTTTTATTGGGTAGGGATGAAAAATGATATCAAGAAATTTGTGAATGAATGTGAGACCTACCAAAGACAAAAAGGAGAGACAATGGGTACTCCGGGTCTTCTTCAACCTCTTCCCATTCCAACTAAAACATGGGCTGATATTTCCATGGATTTTATTGAAGGCCTTCCAAAATCTATTGATAAAACTACCATTCTAGTTGTGGTGGATCACTTATCTAAATATGCTCATTTTTGCCCTGTGGCCCACCCTTATACAACTAGTACCATCACCCAAATTTTTCTTGATAATATCTTTAAATTACATGGCATGCCTTCCACTATAGTTAGTGATCGTGATCCCACCTTCACTAGCAATTTTTGGAGAGAATTGTTTAAACTCCAAGGCACTCAACTTCGTATGAGTTCCGCTTACCATCCCCAAATGGATGGTCAAACCAAAGTTGTTAATAAATGTTTGGAAACCTACCTCCATTGTTTTATTTCTACTCAACCCCTTCACTGGGTTAAATGGCTTCCTTTAGCCGAATGGTGGTATAACACCTCATATCACACTACCATTAAGATGACTCCATATGAAGCTTTATATGGCCAAACACCACCATCCCTTACCTCTTATATTCCAGGAAGTACAAATGTGCCAGTAGTGGAGATGGAACTTTCTACTCGAGATGATATTCTTCACCTTCTCAAAGATAATTTACACACCACACAACATCGTATGAAGCAACAAGTGGACCAACATCGAATCGAGCGAGTTTTTCAAGAAGGAGATATGGTATTCCTTCGTCTTCAACCATATCACCAAACTTCTCTAAAACTCAAGGGTTCTCAAAAGTTAGCTCCCAAATTTTATGGACCTTATAAAGTTCTACAATGCATTGGGCCAGTTGCTTATAAACTTGAGTTACCCGAGTCCTCCAAAATTCATCCCATGTTCCATGTCTCTTGCCTTAAACCAGTAGTTGGCGCACACATCACTACACAAACTCAACTCCCTGAGTTCATAGAATATGGAGCACTCATGGTTGAACCTGAAGCTATCCTAGATCGTCACACTCGCCACCTTCACAATCACACTATCACCAAGGTTTTGATTCAATGGAAAGGTCTACCTTTGAAAGATGCTACATGGGAGACACTTCATCATATCCAACAACAATTTCCTCATTTTCTGCTTTGAGGACAAAGCTCTTTTTAAGGAGGGTGGCATGTTAGGACTCTAATCCTAACTATTCATATTATTTAATTCATTCATTTATTCAGTGACGTAAAAGGTTTAAAATGATTGTGGCATGGTGGTTATAGGGGCAGACTGCACGAAGATCTGTGTGGCAGCTTTTGGGGTAGACAACACAGAATACTGTGGTGGCCATAAAAGCTGGATAGCCTGCTCGAATTCGTGGCGGCTACCGATTCCACTATGTAAATTAAAAAAAAAATTCATTCATTTAATTATGGACCAACGTGTCCTTTCACATCACAACCTTAGGTAGATATATATATGTATTTCCATGGGTGTCTTCAAGCATCCATCGAAGAACAAATACATTATTTATTAAATCCATTGGTTGGTTTCTACCTCTAGTGTAAAAAGTGATTCAATAAAACTATGATTCTTTCCATTTTCCATTAGTTTGTATTTCATTTCATCCATTTCATATCTACCAACTTGCTAGGAACACTGGTTCCTACCAACTTCCTCCCCACTCCCAACTTGCGCTCACACTCGTTTTTAGTTGCACTCACTCTTGACTCATGCTCTTATTCCCTTTCGACTACACTCACTCCTAGCTTATGCTTGAACTTGTTTTCGACTGCACTTACTCCCAACCTGCAATCAAACTTGCTTCTAGCTACACACACTTTTAGCTCGTGCTCGTACTCTCTTTTAGCTATGCTCACTCCTAGCTGCACACACACTCCTGGTTGCACTCATCAAAAATGGTTAATTTTTTAGATAAGTGGGATACTAGCATAAAAAATATTATTAATAAATAGAATAGAAGGTTTTAAATATTTATAACAAATAAGATATGAACGTTATAATAAATCATGATTATCAATCTTAAAATATAATTTAATTAATTTTCTTTTTATAATATTGTTTTTCTTTATTAATTTTGATAATGAATTCTCTTTCTCTATTTTCTCCTTTTCAAATAATTCTTACAATGATTCTATCATGAGAGCATTAGTATAGTTAACTTGAACATCACTATATGCCTCTCACTCTAAAATAAAATGTATATATCCTCTCCTTTCATTTTTATTTTGATCTCTTCAATCTACTAAATTGCCCTTGAAGTATAAAAGGTACACGTTCTCTCTTTTCATTTCTCTTTTGGTCTCTTCAATTTAATCATTTGACATCTAAGTTGGTATGAGTTGGTCCTCCATTGGCCCATGAGAATATTTAATATTTAATTGAATTTTGCCCTTATATAGGCTTTTGGTGGTGATCATATATAGGGTTAAACTCAACAAAATGATGTTGTCTATTTCTTGCTAGCTTCTTTTTCTACATATATGCTATGAATTGTTTCTTAATAGATGCCTTTACATCTTTCTCATTATTTGGGCATTCATTCAAGTTGATATTTCATTTTTTTATACACTTTTTTTGCTTCATCCATATTTATTTCTTTAGTTATTCTTCTATTACAACTTTAGATCATATATTTGCATCCATCTGTTCAAAATTTTCATTAAACTTAGAAGACAAACCATAAGGTACTTATTTCTACTATAAGAATCTTATATAGAGTAGGTCCACTTTTTTTTTTTTTTGTAATTAGACATTTGTAAAACCTCTATTTCCTCCATTTAAGGTTTGATGTGTTGCTAGCCCACATTCATAGCCATACAACATCATTGATACCACTAGTAGCCCAAATTAAACCCATATAGTCTTCTAGTCCCATAATTCATTCTCTCTATTTTTTGTTTTGTAATACAAAAGGTGTTTTCCATCCTTCCAATATTATATTCATTATACATATTTTTAATTAAGCTTATTATTGATGTCTATCCTAATATATTTGTACTTTATTATTTTTTTAAGAAGACCCCCTTAAAAATGAATATTTAATTGACTATTTTTCATTTGATTATAGAAGACCATGATATTGGCTTTGGTGGTATTTACTTACATGTATACCTCCTTACAAAAGTTTTGTAAGGTCTTTAAATGCTCTCTCAAACCCTGTGTTAACCTTACAATTAGAATGATATCACCTACATACAAAAGAAGCCTCGCACATATCTTCCCAAATGAACACAATCCATTTCGTTCAAATGTAGCCATTCTTTTAATTTGTCAATATATAAACCAAATAAGGTAGGGGATAACATACATATTTATTTAACCCCCATGTCACTTCTAAAGCATTGTATAAGTTATGTTTGTGTTATAATTTTAACTTGGACCTCCTGATATAGTTTATGCACTATTGCTCTATATTTTTCTAATATGCTCAGGTATTTCATTCTACTTCATAGTTTACTTCTAGGCATTGTGTTAAAAGCTTTCTTAAAGTCTAAAAAATAACTATAAGCTTCTCCTTTTTCATTCCATATTTTGTAATGTTATGTGATGACAGTCTATTTACCCACTTGTTGTTTCTACTTTCGATCATGCTTTCCATAAACTTTACAAAAGGTGGATTGACCATAGTGGTTTTGTAATTTAAGGGATTGTCTATATCTTCACTCTTGAACAGATGTATTGTTAGACATTTTGTTCAATCCCTTAGAAAGCCATGGTGGATAATGATGTTAAACATTCTCTTGATGTGTGGTACTAAGTCCTCTACTTCACATTATAAGTATTTTTCTTATAGTCTGTTCATCCATGTCACAAGCCTTCCATATTACTAGATTTTTAATAGCTTCCTTGATATCCCTTAAAGTATATAAATTTGTTGTTGGGATAATTATGAGAGGGACCTCTTATTATTGCTATTGTTCATATAGTTGTTTTGCATATTCTAACCACTCAATTTTTTTAATTGGTTATATGAGATTTAAATGGGCTAGCCTATATCACATCATGACCACATGGTGGTATTACAACAACTTAGATATTATGAAGAACACAAGATTATACTGAGAGGGGGTGAACAATATAAGATAAAACTTTTCACTTTTCAATCGAAATGATAACATCAATTAATGAAACAATGCACAAATAACCAAACATGAAAGAGACAAAAATTTAACGTGTTTCACCCAATATGAGCTACATCCATGGAGAAATATTGCTTATAAATTTCTCAATAAATTTCATGGGCACCAACCCACAGGAGACACCAATATCCTATTATAATATTCATGGACACCAATCCACAGGAGACACCAATACCCTCTCAAGTTCATTGACACCAATCCATAGGAGACACCAATCCCATCTCACTGGTTCATGGACACCAATCCATAGGAGACACCAATCCCTTATGCTCTGGTTCATGGACACCAATCCAAAAGAGACACCAATCCCCTATTACAATGTTCATGGGAACCAACCCACAGGAGATACCAATCCCCTCTGCTCTTATTTGTGGACAAAAATCCATAGGAAATACTAATCCTCTATTACAATTTTTCATGGGCACCAACCCACAAGAGACACCAATCCCCTCTACTCTGGTTTGTGGACACCAATCCACAGAAAAACCAATCCCCTCTGTTCTCAAAACTGCTCTAAATTTGCTCCAAAACCTACTCATAAAACCTGCTCAAACTTGCTCTAAATCTTGTATACAAACAATTCTCATCTATTCTCAAATATTGCATATAAAACAATGCTCATATATTCCCAAATCTTGCATAATGATGTCATAAAGTTCTTCACCTATTCTTCAATGTGCTTTCCTCAACTAAATTCATTCAAACATATTCTACCCAGAATTATTTTATCTTCATGAACATATAGAGAATGATATGCACTAACAAATGCCCAATATGTTCTTCACATTCATTAAGTCTATCGCTTCCACATGTATCACATTTATTACATTAAAAGGTAGCTCTAGTCTAGCACTTGATAACTAACCTTGTAATTGTTGATTTGCACCTTTCCTTCCCTTTTGTAGATAGCTGAAAATGTCCTTTTCAATTGAATCCTTTCACACTATCCTTGCACTGTGTGACCCTTTGACTTGCTTTAAAACAACCCTTCTCTTTGGGTGAGACTATACTATTTTGCTTATTTCCACATTCACTTCAAAACCAATCACAATGCACAAATATGTCCAACTCAGCTACTCTCAAATCAATAAGAATGAATGCACAAATCTGCCCAACAATTTTCTATTTGCCTTTCTATCAAAATTTTCAATTCCAACACTCTTATCACTCCAATAATAAAGCTTGCAGAATATAACTTTATTGAAGGCAAAAATGACTTATTATATCTCCTTAATATTCATTAAAATATTAAACATTCTACATTCTAATTTGAATTCCTACATACATTTTGTTAGAACTTCTTCTTTTGTTGCTTTGACAAAATATTTCCAGCCACTTCCTTTGATGTAGGTTTGCCAACTTTGATGTGTAGCTTCTACGCTTTCACTTTTTTATATAATTGTGCCTTTCGCTTGGAATACTAGTGCTCAGTGGTAGCCAAATGAAACCATGACAATGTTTTCCTTTGATGTGGTGAGTACACTTTACTCCTTGCTTCAAAATTCAACCCTCGTGTACTTTTCAAAATATGTACACCAAATTCTAAAGACATTGGAGGCTTCTTGTCTATTTCAAAATCAATAGCAAGGTTCACAACTTCATTGATTGTTTTCAACTTTCAATGTACCGTTTCTTTAAATACTTTGATGTCTTACTATATCTCTGCACTCTTGACAACACCGGAGGCTCTCAAAACTTCTAACTGTGAACGTCTAAAAAATTGTGTACCCTAGATTTGTGTTCTGCAACATAGATGCCTAAACGCTCAATGCTTTCACCCAAGAAGTTCCATCATATCTTGCATTATGCTCATATATCCCGAAGATGTTAATTAAAAACAACCTTATTCAAAATGAAACATAGATTACCTCAATAATGCATCTCCCTGACTAAAAAATACACGTTCAATGAGGCACATCAAGTCTTCTGCGATACATGTTGAGTTTGACCAAGTTGAAGTGAAGAAAAATGATTCAAACACGTTCCAAATAGCCTTTGTAAATGTGAGTTATGTTTGTTGTCCCCCTGAGACACTTCTCTAGTTTCTATAGCAGATACTATGATGTTTGTGCTCTCCTCTTGTTCGTAATATTATAATCTTCCTTTTTGATGATGTTGTCGGTGCTCGAGATCTTTCCTTGCCTTCTTTGCTCATAACGTTTGTAGCTTCTTGATCATAAATCACAAAAACCCTAATACCTTGACAATGAGTCTTTGTGTGTTCGTTCTCCTTCATGGCAACATTTGAATCTTCATATTTTCTTTTAGAATATGCTACAAAATTCTTCTTGCTCTCCTTCACAAAAATTCCAATCAACTTGCTTGAATATGAGTTGCCCTCCAATCTCAAATTTCTTGAATGTATAGTCTAAGAAATCGTTCTTCAATACCCGAATATCATTGTGTACCATTGTTCTCCTATTGTCGTGTTTCACTGATTGAAATGGACTCTCCTTAGCTCATCGAAATATTTGATTAGTCACACCATAAATGGAAATTTTCAACATGATATATGTAGGTAAACCTTTAATATTTTACACCGTCGGCTCATACATTTTCACTCCCTTTGATATGAACTTACATTCAAAATTTGCTTGGTGTCCAGGAGGTCGACGCTCACACTTTTAAATTCCAGCTCCATATATTTAAATCATTATGTCAGTTCTTTCACACTTTCAAAATTCAACTCCATATGTTTAAACCATTATGTTGGCGCTTTCACACTTTCAAATTTCAGCTCCATAAAATATTGAAACCATTACTTTATAATATTTAAATATTATAATATTTATCTTTATAATATTTTTAAATTTAATATTTAAATTCCAATTTAAACATTAAAGCTTATACTTGTAATTCAAAACATATTTGAAAATATTTCTTCCTTTATCATTAATGATAGTTCACATTTCACCCTTGAAGATATTTCTTCTTATAACATCAATGACACTTTACATTTCACCCTTGAAGATATTTCTGCCTTTGACATCAATGACAACTCAATATTTCTAACAATATCCCCCTTTGTCATTGATGGCAACCCTATAATGAAACTATCCTTTATTGCAACATGATCACAAACTGCTCCCCTTGACTATTTGCTCCCCCTTACTAAAAACACTCCCCCTTTGACATCAATGCCAAAGGCTCCTTGGGGCTTGTAAGATAAGACATTTAACAATGCCCCCCACTCCCTGCTCTTCTTTGAGACTTCAATTGTGATATGGGAGTGAAAATTTCAAATTTCTATGCTCCTCTTCTTGTTTTATTTTCTTTCTCCAAACTTTGGATATCATACCCTTTTCAACATTTTGACCATTCTCATTTTTTCTTGACTTTGAAAGTTTAGGGGACATTGTTCTACACCATTTTGCTTTATGCCAAAATTTTTGCAATTGTAACAAATGATGTTGTAGTCCATGAAAGGTGCATATGAATTGAATTTTCTCTTGCAATTTATATCTTTATGACCAAAATGATTACATGAGAAACAATAACATTGGAAAAAATATTTATCTTGCCTTGGAGGATATGGTTGTATCTTTATTTCTTTGCTTTTTCTGTGATGGTACCTGTTCCTTGATGGTGCATTTTTTAATCCTCATTTATGCTTCCACTTCTACACATATCAACATAGGTCTGAGGTTCATTTTCAATAATTTTATTTGATGCCTCTTTTCCTTTTGAGCTTGACTCTCCCTTTTGTATCTCTTGACCTTCTTCAAAACCAAGTCTAGTCTTCATAAATGGAGACCTCTGTGCTTTGATAATATCATCCAAGTTTTGTGAGATTTTCCTAAAATGATATATCTTATCATTAAATTTTTCAAGTCCCTTCCTTAGAATTACAACTTCATGTTCTAGTCTTTCACACTCTAATTCTTTTGCCTTTAACTGCACAACCATACCTTCTTCAATTTGTTTTGCCTCTTCAAAATAACTTTCAGGTTAATGGGTTCTTGTGACAAATTTACCTTTGTCTTCTCACCTTCTTGTACTTGAGCCTTCAATCTTGAGTTCTTCTTTCTAACCTTCTTCAACTCTTCAAGAGCAACAACAAGTTCCTCTTCTATATCAACCATGGCTTCTTCTTCACTTTCAAAATATTTCTATTATTCTTGGTCTTTGACAATAGGAGCATCTTCTTCTATGGACAATGATAATATTTATTCTCTTTCACTATCAAAGAAGATTTCATCATTGCTGCTGGAGGAATTGCTTACTTCCTCAAGATAAAAACTTTTCTTGTGTCTTTGAAATATCTTCTTCTCATACTTGTTTTGACCATGCCTATTTTTATTTTCATGATAAAATCTTCTTTCTTTCTTTTTCTCATATTCATTTTCTTCTTCATTGCTACTACTTCTAGCTTATGGACAATTAGATGCATAATGACCAAGGTTACCACAATTAAAACATTTCATAGAATGCATACCTTTGTGTTTTCTTGGACCCTTCTTATTCCTTATCACAAAATTAGCTTCTTCTCCACTGCTTGATTCTTCACTTGATTCTGGTTCTTTATTCTTTGCTTTCTTTGAAGCTTTGAATGTTGCTTCTCATTTGGATGTTTGATATTTTTATGTCCTCATATCATAGGTTGTGAGAATCCCATGTAGCTCATCCATGCTCAAAGTTTTGAGATCCTTCATTTCTTCAATTGCTGAAACCTTTGCATCAAACCTCATGGGAAGTGACCTCAATATTTTTTGAACAATCTTAGAGTCTTCAATACTTTCTCCAAGTCCACGAATGGTGTTGAAAACCTCATCAACATGAAGTAGATACCTAGCAATATCTTCCTCATATTTCATCTTCAAGTCTTCAAACTTCCTCTTGTGGGTTTGAAGTTTTGTCATTTTAACCTTGTCATCTCCTTCATAAGTTCTCTATAACTTGTCCCATATTTCTTTTGTTGAAGTGCATTGCATGACTTTCACAAAATTTGATTCACATAGCCCGCTTAAGATTACATTCATTGCTCTGGCATTATTTTCTTATGGTTTCTTACCATTTGCATATGTGGGAGGAGTTGTAGGTGTTGTGAACCCATCCTCAATAGATTGTCATATATAATAGCCATGTGTCATCAAATAAGTTTTCATATTTTTGCTCCAGAAAGCATAGTTAGTCCCATAAAAAAATGGATCCCTATTTGATGAAAACCCTTCCTGATGTGCCATTTGTGTTCTTGTAGAATATTCCTTCAATTTGTTAGGCTTTCACAAAGGAACTGGTTTTGATACCAATTGAAGAACATAATATTACAATGAGAGGGGGTGAACAATATAAGATACAACTTTTAACTTTTCAATCCAAATGATAACAATAATTAATGAAAGAATGCACAAATTACCACACACATAAGAGACATAGATTTAACGTGGTTCACCCAATATGGGCTACATCCACGAAGAAATATTGCTTATAAATTTCTCAACAAATTTTGTGGGTACCAACCCACAGGAGACACCAATATCCTATTACAATGTTCGTGGACACCAATCACCTCTCAAGTTTGTGGACATCAATCCATAAGAGACACCAATCCCCTCTGCCTTGTTTTATGGACACCAATCCACATGAGACACCAATCCCCTCTCACTGGTTCATAAACACTAATCCACAGGAGACACCAATTCCCTATGCTCTAGTTCATGGACACCAATCCCCTATTACAATATTTATGGGTACCAACCCATAGGAGAAACCAATCCCCTCTGCTCTAGTTTGTGGACACCAATCCTCTATTACAATTTTCATGGGCACCAACCCATAGGAGACACCAATTCCCTCTACTCTAGTTCATTGAAACCAATACACATGAAACACCAATCCCCTATTATAATGTTTGTGGACACCAACCCATAGGAGACACCAATCCCCACTACTTTGGTTTGTGGACACCAATCCACGGGAAACACCAATCTCCTCTGCTCTCAAAACTACTCCAAATATGCTCCAAAACCTGCTCAAACTTGCTCTAAATCTTGTATACAAACAATCCTCATCTATTCCCAAATATTGCATACAAAATAATGCTCATCTATTCCCAAATATTGCATAATGATGTCATCAATTTCTTCACCTATTCTTCAATGTGATTTCCTCAACTAAAGTAATTCAAACATATTCTACCCAGAATTCTTTTATCTTCATGAACATATAGAGAATGATATGCACTAACAAATGCCCAATATGTTCTTCACATTCATTAAGTCTATCGCTTCCACATGTCTCACAATTATTACATTAAAAGGTAGCTTTAGTATATCACTTGATAATTGACCTTGTAATTATTGATTTGTACCTTTCCTTCCCTTTTGTAGATAGCTAAAAATGTCATTCTTTTCAATTGAATCCTTTCACACTATCCTTGCACTATGTGACACTTTGACTTGCTTTAAAACAACCCTTCTCTTTGGGTGAGACTATACTATTTTGCGTATTTCCACATTCACTTCAAAACCAATCACAATGCACAAATCTGCCCAGCTCATCTACTCTCAAATCAATAAGAATGAATGCACAAATCTGCCCAATAATTTTCTATTTGCCTTTCTATCAAAATTTTCAATTCCAACACTCTTATCACTCCAATAATAAAACTTGCAAAATATAACTTTATTAAAGGTAAAAATGACTCCTTATATCTCCTTAATATTCAATCAAATATTAAACATTCTACTTTCACATTTGAATTCATGCATACCTTTTGTTGGAACTTCTTCTTTTGTTGCTTTGACAAAATATTTCTAGCCACTTCCTTTGACATACGTTTGCTAATTTTTATGTGTAGCTTCTACGCTTTCACTTTTTTAGATAATTGTGACTTTCACTTGGAATACTAGTGCTCAGTTGCAGCTAAATGAAACCATGACAATGTTTTCCTTTGATGTGGTGAGTGCACTTTACTCCTTACTTCAAAATTCAACCCTTCCTTACTTCTCAAAATATCTGCACCAAATATTAAATACATTGGAGGCTCCTTGTATTTTTCAAAACTAATAGCAAGGTTCACAACTTCATCGATTATTTTTAACTTTCAATGCACCGTTTCTTGAAAGCCTTTGACATCTTACTGGATCATTGCACTCCTGACAACACTGGAGGCTCTCAAAAATTCTATCGATGAACATCTCAAAAATTTTGTGCTCTAGATTTGTGTTCTACCGCATAGATGCATGAACGCTCAACACTTTCACCCAAGAAGTTCCATCATATCTTGCATTCTGCTCATATATCTCAGAGATGTTAATTCAAAACAATCGTATTCAAAATGAAACATAGATTACCTTAAGAATGCATCTCCTAGACTGAAAAATATATGTTTGACAAGGCACATCAAGTATTCTGCGACACGTTGAATTCGACCAAGTTGAAGTAAAGAAAAATGAGTCAAACACGTTCCAAGCAGCCTTCGTAAATGCGAGTTATGTTTGTTGTCCTCGTGAGACACTTCTCTGGTTTCTATAACAGATACTATGACGTTTGTACTCTCCTCTTGTTCACAATATTTTAATCTTCCTTTTTGACATTGCTAGTGATGCTCAAGATATTTCCTTACCTTCTTTGATCATAACGTTTGTAGCTTCTTGACCATAAATCACAAAAACCCTAATGCCTTGACAATGATTCGCTATGTGTTTGTTCTCCTTCACGGTAGCATTTGAATCTTCATATTTTCTTTCAGAATGTGCTGTGAAATTTTGCTTGCTCTCCTTCATAAAATATCCAATCAACTTGCTTGAATCCGAGTTGCCCTCCAATCTCAAATTCTTTGAATGTATAGTTTAATAAATCATTCTCCAATGCCCAAATATCACCCTGCATCACTTTTTTTCTATCGTCATGTTTCGCTAATCGAAATGGACTCTCATTCACTCACCAAGATATTCGATTGGTTGTTAGAATATTATAATGTGCACTATGCCTTCTTTTTGACACTTGTATTATGCTTTCTAGTTTGAGTTCTCCAACTAGATTTATGTGTCTTCTGCATGACACTTGGAGTGGAGATTATGACACTTGTCAAATCTCACTCATAGGCTTGATGCCTATATATTGTAACATATTTAAGCAACTATGTTATCTAATGTTGACTTATTTTTCTATAGTTAGGATAGTGCACATTAAGGGGGAATGTTAGAATATTATAATGTGCACTATACCTTCTTATGACACTTGTCTTATGCTTTCCAGTTTGAGTTCTCCAACTAGAGTTATGTGTCTTCTACATGATACTTGGAGTGGATATTATGACACTTGTCAAATATCACTCATAGGCTTGATGCCTATATATTGTAACATATTTCAACAATACAATTGTGCCTTTTGTTCAGTCCCAACATTAGTCACACCACAAATGAAATTTTCAACTTGATATATGTAGGTAAATCTTTAATATTTTGCACCGTCGGCTCATACATTTTCACTCCTTTTGATATATGAACTTACATTCAATTTTTTTTTGGAGCCCAGGAGGTCGGAGCTCTCACACTTTTAAATTTCAGCTCCATATTTTTAAATCATTACGTCGACGCTTTCACACTTTCAAACTTCAACTCCATATGTTTAAACCATTACGTTGGCACTTTCACACTTTCAAATTTCAGCTCCATAAAATATTTAAACCCTTACTTTATAATATTTAAATTTAATATTTAAATATTATAAGGTTTATCTTCATAATATTTTTGTTACTTTAATATTTAAATTAATATTAAAGTTTATACTTGTAATTCAAAACCTCTTTGAAAATATTTCTTCCTTTATCATCAATGACACTTCACATTTCATACTTGAAGATATTCCTTCTTTTAACATCAATGATACTTCACATTGCACCCTTGAAGATATTCCTTCCTTTGACATCAATGACAACTCAATATTTCTAACATATTATGCATGTATCACTTAACAAAATTTAAACCTAGTCTCATCCTTTAAAGTTAAGGAAATTAACTAATTGAGTTAATGGCATTTGATCTAGCCATTGGATTGTTATAGTGATATTATTTATTTATATTTACTAAAATTCCTTTCAAAATATTTGTTTGTTATTCATCCCTAAATAAATTAGTTCTTCTTGTCTCACATTCACATTCTCATTTTTTTCCCTTTTCCTATTCATTTTTACACACTTTTATTTTTCTTTTCTTTACCCAATATTTTCACAACTCTCCTTATTGCCTTACATTCTTTATTGTACCATGCATTTTAAATAAAATTGGTTTAAGTAAAAAGATGTTTTGTTTTTTCAATCTTCTTGATAAGAAGTATTTTAGATACATATTTTAAATTATTATCTTGTCATGTTATAAGAATAAGTTTTTATTTTAATAATATGTGTATAAACTTTTCCTATTCATATGTACAAACTTTTGTTTATCTTTTCATCCACCTTTGTAGCACAAGTGGTGAGGAGAAGGCGAGCTTGTCCTGTTGAATAGGAGGTCCATGGTTCAAACCTTGGTGATGCAAAGGGGGATATACTAGTTGGATTAAAAACCCAACATTACTCGCTGGTGGAGTTGTTGTAACAGGTTGGGGATTCCTGATCAAAACCCCCACTTCTTAATATTAGATAAATTTTATTCGCCTTTGTAGTGTAAGTGGTGAGGAGAAGGCAAGCTTGGCCCCGTTGAACATCCATGGTTCGAACCTCAGCGATACAAAGGGGGATATACGGTTGGATTAAAACCCAAAGAAAACTCCTTGGTGGAGTTGTTGTAACAGGTTGGGGGATTCCCGGTCAAAACCCCCACTTCTTAATATTAGATAAATTTATCCACACTAGGTACCTTACTGGTAAGTTCCCTCAATCCTCGGAAGGAGGTCCGGGGTTCAAGCCTGGCAGCCTATGTCGGATACAAAAAACCCCCCCAACTAGCCTGGGGAATGGTTTTCCTTAATATAAAGGTTTGGCACCTGGGGTGCAGTGCAACGGTTTGGGCTTTGGCTCTTCTTTGGGAGGTCTAAGGTTCAAACTATGGTGTGGGTGAGTGTGTGAGGGGTGGGTGTGTGTCTCCATGGTGGATTTGTTGTAGCAGGTTCGGGATTCCTGGTCAAAACCCCCATATCTTAATATTACAAAAAAAAAAACTTTTGTTTATCTTTTCTTTACCCAATATTTTCATAACTTTCTTTATTCCTTTACATTCTTCATCGAACCATGCATTTAAAATAAAAATTAATTTAAGTAAAAAGATGTTTTGTTTTTTTCAGTCTTCTTGATAAGAAGTATTTTAGATATTTATTTTAATTTTAATATTATTAATAGGTTGAAAAGTTGGGGGCACATCAAGGGCCACCCTTCTTGTAAATTGAACTTGGGTCTCCGCTAGGAGAACCAAATGCCTTTTGCCAACGGTGTCCTTGTTGGGAATATAAAAAAAATTAACTTTTTTTATTAGGGTAAAAAGAGGTTTTAGGGTCCCCAAACTTGTACATCAAGTTATGTAAGATAGTACAATATATTGCAACAACCTTACAAAATACTATCATCCACTTATTACTATAGGTGAACCATATTGATAAAACAACTTCCAAAAATGCAACCACGTGTCAAACATGCATTTACTTCATGCATGCAAACTTTTATAAAAAGGCATTAATAGTTGTTTTTCACTATTTTTCTATCGTAGAGCACATCAAAGCAAAACAAACATCCCTTGATTAGTTCAACATTTCTAGTATCCTAAGTCCTCATCCTTCAAAAGCCCAAATACTTGCAATAATGGCTAGCTCTTCCTTACTTGTTCCTTTAAAAAATATTTAAAAAACATTATTTGCCCAACCATTTATGAAATTTTAACCACACCAGGATACGACACCACATGGTTCAAGGATTTTGGTATTCAAGGGTTAGTAAAAATACCCCAATATAACACATATACCAATTTGTTGCAAAGGATTGTTAACTCCTACGATGATGACGGGTTGATTTTCAATATCATAATTGACAACAAGAATTTCTCTTTCACAAAAACCCTTAAGCATCCAAATATTGACAAGGCTCCCACACAAGGATATTGATACCATCACTACAAAGTACGTTTTAACTTACGATGACAAAGGATACCTAGAGACCAAATTCGGTCTCTCAACAGATTTTTTGACATGTATAAATCTCCATCTTTCTAATATTGTTTAAAGTTAAAATTCCTAGCATTGTATATGTTTGTCAAGTATTAATTTTGTCTTATAAGTTTTTTGTAGTTCACTCTACTAAGTCCAAAAGGAGCTTGAGTATTTCAAGTGTTACAAATAAATTCCTTCATGCTTGCATTGAATTCTTCTAAGCATGACTTGTTTTGCAAGGAAGAATGTCAAACATTTCATTCTAGGTGTTGGCTTATTTGGTTTGGTGTCTTGGACACACCAGATTTGACTGGAGTACCTATATTTCGAACCAAATTAAAGGGGATCTTGTAAACACCCAAAGAAACACTAATGCCTTTGTTTATTATTTTTTTATGAAGCATATTATAATGTGCAAGATACCCCAATACCAACCTCATTGCACCCAAAATTGGGGATTGTTGGTATGATAGTCCAACAAATTTAAGTAAAATTAATTTTTTGAATAAAGTTATTATTCTTATATTCAAATACTTTTTTGTTAATTTGTGCTTGAATACAATAATAACATCATCATCTTCTTCTAGAAGGGAGGTTGCTATAAAGGGTCATATGCAAGAAGTCATTAGAGATTCCGACACAGTCAAAATCGACACCATTACTTGCAAGATATACAAAATATTTAAGGTCTTCTTTGCATGTTTCTAAAAAAGTCGACCAACCCGAGTATACGACAGGTAACCTTACTATTTGAAACTTCATTTCAATATTATGTATTTCATTTATTTAAAATTATACTTTTTTTATTTGTGGAAAACATCCCAAAAGGGATGCCACTTTCGGGTAAGACCCAAGGAGGCAGGGGTATCCATTCCGCCAAAAATGCCCAGGACTCGGACCTGGCCTACCACCTTTGACATACTCAAGGAGCAAACAAACACACAAAACCAATTTAAAAATAAGTAAATAAATAAATAAATAACAACAAAAATAATAAAATAAAATAAAAAACATGCTCCTTGAGTGTGTCAAAAACAAAAGCACAACCAAACACACACACAAAAAGATAAAAGAAACCACAACACGAACCACATAGAAAAACACAAGAACCACATAACAAAACACAAACAAGACAAAAACAACAAAACACTACAAAGACATAACCCAAAAAAAACATGAAAAATAAACACAACCAAAACCTAAAATATTAAAAAATAAAATAAAAATAAAAATAAAAAACAACCAACAACAGACAATAAACAAAAACAAAAAACATAGAAAACACTCACACATAAAAACACGAATTAACACAAACAAAGAGAAACACAAGAACAAGAACGACAAAAACACAAGAACAATAACAAAAAACATAAAAAAAAACAACAAAAACAAACAAAAAACAACACAAAGAACACAAAAACAAAACAAAACAAAAGAACACACACACCTTAAAAAACTAAACAAAAAAAAAAAAAAAAAAGAAAAAAATTGAACATAACAATGACCTATCTAGACCAGAAGACTATTAAGGCAAGAATCAACAGAGGAAACAAAAGAAAGAATAGTTTGAGCTAGGGAACTAAAATAACCTGAATGAACCAAAGAGAAGCAAAAAAAAGCAAGAAGAAACTAGGTACCTTCAGAACTGGAGCCATCCAAAGAAATGATAGAAAGAAGAGCTTCCCTAATTTGCGAAGCCCACCATCTAGGAGGGTGGCCATAACAAGTAAGATCACCTTTGTCCAAAGCCCAATTAGCTAAAGCATCAACACTCTTGTTTTGATCTCTCGACCACATGATTGTAATCAACTTTCAAAAATCCCATCCTGGATTAATTGAATCTTCTCAATAATTCTTTTTATTCTCCAATCAACCTTATGATTCTTAGAAGGAGTCTTCAAAAGATTAATCATAAGTTGAGAGTCGACTCAACTAACACCTTTTCCCATCCAACCTTAGTAGCCTCCTGAAGGCCTCTGAGGATACCATACCCCTCAACAAGGTTATTGGAAAGAATACCCAAATTCTCAACAAAAGTAAAAACCAGGGAGCCATCTGAAAGTCTACCAATTCCTCCCACACCGGCTTTTCCAGGGTTCCCTCTAGAGGCTCCATCAGTATTGACTTTTCCAAAATCCTTAGGAGGAGGTTGCCAATTTCTTGTCCTATCCATCTTACTAATACTCACATTCCCTTTAAGTTGGTTGCCCTTAGAAGATTTAATCTTCAATCTTTGCATCACTTGATCCCATCTTTGGTGGGAGTTTTGGGGGTGATTAAGGAGTTGATGGACTGATTCAACTAAGTTGGCTATGGTCTTTTGCCAAATATAGTGAATATCCTTCCTATCTTGATTAAAAATTTGGTTATTCCTTTCATTCCAAATATTCCAAAGAAGAATGGTAGAACCCATCCAAACTAACTGCCTAATAAAATGATCAACACCCTCTTGATTAGGCCAATCCCTCCAAAGTTGTTCAAAAGTAAAAAAATTGGACCATTGTAAGCCAAGTAAAGTGGCCATTCTCCTCCATAGCTCAGAGGCTAAAGTACACTCAATAAAAATATGGTTGAGAGTTTCTACATTCTCTTCACACATTTCACATCTAAAAGGGCCATGAAAACCACGCTTCATAAGTTGCTCACCAAGTAAGCACCCTACGATGCAATAAAAGCCAATTAAAGAACCTCACCTTAGGCCAGAGCTTTTGAGCCCACAATTGAGAAAATATGTCAGAAGAATGGTTGGGATTATTATGGCATAAGGTCAAATAACCTTGAGCAACTGAATACTCACCCTTAGTAGTGTTGTTCCATCCAAAACAATCTTTTTCATGGGACCAAGAGAGAGATCTCATATGAAGGATGCCTTGGATATCTTGTCTTTGCCTTTCTAGGATTTGAATAGGCCAGTCCTCAATAGGGATCCAATATCTACCAACCTTTGAATTACCAAGTATGGTACCGACAATAATTAGCCACCTTTATCCAGTTAGCTCGGTGAAGCTCCTCCATCCAAGGCCTCCAATCGGGAAACCGAGTTATCAAAGGCTTGTGACCATCCCAAGAATCTATCCAAAAATTTGCCTGTTGACCATTATGAATGATCCAAAATAAATTTTTCTTTATCAAATCCTCACCAGTCTTAAGAACTGCTAAAATGGGAGAACCTTTGGTAGGAAGTTGATAGCGAACAAGGTCTTCAGGACTTTTGTTCTCAACATATTTAGCATGAAGATTATTGGCCCAAAGAGCATTGGGGTTATGCAACATCCTCCAATATAATTTAGCAGCTAAAGCTTTGTTGTTATTAATAGAAGACCGGAATCCTAACCCCCTTCATTCTTAGGAAGACATAAAGTGTCCCATTTCACCAAGGCCCATTTTCTTTTCTCCTTAGTACCACTCCAAAGGAAACGATGACTGATTTGATCCAGTTCTCGAAGAACAACCTTTGGGATATTCAACATGGAAGATACATAAATAGGAATAGCTTGAAGGACTGATTTTACCAAGGTGATTCTACCCCCAGAAGAAAGCCACCTGTTGGTCCACTTTCCAATTTTCTTCTTGACTTTGTCCAACAACCAATTCCAATATTTATTTTTCTGCCTTTGAATATTTATGGGAATACCTAAATAAGTGATTGGAAGGGAGGTCTTCTTATATCTTAATTTATCCAAGACCATGGATTCCTGTCTAGCAGAGCAGTGAAAGAAAATAACTTTAGATTTGTCTTCATTGATCAACTGCCCAGTAGCCTTAGAAAAATAGCTAATGATTTGCTTAATATTAGAAGCTTCCTTAACTGTAGCTTTACCTAAAAGAGTAGAGTCATCCACAAATTGAATATGAGAGATAGGTCTAGCTCCATGAGCAATGGTAACTCCCTCAAGGGTTTTGTTTTCCCTCTTTTTGGTTATAGTCCTACCCAAGCATTCAACAAGAATGATGAATAAATAAGGGGATAGCGGGTCACCTTGCCTAATACCTCTGGAAGCTGGGAATGACCGAGAAGGCCTGCCATTGATAAGAACTAAGTAGGAAACTGAAGAGATACATCCCATAATCCAATCCATCCAATCCTTAGAGAAACCAAATTGCCTCAAAACTTTGATAAGGAAGTGCCAATCCACTCTGTCATAAGCTTTGGATAAGTCTAACCGAATGAACATGGAAGGAGATTTTTGCATATCCATGGAATGGATGGCTTCCTGAGCAAGAACTATCTCATCTACTATTTGACGCCCTTCCACATAACCCCCTTGCTCCGGGGAAATAATCTTATGCAAAAGAGGCTTCAACCTTTCTGCCATGATTTTAGTAATGATTTTGAGAAGAACATTACATAAAGCAATAGGTCTAAAAGCTGAGATATGATCAACCTCTTGAGCTTTTGGAACAAGAGTAATATAAGTTTTATTGATAACCTTCAAAATTTCTTTGGCTTTCCTGGCTTCTTCCACCACCTCTAATAAATCAACATGAAGGATATCCCAGAACTCTTGGTAGAACTCAATGGGAAAACCATCAGGACCTGGGGTTTTCCCTTTTTGCATTTTAAAAACTACTTGTTGAAGCTCATTGATAGTAACAGGAGCAAGTCAAAATAGAGTTCTCCTCAGAAGTGATAAGAGAAGGGATTGCTTGAAGAACATTTTGTTGAGAAGCTGAGTCAAGAGGAGTAGCAACAAAAAGATTGGAAAAGTAATCAACAACAATAGAGTTCATGCCATCCCAAGTATAAACAACATCTCCAGAATCTGATTTCAAGGAAGAAATAAAGTTGTGAGATCTTCGAGCTAGAAGAGATTTGTGGAAGAAATTTGTGTTTCGATCTCCTTCTTTGAGCCATTGAATTCTAGATTTTTGCTTCCATAAGATTTCTTCTCTTTTTCCCATTCCTCTAACTGAGTTGTGAGTTTAATTTCATCTGCACTTCTCTTCTCTGTGAGGCCATCTAAATGGATTTTCTTATTCAAATTTTCAATATGAGCAATAACTTCATGTTTTTTTTATGAACATCCCCAAACTCTTTCCGGTTCCAAGTCTTGATTTTGGATTTAATGTATTGCAGTATTTTGGCAAAATAGAACATCTTAGTCCCATGCCTAGGTTTACCTTCCTTCCACCATTGTTGCACATGAGGTCTAAAGGAAATGTCTCTAAGCCACATTAATTGAAAATGAAAAGGAGAGAAACTCACATTGGTTTTCCACATTTCCACCATGACTGGCCAATGATCCGAACCAACATTATTAAGAGTCTTCACTTTAGGAATGTGACCATGGATTAAGAAATTTTCAGAGAGCAAAAACCTATCCAATCTCTCCATTATACAAGCTAAGCCTTGCCTTCTGTTAGACCAAGTCATAAGGCCATTATCTAGTTGGATGTCCACAAGATGGAGGTTTGCAATATATTCGCTCATGAGGTCAGTGCTTTTGTCCAAATTTCTATTTCCCCCCTTTTCTCATCCAGAGAGAGGATGGTATTGAAATCTCCTCCGATCAAGATCCAAGCTTCAGGAAAATGAGAGATAATATGAGTTATATCCTTCCACTATCTTCTTTTTTCCTCCAAAGCAGTCGAAGCATAAACAGTAATGCAGAGCATAATTTGGTTGGAATGTCTACTTTGAATAGCTATAGCCAACAGACCCCAACTGCCAACCATATGGTGAATAACTACCTCTTTTGGGTCCCAAAGACAAGCAATGCCACCAAAAGTCCCCTAGGAACTGAGGGAAACCACTTTTCCAGCTGGCCAAATTTTACCGGCAATTGAGTCCATATCCTCCATTGACATCTTTGTTTCTTGAAGGAAAACAAGATGTGGATGATTTATCTGAATCATTCTTCTAATTTCATTTTGTTTTGAAAGACTCCCTTTGAGTCCTCTAATATTCCAAGTGATGATCTTCATTAATACCAGGGCTAAAAAAGTTGGGAAGGGCATTAATCTTACCTTCCTCTACAAGCTTTTCACCTTCTTTTACCATATGATATTGATTGGTCTTGCGACCTACTTTTTGATTAGAATCCATCTTCAATTTTTTTTCCTATTTCTTGACTTATTCCAATTGAATCTGAGATGGCTTCTAACCTTGAAGAATGCTCGTACACAACCAAAATTTTACTAGAGGGTTCAACAGAGTCTATATTGGGACTTGTATTATTTGAAGTTTTGACATTTAAAAGATTGTTTTTCTTGTGTAAATTTTCTCCCTTTTTTTCTGTTGAAAACCTTTGATTTGTTGGTTTGTCTCTCGAGTTCTTCCCTTCATATTTAAATTGTGTTTCTAAGATTTTTGTTTCCATTATTTCCTCTTCCTCACTTGGGACATCATTTGTGGAAAGGATTTCAAACATATTAGCAGATGACTTTGATTGATCCTTCATAACTGGTTTTTTTTAGTGTTCTTCTTCTTAGGCATTTGGAAACCTATTGAGTTTATATCTTCTTTCTTTTGATCAGGAATTTTATTTGGGCAAGCACTGGCCAAATGACCATATTCATGGCAAATTCTACAACGAAAAGGAATGTTCTCATAGTCCACTACTTGCTCCCAAGTGTCTTCCCCAAATTGTAATGTGATATTTTTAGGTAGGGGTTTGTCAAAATCCATTAAAACACAAATCCGAGCATAAATAATATGTTCAAAATTTTGAGTACAATCAACAATCATCATAAAAGTTCCTAAAGAGTTTCCAATTGAAGAAAAAATAGTAGGATTCCAAAATTCAATAGGGAGGCCAAAGAGTCTAACCCACACGGGAGCTATAGAAGGCATCTCTTCTTCGACTTTAAATTTAGTATGCCAGGGCTTCATGAAAAGCCCTGCCCTTCCAAAAACCAAGGACCCCCTTGAAAAGTTTTCTCTCTATCTTCATTATTAGCAAATAAAACAAGAAAATAACCATTTGGATAAATAGAGATTTGTAACTCACCTTTAGTTTTCCAGCTTTTTGCAGCCCAAACTTTGAAAGCAGATAGGCTCGGACGAAAACCCATGAACCGACAAATTAGTCCTCTTTTTTCCAAATCTTCAATGCCAGTCTGAATGTTACCCATATCAAGCTTAACAATAGGAGTTCCATCACCTGCTTTAAGACATCCTGACTCCATTTTCCTGGGATCAATATTAGGCATTCTTAGAGGTTTATGGGAAGCCCTAAGATTGATATTAGCATTGGGCTGAGGCTGTCCACCATGGAGGGCATCCCTAAAATTCATTTTTGGGGCTGAGTCTTCGAAATTCTTACCCTTGACAGGGGTTTTCACAGTAGAATTATTTTGTGGGTGCACCTTAGCACCAGATTCACTTGAGATATGAGCCATTTTTTGATCAACTGCTTGAAACTTGTTTCGTGATCTCTTTAATCCTTGCCCTAGACGTCGTGGAAAGGTATGGTTTTCACTTTTCTTTTGTGCAGCAAATTGGAAGCCGTTGTCACTCAAGTTCACAGTATGATCTATTGAAAGATAAATTTCTAACCCATCTTGGATCCCCTGCAACATTTCCTGCTAAAATATTGAGCATAAACCACAAAAATATTGGCCGCTAGGGCCCGAAGGCCCTAAAAACCAACCTCTGGAGCTGCTTGCACTCAACCCAGATGAAACCCTCGCATAGCCGCTTGCCAAAAATCTCGTTCACACATAGGGATGCGCTAGGATCTGTGTTGCTCCAAATGATATGAAAATTGGTGGAGACGTTCTAGGGTTTTTCAGGCATCTACCCTCAAAATTTCAGCTCAATCCGAGTCCGGATGAGTGAGATATGGCCGAAACAAGTTCGATAGTTTGGGCAGTCCTGCGAAAAATGTCCCTCCTCTAAAATGAAAGTTTTAAATCTCGTTGGTATTGCCTTCTCCTTTAAAATCTAAATAAAATTACACAGACAACAATCACATCGAATAAGCTCCACATTGTCTTTTATTTAAAATTATATTTAGTTTTAATGATTTTTTATATATTTTCATAGTAACATCAAACAAAACCAATGGAATCATCTTTACAGGTTACATATTCCTCTAGTAAGTATAGTTACACTAAATTAAATTTTATTGCATCATTTTTTACAATAGTTTTAAATAAAATTTTGTTGTAAAATTTTATAGGGGAGTCAACTCAATTAACCCATACAAGATGACAAGTGATGTTGTCATTGCCTCCACCATGACCACACTTGATGAGAGGCCAACAATATATGTGTGGGAAACAATTTTTTTCTATAAGGGGTCAAGGAGGAGCACAAAGTCAAATTTTGTCAGATTTTCCAACTTTTTCTCTTGGAAATATTTTAAGTCTATATGACATTTTAGAATTGGCTGATCCTCCACTTAATGAGGATTATCTTTTTCAGAGTAGCATTCCTAACTTTGAGTTTTTCAAAGCCACTAATGTGATTCAAGATACATAAAAGCATAATGAAGCACAATAAATTGAAGGGTTAGCTACCATTGTAGAGAGTTCATCCCCTCCCCATCGAACCGACTACCCGCTTCCTCTCATTGATGATGAGAAATTAAATTTTTCAAAAGATATTTTATTGTCTGATAATTGTGAAGCAACCATTAAAGAAAATGTGCTTCAAGATATTGCAGAAATAAGAGAGTAGAAGTATCAGGAAAAGGTTTTGATCAAGAAAATAAATGCCCAAAATATTTTTTCTTAAAAATATAGGGCATTTTTCATTGGTGGAGAACGAATCACAAAAGCTTGATGCTTTGTCATATCAAGCTAAATATGGCAAGGTGAAGGCCACATTTGTGTATAGTTATGGCATTTTAGATATTCTTTTGAATAGGTTATAAAACCTCAATGTCGAAGCCCAAACATATTTTAATCAACGAGTTATTGATAAGGAAAAAGAAGTTGTAGAGACTATAAGAGATGTTGCCGAGATAAGTCATATATTTATGCGTAAGAGTTATTTTTCCTATTTTTTCCTATATTTTTCAACTAACATATTTTTATTCTATTTTGCAATCCAATTTTGATAACCTAAAGAAGCATATGAACAACCTGAATGTTTATATAAACACTACAAAAAAAAATACAAGTGATTGTTAAATTAAAAGAACAACTACAAAACAAAATAAAAGAGACTAATGCCCTCAAGAGGATCATAAAAGAACACAACTTAGATACTGATATTTTGCTTAAACATAAGGAGAAACAAATGCCTTCAACATTAAAATAAGATCTTGCAAAAGAATAAAGGGTATTGTTGATGGATTTGGAAACAACACAAGAAACCCTGATAAGAATTGGTGCACTACAAGAGCAAACTATTGAGGAAACATAACCTCAACCTCAAGGAGAGAAAAAAGATGCTCCAGGCCCCTGTAGATTGAGAAAGTGAACAAAAATTTCAATAGTTAACTGGAATTTTTGTTGTATAGAAGTCAACAATTTTATAAATTATAATAATATGCTTTTCAACATAATAAAAATTACATTTTTCTAAATTTGTGTATTGTTTTTTTTAAATATTGTTTCGATTTATAGTTGTGTACTGGTTTATATTTTTTTACCATTGAAACTATGGAATTTTAAAAATAATGATGTTTAAATTTGATAATATGGATGAAATTATGTTTACTGTTGGAAATTTAGATTAATAATTATGATAACCCATTCTATAGAAATGGTGTCCATGGTGGATGAAATAGAATATAGATCAAATTTCTTTTTTAACTTTTTAAAATTTCGATGTAATGAATTTCTAGTCAAGATGGACATAGGTAAAAACTTCTTTTGAAGAACACAAGCTTATACTGAGAAGGGGGGTGAACAATATAATATCAACTTTTACTTTTCTTTCCCAAACAATATTATCTAATAACGATAATATCAACAACAATAATCATAGTAATGCACAAATCATTACATACAATAGAGACACAAATTTAACATGGTTCACCCAATGTGAGCTACTCCACAGATAAAATATTTCCACTAAAATTTCCTCAACAAATATCTTGGGAATCAGTTCCCTATTACAATGTTTATGGACCTTTGTCCAAAGGAGACACCAATCCCCTAATGCTCTAATTTGTGGATCTCTATCCACAGGAGAACTCTTTCCAATTTTCTTGGTTCGTGGAACTTGACCCTAGAGAACTCTTTCTCCTCAACTGGTTTGTGGATCTCTCTCCATAGAAGAATTCTATCTTCCTAGCTGGTTCACGAATAACACTCCATAGGAGAACTCTTTACCCCTAATATGATTCATGAAACTCTATCCATTGGAGAACTCTTTTCCCTCTACTCTAGTTCATGGAACTCTATCCATAGGAGAACTCTTTTCCCTCTACTATGACTGGTGATATTCTAGAAGAATTATGCTCCCATTGCACTGGCTTATGGATATCTCTCCACATAATACCTCTATCCTCATTGCCTTGGATAATGGATCTCTATTGATTGGAGACTGCTATCCTCTGCTTTATCACCTCCAAAGCTTGCTCTCAACTCTGTCTCAGATCTACACCAAACTCTGTCCCAAGTGTAGTATAAATCTGCTCACAAATATTTGTCTCAAATTTGTTCTCAATCCTTAACACAAAGCTTGATCCAATCACAAATCAACTCTGCTTATATTTACCCCAAGCCTTAGCACAAAGCTTGAACAAATCAACAAATCAACTTTGCTTAGATTTTCCCCAAGCCTTAACACGAGGCTTGAAAAAATCAACTCTGCTTAAATCTACCTCCAAGCCTTCTCAAATATTTGCTCAAATATGCCTTCAAGTCCTATCAAGGACTTACTCAAATCTACCTTCAAGCCTTCTCAAAGACTTTCTCAGATCTACCCTCAAGCCTTCTCAAAGACTTGCTCAAATATACCTTCAAGTTGTCTCAAGGACTTACTCAACTCTGCTCTCAATCCTTCACAAAGACTTGCTCAAATCTGCTCAAAACATATGTTCAATCAATCTCAGATCTTGCATACAATGTTATCAAATGCTTTGTCTAATCTTCAAAGTAATTCCTTAAACTTGAATCAGTTTAGACATATTCTATTCAAAATTCATTTAACCTCTGGAACATATAGAGAATGATGTACTCTATCAAAAACTCAACATGTTCTACTCAATCATTAAGTTTGTCACTTTCACAAATCTGATTTCTAATGTTTGCATATTCACTTTAAATATCACTCAAAACTAATGCTCAAGAAGATCCACTCAATCATTCAATCAATGAAACACAATTTGCTCATAAACCCTAAATAAGTGTTTTCACACTTCTTCAAACAAAGAGCACAATACGGGTCTCAAACCTAACTCAAATAATCTTCAATATCTATCTCAAATGTTCTCACAAAGATAATTTGTTTTGCAATCCTAGCACAAATGGTTCTCGCTCGTTATCTCAAAACTTCCCAAAACTCTTTTAGCAATACACACTAGATTTTTCTCAAAAATTTATCTTAAAGATTTCCAAAACCATTCAACAATGAGGTACACAAAACTTGCTCAAAATTTTCAACACTGCTTATCAAACAATCATTTCACTCCACCTTATATTTCACACACTCATTTCAACCACTTTAAACAAATTATGATTTGCCCATACTTCTTATTTGATTGATAAAAATTATCCACAAAACCTGTCTTACAACCAAATCCTTTTGCCAATTCAAGGTTAGATAGCAACGGTCTATCTCAAAATCTTCATAAGAATATTCACCTCAATAAATATTTCTCCATACAATGCCAAATCACTTATACACCTTATTACTCCTATCTTAAAAATAAAATTCATCAACAAGAGTTATTAATCACATAAACAAGAATTCTCACATCCACCTTATAACTTCTTTTTAACAATAAAGCACTTTAAATAAATTTAAAATATTACTAACCCTTATGACTCCCAACTATGAGCATACACAATAATATTTATTTAACCCTCATAAATTTCAAATCATGGGAATAAAAACTTTAGCAAAACCTTATAACTCCTAACTATGGCAACTAATGCAATTTATTTAAACCTTATAACTCCCAACTATGGCAAATAATAAAAATTTATTTAAGCCTTATAACTCCCAACTATGGCAAATGCACATAATTTAATGAAAAAATCAAATGTCATTGTCATCGCTCGAACCTACGACCTCCTAGTCCTGTGCACCCTAACACAAGGGCCACTGCCATGTGGGCTATGTTGCCCCATGTGAACCAAGGTCCACGTGCTACTTAATGTCCTTATCCATTGATGCAAAATTTGAAAGGTCTATGCCCAAAACATAATCGTTGCGTAGTTCGAACTTTGCACCTTGCTACTCCCAATGCGTTGCACAAGCCAACTCGGCTGCCACCTCACTTCGATGGGGATAGGTGCCTTCCATGGTTTGACCTTCTGCTCACTCTAAAAATTGTGAACACCTGCGCCTTCCTTACTCCATGCTTCTTCTAATTTAATCCTTGAAATATAATTCCTAATAGCTCCCTAGTATTATAAATTGAGAGTAGTTTTAATAGAATCTTTTATCTTTCAAAACTGTTGAGGTTGACTACCTTATGACTCCCTAGTTTTGAGTATATGATCAAATTTGATAATGTCTTTTCAATTCTCAAATTTTGTAGAATACCTTGTATCTCCCAAGTGTTTTGAATATGTGATCAAATTTGATAAGATATTTTCAATTCTCAAGTTTTGTAGGATCAAATCCCTAGTATTTTGAATGTAAAATAGCTTTGGTAAAATACTTAGCTTTCTAATTTTTCTTTTGATTTGAATCCTTTTTGTCTCCCTAATGTTCAACTTCAAGATAAATACTTTATTTCATCTTATTTATGAATAGAAAGCTAAAGATAAATTTTGATGCAATTTTAATTGATAGAATTTTCTATCTTCAAGAACTTTAAGTTGGATTCCTTATGTCCCTTAAATTTGAATAAGAGACTTCCAACTTTCTAAAAACTCTATGTTGTGCTTCCTATGTCTATCAATTTTCAATAACATAGTTTTAAAATTTCAATAATCTATGTTGGTGATGAATTATTTATAAACCCCTAATTAGAAATTTAGAAAAACAAAGATATTTGAAAGTTTAATATTTCAATTTCGATGTGGAAAACCTTATTCCTCCAAGTCAAATTATTTGCAAATATTTCTATGCTTGAATTTCAAATAAAGCAATTTCAAAAATCTTTCAAATTAAAGTCTCCTTACATAAAAAAAAATAATAAATCATCTAAGGTTGTAATTCATAAATTCACTTCCTTATATCTCTATTCATTTAATTAATCTTATGTATAGTAGATTAACTAAACTTAACTTTAGTATTGATATACCTTATACCTCCTTGACCTTTATAAAATGCAAATTGATTTAAATATTTTGTACCTTCTTGAAAATGGAGCACTATGTATTCGGTTTGCTTCTCCTATGATTGCAACTTGCACGCTATTTTAGGCATTATCTACCTTTCAATATTCAATGCTAGATGGGTGGGAAAAACCTTTGGCAAAGCGCATGAACTAGGGTTTCTGGAGCTAGGGAAAAACTAGGGCATCAATTGGGTAGCCGAAGATATTTCTGGTTACTATGGATTTGCAGACAAGATTGCTGCCCTAGGAGGGTCCAATGGGGACACCTCCGGATCCTCTTCTAGAGAGATATAGTTCTTATGTAGATTTGTTAAAGGATAAATCTCCATCAAAGACTGAAGAATCACAAAAAACTACATTAAAAATGCTCTTTACGACTGCGAGAAATAGATCAACATCTCAACGAGTTAATGGATGCTTGCCACAGTTAGAATCAAGGCCAAAGATTTTCATTGAGCAAAGGATGGTTGAAGAAACAGTTTTATATAGAGCCAATCATGATCTGATCTCAGAAATTCATGGGTATTCGCCCTACCTTGAATTTTTTGCATTCCCGGGTCCGACAAAACTGGGAGCCTCTTGGTGAGTATTCTTTATGGTTTATTAGCAATGGATATTTTATTGTTAGTTTTTCTTCACTGGCCGATAGAAATAGGGCTTTCGAATTAGAAAAGAGGAATCATGGTCCAGTAGGATTATTTGTTCAACCCTGGAGAGTGGGATTTGATCCTTGAATTGAACCCACTATTTTCCTGGTTTGGATCTTTTTGTATGCACTTCCAATGGAATTTTGGAGTGAGTAGGTTTTGGAAATTATCAGTAATTCCCTTGGAAGACATTTGGGTGTTTCCAAAGACATAATAGAAGGAAACACAGTTGTTTATGCAATATTATGTGTGGAAATGGATCTTAGCCAGCCTCTACCGACAGAGGTGGAACTTGAAGTTGCAGGACTATCTTGGATTCAACAGCTGTATTATGAGGCATTGCCCTTCAAATGCAGATTTTGCCACAAATATGAGCATTTGGCCCGATCTTGCCCAAATAATATGAACACAAAAATGGAGGCTCCTCTAGGAATGTCAAATCTTCCTAAGGAGGGTAAGTCAACAATAAACAAAGAACCAACCAATATTTCTCAGGGTAAAGAAGCACGAGAGATGGTTTTGAACGACCCAAAAGAAGGAGAAGGCAAAAGAAAAAAGATGGTAAAGAGCAAACCCAACACAAGCCCTCCAATGGGTATGAGATATTTAAGACACTAATGGACCAAGAAGAACAATTCATGGAAGGAGTGGATGGGAATAATGAAAATAATAGCATCCATGTTCAAGCTCCTCTTTCATCTCCCCCCGTCATAGAGCAGGTAATTGAGTACAGTGAGTTACCACAATCAAAGAGTGTAGGGGCATTGATAGTGCATAACCAAGAGCAACCAATAATTAAGGATGTCAGCATGGGAATAGCAGAAAATAACAAAGAAAGGCCAACTTTAGGTATTACTCAGGTGGAAAAGAGATAAAAAAAAAGCAACTCTCAAGGAGTGGGTAGAAAATCAAATAAGGAATTGCTAGCAGTTCAAGGAGACAAAATGATCACTGGAGGATCGGTGATGCCAATAGATTCTTACTACTCTCAAGGTAACCAATGATTATACAATCATGGAATGTTAGGGGTTTAAAAAATAGAACCCATCAATTTGTTGTTTGAAGACTCTTAGAAAAATGTAAAACTGATTTTTTGCTTATCCAGGAGACAAAAATGTCATTAGATCTTATGTGTAAAATAGTTAACAAAATTTGGAGGGGTGCCGGTCATATGGAAGTGGCTACCCAAGGTGCCTCAGGGGGGATAGTTACTCTTTGGAACTCTCTTGAATGGACTGCAATAAAACATATAGCTTGGAGGGGTGTTCTCACATCACATTTTAGAAATAATGTCACAATCGAACATGTTTTATTCATAAATTTTTATGGGGCTCAAAACCTAGATGGTCAGAGGCTTCAATGGAAAGTTGTGCATAACATGAGAGTCTCAAGGGAAGATTTATATTGGATTATTGTTGGGGATTTTAATGCTAAATTATCCTCTAGATATCAGGAAGGGGGAACCCCAATTTTGGACCCAGGGGATCGACTTATGATTGCCCAAGTTCAGGCATTACACTTGGTGGATATTAAATGCCCTGGAACCAACTATACTTGGACTAATAAGAGGAGGGAGCCACATAGCAGGAAGGTGAAGTTAGACCGTTTTTTGGTTTCAGAGGAGGCATTTGTAAAATGGAATATAAAATTTTAGATTTTGGAGGGTCCAGTTTCAAATCACTTTCCCATTTTGTTGGAAGGAGGGATCAAGATAGTGCAGCATCACAAACCATTTAAATTTGAAAACTTTTGGTTAAAAAAAGAGGAACTTCGAAATAAAATTCCACAGTGGTGGGAAGAAGGTCGCCCAGCATATGGGACAGCAATGTTTAGATTTCACAAACAACTTCATTATGTCAAATATCAACTAAAACAATGGAGGCGAGCTAACAAGACAGACTTCTAGGTCCAAAGAGCTCCATTGGTGGCCAGATGGGATGAGGTTCAAAAACACTTTAGGGAAGGAACAATTACAGAGCAGCTCAAAGAAGAGGATGATGCATTGCGTAAAGCGGTTGAGGACATTGACAACCAAGAGGAGACCTACTAGAAACAGAGAGCAAGAACCACTTGGTTATTAGAAGGTGATAAAAATACCAAATTTTTCCATCGGACTGCTTGTGCTAGGAGATAGATGAACAACATGGAAACTTTTCAAGATGAGAACGGACACTCCTTTGATACACTTCCAAGTATGCATTTCCATTCAATGGATTATTTTTCTAAACTATTTAAAGAAAGTATGGTGCAAGATGAAGAGGCTCAAAAAGATGTTATTGTTGTCATACCCTTTGTTATCTCTAAAGAAAAAAAATCAGACCCTACTTAAACCCATTGATAGAGAGGAACTGAAGAATGTAGTCTTTGGAATGAGTACCGAAAAAACTCCACGTCCAAATGGCTTTCCAATTGAGTTTTTTCAGGCCTTTTGGGATAACTTGGAGGAGGATGTAATGGTTGTTATAGAGGAATCCAAAGGTAGTAAAAGAATGCTTAAAGCATTAAATCATACTTTCATTACCTTAATTCCAAAAGGGGATGAGGGGGTACATATTTCAGATTATAGACCTATTGCCTTATGCAATGTCATATATAAAATAATCACAAAGGTAATGGCTGAGCGGCTAAAACCTCTTCTACATAACATTATCTCCTTAGAGCAAGGGGGTTTTGTAGAAGGTAGGCAGATCTTGGATGGTGTGGTTCTAGCTCAGGAGGCAATCCATTCAATGCAAACTTTTGGTAATAGAGGAATGTTCATAAAATTAGATATGTCAAAGGCATATGATAGGGTGGAGTGGAGCTTCTTTTCAAAGATGATGGCAGCCTTTGGTTTCTCTCAGGATTGGATAGAATGGGTCATGAGTTGTGTTTCTATTCTGACATACTCAATGTTAATCAAGGGTCTTCCCTTGCAATCATTTGGAGCCACTCGAGGCCTTCGTCAAGGAGATACTTCCTCTCCCTATATTTTTCTCATATTGGCTGAAGGATTGGGTAGAATTTTCTTGAGGAGAAGACAACAAGGTTTGCTAACAGGTATCAAGGTGGGTGAGGAAGTTTTGACTCACCTACAATTTGTGGATGACACAGGATTGGTGGGAGTAGCCAGCTTCAGGGAAGAAATAATTATTAGAGATACTCTTAATGTCTACCTTAGGGCTACAAACCAAGTCATCAATGATAAAAAAACCAAAGTGGTCTTTTTCAATCTTGATCAAAGGCTTCAGGACAGAGTTTTAGAGATCTTGGGATTCACAAGGACTTCTCTCCCAGTGGTTTACTTGGGGGTCCCTTTGCATTTTAAAAAACTAAAAATAGATATCTAGAGGAGTATTTTGGATTGTATCAAGGAGATAATTAATCATTGGTCTCACAAATGGTTAATATATGGGGGTAGATTAACTTTTTTACAGTCAGTCATTCAGGCCATGCCAATTTATAAATTTTCTATCCTTGCTGCCCCACATACTATATGGAAAGAGTTGGACAAGATGGCTAGAAAATTTTTATGGGAAGGAGTAAAAGGAGAGAGGAAATGGGCCTTAGTAGTATGGGACAAAGTAAGCCATCCCAAGGTAAAAGGAGGTTTGGGACTGAGAAGATCAAAGTTAAATAATAAATCTTTGGCTGGAAAGCTTTACTGGAGGTGGATTTCCCAACCAACTTCTTTATTCAGTAGAATATTAACTAGTAAATATTTGGGACATGTAAACCCAAATGAGGTGGGTCATTTCACTTTGGATGGTAATGGATCCTTAGTGTGGCAGGCTCTCAAGTTAGGATCTTAGGTAGTAAAAGATAGATTATTTTGGAAAGTGGGGAGAGGGGAGAAGGCACGATTTTGGACAGATTCATGGGATCAATACCCACCTATCATTGTTGAATTTCCTAAATTGCAACCAATAAAAACATCCATAGAAACCAAGGGATGGGTCCAAATTGAAAGTTATTTCACCACTAGTCAACTGGGGGATTATAAGTTTAAGCAGTTTAAGAAGTTGGATGAGTGGCCAATTTCAATCCCTCCGAATTTGGCACCCATCATGACTAAAATCTTGACAGAAATATTTCTAATAGGTAGAGATGAGGAGGATGAATTAGCTTGGGGCTATGGGAGCCTTGGTGTATACACAGTGAAGGACGAATATGATAAGATCCTTCCAGAGCCTCCCTCTCATACATATCAAGTTGAGGATTGGAGAAATATTTTGCAGTCCAAAGGTTGGCCAAAAGTAAAAAATTTTGTCTGGTAGTTCATGCATAATGGAATTATCACTTTTGATAATCTTAGATGTAAGGGAATCATCGGTCCATCTCAATGTGTCTTATGCTACAAGATCGAGGAAACAGCTGATCACTTGATGTTTGAGTGCCCATTCACGTGCCAGATTTGGGAGAGATGGTTTTTATATTTTAAAATTCAAGTTAATGGTGACTTGAATCGAATTAATATTTGGGAAAGATGGAAGAGGGGTAGATTTAAATCCAAAGATATTTGTATTGTTTGGGATCTTGGATTAAACTTTATTTGGTGGCAAGTGTGGTTGGAGAGAAATGCTAAAAAATTTAGAGAAACTTTTTCTTCTTTAGATGGAGTTTGGCAGGTCATTTGGAGCAAAGTCACGTAAACTGTGGCGTCTATGCTAAAGAGGAAACTCAGGTTGTTATTGGGGCAATGGAAGAGAAAGTTGAAGTGCAAGAGGGACAAGACAGAGCTAGTTGGAAACCACCCCCTGAAGGTTGGATTAAAATTAATACTGATGGAGCTGCAAAAGGCAATCCGGGTAGAGCTGTAATTGAGTGGTTTGTCGGAATCATGTTGGAACAGTGCTCTATTGGGAACTGCAAGGCTTGGGAAGAGCCACAAACAATGAAGCAAAAGCCTTAGCTATCAAATCTGCTTCTATTTGGGCAGTAAAACAAGGCCACAGGAGGATAATACTAGAATCATATTCTCAAATAATGGTTGGAGCTCTAGATTGCATGCGGAACTTTGCTTTGAAAGCATGGAGGTTGAGGATTCTTGTCACTCAAATTAAGGAATTATGGAGGGAATTAGATGATGTGATTCCAGTTTATGTGAGTAGAGATCTAAATAAAGTGGCAGATTTCCTGGCTAAGATGGGTGCTGAGAAGGAGGTAGGGGTTCAGTGGCACAGTGACATGGCTATTGAGGATGAGGTGATTAGGCAGGGTCTTGAAAGGTCCTTAAGCTAATGATCAAAGAAAAAGCAAAACACTACAAGGAGAAAGGTTTCGTGATATCGCGACATGTTGCTTTCTCGTGGTCCAATGCAAATGGAGAAAGCAAGGAGGAAAAAGTGTCGCGATATCGTGACATGTTGCAACATCGCGGACAAAGGAGGAAAAGGTGTCGCGATATTGCGATAAGATCCATCGTCACAGCCAAAGGAGAGAAAGTGTAGTGATATCATGACATGTTGCAACGTCACTGCCAAAAGAGAAGTGTCGTGATATCGTAACATGTTGCACCGTCACGGCCAAAGGAGGAAAGGTGTCACGATATCGTGACATGTTGCATCATCAAGGCCAACGGAGAAAAGGTGTCGCGATATCGCGACATGTTGCGTCATCGCAGCCAAAGGAGAAAAGGTGTCGTGATATCGTGACATGTTGCATCATCACGGCCAAAGGAGAAAAAGTGTCGTGATATCACGACATGTTGCATCATCACGGCCAAAGGAGAAAAAGTGTCACGATATCGCGACATGTTGCATCGTCGCGGCCAAAGGAGGAAAGGTGTCGCGATATCATGACATGTTGCATCGTCACGGTCAAAAGAGAAAAAGTGTCATGATATCGAGACATGTTGCATCGTCGCAGCGCAAAGAGAAAAAGTGTCGTGATATAGCGACATGTTGCATCGTCGTGGCCAAGAGAGAAAAAGTGTCGCGATATCACGACATGTTTTATTGTCACGGCCAAAGGAGAAAAAATGTCGTGATATCGCGACATGTTGCATCGTCACGACCAAAGGAGAAAAAGTGTCATGATATCGCGACATGTTGCATCGTTGCAACCAAAGGAGAAAAAGTGTCACGATATCGTGACATGTTGCATCGTCATGGCCAAAAGAGAAAAAGTGTCACGATATCGTGACATGTTGCATCGTCGCGGCCAAAAGAGAAAAAGTGTCACGATATCGCAACATGTTGCATCGTCGCAGCCAAAAGAGAAAAGGTGTCACGATATCGCGACATGTTGCTTCGTCGCGGCCAAAGGAGAAAAAGTGTCACGATATCGTGACATGTTGCATTGCCACGGCCAATGGAGGAAAAAGTGTCGCGATATCGCGACATGTTGCATCATCATGACCAAAGAGAAAAAGTGTCGCGATATCGCGACATGTTGCATCATCACGGCCAAACGAGGGAAAAAGTGTCACGATATCGTGACATGTTGCATCGTCATGGCCAAAGGAGGAAAAAGTGTCACGATATCGCGACATGTTGCAACGTTGCGGCCAGAAGAGGAAAAAGTGTCGCGATATCACGACATGTTGCATTTTCACGGCCAAAAGAGAAAAGTGCCGCTATATCGCGACATGTTGCATTTTCACGGCCAAAGGAGAAGAAGGAAAAAGTGTCGCGATATCGCGATAAGTAGCATCAATAGACCAAACCGACCCCCTGGCAACATCTCACATTGTGTAAACATTGAAACTTGTAGGATCGTGCCTTAGGCCAATGGGGAAGGAGTCTCTCCACTCTTGAATGTCAGATTCGCCGACTCCCCTGTTAGCTAGGTAATGGTTTATGAGATTTGGCTCCAATGCAAATCTTCTTTTACTATTGTAAGCATGTGTTCTCTCTGACTAAGGCTGGGAAAAGTCTCTTCCCAACTTGTAAATGATCTTTGTTTTAATACAAGTTTTTTCAAATTATTACAAAAAAAAATATTCAATGCTAGATGATATTTTTTCATTGCATTTAATATTCTTCCTTGTGTATGGTGCTCTCTTTTTCTGGACTTTGATTGTCCTCCTAGTGCTTGTTATATGTTCTTTGATCATTGAATGTGCTTAATATGCATGTTGAAGATCATTTGGGATCCTCCAACCTATCAATATTCCTCTTCTCATGTGCCACATGACACTCAATTTCTTCTTTAGGTGTTTTCTTCTTGCTACATTACTTCTGCCTAGTTTGGTGATGTTATGATAATATGGTCATTACCTTTGACAAGTGTCTTCCTTCCTCAAAGAGTGCTTATAGCTGGTTTGAAGCATTTTCTTTCGCTAAATGGTTACTGGTGCTCCATTTCCTCTGTGCCAAGTGGTATCCAAGTTCTTTCAGGTTCTCAACCAAAGTGACAAATTGTGGCTACGCTCCTCTCAATACTTGCATTTGATTATATAATTTCCTAGCTTTCTTTGGTGCTCAAACTTGCTTGTCCTTCCTTAACACTCACAATATCTTTCGCTACCTGATATTTGTAACTTCCAACTCTTATTTCCTCCAACATACTTTGTAACTCTCCAATGCTTGTTGGCACTTCTTTATTTCTAACGCTTGGTAGTGGATCTTCTCCATCAATGGTTGCTCCTCTTCTATGGTGGTGGCTCCTCCTTTAGTGGCACTTTAATAAATCTTCCTTGGTGGATTTTCCACCCCTTTGCTCGATAGCTTCTCAATGTTGTTCAGCCAGATATTCAAGCTTCTTAACTTAGGTAAATTTTTTTTTTTTTTTTAAATTTATTTATCTCCCAAGAAACTTGTACCTTAAGCTTTGCTTTGGCTCTGTCCTCTAACTTTTTTTTGCTAGAGATTTTAATCCAATGTGAATGTTACCTTCTTCAAGTTTTTATGCCTTTACTTGGTGTATTTAGACACCTTGAGCATGTTGTCTTTGAGCACTTATTCGGATTTCCTTAGACAATAATATTGCCTCCTTTGTTGGCTTGAAGACTCTCTTTTTTGCAGATTTTAATAGCTCTAATGTGGTGCTCTTATAACTTCAAAATGATATGATTTTAATTCTTAAATAATAAAATTTTGTAGCACCAATGTGGCATACCTTTTTTACCTTCTTCCGTATCTAATCTTCTTGGTGATTTGATTCATCTTTTTACTGCTTCAAATTTGTAAAATTTGTAGCTCTCTTTTCTACTTAATTGTTATCTCAAACTTATCAATTTTGTAGCTTTCAATGTTGTTTAAAAATCAGCTTCTATGTTGTCCAAATATCTATAATTTGTAGCAATTATCCTTCTTCAAATGCTGCCAAATCCTTCTTTGCTTTGTTATCCAAAGCTCTCTCAAATCTACCCTAAATTTCTCCAAAAATGTAGCTCTCTTTTCTCCTTCTAATGCTACCCTAAAATCTAATTTTTGTGGCTTCAATTCTCCTCCAAATTCGTTCTCTCGAACTCTAAAATTTGCACCTATTAGTGTTATCCAAATGTTGCCCTCTTGTTGTCCAAAACTCTGCAATTTTTGTAGCTTCAAATATAGTCAATTCCTCCTTTGTTTTTTTGTTCAAATCTATCTCGAAATTCTCCAAAACATAGCTCTAATATATTTCCTTAATGCTACTCAAATTTACAGCTCAAATCTCTTCAAATTGTTGCTTTCAAAATCTAATTTCTTCTCTTTATATTACTATCAAAAAATCTCTTTTTTGGCTCTCCCTATCTCCAATCAATATCCCTTATGCTCTAATACCACTGTTAGATTTTGATGCTAGATACTTAATGAGAAATCAACCACAAGATATAAAATGAGCATGCAATATTAAATATATGATAATGGTAATATACTAAGCATGTAAAACTCATAAGAAACTTTTGTAACTACTCATAAAACTTCCATTAATGAAGGCTCACAAAAATAGTACAATGATATAAAATGGAGGTCTCATACTCTCCATATTTTTTACATGTACTTTGTATCTAGCATATCATCTACTACTCCTCTATCATATGCTATCTACCTTATCTCACACCTTATCTATCAAAGACCTATATAATAAGATGTGACTCTTGACCTTCCACCTACCTATGAATCTTCATCTTCATATTCTATGGACTCATGTACACATGGAAAACATGCACATTTATATCATCAAGTACTTTGCACATTCTAACAATACTTGTGCATTTATTACTTTGCATGAAGTAAAGACTCAAACCCTAATCTAAGAAACACTCCTAATCTAAATATGTGCCCAAGGTGGTACATTAACATGTACCAAATAATATAATATATTCGAACACTCATGAGGGTTAGTCAATTACAAAATTTGATTAACCATTGTTAGTCTAAAATGACCTCATTGTTTTGTCAAAAGTTCTTTATTGATAATATCATTGATTTCAATACCATTGACTTCCACACATTTAGTGAAATTTTTAACAAGAGTACTCATGTATTTGATAAAAAAATAACTTATATTATTGTAGTCAGTAAAATAATCTCAGAACATGGGGTTAACCACACCCATGGCCTTAATTAATTCATCTCTTTGAAAATGGTCTCCTATTTCTCTTGTCAAGGTTTTTATTTTTTTTAATTTAATATTTATATTATGTACAACTACATTAAATTCATTGTATGTTATGGGCATTTGTTCAACATCGTTTGTAGCTATATGCAATTGCTTTTCAAAATAATATAAATGTATCTCCTTTTCATGAACATTAATACAAAGATGATTATTGATGTTGAACTTCAAAAGACTTTTGTATCATTGACGTTTGTTAAAGTTCTCCAACTCTCAAATAAGGGATCCATAAAATATTTTCCATATAAGTACAACCTATCAATATGTATACATATTTGTTTTCTTATCCTAATAAAATTGACAATATAAATGAATCTTTGTTGTGTAAGTTTAATCAAAGTATTCATTTCTTGCAACATTGGAATAATATCACATAATGTGAGAAGTGTTCTTAAGTCAGTCATATGGTATATCAAATATTTTGTCTTATCAATTGCCCTACAATTTGCATACATAAACCCTGCCAAGGATTGATATTCTTTAAAAACTTTATATGTAGGTTGAAACAATGAAATCCACCTAGTATCTACATATTTTAACAATTTTCTACCTTCAGTCACTCCCAGTGCAAACTGTTGAAACTTTGCAAATATTTTTGGACTGCACAAAAAATAAGCATGTATTTTACGAACAAGTTCTTCCACTCTCACAACATATTCAAATGTGCTCACAATTTTATATGTAATATTATGGGAAAATTGATGTTTGAAGTCAAACACAAAGACCATTGTGAAGGATAAAAATTTGCACCATAAACAAGATATAAAACTGAAACACAATGATTAACAAATAAAATGAATCTTTTATTAATTTATCTTTTCAATGTGTTACAAGAGTATCCCCTCAAGGGATTTCATCAGTGATACAATAAATACAATAGGGGTGTTGTTCCCTTTTTCATTAGATAGAATCTAGGTGGAATACATAGATCTCCATGCCAACATAGTATCGAGAGAGCAGGTTTCCTTTTGACCATTGTGTGAAATTTGAATCTAAAATCTTTTGCTATCCTAGAAGTTTGTAACCTACACACAATGTGAACAAAAGTGGATCAGTAGCATATGAAGGGTCCACTAGTGTTTGACCTGTGTTAAATCAAAAATGTGAAAGTAGATGAAATACAGATGCATGCATGCATGTGATAATGTAAATCTAAATTGATGTAAGAATAGGAAATACACAAATCTAAGTTAAGATGCATTGAAAATATAAAAACCAGTCACCTAACCAAGATCATCTTGGGTCAAGACGATTTCAACTACGGACCATTTTACAGTGAGACGGTTACTATCGTGGGCCTACACTTCGGCGTAACCAAGTTTGGGTAGTATTTGAGATGACATGGGGATGTATTATCGATAGATTATTGATGAGTCTAAAAGCGAGAGTGAAGGTGTGACTCATTAATGGCGTAATGGGAACGATCATGCGAGAGAAAAGTGTAGCTTCGAATCCTAGATGGTCATCCAACAATATTGAGTTTAGAAGTAGGAAAGTGTGGTGATTCATTTTGGTAGCACTTCATTGCATTGGCATTCAAATTCATGATCTCTAGAATAGGGGGGAGGTAGCACAATTTTATAGGATCCAAGGCAAGCAACAAATGGAGCAGGGTTATGCACAAGGGCAAATTTCTCAATTTAGAGAAAATTTTAGAATTTTCATAATTTTTATTTTTCTAATTCTATGAACCTAGAGGTCAGCCCATTCGTCCAAAAATCACAAAATCAACATTTTTTAGAGTAAATTTACCCCTATAAAATAAGTTTTTCTGCCTAATTTTTGCCTTAAAATTAAAAAAAAAAAAATTATCCCAACCAATTTACCTCTTATACCCCACTATATATAGGTAACCCTGACAACGACACTCATAGTCTCATTATCATACAATTAAAATAAGGCGACTGACATAAGGCGACCGACATAAGTGACTAGCAGAAGGTGACTGACACGATGCGACTAACACGAGGTGACTATCACAAGGTGACTTTCACAGGGTGATTATCAAAAGTTGACTATCCCAAGGCAACTATCAAAATGTGACTATCACAAGGCAACTATCAAAATGTGACTGTCATGAGGCAACTATCACAAGGTGACTATCACGAGGTGACTGTCACAAGGTGACTATCACAAGGCGACTGTCATAAGGTGACCGACAAAAGTGACTGGTAGAAGGTGATTGGAAGAAGGTGATCAGTAGAAGCAACTGGTAGAAGGCGATCGACAAAAGCGACTATCAAAAGGCGACTATCACAAGCTTAGTTACCAAGTTCGAATTCGTATTCGAGTTCAACATTCTTGAAGTTTGAAAGAAATTTGACATGTTTAAAAATTCAGAATAAAATTTGACATATAAAATTTGATATATCAAATTTTAAAATATTTTTTTATTAAATTTTTTATTTTTATTATATATATATATTATTTTTTTAATTATGTTTTCAATCATTTTTGTTAAGAGATAAAATTTTACTTCTTTAATTACTTTTTTTTGATGAAAAGCTAAATTATATTAATAATAAAGTTTAACATGAAAAAAGTGGCGGGTGGCAATGATCACACCCCTGGAAGAAACAAGCCAACCCTAACCACAGGTTGGGAAACCACAAACCAGAGCTCACTATAAACTAGGCAACATCAATCAAACAGGCAGTGAAACTTGCCTGCAATCAGAAAGTTTGTGGCTACACGTCTACGTTGGAGTCCCATGGAATGGCCAAGGTATGCGGTAATCCATCTGTGTGTCCCTGATCCTCATGAACATTTGAATCTCCCCAGCCTTGTCCTCAAGATCTATCAAGCTGGCAATTATGTGCACTTATATCCCCTGCATTCCAGGCACGATCCTGTGTGCCACCATTAACTTCCACCAGCTCATCCCCGGCACCTCTGGGTGGAGAAAATTATGGTGATTGAATTGGCTGTGCATTCCATCCATCATTGTAGGTAAAATTGTCATGTCCCCAACCTCCCTTTGCATGCACCAGACGTGGCAGTTGATGAGACCTCGAGCGGGAATAGGATGTCTGATGTGCGTTGTTTGGAAAAACCCTGCTAACTGAGCAAGGTGCATTTTTCCAGTCATCCAAAAGTGCCTTCATGTGCTGCCTACTCAATGTCAAGTTTAGCCTGCTTATTGCAAATTTGGAACCATGTATCTTGAAACACCTCTATTTTGTCAGCTAGAGAAAATTCATCAGAAGGAGTTTGATGCTGAAAAACTATCTTGTTTCTAGATTTCCACATGTGAAAAAGAAGACTAATTCGAAATATGTGCCACACTTTGGACAAGGGAAGAACAAATTTAATCTTATCCCCTAACAGAGCTTGCTGCCATGTAAGGGATTCATCCTGGAATTGGGAAAAAAAAGACCATCCCCATTCCCAGGCACTCCTCGCTCTTGTGCAAAACCAGAAAATATGAGGAGAAGATTCATCCTCATTACAGAATGCACATTTAGGGTTTGAAACTCCCAAGTGCCTGAGTCTGTCTCCTAAGGGTAAACTTTGAAAGAGAAGGCTCCAAGCAAAAGAATATTGTTTTGGCTCAAGAAAAGAAGACCAAACTATCTGAAATCGAGCCTTCCAACTAGAAACCGCCACTGGATCTCCCCATTTATCATTAATTCTAGGGACCATTGGCAACATTGGGGAGAGCCACTTGTAACCCAATTTAGCTGAGTAATTCAACAATGGTATATCCGAACACCAGGACCAATCTTTCCACCATGGCCTCTGAGAGTGCTGCCCACACTTGTGCCACATGGAGATAATTTCAATTACTGAGTCATAAGTGAGCTTGTCACCAGTGCTCAACTGAAATTGTTGTTTAAAAAGCGGCCAAGGGATCCAATCCCTCGAGGTTTGAGAATAAAAATCAGAAACTGTAGATATACCTTTTTTAAAAAACTTTTGGGCATGAATCCACGGGACCTGAGCAAGAGGAGTTCCCTGAATGTTAATAACCGAAGACCACCAGATGTTTAAAGAATTGATGGACAGTCCTTTATGGCCTCTTCTTTAATTACTTTGTTAAACTATTTGAAGATAAATATTAAATTATTCAAATGTAATAGTTAAAATATTAAAATTTAATATATTTTATTTTAATAAATTTAAACCTATGAGTTGGATTCCTTTGTTGTTTTCCATGACTCAGGATTATTTTTTTGAGGTCAAAGAAACATCGGGATAGAGTGAAAGCAGCATACACTACCATGGTCATGAACCTAGCAGCAACGACATCTGTTGTTATTTATTTCTCAAACCTTTGACAGCGCAAACAAGGACCATAAATTTCCTTCAAAATGCCAACATTCACTCTCATAACACCTCATAATAAATTCACTCTCATAGCACCTTCAGATCCAGTTGCCGGGACTCGATAAAAGCTTTGGGTTCAAACCCTTCCCTGTCAATCTTATTCGTGATATTACTTGGTAATTGTTTGTCAGTTGTCTTGCTGGTAGAGAAGAAGCGCATGGCCGTATACAGCTCTAGATCCTACGGTCACTCCGCATGGCGCATATTGGACCATCTCTTGGCCCAAACAACAAACAACATCTGAGTGAACCAGCCAGCCAACCAAGACACCCTCGTAAATGAAAAAACCACACAAATTGATTAAAAAAATTGTCGAACATATTCGTTAGGTTTAAAAATTCAACAAATTTCAAATTTTATCTAAAAAAATTGACGAATTTGATAACTAAGGTCACAAAGTGACTATCATAAGGTGACTGTCACAAGGTGACTATCACAAGGCGAGTGACATACAATGACAACCATTTATCGATAAGTTTTTGTTACCATTTATGTTCCTTTTTATACATTTTTGTTCATTGACACTCAATAAGGAGGTTTTCCTATTATTTGGGCACCAATCTCAAGCCTGCTTGGGTCAGATATTCTGTTGTCTTGAATAGTAGTTCTCTCTTTTACCAATTATTTCCATTTTTCAAAATGATGTTCATGTTACTCTTCTATTTATATAGGTAAAATGTCACCTGTTGGCAGTGGAAAGAAGGGAGGCCAGTCTTTCGATAAAAGGAGTATCCTCAAATACTTTCATAATATTTTGAAATCCAGTCAACCATCAACATCTGCACAAATTGAAGGTATGAACGCCTTTACTTACTAACCAGTTAATTTTTGTACATTGTTAATTTTATATATAATGTCTTCATTCATTAAGAAGGGTGATTTTTGGTTGATGGCTTTGTCCATTGTTTATCTATATTTTTAAAAGAAGGTATGCTTTTAAAAAGAATAATGATAATGACCCTGGTATTGACCCTAGTATTATCTCTACAGAAAACATTGTTGACCCTGGTATGCCTCCACTTCCACATATCCACGATAATGAAAAGTCCACAGATGAAAATTTTCTTAAAGAAATGGAACAACAACATGAAGAGATTCCTAAAACTAACATGCCAAATGGAAAACAAAATAATAGTTCTTATGCAGTCCCTACTTTCGAAGAATCTTCTTCTAAAAAACATAAACGTGCAAGGTCATCTAGATGGACAATTAACAGATCATTTCAGCTTGATTGGGTTTCAGATTTTCCATTTGTTGAGCCAGTGCTTCCAGAGAATAGTAATGAGGTAATAACAGAATTGAGATGTGTAATTTGCAGTTGGAAACATGGAAAGGATCACAGATTGCAATTTAAGAAAGATACAGTAGAAAAACATTGTGGAAAGGTTTATATAAAAACAAAAGAAAGTGATGGACCAATACAAAAAAATTATAGGTGGAAGGATGCATCAAAGTGTGCACATATCAGATATGCACAAGAATATGATAAAGCAATGAAACAAAAGCAAACTTTGGTTGAGAAAGGTGCAATGATTCAAGCCCAATTTTAAAAAATGGAAAAGTTCACTTTAGCTTCAAAAAGTTTATAGTTTGTTGTTGTACTCACTATTCTTAAAAAGGGTAGACCTATGTCTGATTTACTTGATTATAAATCTCTATTTTGACTAGATGATGTGCAAAACTTACCCAACGCCCATTGGTCAGATCAAAGTGGTTGGGAAATGGTAAAATATTTGTCATTGGTTGAGCAGGATGACCTCAAAGAGAAAATAAAAAAGGCCAAATTCATTTCACTTTCAATTGATGAGGTGACTATTGTTGACAACACATATTGGATTTGCATGCATGTTTACACATTGGAAAATCATTTAAGGCAACCTCATTTACTTGGACTATGCAAGATGGTGGAAAATTGCAATGCAAAAAATATTTACAATGTTGTTGTTTCTAGTCTAAAGGAAATAGCAGGAATGAATGAAATGGAAATAGCCACTAAGTTAATATGTGTCGAAGCTGATGGTGTTGCTACAATGCAAGGACACAGGAATGGTCTTTGTGTTAGACTACAAACATCTATTACCCCATATTTGATCCCTATTCATTGCATGGCTCATAGAATGAATCTTGCATACAAAATTGTGGATACATTTACAAATGTAGTGAGAGTGGAAGAGCTTGTCCGTGAAATTCATGATTATTTTTCATGCGTAGTCCAAAAATATTTTCAGAGTTTCAGCAGTTTGCACTAGGAGTTACTAAAGGTAAAAAACTCTTAAAATATGTAGATACTAGGTGGATTTCAATGTATAAATCGACATATAGAGTTTTCAAAGAATATCAATCCTTGGCAGGGTTTATGTATGCAAATCGTAGGGCAGTTGATAAGGCTAAATATTTGCTATTTTGAATGAGTGACTTTGAAACACTTCTCACATTGTGTGGTATTCTTCCAATGTTGGAAGAAATGAATACTTTGATCAAAATTGCACAAGAAAGATCGATTTATATTGTGGATTTCATTAGGGTGAGAAAAAAAATTTGCTTACATATTGATACGATGTACGCATCTGGTCAAATTTTTATGGATCCCATGTTTGAGAGTTGGAGAGCATTGACAAACGTGAATGATCCTCAAAACTTTTTGAAGTTCAATATAAATGATCATCTATGTATTAATGTCCATGAAAAGGAAATTCCTTTATATTATTTTGGTCAACGAATGGATATAGCTACAAATGAAGTTGAACAAATACCCATAACATACAATAGATTTCATGTAGTTGTAACAGATATAAAAATTAAACTGAAACAAATAGCAGAATCATTGACAAAAGAAATCAGAGACCGTTTTGAAAGAGATGAATTGCTTGAGGCTATGGGTGTGGTTAACCCGATGTTTTGGGATCCTTGTAATGAATACCAGAATATAAATGGTTTGTTTCTCAAATACATGGGCACTCTTGCTAGCCATTTCACTAAACGTGTGGTAGTCAATAGTATTGAAATCAATGGCATTCTCAACAAAGATCTTTTGACAAAACAATCAAACTATTTTGGAACAACAATGTCTGCTCAAGTTTCACAATTCACTAATCATCATGAAAGGGGTTCTATTTCACGTTTGTGGAAATAATTATATCCTAGTAGTATCCTACAATATACTATGAGTGAATATTTTAGTTTATATGAATTATGTCAAACGATGATTTTAGGATCTATGGAGGATGAAAGGGTATTTAGTGCATTATCATATGTAAAATCTAAAGTTCGAAATAGGTTGGACAAAAATTTGGAAAATTTTTTGAGAGTATATGTGTCGACCTATGAGGTTGAGAAGTTTCCTTATGAAAGAGCTTTGTCATATTGGAAATCTCTGGCAGAGAGAAGAGGTGTCATGAATACTCAGGATGATGAGGATAATGGTAACACTGATGAGACTATGATGACAGAAATTTTTGGTATGAGTGCAGAAGATTTTGCACAATCTAAAAAGAGTTTGTTCCAGCTTCCAGCATTATGATGCAAATATGCTTTCATTTGATTGATTTCATGTATTAAACTATCAGTTTTCAATAGAATATTGGGATTTGATTCATTTATTTGATTTGATGTCACAAATTATGCCATCAGTTTTCAATAAAATATTGAGATTTGATTATATTTTGAGACATGTTTTCATGTATTTTGGAATAGAATATTGATTACAGAATCACATATATTATTGATTTTCACATGTATTTTGATTTCATATATTATGCTATTAGTTTTCAATAGAATATTGAGATTTGATTATATTTTGAGACACGATATTTTGATTTCAAATTCACATATTATGCTATCATTTTTGAATAAACCATGTATTGAATAATCCATGAATTGAAAATCATGTATTGAATAAACCATGTATGGAAAACTAAATATTTGTGCTGCATTTCATTCATTTCAAATTATTTCATAAAACATAAAAGAACATTTTATTGCATCCACATAATTCAAAATTATTTATTCCATTAGTTTTCAACAAAATATTAATTACAAATATTATTTATTTTCACATGTATTTTGAAAACCATGTATTGAATAAAGTATAAACCATGTTTTGAAAAACCATGTATTGAAAATAATGTATGGTAAACCATGTATTGAATAAACCATGTATGGCAAACTAAATATTTGTGCTCCATTTCATTCATTTCAAATTATTTCATAAAAAATAAAAGAATATTTTATTGCATCCACATAATTCAAAATTATTTATTCCATCCACACAATTGATCAAAACATCACAATATTGAAAATAAAATATCAAAAAGTAATACAAAATTTATGGAAATTATCTTTTTGATTCATTTTAAAAATATACGAGTCTTTAAAAAAACTATGCAACATGTTTCTTTTCTCCACATTCCACAAATAAGAAAATAATAGTTCTACTTTTCTTCCTACAAAGTGCCTGAAGTTTCAGTTGCATCTACCTCAATATCCTTTGCTTCCAATGCACCAGCCCTTACCAAACTTTTAGCTATAGTGTTTATCCTTGATAGCAATAAACCTTCTTCCTTCGTGGGATCTTCTCTAAATGGTGCATTCAGCTCTTTCTCATTTTCTTTTACTACAACCTCCACATCTAGGCCCTTATCTTTGATAAACTTCTTCAGCCAATTATTTTCTCGAACAGTGTATTGTAGTCTCTTCTTCACTTCAATAGCATTATTCACACTGATTTTTGTTGTCCTGATCAACGTTTTCATGGTTGTCACCTACTGCTTTAAGTGTTGATAATTAGACTACAAAATACAAGAGAAAAATATTAATATTTATTAAAAATATATATTAAAGAAAAAAATGATTTTCAGATATATGTAAAACTTACATCTGTTGTAAGTCTTGCAGTTTCTGCTACTGCTACTTTCTTCTTATCTAGTTCCCATTCATTGAAATATGCTTGGGCTTCGACATTGAGGTTCTCTAATCGATCCAACATAATGGCCAGAACTTCATCAATGTTTGTAGAATCAGCCTTCACGGTTCCAGATTCAGCTTTACGTAACAGAGCATCGAGCTTTTGTGGCTCATTCTCTACCTTTGAAAATAGCTCCTTTCTATGTGCAAAGTTCTTGTATCAGCCATTTATTGCTTTGATCATAACCTTGGCCCGATATTCCCATTCTCTTAATGTATCAATATCTACAAGAAGATTATTCGTAATAGTAGCCTTACATCTATTTGCTAATAAAACATTTTCTAAAAAGTTTACTTTATCATCATCGTTCGGATGATGATGGGTGTCGACTTGCTGGTGGGGGAAGAGGAAACAACGGTGGCATCTGCTTCAACATTCTCCTCTGCTTCATCATCGATCCCTAGACCATGAAGCAGATCACTTGTCTTTAGTGGTAAATTCAAATTATTCATATCCTGATACATAAAATCATCATCGAGATTCATAGCAAGAGGGCATCTGAGAGGCGCTTTCTACATTTGATAAATTATCAAGTGTTAAAATTGGGAATGATATCCCTAAAATAAGAGATTGAGACACATCATGAGTGTGTGTCTGAAACTGACTGTTGGTTTCCTGATGCGATGGTGTGAGGAACTATTTCCCATGCATGCGAGATTGGTTCCTCACCGGTGGTGCCTGGTGTGAAGTTTTTTGGACTTGTTGTGGATGGACTTGATGTTGATGGGCTTGCTTGCTTTTTTTGTTGTGCACCCGGTGGAGGCATCTATTTTTTTAGTCTTTTAAATCTAGTCGATCCCTCTGCAAAATTTCACATGAAAAATATAAATTAAAACTAGTGTTAAAAACAATGCGATTAAAATAGATCAATTTTAACTAAACATACCCGACTCAGACTCTGCAGCCGTTGTCGTTGATGATGCAAGCATATGCCCTTGCTCTGAAAATAGTTAAAATATTTTCTCAAACTAAATATAATTTTATATCATTAAAATACATTATTTAAAATAGTACTTTTGAATAATAAGGTTACCTTGTGAGTTGGAGGTTACTTCCTCAATGTCGACTACAATAGATGCATGTCCAGAAGTAGCAGGAGTCGTACGTGTATGTTGTCCATCAGGAGACCTCCTACGTTTACGGGTGGGAGTTATTGGTGATGATTGTGATTGCATGTCAGAATCAGTAGACGCTTCTTGAATCCTAATGGTGACATCCCTTTTACTGGACGAGTGAGCTACTCTTCTCTGTTTTCAAAAGAAAATTAGAAAATAACTAGATTGATTGAAAAGAAAGAAAAGAGAGACTATTCCAATAAATAATTTTACCTGTATTTCATTCTCAGGGATGCCAATAGCCAACAAATATGGGTGCAATGCAGTTGGAGGATTTTTTTGTTGAAGATTTTAGTATGCTTCATGAAAAAGACAAAGAATAAAGTTGTTGGAGGTTACTGTATACGTAGATTGAATTTTTTGCATAGTAAGAAGGTCTTGTTTCAGGCGGTTGGAAATGTGAGTGGACCAATCATATCTACCTCCATCAATACATCGAATCAGTAATGACAATGCCCAAAATGACATTTCTGTAGGTCGCCCCTACAGAATAAGCCTTCCCAAGAAAAATTCAATGCAGGCATAAAGAAATTTGTCTGCAATGTTGGAAATGTTCAAACCCCTTTTCGACTTAGAAGAATTAACTAAAAAATAGAGAGAACATTATTAGAGAATGGAAACTACAATACATCAAAATTAAGGATAAATAAAAATGAAATTTTAAAAACTTACCTTTCAAATGGTCTGGATTCACGGCATATTTGGATGCTAGCATTGATTTGTCATCTTCAATCAATGCGTACTGGTTGTTAACAAGGAGATCATCCAAAAATGGTAGCCTTGTTAGTCGTTGCACATCCGAGGGGTTCACAGTAAAAACAATATCCTTGTTATCAACTTTGATCTATACAATGGACACATCATGGTCATAGCAACTAACTATCCGTTGCATCAAGGAGACGTTGATGTCCAACTGTGGCATCTTCATGACTCCAACAACTTCGAAGGTGTAAAGCCAATTGGAATCTCTCCCAGGAGTGCTGAAAATATTCTTGATATTCGAGAAATAGTAGCTCTTGAATGATACTTTGGATGGTAGAGGAGAGGAAGCACTAGCCATTTCTGATCACCCTCTGTAAAAGCTCTGAAAACCCTCTTAAAACACTCTAAAAATGTTGGGAAAATGCTCAGAAAATACTCTAAAAAACCTGGGAAAACCCTCTAAAAAAGCTCAGAAAATACTCTAAAAATGCTCAAAAAAATCTTTGAAAACGCTCTAAAAATACTCCGAAAACCATCTGAAAAAGCTCTGAAACCACTATAGAAAATGCTCTAAAAATACTGGAAAACATTCTGAAATTGCTTTGGAAATCATTGTGTGAAAGGTGAAAAATGACCTTGCTATTCTATTTATAGAAGTCTGCATGGTTGAAGTCGATGGATGCATGACATGTGGCAGAGGAGAGGACACGTGGCAACATTTTATTGATGATCTTTGGCGGTCACCTTCTTCCAGTCGCCTTGTGACAGTTGCCTTGTGACAGTCACTTTAGCCAGTCGCCTTGTGATAGTCACTTTTATCAATCACCTTGTGATAGTCGCTTATGTCAGTCACCATTTGAAAATTTGAAAATTTTGGTGCACAATTTTTAAAAAATCGCCATTATTTGATAATTTTTTTGCAAAATTTTGAAAAATTCGCCCCGACGTTTATACATATTACGACTAGATTCACCCCAATTTTATAAATACATTTTGGGTCCGACCCCTTATGCATAACCCTAAAATTGAGCAAGTGTCAATTAGGGGCAACCTAATTGACTACCACCAAAAAATTGTAGGTGGTAGGTGAAACTACCACCTACAAGGCATGTAGAATCGATGCCAAATCAGGCACAACACTTATAGGCAGTTTGTTGCATGTTAATTTTTTAATTTTTTTTGTGCAACTATCTCAACCCGAGACGGTCCCAAGCCTAAGACTATCTTGGGTCAAGACGATCAGGATTCCCATAGGGGAAAGTTACTTGTTGCTGGGGAAAATCACTAGATTAGCCCTAAGGTTACCCAAAATGGGTTGTAAGGGTTAGAAGGAGGTCTATTTAGGAGTCTCCTTGTGATGATGGGTTTTAGGTGTCTACAAATACCCCTTTTTGGGATTTGTGCCTAAGCACAATGCGAAGCAAAAATAGATGATCTAAAATAGTTGAGTTGATGATGTTAATTGAAAAATTCAATGTGAGATACCCCAATCATGGAGAGGGTGCCCATCGTTGAATCATTGCTTCCAACACATTGATGAATTTGATTAAATTTTTGTAACCTTTCAGTCATAGGTAGACAATATTTATTCTATAAGCTTTAGGCTTTAGACATACCAACTATTTATTTGATTGAGATTTTGCTTGTTGTTGGCCCCAGAAAAAAGGGCATATGATAGTCTTTGGCAATTATTCTTGGACGAACACAATTTTCACTTTTGAGTGTTTGATTGTTGACTTGATTTTGAGATGTGAATTTTGCAGTTATTTATGACGCCCTCAAATGACAAGTCGATGGAGGAGATGAAACATGATGATAGCAACGAGGTGCTTGACAAGACTGAGATGGTTAGCATGGTTGCCTCAGGAAAAAGTAAAATTTTGAGACCATCTCGACCTGATATGGTTTCCTTTTAATTAGTTTTTTTTCTTTTGCACAAAACATGACCATCCTAGATGATCGCGTCTTGCCACACGATCGTCCCGGATGGCCGCACTCGTGAAAAACTATATATAGCAGATTTTACAAAAAATTGTCATTTTCATCATGCGAGACAATAGAAGAGTGATACAAGGAGAAGAAAAGTTAATTTTTTGCAACAAAGTGCTACTAGTTATCGATTTTAAGGACACGATGGGCCCATAAAGCGCATCCATGAGTAGAGGAGCCAATGGAAGAAAGGTAAGGACAAAAATCCTACCTTTTCTTTAATAATAAAATGAACGAAATTAAAAACTAACAAGAAATGAATGGGTGGGATGGGTGAGATGGGGTAGCTTAGGTGAATGAAAAAGTGGGTGGGGTGATGGGTAGATAGCATTTTATGATTTTTCCTTCTCTTTCTCTTTGTTGTTTGTTTTGCTTTGCTTTTTTGTTTTATGTGTAATGGGGACCATATCAGGTATGGACGGTTCCATTTTTTAACCATCTTGACCTAAGACAACCTCGTGTGGTGATCATCTCGACTTGAGACAATTGCATTTGGTGGCCATCTTGGCTCGAGACAATTATGCTTTGTGAATTTTTTTATTAAATATTTTATTGTTGCATCTTGTGAGAGCCTAAAACTAATTCATAAACCATTTCAAGCAAGTCCACGATGCGCTATCTGGTGAGGACTAGGACTAGCTAAAGGACATCAAACTTCAACACACAACTTAACTTGAGTTCATGCATGTAGACCAAGCCTATCTGATGACTTTGATTGATCGATGAGATAGTTAAACTAGCACCTTTAACATGTCCATGGGAGAGATTACAATGACCATAGAGGATTTCTACCAGATTATAAGAGTTCCTATTGAGGGAGAGCAAATAGTTATTGCTCTAACCAGTTAGTGTGAGATAGTGCTATAGAGGGTGTACCGAGAGCACTGGCGACTTGTGGATTATGACATGGATAGCAATGAGGTGAGAGTGGGCATTGGCTATGATACATGCATGTTGATAGCATGATAAACATTACTTATGTTGTTGATATCTAATATGATTCTACCCAACTCTTCTGGCACGAGGTTCCCATGGAACCTGCTAGACCTTATGATGGATATGGTAAAGAAGTCAAGGATCATGGCATGGGGTACTACTCTACTGGCACAACTCTATAGAGAGCTATACAAGATTATACAATGATTTCAACTAGGCCTAGGGTGTAGCTTTCTCCTATAGGTATGGAAATGGGAGCACTTTCGGGTGGATAGGTTGATTGGAATACCTTGGACTACTCGCAAATACATGATGGACCAATATATTCCTTCTGCCATATGGTGGCTACATGAGTGAGAGCAAGGCAAGAGTCACCCCTTTTAGGGTATTCTAGAGCACTACATCGACTCATAGGTTGGATTGTAGTCAAGATATATTATATGGAGACCTTGGAGGGGAGCACTTACCTAGATTAAGGAGGGTGAGCACCTGAGGTGGGTGTGACATGATAGGTGGTTGACGAGGTGACATGGCATAGAGCATGAGTACTTTTAGTACTCATGAGTGACCCACCAGCTCAAGGTGGGGTAAGGTGTACCTAATGATCTAGTGGTGTACAGGCAAAGAGTGAGTGAGATCCAGCTGATATGGCCACTAGCTGAGCCTCTAAGTGAGGAGGTGGATGAGGCCTTGATAGTTTTAGATATAGAGGATCCAAGCACCACAATAGAGTATTATGCTTGGTTGATTACCTCATAACTTAAGGTAGAGGCAACGATTGAAGTAGAGGAGGCAATTGGCAAAGAAGGGGTGGCTAGTGTAGTAAAGGATCCATCTTAGTGATAAGTGCATCATCAAGTGAAGAGATATGAGGGTGGATCTTAGGGAGCCATCGAGGAGGCTCTTACAAGGAGTGAGGAGGAGGACGGATATGATGGGGAGGACCCATAAGAGTAGATTGTTGCTTTGAGAGAGTAGGTTCACATACTTCAGGGTTAGTAGATAAATAGGGACACATCCCATGCCATAGAGCAGATTTTTTGGGAGATAGATAGACAGAGATAGAAGGGTTGGACAGAGGATAAGGACACCTTGTGGTCCTAGGTATAGAGTCTTTAGGAGGATATGGAGAGACTTATGGTAGAGTGAGGTGCTCTATAGACTTAGGTGGTAGGGTTGATAGTTGGGTGGGTCTAACCATACGTAGGTGCACAAACCATAGATTAGGTGGCCTGGTTACAGGTAGAAGTGGCATAATTGCACACTAGGGTAGCTATACACAACTTGTGGCACTAGGAAAATCAAGATTATGTGGGGTGATTGGAGGATGAGATAGAAAAACTTGGTGGATTAATTTTATTGTGAGCATCATCATCTCAATTTCATCGAAGTTGACATAGCGAAGATTTTGGAGACCCTTCAATGAGACTATTTGTGCCACAATTTGCACCATCAAAGACCTCTTAGATGTCAGGGGCTAGTAGATCTAGGCAAACTCGTAGAGATGAGTCTAAGGGCAGTGGGGAGAGCAATGGATCAGGATTAGCTTGAGAATGGATCCTTTGCATTAGATTCAATTTTTGGATGTGAGGTTTGAGGACTCACTATTATTGTAGCCTACAAGCATTTTGTATCATTGATATACTCCTTATATATATATGAGATGATCTTTGTTGATGCCTATTGTATCTTTATTGTGCATGTATATGTGTAATGATGGGTGAATTAATGTAATTGCAGATGACCTTAGATGTATGCTTATATTTGTAGATATGATTATGCATGTATGTTATATGAATGTTTTTGATATGATAGAACTATTATGTATGCATTGCACTATGTATGTATTTTTTTTGGGGGGGGTATTTTTGCTTGTTTTGGAGAAGGGCAAGGGATTTTATTGTTTTTTGGGGATTGTCTCATTTTGGATAGGAGAAAAGGGATTTTTTTGTTGCTTTTTTTGAAGAAGAGCAATGAATTTTATTGCTTTTGGAAATTTGCTCATTTTGAAGAGGAGCAAAGAGTTTTTTTTGGGGGGGAGAGCTTGTTATTTTGTCAAATATTAGCTTTTTAGACCATGCGCATAATAGGAGAGCAAGGGAAACATTTTTCTTAAGAGGTAAGAACTACTTTATAGTTTCATATTTTATTGTTCAAAAATCGTGATTAAGAGTGTGAATATGTGTTGGGTTTTTGAGATATGCAAGGTACACTCAAAGCAAGATCCTACCACCAGATATCAAGATGGTGTTCTACAAAATTTGAAAGGAATACTATGAATGGTTGAATGATTGGAAGACCTTTTTGAACACCATATAACAACTACTTAGGAAAATTAATATAAAGAAAAGTACACATCAAGAAATGGGGATGTGAATGAGAATGAACAATGATATGGAGTGTATACCCAAGATAAAAGAAGTTCCATTAAGACAAACGACAATCGTACAAACATTGTGCTTATTATTAGTGCTCACAAGAAAATACTAATGCAACTATAGTGGTAGGACCTAATATAATATGGTAACAAATGTAGCTAGATACTGTGGAATGCAAAAAAAGATGAAGACATCAAAATGAATGGTGTGATAAATGGACATATGCAATGCAATGTTGTTATGAAATGAGATGCATGATGAGATGAGAAGACATTTTTTTGTGTTTTTGTTCTTTTTATTGTTTTTTTGTTGGTTTTTTTTATGCATAGAATGCTCAGAGGTGGAGAATATTAAGGGGTTCGGGTTCATCAACACCCTCAAGTGAAGCTAATCGATAAGTTCCTAATCCTAGCTTATGTGCTATGACAAATGGGCCTAACTAGTTTGTGGTGAATTTATTGTTCAAATGGCTAGGCAAGTTAGATTTCTCCTGGTATTTTTTGAGCACAAGATCACCAACTCGAAATTCCCTAGGATGAACCCTTGTATTTTAGGCTCGCTTAATATGATCTTGATAAATGCAAATATGCTCAAGAGCATTAATGCATCTTTCATCGAGAAGAGTAAGTTGATCAATGATGAACTCTTGCAAGGAGATGTGCAACAAAGGGATTTCAATCTCCAAGGTTATAATGGTCTCAACACCATATACTAGAAAAATGGAGTTGTCCCTACTGGTGTTCTAATACTCGTATTATAAGCCCAAAGCGCTAGAGGTAGTTGAAGATACCAATCCTTGTGATGAGTGTTAATCATTTTCTTAAGAATGGATATAATTATTTTATTTGATGCCTCTGCACCCCTATTACTCTACGAACTGTAGACACCAAAACATAGGCATCCAAAAAATCACATATGGAACCCCACATCAAATCCTGCATAGTAAAATTATATACCTAAGTCTAGACTTAGGTGTATAAAATCCTGCACATTATCCCATTTTCCAAATTTATTAAATCTATAAAATCAGCCTAGGATACCTTGCCTACCCACTATACATGTGTCCTAGCCACCTCACCAACATACCTTGCCACATCTCACACACCCTTGTCCCCTTTGTCCCTTCACATGGGATAACCCTTACACCTCACTCCACTTGCAGCCACATCACCCTAGTTAAGTGAGACACTCTGGGTGACTCACTCTAACAGCCTTCTCCATTTGGCAACCCTAGATTACCACTTGGTAATCCTAGCTTGCCACCTCCCATTTCTCTCCAAAACCCTAAGGGGCCTATAAAGGCACCTTCACCCCATAAAACAAAGGAGGTTAAGAATAGGTATCGTCAAGCTACAAAAATAGCACCAGGAGTTTGCTTGCATCCTGAGGAAACCCAAGATCTGAAGCTCGAAGCCATATTTTAAAGTATTTTGCCACTCAATATAAACCACATGTCTATGGTTACATAGTCGAAACCGCACTTACGTAGTTTCCTCACCGCTTGTGTATCCATGATTTCTCAAAGCCAAAAACAGATGACAAACACGATCAGTAAGTTTTGTTTCAACAAGGCATCTGGTTTTCTTTTCTTTATTTTTTGCAATATTATGTTTGAGGGTTTTGTCTTCATGGTTTTCACTCTTGTATATAGATGCTACTAAACCCTTGTTTGCATTCTTATTGTATGTGCAGGAAATAGGTATCTTGGATAGTTGTTGAAGCTAGAGTGGTCCCCATATTGGATAGCAGAAGCCCACTCACCCCTTTGAAGCTATAGTTGAACAACAAAGAACACAAATTTTGTTGAAGACTTGGAATATCCCCTCCTTTTCCAATATTTAAAGCATTGTATTCAAAAGAGAGATCAAAAACATTGTAACATTACCCTAAACACATTTGGGGTAATTCAAAAATCATTATAAAATTGTATCAAATATCAATACAAAGAGCATTTTTGGTAATATTCTCTCTTTTTTGTGTTTATATTTATTTGTGTTCAGTTATTTTGCTACAAAAATGGTGATCATGATGGGACCCCCTAAGGGTTCTATTTGTTTTTGCCTTGCATAAATTTGATTATTGATATATGTTTTTCTATGGTTGCAGGTTTATGGAGTTCGAGCATGCATAGATTCAAAATCAAAACTGACAAATCCGAAGCCTATTTCTATTTGGCCCTACGCCTGAGAAACTATTAGTGCACGATTACACATATGAGGAACCATGCATTGGTTTTTAGAGCACTGTGGAACCGTGGAACTATAGTTGAGCGCATTGGAAGGAGTGGTGAAAGGATAATAGGTTTGTACACTTGAAACCCTCTTTCCCTATTTTTAGCTTTAGCATTGCATGTTAGGTTAAATTAAGAGTCTCTGTCATGTTTGTCACTGTTTGCATTTAGGTATTAGGATAGGCATATTTAGTTTCCTAAAAAAAATCATAAAAAAAATAAAATCAAAGAATCTACACTTTAGATCATTTAGCAAAACATTTGCATAGCCTGATTAGGAACAGGCTCATTTAGGGTTTCATATTTTGCTCTACTTGTTTTTTTGGAATACAATTTAAATCGTAGGTCCACGATTGGGATATCCCAAATGTGCACATATGGTTGGCTAACCATGCAATTGCGGTTAACCAGTCATAACTTCCCACTGGTAGTTAGATCTATATTTCAAAAACTTGGTAGATCTTATCTAAAATTAGCTATTTGGGCCCGTGATCTGTTTCTATCTGCCACTGAGTGTTTTCCTACTTCATGCATTAGGCAATAAATAAAATTTCATATTAGATTGAATCACACAATATAAAACAAAGCCATCACACACTTACGTGAACGTTGGATGAGGTTGGACTTCATCACCAACCCCTAACATATTTTACCCTGTTACTTGGCCAAGGCCAGCTCCAACAATCATCTTAATTGTAGAATATAGCACGCATTCCTCTTCGAAGAGTGTCTCTATCCACGGTGAATATGGGTGAGGACTGGTAGGACCTAGGTTCCCTCATCAGATTTGGGTTTCATATCCAAGTCCTAGTAGGTTTCATAACTCAGAGTTCATCACCGGGTTAGTTTGTGAGAGTGTTTAGGTGAAACTCGTAGAATCATTTTAGGGAAAAACATTTGCACATTGCTTTTTATTTTTACCAAAAAAAATTAAAAAATAAATAAAAAAATAAAACTTCTTCAAAAAAAAACACAAAAATCAAACTTTGCGCAAACTTAGGAACAAAAGCATTGTTTGTTTGTTTGCTTTGAGTTTTGTCTTACTTCATACTTTTGTCATACATTCACACACATACATTTATAGTTTACACCTCATCCCATCGTTAGCGTATGGTAAAAACTCATGGTCAAGCCAGAAGGTTAGCCCTAGTTCAAAGCTAGTTGCCTTCTCCCATGGATCCATCTCAATCTTGTTAAGCCCTTAACACTTCGGTGGTAGGTCAAGTTAGTGTAGAACCTACTATATCCTTGAACATAAATGTCAGGCCCTCTAGTGGTGCCCCCATTTTGGATATATAAATCATGTAGAGGTCTACTCATACTGCCATCCCTGAGACACCTAGGAGTGAGTCGCATACATCGATGGATGGTCGTGTTACACTTGTGTACATGGACATCGTTAGGTAAAACCTAAATGTAGTTGGTCTGGTTTTCCCATTATTACCTATGCCCACCATTCCACCCTACACTATTCCATCATTTCATTAGGAAGCCACCTTCCCACACCCGCAACAGTCAAAAAAACATTCATGAGTCCACTTTTTGAACCGACTACTGCCACCATAGCCCATAACCATTTGTCATAATCTAACCAACACCCCCTCATATTACCAAACCAAAATGTCATTTGCACCAATCCCCTCTACGAAGTGCCTATTATTGTTTCTTCACATATCCCAGTATCCATCCCATCCACTGCACTTATAACCCCCATGCATTATAATATTCCCCATTTAGCGATAATACCTTTTACCATTTACCCTCCACCAAAATATACTAATATAGTTTCCACCCAACCAGCCTCATCATCCACCACTTACACAACCATACCATCCTCCTTTGTGATTTCCATGCAACAAGCCTTCTTGCAATTACAACAAATGATCCTGGATAATGCTAATCGCAACATTAATCCTGATCCACATCAGCAATCACAAGGAATCAACAAAAATAAACCCTCCACATCTCAACCCCACACCTTCTTCACTCAAGATCCATCTTGGGTGTTGCATCCCCCAACCACCATAGCCACTAATCCACCTCACCACATGTATGCTAACCCTTCAAGTTAGCATGTTATCATGCCCCCATCACCTCACTATCATCAAATCCCTCATCATCCACCTTACCATAATCCATTCCATCCTAACACACCACATCATACCAACCCTACCAATGGTGCACAATACTACCAACAATAGCAAGAAAATCAGGGTTTTAACCCTTTAGAGAATCCTTAGTTCCAATTATTACAGAGTCAAATTGATAGCCTTGCCATGCAGACATTGGGTATGCAGTACCAAAAACCCATATTGAGGTAGCTACTCAATCATCCAATCCATGCTTCGGTACCATCACCACCCTATTTGATAGATTTTCAAGTGCCAAAGTTTGACAAATGCAAGGGGGACGAGGATCCCTGTGAGCATGTAACTGGATTCATCAATGCATGCTTCAGGATTAAGAATAACGATGCACTCATGCTTCACACATTTCCTCAAACATTTGGAGGAGATGCCCTAGATTGGTATAACCACCTACCACATCAAAGCATTTACATTTTTGAGCAACTTGTAGACCGATTCCTAGAGTGATTCACCCTAAATGTTAGAAAGAAGACCGTATTGACCGATTTACTTAATTTGAGATAATATTATGACAAATAAATCTATGATTTTAGCAACCGTTGGAAGGCAGTCATGATCAAATTGTCATTCTCCCTTGCTATGACAGAGTTAACAAGAATTTTCACAAAGAGTTGTGCCAAACCTATTTCTTTGTTGCTATAGTTGCAACAATATAGAAAATTTGAAGAGGCACTCATTCAATCTCGAGTAATCGAGGAGATCAAAATTCAAGAAGGCAAGATCAAGCCCAAAAAGAAAGAATGGCAAAATAAGAATCAAAAGGAGAATAACCACGGCTAGTCCAAGGTCACTAAGGTTAATCAAGTAATCTTGGGCCAACCTTCATATCAAATCCAACATGCCCAAGTCCAAGTACATCAACCCCAACAACAAAAACAACAACAACAAAAACCGCAACAATAGAACTATCAAGTGGTTCCACCCTAACAATAGTCGCAGAACCAAGCTCAACCTACGAAAAGAAAATAGCATCATTTCATGCCCAAACACAATTACACCCCATTGCCTGAACCCTATTCATCCATTTTCCAGAAGTTGTATGTGATACAGGCTTTCACATTTCCAAAAATGAAGCCTGAAGATCTGAATAAGCAAAAATCAAAAAGCTACAAAGAGCATCTATACTACATATTTCATCTATAGAAAGCGCATGACATCAAAACTTGCAACGGGTTTAAAGGTATTGTGCAAGATTTATTAGAAGCGAGGAATATCAAGATTGACAACCCATTAGCCCAATATAATCATAACGTTGGGATATATCAAATACCTTTGCCTCATCATGAGGTGAATCAACAAGCAGTGGGAGAATCAACTTCTACATTTCCTCCCAACCAAGTTAATCATGTGTCACAGTTATACAAAGGTTTTGTGGAGGCTATTAGTATAGTTACCCATAGGCAAAGAAGAACAAATCAAACCCAAGAAACACCAGCTCCTGTAGCACAACCTAGTGTGCCCATACATCTAGGCCCAACCATTTTGCCTCCACCCATCTATAATTCAAACCATCCATCTCACCCAATCATTACCCTAAGAAGTTGGTTGACATAGAGCCTAAGAATAGCATCAGCCAAACTATCAATATACGAGCTAATACAAAAATATTCCCCACACCGTGAGGCATTGATGGAAATACTAAAATCCATCAAAGTGCAAATAGAATATCCTAACACCTTCAATACTTTTATATTGAGTATTCAAAAATGCATGGAGCTCTCAATAGCATTCTATGACTTTGAGGAAAAGAGCATATCATCGAATTTACCAGATCCTCCATTGCATAAAGTCACTCATATTGATAGAAAACCATTTAAGAAAGTGCTCATTGATATCGACTCCTACATCAACCTTATCACCACACCAGCCATCAAGCATCTTAACTTGCCATCATCCCATATCACCACATCCACTTTCACCCTGTGTGCCTTTAATGATGCTTTATGTTCCACTATGGGGAACATAGTTTTGCCTATCATTGTGGGGGTGGAGACTATCCATGTACTCTTCCACTTCTTGGAAGGGGCTAACTTACTTCTTGGACATCCCTGGATTAGGAAAATGAAGTGTGTGCCCTCAACATTACACCAATGTCTAAAATATGTGCATGAGGGTAAGGTCCATTACATCCAATCATACACTGAGTCTTTTAAGTATTGCAACTTGATATCAAATCCCTGTGAGCCATTGCTTCCCTCCACCCATCTTTCAATCCAACCCCTCACCATTCGAACCACCCCTAATAACACCACTTCATCAAAAGCACCCATCCCAGAGGCCTTGCCTATAGTGGATCCTACTTTTGCATCCAAAAGCACCAAGCCAAATCAACCCTCATCCACCTCATTTCATTTTTCAACCATACCTGATCATCCTTCTAACCAATCATCCACTTCATTAGCCATACCTCCCACTTCACAAACATCTTTCACCTTTGCAGCCCAACCAAATCCATCAACCACTAACAATATCGTAAAACCTAACCCACCTCAAGCCTCACCACTCATTGTATCGCAGATAGGGTCACCTATCTAAGAGGAGCCATCAGTAAGCAAACCATCACCTCCATCTGAGACATAAGTTACCATTGAAGCATCCACCTCATCACCTAAACCATCCACATCCCAACTAGCTCAAGTTGTAGTTCATCTCGCCAATCCATGCATTGATGAGTATATTGTTGAGAGTGTCACAATTACACCACCTATCTAGTCAGTCAAATATTATGGTTGTTAGAATATATTTCAATATTTCTTCTTTCTAATTAATTCGATCCTAACAATCTTATATTGTTGGATTTGATTAATTTTAGGCTAGTTGTTATTTGTTGCAACTGCGCCTATTTTGGTCTCGGGTGGTTCCACAACCTTCGGACTAATCTTGGCTCAAATGTATTATTTATACTTTATCAAATTAATGAGAATTTGTTCCGCTTCTCACATGGTATCAGAGCAATCGACACTCTCTCCGCCACTCTCATTTTTTTAAATGATCTCGTAGTAGCGTTGAGAATCGCCGCTCTGGAGGTACAGCTGAGGAAGAGTTTTTTAGTTGAAATTTGAGTTTGATCGGATTTTTTGATAAAAAAAATTTGAGTGAGATTGAAAGGTTTGATTGATTTTTTAATCAACAAGCGAGAAGGCGATAGAACGGTGGTTCGACCAACCGGTCGAAAGGAAAATATCGGTCGACCAACTGGTCGAAAGGCAAAGGTCGACCAACCGATCGAAAGGCCAAGCACGGGTGAGGCGCCAGCATAGCGTGGGAGCCAACACCAAGGGCACCCACGATCCTCTCGGGAGAGCCTCTCCCCGAGAGGATATACTCCTTAATGGAGTAACAAGGTTTTTTTAAACCCTTAGACGTCTCAAAATCCCATCAATGTGGGATATACATGAAATTTCAAACCAAATCGTGCACTCTGCCACCTGAAGGATGTCTGTCAACGGTGTCACCAAAAACTACCACCACCAATTTTTCCTTATCTGTGGGGATGATCGTTTTTTATTCTAAAAATTTTTGTGGCATTATAGGTTCAATCCGAGCACTTCTATCGGATTCGAATTTGTTTTTGGTCATCGGATTGCATCTCATGCAAATTTCTTCCTCCCTGAAGGCGTCAATGGTAGAAATGGTTGAGCATTTCCTGAGAATTTTTGGGTGTGCACGGTGTTTTTAATCATTCCATAAACCTCCTGTGATCCTCTGTGATCATTTTGTGGATAGTTTGATTAAAAAAAAACATTGTTTTTCAATCGCCATCTGCCCGCCACCTACGCGCCACCTGAGTGCACCTTCGTTGCTATTTCATCCCGCCACCTGCGCTTCGCCCGAGCGGTGGTGGAGGAGGGAGCACCACCGCGGAAGGCTTTATGCCTTCGAACGTTGCTTAAGGTGGAGGGCACCGAGGAGTACTCCTGGATCAGCCCACTGGCTCATCGGTTGTGAGCCGAGTGGTAAGGGCTCCGGGAGCCCTCAGGTCACGGGTTCGAGTCCCGTCGACTTCCCCCCCAAAAGGTATAAAAATTTTCATTTTTTTTATTAAGTTTTTTTTTTAATATTCTTTAATTAAAGTTAAAATTAAATATCATTTTAATTTATTTTATAATAGTTTAAGGTTATTTTTTTTAAAAACAAAAAATAATTTTTTACTATGTAAGATAAAGTTATTTTTTTAACTTTAGTTATAAAAGAATGTTTTAAAATGCTTTATAAAGAGAAATTTTAAAGGGGGGAGTCATTTTTTTTTGAAAAATCAAGGGGGGATAGAGGGTAATTTTTTAAGAAAAAGCAAATTTTGGCATTATTGTAAAGGTGCATTTTCGGCTGCGCCCGACACCTAGTGGTTTTTTTTTTGTGGGCACTTTTATGTTGTATGTTGCATTTTTTTTCTTTCTATGCACTACATCATTAAAATTTAAAATCAAATTCACTCCCTAAGTCCCCAAAATAATTAAAACCCATCCGTGCCATTTATTGCACTACAACATTCGGTATTTGTGATACCTCTGGCCAACACTTACAAGTAAAGTTGTCGTGATTGCGCTATTGTATCCGCCGCCTAATATAGCTGCCAAAACGATGTCTGAGCTTGTTCTCTATTAATCGTCGGGGAGAGATAAGTTTACCATTTTGCTATTTTTTTACTCCATCCACTACCCCAATCACTCTCGTGTTTAGGCTTAAATCCAGATGAACGTTCGGATATCCAAAGTGTTTAGGGGAAGTTACGCCCCATGCATGAGGATTGAAGACTTTCTAAGGTCGGTGCCATCAACGAGGTGATTCCCTTTCAGTACCGCCTATGTACCACGTATCGTATAATCATTAAAATTACCTACAGTCTCCCTCACATAAGGGCGGGTAATTTTTTTGGTTTTTCAAAATACCTATAGTCTCCCTCACGTAAGGGTGGGTATTTTGTATGGTATAACGGCCTGGAATTAAGGTATATCGAAGGGGGGACCATTTGGTGTTATAAGGAACCTTCATAATGTCTGCAAAACTAATGACTGATGCTCATCAGTTGTTGAAAGGTCCAAACTATACACCATGGAAAAATAAAATGAAGGTAATCCTAGAGATGGATGATCTTTGGGATGTTGTGTCTGGAACAACAATAAGACCTTCATCTGCATCTGGAGTCACAACTCTCACTGCTGATCAGAAAAACTTTGATAAGATAGATAGCAAGGCAAAAGTGCTCATTTTGCTTGTTGTCTCTGATGAAGTTCAACCCCATATTGTTGATTGTCAAAATAGTAAAGAGGCATGGAATGCCCTTAAAACTATATATGAAGGAAATAATGATTCCACCATTCTATTTCTTCAATCTCAATTACACAATCTAAGCATGAAATAGGGAGAGACAGTTGAACTCTTTCTTTGTAGAGTGTCTGAGTTAAAAGGAAAATTGAATTCTTTGGCAACACCAGTTGATGATAAGCTCCTTACCTCAGTGGTATTGAGAGCATTACCTGATTCTTTTCAAGTATTGATCACCTCACTTCATGTATCACAGAGACAAGTTACCTTTGTTGAGTTGGTAAATTTGCTTCAAGAGGAGGAGGCACGCCAACTACAACGAGATGATTCTTCTAACACTGCCCTCTACACAAACAGGAAGGGCCAGAACAAGAAGGGTAATTTTCAGAAGGGAGGGAGTTCTCAAAAGGATTCAAAAGGGAAACAAAATCAACAAACTCAACAGACTAAGAGATATTGCAAGATCTGTGACAAGGAAGGTCATGATACAAACAGATGTTGGCATAAGAATAAACAACCAAAACAAAAAGGCCAGAACAAACCACAAAAGAACAAGCAACATAAAGTGAATGTTGTTGTTGAGGAATCTGACATGGATTTTGAGCGAGCACACAAAGTGCTCATGACTACCACAGTATCCAAGCAAATGGATCCTATATGGTATGTCGATTCTGGCGCCAATAAGCACATGACTGGCGACAAATCATGGTTTGAGTCTTTTGAGGCCAAAGAGGGCAAACCTGTCACTATTGTTGATGATAAAACCTACAAGGTTTAGGGAGAAGGTACAATTTTTGTTACTCTTCCTGATGGCAAGTGCCATATTGAAAAGGTTCTCTATGTTCCAGGATTGGTGAACAACTTGTTGTCAATCACACAAATTTTGGACAAGGATATGGTTGTAAAATTTAGTGTTGAGGGGGGCAAGAAGTGTTGTTCTATTACCAGGAGGGGTAAGAACATTGCAACCGCTTCATATAAGCATGGCTTATTTGCCCTAGATGCTATCTCTACTCCAGATGTAGCCATGATTGTCTCTACAAAGGAGGCAACTTCCCTATGGCACAAGAGATATGGACATATGAGTTCTGGTTACTTACTTGAGTTAAGTAAGTATGAGATGGTAAAGGGACTTCCTTCTCTTTCTACCACATTGCCAGTTTGCTCTGACTGCTTGGTAGGAAAGTAGCATAGAGTACCTTTCGAGAGAAGCTCTACAAGAGCAAAGAAACCTCTAGAGTTGGTTCACACCGATCTGTGCGGTCCTTTAACACCCAATAGTTGTGGGGGTAAGAGGTATTTTTAGTTATTCATGGATGATTACTCACGAAATATGTGGGTATTCTTTCTTCAACTGAAATCTGAAGCATTTGGCTTCTTTCAACAATTCAAGAAATCTGTTGAAAAGGAGTCAGGGACTTCTATAAAGACCCTCCACTCAGATCGAGGGGGGGAGTTCACCTCTAAAGAATTTTTTGCATTCTTGTCTAAAAATGGGATCACATGATAGTTGACTACTGCTTATACTCCTCAGAAAAATGGAGTTGTTGAAAGGAGGAACCGTTCCATCATGGAAATGGTTCGTTGCATGCTCACAGGAGCTAGAATTGGGCAACAATATTGGGCAGAAGCTGTCACCACAATAGTATATCTATTGAATAGGGCACCCACTAAGGCCCTACAAGGAATGACTCCACAGGAAGCATGGAGTGGTAGGAAACCCTCCATCTCTCATCTACGCATTTTTGGTTGTAAAGCATTCATGCACATACCGAAAGAAAAGAGGAAGAAGCTAGATGAGAAAACATTGAAGTGCATTCTTCTTGGGTATGATGAGCACTCTAAGGGTTATCGATTGATTGATCCCTTAACCAAGAAGATTCACATCAGTAGAGATGTAGTTTTTGATGAGGCTTTCACATCAGAAAACACATCGAGATGTATACCTAGATCTTGTGGAAACTAAGGTTGAGAAGTCTCCTTCATCAAAGGTTGGAGGTCCTTCTTCATCTTCTTCAACACCACAGAAGAAGAATCCAAAGTGGTATACAAATACAATCAGAGACTCTAAGCTATCCACTCCACCAGATTTGACTCTGGACAGACCTCGTACTTGTAGCATGGCTCGACAGGAGAAAGCTGCAGTAGAGATTACTAGGGTTGATGATCTTTGTCAATATTTTGAGGAACTTTCTGTAGATCCAGAGAGAAATATAGAAGATATGGATATTGATGATGACAGGGTGTTTATGTCTTCAATAGATGAACTTGAACCTGCTTTAGTGCAAGATGCTCTTAGTGAGCCTCAATGGAAGGCCACTATGGATGCAGAATATAAGTCTCTGATGAAAAACAAAACTTGGAAGCTTGTCGATCTGCCATATGAAAAGAAGCCCATAGGCTGCAAATGGGTGTACAAAGTCAAGTACAAGGCATATGGGACAATAGATAAGCATAAGGCCCGACTTGTTGCAAAGGGCTATGCTCAAAGAGAAGGCATTGACTACGAGGAAACTTTTGCACCTACTACTTGGATGACAACCATTCGAGTTCTTTGTGCTATGGCAGCACAATATGGGTGGAAAGTGCACCAAATGGATGTCAAGAGTGCCTTTCTAAATGGTGATCTCCAAGAGGAAGTCTACATGACTCAACCGAAAGGATTTGAAGTGGAAGGCCAACAGCAGAAGGTTTGCAAATTGGTCAAATCCTTATATGGTTTGAAACAGGCCCCTCGGGCTTGGTACATAAAAATGGATAATCACCTATTGCAGCATGGATTTAAGAGATGTCCGTCGGATGCAAACCTCTATTTCAAGAAGCAAGGCTCTGAAATAGTGTTGCTTGTACTCTATGTTGATGATCTGCTCATTATAGGGAGTTCAAAAACAATGATCTCTACTGTCAAACAAGATTTGAGCAAATATTTTGAAATGACAGATCTCGGACTTCTCCATTACTATCTTGGTCTAGAAGTGAACCAGAAGGAGCACTACATCAAAGTGTCCCAGAAAAAATATGCCAAGACACTACTAGAAAAATATCGCATGATTGATTGCAAGTCGATGGCAACACCAATGGAATCAGGACTTTAGTTATCACGATATGACAAATCACCTCAGGTAGATGCTACTCTCTATCGTCAGCTGATTGGGAGTCTCATATATCTGACCAACACTAGGCCAGATATCGTATTTGTTGTCAACTATCTTTCGAGGTTCATGCAAGAACCTAAGACTACACATTGGAAAGTAGCAAAGCGAGTTCTTCACTATGTTCATGGCACAATGGAATATGGCCTAGAATACAAGAAGAACAACAAATTCTTCTTATAGGGATACATGGACTCCGACTATGCCGGATCATATGATGATCGTAAATCAACTTTAGGATATTTGTTTCATCTTGGATCTGGTCCTGTCTCTTGGCACATCAAGAAGCAACAGGTGGTTGCTATCTCATCAATAGAGGCAGAATATCATGCCACACGTGAAGTTGTGTGCGAAGTGATATGGTTGCATCACATCTTGACAAGTATGGTTCTTCCATAAAAATCTCCAATACACTTGTTCTACGATAATATGGGTGTTTTGAACCTTGTTAAAAATCCAGTGCATCATGAAAAAACCAAGCACATTGATACACAATACCACTTTATTCGAGACAAAGTACCAAGGCACCGAATTTAGCTTTAGTACATCTCCACCAATGCTCAAGTTGCAGACATATTCACTAAGGCACTTGCATGTGTCAAATTTGAATTGTTTCGTAGCTCTCTATGTATTTCAAAATAATGGGGGGATGCTAGTATAGCTAGTAGTTATATGTTTCCTCAAATATTGTAATAAGGGGGGATGTTAGAATATATTTCAATATTTCTTATTTTTAATTAATTTGATCCAGTGCTTTCAGCGGCGTAAAAGGTTTAAAATGATCATGGCATGGCGGTTATAGGGATGGACTGTGTGAAGATCTGTGTGGCGGCTTCTAGGGTGGACAGTGCATAATAATGTGGCGGCCATAAAATCTGGACAGCTTGTCTAGATTCATGGCGGCTACCGATTCCACCATGTTAAAAAAAAAATTAATTCGATCCTAAAAATCTTATATTGTTGGATTTTATTAATTTTAGGCTAGTTGTTATTTGTTGCAACTGCACCTATTTTGGTCTCGGGTGGTTCCACAACCTCCGGACTAATCTTGGCTCAAATGTATTATTTATACTTTATCAAATTAATGAGAATTTGTTTCGCTTCTCACAACGGCCACCCGTGTGACCCACCTTTAGCTATAGGTGCAATGTACACAATGGATTACCAGCCAAATAGGATCAACTTTGTATATGGGGGAGTGCATTCCTCATCCAATACACCTCCTCCTAATGAGGAACCCATACAAGAGTTTTGTGCCAATCTAGAATATCTATCCAATCGAAATTCCCCATTGCAATATTTTTGCATGGTTATTTGGCAGGGATTTGATCTCAGACAACATGAACAGGGTCCACATCGCATTATTGAGCCTAAATATCGAGATGTACATGATTTCTCTAGCCTAGGATATAGGCCATCAACCTAAAACTCTTCTTTAGAGCATGCATTCCAATGACTCACTCTTTAGTATGAAGAAGAGGATGAGAAGAGTGATGATTGTGATGATGAGTATCTCAATCCTGACTTTGTGCTTTATTTGAATAAGGCTTTTTCAAAGATTACATTGCATACAACCATGAGGGATTACATTTTTAATGATTATATCTCTGATGATGACTATGAGGAAGACTTGGAGGGGGGAATTTGATGTCTTATCTATCACCTTTGATGATTTCGAAGATGCAGCTCCCATAGTGCCCATTGATGACAAAGATGAGTACTACATCAGAATATTTCATACAAATCAACCCATATTTCGATTTCTCCTTTCACAAGAGCAACATGATCCAACTTAAGAGAATTATATGTACATATACATGATAATTAAAACAATAAAAGATAAAAAAAATCACATTCATAACATTTCATACATCCATCCATGCATTCCACCTACATTTCATAGATGCATTTTTGGCATTTTTTCATACTACACATCATATTAGGGATCATTTAGTTAATTTGGATAATAGTTGGTCCACTCACATCTTGTTGCCTTAATCAGGGGCACCTTACATAACTCATCAACCCATCAATCGCAATAATTTGCAGCTTTTCTTATAATATTTCGATGATTAAACGACTAACATAAAGTAGGATAGATATTGTATAATTGTTAGCAATATTGATTATGCGGCCACTGACTACTTTGTGTGCACCTTTTTATTTTCACAAGCTTGCAATGAAAGTATCGCAAAATCTTACATACCACATAAATTCATAAGCAAATTCCTAACGTTTTCAATCACTCAACCATTCCTAGTGTTTTGAGCAACCTCAATTCAAAGTCAAACAATCTTTAGAAGCAATAAGTTGTTCCTGGTCAATCAAGTTTTCTCTCAAACCATGCACATCAAAACAATTTTGGGAATAATGAAGTCAAAAGTTGCTAATGTTGTAAGTGAAAGGTTTATCCTGTTTATCCAATTATGCGCATGGTCTAGAATACTACAGAGTTGACAAAAGGACAAGCTCCACCTTCATCCCAAAAAAAAGCAACAATCCCTTGCTCTACCTCAAAGCGAGCAAGTATCCCAAAAGTAATTCAATTCAAAAGAAAAAAAGGATTCCTTGCTCTTCCTCAAAATGAGCAAGTATCCCAAAAAGCATCCCAAAGCAATAAAATCCCCTTGCTCTTCCTCAAAACAATAAAGTATCCAAAAAGCAACAAAAATCAAATTTGCTCCATTACAAAAATGAGCAAACTTATAAATAAAATACCCAAAAATACAATGCAATAAAATAAGGTAAAGGAGATCGAATCCCTAGAACTCTTAGTATCTCAAAAATTGTGGGATGATCCTCATTACAATAATGAGTTGAATGAAACCTACTTGGCAATGGGGTATCCTTACACATGACACCAAGTCTATCACATTAGCGACCTTTTGTACATACCTATGTATGCTCACAGATGAGATAGCTTATTAGCATAAGTTACAAATTGATTAGTTTGACCTAGCTCATAATGGGAAATGAACAATCATTGCACACACAGTTAGTCCTTGAGAAAATATGAAATCACTAGGACAACCTTAGCATCATGAAGATTTGTGATATCATAAACGATTTTGTTTGAGACCACTAGAATTTTTGAGTCTTTGCAAAACAATCGCAGATCATCTATCCAATCCATCTACTATCATTTACATTATTACATCTCATTATACGTTTCATTCACAAATACCACATGTTAATGCCCTTGATTAAGTGACAAGAATAAATTTGATCAAGCATGAATCTAAATAGCACAAATGGTCATTACAACATAGCATTCATCATCCATTAATTCTATCATCACATTATTTCATATGCATCCATACATACAATAAAGCAAAAGCACAAAATAAGTACAAATCAGTGCGCACGTCAGAAAAAAACAAAAAACACAAAAAACATTTCATACATTCCTTTCATTTCAAAAACAAAAAACAAAAAATATTGCTTACATCCCTTTCATTTCAAGAATAGAAAACACAAAAAAAAACATTGCTTACATTCCTTTCATTTAAAAAATAGAAGACACCAAAAACATTTTCATACATTCTTCTCATACAAAAACATAAAAACACAAAAACATTCATGCATTCTTTAAAAAAAAAACTCCAAAATAACCAAATGCATCATCACATCATCATCATCATCATAAAATCCATCATCAACTTATAATCACCACAATCATAATCATCATCATCATCATAACTCAGTGCACCTCGTAATTAGTGACTTACCCTATACACCTGGCGGTTGTAGCGACTAGCAATCCATGCAATCCGATTGGATGGGTAGTTCACCATAAGCATAGTTATCAACACCATCACTATGGCATTAAATTAGCTAGGTGCCTTAATATTTGAGCTTGGTTGTGTTCAATCAAATTTGCACAAGGTTATCCTTAAGCCCTCATCCGTTGGGTACAAAAGCGAAAACCAATCAAATCAACATTTGGTAATAACCACAATCACTCAAGTATCAAAGTCCTAGTACATTGATTCCAAAACATAGGAGCAACTAACCATAGTGGGGTCCCCAAACTCACAAATTTGGTTGATGGTTTTACCATAGAATTTTATGCATCATCAAAACCAAAGATAAATTCGCAACAACACAAATAATTCCAACCTTGGGGTATCAAGTTGATCAAAAATTCATACGTTTGCATACACAATTCACATCATCCAATCATCCACCTTCGTTCATCATCCACATTTGGTCAATTGGCTCATGGGTTTCATCCTTTACCCATTTGCCAATTCAGGGGGTAAGCAAACAAATAAAAAATATCATCAAATTTTTCAAAAATCATTCATTCTTGTGCATCGAGAAGATTTGAGTTCATTCATCCAATAAAGACAGGTGTCATTGGTTTTTGCACCACATCGTGTTTCACACAACATGGTACAAAAAGGGGCATCTGTAGGCACCAAAACATAGGCATCCACAAAATCACATCTGGCACCCCACATCAAATATTGCATAGTAAAATTATATACCTAAGTCTAGACTTAGGTGTATAAAATTATGCATATTATCCTATTTTCCAGATTTATTAAATCTAGAAAATCAGCCTCGGATACCCTGCCTACCCACTAGACATGTGTCCTATCCACCTCACCAACATCCCTTACCACATCTCATACACCCTTGTCCCCTTTGTCCCTTCACATGGGATAACCCTTACACCTCACTCCACTTGTAGCCACATCACCCCATTTAAGTGAGACACTTTGGGTGACTCACTCTAATTGCCCCCTCCATTTGGTAGACCTAGATTTCCACTTTGCAATCCTAGCTTGCCACCTCCTATTTCCCTCAAAAACCCTAAGGGGCCTATAAAGGCACCTTCACCCCATCAAACAAAGGAGGCCAAGAATAGGTATCGTCAGGCTGTTGAAATAGAACTAGGACTTCACACGCATCTCGAGGAAACCCAAGATCTAAAGCTCAGAGCCATATTTTAGAGTATTCTACCACTCAATCTAAATTGCCTGTCTGTGGTTACACAGTCAAAATCATACTTTTGCAGTTTCTCCACTACCCGTGCACAGTTTACCAGCCCACATCACGCGTTCATGGTTTCTTAGAGTCGAAACTACATGACACACATGATTAGTAAGTTTTGATTTCAACAAGGCATCTGGTTTTCTTTTCTCTATTTTTTGCAATATTATGTTCGAGGGTTTTGTTTGCATGGTTTTCACTCTTGTATACAGGTGCTACTAAACCCCCATTTGCCTTCTTATTGTGTGTGCAAGAAATAGGTATCTTGGAGAGCTACTAAAGCTGGAGTGGTCCCCACATTGGATAGAAGAAGCCCACTCACCCCTCTAAAGTTGTAGCTAAAGAACAGAGAATAAAAATGTCATTGAAGACTTGGAATATCCCCCCCTTTTCCAATCATTAAATCATTGTATTCAGAAGAGAGATCAAAAGCATTGTAACATTACCCCCAACACATTTGGGAAAATTCAAAATTCATTGTAAAATTGTATCAAATATCAATACAAAGAACATTTTTAGCAATCTTCTCTCTTTTTGTGTTTATCTTTATTTATGTTCAGTTATTTTGCTACACGAATAATAAGGCATTGAAAAGTTGTGTTGTACATAATATTTTGTGCACAAAGCTCAAACATCTTTAATTTTGAATGGAGGCCCATTATCCTAGATGATCTTAGATGGGATACCAAAATGACATATGATATTATGGAGTAGGAACTCCATGATGTATGATCTTGTCGTAGTGGTAAGTGGAATAGTTTCAACCCACTTCGTGAAGTATTTTGGTCGTTATAATGAACGTGTGTTGGCCTGAATATGGGGGTAATATTTTGCCAATTAGATCAAATCCCCATTGAGATAAAGGCCACAACGAGTGAATCAGTTACAGTTTTTGTGAAGGTACTTGCGATAAATTAGCATGATGCTGATACTTGATACACCTTTTGACATAAGTTCAACAATATTTCTCCATAATAGGCTAGTAATAGCCCACTCGAATAATACACTTTGCAATATCCATACCACTGAAATGGCCACCACAAGTAGCATCATGAGCTTGAGAAATGACCTAAGTAGACTCTTAGGGTTTTAAGCATCGAAGGAGACCATCATAGCTTCAACGGTACAATATATCTCCTAGAAATTCATATCTAGTCATTTTTTGCTTAAATGTTCATTTGGTAGCATGTGACAAGCCCATAGGAGGGCTACCAAGCTTCAAGAAATCTCATATTTACGATACCTAGTTTTGATAAGGCTCAACTTGGACTAGATGAACATCTTGCTCCTCTCTTGAATAATTGATCACAAATGCAGATTGAGAGAGAACCTTAAGATAAATGATTGTAACATTATCATAAGGGCCCTACAGGATCAGGGATCCCTAGGAAGCAATTTTCAATAAGACTTGAATTTGAGAGAACCAATCTTGGTATGGTTCAATTTGTACCATGTGGATGCTTTGCTCTTTTTTAGAAGCATCTCGTAAAACTGCAGATTGAGAGAAAATTTTGACATGAATGGTTGTGACATTATCTGATGGATTTTACAAAATTAGGGATCCCAAGAAAGCCATTATATCCATAAAATGGTTGGAGAAACGAGGGATTGCCTTGATATAATACTACTCAATTTTGGTAAGCAATTTGTCCACAAGGGTCTTGTATGATTTCAAGATTGAGCACTTGTAGTGATAGATCATTTGAAGATCCAAAAGGAGGGCTTCATACTCAACATTGTTATTGGTGCATGGGAAATAAATTTTGAGTGAAAGAGGAATAGGAGCCTCTTGTGGTGTGAAAAACATGATTTTGACACCACCCCCTTGCTCACATTCAGAACCATCAAGTAACAACGTTAGGTTCACTTTGTGCTCTGGTTCTTCTGGCTTTTCTGAGCTAGATAATGCGAAGATTGCATCATCAGGTAGCTCAATTGTAATAGGTTTATCATTGTGAATAGGCGCTTCTGCTAGTTGGTTTGTGATGACCTGATCCTTGATAGATTCTTATCCAATGAACTCTAGGTCAAAATTTATCAAAAGCATGATCCACTTTGTGGTACGACTATTATAATAAGTACGACTAATCGTATATCACAAAGGATTTTTCTTAGAGATAGTGTACATTGTCTTATTGATCATATCGTGATGAAGTTTCTTGGTGGAAAATACCATCGCTAAGTAGAGTTTCTTGACATAAGCGTATTTAATTTTGTAAGAGATAATGGTGTGACTAATGTAATAGATGGCCTATTCCTTATTTACCCCATTATTTTGGGCCAGTATGGTCCCTAAGGCAAATTTAGTGGCCAAGATGTACAGTACAAAAGGTACACTAGGTCGTAGAGGAGATAATACTGGTGTAGAAGCCAAGTATTGCTTTATATCCTCAAAGACCTCTTGGTAATATTTATCCCAATGGAAATTCACCCCCTTTTTTAGAATATGATTGAACGGTCAACACATGTTCGATAGTTATGGGATGAAATGTCAGATGGCTTGTATCTTCCCTTATAAGCTATGAAGTTACTTAATATTGGTGGGGGGAGGCATGTTAAATATTGTTTCAACCTTCTTTGGGTCAACCTCGATGCCTCACTTAGATATAATGAAGTCTAAAAGCTTTCTAGATGTTACGTCAAAAACACATTTTTTAGAGTTCAAGTGCACGTTATGCTCTAAAATGCGATCAAATACCTTCCATAGAACATCGATATGGTCTTTGACGTAGTAAAGATTTGGTCAAAAGATCATCAACATAAGTTTTGACAATATTATGCATATAGTCATGAAATATGTATGTCATTTACCGTTGATAGGTAGCACCAACATATTTTAGACCAAAAGGCATGACTTTGTAGATGAAAGTTCCCATGGTGTAGTAAAAGTGGTTTTGTACTGATCATTAGGATTGACTCGAATTTGATTATAGTCCGAAAAACCATCCATGAAGGAAAGCATTCCATGACCTATAGTTGCGTCTACAAATGTATCAATATTGGGAAGTGGAAATTCATCCTTGGGGCTTGCTTTGTTAATATCATGAAAGTCTATGCATACACGAACCGCCCATTCAGCTTCTTGACAGGTACCATGTTAGACACCCATTCAGAATAGTCGATGGGTTGGATGAATCCTACATCCAACAATTTTTGTAATTCATATTTGACCATTAAGGCTATTGTTGGATGTATTTTTCTAAGCTTCTGCTTGATAGGTTTGACCACTGGATTGAGCATTAGATTATGAACAACTAAGTTCGTGTTAAGACTAGGCATGTCTTTGTATGACCATGCAAAAACTCGTTTATACTCTATTAGAAAATAGATGAATACAACACATTATGTATCCGAGAGACCTTTCCCAATTTAAATACAAGGATGTTCAATATTTGTGTTGATATCAATGTTGATAATCTCTTTTATTAACATGTGGGATCCCTCCTCCAATTTATGAGGTGTAGGGGTTAGGTGGATATCACCAGCTAGATTGAATGAGTCAAATACATTGAACTCTATCTCAGCTTTGAGGATAGCTAAGGGTGGGTATGATGATAAATGATGTGGTTGTATCATATCCTCAAAAGTGAAAAACTCAAAAAGTGAAGGCAAAAAAGCAGCACAGTCAAACTCAATAGCCTCAAGATTCAGAGGCAATGAATGGGAAGGGTTGTTTGGATAATGAAGTGGAGTGGTGAGATAAATGGATATCATATTAATGAATGGTGGATGACCTCTATTATGGGGTGGAAAAATGTAGTTAAAGATAGGTGGGCGTAAATGTTTAGGAGGTGGTTGGGGTGGAATGGGAATGATAGGGTGTCCTCTAGGTGGGACAAGTATGACCGAATCCTCGAGTGGGAGAAGCTGGTGCCAAATGGGTAGTTGCCTAGGGAAAATACAAATATAGAATTCATATAGATCCATGAGAGGCTTAATGGGTGTAGATTCTTCTTCTAATCTAGATGAAGCAACGAATAAGGCTTTCTAATCATCTTCTGACTCCCAATAATTTTTTGACTCCTCATCTAAGGAGTCATTATCAATAACAGATAATGTAGAGATATGTATATGATCGCTAAGGAAGTAAGTATTTCTAGGATCAACATACTCATTGCTATCATTATCCCTCTAGGCCTAGGTTAAGGCATTGCAAGGAATCAACAAGAATTTCATTAGGCATACGTATGTTGTATCCCAAGCCTAATTTATCTATTGGAAATTGGTAGTGTGGTTCCATAAGGATTTGAGGACCTTGCTTATATCACCTTAAGCTATTTTTGTGCTAATGATAGTGATAGAAGTATCGTAAAGCAAATGATGGGTTTGAAAGATAATCATTATTTGCTTGAAATGGCTCCTCCTCTTCTGGTATAAGAGGTGTGTCTATGGAGGTATCAATACTTCTATGGACAAAATTTGTCTAACTTGGGTATGACCTAAGAGGGAAAATAGTACCTATGGATAGTAATGTGATGTGTGGATTATCAAAATATTTGAGTGACTCTATGAGAGGGGTGAATGTAGCATCTTGCACTAGGTATTCACCAATACTCGAAATATTCATGTGGATCATAACCTGTGGAGGGGAAGATGATGATGATGAAGATGTGGATTGTGATTAAAGATGTGTCAAAAGGTTATTCTTCCTTTATGGTGGAGGTATGGATGGATTTCATGGAGATGGTTGAGATTGAAGGTGCGGGAGGTGGATTGGGTGGTTGAGGTGCAAATGTGTTAGTTGGTAAGGGTGGAGATGAAGATGATGGCATGGGTGCCTTCTCTGGGTTCCTTGTGGGAAGATATGGTGTATCTAAAGGGATTCCCATGGAAGTTGATGATTGTGATTGTGATGATGAAGGCATGGAAGACCTTGGTGGAATATTTGAGTGTTTAATAGGATGGTTAGGTTGGATATCCAAATGAGTTGATGGTAGAGTGGATTCATATGTATGTGCTACCATATTATAAAATTTTAAGAGTTCTAAGTCTATAGGGATACAATGAACTTGACCTTCATGTATGTACTTGATACATTGATGCAATATAGAAGGCACGCATTTCATGTCTTGAATCCAGGGCCTACCAAGCAATATATTGTATTGCATGGTACCTTCCAAGATATCACATAGCGTATGGATAGTCTTTATTCCAACTTGAATAGGGAGGACTATTGTTCCAACGATGGAACACAAGGTGTCATTAAATGCTCGAAGGGTGAAAGTGGATGATGTGATGTGTGATGGTGAAAGGTTGAGATGTTGGAGGGCAATAGTGGTGATGATATTAATTGAAGATCTTGTATCAATCAAGACATGTTTGAAGGGGATCCTACCCACACTAGCGATGATGTGCAATGGTGGATCAGGTACCTCAGTGGGTATTGTCTTGATTTTATGATCTGGTAGGTTTGAACATGCCCCACAAAATTGATGAAAGAATTAAGATATTGTGGTTGCAATTTAATAGATTTCAAGATTTTTATTAAAGCTTATCGATGTGGGGTTGATTATTATATGAGCTCATCGGTGGAAAGTCTTGTTGATGCAATTCTGAGACTTTGAGTAAGTTTATTTCGTAGCATGAGCATCGAGCAAGGTGGAGTAGGTGCAACCGAATTTGATATTTGAGGTGCCTATGATGTCAAATATATGGTGGAAGGATCCACATATTGCATGGGTTGAGTCAGGTACCTTCGATTTCTCATCACAATATTTATCACACCTAAAAATCCTTGGTTAGGCGGGGCAGTGTGCACCTGGTTAACCTTATTAGGTTGTTTTGTTGTGATAGCAGGTGTTGTATTTTTTTCATATTGAGGCAAAGGGTATTGATAGACGTCTATATTTTGGTTGTTAGAGGCAAGAGGATTGTAGATTTGAATCTCTTGCCTCTCAATCATATATTGCACTATGTTCTTGAATGAGAAGCATGATTGGATATCATGCCCCTTATGCCTATGATAGATGTAGTATTGATCCTCCTTGTAAGATATAGGTTTGGGATGATTCGGATCCTATGGACGGATTTTAGTGAGTGATTTTTTATGCCTCGCATAATCGATTAAAAATTGATGCCAAATATTGACAATGGTGTGTATTAGCAAGGTGGACAATGAGGTTGACTTTGTAGTTGATGTTGTTATGGTTGATTGGATGATTGAGGGTGGCACTACATCGGTGGAGGATGGGCCTAATAGTTTGGTAGTTGGGTTGGAGTTCAATTTGAGCTTCTATGGGTACTCAAAATGACTTGGTTCACCGAAGTTGTCTTTGGTTGATTTTGGCTACCCTTTGCATTTTTATTAGGCCATTTCTTTTTTACAAATTTTGATCTCTCCTTCTTGAACCTTGATATCCTTAATGACATTCGCTTGATCTAGGGCTTCCTCAAAATTTTGATATTGTTGAAGTTGCAGTAAGAGTGAGATCTGTTTGGTATAACTTCTAGTGAACATCTGGGTAAGCTCCATGATAGGTAAGGTGAAGGGCAACTTTGATATTACTGCTATCAACTTATTTCCATATTTCATGATTGGCTCATCATCAAATTGGCAAAGATTATATAAGTCATTCATGGTAGCATTTTTCTTGACGCTAAAGGTAAAGCATTCCAAAAATACATCAACCAATTATTCAAAAGTGAAAATGCTATGGCATGGAAAATGATTGTACCACTTGAAAGCACCCCCAACAAGTGTTATAATGAATATTTTGAGCATTATGGGGTCATTGTATTGAATATGAAAGCAATTATTCATGAATCTTATCACATGCTCTTATGCATCTTCATCGCCTTTGACCTTATCCAATTTAGCATCTCAAAGTGCTAAGGATATGGCCGTGATAGAATGAATAGGTGGAGAGGTTGATTAGTGAGTTATCGTAGGATGGGTTTTTGGTAACCCACATCTATGGATTGTTTTTCTAAAGAGTTGATGCCTTCCATAAATAATTTATAGGTCTTTGATGAGATGATATCGTTCACTCGCCTTTGTCCTTGATGAGTTGGGAGGTTCTATTGTTGATGACGTGGTTGGCGAGTGTTATCAACATGTATGTCACCATAAGTTACATAAGGGTACGTATCGATGGGTTCCTAATACTCTTTTTTTGGTTCCTTGTACATTTCATAATCTTATTTATAAGGGTACAGTTGGTGGCATTCAAGAAAATGAGGTTGTTAACGATGGATGGACGATGGTCTATGATGTTGATTGTGAATCAAATTTGGATGCACACAAGGTATAAGGTTTTTTTGGTAGGGTCGAAGATGATGATGTTGTGCTTGGCACCTTGGGTGTTGTTGGGATGATTGCCTTTGTTGTGTAGGCATGGGCAATCTCTGATGCATTAACTGACGAAATTGAAGATTTAAGATTGTCCTAGGTACCTGGTGAGAGCAATTCACCAGGTCAGTTGTATGAGTTTGATTCACACATCTATGAGTGATGCAAATAGGTGTGGTTTGTGCTTTAGCCCTAGAAAGATCGATAATTTATTTTCTAGGGTCACATGAAGCTACATTGACTTGATGTTTTTATCGCATTATGGGTTCCACATAGGTGGTTGGTATCGAGGTGCAATGTGCCTGGGCAAGTTGTCTATCGTACGATATAGAGGGATGATTATGATCACCATCCCTCAATGCATGATCCAACATGATAGGTTTTTCATAATGTCAAATGATGTACCTATCCACATGACCATAGTCACAGTTCATCCATGGGTACTAAATTTTGGTAGCTTGAGTGTCTCTATCCTGATGTGGAGTGTACACTTGATCTTTATCTACTAGAGTTGTAGGGAAATTGGAATGCAGATACATGATAATGATTCCCTAGGTTATTTGTAGCGAAGGTGAGTGCCCCTATAGAGGGCATGTAGGGTGGCATGGTCTAAATAATCGATATCTCAATCATCATCAAGACCTATGGGTGGATTCTAAATATCAACGCATGGAGTGGAGTGATGGATAACATTTGAGTTAGGGCATACGTTTTGCCACTCAAGGATGACAAGGTCCTATGGATCAATTCAAAAATGATCCATGACTCTTGGTGATGAATCAAAAGTGTGTGCTTGTGATTGAGCCTGACTACGTGTTACAACCATATGATAGGCAAATGGTTGTAAAGAGCCACGATAATGCTTTCAAGCATTTTTCAAGCTATGCAAACAACAAAAAAATAACACAATCAAGAAGCACTTTTGTTTTTTGTTTTTTTTGTGTGTTTTTGTTTTGAAATTCTACTCCTAAAAGAATAAGGTAGATGAAATGAACACTACATAAAGGTAGTTTGTATGCAACCTCTGTCAAGGGATGACACACAAATAGTAAAAATGGCTTTCTATAGTAATATATGGGCGATAGGTAATGCTATAGGAATAATAAATACACCCCCAAATAGGGGTTGCGCTGTCTAAATATTGTTACTAGCCCATTTGGACTTTCACTTCACACTTGAGCGTGCTTGGATACAAATGATAGTTGCATTCCACAAATTATTAATCCCTACGAGTAAAGGGTGTCTAAACCTAACCTACTTTAGGATGCACCTAAAATTAGGTAGCTTCTTAATGATGAAATCTAAAAAACCACTCGCGAGGGCTACTATGGTGTTTAGGGGGTGAGCTAGCAAAAGGAAATGAATTCCAACATCGCTAGTCTCAATTGAGGGTTGGTGATGAAATACAAACTTACCAATGTTTGAGTTTTTCATGGTGTGTGTATTCCTTTTATTTGCTAAAATATAAATATAGAGCACACAACAATGCAAACTATGAAGCAAAAATGCATTTATTTTCACTACATGAATATCTATCCTTTTTATCAAGCAACAATGCAAGAAAATAATGAGGCACACAAAGACCCTCTCAACCTAAGACAGTCACATATAGGATACTATCTCAACCTAAGATGATAGGGGTTGTCTCAACCTGATATAATCATAGTTTGATAGACTTAAAAACTAGAAATGCATACAACTATGCTATATATTTTTTCTTTTTATCTTTTTCTATTTTGTTTTTCTTTTCAAAATATGAAATATAACAAAAATGATTAGGAGAGATGAAACCCTAACCTGAAAGCATTTCTCTCGATGTGGATTTTTTAGCTCTATAACTTTTCTACCTCTAAATAAATATCATCTCGACCTAAGATGGTTGTAACACAAATACCATCTCGATCTAAGATGGTTAAGTATGAGCACCTACAATCATAAAAAAGAAGCAAAAAATAGTCATTTTGCTGATGTAACAAAACAACGAATGATGAAAAAGAGAGACTCAAGGGTCCCATCATGATTGCCATTTGAAGGACAAAAATTTACACCATAAACAAGATATGAAACCAAAACACAATGATTAACAAATAAAATTAATCTTTTATTAATTTATCTTTTCAACTTGTTACAAGAGTATCCCCTCAAGGGATTTTATCAATGATATAAGTGAATACAATAGGGATTTAGCTCCCCTTTTCATTAGATAGAATCTAGGTGCAATACACAAATCTCTATGCCAATATAGTATCAAGGGAGCGGGTTTCCTTGTGATCATCGTGTGAGATTTGGATCCAAAATCTTTCATTGTCCTAGAAGCCTGTAACCTACATAGAAAGTGAATGAAATTGGATCAATAGCATATGAAAGGTCCACTAGCATTGGACTTGTGTTAAATCAAGAAATGTGAAAGTAGATGAAATACAAATGCATGAATGTGATAATGTAAATCTAAATGATATAAGAATAGGAAATACACAAATCTAAGATAAGATGCACTAAAAATATAAAAACTAATCACCTGATCAAGACCATATTGGGTCGATATGGTTTCATCTATGGATCATCTCAGGGTGAGAGGGTCATTATCGCGGGCCTGCGCTTTAGCGTAACTAGGTCTGAACAGCGTTTGAGATGACACAAAGATGTATTATCAACAAATTATTCGTGAGTCTAAAAGTAAGTGTGAAGGTGTGACTAATCAATGGCATAATGAGAATGATCGTGCGAGAGAGAAAAGTGCAAATTCATATCCTAGACAGTTGTCCAACAACATTGAGTTTAAAAGCAAGAAAGTGTGGCAATTCATTTCGGTATCACTTAATTGCTTTGGAATTTTAATTTTTGATCTCTAAAATAGGGGGGAGATAGCATCATTTTATAGGCTTTAAGACAAGCAACAAATGTGGCAAGTGTCAATTAGGGATAACCTGATTGACTGCCACCAAATGACTATAGGTGGCAAGTGAAACTGTTACCTGCAAGGCGTTTAGCACTGGTGCCAAATGAGACATGACGTTGATAGGTAATTTTCTACCTATTAATTTTTTAATATTGGTTTTATGCAACTGTCTCAACCCGAGATGATCCTGATCCTGAGATCATCTCAGGTCGAGACGATCAAGCTTCCCATGGGGAAATTTGCCTACTATTGGGGAAAATCACTAGATTAGCCCTAAGGCTACCTAAGATGGGTTGTAAGGGTTAGAATGAGGTCTCTTTGGGAGTCTCTTGTGATGATGCATTTTAGTTATCTACATATTCATGTGTTCTTACATTGTATAAACACTATCAGCTCCAACATATATTAACTTAGTGGATATTTCTATATCATTCATTCCTGCAATATTCTTTAAACTAGTTACAACCACATTGTAAATGTTTTTCATATTGTAATTTTCCACTATCTTATGTAGTGTTAGTAATTGATATTGCCCTAAATAATTTTGTAATGTGTAAACATGCATGAGAATCCAAGATGTGTTATCAATAACAGTTACCTCATCAATTGAAAATGAAATGAATTTGACATGTTTTAATTTCTCTTTGAGGTCCTTCTTCTCAACCAATGAGATATATTTTGCCATTTTCCAACCACTTCGATCTACACTAGGAAGGTTCTAAACATCAATTAGTTGAATTAGATTTTTAAAATAATAAAATCAGACATAGATCTACCCTTTTTAATAATAGTATATACAACAACAATATACAAACTTTTTGAAGCTAAAGTGATCTCATGAATTTTTTGAAATTGGGCTTGAATTGTTCCACCCATCTCAAAAAGAGTTTGTTGTTGTTTTATTTATTTTTCATATTCTTGTGCATATATGATATGTACGCATTCTAATGTATCATTCCACCTCATTGTTTTTTAAATTGTTCTTTTTTTTACTATAACAAACTTTTCCACAATGTTTTTCTATTGTATCCAACTTAAGTTGCATCTTATGATCCTTTCTTAGTTTTCAACTACAAATCATGCATCTACATTTTGTTGGCATATCATTACTATTATCTGATTGCACTAGCTCAATAAATGGATATATTGATGACCATTAAAGCTGAAATGTTCTTCCAATAGTCCATTTGGTTAACTTTCTATGTTTATGTGTCTAAGTAGAATATTCCCTAGAAGTTGGGATTGTATTAAAAGAATTGTTTTCTTTTTTGGTTGGCATGTCAGTTTTAGGAATCTCTTCAAGTGGTTGTCGCATTTCATTGTTAAGAAAAATTTCATGTGGGGGAATTTCGTCCTCAAAAATTTCTTCAAGTGGAGGAATACTAGGGTCAATAGTGTTTTCTGCATACAAAGGTGTTCTATATCATTTTTTATAATAACTTGCAAAAATTACCTATTTAGTAGGCAAAATGGGTATGTACCTTGAATTTATGTAGATGTCAATGGCTCACTTGATTTCAAAATATGGCTAAAGTATTCTAGGATACTATTTTTAATAAAGGATTAGCCTCCCTTCTTTTCATTATGCGTAGGTACCATTGTACTTGTATATAAAAAAGTAATTCATGTTAGAAAATGAACATGATGTTAAAAAAGGATAAAAATTATACAACCGGTATAAGGAAAAGTACCATTCATCTATGCTTATTACTATTATCGGTCATATTTGTTGTCAATCGATCATCCCTACTTTTTCTTGTTGTTGATCATATTTTTTTTAGTCGATTGTCCTTGTTCTTCCCTATTATCAATTACCTCTTCTATCAATCGATCATCCCTAATATTCTTTGTTTTCAATTGCATCTTATATTAGTTGAACATCTTTGCTTCTCGATATTATTGGTCATTTATATTGTTATTCGATTGTCCCTACTCTTTCCTACTATCGATCACCTCTTGTAGCAGTCGATTACCTCTACTTCTCAATGTTGTTGATCATATATGTTTTTAGCCAATCATCTTTACTCTTACTTTTTATCGATCGCCTCTTCTATGAGTCAATTGTCTCTGCTTCTCATTGTTGTTGACCATCTCTATTGTTAGTCAATCATCTCTACTCTTCCTTGTTGATTACCTCTTATATTATTTTATCATCTCTTCTCATTGTTGTTGGTTGTCTTTGTTTTCAATCAATCACTTTTCGAGAATCTACTTCGAAACAAGAGTTCTTGTAGAGTTCTAAATTTAAAAATAATTAGGAAATAAACTCAAATTTTCTCTTTTCATTTTGCAACACCAAAACCCTAGCTTAAATTTTAGTTTTTGCCTTTCATGTGCATGAAATGTACCTAAGATAAGGTTAAAATTTACCTTTTAATAGTTGATAGTAGAGCTCCTTTCATATCTTTCTTGAAAATATGCCAAAAATATTGCTTTCACCTACATACCTATGCAACAACACTCTAACAAGAGAACTAGAAAAATGGAGTTTAAATAATGCATATTGAAATCATACGCCCTACCTTTACAAATGAAATCAAATAGTAGTATGTTGCATTATAGCAAAGTCAAACTTGGTGCCAATTTTTTATTAATCACTTCCAACCTTTATGCATGCAAGAATCAAGACTCTATAATTATTCATACTCATAAAGCAATCATCGCATAACTAGGAGTCTTACTAAAAGACACACATACTTATTATAAACAAACACAAACACTTATTAAAAATTGGTACATCACATCATACCAACTCAAGAACAAACATTACAATAATAAATACTACGATAAAATAGATTATATTTCCCATATCCCTTTAATGACTTGGATTAGTCACAATATTTATATAAAAATAATCTAATCCTATGCATTAATCAAACCAACTAATACAAAATATTCCCTTATTCTTAGATGTAGAAACATCTCCTCTTATGTTGATCAATAAGCATCTCATGATCAATGTCTTGGCCACAACAATGATAAAGTCAAACAACAATAATATAAATTAAAGCATTAAATACAATCATCACATAATATCATACACGGTCACATTTTAATCATCAAAAAACATAGTTCACATAACATCTCTTCTTATAACAAAAGAGGAGAAAAAACCACATTATCCTTTTAAATTCAATTTTTTTGGTAGGTGGTAGAAATTATATTATATGGGTTTTAACTGGTACCCAAAACTAGAAACATAAGTATATGATGAAAATTACATAGAGAAGCACAAAATAGGCCGTCTACACCCTAGTCGCTCCATGAACTAGACCAGAGAAAAAACAGACCCACACAAGGATTGTTTAATATAAAAATAAAGATCGAAAGAGAGAACATAAAGCAAAATCAAACTAGTGCCTACGCAAGGGTTAAAATATTAGTACCAAAATTCCTATGCATGAGAATGGAGCTCAAAATACAAAATAACCCAACTATAATTATTGACAATCTCTTCAGCTACAAAGCTCTTTTGGCCATGTTTCTCGACCAACAGTTTCATGGAGGCACTAATGCTATCCATGCCACTAATGATGCTACCGAGAATGGTGTTTTGGACCAAGATGAATATGCCCACCAGAGAAGCAATTATGTCACTTCTATAATTATAATTTTTGAGTGAGCATGCCTCTCAGGGTCGATTGTGCATTTCCAAGTCGACAACAGCAACATTAAGAACATTTTGAGGGAAATTTTGGTGCTAGATGGATAAATTCCCTTGACTAACCCCAACATTGGTGAGCAAATCAGCAAACTTGTTAGCTTCCCAATACACATGGTAGGTTGTAGTGTTACAAAAATTCTACATCAAGACCTTAGCTTCCTGAATAATAGTGCGTATGTTCCATGAAGGAATTTTGTCGCTAATAATAGAGTTTGTAACATTCATGGAATCACCTTTAATTTGTAAATTTCTCTTGTAATCTTTGAGAACTTCTATCCCTCTCCAAAATGCATGAGCTTTAGCATAGTGGTTAGTTTGGACGTCCAAAAACTCAACATAGGCCACTATGAGTCATCCATTGTGATCCCTGACCAAACCTCCAGCACCCACTGCACCTAAATTTCTTTTAGAAGCACCATCATAGCTAAGTTTAAGCCATCCTACAGGAGGAAGAGTCCAATGAGCATCAATTCTAGGATGAGGATTAGAATGAGTAGATTTGGGACTATGGGTAATAGTGAGGGAACGAAAAAGAGCAGACTCAAGGTAGTGGGTAAAAGAGGATAGCTTTGTAACTCTAGTCAAATCAAAACGAGTGAAGTTATTAGATTTTGATGTAGCAAGCACTGGGAGATAGCAATCACAAGATGCAGAATAATATGAAAGAAAGTAAATATGCTAGATGACTAAAATATACAATAAATAGAAATGATATAAAATATTACAATGTAGCTATGGAGGAAATGAACACTCCATTATAAAGCTACTGAACTACATTGCACCCATCACCAATGGATGGTGTTACACACATAACTAAGCTACACTATGTCCCCCAACTCTCTATCTATCTATGACTCTATATCTATCTATCTATGAGGCCATCCTTATATAGGTAAAATAGGATACTTGGCCAACACTCTATCTAGTTGTGCAAGGGACAACTTGCACATTGACACTTGTGCATTTATTACATTGCATGAAGTAACTAGATAACTTGCCCCTAAAGTAATCTAAGTATGTACCTTGGAAGATACATTTACATAACCCAAATGATGGAATAGACTCTATTTCTAACACCCCCTGTATTACATTATTTGGGTATTGAAGACTTTAGTCTTCAATATGGATCTTCTTCTTCTTCCTGAACTTTGTATTCTTCCTCTGCATTCTTTGTGTTCAGGTTCAGTAGGTAATATGTGTCTTCATATGATGCAGAGTAAGCTGGAGCTGAGGCTTCTTCTTTCATTGGGTGGTCCTTGACTTGTTCAGATTCATCTTCCTTGTCTTCTATCCAACCACCTTTATAGTTCTCCTTGCAAGTATCTCCATCTGGTTCTGATTGTTGATGAATGAGCAGGGCATGATGCAATTGTCCTCTCATATTTTTGTTTTTGATCTTGTTATGCTTACCTTTTTGGTGTATTGGTTCTTCATTTTCTTCAACCTGTTCCTCTGTAAATATGTTAGCATATTTTTGAAACACCACAATGTCTTGTGAGATTTCCATTGAGTCTAGGATGTATGTATTTTCATGAATTGAACCTGTTGCTTTTATGCCATCTTGATTCATAATGAGACAAGTATTGATCCCATCCATATATCCAAAGTTAATCATATAGTTATTTTCTACTAACTTGCTTACTGAGATGAGATTGAATGTTAATCCAGGAACATACAATACTTTCTGTAGTAGAATATTTGGAAATTATTTGCTTGGTGTTACACATCCATATCCATGTATAGGATATGTTTGGTTGTCTGCAATTCTTAGTCTGTAACCTTTAGCAATTTCAAGACAGTCAAACCATTGTATATTTCCTGTCATATGATGATTGGCTCTTGAGTCAATATACCACATGTGTTCATGATTGTATGACATTCCTTTACCCATTTGAAGAAGAAATAAGATAGAATTGCAGCTCCCTAATTGAAGTATATAAGCTTGATTTGATAAAACCTTTATTAATCCTTAGATTGTAGGCTTCCTTATGTCTCCCTAGTAATGAGAGTATGAATACCTAATTTTAGGTTTTTGAAGAAAGCTTATATCTTCTCAACTTGACAATATTTGATGGATATTATTATCAAGTTTTGTAGAATCCCTTATGACTCCCTAATGTTTTTGGAGTATGATTTAGTGCTTTTGTAAGATATAGTTCAATTTTTGGTTGATTTTGTATAAGTTTTGTAAAGATCAAAAATCAACTTCTTAACTCCTTAATACTCCTATTGAACTAAGCACTTTTCAATTTTTGAAGAGGTTTTAATGTTGGATTTCTTTTGTCCCTTTTGAGAAATTTTTGAGACAAGAATATAAATTTCCAACTTTGATAAAATATTTTAATAACCCCTTTTTGAAACCCTTAGGATTTTATTCAAGTGTTTCTAATTTCCAAAAAACCTAGTTTGATGTTGTAACCCTTATCACTCCCAAATTTGGAAAACTAGAACACATTAATATTTGCAAACATTAAATGGATTAATTCCAAGTAGTATCCCTTATTTCTCCTAAGTTATATTTTGCAAATATTATATTAATTTCCCTAAGTTTTGCTTTCAAACAAAGATTGATTTCAATTAATATATCAACCTTATCTTATAACCTTATAACTCCCTTTTAAAAATGAAAGCAAATTAGATGAGGAAATTTGATTAAGGCTTTGTACCTTTATGAAGTCGGATGAATATGGTAGTAAAATCTCCTTCTTGAGCATGAATTCCCCAAGGTAAGTTGTGGCTTTAATGCTCTTCTTAAATGTTGGTTGATCGAGAGTATTTTCTATTACACTTGACTTGCTCTGGATCATTGTCAAATCGCACTCAAACTACTATCGAGCATCTATCATCGATCTATCAAAGTGTCATCAATCCACTATCGAGTAGCTTCCAAACTGCTATGTGTATTACTTTCCAATTGTTGTGCTTCCTTTCCAAGGTCCAAGGCATCTTTAATATGTGATAGGATGAGTGACAAGTGTCACGACATAAGTTTTAAATGCTCATGGAAGCTTCGACTGGTTGGTGGAGGTGTCAAACTCACTCCACTACTTGTGACAAATGTCACCTTTGAATTGAGATGTTTTGATTCTCCTTTGAGCGTTGTCCAAGAAATGCTCCTTCTTCAACGTCTACAAGACTTCTTTGTTGTAACGTATATCAAGCTATTAGTTGTACGTAACTCCTCTTCTGCATGGAGTATGGGCACCAAGAAATGTAATATCTTCTTTGTGAGTGTTATAGAGGATCTCTCATAGAATGACAAGTGGTAGTTGCATGCCCTTCTCTTTATCAATGCTTACTTGAAGACTCTCCAACGCATTTTCCACCTTGATCTTTGTTGTTTTATGTAGATGTTGAAATATCTCCAGCCAAGCAATGCTAATGGTTGAGTTGTGGTGGAGATATGGTGGAGCTTTGGTGGAGATATGGAGGAGCTTTGGTGAAGCTTTGGTGGCCCTTGAATGGAGTCTGAATGGCAACACTTGGATGAAGACTCCTTGATGCTTCACTCCACTATTTAGCTTTCACTTATGGTAGAAATGCTTTGTAGCTTGCTTTGATAAGAGTGCTCCTTTGCTTTGATGTCCACTTGCTTTGATAAGATGCTCCTTTGCTTTGATGTATGCTTCCTCTTTTGCTTTATACATTACTTGATCTTCCCTTGTGCCTTGTCTTCTGCAGGTTCGACCATCCAAGATGAGCCCTTTGAGTGGCTCCTATTGCTTGGGAAGAAGAGTGCTTACGTTCGGCCTTTCTTGGCTACTTTTTCCTATAGATATTGTGCCTTTTTGGGGCACATTCAAATCTGCTCTTGGGCTGTAAAAAACCAGATTAAATTAGTGCAATAAAATGTACTATAGAATGTACATAAACCTCCTTTGATGCACCTTCTTTTGCACTCTTATTTCAGATCTGAAATTCTGGTTTTATGGCAGATTTTTCTCCTACAATACAAGGGTTTTGAGGTTGTCTTTTATGAGTAGACACCTTCCCCTTTTTTCTTGGACACTTTGATAACAAATCCAAGCTTAGATAATAGTAGATAGAAGCTTTTTAATTTATGCAATTTTTTGCACTTTCTTTTCTTGCATTCAATCTTGTAATGCTTTGGATTTGAGACTCACCAAGTCTCAATATTTGAAGCTTCTATTTCTATTTTTGGTTAGTTGTGTTCTTCTCCAAGTTTTGGAGGATTCTAACCTTTTTTGGGTGGCTTCTTTTGGCCACTACGAGTTGCAGATTTTTGTGCTTCAATAGTGTCTTTAGACACTTGATACAAATCAGATTTTGTGCCCTTCAAGAACACAAAACTAATTTCTTTTGAGAGTAGTATAATAGTACAAGTCTTTCACTTTTAATGCACTAATATTACACCTTATCACTCCAATCAACTCTCAAATTAATGCACTAAGAATTTACTACAACTAATCAAGAATAACCTAAAATGAATCTTTAAGAGTTATTCTGCAATTTCACTACAACTAATATTGTAGGACTTAGTCTTCTTTTTATTTTTCCAAAATAGATAATAGGTAGTTGATAGAAGCAATTTTGAAATCTAATCAACTCCTAATTAATGTGCAAATGAACCTTAAAAATAACTTTTTATTTTTGCACTTTCGAATACTGTAATCCAATTTTCTATTTGCAACTTTAATCCAAATTCAGGTGCTTCTAACAAATCTGATAGGTAAATGAATTAATGAACCTACTTGCACCAAAAATTTGCATACCTTTTTTGTAGTAGCTCTTTTATCACTTCTATAGAGGATGTAGATCTTGGTGTCTAGGATCACCAAGTTGCTGCTACGAGTATGTCCTTGCAACTCTTTGTAGACTATCTTGAATAACTCCTTCTTCACCAAATGATGGTCTCGACCTTTCTTTCATGAGCCTAGGATTTGGTGGCTTGTTCTCCTCTTCTGTTCTCCTCCTTCTACTATATATTTGGAGAAGTCTTTGTCTCTGAAGTGATGCCTTCTTGCTGTGAGAGGTAATCTTCAAATCTTCAAGATTTGGTGAGCTTCTTCTGTCTTCAAGTCTTCTTATCAAATTCTGACTTCAAGTAGGATCTTCTTCTGAGATTTGGCACTCCTTGCCAAATTCTTCTTCTCGGATTTGGCACTCCTTGCCAAATTCTTCTTCTGGGATTTGGCACTCCTTGCCAAATTCTTCTTCTCTTGGGCTTGTTGTCGGATGGCGATAATTGTCCCAAGTCCTTCACTATCAAGGGCTTCTCCTTGGTAGTGGATTTCTCCAATGAGTTCTCCTTTGAGAATATCTTCAGTAAGGCTCTCCTAGCCTTTTTTTGGATGCTCGATAAGACCTTCCCAAGGTCTCTGATCTTACATCTTCTGATGGTCTTCCTTGAGACCTTTTCTTCAACCTTCTACTCCTGGAAGTGTTGGTGGTGAGATCTACTTCTGGATATCTGATTCTACTACTTCTAGATTCGAGCAGGACTCACCTAGTCCTTATTCTCCTTCTCCTTCCTTGACTAGAAGTTCTTCAATGAGATCTTCTCCTGATCTCTTTGATTTTGCTTTAGGTGTTGAATTGATTCTGAAGAAGATACCCTTCCTAAATTTCTTGTAGGAAGTTTCCCAACTCACTGAATCTTCTTTCCCTACAACAAAGTATTAGTACTAAAATATTTAGTCTACTTCTGAATCAGATATTCTCTTCGAATTCTTCTTCAGGATCAAGGCTTCTATGGCCTTTTTTAGTATCAAGGCTTCTATGGCCTTTTTTAGTACCAAGGCTTCTATGGCCTTTTTGGTATCAAGACTTCTATGGCTTCTCCTTCAAGGCTCCCTGTGGCCTTTTCCTTCCAAGGCTTCTATGGCCTTTTATATGTCAAGGCTTCTATGGCCTTTTATCAATGGTTGTTCTTCAACTTGTGAAGTTCTTTGATTCAACAATGGAGATCTTCAGTCTCCTGACTTCACCACAACTCTTCACAAGAAGTCTTCTTCCGTAGTATTCTTCTCTTGCACAAGGAACCAATCTCTGCACTATGAGGGCACGCCGACCTTCGGGCAATAAAGTTGGAGTCTCCTAGATTTCTATCGTAGGAGGAGTCCCAATCCTCTGAGAATTAGTTTTCTACAAACAAAAGAAACTTTAGGCACTAGTTAGCAAATTCTAGATATCTTGGATGATCCTCACTGGATGATTTGTCAATCCAGTGGCTTGAATGTTGAGTCCTGGTCTTCACGAGTTTTTCCTGAAACTCTGTGGAAAGACTCTAGTCAATTGCAATCTCAGTATTTCTTGGAACTAAGATTTCTTTCAGTCCTCACTCGTGACTCTCCCTAATTCTACCACCTAGATTCTTCTGAGAGCTTTTGATAGTGGTTGGTCCAACGGTGCATTAGTTTGTCAAAATGCTCAGGCTCAATGATAATGGTGGCTTCCCTATTGACCTACATAGACTAGATCTACCGTAGCTCTGATACCACTGTTAGCTTTTGATGTAGCAAGCACTGGGAGATAGCAATCACAAGATGCAGAATAATATGAAAGAAAGTAAATCTGCTAGATGACTGAAATATGCAATAAATAGAAATGATATAAAATATTACAATGTAGCTATGGAGGAAATGAACACTCCATTATAAAGCTACTGAACTACATTGCACCCATCACCAATGGATGGTGTTACACATAGAACTAAGCTACACTATGTCCCCCGACTCTCTATGTATCTATGACTCTATATCTATCTATCTATGAGGCCATCCTTATATAGGTAAAATAGGATACTTGGCCAACACTCTATCTAGTTGTGCAAGGGACAACTTGCACATGTACAACTTGCACATTGACACTTGTGCATTTATTACATTGCATGAAGTAACTAGATAACTTGCCCCTAAAGTAATCTAAGTATGTACCTTGGAAGATACATTTACATAACCCAAATGATGGAATAGACTCTATTTCTAACATGAAGCTTGATCCTAGTCCAAGAGAATCTCCTAGTATACAATTTGCATCAAATCTAAAAAGGGTTAAGGCAGTAGTGGTTTAGTGGATCCGTAAAAAAAAATTGATGGATGAGTAAAAACTGAGGGAGATTGAGGAGAAGCTTGCATTGTTTCTAGTAGATGACTTTGAAAAAGAAATGGATGAGGAAATAAGGCTTAAGTATAAAAGTTTAGAACAAGAGAAGATAAGATTGTTGGCAAAGAGAGAAGCATGATGGAGGCTCAAAAGTAGAGCACTATGGATTGCAAGTGGAAATGAGAACACTAAATTTTTTCATAGCTTTGCAAATCACAAAAAACAACAAAATACAATTTGGGAGCTACAAGGACAATATGGAAGTAAAGTCTTATCCTTTAAAGGAATAGTTGACATGGGTGTAAGGTATTTTGGTCAACTATACAAGGATCCTATTCAAGTTAATATAGCTAAAATTTTAAAAATAACTTCTCTCTTTCGTAGATTTATAGATGAGGAAGCCAATGGTGATTTGATTAAGGAAGTCTCAAAGGAGCTCAAAATTGTTTTAATATCCTTCTAGAAATATAAGAGTCTAGGACCTGATGGGTGGATTGTGGAATTATTTCTCGAGCTCTATGACCTTTTGGATTTCGACCTACTCAAGGTTGTGGAGGATTTGAGGCTAAAATGAAGGATAAATACAGTTTTCAACTCTACCTTCATTGCTCTTATTCCAAAAAAGGAAAATCCTTCTTTCTTTGATGATTTTAGGCACATTTCTTTGTGTAACTGTGTATAAAATCATAGCAAAAATAATTGCATCAAGAATTAAAAGGTTTTTCTCTACTTCTATATCTATTGAAAAATTCAGTTTCCTACATGGTAGACAAATTCATGAAGCAATTAGTGTTGCTCAAGAAAGTCTTCATACCATAAAATAAAATAAACTACCAGCAATGGTGATGAAGTTGAATCTCTCCAAGACTTTTGACAAAGTAAATTGACTATATTTAAGAATGATACTTACTCATATTGGGTTATATGTGCAAATGGTGAACTGGATTATGGGATGTCTTTGTTCTGTTTCTTCTACAGTTTTGGTTAGTGGGTCAACCTCTCAGTTCTTCAAATCTTCTTGAGGGACTAGACAAAGTTACTCCTTGTCACCACTATTATTTATTTTGGTATCTAAGGGACTAAGTAGGTGTATTATATAATACAAGAGGGAAGAAACAATAAAGGGAATTAGAATAGGTAGAATAGTGGAAGTCAGTCATCTACTTTTTGTAGATGATGTTCTCCTTTTCACAGATAGAATAATAAGAGCTACAGAGAAGTTAAAACAATATTTAAATATTTTTTGTTTGGCAACATGTATGCAAATTAATGCACAAAAGTCAAGAATTTCTTTTAACCGTGTGGATCAAAATCAAACCATAATAATAGGTCAGATTTTTCCCTTTAACAAATTTGATCTTCAAGAGGAGTTTAAATATTTGGGGTTCTCTTTGAACCCAATGAGTACACTAAACATGACTATACTTAGTTGATAAAGAAGGTGGAAGGAAGAATTAATATATGGTGCAAAAAATGACTCTCTTTGGGAATGAGGTTGACTTTGGTCAAGTCTGTGTTGGAGGTAATATGAGTATATTGGTAATCTTTAGCTCATATACCAAAAGGAGTTTTGAAAAAAATAGAAAATTAAGCCATAGGTTATTATAGACAGGGAAAAGGGAAAGGGAGGTATTCACTTGGTCATATGGCAATTCTTAGCCAAACCCAAAGAAAATGGAGGATGGGGACTTAAGAACATCTTCCTATTTAACAAGGTTCTAGCAACAAAGTGTGTTTGGAAGATAATATCAAAGGAAGACTTATGTAATAATATTATACATGAAAAGGATTTAGAGTCACTCATAGTTGATGAGTGGATAAGACCCCAATGAAGTAAACCCGTAATGTTTCAATCTATTGGAAGGAAATGATGCAGGCCTTTTATATTGTAGGTTATTGGTTTACCTCGAAAATAGGGGATGGTTAAAGGATAAGACTAGGATTAGACCCTTGGATTGGTTGTGATGATATGCACAGATTGCAAAATAATATAATTCAGAACCTAAGAGCTTAGAGGATTGGAAATCTTGCCCAAGCAGCTGACCCATAATCTTCTACAAACTAGAGTCAGGGATGGAAGGAAGCAACAATGTTAGGGCTTCAGGGCCAGAAGGCACACTAGTGGGAAGAATATGTGGGGAGACTTAAAGTTGGACATATCAAGTTGCAAGAGAAAACTGATCAATTGGTTTGGACAAAGAATGGAGTTATGGGAGAGTACACTCCAAAGTTGGGGTATAAGACTCCATTGGAAGATAGCAATGACAATCCAGCATGGTGGTGGAAGACACTCTAGAAGCAGAAAACCCCATTGAAGATAAGACTGTTCCTAGGGTTTGCCATAAAAAATAAGGTTTTGACATGGGAGGTATTACAAAAGAAGAATTGGAATGGTCCAGGAAGGTGTCATTTATGTAAGTCAAACAATGAAAAATTTGATTATTTACTGGTTTCTTGCTCCTTTACTAGACATTTTTTGAGGGAGGTTATAACACAATTAAAACTTCCTATAGGATGGTAAGAAAATTTCTTAGAAGAGTGCTTAAAATATTGGTTTGAAAATAGGTCTTTCAAATATTTTTATAGCTCTCCTATTGTTTATGTTTTTGGGAGTATGGTTATCTAGGAATGCAATAAATTTTTAGGATCAGGAGAAGCCTACTTGGTAGGTCTTATCCCAAATCATTGAAAGTTTCAATAATTGTAAGGTTTCGGTAACGAGAAAGGTAAACAGACAATCATCCCTTCAAAGATTGATAAATCAAGGGCTTGGGACTTTTTTGATGGGGCTAGATAGGGAGTCCTTAGAGTTTGTGGAGCAGGAGGATTACTATATATTTTAGACTATCATTATTTTAAATTTAAGGTTGGATTGGGAGAAGGATCTAATAATTATGCTAAAATTATGACCCTCAAATTATTGGTTCAATTGGCAGAATAAAAAAGAATACAAAAAATTTAAATTTACAGAGACTCACATGTGGTAATAAACTGGATGCTTGGTTTTTTTAGGATGGAAAACATGATTCTACAACCCATCTTCTCTCAAATAAAAGAATCTCTGGATTGAAGTGAAGCTTTTACTTTTTGGCATATTTATAGACAATTGAATAAGAAAACAGATGAACTCTCAAAGGAGATACTTCAAATTGATCCAAATACCTGCTTAGTACAAGAATTCAATGAGGGTAATGCACTATAGCTGGTCCAAATCTCTATGTGGGGGAATTAATACACTCTAATTAAACCAAGCACAAATAAAGCAACGTTTACAAATAAACTCAAAAGTTAATAATTTAAAGGATACTGTTTAATAAATTGGTAAAGTGTCTAAGGATAGAACTTAGCATGATAAAGATAGCTAGTTACGATGTATATAAATAACCTAACTTTTGAATCACTATTAAAATTTTGAAAAAGGCCAAACTAAAGAATGTAATTTCATATTTATTTAATATAAAACTACAACTTTTTTTCAAAGAAAAAGAAATATATGACCATATCATAAATCAACCACACACATCAATTTGAAACCCGAATTTCAAGGGATTACTTATTGCATATAAACTAACTAGACAATTAAATATTAAAAAATAAATAAAAACTAAAATTATTTATAATTACCCACGTGTTGTAGGTGAGGTGGAGAGGGTAGGGCAATCCTCCAAGGGAGGTCCCTGGTTCAAATCTTCACCCTACCAAACGCACATTGGGTACCCAAAATATGTATCCAAAATCCAGTTGATAATGCTGGTGTGGTTAGGGTTGGGCACGACTCTTGATTGATTTTGATGGTATATAACCCCTTGGTCATGGTTTCTCAGACGAAGGCGGTCTCGCAAGGGTATTTTTGTTAAATTCAAAAAAAATATTTATAATTAAATTAAATAATATAGGTCTTTAAAATGATTATACGAGATTAAAGGAACTTGTGCATTGGCTCTTCTTTGGGAGGTCCAAGGTTCAAACCAGAGCGTGGGCGAGTATGTGAGGGGGTGAACGTGTGTTAAATTCCCTATTGATAAGCATAGCTCTCAACTTTACATAAATCATGGCTGGAGGAGACTACTCAGCCATGTGCGTTGGTCATTGGGGTTTCTTACACTAACCAAATTAAAAAAAAAAATGAACCTATGTATGTTACATTGATTGTGTTACCACAAAATCTGAATGAATTTTATTAGGACTTTGTCTTATCTTATTGTACAAGTATCTGTGATAATATGGAAATTTGAGTTGAAATCACGTTCATACATTACTTTTATTATCATTCTATAATACTTTTAAACCATCGAAACTATTATTACTTTTTCATTTATTTTATAACAATAAAATATATTCTATTTAAATTCAATTATATAATATTACAATATTTCAAAAAATCACATAATAACATTTGAAAACTATACATTATTAATTCCACCTTAAAAATATTATAATTTTTTAGTCACTTAGTTGAAAAAAATTAAAAATTTATATTTTTAAACCACTTGAAAATATAACATTTCATAATAAAATAAATAATTATACTAAAATGCTTTAGATTAATAAATATAAACATCATTCAAAAACATGATTTCATCCATTTAAATTCATCGAATTTCAAGAGGAATTTTAAGTCCCAACCATGTTAAATTGTAATACCATTATATGGTCACCAAGTAATATGTAAATACAAATATCAATTTAATTATATATTATATTTATTTATTAATTTATAATAAGGTTTGATTATAATCAATTTTAAATAAATGGTTATTAGTAAAGTTTTTAAAACCAAATATTTATAAATATAATAATGTCAAGAAGCTAAAGAATTCCTCTTTATTTAATTTATTAGAATATGTTATTATTTTTGGTTAGCTATATAAAATTTAAACATATTTTCCATATTATATTTATATTTTAACAATTGTGACACTTATAGATATATCTTTAAGTAAGATTTAAATTTAGATTAAAGTTGTTGAAAAAGTTAATTAATTAAGTCAGATTTTTATTTTTATTTTTATTTTTATATTATTATTATTTTAATTTTATAATGGTTTAAACAATTTAAAGTTTGAAAGTCACAAGGAAGGTAGGTCTCTCCAAATGGAGACCTAAGTTTTATTTAAGGGATGATAGCTCCTATGTGCTACCAGTTGTATGTTTCTACTGTTAGTATATATTTTAAAAAACAATTATTGAAAAACCATTAATTAATCTAACTAATAAATCAAATTTATAATATTCATTGATTTTAAATATCTTAAAATCAATTTTTTTAAATTAAAATTTCGTTTTAAGTTAATACTTATTTATTTATCTTAAATTTATTATTTTTTTAAACATAATTCTTATTCTAAATCTGTTAATGGTTTAGAGTTTGAAAGCTACTAAGAAAAACCATTATCTAGTCCATTAATTAACTAAACTTATATAAATTATCACAATAGTTTTTTTTTATTTTTATTTCCACACATCACAATCCACACAAGTGTAAATGCCATGTGATCATCTGACTCTTTCCCTTGGTAAACATTCAGCCAAGTGACAATAACTGCCAACTAATGCAATGCCTTTTTTATCTCATGTCTTGCAAATTAAATATCTTTAGTTTATGTGACAGTCTTTTATTATGCATTTCATATTCCCAACTCTGCAAAAGTGTGAACACCTTTTTATGTTCAAACTCCTTTAAGTCATGAGGAAAAAGCTTCCCCTTCTGCAATAAAACTCTTGCTTTTTAGATTAAAGAATCAAAATAATAACATATCCACCTTTCAAAACGCTTTAATAGAGTTGTTCTTTTAAGACATTTAAATTGATATTTTTTAAGTTTTTATTAAAAAGATTTAAGCAGATGACATCCGAATTGATATGTTTTTAAAATTATTTAAAAATTAAGTTTACATTATGAAAAAGATAACCTTCATTATACTAATTATACTCCGTTATACCTAATTATAGGTTGTATCTTCTTGAAATAAGACACCCAACTCTAAAGTTTTGCTTGTTTAAGGCAAAACTAAACAAGTTAAGATTGCTTATATTACCATAGATAGTGGTGCCTTTCAATTTTTTAGGTCATTGATGTGGATGTTATTGTCTCCTTGATATTGAGATTTAGATTCCCTCAAACATAATATAAATTAAATTAGGTCTCTTTATAGTAAGAATAATCTCATTTGAGGCTAATGTAATCATTCTAATGTCTTATTTAGCTTTTTTACATGGTTTTATGACTTAGACCAAAAGTAGGTGCCCACTTGAGCAATAAAAATAAAATTAGGAGACATTGGTGGTCTTCTTTTGAAATTAGGGGATATGACATGCTTATTATTTCATTATTTATTCTTTGCTTAGTCAATGTGTCTTTAAAAAGCATGATAGAAAAAACATTCACGAGGATAGGGTAGCGACAAGCACTTGAATTCTCAATGGTGAGAAAGAAATCTTACGGAGAAAATAAAGGAGGGGCGAGGACGACAGGTCCCTAACAAAGTCCTTGATTTGTTCAATTGCTCAGGTTGAATGTGATTTTAATATTTTTTAATTTAATGTTGAAGTTTTATTATGATTAAAAATAATTTAATTTATTTAATTAATTGAGAGAGGGGAGGGCTCTGGTCCCTCCCCTGCTCCCCCTCCCATGGCTTCTGGTTCCTGCCCAGTCCCTGGCTCAACCCAGGTCATCCCTCCCGGGGAGTGGTTGTTTGCAGATGATCTCCTGGGGGGAGATCCTTCTCCACTATCTGCGCCCCTCCCGACCGGCTAGGGTTTCCTTGGTTGTTTTTTTGGACTGGTGCTTCCCAGGGATCCCTGTTTGGTTGGGGATCCCTTCCCTTTTTCCCTCAGGCTTCCCCCTGGGGTTTTTTGCAGGTTATTCGTGTGGATCTGGTCCCCTGCGTTTCTCGGTGTGGTGGAGGTGACGGTTTAGGGTTTGGATAGCTTCCCCCTTTTTCTTGTGAATCCTCGGCGGGCTTTGTGCTTGGACGGGATTCTTGGTCCCTGCTGCTGGGATCCTCTTCTGTTTTCCTGGGGCGGGTTCCTTGTGGTGCAACTCTCTGGTCACTTCTTGATGGGCTGGATCCTCTCTGTGCTGGCTGTCGGCTTCCTGCAGGATGGCTCTCGCTGAACGAAATGTTTTCCCGGTGGGCGGGTTGGTTTCTCCATAGGGCGGGATCCGCCAAATCCGCCGGTTTTCCCGCGAGGCGGGATCCTTTCTTTTCTGTTGGTTTCCGGATGGCGGGATTTCCCTGTTGCTTCCCGCTAGGCGGGACTGTTTGTGGTAGTTTTGACTGCTTCCCGCGAGGCGGGATTTTATTGTAATGGTTTTTCTTTGCTTCCTGCTGGGCGGGATCTTCTCGATGGTGGTTTTTGGCTACTCCCCGCTGGGCGGGATCTCCAAAACTACTTTCTTTCTTATTTGTTTGTTTCCCGCTGAGAGGGATTGTTTCATGCTTACTGTTACCGCTGGGCGGGATTTTTGTTTTGGTGTTCAGTTTCAAGGGATTGATGCCCTAGGCCCATTTCTTATGTAATCAGGTTTTGGGATCCTTGTTAAAACCCGCTGTAAATACAAACACTACTTACCAAAAAAAAAAAAAAAATTAATTAATTTAAAAAAAAGTGTAAACTCTTTAAAAAAATATTTATAGATCATAGGTTATATAAAATTATGTTTATAGAAGATGTGGAATCGGTAATACCTTTGCTAGATATCTCATTGGGTTCGGATGCTTGCCACTATAAACCCTAACCCATTGGGTAAAAAGAAGTCACCAAGACCTCAACCTTTTAGGGAATTGAATTGAGATTGTTACCATCCAACCAGTCCTTTTTTGGGTATGTTATGGTTTTAACTTGGATTTCCCAAAAGAAAATCCAATACCCAAAACATTGTGTTCCTTTAAGATGTTATTTAACTAGTATATATTTATTCAATCAAAATTCAATTAATGAATTATGGTGTATAATTATACTCGTTAGATTCTTTGAACCTTTTATTCGGAGTTCCAAAGTCTTAATGTTTGATCCACTTAAAGTTGTACTATCCTTAAAAAATAGTTTAATTCCTCAATCTTCAAGGATCAAACCCTTTCAAAGAAAAACACCCTTAAATTCCTCAATTTTCAAGGATCAAACCCTTTTAAGAAAAAGACCATTAAATTACCAAATATTTTAATTAATATATATTTATCCAATCAAACTTTGGTTAAGAATTATGATGTACCTCAATGGATTCATGAAGCCTCTTATTTGGAGTTTCAAAGTCTTAATGTTGGACCCACTTAAAAGTTGTACTATCCTTAAAAAATAATTAAATTTTTCAGTCTTCAAGGATCAAACCCTTTCAAGGAGAAGAATGTTAAATTCATCTATCTTCAAGGACCAAACCCTTTCAAAAAGACTCTTAAATTCCTCAATCAAGAACCAAACCTTTAACTAATATATATTTATGCAATCAAACTTCGGTTACTAAATTATGGTGTACAACTCTACTCCACTTAATTCTTTAAACCTTAATTAAACCTCTTATTTGAAGTTCCAAAGTCTTAATGTTGGACCCCTCGTTAAAAATAGTTAAAATAAAATAGTTAAATTCCTCAATTTTCAAAGAAAGAACCCTTTCAAGTAGAAGACTTTAATTCCTCAATCTTCGAGGACCAAACCCTTTCAAAACAAAAGACTTAAATTGAGGACCAAACCCTTTCAAAACAAAAGACTTAAATTTCACAATCTGTGAGGACCAAACCCTTTCAAAGAGAAAACCCCATAGCTAAATTAGTGTAACATCCCTATGTAATCAATAATTTAATGCAAGTGAATTTGGTTTCAGTTACATATGACCAAATTAAAAAATATAAGAACTTAGGTTTAAATCATTTTTAATTTTTTTTTAATTAATTAAAAAATATCAAGTAATATATATATATATTGCTTGAAAGGAGAGTTGGTTACAACCACATTATTTTTAGTAGTTTATAAGTGCAGGGTTCAAACCATAGGGATTGCATCCACCAAATTTATTCCACCTCGTTGTTTAGAGCCCATTGTGAAATGGACCACCGGGTGCTTAAGATTTGTACCATTATCGTCAATCTGTCGTCTACTTAAAGGATTCAGACTAGGGCTTTGGCCTCTCTTTGGGAAGGTCCAAGGTTCAAACCATTACATACCCAAAAGGGGATAGGTTGGATGGTAGCGGTCGAGTGACTATCGGTTGGCTACCCCGGTCTGATGCCCTGGTTGGTCGAGGGTCTCGTTGATTGTGCTTTACCCAGCGAGCTTAGGGTTTATAGAGGTAGCCCTTCCCTTAACATATGTGTAAACCTGATTTTTTCAAACTCTTTAGGAAGATCTTGTATTTCCACAATTATCTCTTGTATGTTCCATAGATTCGTTGCTTTCCTCAAAATTGCATTTATTACTATGAGAGAATCACCTTCCATCCATACTCTATTCCATTTCATTTATTTACATATTTTTAACCCTTCTAAAGTTACCCAAAGCTTCGACTTCATTATTTGTCTTAAAACCACTATTGAAAGCATAATGAGACAAAATATCTCTATTATTTCTAATTATTCCTCCTCCTCTTGTTGGTCTTGAATTTCCTTTAGATGCTCCATGAAAATTTACTTTAACCCACTCCACATCTAGTGGTTTCCACTTTATATTCTTTGCCTTCTTATCGCTTTCTTGTAACCAACATCATAATTCCATTTAATGACTTGACTCCATCTATCAAGGCTCTCTGCTTCCAAATTATGGATTGGGTGAGTTGATAGGGTTGGTTTAGACTCCTCTATGGCTAAACATATCTTCTTTTTCATTACCTCTAAACTGCTTTCCTTTCATTTAAATATTCTTCTATTCCTTTCTATCCATATAGTCCAAAGTATTGTATCTTTTGATTATGCCATATTGTCTGTAAAGTCTCACTTTTTTAAGTGCTCAGCCATTGCTTTAACCAATCTTCAATTATGTTATTCATCACTATGCATTTACCAAACATATTAATAATCCATTACCATAGATTCCAGACTATTGAGCAATGTCCTAAGAGATGGTCTATACTCTCCTCCTTATTACAGAAAACACATTGAGAGGAGCCATGAAAACCCCTTTTCATAAGGTTATCCTAGGATAAAATTATTCTATGACCTATTAGCCAAACAAACATTTTGACTTTAGGAATGCTTGGGCTATACCAAATATCTCTTCATATTCTAGTGACATTATTATTTTGTTGGTGTTGAACGTTATATCCACTTCTTGTTGTGTATTCTCCCGAGCTATTCAACTCCCAAATCAATTTATCCTTGGATTCCCTCAGAATAATCACAGTTGTTATCTTTCTACTCAATTGCCTCCTAGCATCAATGTCTTCTGTACTTGTAAAAAAATCTTCTTTCCATTTGTATCTTCCATCTCGATCCTTATACAAAATGTTTGAAACTCTATCACCTATTTGTCTTAAAGCAATCTCATCCAAGGTTTCAAAATTGGATCTAAATTGATTGGTTTTTTATCACACCAAGTATCTATCCAGATAGAAATTTTTTCTCCGGTTCCCACCATCCATCTTAAACATTTTTTTAAACCACTCTAAAGAGCAGAATAATTTGGTAGAGAGAACGCAGTAAATATTAAACTTGGGTCATTGAGATCAACATACTTACTTAGAAGAATTCTTTCCCATTGTCTTTGACTCTCTTTGTACAATATCCAAATAAATTTTCCCCTAAGAGCTAAGTTTGCATCTGTAAGGACTCTTAAACCAAGACCTCCCCTAGTTTTATCATCACACAACTTGCTACATTTCACCAAAGGAAATTTCCTTTTATCATGTAAACCTGACCATAATAGGATCACATAATATAGATTAGACTTTTTTCAATTGATTTTGGCATAGAATATAATGACATATTATATGTTGGAATGGTTTGTAAGACTAGCTTAATTAATTGCACTCTTCCTACTAACGATAACCATGCACCTTTCCAAGCTGGAAGTTTGTTTTAAACTTTACTAATAACTGGATTTCATGAATCTATCCACATTCTCCCCTCAAATAAAGGCATCCCTAGATAAGTTGTTGGTAATTTTACCTCCTCCATTTGAAGCAACCTGCAAATTCTTGCTTTGATATTAGCAGGAGTGTTAAGGAAGTAAAATTTGGATTTAGTCATATTAACTTTTTGCCTTGAAGCTCTTTCGTACTCTTTTAAAAAGTTATTCAAAGCTCTGGCCTCATTTCTCCTTGCCCTTCCAAAAAGGGTTGTATCATCTAGAAACTGTTGATGGGTGATGTTATCGATGTTATTACTAACCTTAAGTCCACTTATAAGCCCATCTTTGTAAGCCTTCTTTAAATTCCTACTCAAAACTTCTGCCACAATAATGAACAAATAAGGAGATAGACGGTCTCCTTGTCTAAGGCCTCTCTTGGATTTAAAAGATTATGTTACTAACCCATTGACCAATATTGAATAAGAAATTGTAGAGACACAAGCTTTTATCTAACCCATTTCTTCCCAAAATCAAACTTATCTAAAACTGTAAAAAAAATCCCATTTATTCCTATTATAATCTTTACTCATATCAAGTTTTACGATCATTGTTTTTTCTTTTCTTGAAGTTGTTGAATGTATAACTTCATGAGCTATTATGATCCCGTCTAGAATTTGTCTCCCTTTACAAATTTTCCTTGTTCTTCTGAAATAATTTTGTCTAACAATAGTCTTAATGTATTTTCCATCACTTTAGAAATAATCTTATATGCCATATTACATAAGCTTATGGGTCTAAAAGAATCAAACAATTTAGCATCTTTCTAAATATATATATATTTTTATTATAACCAACAATTATATTAATAAAAGAGGTTACTCTTCAAAAATATTCGGAGAGGTTATAATTTTAATATTAAATCGTCCAAGGGGGGACAACGCAACGTTTCGGGCTTTGGCTCTTCTTCGGGAGGTCCAAGGTTCAAACCGCGACGTGGGCGAGTGTGTGAGGGGTGGGTGTGTAATGGCTATGTGTTAAATTCCCTATTGATAAGCATAGCTCTCGGCTTTACGAGGGGTCATGGTTGGGAGGAAATTGCTCAACCTTGTGCGTTGGTCGTAGGGGTTTCTCACACTAACCAAAATTTAAAAAAATAATAACTTTTAATATTAAATATTTTTAAATCTTATAATTATTTGATTTGATTTTATAAAAATATAATTAATTATATATATATATATATATATATATATATATATATATATATATATATATATATATATATATATATATGATATAATTTTAATAAATTTGATTTCATAAACTTTAAAAGTTAATAAGTATTAAGTCTAAAAAGAGACATACATATATATCTTATTTCATCTAAATTTGAAGCTTAAATATATTATTTAAAATATTCAAACTTTTATCATCAAATCTATTTATAGTTTCAATTGTATACTTTTTTTCTAACGTATTATAACAAATTGACAACTATTCATAGTTTATTTAATGTGATTTGATAATTACAAATATTTTGTTATTAAATAAATATTTATAATTTAGTTTTTTTAATATATATATATTTTGTGAAAAGGTCAAAAAAATTATTGATTAAACAAGAATCAAATTACAGTTATAGGTCTGCTACTTTTGGCAAGTCCTACCAAATAAAACTCGGATTAACATCTCCAAAAATAATAAAAAATGAGTACCATCTAAAGAGTAGAAACTCTTAACCTAGTTCATTTTTACTTTACGTTGATCCTAAGTAACCTAGCAAGCTTGATAGTCCTACAAACACTACCAGTGCTATTACAAAAAGGGCCAAAGAGTGTTGCCAAAGGCAACAAAAAACCCAATGAATAATTGTTCATCCTCCATGAATCCATAAGGCTCAGTGAACTCTAGACCTATTCTCATCCTTACTTAAGTCTTTTATAGCCATACTAAGAACCATTTGGTTCACCTCCAACTATTCAAAGTGTCCTTATCCTGATTAGAATTTAGCATGTATTTAGTCGGACCTTCACTACCATGTTTAGCCAAAAAATCAACCGTTGTATTATTTTGTCTGTCAACATAGACCGAGATGGCATCCTCGAACTACTACCAAATGGAATTAATTTGGCTCACAATTTTTCTTATCCTCCAAGCCTTTAGTTTGAAATTTCTAATAACATCCATAAGCCCCACCATAATTTGTGATTTAGACTCAACTATGATCTTTCTAACCCCATTCTCCAAAGCATTTGAGAGAACCTTGTATGATAGCCAAAACTTCATTGTTAGTAGCCCTTCCAATACCCTCTAGCTCCCAATGGAGGATCTTCCCCTTGAAATCTCTTTTGAGAAAACCAATACCTGTAGCCTCAGGGTTATCCTTAGTCGCACCATCAAAATTAATCTTTTTTCAACCTAGGGGAGGGGGCTGCCATGGTCCCAAATTTTGTGGCTTGGGAGTCCCCTCATTCTATTGATTTTTTTTATCCCTAAGGTGATCTCTGATAGTTTTAGAAATCTTGGTAACAATTTTATGCTAAATTAGCTCTATTGGACTGACCTCCTCTCTAAAATTTTTGGAATTTATTGCCAACCAAATGTGCCACTAGATAAAACTTGAGCCCAAGGACCAACCTAGTTGAATGGAGGTATTCTTGAATTTTCTTTGTTTCCAAATATCCCAAATATTAGAAAGAGTCACATGAAAGTTTAGGTGAGCCTTAAAGAGGTCTAACCACCTTTTCCACAACTCTCTTGCAAATGCACATTAGAAAAGTAGATGATCAAGTGTCTCCTCTTAGGAGTTATAAATGATGCATTGGAAAGGCCATAAAAACCTCTTTTCATAAGGTTATCATAGGTGAAATAGTTCCTATGCATCACTTCCCAAGCAAAGAAATTTATTTTAGGCTAGACCTTAGCCACCCAAACTCTATCCCATGAGGCATCTTGCAGGATCAACGGAGGAGGGAACAAAGTATTATAACCATCACAAACAGTGAAGACACCTAGAGTGCCAAGACCTCAAGAGATCTTATCCTCTTTCTCTTTCCTTGTAAGGAATATTTGTTTGAGGATCTTATCAATAAGAAGCTTTTTTATGAAGAGGGACATGAATAGGCCATTCTTCTGACATCTTCCACTGAAAGAAAGATAAGTCTCCAATTTTCCTGAAAGTAATGTATGAAACCATCTTTATCCATCCTCTACCTTTGAGGCTTTGTTGCAAGGGCTGCAACTCTAGAAAATCATAGATTAAGGGGGATGTTGGTCCCAAGAATCACTCCAAAAGTTATCTTTGTATCCTATACTTACTTTGATTTAACCAATTGTTCACCAGCTTTTAGAAACTTCTAAATAACGGAGCTAGAGTCCCTTAGAGGAATACGACTAGCTTATTGATGAGGGATAGAACCCAAATACTTACTAGTGATGAATCTACTAAAGAAAGACTCCTTGTTAGAGATCTATCTCCAATAAAGCTTCCCAACAAGAGCTTGATTCTTTAAAGTTGCTTTACAGAAACCAAGATCCCCTTGAGCTTTAGGCTGACATATTTTATCCCAACTAACAAGAGCCCACTTCTCATCCATCATTGGGCCATCCCACAAAAATTGTCTCATAAGCGAATCCAAATCTCAAAGGACTCTCATAGGGGTATCTAGGATGGAGAATTTATAAACACGTATGCTTGGACCACTGATTGGATGAGAACCATTCTTCATCCAAAGGTAAGCCAACGGTGAGTCCAATGATCAACTTTAGCAATGATTCTATCCATTAAAACTTTCCAATCAACAGTCCTTAGGCTCTAAAAATGAAGGGGAATCCTTAGGTAATCAAGCGGAAGGGTAATGTTTCTAATGTTAACTAGCCAAAATCTCATCGTATTTTTGGATACTCTTAGTGATATTGACAACCTCCATGATATTATCTAAAATATTTGTGGTTTTTGTACTCTTTGACCTTCAAAAGAAATATTTTCCTTTTATATCGATGATGCATACTCATATTTGGTGTTTGGGTATGTGTACAACACTCTCATGATACACTTATGACTCGTTTAGGAATACCAATGACAATAAGATACAAGTATTTCTGACATGTACTTTAACTTACTCATATCCTCACATCTTTACTAAATCCTTGTACTTTATTTTAATTATAAAGGTTTATATTAAATATACTCACCTATATATCCTTATACCTATACAACCTTAGTACACATTTATTGAATTGTGCAAGTTATAAACATCTAATACAAAAGAAAAAAAATGTATTTATTAGAATTTTACTTTTTCTAGAAACATGTGAATTATTTTATTTTAAAATACATTTAATAAATAGTCCAATAACATTAGTTTAATAAATAAGTTATATTTTTCAACTTTCAAGGAGCAAACCTAAATTCCAATCTAAGCAATACATTCATAATTATTAAACGATTGAATGAATGAAAGATTTTAATTACGTCCGCGAGACCCAAATATGGTCTATGGGACCTCAAATATGAAAGTACAATTATTCAAATCATATCATATGATATTTAATATCTTTGAGAAGGTTGTTCCTTCTCCTGCTGATTTGTGTTAGAAATTCCTCGACTTTTTTTATTTTACTGTCTTCAAATAAATCTGCCATAAAACCGTTCCCAAGTGTTTCTTTGTATATGAAAAACTCCTGCCATAAACCCGTTCCCAAGTGTTTCTTTGTATTTGTCACGAATATCTAAAAAACTTGGGCATTTATAGATGAAGTGTTCCTCTGTCTCTACTGCCCTTGTGTTGCATAGAGTACATATCCTTTCTTCCCATTGTTCTTTGGGCGTTGTCCATCTCCCTGTTTCACATCTAAGCCTATGAGAGCTAGTCCTTATCTGAGCAATGCGTATTTTTTCCTTCCACTTGATTTCATTGTCTATATACGCTTTTTCCTTGTGGTCATATGTTGGGTTAAAATTTGCAATATAATATTGTCTTTTCTTGCTTGCATTTTTCCACATTCCACTTCTGAACTTTTCATTCACATAATTTTTTGTCTTTGTTGACATTTGGGCATTCATTTATGTTGATTTTCCAACGTTTCATCCATTTATGATTTTGTTTCATCCATGTATTCTTTTGCCTATGCAACTCTTCGTCCCTAGCTTCCCTAGGTCATATATCATCTTTCATGTTTTCTATCTTTTTCAAGTAACATAACAACTTGGTCATAGCAATTGCTTCTAAAGGGAACATTCCAGTTTCAGCTAGAATAATTTCATAAGGGGTTGTGGCCTTAATTTTGAGAAAATTTGCGATTAGATATTTTTGAATCCTTTCTATTTGCCTCCATTTTGCATTTTTTGTGCCACTAGCCCACACCTCGCAACCATACAATAGAACTGGTGTAACAAATAGGTCAAATAAGACCTTGGTGGTCTTCCAATACCACAACTCGGCATTCCTACACCTGTTTTGAAGTGCATATAGTGCTCTCCAACCACTTTGAGTTCTTTTCATCCTACATGTATTCCAATTAAGTTTGTCATGAAAGTCTATGCCCAGGTATTTGTATTCTACTACTACATCAAGCGGTTCTCCTGCAAATTGAAATTCGAGTTGTTGCTTCTTCTTTTTTGCTGAAAAAATCAAAATTTTTGTTTTGCTCGTGTTCACCTACATCCCAACTTCTTTACAAAAGAGTTATAGAGCTTGAAGGTGATCTTCTAGATCTTTGGTTGTTTTGGCCACAAGAATTACATCATCTGCATACATGAGGAGTTTTACCACATATTTGGCTAAATGTACACCCTCTCCCCCAAATTTGTTTATCCATTCTTCTAACTTGTCAATGTACACCTATGTCACTACCAAAACATTCAAATAACCTTCATGTGTTCTGATTCTAGCCTTTACATGCTCATATAGTCTGTGAATTGCTGCCTTGTAGTGAATTGGAACCTCTAGCTCTTCCATTCTGCTCCATAATTGTTTCCTTGGCACTGTGTCAAATGCCTTTTTGAAGTCTACAAAACAACAAAAAACCTCCTCTTTTTTGTCCCATATTTTTTCCACTATGTGTCTGAGCGTGATATAGTGATCAATAGTTGAGTGCTTACCCCTTTGCTCTCTTTCCCTTTTCTTCTGCCCATAAGTTGATCCTATGCTCTATCATACTCCCAAACAACTTTGCAAAGAGAAGGTTGATCATGATAGTTCGCTAGTTTGAGAGATTATTTACATCTCCACTTTTAAACATCTAATATATATAAACTAGTTTCATATATATATATATATATATATATATATGAACTAGTTTCAATCGCATATAACTAGTTAAAAAACTTTAAAAAATAATTTTAAACATTAAAATATAAACTTTAAGATATACAAATGTAATCGTTATTAATTTTTTCTAAATAATTTAAAAAAAATATGTTTTATATTAATATAATAATTCACATCAAACATGTTTCTAAAGGTTTGAGACAAATGGTTAAGAATTAGAAGTTTTATCTCTTAAATTCAATTTTATGAATAAACTTAAAAAAAAAATATTGATTTGAAACTAGTGATATCAAACAAAGTCCTTTGTACCGCAAACTAGAATTATAATCATGGTTAAAATATGATCTTTTAATAAAAATAATCAAATCCAAATCTTATTTAATAAAATAATATTACTATGTTTGAGGGGGCACAATGGGACGACTTGGGCTATGATTCTTCTTTAAGAGGTCCAAGGTTTAAACCGCTGTGTAGGTGAATGTATAAGGGAATGGGTGTGTGTATGGTTGTGTGTTTATCTCCTACTGATAAGTTTAACTCTCAACCTTATAAAAATCATAATTAAGTTGAAAATATCCAATCCTAAATATTAATTGTAAAGATTTCTCATACTACTTTAGCTAAATTCAAATTCAAGAAAACTCAAACCTAATAATAATTGTCCCTCTGCATTCACCATTCTTAGGACTCATAGTCTAATATTATTACTTGTAAAATTGTAGTATTTTGATCAACCAATAATAAAATTGTCAGTATTTTGACCAACCATTACCTTGTAGAGTTGTCATGTAAAGTTATATGATTGTTTGATCAAAATATTATGACAAAGGCATAGTATTAGACTATGAGCTCTTCTAAGAGTGGTGAATGTAGAGGACAATTACTATTAGAGGGATTATTTTTAAATTAATTACAAAAGTTTTATTATAAAAAATGCAACCTCAATTACTTAATTTTTTTTTAAATACTTTAAAAATATTCCGCTACCTTCCATTCCCAAGGAAACACAAACCCAAACCCCCAAAGGAAAGATGAGAAAAGAAAGCAAGATAAGAGAAATGTTTGCAAAAGTAGAATAGTCCTAAAAGTACCCATTGACGACAACCCATAAAGGAGGGGAAAAAATATATAATTATTGTAATTATGAAATTGGAAAATTAAAGCTGTAACAAAATTTGTAATTAATTATTATGTTTTTAGTTTTCTTATCCAAGGTAGGTATACATGACCCCACTACATTTCTTTACAAAAAGATACTGACCCCTTCTAAATCCTTATCTTTTACCAACAAAAACAAAATTTAACTCTAACAAAACTTAATTTTTATACATGGAAAATCTATAACACCTAGCTACTCCAAATCGAATTCGAACTCTTCATTGAGAAAAAATTACCATAGAAATTTATGTGCACTGCAGGGTAATTATAACCGTAGCATGCATCAGCAATAAATACAACGGATACCAAAACAAGCAGCACTGTCCAAATATAACATAACCGCAAGCCGGGATGGCGATGCAAGTCAACTGACTAATTGGCAAAGCTACTGTTTTATCGCAGCAAAATTAAAAATGAAGACAATTTACCCAAATTAATTAAGCGGAGAAGGAGGATTAAGGAAAAGGTGAATGGAGGGAGAAAGAAGACTCTAATAATATCAGGACAATATATAAGTTCACAGCTGCTGAGCTCTATATCAGCAGGGAGTTTGCGAGCCAATTTTAGCCCAGAAAACCCGCAAAGATCCACCTGAAAACAATTTTCCCGGCATCTTCAGCTCGAGAGCTTTCGATCAGTGGTAGATTTATGAATTTTAGTGAAGTGTGTGAATTTCTGTAATTTTTTGATCATCGGGCGTGGACTTTGGACTGCAATTCAGGGTTTCTGTGTATTGAGCTGGTCGTATAAAAATAAATTAAAAAAAAAAAGACCTAAACATTTTTGTTTGATTTTTTAATTTTGGTGGTTTTGGATTCCGCTAAATTTGGACGGACCTGCACGAGCTGCTATTTTTAGCGGTGGTGGTGTGGTGTTTTGCATGTTGAGGTAGGGAAGGTTGCAAAGTTAGCAGAGGAAGAAACAAAGAAATATACATGGGAAAGCAGGGTCCTTGCTACCATTGTGGGATTACCTGTGAGTGCCAAACATTTTTTAAGATTTTTTTGCTTCTCCTCATGGTGGACTTGAATAAAAAGGAAAGGAAATTTATGTTAAAAAGAATTGCTGTGTTGTTTTTGGATTGGACGGTATGATGTTAGGCCTGATTGAGGATTGGGATTGGGGTTTTGGGGGGAATATTGTGAAAATATGTTGTTCTTCTTATTGGTGTTGGATGTAATTTAATCTGAAGAGTGGTGAAGAATCTTGGATTGAAGTGGGATTTTGTGTGATATGTTGTATAAAGTGCTTTGACCAATCCCTAATGGTGTGTTGTGTGTTTGGATTTGGTGTAGTTTCAATGGGGTAGTAGAAGGGATTTTGCAGCTTGGGCTCATTAAAGCAATCTTTGGAAAGGCAAAACACAAATAATGATAATAATTGCAGAGTGTGTTGAGCTAAATGGTGCTTAAATTGCCCTTAATGCCAGTGCTAAATGTAAATTGAATTTAGCAAACTGAAACTGTCCTGCTGTAAATTCAAACACAGCCTGGAGTTATTGGGTTGTCACCTTTTGCAGGTATGGGGTGATTCTGTTTTGTGATTGTTTATGATCACAAGGTGATCAGGATTGTGTGTTTGCTGGTTTGTATCCTAGCTGGACTCAAACTTGAGTGTCTCAATAAGCATGGGCTAGTATTGAATCCTGAGCCTGACCAGCCCAAATCAAATCCAGACTCTATACTTGTTGTCAATTGGGTAATGCACCTTCTTTATTTTAATTTTTTATAAGGCAAACCCCTTCTAACTTTCGGGGTTTTTTAAAAAGGCAAACCCCTTTTGAATTTTGAACAGGGTATATAACTTCATTTAACATGTTATTACATTTCAAGTGTGATAGATGTCCCTGGGTCTCGAACCATGGTCCCCCAAATCAGGGCAAAACTCACAACTCAAACTATCACTGCAGCACTACTCCATCTATTGATGCTCAATATCACCTTTTACTGCTTGGGCAAGTCCAGGTATAGGGACTACTTCCTCGATCATATGTTGAACTTGTACTTTACCGTAGTTCAGAAATTGCAACAGGAATGCTTGTAATTTGATCGACATTATGAAATTTTGTGTTGTGTTGCACTTAAGTGCCCAATTTTTACATGCTTTTCACTTTTAGAGAGTAAAGATGAAGGCACCAAAGCTATGATTTCCCTTACTTTTCACTGTTCAGCTGCATCCACTACAAACTTTTTGTAAATGATTACAAGCTTGATTAGCTTGCTTGCCAGACAGTCTTGAGACATTAACTCTTGACACTAAGTTCAATGAATGGTCTAGCAGATCCTTAAAATTTAATTATGCATGCGTTGGAGCTTGGAATTTCTTCTTTTCTATCTTCTTCATAGCTTGAGTTGTGCAAAGACTTTTTTCTCAGTTGGACATGATGCTATTGTCCTGTTCTACATTTTCAGGATTACCTTTCCCTGATTATTGTAACCAATATTTGTTTTAAGCATGGCCACAATGGGTTGGAAGCAGCACCGGGTAACCAGTGGTTGTGAATTAAACCCCAATCGATTTATTACATGCATAAAATCTAATCCCTATCGCTTCTACACATTTTTAACTTTTTGCTTTTATTTGTACTGATAATTTGGTTGACATTGCTTATTGGTTAGATAATGCGGTTATAAACTACTGGATATCAGTTCAGTCTCATCGAGTCATTATGTATTTACAAAATTGACTCAATGCCAATGCCAAGCTTTAGAAGCTTGTGTGTAATCGTGGTTTAAAATATTAAATTTACTTAGGAAGGACATTGGCTTACCATGTTTTTTAATTTCAGTTGGTAATATTAAATCTTCTTCCTGCACTTGGCCATTTTTTTGGAATACAGGCAAACCTCTTTTTCTAATATTATCTAATATTTACAAAAGAGAAGTGTCTTTTCACCATTGTATCTCGTGTTTATTTTGGATTGTTGTATTATTTATGCTTAAGGCAAAGTATCTGTTGCAATCCTTGAAATAGACAAAAGTATTTTTTTTTTGAAAAGTGCAAATATCAAAAATGAGTTTGTAAAGAATACAGTGGCAAATACACAAGTAGTACATACTATTTGAAATACACCTGAAATCAGGTGCACTCTAATGGCTGGTGGTAAGTGCAAACTATAACTCATGATTGTAGATCCAGTAGTGGTTTTAGCTTCATTGATACCATAGGCACTTTTACTAGAAGTGAATCAATAGGCAATGGCAAGCCTAGTCTTGAGATATTCAGCAAATCAAGGTTATTATCATTAATCTCTTTTCAAATATATCGAATGAAAGCAGTGATTGCTTTGTAATCTCTTTAATTGTTGTCTTTGATGAGTGCTCTGTCTAGTGAACCTTCTGTTGTAGCTACATAATTGCTTCCAATGAAGCACATTTTAAATTCGAAATTTCTTTAGACTTGTATTGGCTACCTTTTTAAATCTTTTCTTCAAGTGTTATTTTCTAGTTTGGGTCCTATTTATTCCAGCAATGTAGCGAAGACCTGTAAAACATTTATCCAAAAAAGATTTCTAAAACCTGTCCAAATCCTTATTGATATGCTTGAACAGTCAATAGAATTGTGATCTGTTAGAACATTTAAGAATTAATGACCATGGTTCACTCTTACACTATGTGAAAAACTGAATCATTTAAGCTGCTTTCCCTTCACAATAAAATTATACCCCATATATGAACTTATCTTAATTGAATAAGAAATAACAAAGCTTCTATTGCCTGCAGTGCTAATCAAATGAAAGATATTTATGAATACTGCTCAGTGCATGTAAATATATATGATTCTAACTTCTCCCTCATATTTTTTTTCTTCATCAACTTATTATAGAAGTTTTTTTTCAGTATGGACCTCGTTGATATGAGAATGAAATCCTTGATGGCAGGTTTTCAGCCAACCATTTTGATTAAAAGATGTGAACTTATTTACTTTCTGGAATGCATGCTATATTCTTGAAATTTTTAGACAACCTAGTCGTTGTTTGTTGCTTAGAGGCTTTTGAATAGAATTGTTTTTCTAAAGTATCAATCCTATGGAAATCTTAGGTTAGAAAATTACTAATTTTCATGAAATGGAAAATCTTAATTAGAGAGATTAAGGTGTTTGGCTTCATACTCAAACATAGCTTTATCCATAGATGTATAACCTTGACAGATATTACTTTCCAAGAGAATAAACCAATGATTTAGATAAATGTAGTTAACGTTTTTGCTACTAGACCAAATTCTATTTTCCTATTTCAAGACTTAAATGGAAATATTTGGCCGTCAACATATAAGCACTAAAAGCACTGTCATGTTTTTGATATGGAGCTATTTCTCAGGATGCTTCGTATTAATATTATGAACCGGTCCTATAAGTTTTGAAAGTATCTTTGGTGACCTTGGAAATGGTTAGAGCCATCATTAGGAATCATTGTTTTGATTGTTGCTTAGAAATTTGCAAAATCCTTGTATTTCTTGCCTGTTAGTTATTTTGTACCCTTGCTTGTTACAATTGCTCTTTAGAATTACTTGTAGGACCATACGGCAGCAAGTACAGCTCAGTTTCTAATATTCCTTTCCGTATTGAAAGGGGTCTGAAGCAAGGTCAGACTGAAATAGAGCATTGCCAATTAGAATCATGTTTGCGAAGGTGAAATGTGTTTCTAAATACGGCATTTGACCTTGTACATTCTGGAGCCTGTCAAGGAATGAATTTTCATTGCTTTGGCAAGCTATTGAAGCGTTCTGTGAGCTGCTTGTGCTTTTGCATCTAAAATTTCAGTAAACTGGCATTTTCATTTGCTTGCATTTGGTTTCCTTTTTCACATGTTCTCCACTGCTATAATTTTTTTTTGCTTTCACATCTTAACGATGGCAGACTATAATATTAGAGTAAGTGAGATAACAGATTTATACTATAAGTTGGAATGATTCAAATTTTGGCTTAGAGTGGGGCCGGAGAAGTAGGCTATAGGGATTCTTTTACATGAGCTTAGACAGATTGGCAAGCCTTGATTTACATGATCTTATCAAAGGCTTGAAATCCAAAGAGGTACATAATTGAGCTATAATATACACAAGGATTATCTACAATCACAGTGGTCGAGCCAATGTAAGTCCTGATGATGTCCAGAAAGAAACGGTTTGGGCTAGGATTGTTAGGCTAGATCCAAGGACACAGATGCTCCAAATACAGAGAGCAATTAAAAAATGCATGTTGTCTGGTCTGGATGGGCTATGTGTGTGAATGACACTGAGGGATAGGTCTGCCTCGTTGTTTATGTGAGGAAGGTTCCCTAGCAGCTATTCTATGAGGAATGTACAGTCTCACAGTTGTAACACCATCCCTGAAAGTAGTTGCATCATCCAACAGATGTTCAGTGCACTCTACTATTGGGAGAAGATTGAAGGATGAGCTAATCAGCCTGGTAGTCTACAGGGCCTGTGAGGTTTTAAGCCTGATGTTTGAGGGTGATTACTTCTAGAAGGTATAAAGCCAAAGATCTGTGGTCCAAATAGTGGAAGCATGTAGAAAGTAACCTCCTAGTTTCTATATGCAAATAATAGTCCCTCTCACTAATATCATGGTACATAGGGCACCTGAAGATAAAGTCCTCTTTTGTCTCTACTTTTGTAAGGAGCAGAGAGGCAGCAAATCTTTTTTCCATTGGGAATATGATGGAAAGCTTTGATCTGTAGCTGGTGGGAGTGAACCCTCATTTGAATTAAAGGAATTCTCAAGCCATGTGACCATTGGTGCCAAATACAATTAGGACCAGCAATGGTGACATCAACAACCTACATGAAGTACTTTGCATGGAAAGCCACCTTAGGACCAAAAGGTTGGAGAGGAGAGGTCCAAGTGGCTCGAGTATACTGCCAATAGATATCTTCCCTGATTGATTTATGGATTATCCATTTCTTACCAAAGAGATGAAGGGAGTTAATCTATGAAAATCCTAAAAAATTAGAGAAATAAGCTAGTCTATAGGTACTAGCCTTTCTTCTAGCCAAGATGATTCATGGAAGCAACTCTATCAGAACAAAGTGCTCGGAACAGCTATCTCTCTAGTCATGTCACATGATCCCCCCCCTGCACAGGGACTCAATAGAGTTAGAAGGTGAGTCTAAAGATGCTGTCAAGCCAAAGCAGATGGACTGCAAACTTAGTCCATACTTTGTATTCCAAACTATTTGCTCACCAGATCACATGATTTTGCAAAAGACTCTGAAACCTCTTTATGCATGTCCAATTAGCAGGCCTCAAACTTGGATTTGAGACCTTGGATCCATAGACAACTATATGTTTGGTAATAAATTAAGCAGCATTTTTGAGGGCATGTATTGAAAATGTCCCTGGCATTTGATGATAAAAAGAAAGGCATGTCCCTTGCAAAGTTTTGATTGAGAGGCATGCTTAAGGTTAAGGAATGGGCCTGAGAATCAAGCTCCCAAATAAGTGTAAGATATAGTTATCTCAATAGGGTTTCTCTTGTAGGAAAATTCAATCTTGGAGAGGGCGTTTTTGGAGATGTTGAAGATCATAACCTTGGTGTTATTAATGTTGACCTTTAGTCATTGAAGGTGACTAAGCAATGCAAGTACATCCAACTATCTTTACAAACTCTTTAGATAGTGAGCAATGTGAACCATATCCTTGGTAAAGAGGAGTCTAGCAATCGAGAGATGGTGTAAAAGACAACCATCCTTTATATGAGTATGCTACTGAATGGAGTCCTTAGGCTCATCAATATACATAGGAAAGAGGATTGATGAAAGAGGGCATGCCTACTTAACACCGATAGTAGCCTTGACATCATATAAGAACCCATAGGTTGTTTGGAATTGATCAACCACTCTCCCATAAAGCCTTATGATAGTTGTGATAAGGAACTTAGAGATGCCTTTGTCCCATAGTCTTTGGAATATCTAATGCTTGGAAATTATATTAAAGGCCTTTCCAAAGTAAAATAGACTTTAGAGGACCTTGCTCCAGCCTCCTTTGTGATAGCACAAAGAGTGAAGTTATGATCTGTAATCTAAAAACCTCATGTAAAGCCTTCGTGCCCTCTAGCTCCTGAACCACCACTCTCAACCTGTTTAGAGGGCTTCATGCTGAATGTTTTGGCAGATAGCTTGGCAAATGTGCCCAATTATATTGGTCCTATAATTGATCGATTTTGAGCTGTCTCTAGCTTTATAAATGGGATGAATAATATGTGCATACTAACAAGGAAAAAATCACTACAAATAACAGATAGGGATATTGGTTGAGAACTGAATAATCTCATGGTCAATTAAGGGAGAGTGCCTAACGGTCTTGAAATAATGCCATGTTGTCTCTTCCATAATAATTTACACTCTCTAAGCACTTGAAACAATGATGACATTAAAAGGCAAGCTTGATAAATCTCTTCATACCTTTTAGAGATATCAAAGCTCTTAAGGCCCTTAAATAAGTTAGGGAGAACATGCAAATCCAGAGTATATTCTTCAAAACAGATCAGATTATTAAGCTGTAGGTATTTGTCCTTATGAAGGCCCCCTAATAGGAGGTGGCTATAGTGTTGATTAACCAACAAGGTCTCTTTGAGTTTTGCCAACCAGATAACTCACTTAGTTATCTGTAAGAAGCATTTGGGGAAGGGATGACTTCAATTGTTGTCTTGAGATTCTTTGTGCATTTTGGTGTACACTTTCGACCGTGATGGATATGTTGCTAAAATTTAAAAATATCTACTGGCTTTCATCTATAGACAAATGGATAGACAAAGGATAGTCCATTAGACGACAAAATACTTCATAGAATGTACAAATTAAAACTCTGGCTTACATGAGATGACAACGGGTTGTTTCTTATGGGCTTGAGAAGGTGGATCCTTTGAGAAAAATTGTAAGTTTTGGAATTTTTTTTCAATTCTCAATATTAGGAGTTTAATTGTGTCTTTGTTAACAACCATTAGGGATTATTGATGTAACTTTGCACATATCAACAATAATGCAATCCTTGTGCATAGAAAGAATTAGACCAAGCAACAAAAAATATTGAACAAATTCAACACACTAATAAACAATACTATGATCCATGAATAGCATTTGACGCCTCACCAAAGCAAGGGTTCCAATAGGGAGATGAGGCCTCTTTGTTATGGTCCCAATATAATCAGGAAGTAGGAGGGAAGAATGCTTTTGAGCTTATGCTTTAAAACCCTTTTGGGTTACACTTTTTTTTTAACATAGAAAATATGCATCCATTTCTTTTTGGTCGTTGTTGGATACTAAGACTGGAATCAAAAATTTGGAATGTGAAAAGTTTGAGTCCTGATTAGTGTTATGAATATTATGTCTTGATGACGTATTCATGTATAATTGGTTACGAGGGTTATGGGTAGTTGCAAATTCATTTGTAACTCTTGACCTCTTTGTTCTTGATACTTCATGTATATATTCGTCTATCACATCAATGCAAAGTTTGATTGCAGCCAATTTGCGTTTCTAACATTTGGTATCAGAGCTTCGACATTAGGAAGGTGAACCGGTTTTGCAAAGTGGAGACACCTCTCAAAGTTCATGCATGCTGCCCTAGCTAATCTAGAAGTTGCGGATGCAACAATCATTGGATTTGGTGCAAGGAGAAAGTTCCTACCAAAGAGATTGCATTTGAAGGCATAGAGATGTTTTCCAATTGAATTTGTGGGTGGTAAAAGGCATTGTACAAGTTGTCCACAATTGGAGAGCATTTGAAGTAAAGACGATGAGTTGAAGAAGTTGTTCGAAGAAGTACAATTTGCTGTCTTGCCAATGTTGAAGGCCATTTGAGTTAGAAGAACCAGACCATTTAATTGAATGGGCTGTTCAAGAAAAATACATGACATCCCAATTTGAATAAGATTGTCACATGAATATTAAAGCACAGTCTGAGATATAACGGGCGTCCAAGAACAAGTTGGAGAGTCTTCCGAGAAGATTGTGCACTATCTTGAATTCACATAAGAGGTTTTCTAATATATTTTTTATTTGTTTTGTCGGTCATAAAAGCTGTTATGAATAGAATATGTCGTTTGACTCAAATAACTAGGCAGTCTAGAAGCAACATGGGTCCGTCGTGAAATTATGTTGGGCCATCCGATGTCAAGCACACGAGCACTATTTGTGCAAAGCCATTTGACATGATGCATGAAGTCATCAGGTAGTTGGAATGTTTTCTTGAGTAAAGTTTGAAAAGAATTTGCAAGTACGGGTCGTACAAAAGGTAGTTGGAATTGTTGTTTTGGAGGCGCAATGGTTGGCATCCACCTTTGAAATATTTGCATAATGAGGTGCAACTAAACCAACGAATGCACTACAAGCTTGCCATCTTATCCAAAGCAAGAGCTATATGATGTAAATGGTAGGGCTGTCTATATGTTTGCATGGGTCATCTAAGAAGTTGAAGTCGTATTATGTGGAGTAAAGTTGTTGTCTTGAGACAACCATCTAAAGCAAAAGAGTTTGAAGTGTCGTCTGAAGACTATCTTGAATTCACATAAGAGGTTTTCTAATATATTTTTTATTTGTTTTGTCGGTCATAAAAGCCGTTATGAATAGAATAGGTCGTTTGACTCAAATAACTAGGCAGTATAGAAGCAACATGGGTCCGTCGTGAAATTATGTTGGGCCATCCGATGTCAAGCACACGAGCACTATTTGTGCAAAGCCATTTGACATGATGCATGAAGTCATCAGGTAGTTGGAATGTTGTCTTGAGTAAAGTTTGAAAAGAATTTGCAAGTACGGGTCATACAAAAGGTAGTTGGAATTGTTGTTTTGGAGGCGCAATGGTTGGCATCCACCTTTGAAATATTTGCATAATGAGGTGCAACTAAACCAACGAATGCACTACAAGCTTGCCATCTTATGCAAAGCAAGAGCTATATGATGTAAATGGTAGGGCTGTCTATATGTTTGCATGGGTCATCTAAGAAGTTGAAGTCGTATTATGTGGAATAAAGTTGTTGTCTTGAGACACAACCATCTAAAGCAAAAGAGTTTGAAGTGTCGTCTGAAGACTATGACCCGACTGAAGTTGACCGACCCATCCACCTAGAACACACTTGAAAGCTACAAAGGGGTTGTCCGAAGAATTCATGATGAACTAGGCTACGTGTGAGTTGATTGATATGATGTGGATCGTCTACTTCATTTAAGAAGGAAGAGTGTTGTCAAATTGAGTGCTGGAGGTGCCATTATCCATTGAAGGGAAGGCACAAACATCTGACGGGTGTGGTAGAAGTTCGAGAGTGCGAGACGTTGACAGTGAATGGATTGTTGAAGGCAAAGAGTATTTTCCCAAAGTTTGAAGAAAGGAGGCACTAAAGGGAGTGCTTCATAGTAATATTGCAAGTAAATTGCATAGAAGTGTAGTCATGTCTCATAGTCCCTTCATGGAGGTGTTTGTTTTCATCACTTTGAAAGAAGAGGTGTTGGATGAGTGTCGTTACTGTAGGTTAAAAACACAAGATAATTTCATTCAAAACCCTAACTATTTGAACGTTTGATTGAACGCATCCACAACAAAAGTTGATTATTGACCAATTGACTACACATTCCAAGAGCTAACATCATTCAAAATGAACGTGCATTTTTCTTTGAAGGCAAAGCAAGTTTCAATCCCACATGCATGGTGGGAAGGTGTGTTGAGTGTTTTAAAACCTCTTTAAACTCCTCTAACTAGTGACTTGAAAGGTGGAGTTATGGACCTACTTACATTTTGACCATTGATTGATTTGATAGGATATGATCGTGATTTGATTGATTTGGGGGGAAATTGTTCTCAAACTTCCCGTACCTGATTTTTGCCCAATGAGACATTGTTGTTTTCTCTGATTTGAGGCATCTATATTTTTGCGAGTATAGGCTTATATATACTTGATGGAAAGCTCTTTTCAAGCCTAATCCAGTAGGATGAAAGTCTCTGGTTTTGTTGAAGATTTGACATGTCTATCAATGCCTGGAAGATGCTATTGCCTGATTCTCAACTGCGTAAAGGTGACAACTATTCTACATGGAAGGAAGTTGAAATTCACCTTGAATTCGAGGACTTGTAGGGAGTGGTATTTGGCACTATGCAAAAACATGCTGACCTCTATGATTAAAGAGAGTTCAACAAAGCTGACCAAAAAGCTCAATTGATCATAATGTTCAGCTTGACTAATGAGATCCAACTTGATGTTGCAATTGCCAAGGATGCATGGGACAAATTCAGTATGGTGTTCCAATACAAGAACCATAACCAAACTTTACAGCTATAGAGTCAATTGTATTGCTTGAAGATGAAGAGCGGTGAGAAGCTAGAGGGTATTTTGCGTTTTCTGAGTTGTGAGCCTTGCTACAAGTGTTAGGTGATCCTCGTGAGTGTGGTCTACCGACAAGGACACCGCTTGCATTATCGGTGATTGGACCCGGGTTCAATCCCCATGGTGGATGTGTATAAGAAGTATTACTCAAAAAAAAAAAAAAAAAGTGTTAGGTGAAACTATCAATGATGATGTGCTTGTTCTCATAGTGCTGTGAGTACTACCACCTGCGTTTAGTGTTTTGGTAACTACTCTGAACATGATTAATCAAAGTCCCACTTTTGAGACTCTTGTGAATTTACTTCAACAGGAGGAAGTAATTCAAGAGATGAAGGTTGAAGATGAATGTGCTTTAGTCATGCATCCAAAAGGCAAGAAGCTAATGCAGTTGAAGAAAGGTGATGGACCACCCAACAAGCACCAACACCAACAAAAAGGCAAAGGGCACAATCAACAACAAGGACAAGGGAAGCATTCACGTTCCAATGTCACATGTTTCATTTATGGGAAACATGGTCATGTACTTCAGGAGTGCAAGTACAACTTGTTCTTATAAGGCTCTTTGAACAAGAACTTGAAGAATTCATCAGGAGGCAAGCAAAAGGGCCCTCACTGATAGAAGAGGAATGCACCTCAACACCAACATGTCAATGTAGTAAAGGACACCGATTTTGATGCAGAAGGTCAAGACTTTCTGTTCAATTCAATCTCCTACTGTTGTTTCAAAACCTAGCCCAATTTGGTATGTGAATTTAGGAGCTACTAGACATATGCCAGGCTTGAAGGAATGGTTTGTGAGCCTTGACTATTTGTCTTATTGTGGGAAAGTTACTCTTGGCGACGGCTCGACATACACTATTGTTGGTATTGATGATGTTTGTGTGAATCTTGTTTTGCATACTTGTTGCCTAACTCATGTTCTTTACATGTTTGGGCTCACAAAGAACTTATTCTTTGTGAATCAGTTGCTTGATTACAATTTGAGAGTGGAATTTCTCAAAACAAGTGCTAAGAAACTTTGTCCCATTCGAGAACAATCTAGAGGTTCGACGATTATTGCCCATGCAATAGGAATAGGTAATATGTTCCAGCTTGTGTGTGTAATACGAGACAACTAAGCTTTGGTAGCCAAGGCTGATGAAGCTACCACACTTTGGCATCAGATTTGGACATCTTAGTTTTGGCCACCTGAGATCACTCATCAATCATACCATGAAGGATGAAGGATGAAATCACTCATTAATCATATTGCCTAAATATGAAGGATGAAGCCTTCCATCATTTCTAGGAGTTCAAAGCTCGTGTGGAAAAGATTACTAGTTGTCCTATTCTTGTACTCTACTAAAATTGAGGGGGGAGTACATCATTAATGATTTTTTTGCTTTCTTGAAGTCACATGGCATTGATCACTTTGGCATCGGATTTGGACATCTTAGTTTTGGCCACCTGAAATCACTCATCAATCATACCATGAAGGATGAAGGATGAAATCACTCATCAATCATATTGCCTAAAGATGAAGGATGAAGCCTTCCATCATTTCTAGGAGTTCAAAGCTCGTGTGGAAAAGATTACTAGTTGTCCTATTCTTGTACTCTACTAAAATCGAGGGGGGAGTACATCATTAATGATTTTTTTGCTTTCTTGAAGTCACATGGCATTAAACAACAATTGATGACCGTCTACACGCCTCAACAAAATGGAGTTCCAGAGAGGCGTAATCATACTACTCAGGAGATGGTGCTATGCATGTTGAGCGATGCCAATCTGGAGCTAGCATTTGGGCAAAAGCTATTTGTATTGCGGTTTATTTGCTGAGCATGGATATCCATGTCTTTCGATGCATAGCATTCATGCACGTTTCGAAGAAGTGGTTGTAGTTGGACGAGAAATCCAAGCGATGTATCTTCGTTGGATACAATAGTAAGTTGAAGGGATATCGACTCATGAATCTTGACACCAAGAAGGTGTATATTAGTCGAGATTTCGTGTTTGATGAGAAGAAAAAGTGTACCTCTTCATCTAAGTGACGTATAGTTGATAAAGCACTTGTTGTTTTACTATCTAATGATGATGATGCACCCAAGAGAGAGGATATAGATTTGAATGAAGATGATTCTGTTGAAGCTGATGACCTTGGACCATCCACTTTGAGTACCACTTGTAAACCCAAGTGGTATCTCAACACAATTTGTGATGCAAACTTAGATGGTGTCCTTGACACATCTAGTATAGGGCCAAGAACTCGGAGCAAAGTTCAAAATGAGGTCAACTTGGCCCTTATGAGCATAGTGGTGCAAACCTATGAACCTTCAATGGTTCACAAAACTCTTTCATTGGAAGAGTGAGGATGCCATGAACGCCGATTATTAGGCGTTGATGAAGAACAAGATGTGGCAACTTGTTGGTCTTCCACCTAGATAGAAACCCATTGGTTGCAAGTGGGTATTCAAGACCAAATATAAAGCTGATGGGAACATTGACAAATACAAAGCAAGGCTTGTTGCAAAGGGCTATGCACAAAATAAAGGAATCGATTATGATGGAACTTTTGCATTAGCAACAAAGATCAAGATTTTTTAGGTGGTTTCCACAATGGCTGTGCAGTTTGGTTGGAAGTTGCATCAAATGGATGTGAAGAGTGCATTCCTCAATGGTGCCCTTAGTGAAGAACTCTAAATGACACAACCAAAGGGATTCATCACACCTAGTTTGGAGAGGAAGGTATGCAAGCTCATCAAATCAATGGGTTGAAGCAAGCTCCCACAACTTGCTATATGAAGATCGATGAGCATCTTTTGTGACATGGATTTTGTTGTAGTCCTTATGATCCGAACCTTTACTTCAAAAGACAAGGAAGAGTGGTCGTGATTATAATCATCTATGTCGACAACTTGGTCATCATTGGGAGTTAGTGAAGCTAATTGAAGAGACCAAGAGAGCATCGAAGTGGTCGTTCGACATGATTGATCTTGGGCTTATGCATTATTGTCTTGGATTGGAAGTGCGGCAAATTGAGAACCATGTGTTCATGTCACAAATGAAGTATGCTAGGACATTGCTTGAGAAGTTTCAGATGATAGGTTGTAAGCCCATGGCCACTCTAATGGAGATAAGGTTGCAACTATCCCAAAGCAATCCATCTCCACAAGTGAATGGAACCCTCTATCAACAGTTGATTGGGAGTCTCATTTATTTGACCTACCTCAGATAGACATCAACTATGCTATCAACTATTGTTTATAGTTCATGCAAGAATCGAAGGTGTGTCATTGGAAAGCAACAAAGTGAGTACTCAGGTATATTTGTGGTACGACTAAGTATTGTTTGGAGTACAAGAGGAATGATTAATTCTTCTTGACAGGTTTCACGAAGGCGGACTATGCAGGTTCCATTGATGATAGGATATCCACATCTAGATGTATTCTTTTTGGGATCTGGTCTGATCTCTTGGCAAAGTAAGAAGTAGCATGTTGTTGCTCGATCTTCCACTAAGGGCATTTGAGACGATATGGTTACATCACATCTTGTTAGGAATGGGCATTCCACAAAAGCAACTACGATTTTGAGCTGTGATAACTAAGGAGTTCTACAACTTGTTTGCAATCTAATTTTCATGAACGCACAAAACACATCGAAGTTCAGTGCCATTTCATTCATGAACATGTTCAAGAACATAACGTATTACTTCAATATTGTCCAACTGAGCAACAACGTGTAGACATTTTGGCAATGTCTCTTGCATGCGTTAAATTTAAAAAAATAGGAAATTTTCTTGTATGTATAATGATTCAGCATTGATGTAATAAGGGGGGAAATGTTATGAATATTATGTCTTGATGATATATTCATGTAAATGATTACGAGGGTTAAGGGTAGTTGCATATTCAATTGTAACTCTCGAACTCTCAGTTCATAATCCTGCATATCTATACTCATCTATCACGTCAATGCAAAGTTTAATTGCAGCCAATCTACATTTCTAAATTAGACTTGCCATGTTGATTAGTTTATGGAGGATCAAGCAATGCACTTAAAATCAATCGTTGCTAGTATATAGGGTTAAGGTTATCATGGTTTTTTGATCATGGAAAAATGTTTCATTAGAAGTCAGAGAAGTTTCTGCACTTAGTAGAAGACCTTGGCATAGTGGAGGCCATTGCTTTCGAAGAGCTGGTAAGTGACCCATGTGGTGGCACCACACAGATTGTCTTGCATACCACTACAACTACACTATATATTGCAGTGCCTCTCTCCCTTTGCAACTCCCCACATAGTCACCTTAACATTTCAAAGTTAGCATTAACATTTGAATGTCATAGGTGACCTTTTTTCTAACTTTCAACACCAACCCCAAGTCAACACCGTCTCCATGTTTGTGTATGGCACCAACTATCATAGTACTCGGTCGGTTGCAACTCTCGTGCCAACTTTGTTTTAATAGTTAGAAGATGAATCACTTCATCTTCTATAATTTGTTCTCCCTTATTTGACATCTCTTTGATGAAGGGCTACTCCACCCAACACTCACACAATACTCAAAATCATAGAAAAATTCAGAAGAAACCCCACATCTGATATTATTTTATTGAAATGGAAATACAAAATTAGAAAATTACACAGTTACGACCACAGGGCCGATTCTATTACAAAGAAAATCTACTGGAAAACTACAAGTTGGAGCCACGATCCCTAATCCTGGACTGCCTTCAGTAAATCTTCATTCCCCCTTTAACAACTTCCATAGAAGATTTTGGAAAGCGTCACTCCTCTTTTCCCGCCGTTCATTTTCCCGCCCAGGAAGATATTTTGGTGGCACAACTTCCCGAAGCCATAACTTTTGACTTGGTTGTCCGATTGGCTATTATAATATATCGTTGGGAAGCTTGTGAAGAGATCTACAACAACGAAATGATCGTCCATTTTCATCCTTTTTTAGGGCCTCTAAGGTCTTCAAATTTCATTTTTAAACTTTATTGGCGAGATTTCTTGGGATGAAAACTTTAATATCTCTCAAACCGTTCAGGATATTGGGGTGATTCTTTCGCCACCGGATACAATTTTCAATTCCGCTCCTTGGGGTAAATTTACAAGTCCATACGTGTCCGTTTAGGCTGACTTACTAAAAATAGCCGTGGATCGTTTTTCGCCTTTTTGGACTTCTGACTGACTTACACCTCTCAAGTGTCATCATGGACTCCAAAACAACTAAAGAAACCTACACCCGAAAGAGAAACTGCAATTTTTTTTTTTTTTGGTGATGCAAGATTGCCCTCACACCACTGGATGCTCCTGCATCACTCTTGCAATGTAAATATTCATGTATAATTGAAACAAAAGAAGTAGTTATTTTCGTGATATATCTTCTCAAAGATTTCATTAATTTACTGACTTTTCAGATTAACGCAATTTTGGATTCATTAACTATTGTCGATGGGGATCTGTATGCCTGTATAGCCATGTTTCCTATGTGGAAGCCATTTGTATTTGATATCATTAATTTTCGTATGCTTATAACATATTAATTTCTTCAAAAGGAAGATGAGAGCAGCAATGGAGATTGAGAAACACCCAAGTAATCTCAACAAGGATGGTCTATGACTTAGTAACCCTTAGAGACCAGTCAACATTATTGGAATTTTGGCCTAAAACTAATGGTTTAAATTTAATTTCTAAAACTATACTCAAAATTTGGAAATTCATTCTGGAACATTCTTAAGGCCCTATTGACACCTTATGAAATGCTTATATCTCATTTTTTGCATCCTGATGATGGATCAAATATTGATTTCTTGTAATGCATTGACCCCCATAGTATTCCTGGGATTTGATTCAGTTGATGCAGCAGCCACCATTCAAGTCTTTAGTTGTGATGTAATGCAAGGGAGTTTATGGCCAATTCTTGAAAATAATTATCTATTTTAAAAAAATGTATGTCGTAATGAAAAAGTAAGAAAGTGCTTAATGTGTAATACACAAGTTAATTAAAAAGTTGATTCCAAACTAAGTTTTAGCACCGATGGCTAGGAATTTTATGATATTGGCAGTTTTGTTATTTGAGCTGAGCTAAGAGTTTGGAGCTATGCCTCTACTTCGATCATGTCCAGTCTTATAACTTAAGTAGTTTTTTCTTGACAAATTTAGGGTTTTCAATAACTTAGGAGTTAAGACATTTCTTCATTATGGATTATTATTATTATTTTAAATAATTAAATTGGTAATATGTGATTGAAATGGGCCGCACCTGTATGAGGTCATCACCATGTTACCATGGTATTTCAATGAACCACATAATGGTATTATATCGGCTAGCAAGATTTGAACCTGGGACTCTCCATTGTGAGTCCACACTTTTAACTGCCCGAGCTAATGCACTTTGATTCTTTATTATGGATTTTAGAACAGACGCATCTTTAACTTTTTAATGGATTGCAGAGTGATTATCAATAAATCTGGCCTGTTGGTGTCTTGACTATCGAACGATGTCTGAAGAAAGTCATGGGAATCTAGATCAACTACCATCCTATTAATAAACAATGTTGTAAAAATTGTGAATGTCATTTAATTGGCAGGTGTTTCGAAAAGATTAACTGGTGAAAGTGGTAATTTTCTTAAAGAAGAGTTGTGCTTTTTAAATGAAAGACAAATTTTTATGGAGAAATTGTGACTTTTTTTAACGGGTTCTATGGGTTTGAAACCAGCCCCACTTGTTTCATGAGCACATAGTGGTATTACAACAACTTGACAATTATGCATATATCGCTTGGCAAGATTCAAACCTCTGTCTAACGAGTTGAACTAATGCCATTTGATCAAGAAATCGTATGTTTTTAGCATTGGTGATTCAAACATTATTTTTGGATTAAAAAAATAAAAAGGAGGAGAAGAAGAAGACATACTTGCCTAGTTGATTCCTCCCCACACATAGTGAAGATGGTATTTATTAGATTTAAACCTGTATACTTATTTCCAAAAAGTTGGTTTTATAAGAAAAGCTTTGTCCTCCAGAACTGGCTTTTGTTTATGTTTTTTGTAAACATGTACGATGGTGCATGGCTTGACAAATTACATCATAATTTCAGGTTTTTCTTCTCCTTTATGCATAATTTCGGACAGTTATGGTCAAATAGCTTCAGGTACATAGTGGCCATAGTAAGATGAGGGTCTGCATAGTTACCATGGTTGAAAATGTTGATAAGGAAATAGCTAGCAATTAATTTCATGACTAAAGCATACATAAAACATACTTAATGTTTAAAACAATTTGAGAATATTTGTTAATTAGGTCTATATTATCAATATAGGGTAGGGCACATAGACTCGTAAAGTTTGGTACTGTGGTTCTTTAATTTTGGTACTTCACAAGTGAGATGCTTGACTGATGGAAAGTTGAATTGATCTTTTAACTCCTTGGTCATATAGTGGAGGTTTCGTGGAACTGGGTGACCACGCATCTTGTTAGTTATCTTTCAAAAGGCATGGGGATTGTAGTGAATTTATTCATGCTATGGCCAAACTTGCAAGCTATGTGTCTATTCAAAACCACTAGTTCCTCATTTTACACTTACAAGTAATTCAGATATGCTGGACTTTTTCGTAATGTTATATTTTCACATCTCTTATGATGTGTCCTAAATGTGTTAGGATCCTCAATCCTAACATTATTAGTTAGTATTATTAATCATTTAATTATTATATTATTAACTTATAAAGTGAACCATCACAACCCTTCATAACGTGAACCATCACGTCTCTTCATACGTGAACCATCATGTCTCTTCACCAACGTAGCTTTAGGGTAGATATATATATTAGGTTGGCCATCCATATCAAATCATCCAAGAAGAAGAATAATAAGCATAGATTCTAAGGAGGGAGCCCCCTATAGTGGCAAAGCGATTACAAGGGAGCCCCCTTTGAGTGGCCTGCGATTACATTTACATTAATTTGTTAATAATTTTATAGTAAGACCTTGGGGTCTTACCATTTGGTATCAGAGCCATGTGGGACCCAATCATGTGGGAATTGCTCAAAGATCTTCATCAAATCACTTCTGTGCGTGAGTATCAAACTCGGTTTGAGGATATCACCAAACACAACACAAGATTGGATGAATCAATTCTCATCAATGGCTTCATTAGGGGATTAAAAGAGGAAATTAGAATGGAGGTGACAAGGTTCAATCCCTATACCATGATGCAGACCTATGGATTGGCAAAATTAGTTGAAGATAAAATCAATGCACAACAACGATTAGGGAAACCACTTATGGAAAAATTGTCGACCACTTACATCGCTCCCAAACCTATGCATAATGGAAGGGCACAAAGCACTTACACAACCCCCAAATCTAACCGAACTTTACAAATTAAACATCTTAGCTTTGAGGAGATGAAGGAACGACGAGCAAAAGGACTCTGTGATAATTGTGATGAACAATTTGGACCCCACCATAAATGTGCTACACTAACATTGTATTTATTGAAGGAAGTTGATCCCTGTCTCTCCATAGAGCAAGCAGATGAGGTAGTTGTGTCCGAAGCGACCAATGGCACCTACTCACCGCAATGAAGACAATGAGGTCGATGTGCAAGAAGTGATTGATGTACCAAGCAAGGATGAGGTAGACATACCCAAAGTGATCAATGCTAGCCAAACATGCACTCTACAAGACCTACACATACCTTCCTCACCAATAGTGAGTTCTTGCCATATGACCAAACCTATTCGGAACCAACGCAGAGTGACTACACACTCCTCCGTTGGCTCTACCAAGGAACCAAAAAAGGATATGAAATCATTACCATCACTTTTGATGCATCATTCTGAAGTATTTGAGGAACCCCAAGGGTTGCCCTCCCATCGTCATCATGATTTTCCTAAGGAAGATTCTACTATTGTTCTTGGCAACCCCTCGCTAATGCTTCATCCTTCTCGATATCCCTGCCTACGAAAGGATGCCATTAAAAGAGTCCAAGAACTTACACAAATCCTTCTTGGAAAACAAAGGACAAAGCTTTTCACTTTGAGCTTTGAGGACAAAGCTCTTTTTAAGGAGGGTGGCATGTTAGGATCCTCAATCCTAACATTATTAGTTAGTATTATTAATCATTTAATTATTATATTATTAACTTATAAAGTGAACCATCACAACCCTTCATAACGTGAACCATCACGTCTCTTCATACGTGAACCATCATGTCTCTTCACCAACGTAGCTTTAGGGTAGATATATATATTAGGTTGGCCATCCATATCAAATCATCCAAGAAGAAGAATAATAAGCATAGATTCTAAGGAGGGAGCCCCCTATAGTGGCAAAGCGATTACAAGGGAGCCCCCTTTGAGTGGCCTGCGATTACATTTACATTAATTTGTTAATAATTTTATAGTAAGACCTTGGGGTCTTACCAAAATGCCTTCCTCATTTAATAGGGTGGTCATCGACCTTTTTAGTTTCTTCTAGCATGTAGAATGAACAACCATATTAAAGGAAGGGTTGCCACTTGTTTCAACCAAGAATTATAATAGATTAGATAGTTGGTGCTGTGCTTCAACCACAGAATCCTAAGGAATATTTTTTATTTTTCAACAGGAGAATTATCAGATATCTAAGAAGAAGGATGGCCATCCCAATCATCAAAAGAAAGACATCCAATCTGCCACATGTATACATCATTGATACAACTTTTAATAAATTGCAATATGCCCACAAACTACAATTACTATTAGCAATGGGATTCCCAAAGGAACAGATTCCTTTCTGAATATGTTAACTGTATTACTAGATTTGTCTCTCTCATCAATGTTTAAACATGGTGGAACTATAATTTATCCTTAAGCCACTAAAAAGGGACATAATGATTAGCTTAGCTTGTTGATACCTTTTCCCATAATTTATTTGATAATATAAGTGGGTGGCACCTACCTATGCAGGTTGATTATACGATCATTTCCTAAATTCTTTTTATTATTTCATTAGAATTATCAATTATTTAAAAAAAAAAATATCTCCCCTGAAGAATCCCTTGTTTCTTGATCCATTTGATAAGTTTCGATTAAAATTTCTCTTGCTCTTGTTTGACTTCTTCCCAGCTCTTTCATTTAACTTGGAGACTCAACAAAGGGAAAGAACAACTTCTTCATTGGAATTGAGCGTCATGTAGAATTACACGTTAAAATTTTGTACACACATACATGCAATTTTTTTCCGAAGTGGTAAACAAAAGTTTTTTCTTTTGGGAAGAAGGCAATGCCCTATGATTGTTGCCTAATTTATCATTTAACCAGTTTTTCAAGGATCTTATATTATATTTTGAGTTCTGTAAATATTTGGTCTGAAAAATTCATCAACTTATGACAGACACTCCCCTGTGGCGAAATGGACCACCAGAGAAGCCAGTGCTGTGCAATGCATGTGGATCCAGATGGAGAACAAAGGGTACACTAGCAAATTACACACCATTGCATGCTAGAACTTTTGAAGGCACTGATTGTTCAGATTATAGAAGTGCTCGTGGTAAGAAAGGATCACAAAATCCAAAACAACAGAGATCTCACAAATGGAACGAACCAGGTCAAGATGCTGAGTTTGGAGATTTTGGATCAGACCTACATTATGCAACAAGTTTTGAGGAAGATGTTAGTAACAGATCAAGCTCTGGATCAGGAATATCCTACTCTGAAGGCTGCATTCAGTATGGTGGTACAGTTGGAGTTGATAGTGCAGGTTAGACTCTTATTCAAGTGATTTATTTTTGCAAGTGACAATTCTCAAATTTATTTCTGTATGCTTTAAGGTCATTTAGCATGATTGTTCCAAGCTATGCACGCTTACTATCATTTATTGTATTTTACAGTTTCTTTGTACAGGCTTAAGAAAGGACGTTGGTTAAAATAATTCAAAATTAAGTTATAAACCAAGCATGTTAGTCTCTAAGTAATCATTTAGGGCAGGGACACTTATCTAGATGAATCATTGAGTACATTTGGGATCAGTCAGTCGACACTGGAAAGAAGTTTCCCAGGTCAAAAACAACCAACTATATCAAAAGAAGGCTAGAAAATTTTCCTCCACTTTAAGGCCTTTCATGGACACTTTAGGAGGCATTTCCAAGATCAAAACTCTTACAAATGGCAGGGAATGAAGTCATCCAAGTAGGGGTAGTGGAGCACCAACCAAAAACCTTTGAGACCTTGGAAATATGGTCTTTGGCTAAAAATGCAATCCTGCTGGTTGTTGTAGGGGCTAGTTCAGATGTGGTGCCATCTCAAGTGCCACCTCGGACTTAACATAGTGCATCGGAAGTCAAGTACGCACACATGAAATTTTGTTATGTAGTAGTTTTATTGTTTTGTTATATGTATGAGATATATTTGACGAAATGTAGTACATATAATTAATAAGTCATGAAATGAAACGAATGTCAAATGCACGACAAATTTAATTCAAGAAAATGATAAGGTGTTGGGCATGTAGTTGGAGGAAGTTGAGGAAGCAACTACCTCCCCAGTTGTATATATAAGACCCCTCATTCATTCATATATAAGACCCCTCATTCATTCATTGGGGTATGTATGTATGTTCGTGTGCATGCATAGGGAGATATCTGTAAAAGTATGTGTTGTACGAAGATATACCATACATGTATTCTTGTTAACCATAAGAATACTTCCATTCAGCCATTGCTGTGTAGACTTATGTGATCATTGTGCATGTTTCTATGAATGGTTATGGTAGCTGTAGATGACCGTTTGGACTATTTCCACCATTGTATGTTTGCTGTAGATAAATAGACAAGGCCATCCAATTGAGACACTGAGCCGTCTGGACTGCTGACCCAGGCTGACTGATGCTGCACAAGGCCGTCTAACTTGTTTGTGTGTGCAGGGCCGTCAAGGCATGTGATGAACTGTGTTGTGCAGGCCATATGAAGGAAAGTTCAAGACTGTCTGGATGTTTTCCTAATTGCATGTTAATGTTATGTGTTGCTGATTTCCCATCATCCTTTCTCTGTTCCTTCAAGTGCAGAATATCATTGTTGTGCTATAGTTGTAAGATTGAAATTGACCTGTAGTCACATTGATTAACCAACATTCTTCCCTTGAGCAAACAGTGGGGACCCCTCAAGGACCATCAAGGTTACGATTAGGTATTTGGTAAGGTTGTCCTCTTCTATAGGATAATGACAGTTTGGGAAGGATCTGTACTCTTCTAAATTTGCTCTTAAATCTTCAGACTTAAAAAGAAAAATGGATTCCAAATGTCACTAAAAACAACCAAGAAACTCTGTTACACTCTCCAATTGTCATGGTCTTCTTGGAAGACCAAGAGGCCAAGCAAGGAATCCAAAGGAGACTTTGAGTTCATAAACAAAAATGTGCCTTGGTAGAAAGAAGAAAAAGAGGAGAAGGTTTGAAATGAGCATGGAAGAGTAGGAGCCTTTGGTTTTAGTAGATACTGGAGTAGAGATGTATCTCCATATCACAACTCCAAAACCAACTTCGCAAGAAGGACACCACCATTAAGGCCCTACAACACCAAACCTAGTCACAAGGTGAAAAGAATAGTCTAAAGGACCATGTACATCTCCAACTTATGATCATAAAAGCTTCGACTGAATCCTTGATCTCTAAGATTTTGACCAATTTTGAAATACCAGGCTCTGGAAGGGACTTCATCAATTTGCAAACTAGATATTCTTTCCTGGTACTTGAAACCCCTCTGGCTGCACCATATAGACCTCCTCTTCCAAATATCCATTTAGGAAAGCACTCTTAACATCCATCTATTATACTTGCCAACCAAACTGTGTTGCAATGGAGAGAACTAATTGAAAAACCACCATCTTTGTAGTTGAAGCAAATTTCTCTCCATAGTTTATACCTTCTTGTTGTACAATTCCTTTTGTAACAAAATGAGCTTTGAATTTGTTAATTGAACCATTTGATTTATATTTTACCTTGTAAACCCATTTGCAACCAATGGGTTTCTTTCCATAGGATAATTCACACAATTCCCATGTTTTATTCTTCATCAATAGTTCAAATTTGCATCCATGGCAGCTTCCCAATCTGGTTAACCTCTAGCCTCTTCATATCCGTTGGGTTCAAAAGATTGTGAAACTAAAGCAAAATTTTCTTGCTCATTCATTTGTCTAGGCTCTTTTCCAGCTTGCCTAGATTGCCCAACTACATCCTCCTTGACATATTTCATTGTCTGTATATACCATTTTTGTTGTTGATGCGACTCTTGTTCTTGGCAAACTTCACTTGGGTGTACCTCTGTAAAGCTCTGTTCTCCAATATCAAAGTGGATTTTCAACACACCAATGTGGTTGAGCCTTCACATCTTTCTTTTCATCACTAGTCTTTGATGTATATATCCAAGTGAACTTCATTACTTGTTGTAATACCATCAGTCGTTCTAAAACATACACAAATCTCAACATGTTTACTTGTTGGAAGTATTACACTATTTGGCCCCCTTGTAAATAATAGTTTGGTAGAATGATTTATATTTTATATAATGTATGTAAGAGTGCAAGTGTGTAATGAGAGAAAGTGCACAAGTGTCATGTAATTAAGTGTGCAAATATGTAATATGAGAAAGTGCACAAGTGTCATGTATTAGGAGTGCATGTAGAAGTGTCATGTAAAAGAGTGCAAGTTTCATAGAGTTAAGTGTGCATGTAAGTAGAGAGTCAAGAGTCATGTATACAAGTGGCAAGATGAGAAGCCAAAGACATGTGAGGCTTGTATTATGTAAAGAATAGGAAAGGTTGCAACTCCTGGATATGTGAGGAGTGCAATAGTCAAGTATTGAAGAGTCACTTTTCTAAGGTTACAAAGCTCCATGAAATGTATCTGGAAATGTATGACATGTTCAAGCATGAATATTGAAGCTTTTATGCATATTTTGAGCAATTATACTATCAAAGATATTGGGACCTAATATAATTTGGCCTAAAAGCCAACATTACCATCATTTGAGGAGAAAAGAACAATGATATCTCCTAATTACAATCTTGTTAGTCTAGACATCAAACAATCTGTATGTTTTGGTTTGTTCACTATAGCCAACAAACATGGACTTTTTGCTTTTCGCATCTAGCTTAGTTCTTTTCTCCTTAGGAATTAATGCAAAAGCAACACAACAAAAAGTATGAAAATTATTAACTTAAGGTTTCTTCTTGACCAAGCTTCTTTTGGAGTAACATTCTACAGAGCTTTACATGGACACCTGTTGAGAATGAAAACTGCAGTACATATTGCTTTTTCCCAATAACAATATGATACATTTTGGCTATGCACCATTCATTTGGCCTTCTCCATGATTGTCCTATTCCTCCTCTCTACTAACCCATTTTGTTGTGTAGTGCAAGGATTTGTATATTTCCCGTGTATACCCTAATGCCCCTAGAAATATTGAAACTGTTTTGAGGTAATTTTGCCTCCATTATCTGACCTTACGACCCTGATTTGCTTTCTAGATTGTTTCTGTACAAGGGCCTTAAAATTTCGAAAGTATGAAAAACATTCAGACTCGAGGAAGTATACCCACATCTTCCTCGAATAATCATCTACCATCAACAAAAAATATTTTGCATCACAAACTGAAGGTGTATTCATTGGAAAAAACATATCAATAAGCACTAGATCCAAAACACGTTGTGCACGCCAAGACTTACCTGTCTCAACCAGTTGATGACTCTGTATTCCAAGTTGACATCCTGTACACAATTGAATGGATGGGAATCCATGAACCATGTTAGTGAGAATTGATAAAAACTTATAATTGAGGCGACCAAACCTCTCATGCCAAAGAACAAAACAATTGTCTTCAACTGCCAAGGCAAAGGAATTAGCAAACTTGGCATCAACTAACTTGTATAGCCCCTTCTCACCAACACCAAGAGCTATGAGCTTGTTTTTACCCTCATGCATCACCTCACATTTGTTTTTAAGAAAATGCACAAGTAGAGAATTCTTGGTGATTTCACTAAAGGACATAAGATTTTTGTTCATATTGGGAACATACCAAACATTCTTGAAGGTGTATGTAACATTGTTGTTCAATGTCTCACAAACATCATCACACCTGTCAATAAAGTATGATCTACGATCACCAAGAGAAATAGACTCATTCTTCCTTAGGTCTTCAATGAAATTAACATACTTGTCTTTCCAACATGTATAATGTCTGGATGCTCGGGAATCAAATTAACACTGAATAGATTGACCCATAGTTGAGAAAATTGGAATTGGATCAAAATCGGCATGGAAAAAGAATTGGAAAAAATAAGGAATCGAGAAAAAATGGGCAAAAAAAACCCCAAAAAAATGCAAATTTTTGTTTAAAAAAAGTTTTTTTCATGCATATCACATTGAATTAACATTATGCAAATCAAATATTAATCCTGTAAGTGATACAAGCTTAAACTGCACATGAAGGGGGCAAGCGATACAAGCTTAAAGTCTTAAAATACACGTGACAAAACACATCTTAAATAAAGAAATTTTAATGTGTCCAAAATTCAAATATTCTTGTATTGCTTATAATATAAAAAAGGTACAAATTACAAAATGTGTCATGAGTCATGAAAAATACAATGCCTCAAGATCTTTGAATGCCTTTGCCATTTTACCTAGCATAAGCTCTTGTCTCTCTTTGTTGTTGTGTCCATGCCTCTTCTTGTACCTTGGCTGCCAACGCTTGTAGCCACCTATGTCGGGGGTCAAGTGGCAGCGCCCTTTGACAACAAAGCCATTAGTACTTTCACTGTCTAAATTGAATTTTTCTCTTTGCATTTGGTGTAGAAAGGATGTTGCAATTACTAATTTGGGACTTCAACAACTCATAGGCTGAATAAAACACCAACAAATTGACTTAAATGATGATTGTGATTGGTTTTAACATTTTACTATCTCTTAAGACCCATATGGTCTAATGAATCTATAGAACAAATAATCACTTGTGCTTTTAAATTTTACTCCTATATACAAACATATTGAAAAATGAAATCCACGACCTTTTTAGGCTTCCAAATTTGTCTTTCACAAGGTGTTTTAGGCTTTGTGTAACAGTTAGTTTCACTCTGCCCATTAGTTCCAATGTTTGCAACACCAATTTTTTCTTTCTAGGATAACAAAAATTGAGCAATAAGTTTGGACTGATAGTTCAACATCTTTTTATGGAGAATTTCATCAGTTAATAATGTATAGCATTGTTGTTGGTGGCTGCTAAATTCCTTCAAACTGCAAAAAATCCGCTATTAGGATGCACTTTAGTGTTTTGTTTGGTGTGGTAGCAGTAGGTAGACCTCTCTCTCTAGTTTGGAACAAGCAAAATGAGGCAAAATGAAAAAAACAAGCTATTTATGCTGTTTCCTCTACCCATGCTGCCATGGCCAATGTTTTCAGTAAAAAATCATGATTCGTGACTTTTTGCCGATTTTTTCGGAATCATGATTCCTGTTGCAAATTTTATTGGCAAGGCCTTGAATTGGGAAAAATCGGCTTGAATCAATGATTTTTTGGTGATTTTCTCAACTATGGATTGACTAGATGAACTCTGAGTTGTTACAAAAGCAAACTTCTCTTCTTGATCTTCTATCTTAGCAACATTTACTTGTTTCTTCCCTTGCTGATTTTGTTTATTCTTCAACTTACTACAATCCCATTTGAAATGACTAGGTTTCCTTTAGTAAAAACAAATGACTTGGGATTACTTTATATTAGAAGTTTTTCCTTGCTTGTATTCAGATGATGATGGCATGTAATTTTGATTGCCTTTGTGTTTGGCTATGCTCTCTCTATACTTTGATGTTAATACTCCTATTTGTGATTGCCTCCTCTTTTTTTGTAAAAATAAAGAAATCTTTTCAAAATTAAGAGTTTGAATTTTAGCAAGCAAATGCAAAGACTCAACAAAAGACTCATAAGACGGAGGCAAACCTTGCAAAACAATGCCGACCATGTCCTCATCATCGACTATCTTCTAAATAGTAGTCAATTGATCTCTTAGATCCTTTAGATGCATAAGGTACTTAGAAACATACCGTCCTTCCTCAAACCAAGATGCATAGAGAAGAATCTTCAAAAACAAAGCACATCCTTATGTTGCAACTTTGTCCACAATGTTGCAGCATTATCTTCATTACAAACTTCAGGAATCAAATCATTTGCAACAAACAATTTGAGAAGCATCAAAGCTTCTCTATGTTGCTTGTTGAAGTCATCAACATCATCTTCTAGACTGCAATTTATAATGATTTACAATCTGGTAATCAGTTGGTGCTAATAAAACCAGATCCTAAAATCCTAACAAGTTATCCCTACAAATCCTAACAACTTATCCCTAAAAATCTCAACAACTTATCCCTACAAATTTCAACAACTTATCCCTACAAATCTTAACAAGTTATCCTTAAAAGTTGTTGACCAAACAATACAATTATATAAATCGCTATCAAATCTATTTATTCTAACAACTAAGGCACAATGCAACTAGAAAATATATACAAAATATTTGTCTATAATAAGTTTCAAGGATTAGAACATTCAAGCCTTCTTACTATGAGATGTGGTGGTACTCTAAAATAGAGACTAACAAAACATAGAAAGGAGAAAATGAATATAAAACAAATTGCACAAAACCCCTTTAATAAACACTTTATCAATCTTCGAATTTGTACATACTACTTCAATAAATTGCACTATACTTATACATATAATAGAAGGTTTCATGGTTGTCTTAAGAGACTCTTGGTGCTTCACATTCTCTCCAAATCTGGGTGAGAATATTTCCTTTTTGTTTTTGTAATTTTCACTTGCAATTCCAGTTTTGTCCTATTCTAACTTTTGTCTTATTTAGTATCACAATTTTCAATATCCTCTCCCTTGAGACTGAATGGAAAATTTTTCATTCTTTCTTCAAATGGAAAAAAACAAGGTTCCACGAGCCTGGAGACAGGGGGATGGGTTTCGGGGATGGCAGGCCGATTTTAGGGGACGGCTGGGGGATGACTGGTATAATAGTATGAATTTTTTTAGAAATTTAGAATAATCTACAAATTCTACACACAACAAAAATGAAAAATACTAAATACTAATAGTTTACAATAAAAATAGTCTACAACAAGTTACGAAAATATTTAGAACTTACAAGCCATTAGATTCTTAAAAGTTAGAATAATTTAAAAATTAAATTTTACAACAAATGTCAAAATGAAACAGAAAAATAGTTGCAAAAATACTAATAGTCTCAATGCTAATAGTCACATGCAACCCACAAAGAAGATTTTGTGATATATCAATGGAACCTATGACCTAGGTATCATCTTGCCAATGGGAGGCACCTTGGAGCTGAGAGTCTACACAATTTGGATTATGCCAAAGATGCAAATGATTGCAATACTTCAGGGTACTTGTGCGTCCTCATAGGAGGACCAACTATGTGGTCTTGCAAGAAACAAAATGTAGTAGCACTCTCCATTATAGAAGGTGAATACTGGTTGCATCTATAAAGTTGTTCGGATCTAATACCAAATTCAAGAGCTTGGCTTTGCACAACAAAACTAACAACTATTTCTTGTGATAATTGAACCATATTAACCTAGCATACAATCTAGTTGCACACAATAGAATAAAGCATATTGAAGTCCATTGTCATTACATCTAAGAGTTGATTTAGAAAGACATAGTTCTACAGAGTTCTGTAGAACAAATGATCAAATTGCTAATGCTTTTTCCAAACCCCTACCAAAAGCCAAACTCATTAAGCTTAGATCAATGCTCGAGTTGCATGAAGTTGACATTAAGGGAAATGAAAGATAATGTCACCTGCCTATCTCATGAGTTTGGTTTAAGGGTGGGGGAGGTTAAATTATGTGCAGTATATTTATTTTTTTAAAATATTTTCTCAACTTCATTTCTTTGTGCAGTCAGACTTGGCCTTCAGTTTTTCGATTAATTTGCTTTGTTTGTTGCATTGGATCAGTCTGAAATTAGTCACTATTTCATTTATTTTACATATGACTTTTGGGTAAAGGCAGTACTGCTTGATTTGTTATCCCTAATTTTCAGTTGGCTTTGTCACATTTTTTTTTCTTTCTTAAAATGATTTTGAATTTGGCTTTCACACACATACCATGTTTGCTGCCTCTCTTCATTGTGGATTTATGCATAAAAGTTAAGATTCCTAAAATTGGGACTGTATTAGAAGAGATGAGTGGTTATCTATTAGTGCTAAGACTCAGATGCTTTCCTTACTTTTTGAAAGGAGAGTACTCCCTTGTAATGGTTTTACTCACATGTTGTAATATTCTTGCTTTTGGGATGTTTTTTTTTTTGAATTTACATGGTGGAATCGGTAGCCGCCATGAATCTGGGCAGGCTGTCCGGATTTAATGGCTGCCACAGTATTCTGCGTTGTCCGCCCTGGAAGCCGCCACACAGTTCTTCACACAGTCCACCCCTATAACCACCATGCCACAATCATTTTAAACCTTTTACGCCGCTGAAAGCACCAGGAAAGGGACAAGCGTTCAATCCAGCGAGGCCCGAGATTTGAACCTTGGACCTCCGCCCCCTCCTTACGGAGCTTTTGGGATGTTAAGTATGATGCATTTCAAGAATTAAAAAAATTAAAACTGTAGTCACTTCCTGTTGATAGTGTTTTATATTGAGAACATGAGAAAAAATACATTGATCTATTGCTAGGAACATATATGCAATCTTGGCTAGTTCAATGAAAAAATTGCCACAGACACAGGACATAGAATGCTTCATGCTGCAATATGAAGAAGCAGCAAAACATGTTTCCTTATCAGGATTTCCATCCTCACGGTAGAGTGTATATAAAAGTTGACAAGCGTGGGATCCTCACCTGCATGGATTCATTTCTGAAACTACTCCACGGACCATTTAATGTGTAAAACATCTCATTTATGCCATTAGAATTTAAGAAATTAATGCTACACATATTCTGTGAGCATGACTGTTAATGCTTATAACTCTGCTAATGTTGGTAATCTTTCCATTGGTTGAATGATTATGAGCTCAAGAGGGGGTTTTCAAAGTACTGTGTGATTATGCCCCATAGAATCTTTACATAAAATGAAGTTGAGCAGACCAAACACAAGGAGGATATGAAATTTAAGGAGAATTCATTTCTCCTTTTTGTTTTGTTTAAATTTTAATTTTATTAAGTTATTTTTTATGTTTTATGTTTGGCTGGGACACCCAGCCATGGGGGCCGTCCCTAGGGATGGCTCGAGCGTCCCCCAAGACGCCCAGCCGTCCCCGAGGATGCCCCAAAAAATGGGACGTCCCGGGGATGGAAGGCCGTAGGCCTCTAGAATCTCAGGGATGGCTCCCCGGTATCCCCCAAAAAGGGAACGGTGGGGAAACATCCCTGATGCCGTCCCCCCGTGCTGGGGGACGTAGGGGACGGGGTGAGGCGTCCCAATGAAACCTTGGAAAAAATTGATTCTTTGCCACTATGTAAAAATGTTTGCATACTAATCTTCTGAATTGCAGAGTTTCAATTCAACTTCCTTTTCCTGAACTAAGTCTCTAATAAAATGATGCTTCAACTCAATGTGCTTTGATTTTGTATGAAAAACAAGATTTTTAGTCATTTGAATTGCACTTATCTTGTCACAAAAAATGGTAGTTGGTTTTTCTTGCTTTTCCCTAGGGACGGCTGGGCATCCTCGAGGACGGCCCGAGCGTCCCCAAAGATGCCCAACCGTCCCCGGGGACGCCCCAAAAAAGGGAACGTCCCGGGGACGGAAGGTCGCAGGCGTCTGGCGTCTCGGGGATGGCTCCTCACTATCCCCCAAAAGGGGAACGGTGGGGAAACGTCCTCGATGCCGTCCCCCCATGTTGGGGGACGCGTCCCCGTGGAACCTTGGAAAAAATTGATTCTTTGCCACTCCATTTCTAAAAATGTTTGCATACTAAAATTTTGAATTGCAGTGTTTCAATTCAACTTCCTTTTTCTGAACTAAGTCTCTAATAAAATGATGCTTCAACTCAATGTGCTTTGATTTTGTATGAAAAACAAGTTTTTTAGTCCTTTAAATTACACTCATATTACCAAAAAAATAGTAGTTGTTCTCTCTTGTCATTAATCCAAGTCTTTTGGGATTTTCCTCAATCATACCACTTATGTTCTTGCTAATGTAGTCGCTATATGCTTTTCCTCTACTAGTAAGAGTGAAACAATTGCTTGTTTTTTTAAATTAATTTTACAAATACATTTTTCCAATGAAACATAATTTCCTAATGTATACTTCCTATCATCAATTAAAAATTCCTATTTTTAATCACTCTATCCACCCATATAAATCTTATTAGTTGAAGAATAATGGATTCCATAATTTAAAGTTTTTTTCACATGCCTCATTTATCTTAGATGCTCCCATATAATCCTTTGATGGATTGCTCATGAATATTGAAACTAAAGATATTCCATATGCAATATCTCATATTGTTATTGTTAAGTACATATTGTTGTCAATAAAACTCCTACACTTCTTATCTACTTTTTCACTTTCATCATTATTGCACATTATGTCACCTTATGTAAATATTTATAACTTTCCATGCCAAACTTCTTTAACCTATTATATGTATATTTATTTTTCTAAATGAATGTCCTATCATGTTTTTAATGTGTAACCATGCTCAGAAAGTAATGTATCAAATATAAATCAATAATTTTAAATTATTGCATCATGGCTTGCTTGAATTATTTATTCATTCTTGATCAACCACATGTGAAAATTAAATCATCAACATACAAAAATTAAACAAAATACCCTTACCTCCATTTTGTAGTACAATGTGTACTTATTATTACTTCACAAATCCACAATTTAAAAAGTATTCATCAATTCTTTAATACCATGTCCTTGGATATTTTTTGAGTCCATAAAATCATTTTTATCTTGTAAAGATGTCCTTATTTATATTTCATTTTAAATTAGTGTGGTTGTTTGACATACACTTCTTATTAAATATTGTCATTCAATAATGCATTCTTTATATCAAATTGATGTATGCTCCATCATTTTTGGTATTCTAAGGCTAAGACTAGTTTTATAGTATATTATCTTGCAACAAGTGTATATGTATGTTCATAATCTATGCCAATTTGTTGTGCATATGCATTATGTCACTAGGCTTTATTTTTATCTTTCACATAATCCATCACTATTGTAGTTGATCTTGTACATTCACTTCACTTAAATTACCTCCTTGTTCTTTGGAAGTTCATGCAACTTCCAAATATCATTATTTTCACTTGCATTAATTATTTTTTATAGTTTGGTCCATACCTTGTTTTGGAATACTTCTTCAAAACTTGAGGGCTCCAATTTAATCAAACAACAAGTCATACTTCGCCATTAACTTCTTGATTGTTTTATCTATGCTCTTGGTTGTGCTTATCTTTTTGTAAACATCCTACTAAAATCTTGATCCAATATGTTTTAGCTTGAATGTGATTATAATGTTTTATTCCCTTTCATGCTCATCTTTGGATAAATGTTTGTTTTTCCACTTGATGTATATGTTACACCAACATCTTCAATTATAATTGTCATCTCAATTTGTTTACTTGTTGTCTATGTAAACTAACTTGATAAAAAATGATATATCTAGATACAAATACATTATTTATATATAGGATCATAACATCTATATAACTCGCTTTCTTTAGAATAACTAAAAAAAATGCATGCTTGACTCTTTGGATATAAATTATCCTTTTTTTATCTACTACATGAACATAACCCAACCAACCAACCACTCTCAAGTGACTTACCAAAGGTTATTTACCACAATTATCGGACATCTATTAAGTATGTATACTATTATTGTAATTTCTTTAACCCATAAATGATTTCATAGCTTCTTCTGGTAGTACCATTCTTCTTTCTATTTTAATTATTGTTCTATTGTTTCTCTTTGCCACTCCAGTTTGTTGCAGTGTATAAGTTATTCTCAATTGTCTTCATATCCCATGATCTCATAAAATTGATTCAATTTCTTATAACAATACTCACCAATATATCAATACTTAATATTTTGATTTTATATTTGCTTCCATTCTCTACTATGGATTTGAAGCTCTTAAATACTTTAAAAGCATCACTCTTATTCATTAAATAATATGTCAAGTTTTTCTAGTATGATTATCAATAAATGGGATAGATTAAAAGTAGGTACCAGCATTGGACCACAAATATTTGAATGAATCAACTACAATGGATATGATGCTTTCCATGCTCTTCCTATTGAAATGAAATGAAATATTATTAATGTCTGCTGTGGGCCAAAATAAGACCCAAGGACTATAAGAAGGACAATAATGACTGCCAACTTAGCAGCTAAAAAACCCAACAAAGAAAAGAACTAATATAAATACAAGATGAAACCCGACAATCGGGCCAAAGAGAAAGGGAAAAGAAAAGGGAGAGCAGAGGGGGGAGGGCTGCAGTCCAAAAGAGAGGAGTGCACACCAAGAAGAACGGAGAGAGAGAAGGAGGGGGGAGGGAGTAGCCCAGGAGGGGCAAGCTCCAAGAAACCCCTAGAAACTAATCTCTCCAAACAGTCGAGGCTGAAGTACCGGAGCTGAAGAAGTCCATGATATGTCTCTGCCCATTGCTATTTCAAAACCCTATCAAAATTTGGGTGCGTTGTCTAGTGACCCTGCTTTTGTTCGAACTGGATGATGTGGGGCGTTTCCGACCGGAGTCACCTGGTCCGTTGGAGTTGGTGAAGTATGTTGTGATGAGCCGATGTTGAGGAGGGTGAGATCCATTTGGAGAACTTTTATGTCGTCGAAGTTGAGTTATCTCCCTAAGAAAGAGTGCGAGACACCGCTGGTCCGAGTATCTGAAGAAGGTAGAAATAGATCGAGAGTTGTCCCTGAAAAGGCAATGGAATCTGCCCCAGATCTCATAATAAATGGGACAACAAAAAAGAAAGTGATGAAGGGTTTCAACTTCACCCAAGGAGCAAAACAAACAAATCCCGCTCCTCTGTCGGAAAATGGTGATCTAACTCAATCTGGATTTGGTGAGAACACACCCTAAGTTGCTATTGGAAAGCTCTTTCTATTATGTTTTCCATTGTGCAACTTTCACACACTTCACTTTTTGCTTCTACACAAGGCAGTCCAAGGACCTTTTCCTTTAGCGTTCAGCAAATACAAGCTTCCAAAATTCATGTGCTCATACCTTTGGTGCCATATCCATTTGTCCTCAATGGATGTAAGACACGAATTGCCCTCTTCTCCTCCAAGCTTCAAAGGAAACATTTTATTCTTTGTCATAGGTAGAATAGCCATTGCTTGGTTCCCATTTGCTTTGTCATAGATGATGCACTCCTTATTCTTAAACACCGCTTTTTAGTTTTCCTCTAGAAGTTGTCCCACACTCAACAAACTATGCTTCAAGCCTGGTGTGAAGTAAGCGTTTTGAATATTTTTCTTTCCATCCTTTGTATCAATCTGTATGGTTCCTTTTCCTTTAACCTCTAATGCTTTGTTGTTTTCAAAGTTCACCATGCTCTTCTATGAGTCATTCAACTCCACAAACAACTCCTTATTACTGGTCATATGATATGAACAACTGGAATCCAAGTGCCAAGACTCTTTAGTTGAAGCTTTTGCACATTACATGACAAGAGCATATTGTTCTGAGCTCTCATCTTCTTCATGTGAAAAGTTTGCCTTTTTACTCCTTCATTGGATGCCTTTCTTATACATTTTCTTTCATAGTGGCCATGCCTTTTGCAATAGTGACATTGGACATTCCTCTTATCCACAAATCTGCCTCTACCTCTTCCACTATAGCCTCCTCTTGTACCATGGTCTCTTCCTCTTGTAGAATGCTGATTTTGCTGCTCTCCTCTTTGACCTTCAAAATTGGAGCTTGAGCTAGCCCCATTATTGCTTGACACTCTAGCCTTGGAAGCAATTCATCAAACTCCAACTTCTTCAAATCTTTACTTTCATTCATAATCATTGCACAATTGTTCCACTTTGGTGTCAATGTTCTCAAAACCTTTTTGACAACATCTCCTTGTGCTGGTTCTTCACCATAGATACTCATTTTGTGCACAATGTCATGCACCCTTTCATAATAAACTCTCACATTCATATTGCCCTTCATTCTCAGATTGTCATATTCTTTCTTCAATGTCTATAACTTCACTAATTTCACTTGTCCAGACCCTTGATAGGCTTTCTTCAAGGTCTCCCAAGTTTCTTTCGTAGTCTTGACACTTGCAATCTTGGGAAAATGCTTGTACCAAGAGCTGGTTGTATGTGATACAAAGCAAAGGCATCTTTTCTTTGTGCTTCCTCCATATTCTTTTTCTTCTATGGCTGATAAAATACTGCAATCTGCTGGTTCCTTGGATACATGTTCCATAACGCTCCACACTTCCTTGGCAATCAGCAAAGTCCTCATATTTATGCACCAATAATCATAATTTTCTCCTTTAAATTGTGGAATAGAGAGTGAAGCATTACCATGAGCCATGACAGCTATAACAATAATGTATGAAGTTTTATACCACAAACTGGAATTCAGAATTCACTGATTAAAGAGAATTAAATCCTCAAGCTCTCCAATTCTCCAATCTCCAATCTATAAGCTATTACACAAGTATGTGAGATGTGGTGGTTCTCTAAAATAGAGATTAACATAGCATAGAAAGAAGAAAATGAACAAAAAACAAAATTGCACAATAACCCTTTAAAAAACACTTGATCAATCTTCTAATCTATATATACTACTTTAATACAAATCACTAATACGTATACAATAGGATGTCTTTTGGTTGTCAGACTCTTGGTGCTTCACATTCTCTCCAAATCTGGGTGAGAATATTTTCTTTTTCTTTTTTTTTTATATCCACTTGCAATTCCAGTTGTGTCCTGTTCTGATTATTATCTCATTCAGTGTCATAATTTCTAATGCTCACCAGGTAATTATGTCTCCTCGATATACTTAGATTGAACATGTAATTGCTTAGCCAGATCAATGCTAATAAGGTTATGCTTACTAATAGGGTTTATGGAGAAGATAACCTTATTCTTTTGAACTCATCAATGATTCTGCAATGGTGAAGCTAGAGACTCTTGGTGCTTCATATTCTCTCCAAATCTGGGTGAGAATATTTTCTTTTCAATTTTTTAATTTTCACTTCTGATTATTGTCTCATTCAGTGTCATAATTTTTAATGGTCACCATGTACTTATGTCTCCTCATTATTCTTAGATTGAACATGTAATTACTTAGCCAGGTCAATGCTAATAAGGTTATGCTTACTAGTAGGGTTTATGGAGAAGATAACCTGATGAGGAATAAGATTCCTCATTCAATTAAAATATTAATTAAATTAAAAATTTAATTAATTATTAATTAATAATTAATATAACTTTATAAAAAGTTATATTGTGAAAAGCACATCTATTCAAATCGTGCCTATTCATGTAATATTTAATAATGATGAATGAGAATACTTGGCTTTTAATTTTCAATCTTATATTTCTTGCTCATAAAAGTCTCCATATCAGTGGTATCAGAGCATACCGATCTTGTGGATCAGGTGCTTCCGTCCTTTGTCCTTCAATACAACCATATGAAGTTAACGAAACCGTTCAGGTGTTAGCTTTTGATACTAAATACTTAATGTAAAATCTACCACAAGGTATAAAATGAGCATGCAATATTAAATATAAGATAATGGCAATATGCAAAGCATGTAAAACTCATAAGAAACTTCTATAAATACTCATAAAACTGCCATTAATGAAAGCTCACGAAAATAGTATCTTCATACAAAATGAGGAGATCACTAATACTCCATGCTCCATACAAGTTCTACATTGTAGCAAACTTGTATTCTACTCTACTCTATCTTCTCCTATGAAAATAATGAGATTCTTTTATAATGCTTACACAAAGGCCAATATATAATGGGATGTGACTCTTGGCCTTCCATATTCCTATGACTCTTCACTTTCCTATTCTATGGACTCATGTGCACATGGACTATGATGCACATTTACATTATTGAATACTTTGCACATTCTAATATTACTTGTGCATTTATTACATTGCATAAAGTAAATACTCAAACCCTAATCTATGACTCACACTCCTAATCTAAATATGTACCCAAGGTGGTACATTAGCATGTACCAAATAATGTAATATATTCCAACACCCCCTGTATTACATTATTTGGTTATTGAAGACTTTAGTCTTCAATATGGTCTTCATCCTGGTTCTAGAACTTGAGCTCTTCTTTTTGCTTTCTTCATTTTGTTCTTTGTCTGTATCTTGATCAAGCAAATAATTAGTCTCTTCATAAAGTACTATTTTTGTTGAAAGAGCTTTAACTTCATGTTCATCTGTAGGTTCTTCCAGTTCCTGTATTTCTTGAATCTCTTGAACTAAGTGTCCTTTTTGTTTCCCTTCTCTATATTGTAGTTGAGGATGATTGTATTGATTTTGAGAAGTATATGGATGCTGAAATTGTTGTTGATGTGAATTATATTGATTTTGATATTGTCTTGGTTGAAATGGCCTATTTGATTGGCTTCCAAAATTTGTTTGATTCCCTTGATGCTGATTTCTTGGATTGAATCTACAATAATTGGTACTATGTCCTTTCTTTTTGCATACTTGAAAATATCTATTATTCCATCTTGATGTACCCTTTGAGAATGAAGCAACATTTCCTTGTGACTTATCTTTTGAGACTAAGGCATTGTTAGTCATTTCATATTTTACTAAATTTTCCACCTCATATTCTTGTAGGATATTGACTAATTCATCAAATGACGTATCTTTACTTAGAATTTGTAAGGATGTGACTAGATGCTTGTAGCTTTCTGGAAGTGCTCTTAGAATCACTTGGACAAGAAACTTGTCTTCTACCTTTTCTCCCAAGGTTAGCAATTTTCCTTTTATATCTGCTACTTTTCTTAGAAATAATTCTATACTTTCACCACTATTAACTTTTAGAGAATGTAATTGAGTTTGAAGATTCAATATAGTGGCTTTATTCCTTCCTTCAAATATCTTGGCTAAGGTTTTCCAAGCTTTTGTAGAAGTTATTGCTGAACTAATGTATGGTTGTATTTCATCTGTAATTGCAAATGTTATTATCATAAGTGCTTTTGCTTCATCTTCTTCAAACTTTTGAATCTCTCTATCATCTGTAGTAGGTTTAGTTTTTGCTCCTTTAACAATATCCCAAAGCTTTTCAACTATCAATATTGACCTTACTTTGTTTTTCCATGAAGTGTAGTTAGGTCCTTTAAGAAGTTGGGATTTTGAAAGAATGAATTTATTTGTTGTCATGATGATACTTGTAGACTACCTTATATCTCCCTAGTGTTTTGAATGTAAAATAGCTTTGATAAAATATTTAGCTTTCTAAGGTTTCCTTTGAGTTGAATCCCTTTTGTCTCCTTAATGTTCAACTTCTAGTCTTCACCTTATTTCTCCCTATCTATGAATAGAAAGCTTAAGATAATTTTGATGCAATTTTAATTGATAAAATTCTCTATCTTCAAGTACTTTAAGTTGGATTCCTTATGTCTCATTAATTTGAGCAAGAGACTAATTCCAATGTAGTTTTCCAACTTTCTAACAACTCTATGTTGTACTTTTTATATCTTTCAATTTTCTAAATTTCAAGAACCTATGATGGTGATGAATTCCTTATAACTCCCTAATTTAGAAATTTAGAATATAAGGGTATTTGCAAATTTAATATTTCAATTTCTATGTAGAAGTCCTTATTCCTCCAAGTCAAGTTATTTGCAAATATTTCTATGCTTGAATAAAGTAATTCCAATAGCTTTCAAATTAAATCTTTCTTACTTAAAAAAGCTTTCAAATCATTCAATCATCTAAGGTTATAGTTCATCAATGCAATTCCTTATACCTCCATTTATTTAATTAATCTCATGCATAAAAGATTATCTAAATTTAACCTTAGTGTTGATATTCCTTATACCTCCTTGACCTTTATGCAAATGTAAATTGATTTGAAATTTATGTACCTTCTCAAATATGGTGCACTACGTATTCGGTCTGCTTCTCCTGTGTCTCCTTTATTCTGCAACTTGCACTCTAATTTAGGTGTTGTCCTCTTTTCTAGACTTCAATGCAATACTACATCCTCCTTCACTGCATTTAATATTCTCCCTTATGTATGGCGCTCTCTAAGACTTTGATTGTCCTCCTATTGCTGGTTGGTTTCTCTGAGCATCGACTGTGTTGTGCTCCCTCACTTGCATTACCTTGTTATCTCAAGAGTATGCTTGTATGACTTGTCCTTCATGCAAAGAATACGTTTCACTTTGCTTACGTTAGTTGGAGTTACCTTCTATGCTGTGACACTTGGCAATGTAACTCTTTCACTCTCCTATTAGAATATATTTTGTCCTTCCAGGTGGTGGCACTTCTCTTCTGCGTAACATCTATCTTCTTTGTAATGCTCCTCTGTTCCACTTTAGTTGGTAACATACTGCTCCTCTATAGCGTTTGTTCTTTTCTTTGTAACGCTCCTCTTCGCTTAGTAATGCTTGACGCTTCACCTGATTTCCTTTGCTGTGAATGACACTTCGACTTTACGTTGGTTGATGTTAACAAGCGTTAATAGTGCTCACTTCTTGTTGGCGATGTTGTTGGTAGGCATTTTCAAGATGGTGCTTCGTTTTCCAATCTTCAACGATTGGATAACCTTGGCCCTTCAACTCTTGCACCGCTTCACTTTCTAATGGCACTTTGGTGACCTATCCTTGCTGTTTCGTGGCTCCTTGCTAGTTGTTGCTGACTCACAATGCTTGTTGGCTATTGTACGTAGCTCTAGGGAGATACTAGCTCATGCCTTTCGATTGCTTGCCCCCTTGTACTTTCAGTCTTTCTTAAATAATTACTCTTGCTTCCTTGAAACGATGGCTTTCTTCTCCAATATGGTGGTGCCTCTTCTTTTTACCACTCCTTTGGTGGCTCCTCCTCGTTGGCTACTCTTCTACAATGGCTCCTTCTCGGCTCTATGCTTGGTGGTTTCTTCTTTGGTGACTCCAAGCTCCTTAATTTGTGCCAAAACCTTTGCCTTTTGGATAGTATAATACCTCTATTCTTTGTTGTAAAATATTGACTTATTTATTTTCCAAGAAATAGTAAGGAGTTGATATTTTTCCTTTCCTTATATTATATCTAACTTCTCCTTTCTTTGTTGCAGGTTTTAATCCCTTGTGAATGCTATCTTCTTCAACTTTGAAGATATAAACTTGAGACCTTTCCTTTTGCTACTTTAAAAACTCAAATGTGGTGCTTTTAAAGACTTAATAATAAGCTAATGTGAACGTTCAAATAATGAACTTTTATAGCACCAATATTGCATACCTTTTGGCCTCCTTTTGTAGTTAGACTTCTTGGTGATTTGATTCACCTATTTGCTGCCCCAAATTTGTAAACTTTTGTAGCTTCAATTCCTTTTTCTTTGCTGCTCTAAAATCATTAATTTTGCAACTCTAATTGCTGCCTAACTTTTCTGCCTTTTAGCCTTTAATTTGCTTCCTAAGAATCTGATTGTTGTAGCTTCAATTCTCCTTCAAATGTATTCTCTCAACCTCTGAAATTTGTAGCTATAAATGTTGCCTTCTTGCTGTCCAAGAACTCTGTATTTTGCAGCTTCAAATGCTGCCTTCTTGCTTTCCAAATGTCTTTATAATTTGCAGCAATTATCCTCCTTCAAATGCTGTTCAAAGCTCTCTCAAATCTGCCTTGAACTTCTCCTATTTTTAGCTCTATGTCACCTTCAACTTGTTGTCCTGTGACTCTTCAACTTCTGCTGCAAAAACAACAATCTTCTCCTTTGCAAATCAACCTTCAAATCCTTTATGGTTGTCTTCAAAACTTTCAAATCTGGTGGCCTCTTCTAGCTTCTTTCTCCTCCAATCTTCTTGTCGAATTCTAACTTCAAATCTAGCCTCTTTCGCTGGCCTCTTTCTCAAGAATCTGAATGTCTTGAGGTCTTCAAAAATCCTTTCCAAAATTTGGCAAACTTCTTGCCAAATCCTTCTTCCTTTTGGGCTTGTTGTCGGATGGCAACAATTGTCCCAACTTCCTTTTTTTAGGAGTCTCTCCTGCTTGCAATCTTCAACCTCGAGCTTTCTTCAAATCTTCTCCAATGGCCACTTCTTCAACTTCTTCAATAGGGCTTTTCTAGCCTTCTTTTTCTCCTTCAATCTTGCTTGAGACCTCTTTTCTTGGGTCTTCAAATTCTGCAACTCTTCAATTTGTAATAGGACCTTTCCTAGTCCTCTATCTTCAATCTTCAATCTTCTATCTTCCAAATCTGGAAGTTCTTCAATGAGATCTCTTCTCTTGGATCTCCTCTTTCTCCAATTTCCTTCTCTCCTCTTTCTCTCCTCAATTCAATCTTCAATGTCTACTTTTTCTGCAACAAAGAACTAAGATAGTAGCAAGCAAATACATGCAAATCTCCAGATCTCTAAAAATCAATAAACTTCACTAGTTATCCTTCAATCTAGTGGAATGAGATCTATGTTGAGTCCTAGTCTTCACGAGTTTTCCTGCAACCCTGTGGAAAGACTCTAGCCAAAAAATAACTTTAAAATTTTGAAAATGAGATCTCTCTATCTCCTCTCAATCTCTCTTGTGGCTCTCCCTATCTCCTATCAATCTCCCTTGTGGCTCTGATACCACTGTTAGCTTTTGATACTAAATACTTAATGTAAAATCTACCACAAGGTATAAAATGAGCATGCAATATTAAATATAAGATAATGGTAATATGCAAAGCATGTAAAACTCATAAGAAACTTCTGTAAATACTCATAAAACTGCCATTAATGAAAGCTCATGAAAATAGTATCTTCATACAAAATGAGGAGATCACTAATACTCCATGCTCCATACAAGTTCTACATTGTAGCAAACTTGTATTCTACTCTACTCTATCTTCTCCTATGAAAATGATGAGATTCTTCTATAATGCTTACACAAAGGCCAATATATAATGGGATGTGACTCTTGGCCTTCCATCTTCCTATGACTCTTCACTTTCCTATTCTATGGACTCATGTGCACATGGACTATGATGCACATTTACATTATTGAATACTTTGCACATTCTAATATTACTTGTGCATTTATTACATTGCATAAAGTAAATACTCAAACCCTAATCTATGACTCACACTCCTAATCTAAAGATGTACCCAAGGTGGTACATTAGCATGTACCAAATAATGTAATATATTCCAACATTCAGATGTTTTCGAAGCAATTTTACAGGACAACAAATCTTGTTTGATTTCCAGTTGCCGAAACACACATCTTTAATGTGTTCGCAGTGTTGCGCAATTCAAAATGCAATATTATTAAATTAAGTATATTACCTCTGCGTAATATTATTAAATATATTATTCTACATGCAATAAATTTAATAATATACATTGGCTGTAGAGGCAAATTTTGAGCATGCCCTTGCAATTTTTTTTAGCATGCTTCCTGTTGTGTAGCCTCATGTCCTCTCTTGAATGTTGCATAGAAAAACTGCGCATGTCCTCAGAGCTGCGCAACCCTATACGTATTTCAACGTGCTTTATGGGCTGTAACTTCCTACAAAACTACGGATATTTTAGCCTTGTGCACATTTTTAAATTATATATATAGATATTAATTATTAAGTGCGCAAAATGCGCTGAACGGGGCCCTTATTCCGCTTTTCTTCTCTTTTGCAAGCATGCGCGTCGCACACCACGTGGCCTTGTGCGCCACTCCCGTTCCCTTTAATTAAAAAATATAAATAAAAATAAATAAACCTACCCCCCTTCCCCTTGCATGTGGTGCATTACGCGCCACGCACCCCTCATCCCTTCCCTCCCTACTCTCTCTCCCTAATCCCTTTACGTGCTCCCTCTCCCCTTCCCGACTTTATTTCCCACCCTTCCCTTTTATTTGCACGGGCTCACATATTGCATGCTGAGCACAATTTTTTTTATAAAATCTAAACTAATAAATAAATTAAATATTATTTATTATAAAAAATTAATTAATTAATTAAAATATAATTTTATTTAATTAATTGACTCATAAAGGGGAATTAATTAATAAAAAAAAAAAAGGAAAAATATTCCACCAAGAGGAAAAAATATTTTCAATCAAGGGGACATAATATTCAAATCAAAGGGGAAAAATTATTAAACCATGAGGGCAAATATCTGCAATCAAACCTGAGACTTTACGGGGAAAAAATATCGTAAGGAAGAGGCTAGGATCATGTTGCCTAGCCAAGACATCAAGGAGCTTAAGGAGCTGACATAGCAAGCCAAAGAGCTGGCACAACTGGCCAAAGAGATATGTGCCCAAATGGTGAAGACCGTGTCCGATATTAATGATGCAAACTAGAATGAGTTTCTTGGTGTTAAGGACTCCAAGCAGGTTGTTAAGGTTGATTCCAGCCCTGCTTCATTAGCCACAAATCTTAGCATTGTGGACACTAGAATCAACATGATCAAAGCCGATTAGGGAATAATCTTCAGGCTATTGCTCAATCAATGGAGGCTCTGCAAACAGGGGCCGATGTGAGCATAAACGAGACAAAAATAGTAAAAGAATTATACAAGATTCCTTGCATCGAGAAGGGCACAATCGTGCCCAACAACCCTTTTCCTTTGCCACTATTTAACAGGACGCCTTCGATTTGAGAGGAATCTCCTCTTTCGCCTCCTCTGGTGTATGTCGTAAAAGATGATGTTCTTGATCCTACTTCACTTCAAGAAGTATCCTCTATTGGCTTAGAGGACCAGAAGCTTGACAACAGTTTGACAAATGCATTTAAAAGCGAGCTCGTTGAGGATGAGACTCATTTCTCTTATCCGCCACTTATATTAGGAGTGCGCCATGATCACTCTATGCAAGTTGGTGATCAAGATCCCAAGTCGAAGAACATATTCTTGGATGGAAGTCCTGTCCAACCAAAGTTACATGTCAGCACACTTGCTTCTTTTGTTCCATAAATTAAATCCATTGTTGTGAAAGATTACTTACTTCTTTTGTTCCATAAATTAAATCCATTGTTGTAAAGAATTTCGATTCTTGGGAAGAGAACACCAATAATACACTCCAAAGAACCTTCCTACACGCCCCTTTCATGCACTCGGTGCCACATCATCGGCATCCCTCGTGGCGGCCTCCTCATCCTCTAGATCTTTTCTTCCTCCTATTTTGAATGCATTGGGCTCTAGTGCCCATATTGTTGGGAGGAATGATGAGGAATAAGATTCCTCATTCAATTAAATTAAAAGTTTAATTAATTATTAATTAATAATTAATATAACTTTATAAAAAGTTATAGTGTAAAAGGCACGTCTATTCAAATCGTGCCTATTCATGTAATATTTATATTGAAAAATGATGAATGAGAATACTCGGCTTTTGATTTTCAATCATCTCCATATCATAACCTTATTCTTTTGCACTCGTCAATGGATCTGCAATGTTGAAGCTTCCTTGGAAATAAAATACTTGGCCCTTTTTCCTGTCTTTTTTAACATCTAAGTTTGTTTTTGGTTTCCTCTTCTTCTCCTCTTGTTTTCCAACCTAGGAAAGGAAACTTGTTACATTTCTTCCCAAGAAAGCTTTCTTTTCTATTCAAGGCAACAAGACCAACCCAAAGCTTTACCTTGGACGTACAATTCTAAAATAATTTACCATACTAATCAATTGTTCAAAATTTCAGCCAACATTCAATCAATATTTTCTTCTCCTCCAAATCACAGATATATCCATGAAGTGCCCAAAATAATTTTTTTTATGAAAACTAGGGCATCATAAATCCAATCTAATAACATTATAGGAGGTAAAGAATTAACACACAAGTTATCCATTTGACTGATTTGATCCAATATACCAAACCTAGAGGTATGTGTGGTACATGTCGGCTACTCCATAACCCAGTATACATCATAATATCATGAGCCTATGTACTTAACACTCTATCCCCCTCGTGACATATTTGATCCACAAATCTAAAGAATAATGGCCATATATGTATTTGTGAAAGATAGTTGTTCCTAGGAAGAATCAAACTATGGGGATTATGAGACAATATAAAATGCAATGGTTCATGGGAGATGGCATTTCTGCACTCAAGTTATTCATTGATTTTGTCTGAAGTCTTCTTCAACTTTGTTTCAACATTTTCCTATTGACAAATTCCCACAAATAGGTTGAGGAGTGCATCTTAACTGCATTAGGTAATATGTAGTAAGGGGTTTGGAAAATTATGTACTTAGGTCCATGGTCTTATGATGTATGTTGTGGTTATGGAGTTGTTGACATGTGGTGCTCACAACCCTAAGTTATATATGGTCAAATAAGCAACATGTGGGTTGACGCTTTACCTTCCCTAACATTATAAATTGGATAGTAAATATCATTTGCAGTCCTGAAATGTTTCATCATGCCGTGAGATATTGTTTGTGTGTTTGGCTCTCAAATTGAGTGTAGACGCTAGTTTTGACGTGGTGCCATCACAAGCACCACCTCGTACTCGAACATAGAATAAGTGCATTGGAAGTCTAGTACGCGCATATGCAGTTTTGAATTCATTGTAATGTTTAGTGAAGTACTAGTTAACGTACGAATGATTAATAATTTATGTAGTTGCCGTGTATTAGTCATGTAGTTCTAAATGAAATGTAATGCAAATGAATGAGTGATGTAATTTAAAGGTGATGAGTTGTCGGGTTGGAAGTTGGAGGAATAACTACCTCCCACAAGTTTAAATAGGACTCCTCATTCATTTGAACAGGTACACGCACATATGTACAAACAGTTTTGCAGAGAGAAACACACAAGAGAATATGAAGATAACTGTATTGCATACAGACATGTATTCTTGTTGATAATAATAATACCATTCAGCCATTGTCATGTAGATTGTGTAGTTCTTATGCATGTGTTTGTATTTGATTGTCGTTTTTGTAGATAGAAGATCCAAACTATTTCCATTTATTTCTGTCGTTTGGATTTATTTCCATCCCATGCAAGGTTGAGGCCATCTGATAGCAGCAAGAGTGAGGGGAGCATGGTCATGCAAATCATGTGGATGACTTGCATGTTGGTGAGGAAGACTTGCATGCTAACGGTGAAGCGCTAACAAAGTTTGTTGGCAAGGAGATGTGAGCGCCAAAGGTAGAGCAAGCGTGGAACCCTCATGAGGAGGGAAGTTTGGATGAAGGACCAACGAAGGACAATGTGCAAGTGGAGGTAGAATGTGCAAACGAAGATTGGGCTGAGGAGAACATTTGTGCAAGTGGTGAAGGAAGCGCCAACGTGGATCGTGTGCAGGACGAGGTGGAGTAGCTAGTGACTCTAACACAAGTGCGGGGGAGAGTGCCTAGATGTGCAGAGGACGAGAGTCAAGCACAAGGGCAACCGCGGGAGAGTGTGCTCGAAAGACTAGAAACAACGCTCGTGTCCTCACGAAGGAGATCATGGAGTGTAGGTGTGCAAGGAAGTGACCAAAGATTGTTTGCAGACGACCAATTGTCAACGGAAGGTTTGTTGAGTGGAGACGAACAACCACCAATGGCAAACATTGTTGCAGCTGCAAGCAAGCAAAAGTGCCTAAAGTTTATGGGAGACAGGAGAGAAGATCCCAAACGCCATATCGGAATGTGTGAAACGATATGGAAGGCAAATGGAGTTACGGATGAAGATACATGGCTGAGATTGTTCCCAACGACATTGCAAGGAGTAGCGATTGATTGGCATCTAAAGAGAGATGAACCCTTCACGGATTGGGCAAAATTGAAGACTGAATTCAATAAGGAGTTCAGACTGCTTCGTGATGATACAAAGATCATTGGCGAGATTTATTCAACGAAGCAGAAGGATGAAAATATTAAATCATATAATCGTCGTTTAAAGGAACTCATCGGCAAAAATGGAGGCCAAGCTGGCAGATGGATTGTAGAAGCAATGGTACGCTAGAAGCGATGGTTCTTGGATGGATTGCTGCCACGATATAAGAAGATGAAAGTGGTTCCGCCAACCACTTATCAAGAAGCATTTGATAGAGTGCTGAACTTAGAAAGTGAAATGAAGACGGCAACAGTCAGAGGAGGAAGTATGAGTCATGACCTAGGACGATTCGGATAGTGACCATGATGACCTTAGTGCCACAATCCAGGCCATGCATAAGGACCTAGAACGAATGATAAACGACGTGAAGGCTGAGAAGAAAAAGGAGGACATTTGGTGTTCTGATTGTAAATCAGAAGGCCACACCAATGTTAATTGTCCAAAGAAGGCATATTGCAATATCTATGAAGTTGTAGGACATGTTGCGGATTGCTCGTTTAACTTACGAAGTGCGAGGCACCAGACAATGATGGTGCAAAAGGAGGTGAAAGATGAAAAACCGAACACTTCAAAAAGTGGACAAGGAGCAACGAGTGGCGGGTACCAGAACAACCGCCAAGGGAGGAGACAACCGCAACAAGGGAATTGATCCATAGGAGGAGAGGGTCGATTGCAATATGATTCTGATAGAAGGCCAATCATTTAGTGTAGAAGATGTCAAGAGTGGGGACACTTTGCACACAATTGTACGAATGCTCCAACAGAGGGTGTTGGCTTGGGGTTAGTGGGGACTTCTCATGTAATGTACGAATGCTCCAACAAGAGGAAGCAATGGGAACAATAATGCAATGATGTGTAGATGGTGCAGACCTAGCAACCACAAGGAGGCAAATTGTCCGAAAAAGGCAAGTATGAGTAATTCATAGAATGTCAATTTTATTGACATAGAAGAGCCTCAAGTAGACCAGCAACAAGCATAGAAGGAGAAGCACGTGTTGGCAGTAACTCGGGCACAAGTGCAGAGAATGGAGCAGTACCTTGAACCTTGCCAAGGAGAAGGAGAAATGGCAGGAAGCACGTGTACAAATTGAGGAAGAGATGCAGAAGACCAATCAAGAGAAGCTTAATCAGGAGAAGAAGTTGAAAGAACCCATCACTATTGAAGATGAGGAAACATCAATGCAATAATTGGCAATGCAAGTATTGGATACAAATGTTGAAGTGAAGGTGTCTAGTTTATTGTGCACAATACCAGAGTTGTATGTGATGGTTGGAGAAATGGTGCGGACAAGGAGAGTAGAAGAGCCATGACGCCAACTAGAGACAAGGAAAGTAGCAAGGGATCAGTACATTGACCCGACAATCCTGATGATCGATGCTGGGAAGAAGCCAACGCTGATCCATATTGAGTTGCTAAATCACAAGTTGACGCAGGTGATCGTTGATGGAGGATCGAGTGTAAATGTATTGCTTAAAAAGACGTGGAAGGACTTGGGGGCACCATTTTTGTGGTCTCCCAACTTTCGGCTATATGGCACAAATCAGTATGGCATTGAGATGAGAGGAGTGTTGACTGCACAAAGAGTGAAGATTGTTGACCAAATGTTCATTCTAGATTTTGTGGTAATTGCTATGCAGAAACCAGCCTATGATGCATTGTTGGGACGTGGGTGGTTACGCATGGAGTGAACCACAATTGGGAGGAGGACCACTTGACTTTCAAGAAAGGCCAACACAAGTATGTAATCAATTTGAAGAATCAGTCCGTGAGTGAAGAATTGGCGACATCCGACGAATCTGGAAGTTCATCATCGAAAGGAAGATCAAGCAAACAGACAAGAACCTAACAAAGGTGTGTTGGAGTTGGAAGAGTGCACGGAAGATGGACACTCAGATAGCGGACTTCTACATTGGCAGATGGAGGACTATGAAGTTTTCTAGCCTACTTGCATGTGTATTAATGCAGAAGAAGACATCTAGAATGAAGGACCTCGAAGTGTATATGAGGTCAGTGAATGCAGTCAAAGTGCCAAGCCAATAATGAAAGTAGAAGAAGAAAAGATGACCTTTCCATGGAATTTTGTAGAATATAGTGTTGGCGATGCATAGATTGATGAAAAGCCAGCACATCCTTTTGACGTGGCAAAAGTGGCAATTGAACCTGACACCATAAAGTATGAAGGACCGAAGATGGTGCAGGTAAATCTTGGCAAAGGAGAGGAAGAGAAAATAATCCATTGCGGGGACGAGTGGGACCCAGTTTTAAAAGCAACAACTTTTAAAATCTTCATGCAGTATAAGGAGGTCTTCGCATGGACATACAAGGATCTACAAGGGATTCCACTTGAGTTGTGCATGCATCGGATTCCGTTGGTTTCTGGCACGCAACCTGTGAGGAGAAGGCCATATAGAATGAACCCAAAGTATGCGACCTTGGTCAATGCAGAGATAGAGAAGATGTTGGATGTGGGAATAATCTTCAAGGTGACGGTGAGCGAGTGGGTGTCACCTATCGTCATCAGTTTGAAGGAGAGTAACCAAATCTGCATTTGTGTGGATTTTTGAAGTTTGAATGCGATGACCATCAAGGATCCCTTTCCAATACCCTTTACTGATTCAATTCTAGAGGAAGTAGCAGGGCACGAGATCTATTCATTTTTGGATGGATTCTTGAGCTACAATCAAATCAGTATTGCTGAAGAAGATAGATTGAAGACCACTTTTGTAGTTGAGAATGGGATTTATGCATATAACCGAATGCCTTTCAGTTTGTGCAATGCCCCTGCCACATTTCAAAGGATTATCTTGTACATTTTTGAACAAATGTCAACAGGCAAATTCAAAGTGTTCTTGGATGATTGGTCATTGTATGGAAGAAAGGACGAGCATCTGAAGGCATTGGAGGAGTGCATGCAATTGTGTATGAATGCTCGATTGTCCTTGAATCCAAAGAAGTGCAAGTTGTTGGTGTCGTATGGGAAGTTGCTAGGGCACGTGGTATGTAAAGAGGGGTTGAAGACCGATCCTGACAAAATTCAAGTCGTGATGAGCATGGAAGAGCCATACGACGTAAGTTCGTTGAAGTCCTTTTTGGGGCATGTTGGGTATTATCAATGCTTCATTAAAAACTTTGCACAAGTTTCACACCCTCTTGACGTGTTGACGCGCAAAGGTGTTCCCTTTAGGTGGACGGAGGAGCACCAGAAGGCCTTTGAGGAGTTAAAGGCAAAGTTGGTTTGCGCACCCATTCTGGTGTTTCCAGATTGGGAGAAAGAATTTCATGTCCACGTGGATGCGTCCAATTTTGCGATTGGATGCGGGCTTGCTCAAGAGGGGCAATATGGGTTGGATCAGCCCATATACTTCTCAAGTCGGTTGTTGTCACGAGTAGAGAAGAACTACAACACTATGGAGCGGGAAGCCTTAGGGATGGTGTATGTAGTACAAAAGTTTAGACATTACTTGCTTGCCAACCCTTTTGCTTTCTACGTAGATCATCAAGCATTGTTGTACTTGATCAACAAGCCGACTATTCATGGACGAGTTAGCAGGTGGCTCGTCACGTTGCAGGAGTTCGTGTTTCGAGTGGTAGTGAGACTAGGGAAGAAGCACGTAATAGTGGATCAATTGTCGAGGATTCGCTCAAGAGAGCCTATGGAAGGAGGAGTGTCGGATGAATTTCTGGATGCTCATTTATTCTCAATCACTACGCTACCATCATGGTACAAGTACGTGGGTGAACACTTGTCGATGGGGGAGCTGCCAAAGGAGTTGACGACAACAAAGAAGAAGAAAATCATCATTAAATCAGCACCATTTCAGTTGATAGCTGGTTTATTATACAAGATTGGACCTGATGGAGTTCTGTGGAGATGTGTAATGGATGAGGAAGTGAATTCAGCATTGAAGGAAGCTCATGAAGGGTTGGCAAGAGGGCATATGGGGCCAAATGCGACCGCGAGGAAGGTGCTTCTGGCAAGGTTGTGGTGGCCCACCCTCTATCGCGATGCGAAGGAGTTTGTGACCGCATGCGATACGTGCCAAAGAGTTGGGAAGCCGCTGAGGAGGGACTTCATGCCATTGCATCCATCATAGCCACAGGAGTTGTTCGAGAGATGGGGTCTAGATTTTGTTGGACCATTGAAAACCAACGAAGAAGATGTAGGTACATTGTGGTAGCTATTGAATATTTGACAAAGTGGGTGGAGGCAAGAGCGTTGCCTGATAATTCCACAAAGAGCACAACATGATTCTTGTACGAGCAAGTCATTACAAGATTCAGAGTGCCTCTATAGTTGACAAGTGATCGTGGAGGACACTTTGTCAATGAGATCATTCAGAAGCTAACTATGGAGTTCAAGATCTTGCATTCATTGTCTAGTCCGTATTACCCCAAAGCAAATGGGCAAGCGGAAGCAACGAATAAGGTCTTAGTTTCCATAATGTACAAGACATGTGGTATTGAAGATGTTGATTGGGAGGAGAAATTGCCAGCGATCCTATGGGCGTACAAGACTACATATAAGCCGACAACAAACCACACTCCGTTCCAGTTGATGTATGGGCAAGAGGCAGTCATGCCGGTAGAGTTTTTGGTACCAAGTTTGAGAGTGGCGGTACAAAACCATCTTGGTGACCAAGAGAGCCTAGAGGAGAGGCTAACAACACTCATCAAGTTGGATGAGAAGAGGGTGATGGCACAGTGGGCCATGGAGGTTGCCCAACGTTGTCGGAAGTTGTGGCACGATAAGCACCTGAGGAAGATGAATTTGAAAGCAAGTGACTTAGTGCTGAAGTTTAATGGCAAGAGAGAAATCAAGCCAAGGAAGTTGAAGACTTTATGGCTTGGACCCTTCCAAGTAGATGAAGTGATGAATAACGGCATAGTAAGGTTGAAGAAACTGGACGAGACATTATGTCCCGAGACAGTTAACGGTTTGAAGTTAAAGTCATACAAAGTAAGAGCACAAGTGAACTTGGTAAATTTCGAACCAACAGAGAAGGAACAAGTACGGGCAGGCTGACAATCGCACCAAGTCAGTCTTGGGATCCTTCCAAGGAATCTCGATACAGGAGGTTGGAGAGTCAAGTTGTACAAAAGAAGATGATGGTGCAGCGAATATGAGTGACTCGGATGATAATGAACTTGCAGAACAGCTAGCATGGCTATATGAAGAAGAAAACACAAGTAAACAAGAAGTTAACATGCAACCAATCGTGGAACAGGAAGAATTGTAGCCTCGATCTATGGAGCGTAGACGAATTCGTGTGCATGTCAGATTCCCAGATGTTGAGGAGGAACAAAGATTGAGATCATCTAATGGCGACGATGTATGTTGGATGAAAACCGCAAGACATGAACCTCGAAGTGATGGAAGTGAATATGAGGGAATGAGTTTGCTAGCAGCTATTGGACGTGCACAACAGAGGATGCATGAGGAAACACAACAGTTGCACGAACAAAGTGAGCAACTGAATAATAGAATAGCTGAGTTACGAAGACAACGTGCATAAGAATTATTGAGGATATAGCAAGATATCCAAGCAATTAATAGAAGTTTTTCTGAAGAAGGGATAAGTCTCAAAGAGACCCTCGGAGGAACGCAATAGACAAGCAAGTGTTAGGAACTGCTGACGACGGTGAATAAGCAGTTGTGTTTCTGGAAAAGAACTATCAATGTAGCTAGTAGACTTGCATCAAGAGAAGTGGAATGGCGCAATATTCATGAAGTGCCTCGACAAACATTGCCAAGTAAAGAGACAGGTGCTGGAAACTTGGGAAATGAATCCAGTAGTGTGTCCTTGATGAGTTCAAGCAATGAGGAGGAAGAATGGAACAATGCTAGTTCAGGCTTGGAACTTGGAAGAAAAACGAGAACAGGAACACCAAGGAGGCAACAAGTTGCCCAACTAGTAGATAATGTACATATACTGAGCAACAGGTACCTCAACAACAAGATTAGAAAAATTTTGAGGTAGGAAGGCAGATAAAATGGAGAAGATGAGATTTTCTAAATAACTTGAATAGTTCCTTCGGATGTTGGAGTGTTTTGCAAAGGGTATTCAACAACCTAAGGCAAACATTCGATCAAGGCTATTCAGGCAGGTTGGGTGGGTTGTTAGGACCCCTAAGCTGTTTGGGTTAGCCGAGCCAAGGGGGGAGGCCATCTGGCCTCTCTCCTAGCCATTGGGGGGAGCTGTCTTCCCCATACGGCCCATAGGTTGTCAAGGTCACCCCTTGGCTGTTTGGAAGATGGAATATGACCTCGAATGACCCTTGGGTCATCAGTTCCAAGGGTCAGGTTGTCTGGAACGAAGGGGCATTCAAACTATAGCTGGGCTGTTGGGGCATTCAATCTGATTGGCAGCAATGGAAAGGTCGTTCGTTAGAGGCAGTGAATCAGAGGAGAGAAAAGCCAGGCTGTCCAAAGAAGAAGAAGATGAGTTGCCAGAAGAACAAAGGGTTGATGGAGTTGAACCAGAGTTTGGGAGGTCGTTGCGAAGAAATCAACAACGGAGAAGACAATCAAGATGGGGAGGTGGGCCATCTGGCCACCAAGGCCGTCCAGAATAGCAGAATGTCAGACCAACGAGATGACCAAGAAGGCAGTTTTTGGGTCCGCAAAGGAGGCCGTTTGGGCACGTGAGTCACCCACGTCTAAGGGGTCGTCTAGATAGCTGGGTAGGCAGTCTGGTCGCTTGGACCATCTAAGTCGAAAGTAGGAAAAAGACGAAATGCAAAATTGTATGAAAATACAACGGACCCACCATGCACAAGGTGGCAGAAGTCAAGTTGACAAGAAAAGACATGCAGAACGTTCAATTGCATGAAGGGAGTTGTCACATGCAAGCCAAGTGTCCCCTTACTACCTTCATCTTATAAATAGATGCCAAGAGCTTGCACTTATGCATTCAAACGCTCAACGCCAAAGAGGAGCAAGGAGGAGCAAGAAGGAAGCATTCAAGGTGCAAGAGTACGTAGGCCATACAAACGAGGAGCTTTTTGGCATCATCCATTGCGCATAAGAAAGGACCTGCATTGCAGAGGATGTAAGCTGCCTTGGAGAAGGCATGAGCTGCATTGTGGAAGGAGCAAGTTGCGTTGGAGGAAATGAAAGCTACATTGGGGAAGGAGAGATAGTGCCAGAAAGGGTTTTCTCTGTGAATCCCTTCCCATTGCCGACAAAAATTGTTCTTCTTTTATAGGAAGAAAAGTTACAACAAAAGCAAGGACTAGCTAGAGACGAAAGAAAGGAGGAAAGACAAATTACATCAAAAAGAGTCCAAATGAGTGTTGTGGAGTTTTTTTACATTGATTGTACGGACCTTCTGATGTGTGGAAGAAGTTGTATGAAGGCAAGCTACGAAGGAAGTCCAGATTTGGGCTGTTGAAGCCAAAGCTGTCTAGAACTAGACTATTTGAAGCTTTTTTGTCTAGGATTGGGCCGTTCAAAGGAAGAGACCATGGACAATCAGATCCATGCGAGTGATTGTAGAAGAAGGCACACAAAACAAGAAGACGAAAGGCACGAAGTGCGAGCGTGCCACGTGGAGCTGCGAGTTGATGCCAAATCATCCGGAAAACAGTTGGAGCAGTTGGAATTAACTGCTGCCAAAAGCTTTAAAAATCCAAAGCCAAGGAAGCGGACTGCAGGAGGAATGCAACGAAGGCCAAGGATTTCTGAAAGGATAGAATGAGCTGTGTTGCAGAGACATCCTCCAAGATTCTTGCAGGAAGTTGTGTTGCGGCAAGGACCTCGTACCCATGGAGGAGGCATCGGAGCTAGCATTGGGAGAAGCCAAGAGGAGTGCGCATGTGGAAGAGAGAGGGAGTGCGAGATGGACGTCGAACAAGGGAGAACGTGACAACATGGAGGAGAGTCAAGATCAAGGTCAAGGACCAACACACCGAATGAAAGGCAAGCTAAAGGCAAGGAACCAGCAACTTCACCACAACAAAAGAGTAAGGGGAAAGAACGCATGCAAATCCCCTTAGAAGAAATTACCTAGACAACGCTTGCTAGAGAATTTTGCAAGACGTGGTGGTTGGAGCACCCAAAAGATCATCAATTGAAGACAACATTTCAGAACGTGAGAGTGCAGTTTATTTTGCAGGTTCCTGGTTTTGACAAGGATTTTTTCAAGCCGTACCTACTGGAGATGTTGTAGACATATGATGCGGAAAGAAAGCGAAGTAGGGTGATGCTTGGTGACAAAGAAGTGCGGGTGTCATTTTCCCCAAATAGTTTTTAGAGGGTATTTGGCTTACCGACTTCAACAAAACCAGTGAAGGAGGGAGTGGAGCCCTACCGGTTGAAGAATTTTGTTGATAAGGTCACCAACCTCAGTCTGACAGAAGTGTCAAAGTTGACAAAGCATGGAAGTCGTGGACTGAAGATGCAGCACCTGAAGTTAGATGAATTATGATGCACAATGAATGTGATTATGTCTAGGTTATCCAATGAACAAAGAGCCTTGGATATGCCCACTTGGCTCATACCATACATGGAAGGAGTGATGGCCAGAGAAAAGTATGATTGGGCAAGTTTTTTGTCAGACCGCATACAGAATTTTCTATTGCGGTATACAAAGAATTTTTCTATGGCATTCCACGCCATTGCATTACTTCTGGATGCTACATCGCATGAAAAGATTCAGTTTCTAGGACTGAATCCTCCACACATGATACCAGAAGGAACACCTACTATTTTCCATTGGGTACATGTTGCCCCATTAATGAAGATTGGACCAACAGGAAAAGTAGCCTCGGGGAAGAAGATGACAATGAAAAAGAGGAAAGCACAAGAGTCATCAGAAGAAGACAAAGGAGGAGAAACCGATGCACTGGCTGAGGAAAGTGCAGACTCTAATGGAGCAAAGGAACAATTGCCTAGTGCTGAGGAGTCGATTAGGAAGGAGAAGAGGCAGAGATAGTTGGAGCAGTAGTGGCAACAGATGGGAGTGCAACTTGCAACAAAAGCCTTCAACAACAACTAGCAACAGAATCAGCCAATGGGTCAAAGTGTCAAAGTGTTTCCACCTTCGGGACCCCCACAAGATGCCACAATGATTGGGACAGCTGGCAAAAATACACAGGGAATCATGGTGGGTCAACATTACAAATTGCATGGATTGACCTATGTTGCAGTGCCATTGGGGACTCCAACACAATCAGGAGGCCAGACTGTGCGAGGAGGCACTGCAGGTGCCATTGCAAGTACCAGGAAAGTGGCTTCAACTGAGGCTGCTAAAGGAGGACAATAGCCAAAACAATCAGAACCTGTTGCGCAAGGAGTTCGGTGTGTAGGAGAAGCAACACAATAGGTAGAAAGACAAAGAACTACGTAGTAGCAAGCGCAGGAAACACTAATTATTGTAGATGTGATGATGATGTGCAAACTGCAATTGATGCGATGGAAGCATCACCACCATTGGAGGAAGTACCTAGAGGAGAGTATGCAGGTGATGTCTCGATGCCGATGAATGTGGATACGCTAGAGAGCTATGCCACAACACCATTGCGGCAGTTTGCAGAGGAAGTGGAGAGGTGTGGTTCACCTCCGTTGGATGAGGGACCACCAGTGGAGCTTACATCTACGACAACTTAGACCACGGCACCAACTTCATCCATGCCGGAGGAAAGAAGAGGGGAGAAAGGAAAGCAGCCTGCATCAGAGCACATACTATAGTAATAGGGCCAAAGCAGTCAACCACCTGAGGATGAACCTGACAAAGGCAAGGAGATGGTGGATACTGCTGGACAGCGAGCTGATGCAGAAGGAGCAGAACCAGAAATTTAGGAAGGTAAGGCCGCAAAGCAGAAAATCAACCTGAAGAGTCAAGGTGGCGAAGATATTGAAGAGACAACCACCGAAGATGATACCGAGGATGAGCTGGAGCATGGAGAAACAAGTGAGCATTTTCTGATTGAAGTGCCTAACTTGAGGCAGCCTCTAGTTCACGGGGAGCAGATAAATGAACAGGTTGATGCATTCTTTGAGAAGGTGAGTGGATTGTTTGATAGAGTCCGGAGTGAGTTCCAAGTTGGTTGTGTTGGGGACTAGCGACTATGGCAACTGAGGATGGAAGCAGAGTTGGCCAAGTTGGTGAGTTGGGCCCAAAATGAGGAAAGAATGAAGAAATTTGCAAAAATCCATCAGATGCAGCCATGGGAGCTTGGTGTTGGCAGTAGCAGTATCCAGTCAATGTTGGAAGTGAGGGAACTGCCAGAAGGAACTCCGGCTTTGTATCGGCATCCACCAAGAGTATATATTGGCGAAGGAGTCATGGACCAGTATCCTGAATTTCCAGGTGCCAAGACAGTTAAGCTGGCACCAAAGTTGGTAAAGTCATATGCCAGAATGAATTTCTTGGCATATCTGATTCAGTGGTTGGCAGTAGGTTTGGAGACGTTTCAGCAGATGGTGAACAGCCTGAAGCTGAAAGAAGAGGAGCAAGCCAACCAACTACAAATGGTGGAAGGACAGCTTTGGCAGGTGCAGCAAGATGCCGAAGCAAAACTAGCAAGAATGAGAACAGAAATGGAGAGTATGAGGCAAGTACAGGCATAGCAGGATCAGCTGATTGGTCAGCTGAAATCAGAGTGTGCGGTGAGGGAACAAACTCTTGAAGCGAAGATGCAGGAGATTGCTCATCGGGACCAGCTGATCGCAGAGCATGATGAGCAGCTGGCAGAAGCTGCAAGGAAGGAAGCTGAAGCAGCAAAAAGAGAGGCTGAATTGAAGGCTAGGCTGGCTGAATTTGAGCAGAAGTCACATCATTATGGCTTCTAGTGGGCTCATTACCAAGCCTATGCAAAGAGGTTGAAAGGAGAGACTGAAGCCTTGAAGCTGCAGATTCAGGAGTTGGGTGGAGTACCTGTGCCTATGCCTCATCCACAACAAAGTCAGAGCCCTCAGGAACAGCAACAGTCGTCGATGAGGACGTCGACCAATCTAGAGGGAGGGCAGATGTAGACGCTAGTTCTGACGTGGCGCCATCACATGCGCCACCTCGTACTCGAACATAGAATAAGTGCGTCGGAAGTCAAGTACGCGCACATGCAATTTTGAATGTAATAGTTTTGAATTCATTGTAATGTTTAGTGAAGTACTAGTTAACGTACGGATGATTAATGATTCATGTAGTTGTCATGTAGTTGGAAATGAAATGTAATGCAAATGTATGACAAATGTAATGTAAAGGTGATGAGGTGTCGGGTTGGTAGTTGGAGGAATAACTACCTCCCACAAGTTTAAATAGGACCCCTCATTCATTTGAGTGGGTACACACACATGTACAAAGGATGTGCATATAGAGGAGAGAATGCACAGGAGAGTACAGAGATAACTGTATTGCATATAGACATGTATTCTTGCTGATAATAATAATACCATTCAGCCATTGTCATGCAGATTGTGTAGTCTTTATGCATGTGTTTGTATCTGATTGTCATTGCTGTAGATAGAAGATCCAAACTGTTTCCACTTATTTTTGTTTGTTGTAGATAACCATACTAGGCCGTCTGGATCTTGGACCCAGGCCGTCCCATGCAAGGTTGAGGCCGTCTGACTAATAGGCAAGCCGTCTGGAGCATGTGCAAGGCCATCTGGACTGCAGACAAGGCCATCTAATTTGCTGTGTTGTGCAGGGCCATCAAGGGTGAAGACTACTGTGTTGCAGGCCGTCTGGATTGAGACCAGAGACCATCTGAGTGTTACTCAGACTGCATGTTGCTGAGTTATTTCACTAACCCACTCTGTCATTCATTCTCTGTTCCTTCAACTGCAGAATACTACCATGGTGCTACAGGGAGATTGTGCTCAATAATTCCTTACTCAAGGATTATCATATTGTTTGGTCCTCCATTAGGGGTATTTTCTGCAGTTGCTGAATATTTGGGTGCAAGTCATACTATCACATAGCTTTTGTGTGTATCCCTTGTATGGTGTATTTCTTCATTATAGCGTATTTGCAATTTTTTTTAATTGGTTAGTCAGGATAAAAATGGACCCCACTTGTATTATGTTATGACCACAAGTGGTATTACAACAACAATCTTAGCAATTATGCATGTATCATCTACCGAGATTTGAACTTGGGTCTCTTCCTTGAAACTTGAGGAATTTAACCAGTTGAGCTCATGCTCATCCATGGGATTGGATCTTTGGTTTAGAGTGTGAAACTCTTCGTTCCCCAACACTTGCTCCAAACCCTTAGGGCTATTGCATATTTGCTATTATGTTTCACAATACTTTGACTATTTCTTATTCTAAACTCTAGTAGTGATATCCTTTTGTTAATATGCATCAATACAATTTCACTGTGTATTGTGGGAGGATTTTGTTATGCAGATGAATTTTAGATGCTTGCCATTAGAATCTCGAGTCAATCATGCACTTAATGGTGAGAATGCAATCTGAGTATGTTTAAAATCCACCTCCAAGAAGCGCAGTGGATTGGTTTATACTTGGATAAATGATTTGGTGTCTATATGCTGTAAACTTCAAATCTAAGACAAATAGTTGAAGGGAACTGATGTGGAGGATATTCACTTGGACAAGTTCTATCTGTTATTATATTTGATTACCAAGTCAGCAAAGCCAAAATTTAGAGATAAGGATTTGAGTTGGTTAGATGCATGATAAAAGAAAGAATTGAAGGAGAGTTATGGTAGAGAGGTTGTACCAGACATGTTGTAGCATCAATTCCAACTACATATGTGAAGTTGAAGAGGTTCAGGCCAAGTAGTCGTGACTTGTTTCATGCTGATCAATTCCTCATAGTTTGTGTTTTCCATTGTTGGAATTTTCAATACAAATTATCTTACTTTAGCTCTGATCAAGTAATTGATTTATGTTTGTCTTTGAAGTTAAGTTTTGTGAATATTGCAATAACTTATCAGTTTTCAATATCCCAAGTTGCTTAGTGGGGGTGTCAGAGCCTTTTGCTCAAAACCACAGATCTCAGTATTGTATTCCTGACAAAGTTTTGCTATTGAAATATTTGTAGGAAAATAATGACATGCTACAGTTCCCATTATTTTGCTGCCCTTTTTTGTTTTGCTTGATTTTTGAACTTATACAAATTATGCAGGTTCTGTGCATACTTCTCTGTGGGATTCACACATTCCTGCAAAAAAGCGTACATGCATGCATCGCAAAAGACCTTCTTCAGTTGAAAAACTTACCAAAGGCCTGCGCTATATATTGCATGAACAAGATACTTCTCATTTATCATTGTGCTCAGAATCAGAGGATTTGCTTTTTCCATGTAAAGCTCCAATGGTTGCTTCTGAGATAGGACTTGGCAGTATGTTTATTAGGCAACCAAAATCAACTGCTTGGGAAGAGGAGTCAGAGGCAAGTTCACTTGTGATAGCCTCCTCTACACAGCTCCAGAATGAGGATGAATATTTGCCTGGACTAGAGAAGGAAAAGCTGAAGCATATAACAGAAAACGTTGAACTCTCCCAGGAACATTCGGATAGAAGTTCTATGCACAACAAAGGAGTTTTGTAAGTGCCTGCATGACTGCATGCTGCAATTTTCCCTTGAATCTGCCGAAGCATTTTTATTTTATGTTTATGGCTATGGTTGCAAGCTGCGGTTGCAAGTTGCACAACATTCTTTGTATTACATTTCAGATTTCTCTTTCTTATAGCATATCTTCATTTGATATTGTAGGGAGAATTTTCATTATAACAAGAATGGTCTCTTGCAAAGTTGTCTCTCACTACTTATTTCTGTGGAACTGAAAGTAAGTTCTGCTTTTACCATACCCTTTAGCCAAGAACATGAGCACTCATTTTTAGAACTAGTACCTAAAAGTAAGCCTATAATGATGATCAATGTTTTTAGAGTGACATTTTATTATTATTAATATCATTATTCTGAATTATATATATCATCATGTTATTATGGATTTATGATTATTCTTTCATATGCTGAGCTAATACAAAATACAATATTTTGTGGTTTAGTGACTATCCTGTGATCCTGTTATTGTCTTTATTTGCTAATAAATTTATACTCAATTAGGATACAATGAAGCTAACTTATTTGTTGTTCTCTTTTATATAATAGGATATAATAAACTTTGATTCATTTATGGAGATTTTGACGGTCCAAGATCGAGCATACTTAATGGAGTATGTCTCTCCAGTGGATGTTGAAAAAAATCGTGAAAGGTTAGTGTCTTTGTCATTTTCAGCATACCCAGCATTCATTCCTTACAAGCATAAGGTTTGTCATAACCTTTACCGTTTTTACTCTACATTTCTTTTGGAATGCACTAACCTTCTGTCTTATATTTTCAGCTTACAGTGCATGTTCAGTAGTGTCCAATTTGAAGAGGCTTTAACCAACTTTCAGGACCTACTTTCTGAAGGCATCTTTGACATGTATGCATCAAGGTTAAAGCCTCATGCACAACAGGTTTTCCAAAAGCTGTTAACTACAGAGCTGTCAAACTCTAAATGCATAGAAGAATATTTCCGGCTGCAACGTCAGATTAAGCCTGAAAAAGTTCTGTATTCTACTAAAGTAAGTCTTCAATGATATAAAAGGAATTTAAGTTAGAGTAGATGGATGAAATGTTATATTCTTCATACACATAGTATAAATGAAAACGATCAAGTTTAACTAGAATGTTTCAATGGTGATTGGTGAATGTTAAGATTCATGTCATATGGCAGGTTCTACAAAAGAAAGACACAACAAAAAGAAAGGGATCAAGTTTACATTTCAAATCTGGGATGTATTTAACAGTTGAAAAATCTTCAGGGTCAAAATCTGGTCAAGTTATTACAGGTATATTGCAGGTCATTACTGTATTAGATTTTCATTTGATGAGATATGAATTTATTGTATAAAAATTCTATTATATTGTTTTGAAATTTTACATTGGCTAAGAATATGAATTTTTATCCTTGGCAAGTATGTAAATTACATTCTTCTGGATATAGATATGTCTTGCCAACCTGATTGGATTTGTTTCTAAATTAAAGTGAAGAGCTTGCATTTTGAGGAGAAAAACTACTTTACCAGATAAATTCTTTGTGGGGACTATTTCCAATCACTAAGTCTGCAGGGGAGTATAAGGTTTAGTAATAAAGACTACCTAGGGTTTATAAAGGGATATAAGCTTATACTTTATACAGAACTGAGTTTATTGTTGTTTGTTAAAAACTTAAAGCCTAGATAAGGCTGATGAGCATTGGAATCTAGTTTTAACCTAAAATAAGAATAATAGAAATGTCCATCTTGCCTGTGTTATCAATTAGGGTCATATGTTGCATTGAAGTGCTTAACCGTGTTTCTTTTCTAATACAAATGTATGTTGATTTCTAGATGATTCTTGCTAATCTAGGTGGGGAATCAGGGATGATATAATGTAGTGGCTTTATATGGTTTTCGAGACTCTGTTAATTCATTTTTTACTTGGTCCATTTTCAGACACTTTTTAAAATCTGGTTTTCATGCAAAATTGAGATTGTGGATCTGCATTGCTTTTTCCTTATGAGCCTGCATGCACAAGTTAGGGGTGAAATCATCATCTTGAGAAAAGAAGACAATAGAAATGCACCCTCCTGATGACTAGACTGCTTGCATATCTGTATTCTGTAGCCTAACTGCTGATTATTAAGACAAAGTGAGAGGAAACATGGGTGCAGGTGCAGATGCTGCAAGAGTCAAAATTTTAGGATTCACATATTTGCAAGCATGTGTATCACTAAATTGCAATGTATATTCTTTCTGGGAACTGTTTCCATGGGCTAATATTTGCAGGGGAGGACTAGCCTACAGCATGAGCAGGATTAGGTTTCATAATAAATACTACCTAGGGTTCACAAAGGGACATAAGTTTATAGGGATCTAATTTTATTATCGTTTGTCAAAGTCTACTTGTTTTGGAAAACTCTCATGTTTTATTAGTTCTAAGGTAAATTAGAGTTGCAACCGAAAGAAACAGAAAGAGAAATTATAATAAGGTGATTCTTTAAAAAGTATGCAGCCCAGACTGGAAATAATCCACTTTATCCTTTTGCACGTTCCTTACCTCTTGGACTCATTCTTCATCAGTTATAATCTTTATTACATAATAATCTGATATAATAATTTTTAAACATAATTTTCAGCATGAATTGATTAACTGCAAAAACTTGATCCAGTTTTGGAGTTTTAGAACTGCAAAAATGCATGGACGGGTTTCCTTGGGTGTTCAAAATACATCATTATTCTAGCAGAAGATGTTATTTGGTTGCTTGGGATCTTGTAAAGAACACTTGTAACAAGCATTTAATGTGTGATTGATATATTTCGAAGGTGACCTGTGGATATTTCTTTCTTGTGATGGAAATGAGTGACTTACTTCTTCACAAAGAGAGGGGGCTGGGACTATTAATGGAAACACATTTATCTTGTGGTGTGTGCGCGTGTGGCTCTCTGTGTGTGTGCATGCATGCATGCGTGCGAGTGTATGTAACATGCAGCATGGGTTTTTATTTTGTTATATTTTTACTAATTGAATGACATGTTACAGGGTCAGATAATAGCATGAAGATCCCTGGGAACAGGCAAAAAGTTAGAACTTCAGCTTCATATCATGAGAGCATGGACACAGGATGTACTTCCAAGAGTGCAATGGAACTTGATGTTGAACCAAAGAACGAGTTTTGTTTAAGTGCTAGTAGCCTATTCACATCACCTCTAGAGAGGAATTCTATTCTGCTGGATTCGATAGGGAGTATTGTTGGTGAAAGCTTTGACCAGGAATTGCTTCTGGATTTTCCTTCAAATATTTCCTTTCAACAGGCTGAGCTTTTGCAAAGCCCTGATTGGAAATGCAAAGCCTCTAAGGATTCCTTGGATGATGCTGGCAACCTCGATAATCCAAACACTGGGGAAGAAATGGCTGGTAATACATGGGGTTCTGAAGACAGTCTTGAATGGAATGGCCTTTTGCGGAACCCTTCGAGTGTCCAATCTGGTCAAACACTTCCCAATGGAGCTGTATTGTATTCTGGGAAAACACTTCCCTGATCATATGCGGCCTGTGTATCTTGTGTGTAATTTGCTTGTTCTTTGTTAAAAAATTTCTGTTCCTTTTTGTCTTATTTTTTTTTGAATTCTTTCAAGATAGTTTGAGCCTCTCCACCTTTGGGCCAGATTGAGAGGTGAAGATAATTTTGTGGAGTCTTGTCAAGAGTGTATGATAACAGGTCTAGGTCCTTGTGCAAAATATACTGCTGAGTAAAAAGCGTCGTCAAAACATTGTGAGTGATGATCTGATTATAGATGGAAATGACAAATAAAAGTGCAACTGAATAGCACCTAGTGATGTTTCTTGGAGTTAAATCTCATTCAGGCTTATATTAGATTTCTTTGTTGATATTTTGACTTAAAAGGTCTTATGACCTCTAGTTCCAGGTCACCTGACTTTTTTGTCTTGTGAGGCATTATGTACTATTTTTATTGAGTGATTAATGTAGTGTTTTTTTTTCCTTTGTTAAGGGAGGCCCCTGAAATGTTTAGTTTTTAATTTGATACATTTCTTGTATTTTGTTTTTGTTGGAAAGAGGTGCGTGTTTTGCAATTTCCTTCTCTTGTTTAGCATTTCCAATATCCTCCTTTGTAATATATTTAGGCACATAGACACACAATTTAAAAGATTTATACTCTATTTCACAAAATGAATCAGAATAAAGTTTTCATGGTAAATTTGATAATATCCATTTTAATTTTGTTTTTCTTGGAGCTCTGTTTATTTTCTTTCATTGCTTACTAAGCCCTCCCAACATGATTTGTACCATTGATATTATGAACATATCTCTTAAATAGAATCATTGTTTATATTCATTCTTTGGTGAGAGCCAAAAATAAAGGCAAATGTTTACATGACTATATCTAGATTGATACACTGACAAGGCATGAGGAATACCTAAATTTCAAGGGCTTAAAAATGAAGAAACTGTGACCCAAGCATGTAATCAAGTGCAATTTTACAAAAATGCACGCTTAAATCTCTACTCTTTTTAGAAAAGTAAATATTTAGTATTTATTAATTAGAAAACACAGCCCTATGACTTACAATCCAGTGCATGCGGTAGTCCTTAGACCTATGACCAGTTGCTCGAACTCAATGTATGGATCTGGCTTTCAACTTGTTTACAGCGTCTAAATAGGAAGCAAGATTGAGGGGAGGAATCATTTCTCCTCTTCAATTTAAAGAGGCCTTTGGTATATAATTGGGATGCTGTCAGCTATCTAGTTGTCTCCCTTATCCTAGAGTTGGGGCCTTTATAGTGAACACAGAGGCTGATTTGGCAAAGAAAATCAATAATATTTTCCTCATCCACAAGAATGCCTTGCAATTCTTTAATCACAACACTCATGTTACTGTACGTGTGAGAATAAATGAATTAGAGGTGCTTGGCTCATGAGTCAGCTCTGAGGTGATCTCCTACCTACTATAATTGATCTTGGGCTGGATGTGGTCAAGCAAGTAAGGGGTAGATGAATACATGTTAGATAGTGGGGACAGGGAGAGTGGTGGGGATGGGGAGTATATGAATTAAAAATAATAATATACTAATACAAAATTTAAAAAGACTTGGGTAAATTGATGTTAAGTTTAAAAAGTATCCCAGGTATAAATTGATGACAAAGAAGCAATACAAGTGCCAAGTTTTATAATCATGAGTTGATGGCAGACAAGATAATGACCATTCGTGTTACTCACTTTGGGAAAACGTAAAATTTGAAGGCCACTTTTGCAGAATATTTATTGAGTATTTAAAGAGGTTAAGAATGTTTTGTCTTTCTTGAAGGAGCTCCCAAAGTACTTGCCATGATAAGTTGTTTTCATGGTGGAGGATGGTTGTACCTTGGGGGGAGTGATATTACAGATTAGCAGGCCAGCCTGCAATTTGATTTGTTAGTCTCTATCTGTGTTAAAGTACTTCTTGCATGAATTTTTGCTTCACTATAGTAACCTCGTCAAATATGTTATCAATTTGCTAATATTGTACGCTGTAGCATGATGGTGGTATTCCACCCTTGGAGGAACAATTTGAATTGATAGATTTAATGATCAGCTATGACTGCATTGATATCAACCTCAGACAATTCAGTCTGCGAATAGGATGGTCTTCCCTTTTCCAGACTGCTAACATTCCATGTATGGCACAAACTTCCCACTATACACCAATTAGCCTCCACTGTACAACAATTGTCTTCATGTACGACAATTGTCTTCACTACAATCATGATACGACAATTTCACTGGACGACGACTTCAACCCTGCATAACACACCTTCAACCTTGCATAACAGAACTTGAAAGGATACAACTAACAAAATCTATCTATTGCAGCAATCAACAATAACAACTCATGCAATGACCATACAAAGGCAATAGATGATGGATGAATATGAGTAGATATTGCATTAGCATTTGCCTGTACGATGGAATGCATACGACACTATCTTACATATACAATTTGCAATCCTGCATAGAGTATCTCCCTCAATACAATGTCTATGTGAACTTATCTACTCTCCCTCATGTGGATGTGTCCACAATACCCAATATCCTCCTATGCAATGGAACAATGTACAAGGTACCCACTCAAATGAATGGGGAGGCCTATTTATCTTGGGGCTGGTAGTTAACAACAACTACCACCCCGGACACACCACCTATTTATCTTGCATGCATTACATTGTATTTCATTCATATTACAAAACTTTGGAATATCAAATTTATTACATTGTGCGCGTACTTGACTTCCAACGCACTTATTTATTTTGCTGACTAATCTATTTCTTCGGCTGAGTTGGCACATCAGAACTAGCGCCTACATCTACCCTTCCCTCTAAATTGGTCGACATCCTTGTCGATGATTGTCACTATTTTTGGGGACTTTGGATCTTCTGAGGTAGAGGCGTAGGAATAGGTACTCCTACAAGCTCCTGGATCTACAACTTCAAGACTTTTGTCTCTCCTTCCAACCGCTTTGCATAGGCCTGGTAACGAGCTGATTGGAATCCATAATGATTTGAATTAAGCCAACCTAGCCTTCAACTTTGTCTCCCTTTTCGTTGCTTCAATTTCTCTCCTTGTTGCCACTGCCAGTTGCTCATCACGTTCAGCAATTAGTTGATCTCGGTGAGTAATTTTGCGCATCTTTGCCTCAAGAGCTTGCTCCCTCACCGCACACTCTGACTTTAGTTGACCGATCAACTGATCCTATTGTTCTTGCACTTGCCTCATAGCCTCTACCTCTTTCCTCAACTTTGCTAGTTTTGCTTCGGCATCTTGCTGCACTTGCCAAAGTCGTTCTTCCACCCTTTGCACTTGGTTAGCCAACTCTTCCTCCTTCAGATTCTGGTTACAAACCATCTGTTGAAACCTCAATCCTGTTGCTAACCACTGAATAAGATATGCCAAAAAAATCATTCTAGCATGACTTTACCAACTCAAGTGCAAGCTTCACATACTTGACACCCGATTCTTGTTCAGGATGGGGTGCTAGATTCCCTTCATCTTCATATATTCATGGTGGATGTCAATAGAGTACTTGAGTTCCTTCTCGTAAATTCTTGATTCCTAGCATCAACTTGAAACTGCCAACTTCTAGCTCCAACTTCTAACTCCCATTATTGCATTTGATGATTTTTTGCAAACTTCTTCATGTGCTCATCATCATGAGCCCAATGCACTAGTTTGGCGAATTCATTCTCCATTCCCAGTTATAATAGCCGCTTGTCTCCTACACATCCGACTCAACTCACTACGAACTCTATCAAATAGTCCACTCATCTTCTCAAAGAATGTGTCAACCTACTCATTGATATTTTCCCCAAGAACTGGTGGTTTCCTCAAATTTGACACTTCTATGATGAAATGCTCACTTATCTCCTCTGCCAATTCCATATCGGTGTCATCTCCCACATCTTTCCCACCGTGACTTGTTAGGTTGATCTTTTGTCTGGCTATCTTGTCCTCCTAAATCTTCTCACTTGCATCAATAGTCTTTTATGCTTCCGACATCATCTTCCATCTCCTCTCAGGTTCTTGCTCAGATGGTTGGCTACTTTGGCCTTTCTGCCAACAATTATACTCTGATGCATCTTGTTTCCCCTTATCTCTCTTCACCTTCAGCATAAATGAAATTGGTGTCATTGCCTGTATTGTCATAGATGTGATCTCTATTTGTGGCCCCTCTTTTAATAGAGGTGATCCACATTGATCCACAACATTTGCATACTATCTCAATGATGTTGTGTTGCAACTCTTTGGTGTAGCAACATTATCTACTTGGACAGTCCGAGGTGTAGACCAATTGGTTCATCCAAACCCCATAAGGGGGCGGAGGTCCAAGGTTCAAATCTCGGGCCTCGTCGGACTGAACGCTTGTCCCTTTCTTGGTGCTTTCAACGGCGTAAAAGGTTTAAAATGATTGTGGCATGGTGGTTGTAGGGGCGGATTGCACGAAGATCTGTGTGGCGGCTTCTGGGGCGGACATCGTAGAATACTGTGGCGGCCATAAAAGCTGGACAACCTGCTTGGATTCATGGCGGCTACCGATTCCACCATGTAAATTAAAAAAAAACATTATCTACTTGGACTGGAACATCACCAAAAAAATCTCCTCTTGGTGCTTCATCCACTGGTGGTGATGCTTGCACCACATTAACTACAATCTAAATTTCATCATCTACAAGTACTATTGGTTCTTGTGTGTACTATTGCACAATTTTTCCTTCCAGTTGTTGTGTTGTCTTCTCCGCATTGCACATTTTGCACACCATGCTCCATCAACTCCGATTGCTGTCCACCCACGATAGCCCTACTTGAAGACACTTCTCTAGAAACCGGACTAGTACCTACAATGCCTCCTTGCACAACTTGACTTCTTGGTTATGCTAGAACTTCCCCTTGCACTGCCTCTTGTGACATTCCATGCTTCTTGCTCTGAACCTCCACCACCTTCTGCACACTACCACCATTTGTCTTGTGGCTTGTTGTGCAGGTTCTCTTCTTTATGGCTATTGCTACTATTGTTGTCGTGATTAGGCTTCCATCTATGATTGCTCCAACCTTCTTCGCCTCTTCTCTTTTCAGACTATCTCCTCAACATGTGGTTGTTGCTTCTCAATTCCATCTAACTCATCACTTCCCTCATCTCTTGAAGCTTTTGGTGCCTCTCTTCTTTGAGGCACCCATTTTCTACTTTCCTAGAGTGCCCGACTTCATTAGCAGTATCATAGTGATCCATATAAATATCATAGGTGCATACTCTAGTATAATTCGAGGGAGTTTCAATTGTGGGAACTAAAGCTTCTCTTGTGACACAACATCTAATGTCAAAGCAATGACATGGAAGGCCATTGAAAAATGCCTTATATATCAAATTAGAAAATTTTGAATATGGTTTGATAGAAATGTTACCCAATCATATGGTACTTTGGCTATAATTCCTTCCATATATGGTATGAGCCAGGTGGGGATCTTCGAGACTCATTGGTCATTGGACAATCTTGATATTATCATGTTTATTTTGCATTGTAGCTTTGACGACTTCAATTGTTGCATCTTTAGTTTGCGACTTCTGTGCTTCATTAATTTGACCACCTCTTGCAAATTGAGATCGGTAACTTTGTCCACAAAACTCCTCCACCGATGATACTACATTGTACAACTTGAAGAAGTCTTTGTCAAAGCTTGGTACCTGCATAATGAACTACACTCCTACATTTTGGAACATGGTCTTTAATGGGTGTTCTACCGGATTTTCCAGCTACCATGTTCTATATAACTCTCCACCTGGTGTTCCCCATGTGATTTCTTTCAAGGGGATTTGTGTCCTCTCCTTTCTCTTGCCCTTCTTATAAGGTGAAGTTGTTACCTTCCTTCAATTGCCTTGTCTTTCATTAAGGGTGCTAGTCCTTGGTCTCAATCTAGACTCCCCTCCATGTTGCCTCATTTTCCCTTGCTTTGCATCCATGCCGTGTTTCTCTCTCTCCCACCAATGTGGTCAACTAGGCCTCTCCCAAAGTTGACTCTGACACCTTCCCCATGTGAGCAAGGCTCTGCTTGTAACATCGCCTCAAGTGGAAGCCTCCTCTACTATTCCACTCGTTTGATTCTCTTTGAAATCCTTGGCCCTCTCTACATTACTCTTGCAGTCACTTTTCACCACCCTCTAGCAACTACTAATGTGCAACCTCTTAGTGTACGTTTGTAAGATCTCTTGTTGTATGACCTTGTGTCGTACGACCTTCTGCTACACCTTTTCCTACCATATTACCATCTGTTGTAAAACTCCCATTATACGCCGTTTGTCGTACAAATTTCCACTGTACAACATTTTGTTGTACCGTCATTCCTTTGTATGACATTTTACCTAATAATATTCCTACTCCAGAGCTTCCTTGTTCTACAACCTTGTCCTACCGTATGACCTGTTTCTAGATGGGATAATCTGTGAATAAGATGACCTACCTTTTCTAGACAACTACCACCCACTAGACGATCTTTTTTGTATGAAGTTCTCTACAGCTTCTCAGACGATCCACATGCTATCAGCTTCAAAATTCTTCCTTCCATGGTAGTTTATATGAACTTTTTTTACAAAAATCCATATCGTCTATGGTTTGTATGACAATTTTTTTTAGCAGTTTTCAATTTCTACAAAAACCCTTCTCCTATACTTATTGGCAACTTCACACTTTTATCGGATCGTTCACTTCTACAATGTAGGCTCCTCCTAAGGGCATCTTCTTGCAAAGCTTTGTCTTCTCACAACTCTTCTATTGAACATTCTCTTCCATATAGTTTGCAAATTTCTTCCTCATGTTGGCCGGTTTCTCCTTTGCTCTCTTCCTCAGGCATTGAGCATTTGAATTCTCTTGACTACCACCCAACATTTATTTGATGCCAACTACCACTTTGCCACCTTGCATGTAACTATACATTGTGATTTTTTGTTTTTTCCTTCTTTAACTTCACCACCTTTTTTTTATTGGATGACTTATCTATACCATATTATGCATACGATAGCCTAGACATCCTAATGGATTGCTTGTCTTGCCGATGCCTCCCTTATTTCCTCCTAAGGACTTCCCTATTTTGCTAGCCTTGGTATTGTATGACATTGCATTGTGTGGCATATTGTCATACTTGTTTCACTGTACAACATTCTAATGTATGCTTTTATATTGTATTGTGTCCTTTGATACAACCTTCAACTATATGAAATCCTTTCATAAGACTTTCTATACAATGTTCTACCATACCTCTTGGTGTGCAATGTCCTTTCATACAATGTTCCACTATATGACATCTTGTTATATGATGTGTTGTATGGCATTATGTTGTATTGCCTTGCCTCTCCATCTACTATCTAGGCTTGGGACTTCATTCCATATTATCTGGATGACCTGACTATTTACCACCCCTTCTTGGTCATCTTCTCCATCATTGTCTCCCTCGCGATGGTCTTCCAAAGTTAGATACACTCATTCTTTCCTTTGCTTCTCTCGAACAACCTTATGTAACTTGTGGCCCTCAATTCAAACTGTTTAAGGGCGACTTGGGGTCTCCTTTTATTTATTTGAAAACTAGGGGATGGTCTTAACAAGCCACCTTGCTAGCTGTGTGGTATTGGGTTTCTTATTGGATGGCCAAGGGGTGGTCTTGATGGGACACCTTGCTGGTTGCATGACCTAGGGGTAATTTGAAGGAAATTGTTTCTCCTCTAATAACTGAATAAGAGGTCAAATGACCTCCCTTCTTGGCTGGGCAAATGTAGATGGTCTGGAGGAGTTGATGACCCTCATAGGCTACTTAAATTGCCTAATTCGTACACATGCCTTGGGTTGTCTGGTAGTTCTTGCAGACTATGACTTTCCAAGGAACCATTCAAATTTATTGGTAGATCATGACTCCTACTCATCCTCATACTTCCCTCAAAGGCATTTTGGTTATGAATTGCTTGTTGTTGCTCATCCCTCATTCTTCTTCCAAGTTCCAATCTTGGATTCCTATTAGTCTAATCTTCTTCATCACTGCTTGAACTCGTGAAGGATGCACTACTTGTCAAGGATGATTCTTCTGGACTAGTTTTGTTCTTAGAAGAACTTATATCCAATGATTGGATATCTTATCACATTCCTAGTAGCTCTTGTTCATGTTATCTCTTTAACTCTTCCATTATTTTATTCAGTTGCTCAATTTTCTCATGCAACTATTGTGTTTCCTCTCTCATTCTTTGTTGTGCACAACCAATAGCTGCAAGTGAACTCATTCCTTTATGTTTGTTGCTTCACTCAAAGGCTCCTATTTTAGTGGTTCTCCCTGCTCAACATACATTGCCACCATATGTTGTATGTTTTTTGTATTTAGTGATCTTAGTCTTCTTCCATGTCTAGGAATCTAATATCCACCCAAATTCTTCTACGCTCCATAGATAAAAATTGCAATTCCTCTTGTTCAATCATGGGTTGCATATTGTCTTCACTACTTGTATTCTCTCCTCTGAACACCCAAGCTAGTTATTTTGCAAGTTTTGAGTCATTGTCACCTCCTGTACCATATTCCTCCTTGGTCTGACTTGACTCTCCAATTTCTTGTTTTGAAGGTTGATTTGTTGCCACAGTCAGCCTTCCTATGTTCACTTCTCCAGTTGGTTCAAAATTTATCATATTAACTTGTGCTTTCATCTTATCTAACTTTAACATTGAACCATTTAATTGTCTTAGGACACAATGTTCCATCTAGCTTCTTCAATTTAACTGCGTTATTAGTCATCATCTCTTCTACTAGGAAGGGTCCAAGCCATAACTTCTTCTATTTTCTCGGTTTGATCTCTCTTTTTTTCTTTGTACTTCAGGACCAAGTCACCTAGCTTCAAATTCATCCTCCTTAGATGCTTGTCATGCCACAACTTCCTCCAATGTTGGGCAATCTACATTGCCCACTGAGCCATCACTCTCTTCTCATCTAGTTGGATGTGTTGTTTGCCTCTCCTCTAGGCTCTCCTAGTCACCTAGATAGTTTTGTACCGACACTCTCAAACTTGGTACCAAAAACTCCATCGGCACAACTACTTCTTCATCATACATCAACTTGAATGGCGTATGGTTCATCGTTGGATTATATCTTTTGTATGTCCACAAAACTACTTGTAATGTATCCTCCCAATTAACATCTTCTATTATGCATCTTATACAATTTTAAAACTAAGACCTTGTTTGTTGGCTTCACTTGCCCATTTGCTTTAGGGTAATATGGACTAAAGAGCGAGTGCAAGATCTTAAATTCTATGGTGAGCTTTAGAATAATTTCATTAACAAAGTACCCTTTATGATCACTTGTCAACTTAAGAGGTACATCAAATCTTGTAATCACCTGCTCATAGAAGAAGCGTGTAGTGCGCTTTGCAAAATTGTTAGGAAATGCCCTTGCCTTTATCCACTTTGTCAAATATTTGGTAGCCACCACAATGTATATGCATCTTTTGTTGGTTTTCAACAGTTCCACAAAATCTAAATCCCATCTCTCGAACAAGTCCTATGGTTTTGATGGGTGTAACGACATGAAGTCCCTCTTCAATAGCCTCCTAGCTCTCTGGCATATATCGCATGCTATCATGAACTCCTTTGCACTATGATAGAGGATGGGCCATCATAGTCCTACTAGAAGCATCTTCCTCGTTGTGGCATGTGGCCTCATATGTCCTCTTGCTAGCTCCTCGTGAGCTTCCTTCAATGTTGAATTCACTTCCTCGTCCATTACACATCTCCTCAATACTCCATTAGGTCCAATTTTGTACAATAAACCAACTATCAATGGAAATGGTGTTGATTTTATGATGATTTTCTTCCTCTCGTTTGTTGTCATCTCCTATGGTAGCTCCCCCATCGATAAGTATTCTCCCACGTACTTGTACCACGATGGTAGCGCAGTGATTGCAAACAATTGAGCATTGGAAATTCATTCAACACTCCTTCTGTAGGTTCTCTTGAGCGAATCCTTGACAATGATCCGCTATCATGTGTTTCTTCCCCGATTTGACTACCACGCAAAACACAAACTCTTGCAACATAATGAGCCACCTGCTAACTCATTCATGAATGATCAGTTTGTTGATGAAATACAACAATGCATGATGATCTACATAGAAAGTGAAGGGATTGGCAAGCAGATAATGTTTGAACTTTTATACTGTGTAAACCATATCCAAGGCTTCTTGCTCTATTGTGCCATAATTCTTCTTTGCATGGGACAACAACAAACTTGAAAAATATATTGGTTGATCCAGCCCAAACTGCCCCTCTTGGGCCAACCTGCATCAACATGGATGTGAAATTCCTTTTCCTAATTTGGAAACATTAGAATGGGTACACAAACCCACTTTACCTTCAACTCCTCAAATATCTTCTGATGCTCCTCCGTCCAATAAAATGGAGCATTCTTGCATGTCAGCAGGTCTACAGGGTGTTATGCTTGTGCAAATTTTTTAATAAAGCGTTTATAATATCCAATGTATCCCAAAAAGTACTTCAACAAACTTATGTTGTATGGTTTCTCCATGCTCATTAGACTCTTATTTTGTCAGGATCAGTCTTTAGACCCTCTTTGCACACTACATGTCCAAGCAACTTATCATATTGTACCAACAACTTACACTTCTTTGGGTTTAAGGACAATCGAGCATTCATACACAACTTCATGCATTCTTCCAATTCCTTCAAATGCTCGTCCTCCTTCCCATACAATGACCAATCATCTAGGAACACATTGAACTTGTTTGTGGACCTCTGCTAAAAAATATATAGAACTATTCTCTATAATGTGACTGGGCATTGCACAAGCCGAAGTGCATTTGATTATATGCATAAATATCATTTTCCACTACAAAAATGGTTTTCATTCTATCTTCCTTAGCAATACTAGTTCGATTGTAGCCCTAGAATCCATCTAAAAATGAATCGATCTATGTCTTGCTACCTCCTTCAAAATTGAATCAATAAAAGGTATTGGAAAGGGATATTTGATATTGCATTCAAATTCCAAAAATCAACGTAGATGCAGATCTGATTGCTCTCCTTCAAATTGATCACTATCGATGACACCCATTCACTCACATTCACCTTGAAAATTATTCTAGCATCCAACATCTTCTTGATTTTTGCATTGATTATGACCACATACTTCAGATTCATTCTATATGGCCTTCTTCATAGTGTTTGTGCACCTGAAACCAATGGAATTTGATGCACACATATTTCAGGCAGGATCCCCTTCAAATCCTTGAATGTCCATGCGAAGACCTTATATGGCTTGAAAATTTTGAAAGCTATTGCTTTCAAGATTGGATCCCAATTGTGTTCCCAATGAATCTTCTTTTCTTCATGACCTTCACCGAGGTTTACATATACCATATTCAGTCCTTCATATTGTATGGTATCAGGTTCTCTTACCACTCTTGCCACATCAAATGGGTGTGTTGGTTTTTCATCAATCGTTGCATCACTAACACTATATTTTGCAAAGCTTCATGGAAAAGTCCACTTTTCCTTGTCATCTTTGGTTGCAGGCTTAGTATTTTGATTGCACTCATCGATCTCATACATGCTTCTTATTGATTCATCTTGATCTTCTTTTGCATGGATGCACATGCAGTTTGGTTGAAAGATTTCACAATCTTCCATTTGCCAATGGAGAAGTTTGCTATCCAAGTGCACTTCATCTTTTGTGCACTCTTCCAACTCTAGCATGCCTTCTTCATTTGGTTCACATTTGTTCTCATCCTCTAATGATGATGTCCTAGACTAATCAAATGTTGCTAATTCCTCACTGACGGACTGATTCTTCAATTTAATCATATACTTGTGTTGACTCTTCTTGAATATCAAATGATCCTTCTCCTAATTGTGGTTTATTTTTATCATACAGAGCCATTCGTGTCCCAACAACGCATCATAGGCTGGTTTCTATATAGCAATTACCACAAAATCCATGATGAACTCTTGATAAATAATCTTTATCTTTTGTGCAATCAACACTCCTTTCATCGCTATCTTGTACTGTTTTGCACCATATAATATGAAAGTGGGATACCATAAAAATGGTTCCACCAAATATCTCCTTATCTTCTTAGGCAAGACATTTACAATTGATCCCCCATCGTTGATCACCTAAGTCAACTTATGATTCAGCAACTCAATATGGATCAATATTGGTTTCTTTCCAACATCTATCATCAAGACTGTTGGATCAATATACAAATCCTCCTTATTCTTGTTGCTTCTAGTTGGCATTCTGGCTCTTCCACTCTTCTCGTTTGCACCATTTCTCCTACTGTTGCATATAGCTCTGGTATTGCACACGACAAATTGGATACCTTCACTTAAGCACTTGTATTCAACACCTGCATAGCCAGGAAGTGTGTCGACGTCTCCTCTTCACTTGTGATGGGTTTCTTCAACTTCTTTTCCTACAACAATCTCTCTTGGTTGGTCTTTCTTGTTTGTTCCTCACTCTAAACACGTGCTTCCTACCATCTCTCCTTCTCCTTTGTAGGATCTGGGCATTTTTATGCTTTCCTCACTTGTGCCCATGTGACTACTAGCACATGCTTCTCCTTATAGTGTTGGTCTTTTGGAGGTTCCTCATTGTCAATAAAATCAACATTTTATGAGTTGCTTGAACTCATCGTCTTTGGGAAATTTGCCTCCTTGTGATTGCCCTGTCCACACCATCAAAATGTCATTCCATTATTGTCGCCTAAATTTCCTCTTACTAGGTCATTTTGATAGTTGCGTGTGAATTTTACCCATTCTTAACATCTTCAACATTGGATGATTGGTTTTTCGTTTGGATCGTACTACAATTGACCTTGTATACAACAAATTGGTTTTCTTGTTTTGGTTGTCTTCTACCTTAATGGTTATTCCTGTATCTACCACTCATTGCTCCTTGTACACTCTTTGAAGTTCTTGGCTTCTCTTCCTTAGTCTTATTTTGTACCATCGACATCTGATGACTAGTGCTTTTGAGATTGAATATATAGTTAGTAACACTATGCCCCACAACTTCACATATATTACAAAATGCATTCTTCAAACAATTGACATTGTTGTGTTATTTTTATTTTATTATCATAACACCATATGTCATTTTCCTTTTTCTTATCCGCCTTCACATCATTGATCATACATTCTAAGTCCCTTCTCATGGCCTAGATTGTGGCACTCAAGTCATCTCTAGCTCTATCTGAGTCATCATCTCGGTAATGGATTACACTTCCCCCTACAATATTTGTCTTCATTTTACCCTTCAATTTGAACACTCTATCAAAAACCTCTTGATAGGTATTTGGTGGAAGTACCTTCATTTTCTTCTTATATCATGACCACATTCCATCCAGGAACCATTGTTTCTACATCTCATCTTCTGGCCTCGCATCCATTTTGTCGATGAGTTCCAAACGTTGATTATACGACTTGATATTTTCATCCTTCCTTTGCTTGGTTTAATATATCTCACCTATGATCTTTGTATCATCACGAAGCAATCTAAATTCCTTGTTGAATTCAGCCTTCAATTCATCCCATGTTGTGAAGGGATGTGCTCTTTTCAAATGCCAATCCATTGCAACTACACATAATATGATAAAAAATAATCTTAACCACAATCCTTCATCATCTACTACATTCACTCGCCATATCATTTCACAAGTTCCTACATGGCATTCTAGGTTTTCCTTCCTATCACCCAAAATTTTTGGATATTTTTTGCTTCCTCGTAGCTATTGCAATATTTGTCATAGGTGGTTGTTCTTTGTCACTTGATGATTCTACACTTGCAAACAATCGCCAACCACTGCCTTGTGCACCTACACTTTGTGACCTCCATGAATACACGAGTGTTGGTTCTGGTCTCTTAAGCACACTCTCATGTAGTTGCCCTTGTGCTTGACTCTCATCCTTCACACCTCTAGGCACTCTCTCCTGCACTTGTGTTGGTGTCACCAATTGTTCCGCTTCGTCTCCTCAAGCACGATCTATGTTTGCACATTCTTCACAACCTGTACGAACATTCTCCTCAGTTCAAACTACATTTGCTTGTAGCACCTCTAATTGTGCTTCTTCCTTTTGTTAAAACCAATGTTTACCACCTCTCACTTTCTTCATCATATCCTCAAAGTGATCCACAGTTGTTCAACTTCTTGTACTTCAAGTTCTCTCAATCTTCTTTATAGTCCTTCATCAATAATATTCAAGCCTTCATTTTGCTCAACACTCTGACATTGTTGTTGTGTAATTCTTTGACTTCTTCGTATTGGTTAATCTTTGAGTCATCTAGGTCCATGTCTCCCATGTTCTTGTAGCAAGATGTTTGTCATTCACCTCTCCAAGCTTCATGCAATGCTGGTTTGAACTTCAAAATGACAACGGTGCCAAATGTTGCACATTGGTGGTATTCCACCCTTGGAGGAACAAATTTGAATTGGTAGATTTAATGATCAGTTATGAATGCATTAGTTTCAATTTTAGACAACTCAATCTACGAATAGGATAGCCTACCCTTTTCTAGACTGCTAACACTCATTACACGACACAAAATCTCCCATTGTAACGTAATTAACCTCTACTACATGGCAACAATATCCATTGTATGAAAATTGTCTTCATTGTATGACAATCATCTTCACTATACGATAATTATCTTCACTGTACGACGAATTCAACCCTATGCAACAGAACTTGAAAAAATACAACTAACACATTGATCTAACTATTGCAACAATCGACAATGACATCACATGCAATGAACATACAAAGGCACTAAATGAAGAATAAGTATGAGTACATATTGCATTAGCAACTATACGATGGAATGCATACAACACTATCTTACATATATAGTTTACGATCTTGTACAAAGTATCTTCCTTAATGCAATGTTTGTGTAGATGTATCTACGCTCTCACGTATGGAATTGTCCAATGTGCAAAATATCCTATTATGCAATGGTATAATGTACAAGGTACCTACTCAATTGAATGAGGGGGCCTATTTATCTTTGGGGGTTGGTAGTTAACAACTACCACCTCGAACACCTCACGTCTAACTGGGTGATAACTACCTTACATTCACATTTAACTCATGATTACATGCATTACATCATATGACTTTATTCAAATTTACAAGACTTTGGAATATCAAAATTATTACAATGTTCACATACTTGACTTCAAGTGCACTTATTTCTTTTGTTGACTAGTCTACTTCGGCTGATGTGACACATTAGAACTAGGTCCTACATATGCTTTCTTTCTTAGTTACATTAAGCATAATAAATGAGTTATATAATTAATCCAAAAGAATTTAAGCTAATTTAATCCCAAAAATCAACTCTTTAATTCAATAACATTATTGTTATTAGTTTTTGTGAGTAGAAACCAACACTATTGTAACGTTGTTATTGCCATGAATATTATAACTTGTGCTCGATGGGTTAGGGTGGACCTTAGTATCTCCATCAAAGTTGAGTTTGTCTCATAAGACAAGAGGTGCTTCCCATGTATAGGTTGGTTAGGTGGAAGTAGTAGACACTAGAATATTATCCTAGAAGCGATGTAAATATGGGATAGTTCCGTAGAGGGTCTTCCTCCTTAGGATTAAGACTACACTCTTTTAAATTTGGATTACTCTATGGTTTTGACCAAAATCCCTTTAATGTTTTCTCAAATATTGTAGAGCTCTTTCAATTTAGTGGAATGCCCTATTTGACTCCAACCAAATAGATCAAGTTTTCATGATTATGAACATTTTATAAAGTTCCACAAGAATAGCGGTCTTGCTTGTGAGATTCTAGCTTTCTATGACATTTTGCTTGAAATTAGATAGAGCCTAGGATAATTAATCTTAGAATTTTTATCCATTGATTTAATTGAAGGGGCATACAAGAGGAGGTGAAAAAAGTCTTCCTTTGCCCTTAAAAAAATAATGCACTTCTAGTATTTTGTATTCCTCTTTTCTCAAGTTGATATTTTGTAAGAATTTTCTAATTAGTACCCATCTAGGGAAAGGTTTTGGCTTTGGTTTATGCCATTTTTAAGAATATTTTAATGTAGAACTTTGACCTAGTGCTTCCATTTGGAGTTTGACCAAGCTTGTGTGCCTCGTTGAGACAATATACATCCCCTTAACCATAAAAATCCACTTGGAAGGGGTGAAGGCCATAGGTCCAAGGAATTAAAAAGTAAATATTTCTTGAAGTAGATAGGAAGATGTTAATATCCTTACCATTATTTCTATTCTTCCACTCTCTTCAATCATGTTCAAGTAGCCCATATATTCTCTTCCTAAACCAAGAGATATGAATACTCAAGTTAGCATAATTTGAATTATTGGAAAAGTAGAGATTAATAAGTATAAATTAATACTGTTTCCAATCTGAACATTCTAGAAGAGCGTTTTAGTAAGAAATTACCAGCCTTATAGATGTCCCATGTTGCAGAACCATTAGGAAGATTGATAGTGAAAAAATATATTGATGTTAATCATTGTTGGGGGAGATTAATAAGCTATGCTTCCTTCCAAAAAATAGGTTTGTCTCCAATTTGAACATTTCATATTAGTTTTTTAATAGGAAATTTTGGACCCTATAAACTTTGTTCTAATGGTTGTACCTTCTAGGAATATTAGCAATAGAAATGGAGGTCGAGAGTCATTACTATCCAAATACTTACTCCTCAATGCTTTGCTTTGTGGCTACTCTCTTTCTTTATATATTATCCAAGTTGATTTAGCACTTAGCCCAAGATTAGCTTTATGGTTGTTTCTTATTTCCACACCTCCTAGTAACAAAGGAGACAAACATGATTCTAGGCTATTAAAGGAAATTTAAGGTGGTTTTCAATATCTTGCCAAAGGATATTGTGCATTATAGAATCCACTTTTTTAAGGAGTTTTTAAAGAGTCTTTAAGAATATGTTAGAGTACATAGGAATAACTATATGGGGATATGATATTATATTGTATAAGGGTTGGCATGGGCCACACATAACCCAAGGTTGATTATATTATATTATAATATAATATTATATTAGTAGTTGGATCTCCAAAGTAGAATTAGAATATGGGTATATAAAGAAGGGATATTTTTCATTGTAATCATCATGGAGATCAATCATATGTATTTGTATTTGCCCATGAAGTGGCTTATGGGACTTTGCCCTCGTTAAGTGGCGCTCTCATCTTGGGAGATATTGTGAAGTTATTCATTTCTTAAGGAGTATTATTGGTGTTGCCCTACCTTATGGGTATTATCTATCTTTGTCTCATTGTGTGGATTATATTTGTGGATGAATGATTTTATATTTTTACATATTGGTGAATTATTCTATTAATAATAATAACATTTCGTAACAAGTGGTGTCAAAGCAACGATTCTTGCAAAGTGAGGATTGTATTTTGTGTATTGTAGCATTATGGCAAATTTTTTTCCTAGAAAAATATCTCATCTTTTAGGAGCCATATCTCTACAAAAATTTATCCAATTTAGATGATTCATAGAGCATTTTATGCAGATTTTGAAGGGCTTTAAAATATGTGGTTACATGCAAGAATCCAAGAAGTATTGAGGGATATATATGTTAGCTTCCTGAGTAGATTAATTCACAAAAAAAATTCCAAGATCAAGTATAAATCAAATATATGTCATTAATAAAACTAACAATAAATATCAATATTAGAACAACAATATCTCACAACTATAACTCAAATATACACAATATACAAGAATGATTCTTATTGATTACATTGCTTGGAGAGATATCTCCAATATATAATTTTACATTGCTCTCCTCAAACATCCAGGAGATGCATCCTTTCATATTTCTCTCATAAAAATAAAACTCTCATCTTGCCACATATCATGTGACTCTTCATTCTCTCTTGAAACCTTGCACTTTCTCTCATATTGAAACATACATTATATAAAATATATCATCTACCAAACTAATATTCCAAGGGATCCAAATAATATACTTCCAACACCCCCGTATTACATTATTTGGTAGGAAGGCTTTTTACCTTCATTTTATAATTCATATTTCTATTTATTCTTTAGATTTGGCATAGTTGGATCTATGCAATCCTTTATAAATTATCTATTTCTACATTTGGATCAATATATTTGAGTCACCTCTAGGTTTTTACCTCTAGGTCACTGTCGCTAGATTTACCTCTGGGTCGCTCCCACTGGATCACTACCTCCGTGTCATTGCATCTGGAAATATGCCTTTGGGTTACCTTTGGATTATCATTATCTCTATGTCATCCACTAAAATATTCATAAGATCATCATATATGTAGGATCATTACTACATATGTTTTCACTATAGGCCATCTTCCAAGATACGCTTGAGTCATAATAATTTATTTCTTTATGATAAAATTGACAATATTCTTAGCAAACTTTGATCATACTTGGTTTCCTTATGTAGAAACAATACAACGTTCCTTTTATCTTATCCCATTAATTCATATTTATTCATCCGAAATCTATTTTTAATTTTTAGTCTTTCTTCTCTTTATGTAGATAATTTTTTTTTGAATGATTATATCCACCACAAATTTCACAACTATGAAGATTCCAACATTTCTCTAACTTGTGTCCATATCTACCATAATGACTACATATGTTCTTTGTTAAAAAATTATTTTACCATTCTGTCCTTCATTGTCACTGATTCTATCAGTCCTTATCATAGATTTGATGTTACTATTTCCTATCACAAAGTTAGTTCTTGATTCTTTGCTGCTCATCTATCCTGTTTATCTAAGACCTTCACATTTTGGTCTTATTTTTGGTACAATTGTCTCTTTCATTCCTTATCCATATTTTCCAAACATGTGTCTATATCCTATTTTACTTAACATTTTTGAACCAATTCCTTTAGTATACCTTTCAAAATAACCAAAAATATCATCAGACTTATCCCTATCAATATCAACACAAATTTGAACATCACTATCTCTGTCATCATCAATTTTGATAGCATAATATTTTTCTAAATAATAACGAACCGTATTCAAATCCTTTGTGTCACATATAACATCTATTTTTATAACATGTTCTTCTATCTTTGTCATGAATTCTAGGTCATAAGTATCATTGCTTACATTACAATATTTCTTTTCATTTTGATAAGGGTAATAACTTGCATCTTTTTCTTTCTGATGAAGATCACTAGTGTCAAAACATGCATCTATCATCATGGGTCTTAAATCATTTGTATCACAATATTTATTCATTATCAAAGGCCTTAAATTATTTGTTTCATCAATAAACTTGTTCTTCAAATCTTTAATCATTTCCTCTTGTTTTCTATTCTTGTCTTTAAGGACTTCATTAGAAAGAAATATCATATACATCATTTTTTCTATATCACTAGGTAATGTAAAAATACTTTTAGAATATTTATGTGCCTCATCAACCTTTGAACTTAGATAATTACCAAGTATTGAAAATTTTTCATCTTTGACTTCTTTCATAATTGATTGTAAGATACTCTTTTCAATTACTGATGTATCCTTTTGCTCTTCAATTTTTCCTATCATGTGTTGTGTATAACATTTTAAACTTTCCAACCTTTCTGAAATATTCTGAATGTTTATTTGTTTTTCTTGAAAACATAAATTTTCTTCTTCAATTGTTTTTGACAACTCATATCTTTGTATTTCTATTTTTTGATCATTTATTTTTCTTTTCACTTGCTTTTTCTTTGCCATGTTCCTTTGAAGTTGACAACCTTATAACTCCCTAGATTTTGAATAAGTTTCTAAGTTTCACAAACCTTTGAGGTAGAATTCCTTATGTCTCCCTAATTGCTTAGAAATTAGAAAATAAGAATTTTACAAATTTTATATATCCTAAGTTTGAAGTAGACTTCCTTATCCCTCCAAAATTACATAATTTATAAATATTCTATAAGCTTTGAATTTTAAAAAATATTAAAATAATAAACTTCAAATATACTTATAACTCCAAAAATAACTTTATTAGTTCATATTACTTATCGCTCCATTAATAATATTTAAAAATATAAAAACTCTTATTAAAAAATTATCACTCATAAAAATTAATGTAACTCTTATATCTACACCTTAACCTTAATGCTAATTTAAATATTAAATTAAATTTAGAAACCTGTTGGTTAGATATCCGCACCTAACAAAAAGGTTAAAGGTTTGTGCACCCTTTGAACCTCGACCAACATTGAACTACCGCGGAGCCTGGGAAGGTTAGGCAGTCGATCTCCAGATAAGTTTGGTTCTTTATGGAAGTCCTAGCTAACTATGCGTGGGGGGAAAGGAAAAAATGAAAGAAAGAAAAGGATGCCATAGCCAAAACTCACAAGGATGGATTCAGCCGCATCAATGCATACGTGTAGAGGACCTACACCACTTTGGCAAACACAAGCACACCACCTTATATATCAACCAACCTTAACCTTACTCAATGTTTGAAGCATTCATATTGAAAGCAAATTCCAGAACCACCGAATGAAATGCATAAATATAGAATGCAAAATTACAGTACATTCACCCAACTATATTTAACAAAAATAAACCTTCAATATTTACACACATATGCAGGAGTCAATTTGGATACCAAACAATATTATACTTGTGTTTACATAATGGCAAAAGCCTTACATATGAATTGTAATGGCTAAAGAGCCACACTCAGAATGCCATGCATTTTGAAATAAATAGACCTTACAATAAATTGAGCATTTTAGATGGTGGATGAAGGATGAGATAGCTATGCAGTGCCAACAAGAGTGGCCATACTACGAATCTTCCCAAATCTCCTACAGATTGTAATGGGGAGCGGTTGCCGAGAGTGCATTAGCCCTTGTGTGTGAACTTGGACTCTTAATCAGTTGGAATTCTACTAACAACTCTATTAGGCAATAATTTCATCCCTCTACACCCCTAGGAATTAATTGCATACGGAGATGAGCTGAGGCTAACAATTTTGATTGATACATGATTTTATTAGCTACCGTGCACTAAGCGGGTGTGAAACCTTTTTTAATACCATCCACCCATCGTGCACCCTATTAAAGGAGAGTGCACACCTTTATTCAAAGGTCCCTCAATGTTGGTGAAAACTCAATGATAGATGGAACTTTAATATGCACTCACTATTTGTTACCAACTCAAAAATTCGTCCACTATGCTCCATCCTTTACAGGGTGGGCTTTTGGACTCTGTCGAGGAATGACGAATGCCCAAACCTTTTTCGAGCCATATATTTGGATGATCCTCCACCCTGCCTATAGGTTGAGGTTTTTGGAGCTCATCCCAACCTGCTGATATCTCGCTTATCCTCCCCTTGCATGGGGCAGGTATTTGGGAGTCTGATTCCCTGCCCAATCATTGGGTTAGGGTTTCAGGGTCCACCTAGAGTTTACGAGTGCCCCAATTCTCTTCTCGCCTTACCACTTAGCAAAATTTTATGTGTTTCTTACTGGTGGTGTTCTAGGCATTATTCCAAGGCATAAATTCCTATTTTTCCACCCTCCATTCCCTCATATTTATTTCATGGTAACCTTTTAGAATTAACCCTATATCCATAAAAGGCCCAATCTTCCACCCTTCTTAGTAGGACCAAATTCTTACCATATTTAATGTAGCTCATTCAACATCTTCCATCGCATTCACGAGGCCTTATTATAGTGATAAAATCTCATTGCAAAGGTTGGGCTCTCAAAATTTAGCCATTTCTACTTTTTTATCCATCATTTTCAAAAGGAGCAGGTGGGTAAATGCACATAAAATTTTACCCACACTTCTAGTGACTCATAGGGGATTTCCACATTGTGGGAACAGGAACCTAGATGGCATTTATTTTGAAAAAAAAACTTCTAACAGGAGAGAATGAGGATGGGGACAAAAAGAACAAACTAGAGAAGAAGGTAGCCAAAGACGACTGCAAGGCAAAGGAGGGATACGTGTGATGGGGTAATAACTAAGCTCACGATAAGGCAAAAAACTATGGAGAAAAGAGAAAAAGTGGGGTACAATAGGAGAAGATGGGAAAGAGGTAACCACAGGAAGAAAATGAAGGTCACTAACCAGAAGAGTTAGCGATAACAAGTGCAAAGGGGAGAGGGAGGAAGGAGTTAAAAAAATAAAATAAAGAAATAAAAGGAAAGGAGAGCCTAGGGATATCCCACGACAACCTTATGATGAATTACCTGGTCCACGAGACACCTCCAAAAATAAACTTCTCATCAACATACTTTGTTATATCCCAAGGCTACTTCAAGAACAAACAAAATTCCAAAGATATTTATCTATATTGTTATAGCCTTTATTTTTTATGCAATCCAAAAAGGACCTCCTCAAATTTTCAAGATACATCATGGAAACCTTCAATCATGCTCTTTGACTCATTTTTTGATGAATTATCAATGCTACACATGAGGCATTTTATAGAGCTATTTTCCCAACCAACCATGATCTCAGCGCCACTCTTGAAATATTTGGCATGATGTGGATGGTACATCCAAATATTACTTTTTGGGCGCATCCAGTTGATATTATGATTTGGTGCTTGTGCTGGGGTGATGCATGCATGATCTTGACATTCTTGCTTTATGAATTTTTTAGGAACATTATCCATTGGGATGTGGAGTCACAATAAAAATGAAAAAAACAAACCAAAAAACAAATAAGAAAAGCACGAGCACAAATGGAGAGAAGTACTTTTAAAAAAAGAGGCACTGTTGGTCATCAAATCCACCTAGGAAAGGATTTTGGGTGTGTGTATGTGCCCTAGACCTGGACCAACGTCGAAAGGCCGAAGGGAAGAGATTCCCTCCATGCCAATCTCCGGAGAAAGGCCGGCTCCTATCCTAATCTACTTGGGTGTTTGAAGATAAGAGTGTAGGAAAGAAACAAAAGGGGTTATGGGAAGAGAGATCGGTGATTTAAAGTGGGGAAGAACAGGAAGCACGATCACTAACAGGTAACTCGAATGGAAGCAAAGAATACCAAGAATAAACAAAGGAAACGTAATATCAATCTTCCTATGTATCCTCCAGGCGAGTTTTAGGGTACAGTCCCCGATCGCACACCGGACGCAAGGTTCAGCTTTCTCAGTATGCGAACGAAGAGAGACAAAAGAATCAAGCATAGAAGGCTGCATAAAAGAAAACCAGTATTAAGCTGTTCTACTCCTATGTATCCTTCCAGAACGAGTTTTAGGGTACAGTCCCCAATCGCACACCGGACGCAAGGTTCAGCTTTCTCAGTATGCAAACGAAGAGAGACAAAAGAATCAAGCAAAGAAGGCAACATAAAAGAGAGAAATTGAGCCCAAAAATCTTTAGTATTAATCGCAGGACATCAAGTTATAGTAGCTTTCTAGCAAAAAGTTCCCCCCCATTTTCTTATTACAATGCCTGGGTTTTTATAGAGGACCCGAGCCTCTGAGTCATAATTACATAGCAAAGAAGAGTACGCCCTCGAGCTCTGAGAATTCGGCTCCCCAAGGCTCTCATGACCAAGTTTTCAAATTTGTTACCAAAAATGGCAACTGCAACTGGGTCAACCTTGGAAAGGTGCATTGATGAGCTGTATGGACGTCCTTGATCTTCGAGTGCGGTGCTCGAGTGGCCGTCATGCTCGCCGGGCTCTCCATCATGGCTTGATACTTCGTTTCTGATTGCCAAAAATGAACAGCGGGCTTGCTAGGCACGAAAAATTGCATTTATGAGGCACTGCATCACCTCGGGAAACTACCCGACTTGGAACATGTGCCCGAGAAGCGCTTCGCTAAGTTTTCATTCACAACTTTGCTTCGCAATGGTTCTGGGATGAACCAAAAACTCCTCTTTGGTATGTACTTCGCAAAATTGAGTTTCGTAAAACTGCTTCGGGGGTGAGGAGTGCCCAAGCATATTCACTTTGCAAAATGGGCCTCTTCGTCTTTGCCACTTCGCTGACCAAATTACTTTGCTGATGCCCTCAGGAAATGCCTCGCTGTGACCTTCTTTCTAAACTGTGGTTCGGGAGAATTTCGGTCGAAGCAATTGTCTTCAAAAGACATTGCATCCTTTTACTTCGGGTAGAAGTACTTTGCACAAAATTAGCCGAAGCAAATGCTTTGCAATGAGCTTTTGGTGAAGTAAAAGTGGTTCGCTGATGGAGGGGCCCAAAGTGAGTACTTCAACAACTTCCTGGTGAAGTACTTTCAATGCTCCTTAAGTTTCGCTTCGTTGATTTTCCAACTAAAGTGACTGATGGAAATACTTCGGATGCGAAGTAGTTTTACCCCCTTTTCTTTGTATTTCACTTCGGCACACCGCTTAGCAGAAATCTTACCCGAAGTAGCTTCTGAAAATGCTTCGGGCCTGAAGTAGATTTCTTGCCTTTGCTTTTTGGCAAAGTTGTTCTTTTGAACGCTGCTTTTGTATTCTACTTCAGTGATATTACTTCGCAAAAAGCTCCACCTAAAGCAGTGTTGAAAATGCTTCGGGTGCGAAGCTTTCTTTTCTTCTGAACGTCGCTTTGCTCAACTTTCGCCCGAAGTAGCTGCTGGAAATGCTTCGGGCGTGAAGTAGTTTCATTCTCTTTTCCTTGTATTTTTCTTCGGCAAAAACTACTTCGCAAAACTTTTACCCAAAGTAGTGCTGGAAATGCTTCGGGTGTGAAGCTCTTTTTCACGCCTTTGCGAAGCTCTTTTCCCTAGCTTGTTCGACAGTGAAGTTCTTTCTTTTCTACTTTATATACAAAGGGGTGGCATTGGGAACCAAAATTGCTGCAACTTTTCAAAATAAAAATAACAAAGCAAAAAATTTACACAACACTGTACAAAACTTGTTTCTTTTTCTACCCCTTATTCTTGGTGGCTCGCAGGGCAACGAGCTCGTCTCGGTGGAAGAACCCTTTAACTTTGATCCATTGGGCCAGAGTATTTTCTCGATCCTTCTCCTCCTTATTCCTCTGGGAGTGTTTCTACAGCTGGTTCTTGTTCTCCCTCTTCTTTTGCTTCTTCTTCCTCCTTCGCTCCATCTGTTGGCGTGGCCTCCTGCTGTGGTGATGGGACAAGGCGATCGTGGATTCTCTTCATAGTTCGGCGAACATGAGCCCAAACCCCTTTCTAAAATGGTTCTTGGTCTTCGAGTGCCTTGACCAGAACATGGAATCGATCAATATGCCCTATGTCGATGTGTTTGATTCTTGCACCTAAGTCATTCAGATAGGCTATAATTTTGCAATGTCTCAGGATGAAGTCAGTGACTTATCCCTCCGTGACTGGCTCTTCCCACTCATCAATTTTGGAGACGTCATTTTCAAAATGGAGCCATGCCGGCTTAAGTTCTTCCTTAGTGAGAAGGTTCCCATCATCGTCTGTGAAACTCGGGAAACCCAAAGAAGAAAGGTCTTCGAAGTATCCCATTGATGTGTGCTGCTCCTGATCAAATATATTGAGGAGGTCCTTCACCTTTTGCGCTTTCTTCACCTTGGAGAAAAAAGCGCAAACAGTGGCTTGGGCAGTAGACCAATCCCTAGCTGTTCGACTCATAGCAACGACCTGTAGGTCTTGATATCTAATGCTTTGAACTTCAAAGGCAAGCTTGAGTCGCCTCTTGATTTTCTGGATCACCTCATCCACTATTGGTCCCTTCTTAGCAATGGCATGCTGAGCTTCGGTGACATAAATCAAAATTGACAAGGCACTGGAGGCCCAAGATCTGAAACCTTTGAGTAGGTGAGAGAGGATCTCCTTGATCCTACCTTTGTTGAACAACTCCAGGTTTGCCTTTTCATACAATTGCTGTTGGGCCCGCAAGATCTTGCCCTCGAGCTCTTTGGCTTTTAGCTCATTTTTGACCTGCTTTTGTGCTTGTTGCTCGATCGAAGTCTGCAATTGTAAAATTTGCTGTTTGAGGGCATGTGTTTCCTTTTTGAGCAATTTGCACTGCTTCTGTGAATCCTCCAGTTCAGAGCGAATCCTAGCCATTTCTTATTCCAAATTGATGTTGGTGTTTTCTGCTTCAAACCTGCACTGATTGGAAATATTCACATGTGCTCAAAAAGTTTCAACCTTGACATGCATGGATATGGATTCGTCATCTATGTTTAAATTCTCCAGGTTCTTGGTTTTCTCTTGGTAGTCGTAGTCGGCTGGAGTCATTTCATCCAGAGGCTTATGGACCTTAGGGACCTTCCTAACCTTATGCAACTTTCCGCCTTTCAAGTCGAAAACCGCACATTTTTCAACTTGGGCCAGAGTTTTCCCTCTTTTCTTTCTCGCCTCCTTTAGAATCTTCTCTGTATTCTGTCGAGCTAGGAGTAGTTTTTCAGCCGGGGGCGCTCCTTTATTGAGGATAAATCTATTTCGAGAGAAGGTCGAATCTCCGACCAAAGGTGTGAACAAATATAAAGAACTAACGGGGAAGGATTCCCCTGACGACTCGGGGATGGGTGTAGCAGGGACTTTGGCGAGCGGGACTATGCTTTGAGATATGGGAGAGTGGGCTACGGGGCTTGGTGTAGGCGAAGTGGTTTTAGTAGGCTTATCTTGGTCAGACGACTTGAGGAGTGGGGTTGTGCAGGATTGGACTGGCAATGGGCAGTTTTTGAGTGGGGAATTGACCCTGTGGGGGATGGAGAGATTGATGAGGGCTTCCAATCGAGACTATCATGGATGTGTCAGAGATCGAAGCGAAGGGAAGAGAGTGCGTACCTATGTGCCCTCTTGGCAAAGCGGTTGTGGTAACTTCTTTCTTGGTCGACTCTTGTTCCTCTTGGGCTTCATCACTCCCGACCTCCACAGCTTTTGCTTCGGGGTATTTCTCTTGTTGGAGGAGTTCCTCCACATCAATGATATCTATTTCGAGAACTGTATTAGCACTTGGTGCCCCTGCATCTTCAATGTTTGCTTCAGTCGGGCCTGATGTAGGCAATTCAACAGGAGTACTTGAAGGCTTTGTGCGAGGGCACTTTGGGTGGATCGGAGGCACTTGAGTTTGCTCTTGCCTTTTTCTTTTCTTTCTCTCCAAAGGTTGCTCTGCTTCTTCTGCACTTGTATCATGAACTTTCGATGGCCTCTATGGTAGTGCTGCAGGCGTAGATTTATCCCCTACTTCATTTTCTTTATTCGAAGCATCCTTAGCGCCTCCTGGGCTTTCGCCTAACTCTGGGGTGGTCGAGGGAACAAAATCAGCAAAGGATATAGACTTCCAGGTTTTGACATTGGTGTCATAGAGAATCGTGAAGTCTTTATCCGAGGCTAAGAGTCCATAAGAATTCACTTTTTGACGGTGGACTCTCATTATCCACCATTCCCGAAGCTTTTCCTCGCTCTAGTCTTTTACCTCCTCCTTCAAATCGTCCCTTGCCTTCTTCTAAAAGGTGGAGCTTGGGGTCGGGAGGGGGTACTGATCAGGGTCGAACTCGACATCCATAGGATAGAATTCATGCCATGGAGGCAATGTCCTCATCCTTTCCAAATGCCACTCCAGATATTTTCCATTGGGGTTGTTCCTTTATTACACAACCTCGGGGTGAGGGCATATGTGGAAGTTCTTGAATTTCAAATGATCCCTCATCACGCCCAAAGGATCATAGAGCCATTGCTGAGGAATCTGGAGTAGGCCAAAATCGGCGAACTTTTCCTCCAGGAATATGTGCCCACTTTTGGCCATGGCTGTATACTGCATTTATAGAGTCACTCTGCCGAGCGACTTCCAATGCGAACTGATATTCAGAGGGGTATACTGGTAACAGGAAGGGCTTCCCTATGAAGCCGAATAGGCGAATCACCAGTCCTTGTGTTAATTGGAAAATGTCCCCCTTTTTTCCCAGCACCACTCTATCTCTCAAACTGAGTGGTACCCGAGGACAAGAACCTTTTAACAGGTGCATGGCGGGTCCCAAAAATTGTTGATTAAAAGAATAATAGGACTCTTCCTTCAATAAGAAGGGAGTCCATTGATACACTAGCAGAGGATTTCCATCCTTGCCATTTGGAGAGATGGCGATATGGAGAAAACATTTATGAACCTGATAGAAGTACAACTAGACAAGAAAGAAATAGGGTGCGAAGCACTGGCCTGCTACTAAATTTTTCATGCTAGCAAGCCTTGTATGTAGGGTTCGGGCCACCCATTCCGCCTAGTCAAAGAAAACTGGGTTGGTGTTCGGCATTGAAGCGTCAGGGGCATAAAATTCCCCTCTTGAAATGCATTCGGCCAAAGACACCTGCCAGGGTTGTACTGAAGCATCTGTTGAAAATCTCACCACCCATGCAATGATGGAGAAAATATCGGTATTTTTGAAAGTCTCCAAGGGTAAGGGCATCTGGGGCGGCTTGTTTGAAGGCAGCCCACTCTTGAGATTCTCCCATAAGAACTTCAATATGTAGCTGTTGGAGGTGAATCTCTCCATTTGTTCGTTTAGGAGGACATTGCGAACAGAATAGCCCTTGGGCGGGCCCTGCTATGGTGCGAAGGCTGCTTGTACATCTTCCTTTAGGATGGAGAATAGTTTGTGTCCTGAAGCATCTAACACCTGCCTGGACGCAGGTTGGTAATTTTGTGCGATAGTGTAGATCAGCTCAGGACAATGGTGAGCGAGCGGGGTTAAAAACCGATAAATCCGGGAGTAATATGTAGCGACTCTCTTATTTTCTGGTGTGAGCTTGCTTGTCATGAACTCTATGGTGTGTCGAAGATCGAATACACCCTTAGAGAGCTGTGTGTCTCAGATATTCTCCCACCCATCAATTGGTGGCTCCACAAGCTGTTCTTCTTCTGAGTCGTCTCCTTCCATTGACTGCTTTTCAGGTTGAAGGGGAAGATTTAACTTCTTTAGAGTATGCTTTTTCTCTTCTTTCCCCTTCCTTTTTTTTTTGAGGCCTGCAACTTTGGGCTCTTTCCTCTTCTCCTTAGAGTTTTTCTTTCCCATGTTGTTATTGACAGTAGCAAAGTTCTTGATACAAAGGGCTTTAATGTGAATGGCTAGATGCAAAGGACGGGAGGTTTACAGAGTATCTGAAGGCTCTCAGTCCAGTTCTAACTGATGGACAAATAACTTCCCTTTTGCTAGGAATTCGCTTTTATAGCCCTAAAAGGCAACCACCTGAATTTATGGCACCTACCAAAATTAAGTTTGCACCTCGGACGGAAGAGATTACCGTATTCTTAAACCGTTTCTGCAGTGACGTGGTACACAGGGCTGCATGCTTCGATGATTGCACTTCGTACTGGAGACACCACCCGCTGCCACTTTGTACCTTAGTGCGAGCTTTTCTTTCCATTTTTTTGACTTGATCATCTTGGGAAATGCTCCACCACCCTTTTTCCTTAAATTTGTTCGCTTTGTACTCCTTTCAAGGCCACTGTCGACATGTTTTCTGAGGTATGTTTCAAATTCTCCACTCCACACGTATTTGGTTCGGCGAAGTTGAACTTCAATGTTGAAAATGCTTCACGACAAACCTTTGGTTTGGACTACTTTTTGATGCTTCGAGTGCGAAGCTCTTTTTCATGCCTTTGCTCAAATTTTGGTTCGGCATGCTTCGTGGTGAACCTCCTTGCAACTGCTCCTTCGTGTAAAAGGCCTCCGAAGGAGATTATGAAGTGTAGTACTTGGATTTTGCAATCTTAGAGCAGGATGTACATGCAATTTATATACAAAAGTTCATACACAGTCACTTTGGAAGAAAACTGCATGAAGCAGTTGTTTAGCCAGAATTTCTTCGAGGTAGTTCTACTTCGGCACTTTGTCCTTTGAAGTAGCTGCTTCGGATGCTTTTCCACCGAAGCTCCTCCCGAAGTTTATAAATCACTGAAGTTTATTTGTCATTGCATTTATTTTGACGCAATTTATTTCCCGAAGTGCATTTTCATTTCATTTTTTTTGAAAGAAATCGTTTTACCTTAGCGGTGAAAAGTCTTCAGATGAAGACCATTGATGGAGATCGGCAAGACTTGGCCATCGGCATCTTTGAGGATGAATGAATTGGCTGAGTTCACCTTTGTAATTTCAAATGACCCATCCCAAAAGGCGTCCATATTGTCCTGATTCCTAGGCTTGGCCTTCTAGGAGTCCCACTTCCATACCAGATCTCCCACTTTGAATGTGCGATCAGATGACTTCTTCTTGAACCATTCTTCAGTGACCTGAGTATGCTTAGCGAAGTTCTGGTAGGCTTCTTCATGATCTTCCTCTAGTTGCAGCAGCCGAGCTAATCTATTTTCCATCGGACTAACTTCATCTTCTGCTTCTAACAGCGACAATGCAGGGATCTCCACATGAATGGGTGAGATGGCCTCCTTGCCATACACCAGGCCGTAAGGTGAAGTCTTGATTGAATTATTGACAAAAATTTGATCGGCCCACAAATCCCAATCCAGAAGGAGATGCCAAGTCCTTTTGTTTATTTTTGTGAGCTTTCTTAGCATCTTCAATAGAGTCTTATTAGTGGATTTTGCCAAGCCATTGCCCTGTGGATAATAATGGGAGGATACTTTGTGATATATCCCATATCTGTAGAGGAATTCACTGTTTTTGGTGCCTGTGAAGCCAGGGCCATTGTCTATGATGATAGATTCAGGAATGCCGAACCTGGTGATCAATCCTTCTAGAAATGCAATTACAGTTTCTTGATCTGCATGCTTTGTAGGAATTGCTTTGGCCCACCTGGTGAAGTAGTCCGTTGCAGTCAGGATGAAATTATGTCCCACAAAGGAGTTTGGTGATACGACCCCTATGAAATCTAGCCCTGATTGTTGAAAGGGTGTCTCTACTTATATCGGATGAAGGGGCATTTCAGCATTTTTTTTTTGCCGGTGAACCTCTGACATTGCTCACATTTACGACAAACTACGAAGGCATCGGCGAAGAGTGTGGGCCAATAATAACCCGCCCTAATGATCTTTAATGTCATTGTTATTCCTGCAAAGTGACCTCCCGATAGTCCAGAATGGAATTCTCCCATGACCCTCCTTTTATCATCGTCTTTGATGCACTTAAGGACACCATCAATGTTCCTGAAAAATAGGTCTTCGAGGCACAGAGTGTATTTGTAGGACCGCATCTTGAAATGTCTTCGCTGCGATGCATTTAGATGTGAAGGACACTTGTCAATTTTGAAATAGCAGATTATCTCACTAACCCAATCCTTCTCATATTCTTCGTGGTTAGCAAAGCATTCTTCGACTGGTAAGTCATCTCTCTGAGATTCTGTCACTTCGGTCGTTGCACTCTTTGCCAATTCTTGACATAATGCACGATGACAAACCAATTTTGTGGGCTTGATCTCAATGTCAAACTCTTGTATCTTGTTCACCCAACCAGCTCTTTTGCTTCCCAATTCTCCTTGGATAATGAAATTACGCACATCGGGGTGAATGACAAAAACTATGACTCAAATTTGAGAGATGAACTGCTTGAACTTCCTTAGTGATTTCATTACTGCATGCACCTGACGTTCTATGAAATTATATATTTCTTCATGGGGATTGATCACCTGACTCAAAAATGCGATGGGACGCTCTTCACCATCTTCCCCCTTTTGTGTCAGGACAACAACATAGCTCTCGGGCTCTCCTATGGCATACATGATAAAATCCCGACTATAGTCAGGGTTGATTAGGACCGGCACCTGAGTGATTCAAGCCTTAATCTCTTTGAATGCTTCCTTTCTCTCTTCTGTCCAGCTAAATTCAATGCCCTTCTTCAGGAGTTGGGACATTAGCTTGATGACTTGGGCGAAGTCAAGAACAAACTTCCTCATGAAGTTAATATGGCAAAAGAAGGATTGGAGTCCCTTCTTGTCTGCTGGGAGTGGGAGCTTCATTAGGGCCTCGGCTCTGTCAAGATATACAACAAGCCCCTTTTTTGATATCGCATGTCCTAGAAATTTACCTTCGCTAACTATGAATATAGACTTCTTTGGATTGATTGAGATGCCAAATTCTTGGCACTTTTCAAAAATTTGTTGTAGATGTAGTGGATGATCCTCCCTTCTTCGGGAGAAAACTGTCATGTCATCCAGATAGATGACGATATTTATCACTTTTCCAGGTTCAAGATCTAAGTCCTGTTACTGCTTTTCATTGACTTTGATTATGTGAGAGAGGGCTCAGTAATTCTGATCAAAGAGGCTTTCAAGAGTGATCAATCCCTTGGGAACGCAGTTGTTCTTCAGTTGAACTAGCCCTTCATACTCTTCTTCATCAAAGATTCTGTTCTCGATTGTGGCGGCTTCTTGGATCATGAAATTTACAATCTGCTCATCGTTTTCAAAGACTTGCCAATGCAGATCTTTGTCTGGGACAAAGGGTCTATAGATCATCCTCATAGCTTTGGGCTTGTACACCATGTCTTCTGTTGGAGAGTACTTGGCTGCGATGGATGCCAGAACATCGGCATGTCAGTTATTTTCTTGTGGGATTGACCACATATTGAGATAATCGAACTGGTCAAGAAGGTCCCATACCCTGTTGTGGTATGAATTTAGATAATATTTCTTTGAGGTACACCTGTTTGTGACCTGGTTACATACCTGTCAGCTTTCTTAAGTCCTAGGCATACTGCTTCGTATTCTGCTGCATTGTTAGTGCAGCTCCATGTCAACCGATAGCAATACTCTTATTGCTCTCTAGATGGTGAAACTAGAAGAATCCCTACCCTAGTGCTATTTTTACATCAGGCACCATCGAAGAACAACTTCCATAGTCCTTCCTGGGTACTCGTTCTATTCTCTGGTTGGGAGTTTTTTTTAGGCTTGGAGATTGTATAACACCCTATCTTGGTCTCCACCATGGCGTTAAAGTCTACCAACAAGAACTCATCTTCATAACTTAATTGTAAAAGAGATTCCTCGACCAGGTCTACCTGCTCTATTTCCTCTACTAATGCATTCACTGGTTCGCTGCTTTCCTCCTCGGACATCCTCTATACAAGAAAAGAAGAAGGTTTTTCATTGTAGATCTTTACCTTATTTCCTTTGAATGGAACCTCTAGGTGAGAGTAATCCATAGATAGATATCCGCCCAGTTTTGCCATGAATTCCCTTGACAAGCACATACTAAAATATGGCTCTAAGTCGACTACAAATACCTCTTGTATGACTGTGATCTGAGGCATCTTATACAACCGGATAGGAATGTCCTTGATCACCCCTACAGTATTCACTAGAGTACCATCCAAATGGAGTACACCTTAGCTTCTTCGCATATATTCCATCCCTATTTCTTCATAGACTGCCCTTGGCATGACTGTCGTAGCGGCCCAAGAGTCAATCATGCAGTTATGTACAATATACCCTTCCATTTGTAGGTTCAAGTAGAACGGAGGTGGTCTATTCTTTCCCGTGATAGATGTGGATAGGGTCTGCACAAGAGCAAGCGGTGTTGCATTTTTTGCTTTAATTGTCTTCAATGATTCTTGCAGCAAGTCCACCTATCCAGGTAGTTGCAGGGCATCGTACAAGCTGATATTGGCTGGGATCTTCTCCAACTCCTCTACAATGTTGTATGCCAGGGATTTGAGCACTTCAGGTTCCTTTCTGGGCTCATATCTAGTACGATACTGCTCTGTAGCTTCAACTCTTTGCCACTTGGTTAGGGAAGGAAACTTGAGCTTTTCATTAGCCTGCTCCTTAGTTTTTGCCTGAGGTGATTCAACAGAGGCCTTTTGAGCCTTTTATTTGATAGGTGCAGGCGGAGGAGCTTCGTTCGGAGCCAAAGAGGATGATTGTCCCTTCTCAGTTTGAACTTATGCTTTTAAAGGAGCCATCTGAGTAGCATCTGCTTCTATTGCCTTCCTTCCTCCTCTGGTAAGTACTGCAACCGGCTCCTCTTCGCCAATGGTCGGGTTCTGACTCATCTACCTAATGATGTTGACTTGACCATTATGACTACTGTTTGCCAAAATTTGTACATAGTGTTGGTGCAGCGTGCAGGTATTCTCTTCATGTGGATCATTGCATGTAGAGCACCAGTATACATAATAAGAAGTACTCGGAGCTTCATCAATCGCAACATTTCTCGTCGAAGCCTTTCCTTGTTGGACTACTTGGAATTTGGTAAGCGTAGGCACAAGATAAGATCTTCTTGGTAGGAACTCCTGTTGCACTTGCTTCTTCTTTACAATGGTCATGTCATTTGACAACATCTAAACTGTAGAGTTCAGAGACTGCATCTCTTGCAAAATTTTAGTTTGTATGTCATCGGCTTTCGTAACGAGTGGCAATGAAGCCATCATCGATATTGGAGGTAGGGCGGGGTGTTGAGGTGGTGCTGGTAGCACAGGAAATTCCAAAGTGACGGTGGGCTATGGAGTTGAAAATTTAGGGAAATGAATTTGTGGGGCGGTTATTTGAGACACGATAGGATTCAGATTCCCAGATGAAATCAGGAGTGCAGGGGTTGTGGAGATTTGCAAAGCGGCTACGCTTGCATACTAGAATTATAAGAATTCATGAAGTATGGGCGTTGGCATCCTTTGGGGAAGCTTACCCATAGCTATCAAATCCATTTATGCTCTCTTGGATAACTCATACAACTCGGGAAAAGTATTAACATCAGAATATCTTACCATGAGAATAATATCGGGATTGAAAGCCCGAAGGAAATAGAGTGCTGCAGCTTTGTTAGTTGGCCGAAGTCCAACTGGCACTCTCTGCCAGGTTCAAGCGAACCTAACATTGAAATCTATGATTTCTTCTTATGGATGCCTCTTGATAGAAGTGAACTGATGCAGAAGAGATGTAGGATTGAAAGACTCATTGAAGTTTCCCATCATTTGCCCAGCTAACTGGTCCCATCCCGTAATGCTACCAGGTGGTAGAGATCTATACCAGTAGAGGAGTTTTCCTCTGAGGGAAAGAACCAGAAGCTTTACCATAATTTGTTCTTCTGTAATGTCATGGATCGCTACCAGAGATATTATGTCTTGGATATGCTCTAAAGCGGTCTTCCCAGTTCCATCGAACGTTGGGATTTTATTTATGGCAACAGGCGACACTTGCCCTTGTCCTGCTAAATTTAGCTGTGACAAGGAATCCCATGCTGGGCACAACCTGGGCGGCTATGGCTACTGCATTTGTTGTTGTTGTTGTTGTTGCTGCTGTGCCATACTTGCTCTTGGATTTTGAGAAATAGGAATTTTCAAAGCTCCCCCTTGACTGTTAATAGGACAACTAATAGGAATGGAGGGACTAGGACGCTTTGGAGAGTTGGGAGGATTGGGAGGAAAACTAGTTGTTGTACTCTCATAAGTTGAGCCTTGTCTGCCAACAGAGGATGTTCCTTGTAACAGTGACTTGGGGGTGATCAACCTTTATTGTTCCCTGAAGGCGTCAATATCTAGCTCAAAAAACTCGGTTTCCTCTCCTCTATTCTTAACTCTCCATCTTGTTTGCATGAAGGCACAGACTTTTGGTATTGGTATTTTTGACTTAAATATTCTTGGGTAAACAGAGTCACCAAATGCTAAGAGTCTTTCAGTAATGAGGGCATCAGTCCTCACTACCACTAGTTAGGTGAGACTGACCGGGTCACACTGGGAACTGGTTAGAACTATGGGCCCCGGTGAAGATGGGCTTTATGGGACCTTGACTGGTTATGGATCTTACTAAGACAGATACAGTAGGTCCCACTTGGCATGCCAAAAACTGTTGGTCATCAAATCTACCTAGGAAAGGATTTTGGGTGTGTGTATGCACCCTAGACCTGGACCAACATTGAAATGCCGAAGGGAAGAGATGCCCTTCGTGCCAATATCCGAAGAAATGCCGGCTCCTATCCTAATCTACTTGGGTTTTTGAAGATAAGAGTGCAGGAAAGAAACAAAAGGGGTTATGGGAAGAGAGATCGGTGATTTAAAGTGGGGAAGAATAGGAAGCACGATCACTAACAGGTAACTCGAATGGAAGCAAAGAATACCAAGAATAAATGAAGGAAACGTAATATCAATCTTCCTATGTATCCTTCAGGCGAGTTTCAGGGTACAGTCCCCGATCGCACACTGAATGCAAGGTTCAGCTTTCTCAGTATGTGAACGAAGAGAGACAAAAGAATAAAGCATAGAAAGTGGCATAAAAAAAACCAGTATTAAGTTGTTCTACTCCTATGTATCCTTTAGAATGAGTTTTAGGGTACAGTCCCCAATTGCACACCGAATGCAAGGTTCAACTTTCTCAGTATGCGAACGAAGAGAGACAAAATAATCAAGCAAAGAAGACAACATAAAAGAGAGAAATTGAGCCCAAAGATCTTTAGTATTAATCGTAGGACATCAAGTTACAGTAGCTTTCTAGCAGAAAGTTCCCCCCATTTTATTATTACAATGCCTGGATTTTTATAGAGGACCCGGGCCTCTGAGTCATAATTACATAGCAAAGAAGAGTACACCCTTAAGCTCTGAGAATTTGGCTCCCCGAGGCTCTCGTGATCGAGTTTTCAAATCTGTTACCAAAACTAGCAACTGCAACTGGGTCAACCATGGAAAGGTGCATTAATGAGCCGTATGGACGTCCTTGATCTCTGGGTGCGGTGCTCGAGTGGCCGTCATGCTCGTTGGGCTCTCCATCATGGCTTGATACTTCGTTTTTGATTGCTAAAAATGAGCAGCGGGCTTGCTGGGCATGAAAAATTGCATTTATAAGGCACTGCATCGCCTCGAGAAACTACCCATCTTGGAATGCATGCCCAAGAAGCGCTTCGCTAAGTTTTCATTCACAACTTTGCTTCGTAATGGTTCTGGGCTGAAGCAAAAACTCCTCTTTGGTATGTACTTCACAAAATTGAGCTTCGCAAAACTGCTTCAGGGGTGAGGAGTGCCGAAGCATATTCGCTTCACAAAATGGGCCTCTTCATCTTTGCCGCTTCACTGACCAAATTACTTCTTGAGAAATGCCTCGCTGCAACCTTCTTTCTAAACTATGGTTCGGGAGAATTTCAGCCGAAGCAATTATCTTCAAAAGACATTGCATCCTTTTACTTCGATTAGAAGTACTTCACAAAAAATTAGCCAAAGCAAATGCTTCGCAATGAGCTTTTGGCAAAGTAAAAGTGGTTCTCTAATGGAGGGGCCCGAAGTGAGTACTTCAAAAAATTCCTGGCGAAGTACTTTCAATGCTCCTTGAGTTCTGCTTCGCTAATTTCTCGACTAAAGTGACTGATGGAAATAATTCGGATGCGAAGTAGTTTTACCCCATTTTCTTTGTATTTCACTTCGGCACACCGCTTCGCAAAAATCTTACCCGAAGTAGCTTCTCAAAATGCTTCGGGCCCGAAGTAGATTTCTTGCCTTTGTTTTTTGGCAAAGTTGTTCTTTTGAACGCTGCTTTTGTATTCTACTTCGGTGATATTACTTCACAAAAAACTCCACCCGAAGCAGTGTTGAAAATGCTTCGGGTGCAAAGCTTTCTTTTCTTCTGAACGCCGCTTCGCTCAACTTTCGCCCGAAGTAGCTACTAGAAATGCTTCGGGCGCGAAGTAGTTTCATTCTCTTTTCCTTGTATTTTTCTTCGGCGAAAACTACTTCACAAAACTTTTACCTGAAGTAGTGCTAGAAATGCTTCGAGTGCAAAGCTCTTTTTCATGCATTTGTGAAGCTCTTTTCCCTAGCTTGTTCAACAACGAAGTTCTTTCTTTTCTACTTTATATACAAAGGGTTGGCATTGGGAACCAAAATTGCTGCAACTTTTCAAAATAAAAATAACAAAGCAAAAACTTTACACAACACTGTACAAAACTTGTTTCTTTTTCTACCCCTTAAGAAATGTGACGAGAATTGTCAACAAGCACCACCTAGGAAACCATTGCACATTTGACCTTGAATATTCTAGCAACCTAACCAGATGACAATAACCTAATGGAAAGAAACACCCTGTAATCCTAGCTCAAGATGATGTCAGCTACTACATGACCTTGTACATGCTGCACTTTTATTTAATTTCTAGTTTATTTACACATAATTGTGGTATGGTTCACATGCCCAAACCAGATATCCTTCTACAACCTATTCGGTGAACCTATAGTGTCTAGACCAAATGACACCAAACTTGATCTACTCCTTGTGCTCAATTTGGTAGTGCCCATCATCATCATTAATTGCACTACAGCTCGACCTAGATCTCTTGCTTGGCCTCAAAACCCTCATACTTTGCCCACACACTTCTCGTGTGAAGAATATCTTTACCATCATGGTCCATACTTTGATTAGTGACCCTTATGGGAGTGGGTGCCAAAATATTACTCTGTATGGGTTGATATGCATCATCACCCATACCTCATACCTTTTGGCTAGAATAATAGTCTCAATCAGGATCTAATATTTTCACTCTTGCCCTTTTGTATATTATTGGATCTGGAGACTGTCAACAAGGTTGCGATAGGGAACTGTGTGATATAATCTAAGCTAGATTGTCCCTGCTATCACCACCTCACTTCAATTCAACCCAAAATTACACATGGGTTGTTTGGTGAACTTGACCCCTTGCTGGTTGAGAGGTGGTTGTTGTTGGGAAAGCAGTACTATGAAGGTTTCTTCAGTCACCACTATGTTTAGCATAAATATGGGTAAGGCATTATTGTGTGTCTACTATCCCATCAAAGAAGTTTCCTATTGTTCATATTACCATCTCTCCAATCCCTATAAAGAGTTTTAGGTAACGATGTTTTCCATTATGGGGAATGAATAGTGATCTCTTCTGCTCAAGCCACAATCCTGATCTCCTTTCCATCCTCTGCTTCCTTGTGGTTGCGTGTTGAGATGTTGTGCATTTGATTCCCAACCACTAGGATTTCCTTCTTCATGAGTTGAGAGATTCCTCTTCATACTGCTGACCTCTTTGATTAGCCAATGGATTTTCATCCTCAGCTCTTGCTGCATCTATTGTGTATTTTCATGGGGATATGAAGGGTAGCTACCCGACATAGCTTGATATTGCACAAGTATGAATCCTATGGGAAACTGAATCTGAATTAAGGATGCATAGGATGGATGAGGTTGGATATTTTATTTGTGGAAAGTCTTTCTAGCCTAGAACAACATCCTTTCAGCTCAGGATAACTATTTGAAGGTTTACAAGAATCTCTTTTCTCCCAACTATTGAACAAGGAGGCTTATGTTATAGGATCAAAGGTACGTATATAGTATATGTATTCCTAAACAAATTATGACCTGGCCTCATGGGGTATCCTCCTCCATGTTCTTATGAAGAGAACATTAAAATCAACCATGCTTTCATAAGAAGCCCGCTTTATGAATGTGAGCTAAGCGAGTAGTAGTGATGGATATGTAGAAGCATCAAATGTGTTTATGAGGGCTTCTACTAGGTCGACCCATGTATAGATGCTTCCATGCTCCAAATATTTGAACCACAACATCACCGTCCATCTAAGAGATATAGCAAGGAGCCTAAGCATAATATCTTCAAAAAAAATATTATGAATGCTAGCCAAGGAGGCTACGTCTTGATAGTGTTCACATGTAGTGCCTTCTATACCATCATATCTAGGCAACATCTTCAAGGCTACTTTGAGGATATTATGCATATTCAGGATATTCAGGGGGCTTGCATCATTCTAGCAAGAATAGATTAGTTGAGCCATTGTAAGACTAGTATTTTAGATCTTCTAGGTTCTTTCAGGTTGGCATTATCGGATGAGCATAATTTCTCTGCTAGGGAGGTCAAGGCTACTTATCAAACCTTGAGCCCTCTAAGAAAGTAGTGTTCAAGAATAATATAGAAGGACAACTAGTTATAGAAGATGTAGTTCTTTATGCAAGGGAGTCACCAGGTGATTAAACAATACGTGGATAGACCAAAGCATCATCAATATTTGATTAATTCAAGATATGGGATAGGATCCCATTGAGCGTGCCAAAAATTGTTGGTCGAAGATCCACACCTAACGAAAAGGTTAAAGTTTTGCACACCCCGTGAACCTCAACCAAAATTGAACAACTACGAATCTTGGGAATGCTAGGCAATCGATCTCTAAAGAAGACCAGTTCCTGATGGAAGTCCTAGCTAACTATGCCTAGGGGGAAAAGGAAAAAATGAAAGAAATAAAAGGAGGTCATAGGCAGAACTCACAAGGATGGATTCATTCGCATCAATGCATACATGAATAGGACCTACACCGCTTTGGTAAATACAAGCACACCACCTAATAGATCAGCCAACCTTACCCTTACTCAATGTTTGAAATATTCATATTGAAAGTGAATTCTAGAACCATCGAATGAAATTCATAAATATAGAATGTAAAATTACAACACACTCACCCAAATAGCTTTAACATATGTAAACCTTCAATATTTACACACATGCAAGATAATCAATTTGGATATCAAACAGTAGTATACTTGCGTTTACAATATGGCAAAAGCCTTACATATGAATTGTAATGGCTAAAGAGTCACACTTGAAATGCCATGCATTTTGAAACTTATAGACCTTACAATAAATTAAGAATTTAATATGGTGGATGAAGGATGAGACCACTGGGTGATGCAAGGAGTGGCTAAATTGTGAATATTTCCAAGTCTCCAATAGATTGCAATGGGGAGTGGTTGTCGAGAGTGCATCAGCCCATGTACGTGAACCTAGACTCTTAATTAGTTAGAATTCTCCTAATAACTCTATCAGGAAATAAATTCCATCCCTCTACACTTGTGGGCATTAATTGCATGAGGAGATTAGCTAAGATTGACCGTTTTGATTTATGCATGATTCGATTAGCTACCATGCACTGAGTGGGCATGAAGCCTCTTTTAATACCAACCACCCATCGTGCACCCTCTTAAAGGAGAGTGTGTGCATTTCTATAGAGGTCTCTCAATTTTGGTGAAAACTCAATGATGGGTGAAACTTTGGGATGCACCCACTATTTATTACCAACCTTAAACTCCACCCACTGCACTCCATCCTTTATAGGGTGAGCTTTTGGGCTCTGTTGGGGAATGGTGGATGCCAAAACCTCCATCGAGTCGTAAATTTGGATGATCCTCTACCCTACCTCTAGGGCAGGGCTTTGGGAGTTCATCCTAGCCTACTGAAATCCTTCTTATCCACCCCTTGCATGGGATGGGCATTTGGAATCCCGATTTCCCACCCAGTCATAAAGGTGAGGTTTCATGGTCCACCTAGAGTTTGCGAGTGCCCTAATTCTCCGCCCTAATTACCACTTAGCCAAATTTTGCATGCTTCTTACTAGTGGGGTTCTAGCCATTATTATAGGGTATAAAGTCCTATTTTTACACCCTCTATTCCCTAATATTTCTTTTGTGGTAACCCTATATCCATTAAAGCCCCAACCTTTCGCCCTTCTCAGCAGGACCAAATTATCATCGTCATCAATGTAGCTCATTTAGCATCTTCCATTGCATTTGTGAGGCCTTCTTCTAGTGATCAAAACTCATTTCAAAGGTCAAGCCAAAAAAATTTAGCCATTTCTACTATCTGATCCATCATTTTCAGGAGAAGGTGGGTAAATGCATGTAAAATTTTATCCACAAAACCCTAATAGCATATTACCTTAGCACTCACATTGCTTCTTCCGATTTGCTTTCGATCAAGTGTGCTCTCAATGACTACCAACTACTCTACTCTACTCCACTACTACATGCTTGGATATTAAATACTTTTGCACTCCTGATGGGTGTTTTACCTTCTAACTGTTCACTTCACTCGAGGCACGTTACACAGTCGATGTTACAAAGTGTAATGCTCATGCAATAATCATCACTCAAACATATTTGATTTGATGTGTAAGAGGTAAAGTAATACTTCTTCCAAGTATTCAATTATTCTTCCTTTTAAAACTTAATCATTTTCCTTTTGAGTTCACCTCTTGCTGTATTCAGACTATTGGCATTCCAAAAACCCTAATGACTCTTGATGTAATACGTCGATTGTTGGTGTTCCACCTTTCAATGGTGCTTCATCCGATTCATCGATGATTGGCATTGGTGGTGCATTATATAGGAGGATATCTATTGGAGGTACTTTGTATTTCTTGTTTAGTTTTGAATGGCATTTCAACTTCTCTATGATATGACTCTGCAATGCTTTGGCTCTTGGTGTTTAACCTCTTGGTATGTGTACAACTTGTATTTTTGTGTTCTTAGTTATCTTGCTTGCTTTTAGGTCTGCATTCATATGTATTTTTATTTGATGCCTTTGGTATCATGAATCCTCATTGTTCTCTGATGTTACATAGCCAACGATCTATGTAACCGATTGTTGTCTGTGTTGTAGTTTACCACTTGATTTCTTATCTTCTTTTTCTCCTTGATGCAGGTGTAGGTGCATGTGGTGCTTCTATTCTCTGGTGCAAGGGGCTTACAAACTTGCACTCCAAACTCCTATGTTTTCTTCTTTAAAAGACTACGTTCTAACACTTAAAAACTTCCCTCACATTTAATACTTGGCTTTGCTATTCTATGTTGTTGCATTTATCATTAAAACTTACTACCTCACCCATGTGTTGTAGGTGAGTTGGAGAGGAGAGGGCAATCATCCAAAGGAGGTTCTAGGTTTGAATCTCCATCCTACAAAAAATTTGAAATGGGTACCCAAAGTCCAATTGATAATGTTGGTGCGGGCAGGGCCGAACGTGACTCTTGGGTGACTTTGACGATGTAGAACCCCTTGGTTGTGGTCTCTCAGACCAAGGTGGCCCCGCAAGGGTTTTTTCACTTAAAAAAAACAAAAAAAAACTTACTACCTCCAAAATTATTAGATGACTCTGTTATGGGATGCATAGCACTCTTTCTCTACCTCTAATATATTCCCTCCAAAATCATGGTGCTCGAAATGCTTCAACGTCTCCCAATTTTGGCGTTTGTCTCCTAAAGCTTCTTTGTCTTCTTGAGTAAGCTATTAGTCTCCTCAAACTTTTACATCTTCCTTGGCAAGGCACTTCATTTATATTCAATCTCCTATGTCTTCCTTAGCAAGGCACTTCACTCTTATGTCTTTCTTAGCAAGACACTTCACCTTTCCAAACTCCTACGTCTTCATTAACAAGATGATTCAATTTCCTTTACTTCTTCTTGAATTCTCAATGTAGTGCATGATATATCTAAACTTATTGTGGCATTTAACTCCTTCTGAGATGGATGGTGATTTACTTACTCTAACTTAGACAATGCTTCATATCATTTCATTTTACTCTAAGATTTCATCTTTCTTTTGTCTCTATAATGCTTCACTGTGTAGCTTGGTTTCAGGTATCCATCCACTACGTTTTTAGACCTACTACATACTTAGGTGGTTAATCATCCATTCAATTCAAATTCGTCCTGCATAGATTTTTACCTCTTAGGCTCTCTATTCTTGGCTTTAGGCTTGATTCTCCACTCTAGGGTCTCATCTCACAATCAACACTACAACTCTCCATTCTCACTTTAGACTCAATTCACCTTGATATTTCTACTTCTTATGGCTAGATAATTTTACAGTCCATGCTATACAGTTCGTATTATGCACTACACAATTTCTTTGACTTTAATCATTGATTTTTTTGACTTTAATCATTGATTTCTTCATGCTCAGGCAACGTTCTTTCCTTTCGTTTAAGTTTTTAAAAAAATATACCAACTCTTCAATACTGTGTTCATCTATGGTTTCTTTTCTCCTTAACTTTTCCTTGCTTTTATGTCCTCACATATTTTACTCTCTTCTAAATATATATTCAATTGTTTAGTTATAAATTCTCCATAATCCATATTGTAATCAAGGTTCAATCAACCTAATCAACTTATCCTTCTCATGTGTCCAGAGTGTGTCTCTGATACCATTATTAGCTTTCTGAGTAGATTAATTCACAGAAAGCTATTTCCAGGATCAAGTATAAATCAAATATATTCCATACATCTCAATATTAGAACAACAACAATATCTCACAACTATAACTCAAATATACACAATATACAAGAATGATTCTTATTTATTACATTGCTTGGAGAGATGTCTCCAATATATAATTTTACATTGCTCTCCTCAAACATCCAAGAGATGCATCCTTTCATATTCCTCTCATAAAGACAAAACTCTCATCTTGCCACATATCATGTGACTCTTCATTCTCTCTTGACACCTTGCACTTTCTCTCATATTGACACATACATTATATAAAATATAAATCATCTACCAAACTAATATTACAATGGGGGCAACTAGTATAATACTTCCAATAATATAACCCTATGAAGTTAGTTGTCTGGAACAAGGGCAGTGCTGAATTTTCAAAACATAATTTTTTTGGGAGATAAAATTTGTTAGTTGGGGTAAGCAAATCTGTTGCAGTTTATTTTAATCTTAAATAAAAATTGTATATATTATTGTTTATGTGGAATTTTAGCTTCAAATCAGCAGGGAGAGATATTTTCATAAAACCCTAGTTTGCATTATCTTTTTGTTAGGGCATCAACTATGGAACTGTAAAAGTTTTATAGTGAAGATGATATTGATATTAGAGAATGGTAGAAACTATTTAAATCCTTGAGTTCTAATAATTATCTCACTTGGAACATTATGCTTCATCTTTGTCTTGGAGGAGAAGCTCTATTGGTTTAATAGTTTTTGTAGTGCCCAAAATTATGAACTAACTTGGGATAAAATAGAGCAAGCATTCTTGAGTCAATGGGACCCATATAAAAAGATAGCTAGTTTGAAGGATACACTCAAAGGCTATGTAGAAGAAATAAACATACTTCAAAAAGAACAAAAGGAACTAAAAAGAGAGCTAGAAAATTTTAAAGTGGTAGAAGGTAAAAAAGATGTTAGTATGCAGATGGAGGAAACCATACCTTTAGTAGCAGATAAATTAAAGTGGACAAAAGGATTTATTTGAATCTAAAAAATCTATTTTTGTAAGTTTATGGTTGCATTCAAAAGGAAAAGGTTATTATTTCCATTAACCCTAGTAGTAAATATAATTTCATTATTATTGCTTTGGCTAAGAGGTTGCAGGTTCTAAAAATAAACATTATGGGCATACAAATTGAGGGTGAGAATGTTCAAATATTTTAATATTTGAAGATCACCATGGATAAATATTAGCGTAGTTATTTCATTATTTGTCCTATTTATGCATTTGTTATTTTGTTATAACAATATGCTATTGTACGCTGGTTGGTTTGGCAACCTCCGGCAATTCTTGTTATTGCAGTCTTATTTAAACTGCACAATTCAATAAACAAGTTGTTCGTTTTCCTAACATGGCATCAGAGCCAGATTGCTACGACAATTTTTTTTGCAGGGAAGCGTGAGAAGAGAGGCTGGAGGAGGACGCATTTTTTTCCTTCTGTGCTGGGGAGGCAATTTTTTTTTTTTAAATCACGCCACGCGCAATCGCGTAACGTTCCGTGTAGTTGGTTTTATTAAAAAAAAATATATATATATATACGTTGCGCGATTTGCACCTGCAAAGAAAAATAAAAAATAAAAAAAAATTTGTCGTGCGCAGACGCGTGACAGTCGTCGCGCATCCACGCGCGACCGAGGGAGGGGAGGCCCCCCAGCTGCGGACGTGGCCGAATGCAGGCGTCCAACCCCCCCTTCCCCCTGTTGGAACGCGGCGCTGATGCGCGCAGGAGTACAACCCCCCCCCCCCTCCCCCTTTTCCTTCTGTGCTGGGGAGGCAATTTTTTTTTTTTTAAATCACACCGCACGCAATCGCGTGATGTTCCGTGCAGTTGGTTTTATTAAAAAATATATATATATATATATATACGCTGCGCGATTTGCACCTGCAGAGAAAAAGAAAAAATAAAAAAAAATTTGTCGCGCGCAGACGCGTGACAGTCATCGCGCATCCACGCGCGATTGAGGGAGGGGAGGCCCCCCCCGCTGCGGACGTGGCCGCACGCAGGTGTCCAACCCCCCCTTCCCCTCGCTGGAACGCGGCGCTGACGCGCGCAGGCGTCCAGCCCCCCCTCCCCCGCCGGAACGCAGTGGCCGGTGGACGCAAGTGCGGAACGCGAGCGCGCCTCGACCCCCCCGCTGGATGCAGCGAGGAATGCGTGCCCCCCCCCGCTGACGTGCAGACCGCACGGGAATTTTTTATAAAAAAAAAAAAAAAATGCGCACGACGGTAGCCGCGACCAAGCAGCAGCGAGGCCGCGATTTGCAGAGGAGTCCGCTGCGGAGGAGGAAGCTGCGCTCGGGCAGCAGGCTGAGGACCCTCCTCAAATACGAGGGGGCCCCTTGATCCTTTCGGATCAGCCCGCTGGCTCACGTGGTCGTGAGCCGTGCGGTAAGGCTCTGGGAGCCTCGCAGGTCGAGGGTTCAAACCCGCGACTCCTTCAAAGGTAAAATTTTTTTTTCAAAGTTTTTTTTTAATTATTATTTTTTAGTTAAAATTTTTAATTTTAATTTATTTTTTATAGTTTTAAAACTTTATAAATTAAAATTTAATTTTAATTTATTTTTTCATAAGTTTTTAAAACTATATAAATTAAAATTATTTATTTTAACTTTAAATACATAATAATTATTAAAATGCTTTGTTAAAGAGAATTTTTTTTTAGGGGGGATATTTTTTTTCAAAAAATCAAAGGGGGAATGTGAGTAATTTTCTGAAAAAGCAAATTTTTGGCATTATTGTAAAGGTGCATTTTCGGCTGTGTCCGACACCTGGAGGGTTAATTCTTGTGGGCACTTTTTATGTTGTATGTTGCATATTTCATTTTTGCACTACTTCATTAAAAGTTAAAAAAAAATCAAATACACTCCCTAAGTCCCCGGAATAATTAAAACCCATCCGTGCAATTTATTGCACTGCAGCGTTCGGTATTTGTGATACCTCTGGCCAGCACTTACAGGTAAAGCTGTCGTGATTGCGCTCATCGTATCCGCCGCCTAATATAGCCGCTACAACGACGTCCGAGCTTGTTCTCTATAAATCGTCTGGGAGAGATAAGTTTGCCATTTTTTGCATTTTTTTACTCCATCCACTACCCTTAATCGCTCTTGTGTTTAGGCGTAAATCCCGACGAAGTATTCTTCATAGTGTTTAGGGGAAGTTACGCCCCACGCATGAGAAGAATCTTCTATGGTAGGTGCCATCAACAAGGCGATTCCCTTTCAGTATCGCTTATGTTCCACGTATCGTATGATCTCTAAAACTCACCTATAGTCTCCCTCACGTAAGGGCGGGTGATTTTTGTTGATCTTTCTAAATACCTATAGTTTCCCTCACGTAAGGGCGGGTATTTTGTACGGTATAACGGCCTAGCAAAAGGTATATCGAAAGGGGGACCAATTGGTGTTATAAGGAACCTTCACTATGGCCGCTGTTGCAAAGTTGATGACTGATCCTCATCAGTTATTGAAAGGTCCAAATTATACACCATGGAAACATAAGATGAAGGCAATTCTCCAAATGGAAGATTTATGGGATATTGTTACTGGAGTAACACCTAGGCCTTCACCAAAGATCGGATCCACAACTCCTACCGCCGATCGGATAGCTTTTGACAAGAAAGACAGATGAGCAAAGGTGCTCATTTTGTTTGTCTGTTTCAGATGAAGTGCAACCTCATATAGCTGACAAAGTAAGTGGTAAAGAGGCATGGGATGCCCTTAAAACCATCTATGAGGGAAAGAATGATTCCACCATTCTTCATCTTCAACAACAACTTCATAACCCGAGTTTGAGACAGGGTGAAACACTTGAACTCTTTCTGTGCAGAGTGTCTGAATTGAAAGAGAAATTGAATTCTTTGGGAGATTCTGTGGACGAAAAGCTTCTCATTTCAATTGTGATGAGAGCTTTACCTTCTTCATTTGATATGTTGATCACCTCCATCCAGGTGTCTCAACGACAAATTACCTACATCGAGTTGGTCAATCTGCTTCAACAACAGGAGGCACGCCAACTTCACAAGGATGATTCTTCCAATACAGCCCTATACACCAACAGGCAGGGTTCTAGGAAGAAAGGTAATGGGCAAAAAGGAGGCAACTTTCAGAAAGGAGGAAATTCTCAACAGGATATGAAAGGAAAAGGAAAACAACCTCAACAGAAGAAGAGGTGGTGCAAGATCTGTGAGAAAGACAACCATGACACCAACAGGTGTTGGCATAAGAACAAGCAGAGAGGCCAAAACAAACCACAAAATAAAAACAAGCAACCCCAGGTGAATGTTGTTGTTGAAGAATCTGACTCAGATTCTGAATGGGCACACAAGGTGCTCATGACTACCACAGATTCCACACAGAGGGATCCTGTTTGGTATGTCGATTCTGGAGCTAGCAAACATATGACTGGCGACAGATCGTGGTTTGTATCATTCGTGGCCAAAGAGGGCAAACCCGTCACCATTGCTGATGATAAAACCTACAGGGTTCAGTGGAGAGGGTACAGCTTCAGCCACTCTTCCCGATGGCAAGTGTCGATTGACAAAGTCCTCTATGTTTCGGGATTGGCTAACAATTTGTTGTCAGCCACACAAATCCTGGATAGAAATATGGTTGTCAACTTTCGTGTTGAGAATGGCAAGAAGTGTTGTACTATTACCAGGAAGGGTAAGCAGATTGCAACAACTTCATATAAGCACGACTTATTTGCCCTAGATGCTATCTCTACTCCACATGTTGCCATGACTGTCTCTACCAAGGAGGCAACTTCCCTATGGCACAAGAGATATGGGCATCTTAGTTCTGGCTACTTACTTGAGCTCAGTAAGTATGAGATGGTAAAGGGTCTTCCTTCCCTTTCTGCCACATTGCCACTGTGCTCTGACTGCTTGGCAGGAAAGCAACATAGAGTACCATTTGAGAAGAGCTCAACAAGAGCACAAAAACCTCTGGAGTTAATTCACACCGATCTGTGCGGTCCTTTCACACCCAACACTTGTGGAGGGAAGAGGTACTTTCAGTTATTCGTAGATGACTACTCACGAAAGATGTGGGTTTTCTTTCTCCAACCGAAATCCGAAGCTTTCGCATTCTTCCAGCAGCTCAAGAAATCCGTTGAGAAGGAGTCGGAGCTTCTATTAAAACCCTCCGCTCGGATCGAGGGGGGAGTTTACCTCTAAAGAATTTTTTGCATTCTTAGATAAGCATGGAATCAAGAGACAGCTTAACAATCGCCTATACTCCTCAAAGAAATGGAGTTGCCGAGAGAAGGAACCGTTCTATCATGGAAATGGTTCGTTGTATGCTCACAGGAGCTACTCTTGGGCAACAATATTGGGCAGAAGCCGTCACCACCGCAAGATATCTGTTGAATAGGGCACCCACAAAGGCCCTAAAAGGAATGACTCCACAGGAAGCATGGAGTGGTCGAAAACCCTCCATATCTCATCTACGTATTTTTGGATGTCACGCTTTCATGCACATACCAAAAGAGAAAAGGAAGAAGCTAGATGAGAAAACACTGAGATGTATTTTTCTTGGTTATGATGAGCACTCTAAAGGATATCGTTTGATAGATCCTTTGACCAAGAAAATTCATGTCAGCAGAGATGTTGTCTTTGATGAAGCTTTCACATCACAGAGCACATCTAAAGTACACCTAGATCTTGTGGAATCTAAGGAAGAGAAGATTCCTTCGTCAACACAGCATAGGAGGTCCTTCTACATCTTCTTCAACACCACCGAAGAAGAATCCAAAATGGTGTACAAATACAATCATAGACGCAAATTTATCCACTCCTCCCAATTTGAACTTGGATAGACCTCGTACACGCAAAGATGGCTCAAAAGGAAAAAGAAGCCAAAGAAACCGGTGAGGTTGATGATCTTTGTCAATCTTTTGAGGAACTTTCTCGTAACTCCACGTACGTAAGTAGAGGATATGGATATTGATGATGACAGGGCGTTCATGTCTACCATAGACGATCTTGAACCCGCATCGCTGCAAGATGCTCTTAGTGAGCCTCAGTGGAAGGCCGCTATGGATACAGAGTATGAGTCTTTGATGAAAAATAAAACTTGGAAGCTTGTTGATCTGCCGCATGGAAAGAAACCCATTGGCTGCAAATGGGTATATAAAGTCAAGTACAAGGCAGATGGAACAATTGATAAGCATAAGGCCCGTCTTGTTGCAAAGGGCTATGCTCAAAAGGAAGGCATTGACTACGAGGAAACTTTTGCACCTACTGCTCGGATGACCACAATTCGAGTTATGTGTGCTATGGCAGCACAATATGGGTGGAAAGTTCACCAGATGGATGTCAAAAGTGCCTTTCTAAATGGTGATCTCCAAGAAGAAGTCTACATGACTCAGCCAGAAGGATTTGAAGTGGAAGGCCAAGAGCATAAGGTTTGCAAATTGGTCAAATCCTTATATGGTCTCGAAACAAGCTCCTCGAGCTTGGTATATAAAAATGGACAATCACCTTATGCAGCATGGATTTAAGAGATGTCCGTCGATGCAAACCTCTATTTCAAGAAACAGTGGTTCCGAGATAGTGTTGCTTGTACTCTATGTTGATGATCTGCTCATTACAGGGAGTTCAGAAACTATGATCTCTACTGTCAAAAGAAACTTGTGTAAATATTTTGAGATGACAGATCTCGGACTTCTCCATTATTGTCTTGGTCTGGAATTCAGCCATAAGGAGCACTCCATCAAAGTGTCTCAGAAAAAATATGCCAAGACATTGCTAGAAAAATATCGCATGACCGACTGCAAGCCAATGGCAACTCCGATGGAGAATGGACTTCAGCTTATCGCGATATGATGATTCACCTCGGTAGATGGTACTCTCTATCGACAGCCTGATTGGGAGTCTCATATATCTGACCAATACTAGGCCAGATCTCGTATTTGCTGTCAACTATCTTTCGAGGTTCATGCAGGAGCCTAAGACCACTCATTGGAAAGCAGCAAAACGTGTTCTTCACTATGTCCGTGGTACTATGGAATATGGCCTAGAATACAAGAGGAACAACAAATTCTTCTTGCAAGGATACACGGACTCCGACTATGCCGGATCATTTGATGATCGCAAGTCAACTTCTGGATACATTTTTCATCCTGGGATCCGGTCCCTGTCTCTTGGCACAGCAAGAAGCAACAGGTGGTTGCTATTTCATCAACAGAGGCAGAGTATCGCGCCGCACGTGAAGCTGTGTGCGAAGTGATATGGTTGCGTCGCATTCTGACAAGTATGGGCCATCCATCAAAATCTCCAATACACTTGTTTTGCGACAATCGTGGTGTTCTGAACCTCGTCAAGAATCCACCCATCATGAAAGAACAAAGCACATTGACACACAATGTCATTTCATTCGAGATGAAGTTCCAAAGCACCGAATTCAGCTTCAAACACATTCCCACCGATGCTCAAGTTGCATACATTTTCACTAAGGCACTTGCACGTGTCAAATTTGAATTGTTTCGCAGCTCTCTTTGTATTGCAAAATGATGTAATCAGGGGGGATGTTAGTATAGCTAGTAGTCATCCTATTACCCAAATAATGTAATAAGGGGGGATGTTAGCGTAGTTATACTGTTATTTCATTATTTGTCCTATTATATGCATTTGTTATTTTGTTATAACAATATGCTATTGTACGCTGGTTGGTTTGGCAACCTCCGACAATTCTTGTTATTGCAGTCTTATTTAAACTGCACAATTCAATAAACAAGTTGTTCGTTTTCCTAACAATAAATATGTTTTACATTCATATTTTCATGCTATTGATATGAATGCTATGGATATTGTTCTTGGTTATCCTTGGTTGGATTATTTGGACTATTAACATTAATGCTCAAAATAAGTCTATGAAGTTATGGTACAAGAAAAAGAAGATAATATTGTAGGGTATTTCTCATCGTAAGGAGCAAAGATCGAAGGAAGACCAATAAGTTGTAGAGAAACAAATTGAAGATAAAATACAAGAACCTGAAACATAATATAAAAAGAAAGTAACAACAACAAAGTTCATGGAAGAAGCAGTAGCACTGGAGTTATTGGAAATAATAGTAGTAGAATCTAAGAAAAAATTGTTAGAAGAGCATAAGGACACACAAAACAAAAAGAACATGAAAGACCAATGTGTAGAAGAATTTAAAATAGTGGAGCTAAATTTTGAGGAGTCAAAGAAGGTAGAACATCAAGTTAAGGTTGTAGCATATTGTCATCTACACCACCATGAGTGGAAATAATCTTGGAGGTATGGATCAAGGCAACAATATTATGGTTCTACATGGAATCAGAAGGGCACCAAGTATGGCAGTGTTTGCTTGAGAAAGCATAGTGATCATGGTTTTCAGAGTGGTGCATCAAAATCAAGGAACAAGTGGACCCATCATTCAAATTATCAAAATAAATTAGCAAAATTATGGAACCAAAAAAGCGGATTTGGATACTTAAGTGGTAAAATGGTATACCAACATCAACGAAGACCAACACCAATTAATATTTCACTAGGATGGATGGATGATCAAGTTGGTACCAGTTTCTAACATTACTTAGAAAATCATAGTATCTTGTTTCTTCATATATTTTAAGGATGAAAACATTTGTAAGGAGGGTGGAATGTTAGAGCACATTCGAATAGATATATGGATATATGATATTATATTGTATAAGGGTTGGCATGGGTCATACATAACCCAAGGTTGATTATATTATAATATTATATTATATTAGTAGTTGGTTCTCCAAAGTAGAATTAGAATATGGGTATATAAAGAAGGAATATTTGTTATTGTAATCATCATGGAGATCAATCATATGTATTTGTCTTTGCCCATGAAGTGGCTTATGGGCCTTTGCCCTATTTAAGTTGCACTCTCATCTTGGGAGATCTTGTGGAGTTATTCCTTCCTTATGGAGTATTATTGGTGTTGCCCTACCTTAAGGGTATTGTCTATATCTATCCCATTATGTAAATTATATTTACAAAATATTATTTGTGGATGAATGATTTGATATTTTTGTATATTGGTGAATTATTTCTATTAACAAGAACAAATTTTTATAATAGAATAGAAAACAAATTTGAATAGGGATGGGTTGAAGAATTTTAATTCAAAATAGTGATTCTACATACAACCAGGTGAATTTGAAGAATTTTTATAATAGCATGTTATGTATTGATGTAATTGGGCTTCACTTGATTTTTTTTGGATTTTCTTATGAAGAGAGGAATGACCAAGTAGGATTAAGGAAAACCAACTCTAGAAAAACCTAGTAGCTTGAAAATATTTATAAATATAAAGCCTTTGATTTTTACCTATTTTCATTTCACCAAAAGGCAATTTCTCCATATATCATTTGGCCAAAAGTAACTTCATAAGTTCTAACCAAATCCTTGACACTTTTAATGAATTTAATATAGGTATTTTATTCAAGGAGTGTGTCATCCACAATAAAGACATGTGATCCATTCCATTTTGTATGACATTTGCAAGCCTTCTAGGGTACGACATGTTTACTTGATTTTATCTCTTTCAAGAGCCCCTAGCATAATGATATCTATAGCAAAAGATAAATGATCTACTAGTCTCAAACATATCAAGGATTTAAATAAATATTCTAGTTATCCATCAATTAATATTGAGAGGCTAGGGCTAGATTAAGGTGGCTTAAACTAGTTTCTCTGAATGTCCTTGAAGTCAAACTATTCAAGAACCATATATTATCAAAATCCTTAAAGATGTCTATATTAAGAAGCATTCCTCTTTGTGGCCCTTGTATTAAAGAATGTAAGATCTCATGAGTCATCATGTTTCCATCCAAAATTTGATAATATTATATAAAACCTCCTTGGTTATGAGAAATAATCCTTGGTAGGAGTCCTTTGATTCAATTAGCTACAACTTTAGATACAACCTTGTACAATGGGTTGCAAGGAGATATTGGGTAGAATCCTTCCTCATATTTTAAAGTCTTTTCCCTTCGGAATGAGGATGATGGAAGATACCTTTAGTGATCTGAAAATAGTTTTGACAATGTCTCAGTTCCTCTACCATGACAATGATCTTAGAACTAAGTAGATATAAAAACCTCTAAAATAATTTTGGTCATGAAGCCATGAAGTATAGGGGTACAATCCCAATTAATTTAGATAGGGATGTTATTACCTAATATTATGTTACAAGGATCGTCAAGGCAACATTATGCACATTATTAATGACAATAAGGATCACACTCAACAAGTCAAATTTTTAGTTTCTCTATATATATTTTCTATATTCAAGCTATGGTTACATTTTTTATCAATGACATGATGTACATAGAAGACATGCATCTCACATGTTATTACAATATTTTTCCAATTCATGGCACATATTGCAAAATAAATGATTAGCACATGATGGTTTCATGATTTGGCCATATTTTTTCTTAATGGCATCATATATACAATAGATATAGATATTACAAGGTATTAGAATTATATTCGACTTTGTGTAATATACAACATATATGATCACACATGGTGGTCAAATCATGGTAAAGATTCATGGTTGATTATACTCTACATGACTAATAATTCTAATTTAAAGACCATTAGGCAAATGTTTAAGCTTTTGCAAGATATCATAAACATAATATTCCTTATAGACTTGGTCTTATATCAATATTTTCACTTTTGAAAACTATGCATGATCTAGGCATGTGACCTTTTTAGGGAATGAATTTATGCCAAAAATGCATGAAACCTATTTTTTTTTATCCTAATCATATTGTTAGGGGCATATAAATTTATGCTCAGGATTCCATATTGATCCACTCATGAAGCATTGGAAATATTAGGGGAATAACAACATTTAATTAAAAAACTTTGTCGTATAAAAAGTCACCAATAAATTTGTAGAAAAATTGCTCTAGAGGCCCTAAAAAATGAAAAATAAAATACTTGAAAAATAACAATTGGACTATTTTTATATTTTTGTATTCAAAATGCATCTCTAGTTGAATGTAAAAGGACAAGTCATATATATTTAGTTTTTATTTAATATACACTTTGTAATTTACAAAAAGTAAATCACCATGTTTCTACATGGGTGACCTTCTAACTCATGAAAGATGAACCACCACATCTCCACATGAGTGTCCTTCCATTTTAAAATATGGTGAGTTTTTAACATATCAATTATTGTATAAAAATAGATACACCCTGAATGTAAAAAACATGAATAATTGATGCAATGTTATAGCCTCATATAGATTGCTTGCATTGCACTATGTTTTTTGGGTTATAAAATCATTATGCTATTTTACTTAAATATTTTTATTTTGGTTTTTTACATGTTTATTTTTGTTGGTGGTACTGCATTATTTATTACCATTGAGTACTATTGTAAATATTTAGATTATGTTTTTAATATTTGTGTGAATAGTAGGTGTCAAGTTATGAAGAGTGTTTGTGTCATGTAATTAAGTATGAGTTATGAGTGAAAGTTGTCAAGTGTGCAAGTGAAGAGTCATAAGTGATAGGTGTCAAGTGTGGAAGTGAAGAGTCATATGAGATGTGTCAAGATGTGAAGTAGGAGGTTATGTAATCATGAGATAATTTATCATAATGTAAGGCATGTGAAAGGTTGCATCTCTTGTGAGTTTAAGGAGAGCAATAGTTAGGAGTATTGAAGAGTTTTTTATGTAAAGTTATATATTGGAGATAAATCTCCATGCTATGTAATTGAATGAAGTCTGATGTATTTTGATTATCAATAAAGCTTTTTACTTTGTGAGATATTGATGCTATTATGGTACGAGATTATGTGAATGTGATATTTTGATCCTAAGAAATTTTACCAATAATTTCTAAATTGCACTCTTTCTTGGTCTTAACTCAAAAATTTGAGTTTTACATCAGTTTTATTAGAGAAATCTATATTTTGAGTGTAAGTCCATAAACACAAGACCAGGATATCGTAAGTATGGGTACTAGACATGAGATCCCTATGATAACTTTCCTTGTTCTGAATAATCTTAGCTAATAACTAGAAATTACAACATCAAGATAATCAATCCTTTCAAGGAGATGTTGAATGAAGCTCTCATGAAACATAAGAATGAGAATATGAATCAATTTGCTCAAATTCATCAATGACTCCTTACTATAAATTTTGCAACCTTCTCTACACAACCTCTCATTGTATTAGCAACATCCAATGCTCCCACACCTTTTAAGATGTAGGTAAATTTTGATATTCCTACTTTTGAAGGAGAAATTAATGTTGATGCCGTAGAAAATTGGTTGGATCAATTATATTCATACTTATATTTATAGTTCTCTATAAATAAATTCACCAACAATAAGAAAATCACTTTTTCACTCTTGAAAGCTTCATTAACTATTTGAAATTGGTGGGAAGCATATTGTAACTAGGTTATGGAAGAGAAAAAAATATGAAGTAGTGTTCAAATGAGACTATTTTATGAAGGTTTTCAAGGAAGAATATTATCTTGTGGGAGCCTATGGAGACCAATACATGTGATAACAACAATCAAATAAAGGTAAATATCAGTCTGTTCAAGATTATGCTGATACTTTCCATTCCATGACAACAAAACTAGGTATTCAAGATACCAAGACATCGAATCCTCAAATCGCATAGTGGGATGTAATGGTACATTTGATAGGACATGAACCTATTTGAATTTGAGATATTCAGAGAGGCGTACAAAATTGATATAAAATTGAATCATAAGAACAAAAAAAAAATTAGAGAAGCAAATGACAAACTCCAAAACACTAAGTACCATCCAAATAAATATAGGAGTGACTATGCAACTAAACAAGACAAAAGGGCTAGTCCCAAAATTAGAATTGGAAGTAAAAAAAACTCCCAAGAAAAGAGTCCCCTGAAGGCCAAGTCTAGAAAATAGTGTGATTATCATAAGAGTAATTTAAATTTGAGGGAGGAATGTTGAGCACTTTAGTTATTGTTTACTAAGTTGCAACCCTCCACATCCATTGCACCATCTCTTCCTCATCAATATGCTAAGGACAAGGGGAAGCAGATCATAGAAGCTAAAACAAATGTGAACATTATCACCACACATGTTTCACTAGAGGAGTCACAAGAGAAGAAATAAATGTCTCACTCATAGATGTGGGTTAAGGGTAAGCTATTACATTTCATTGTTGATAGTAAAAGTCAAAAGAAACTATTTTTTGCTCATATGGTGAAGTATTTGAGTCTGTCACACCACAACCACAACCATATAATATTGGATGGTTAACAAAAGTGAGATACATTTGTGTTACTCAATAATGTATCCTTTTTTATGTCATAAATCCCTTCAAATATCAAGTTTTGTGTGGTGTGCACTTGGATGTTTGTGATGTGATTTTGGTCCAAAAATTTATGTGGAAGAGGCATCATGTTTACGAGTCTACACCCCAAAGTATCATCATTAGTGCCATAGGTTAGTGCTTTAGGATACAAAAGGTATATCCTTCTATCTCTGTTTCCTTAATTGATGTTAAATGATGTAGAAAGATGATAGCCAAAACAAGGAAAATTATTTTGTTAATGATCAAATCATAAAGTAGGGCTATTGTTACATCAATTGTAGGCCTTGCACAATAGAAGCAAATTTACCAAATTGTAGCAAAATATAATGACTTGTTTAAGTCACCAACTATAGTTCCACTTCATTATGAGGTAAAGCATTCCATTTATTTAGTTCCTAGTTCTTCTTTGCCTAATAGGCTTGTTTATCATATATCAATAATTTAAAATGATTAATTCAAAGGCAGATCTAAGAATTAATTCAAAAGGTGCACATCAAACCAAGTGTTTCATTATGTGGAACTACAATTATCTTAGCTCTAAAGATAGAAAGAATGTGGAGACTTGTTGGAACAAAATCTGCCTTCGATTAATAGTGTTGCGCCTTAGACTTTGCCAACATTGAATAGACAGATCTTACTTGAGATCATCTGTCTAGTCTCTAGAGAAGGCTGGTTCCTTTAAGTTTTTTAGAGAAAAGGGGAACAAGAGATAAGGGAAATATAGCCTAAGCTAGAACTTTTATATGGTGCAGATTAGACAACAACAAAGACAAATTTACTTACTTCTATCCAAAGCATTTAAACACATTTCCGTGCAAAAATTATATAATTTCATATATGATTTCTGATATTTCGTTTAACATGCATATATATTAGATTCTTATTCCAACAATATGATTTATGTATTGCGAAATTTTAGATATAAGAACAAACTCAATTTACAATTCAATATTGTAAGTAGAAATAAAGAACATTAATACATACACTTGCACGATATGAACCAGAAGCCAATGGGAGATGTGATTTTATTGCTTGTATTAGAAGTACATAAATTCAGTCTTGTAAATGTCCAAGAGCCGACCATTTTTTTGGAGTCGCTCACCCCTATATATACCCTAAAAGAGTATTTTTTTCTAAGTACATCTTACTATTTTACAAGCAATCATCTGTAGTTTCTAATAATACACAACAAGTCTTCTATGAATTAGATATCTCCTCTGCTAATTAAATTCTAGACGAGCCTGTCACATTTTCAATCATTTGGCAAGCCTGTTCTATCTTAGATTTCTAATAATCATGTCAGAAATCACTTCTTGGTGTCAGTGCATGCCTTTGATTGTCAAAAATACATTTTATTCCTTTACAACTGGTGTGTCACGAAATCGTGACATTCTTTCCTTGCTTTGCTCTTTTGCCGCCTCCAGCCACGAAAATGAGACATGTCATGAAATCATGACATTATTTCCTTGCTTTGCTCTTCTGCCGCTTCCAACCACGAAAATGAGACATGTCATGAAATCGTGACATTCTCCTTGCTTTTCTTTTCTGCCGCTTCCAGTCGCGAAAATGAGACATGTCACGAAATCGCGACATTCTTTCCTTGCTTTGCTCTTCTATCGCCTCTAGCTGTGAAAATGAGACATGTCATGAAATCGTGACATTCATCTCTTGTTTTGCTCCTCTGCCGCTTCCAGCCGCAAAAATGAGACATGTCGCGAAATCATGACATTCGCCTCTTACTTTGATATTTTGCTGCCTCCCACCGCAAAAATGAGACATGTCGTGAAATCGAGACATTCGTCTCTTACTTTTCTCTTTTGCTGCCTCCTGCCATGAAAATGAGACATGTCACGACATTCGTCTCTTACCTTGCTCTTCTGCCGCTTCCAGCCGTAAAAATGCAACATGTCGCGATATCGCGACACCTTTTCTTTCTTGTATTTTGGCCGCGAAAATGCAACATGTCGTGATATCGTGACACTTTTTCCCTTTTGGCTATGACAAAGCAACATGTCGCGATATCACGACACTTTTTCTCTTTTGGCCGCGACAATGCAACATGTCACGATATCGCGACACTTTTTCTCTTTTGGCCGTGACAAAGCAACATGTCACGATATCGTGACACTTTTTCTCTTTTGGCCGTGAAAATGCAACATGTCACGATATCGTGACACTTTTTCTCTTTTGGCCGCAATAATGCAACATGTCGTGATATCGCGACACTTTTTCCCTTTGGCCGCGACAAAGCAACATGTTGCGATATCGCGACACTTTTTCCCTTTCGGCCGTGATAATGCAACATGTCGCGATATCACGACACTTTTTCCTCCTTGCTCTTTCTCTTTGATTTTGCTCATGAAAATGCAACATGTCGCGATATCGCGACACTTTTTCCTCCTCGCTCTTTCTCTTTGCTTTGGATCGCGAAAATGCAACATGTCGCGATATCGCGACACTTTTTCCTCCTTGCTCTTTCTCTTTGCTTTGGACCGCGAAAACGCAACATGTCACGATATCACAACACTTTTTCCTCCTTGTGGTGTTTTGCTTTTTCTTTGATCTTTAGCATATGGGCCACTTCGGTCTTCTTGGAAAATATGCAAAAAGGTGCATCAGCTGTTTTTCTGTAGTTAGTCACTTTTTGACTAACAAGACTCTATATTGACAATAGACCTTGTAACAAATTCATTGTGAATAATTGTTATCCACTCCCTTAGATAGATGAATTTTTGGACCAATTTTATGGTATAAAATTCTTTATGCAATTTCATCTCAATTCTAACTATTATCGAATATCCATAGGGCTCACTGACATATGGAATACTGCATTCAAACACAAGGAGGGTTTATTTTAGTGGCTAGTTATACCATTTAGCTTTATGAATGCACCTTTCACAATTATAAGGATGATGGATGACATCCTTTATTCCTACACTAACTTATTTGTGGTAGTCTACATAGATGACATTTTCATATATTGTAAGACATCAGAGGAACATCTACAACATGTTTAACAAAAAATTTAGATTCTTCAAAGACACAAGCTATATGCTAATTTGAAAAAGTGTTTATTTGGAATGACAAAGATTCAATACCTTGGGTATTGTTGATAAATAAGGAGTCCATGTTTATCCTGATAAGATTAACCTATCCCAAAGACTCAAAAAGAGATTCACAACTTTTTGGTCTTGCCAATTTCTATCAAATAATTTTATTGGGGTTCTCACACATTGTTTGGACACTAAACCAAGCAACCAAATGAGGTGCCAAATCCAAATTCCAATAGGGAGACACACAATAGATGGCATTTTAGAGGTTGAATTACCACTTGTATTCAACTTTGACACTTTTCCTACTTGATTTGCATCCACTTTTTGAGGTAATGATTGACATAAAATTATGCTTTAGGAAACCATATACGGAAAAAAACTCTATGTTATTGTCCAAGCATACAAACAACGGAAGCACACCATCTTGGGCAAGAAAACCATCATCCATACATATCATAAACCTTTTGAGTTTATTCAAATATAGATTAAGCTAAGAAATGAAAGACATCAAAAGTGGGTCATATATCTCTAACAGTTACATTTTATCATCAAGCACAAGAAAGGGAGTGCCAATTCAACAACAAATTGTTTGAACCAACCTCCAATCATAGCACTCACCACCATTATTGATTCTTATGGGCATGATAATTCTAATTGGTCCACATTGTATGTAGTCAGTTTTGATTTTGTAGATACATATCAAGAACTTTGTGTGGGTGAGCATGTTTCTAATTTTCATTTGCAAGATAACCTCCTCTATAACATGGGCTATATTTTTGCACCAGCTAGTAAGCACTCAAAAATGATAGAGGAAGCACACTTCAAAAAGTAACATGCCACTTTGGGATAGAAAAATATTGATAATTCTTCAAAAGTATTTCTATTGGCCCAAAATGAGGAATAATTTTGAGAGGTACATCAAGTCATGTACCCCCTACATTGTGTTGGACATTTTGAGTCCCTAAGTCAAAGTTGTCATTGATGTCACCATTGATGCCACCAGATGGAGTCATCATTAATACCAAATATTTTAGTAGGAAATAAAGGTGACAAAGATGGTCATTTGATATTCAGAAAGAAGGCAGAAGTTCGAGTGAAATAGTGCAAAAGATAGAAGTTAAAAAGGAGTTATAATATTTATTTTATAAATTATTTAAATTTGGGATGAATTTAAATTTTATAAATAAATATTAAAAGGTACTTTATCAAAGGTGAAATATTATAATGGTTAGAAGTGCCATGGTGAAAACCCAAAATAAAATATTTGTAATTTTCATTACAATATTTTATATTGCAAAAGTGGGTTTATAAAGTCTAAAAATATCTTAATAAACCCAAAGGTTGGGTTTAAAGGTTTAAGACCAAAGAATATTTTAATAAATCCAAAGGTTGGATTTAAAGTTTTTAAACAAGGCAAAGTTTATTTTTGTCGACGTCATAGAAGCCAAAGGGAAGCGCCAACGTTTTTGATTTAGTGGAAATGCATATAAATACCATGCCCAAAGTTGATTTTCGAATTATCCTTGCTCGAATTGGAAAGAGAAAGCATACGAATTAAATGCAGAGCTCGTGAGATAGAATTGTGAAATTTGTGTTTGACTTGATGGTGAAAGGAAACAAAAGCAAGCGCGTTGATTAGTTGGAAGCCAACAAGGCACCTTGGCCTAGTGGCAAGTGGGCTGCAAGCTTACATTTTGGTGTGCATGGTGGATAGTGTTCAAATCCCACAAAAGCTTTTGGTGGATGTGTTGAAGGCACCAATCATTAGGTGCATACATTTTGCAAGGCAAGGAAGGGGTGTTGAAGCACGTGGTGCTTCTTCCTTCCCAACGAGCTTGTAGCTCATGTGGTGGTTTGCATCATGGGCAAAGACGTTTGTGTGGGCTACGTTGAGAGTTCAAAACTCTCCAAAGGCAAAGGTACATTTTTATGTTTTATTTTATTAATGCCTAAGTTGGAGGTATAAGGTATTTTGTGGTTGAAGTCTTTGCATTGTGATAAAGGTTGGTAGTTGAGAAATACCATTAGGAGTTATAAGGAGAATTATGTTTTTATTTTCAAGTCTTAAATTTTGCTATTGTGGAATATTGAAAGGTTAAGACTTTGTGGGTTGTATGTTATTTTGAATAAAGGGTTTTGTGATTATTGTGAGGATATTGCTTATTATTTAAGTTGGAGTGATAAGGTGTAATTGTGATATTATTTTTGTGATATAAAAATTATCCTCTAACCCTTATTGAGTTTTTCAAAGAAGTAATTGTGAGTGTGGCAGATTTGTAAGGGCAACTACTCTTCAAGAAAAGGTATGGGAAAAATTCTTCTTTGTTGAGTTAGGTGATTGGCTTGATTGAAAATTAAGTTTGGAGTGAAAAGGATTTGATTAGGGTTTCCTTTTCAAAAGTGGTTGAGTTAATGCTTCAAGGTTTTCTGGATTGAGAGTTGTGATTAAACCTTGTTTGATAAGCATTATTGTTTAGACCATTGGTTGAGTGAAGTACTTTGAGTTTATGCTTCAAGGTTTTCTGGATTGAGAGTTGTGATTAAACCTTGTTTGATAAGCATTATTGTTTAGACCATTGGTTGAGTGAAGTACTTTGAGTTTATGCTTCAAGGTTTTCTGAATTGAGAGTTGTGATTAAAACCTTGTTTTATTAGCATTGTTGTTGAAGCCAATGGGTTATGCAAAGAACTTGAACTTGAGTTAGAAAAGAACATGAGTATCATTGTTATGTGAGATTTGTTGTTGAGCATTGTTGGAAACATTTTGAGTTGGGAGATACATGCTTGGACTAGGGTTTGTGAGAAAGGGTTGTTTCTTGAAGTGATTGGTTGAGTAGAGTTGATTGAGCCTAGTCAAGTGGATGCATGAAGTGGTTGTTCAAGTTCCATAAAACAAACTATTCTATATTCTGATTTGAGTTGAGATTGAGCTTTGAGAATAGAACATATTGAGTCTCTAACAATTCTCTTTATGCTTCTATGAGATTGAGTTGAGAAAGTGATTGAGCATTGAGTATAGAACATATTGAGTCTCTAACAATTCTCTTTATGCTTCTATGAGATTGAGTTGAGAAAGTTATTGAGAATTGAGTATAGAACATATTGAGTCTCTAACAATTCTCTTTATGCTTCTATGAGATTGAGTTGATAAAGTGATTGAGTATTGAGTATAGAACATATTGAGTCTCTAACAATTCTCTTTATGCTTCTATGAGATTGAGTTGAGAAAGTGATTGAGCATTGAGTATAGAACATATTGAGTCTCTAACAATTCTCTTTATGATTCTATGAGATTGGACAAGTTATGTGTGGACTTGTTAAGTTGATTTGAGGCAAGTCTTTGAGAAGGCTTGTGGACTATTTTTGTGTGAGCTTTTGTGGAAGCTTGCAATGCAGATTTGAGCAAGTCCTAGAGAGGACTTATTGAGTAGATTTGGACAAGTTATGTGTGAGCTTGTTGAGCAGATTTGGACAGGTTCTGAGTGGATCTTGTTGAGCAGATTTGGACAGGTTTTGTGTGGACCTGTTGAGCAGATTTGATCAGGTTCTTTGTGGACCTATTGAGCAGATTTGAGCAGGTTTTGTGTGGACCTATTGAGAAGATTTGAGCAGGTTCTGAGTGGACCTATTGAGAATATTTGAGCAGGTTCTGAGTGGACCTGTTGAGCATATTTGAGTAGGTTCTGAGTGGACCTATTGAGTAGATTTGAGTAGGTTTTGAGTGGACCTATTGAGCAAGGTTCTGAGTGGACCTGTTGAGCATATTTGAGCAAGTTTTGAGTGGACCTGTTGAGCAGATTTGAGCAGGTTCTAAGTGGACCTATTGAGAAGATTTGAGAAGGTTCTGAGTGAACCTATTGAGACAGAGATTTGGAGGTGACAGAGCAGAGAGGATAGAGTCTCCAGTGGATAGAGATCCATCAGCCAGGATATTGAGGATAGGTCTTCTGAGTGAGGACAAGAGTCTTCAAGTGGAGAGAGATCCACAGTCAGTGCAATGGAGGTAGTGTCTTCTAGAGGATCACCAACCAGAGTAGAGGAGAAGGAGTTCTCCTATGGATAGAGATCCACAAACCATATTTAGGGGATCAACATCTCCTTTGGACAAAGGTCCATAAACATTGTAATTGGGAAGGATTCCCAAGATATTATTTGAGAAATATTTAGAAGAAATATTTTCTCCATGGAGGTAGCCCATATTTGGGTGAACCACGTTAAATTTGTGTCTCTATTGTGTGTGATGATTTGTGCATTGCTTTGGTTATTGCTATTGATATTGCCATTGATTATATTGCTTAATATTGATTTGGGAAAGAAAAGTAAAAAGTGGTCTTATACTGTTCACCCCCCTCTCAGTATAAGCTTGTGTTCTTCACATTGTTGCCAACCCAACCAACAAGAAGCGAGGATTTATACACCATTTCCATTGCCATCCAAACCTTTAGAATCTATCTCCATATATTTTCTCTCAAGTTTTCCCATATCTAAGCATGATAATGGTTGTGTTTTTGTAGTAGTTGATAGATTTTAAAAAATAACTATCATGGTTTCTTGTAAGAAATTTATTTTAACTAAGAAGACTACTAAGCTCTATTTTAGTTATGTGTGGCTCAAATTTGGATTACAAAAGTCTATTTTATTTTCTAGGGATAGAAAATTTATAAGCATCTTCTAGTTTGCCCTTGTTGGTGGTATTACATTATTTGGTACCTTGAGTACCATTGTAAATATTTATATTAGAGTGTGAGTTTATTATTTATATTAGTATGTGTCAAATTGTGAAGTGTGTTTATGTGCCATGTAATCAAGTGTCAACTATGAGTGAAATGTATCATGTACAAGTGAAGAGTTATGAGTGAAAGGTATCATGTGTGTAAGTGAAGAGTCATATGTATGATGTGTCAATATTAGAAGTATAAAAGTAATGTAATCATGAGAGGGTTTGTCATAATGTTAGAAAGGAATATGAAAGGTTACATCTCTTTGTTGGAGAGTATTAAATTATTTTGTACCTGTTGATGTACCCCCATGGTACCTTCATGGTAAAAATGTAAAAATGTAATTGTAATCCAAAACAAGGAGACACCATGCACTAAAATAAAACCGTTTTATTATATTGAAAAAATAGATCCTCGATTACAATAAACCCCTTTGAAAAGGGTGTTCTATAATGTGAATGCTCAAAGGGGATGATCCCATTTTACAATAAAAGTATGGTGTTGTGATATTCTTCCTACTACACTCAATGTTGGAGGTGGATTTGTCATGACCATCGTAATGGATTTGGATCTTCGAATATGGAACCTTCGAATTAGAAACATGTGCACATGCAAATAAACAAAGAGTTTAATAGCACCTAGAAAAACAAATGAAATGACTTATGAAATGGAAAATAACTAAAGCAAATAGAAAATGGACAACGAGTATTGCATACATGAACCAAGATTTGAGTAGCATAACAAGAGCATTCCTTTCCTCTAGATCTCTCAATATCCTCTCCTCTCCTTTTTTTTCTTCTCGTTATATCCCTCTTCAAATGAGAGGGGGTATTTATAGCCTTTGAGGTAAGGTGAGGGGGGTGATGAGGTATCCCTAGGTTAGGCTAAACCAAGGTTAGGTCATGCATGCACCTAAGGTCAACTTGTGGAGGGGTGGTCACATGGTCACCAAGGGCTAAGTGTAGGAAAGGACTTGAGTGGCAAAGGTGATGCAAAGGGAAATGTCCTTATTTAAGTGGCAAAAACCACTATTTTAGCCCTAAGGTTGCCTAAGGAGAGTCACGTGGTCAAAAAGACGTTCATTTTAGGTAGTATTCTCAATATGACGTATTTTAGGTGTCTACAAATGCTCCTTTTTGGGATGCATTGTGTGAAAACACAATGCGGAGCAAAAATATATGACCTTGAGTCAAATTGAGGGTTGATGATGTTCATGGATCTAATCAATGTTAAATGCCCCAATCATGGAAAGAGGTTTACATTTTCAAACCATTACTTTTGACAAGTTAAAGAACTTGGTTTTAGTAAACCTTTCATCTAGGATTACAACTTTGAGGTATACTTGACCTTGGTAGACTTTTCAGTCATGGGAAGACACTATGGGTCTATGAGCCTCCATGCTACACGAATGCCAAGAATTTGTTTGATCAAAATGTTTACTTTTTCCCCAACGAATAGGGAAGTGTATGATAGTCTCTAGAAATGATTCTTAAATGAGTGCAACTTGCATGATTGAGTGTTTGATTATTTTTATTATGAATTCTGTAATGTATGACTACCCCCTCAAGCAATGAGTCGATGAGGAAATGATAAAATGATGAAAGTGATGAGTCGCTTGACCAAGGTGACTTGATGTAGGTTTTTTGGTATCGTTACAAAAGTTTAGAGGGTGCATGCCCCATTATAACATTTATTTGACATATTTATTATTGTTTTTGGTGAGTGATATTATGGTAATTTACTCATCCTACCAAATTGCATGGACAACTAATCGCTACAACCACCAGGTTTATAGAGTAAATCACTAGGTACAAGATTCACTCAAATTTTTTAGATTTTATGTGACCAAAGGGGTTAGGTGCCTTTGGAGCCTTTTGATTATGGCCAAAATAATATGAGTACCTTTGGAGATTTTTGATGTTGACCAAAGGGTTTAAGTGCCTTTGGGGTATTTTGGATGAATTTTGACCAAAGAAATGTGGGTACCTTTGGAGCCTTTTGATTGTGACCAAAGGACTTGTGGGTACCTTTGGAGCCTTTTTATGTTGACCAAAGGGCTTAAGTGCCTTTGGGATGTTTTGGATGAATTTTGACCAAAGGAATGTGGGTACCTTTGGAGCCTTTTGATTGTGACCAAAGGACTTGTGGGTACCTTTGGAGCCTTTTTTATTGTGACCAAAGGAATGTGAGTACCTTTGGAGCTTTTTATTGGTGTGACCAAAGGGCTTAAATACCTTTGGGGCTTTTAGATGGTGATTTGACCAAAGGGCTTAAGTGCCTTTGGGGATTTTTATTTTATGTGATGCATGGATGCACTTGATGGATGCAATTGTGGATGATGAATGTATACCTAGACATTGTAAGATGCAAAAGAACCTAAATGTAAGCACCATAGGATGTATAAAAGTCATCAATCAAAATGTTAACATTTTCAACAAAGTCATACATTTGAAAGTCAACCATATGTAAGATTATGAAAATGTAGATGATGGATGAATGACTAGTAAGATGATAAGGGGACAACATGGTTTTCATGAGATTTAAACACCCTCGTTAACCAGTCAAAATATGCATACTGACTATACAAGACTTTGAAAGATAAAATTTTTCTAGGAAGACCAAGATATTCAATATCCCCATGTGTGCATGTGATGTTCATTAAGATGATGTATAGAACTACCCCATTTCCAGGCAAGTTTCATTCAACCCATTGTTGTAATGAGGATCACCCTATGGTCATTAGTATCCTGATTTTGGGTATAGTTGGACTTGACTACTAGGCAATACAAGCCACCAAAAGCTACTCATCTGCAATCTGACATTGGTATGTACAAAAGAAGGTTGCTAATGTGACAGACATATTTCCATACGTAAGACTACCCCATTGCTAGGTGGGTTTCATTCAACCCATTGTTGTAATGGAGATCATCTCACAGTTTTTAAATAACTAAGGATTCTAGGGATTCAAGCTCATTACCCTCTTCTTTTATTTTGATTATTTTGATTGGAGATTCATGCTTATTTTTGGTGAGGAGCAAGCGGTGAAAACTACTTTTTGCTTTGATGTTTCCTAAGGTGAGTCACATGGTCAAAAAGGGGTCCATTTTAGGTAGTCTTCTCAATACGACGTATTTTAGGTGTCTACAGTAATATATTAGGGTTGAGTCTATAGTTTAGATGAGTGATTTATATTTTCATTTTATGTAAATACCAATGTGCAGGAAATGCATAAGTATCATGTAAGAGTGCAATGTGCAGGAAATGCACAAGTGTCATGTAAGTAAGAGTGCAAGTGTGTATTGAAAGAATATGTGCAAGTGTCTTGTATGTAAGTGTGCAAATATGTAAAGCAAGGATGTGCACAAGTGTCTTATATTAGGAGTGCATGTAGGAGAAAAAAATTCATGTAGAAGTGTGCAAGTGTCATAGAGTCAAGTATGCATGTAAGAAGAGAGTGAAGAGTCTAGTATACAAGTGGTAATATGATAAGCTAAAGTTCATGGGAGTTGTTATATGGAGAGCAATAGTCAAGTACATGAAGAGTCATCTTCTATGTCTATATTATGGAGACAAAGGTCCATACAATGTATTAGGAAAATGGTCTGTAAATGATCACCACATAGCAAGCATTGATAATAAATTTTGTATACATATTTTGACATATTCATATTGTAAGTATTCTTCATGCTTGTATGTGAATGATTTTTAGCCCTTTTACATTCATATTTGATATTATAGGTGATGTAGAAATTGAAACAATTTTATGCTAATCTTAACAATCCACTTAACTTTAGTTTACACAATATTCTTTGCTAACTTTACAATATGCATGTTTGCCAATCAACCTAAATTAGCTTCTAAAATAACAACTAAGATAGCACTAGGAGTTCTAGAAAGTAAATAATAGAATAATGTAATAAACTAATTTATCCTAACATCTCCCCCTTATTACGTTATTTGGAATACAAAGAGAGTTATGAAACAAATCAAACATGACATGTACAAGTGCCTTTGTAAAAATATTTACAACTTGTTTATCAGTGGGAATGTATTGGAGCTAGATCTTGTGTTTCTATACTTTATCTTGAATTAAGTGACACTGAGCTTCAATGTGCTTTTTTTATTCATGGAACACTAGATTATTGACTACTTTTAGAACACCTTGATTACCATGTTTAAAGTGTATTTGTAGATTCTTCTAAAGACCCATACTTGAAAGAATGTGATGTAGCCATATCGCTTCACACATAGCTCCTTGTGTAGTGTGATATTCTACCTCTTTGGATGAAAGTGCAACTGCTTACTGCTTCTTGTTGTACCATGAGATAAGTCCAGATCCTAGATTAAATATGTAGCTAGAAATTTATTTCTTGTCATATAGAGATCATGCATAAGTTGAATATGTGTATCCTTGCAAGAGCTTGCCATTCTTCTTGTATTCTAGGTCATATTCTAATGTACCATGAAAATAGTGCAAAACTCACTTCGTTGCTTTCCAATGACTGGAATTTGGCTCCTGCATGAACCTTGAAAGATAGATTATAGAAAAGCTAATATCTGGCTTGGTATTTGTCATATATGAGACTCCTGATCAACTTTCGATAGAGAGTTCTAGATACATGATATGATTTTTCATATCAAACAACTTTTTCAAGTCATTTTTTAAAGCCTCCACCATCTCATCTAAACTACCAATAATGATTAGATCATCAATGTATAGTATAAGTATCACTATTTCAGAAATAAACTTCTTGAAATAAATATTTGCATCTGAGGGTCTTCATTTAAATCCATGTTGCAATAGGTGATTATCAATATTAATGTACCAATATCTGGGATATTGCTTCAACCCATACAAGATTTTTATCAATTAGATCATCAATGTATAGTATAAGTATCACTATTTTAGAACCAACCTTATTTTTTGCATCTAAGGGTATTCTTTTAAATCCATGCTGCAATAGGTGATTATCAATATTAATGTACCAAGATATGGGAGCTTGCTTCAACCCATACAAGGATTTTATTAATTTACAATTTTTTGCTCTTACCCTTAAAAAACAAAATCTTCAGGTTGAAACATGTACACCTCTTCTTTGAGATCACCATTCAAGAAGGCACCATTCACATCCATCTGAACTGAGTTGACATTGCATACAGGACACAACTGGTTATCATCTTCACATTTGGTGTAAATGTTTCTTCATGATCAATACCTTCTTTTTAAGCATATTCCTTTGCAACAAGTCAAGCATTTTTCTTATCAATTATTCCATTTGCCTTATATTTGATTTTGAATACCCACTTACAGCCTATGGATTTTTTTTATAGCATGCAGATCAACTAGCTTCCATCTATATTTTTTCATAAGAGACTTATGTTCAACTTACATAGCTTCCTTCCATCGAGGAAAGATAAGTGCATCCTTCCATAAAGTAGGTTCTGCATGTTCCATCACTAAAGATATAAAACCCCTATTTCATTCCTACCGTGACATATTTCGAGTACGTGGCCAAGGGGAATTGAGGTTAGGAGGTGCATCAAGTTTTGCGTCGCTCATTGTGCTTGGGGTCACTTTGGAATTCTCCTTTGTTGAGGGGGAGCAATCAATTTAGGATCAACAAAGGTATGAATATCATTTGGAACTTCATAAAATTCCAATTGTACAATAGGAGATGTGTTTGAATAATACAAGCTTTTACTGAGAGGGGGGGGTGAACAGTACAAGACCACTTTTTACTTTTTCTTCCAATTCAATATTATGTTGTGTAAAGATAGTAGTATCAATAGCAGTAACCAAAGCAATGCATAGAAACCATACACAATAAAGACACCACAATTTGTGTGGTTCACCCAATGTGGGCTAATCCACAAAAAAAATATTTTACTACAATTTTCTCAATCAATCTCTTTGGGAATAACTCCCAATTACAATGTGTATGGATATCTGTCCAAAGGAGATGCTGATCCCTTAATATCAAGTTCGTGGATCTCTTCCATAGGAGAACTCTTTCCCCTTCTTCTATGGCTATGTGATATTATAGAAGACTTTGTCTCTCTATTGCACTGACTAGTGGACCTCTCTCCACTTGAAGACTCCTCACTCATATCTGTCTTCAACTGTACTGGCTATTGGATCTCTATCCACTGAGACTCTGTCCTTTGTATTCTATCACCTCCAAAGCTCTATCAATAGGCTCACTAAGAACCTGCTCAATAGGCTCACACAAAACCTACTTAACAAGCTCACATAGAACTTGTCAAATGCTGAATAACAAGCTCACATAGAACTTGTCCAAATATGCTCTAGCAAGCTCACCAAGAACTTGCCCAAATCTGCTCTAGCAAGCTCACCAAGAACTTGCCCAAATTTGCTCTAGAAAGCTCACCAAGAACTTGCCCAAAACTTCTCTAGCAAGCTCACCAAGAACTTGCCCAAAACTGCTCTAGCAAGCTCACCAAGAACTTGCCCAAAACTATCCACAAATATATCCCAACACTGTCCTCAAATATGTCTCAACACTGTCCTAAAATCTATCCCAAAGGCCTTCTCAAAGGCTCAACCAATCATGCTTAATTAGTACTCAAAATGAAATCAACAATGAGTGGCAATCTCAACTCAAATTAACTTCATAGAAACATAAAAAGAATTTTTAGAGACTCAATATGTTCTAATATCACTCTCAACTCAAATCAACCTCAACTTAATTCAAGTCTTATAGAACCATACAGAGAATTGTTAGAGACTCAATATGTTCTAACCTCAATCTCAACTCAACATAGAATTATGGAATAGTTTGTTTTATAAAACTTGAACAATAACTTCACACATCACTTGACTAGGCTTAATCAACTCAACTCAACCAATCATCATAAGGGACAACTCTTTCTCACACAACCCTAGTCCAAGTATGTATCAACCAACTCAAATGTTTCCAACAATGCTCAACCACAAATCTCACATAAAAATGATACTCATGTTCTTTTCTAACTCAAGTTATTTTACAACCAATGGGCTTCAATAACAATGCTTATAAAACAAGGTTTAACCTCAACTCTCAAACTAGAAAACCTTGAAGCATTAAACCAATCACTTTCAAAAAGGAAACCACAATCAATCATTTTCTCTCCAATGATATTTCAGAAATCAACCACCATAAATAGTCAATAGGAGAATATGCCCATACCTTTTATGAAGATGAAAAAACCTCTTTGTAAATCTGCCATAATCACAAAATTCTTTTACCAATCTTCACAAGGGTTAGTAGATCACAAAATAATCAACATTACTCCACTTTTCAATAATCATCACCAAGGCCTTTAATTGCACAACTTCCTTATCTCTCCTAAAACCACTTGTACCATAAAATAAAATAAATTAAAACATTGCATAACATGTTCACTCCCAAAACCACTTATACCATAAAATAAAATAAATCACAATATTACATACCTTGTCATTTCATGAAAGAATTAATCCTCTTGAAAAATAACAAGGCAAACTTCACTTTTGGAACCGCTTTGAAAAATCATAAATATCTCTTTATACACACCTTATTTCTCCTTCTAAATATGTTAGTCAAATAGCCCTCGAAATAAGCTTTCCGACAATATATAATATGCCCACTTTCCAAAATAAATTGAAACCTTTATATATATATATATATATATATATATATATATATATATATATATATATATATATGTATGCCAACCTCCATTAATTGCACATAGGTCGGCCCTCCATTAATTTAAACTTAAACTTTAAAATTTAATATCTTCATCACCGGAGGTCCTTTTTTGATGAAACAAAATTCCACCTTGGATTTTAATAAAATCCCTTTCCACATAAGCCCACCATAGTTTTAAATAAAACCTTTTATTTTGCCTGCCTTAGTTTTCATAAAAACCCTGTAAATAACCATGCTTTCCAAAATATCATAAATTCTTATTTATGAAATATTTTTGCCACCAAAACCAAATGTGATCCATGTGACATCAATGACAACATAAAATACCTCAAATTACCTCAAATGTAAAACAGTGTTTTTTCTAGACTCTTCCAAATTTGTTGTATTCAACTTAGGAATAATTTTTGCATTGAATATCGCATCTCGACTAATATGAATTTTCTTGGTAATAGGGTCAATAAAATGATACCCATTTTATTATTTATCATAACCAATACACTATAGGGGCTTCTCATCTAACTTGCTCCTTTTCTTCTTAGGAATGTGCATGTAGGCTTTTCTAGGAAATATCCTTAGATGAGAAATTGATGGGTTTCTTCTAGTCTAGGCTTCTTCAAGTGTAACTCCTTGAAGGGCTTTGGTTGGTGCTCGATTTAGGAGATACACTGTAGTAGTGATAACTTTGGCCTAATATTTTTACCCAAGATGAGCTCCAATTGGCATACATTGAACTATATCCATGATGGAACTATTTCTCCTTTAAGCAATCATTTTGTTGGGGAGTATAACCTGTTGTAAGATATATTTTTATCCCATGTTGTGTAAGAAACCTTGAGAATTTGTTGAAAGTATATTCCCCCTTGATATGAGCAAAAGATATTGATTGAACATCCTGATTCTTTCTCAACATATTTTTGAATTTACTAAAAATACATGATGGCATCAGATTTCAGCTATAATAAGACCCACATTTTTTGGAGTAATTATAAACAAACAACTAAAAGTATCTCTTTCCACCAAAATTGTTAGGTGTGAGTCTACATATATCAGTGTGTATTAGCTCCAATGATGCTTTAACTTTGGAAGAACTTAATTCAAAAGGTACTCGGTGTTACTTCCTTTCCAAGCAATCTAAGCAAAATGACAATGTTAGTGAGAGGTTGGGTAGGCCTAACCATTTCACATTTACTCATTTGGAGTATCTTGAACTAAGATATCCATACCGCTTATACCATAATGAGGTTTCCTCTTTGGTTGTGGTAGCTAAGGCAACATGAGGTGAATTAAGGAAATCTAAAGCAAACAAGTCATGCTTGTATGAAGCAATTTCAATATGTTTACCATTTTTGGTAATGAAGCAACACTTATTTTCATCAACATTGACATCAACCACCATATTTTTATCCAAGATTTGTGGAACTAACAACAAATTTTTTTTCAATATTGGTACATAAAGTACCTTTTCAATTTGGCACTATCCATCTAGAAGAGTAACTGATACATTGCCTACCCCTTGGACTTGATAGGTTTTATCATTTGCAATTGTCATAGGTTTACCTTATTTGGATTCAAAAGTATCAAACCACTCCTTATCTCCTATCATGTGCTTGCTCACACCTAAATCTATGTACCAAATATTATATATATTTTTAGAATTAGTCCGAGTCAATAGCGCTTTGTGTGGTTTCTCTATGTCTAAATTTGATTCTTCAATAGCAACATGCCCTTTTTGTTCTCTATATTTAGTATGTTGTGTAACAACCCAATTCAACCAACCCTAGAGAGAGTATATATATATATATATATATATATATATATATATATATATATATATTCATAGGTAGGGTTCACAAATATGTTCCCATATTATTTTTATTTTTACACAAGGCATAACCACATTTTGAGATCTTGTCGTTGTAGATGACTCTTAAGTAGACAGGATAGGCCAACATCTCATAGTTCTAGGGTTCACCTTTATATACCTCCTTGGTATAAAGGATGCTTTTAATACCCCCCAATATTTCTTACCCTCTCCTCAAATGTAATACCATTTAACCATAGCATAGGGATTATCCCTTTTTAGTCCTTCAAAAATGGAACACAATTTTCCTAACCCAACATAAGTTTGTCTATGTAGGATTTTTCTAGCATAATGCCTTGAAGCCTAGTTATCACACATTTATGGTAAGTTAACTAGTTCTTTTAGTGCTTAATCACCACACCTCTGTGGTGGGCTAATTAAGGCTATTATCACTTCACATGACAATATGCTTGGCCACTTGATCCTCTCTATTCAAGGTGCCAACACAATATTAACTTGCAAATAAAATTTCTATCAAACCACTCCTTATCTCATACCATATGCTTGCTCACACCTAAATCTATGTACGAAATATTATCTTTTTAATGTCTATATTTAGTATGTTGTGTAACAACCTAATTCAACCAACCCTAGAGAGATTATGTATATATATTATAGGTAGGGTTCACAAAGATATTCCCATATTGTTTTTATTTTTACACAAGGCATATCCACATTTTGAGATCTTGTCGTTGTAGATGACTCTTAAGTAGACAGGATAGACCAACATTTCCTAGTTCTAGGGTTTACCTTTCTATACCTCCTTGGTATAAAATATACTTTTAATACCCCCAACATTTCTTACCCTCTCCCCAAATGTAATACCATTTAACCATAACATAGGGATTATCACTTTTTAGTCCTTCAAAAAGGGAACACCATTTCCCTAACCCTACATAAGTTTGTTTATGTAGGATTGTTCTAACATAATGCCTTGAAGTCTAGTTATCACACCTCTATGGTAAGTTAACTAGTGCCTTTAGTACTTAATCACCACACCTCTGTGGTGGGATAATTAAGGTTTTTATCACTTCGTATGACAATATGCTTGGCCACTTGATCCTCTCTATTCAAGGTGCCAACACAATATTAACTTGCAAATAGAATTCCTAACCTTTGCGATAGGATTTATAGTTCAATTCTCACTGCTTAGGACTTTCCCAAAGCCTCATTGCTTTTAGAAACACTCTGAGTTTCACCTCCCCACAATATTTAGAAAAAAAATTGAACCTAGGATTCTTTCCCTTAAGATTTTAGTCTTAGATCCTTAATCCCAAACCCCTAGAGTATAAGAACTAATTACTCTCTATAAACAAAGATAAGTGTTGCATTAATTATCAATTTAAAACCACATTGATAAGAATGGAAATATAAACACTTATCTAAAATTAACACTAGATTTAACTTTTCTTTATTTAAAATAATGAAAGCATATGTATCAAATATTTTAAAGCATCAATTAATAGATACATTTCCATTGCACATAAATGAAAACTCTTTCTATAATGCTTTCTTTACAATAATATCTCTATATATAACCATCACCATTCTTTGATAAGTTTTATAGCTAAAAACAAATTCTCACATACATTTAGCCTCTTTTACTAAGAGAATCCCATAATGAAACCTATCTAAAAGAGATTGTATATCTTAAAAAATTTACAATATCATTGAAACCAATATGTTTGTATCTTTATTTGGTTAACTTCCTCGATCCAAATGTCGAGTAAATGGAATAAGGGATCAAGACAACTCTTGAGTATGAAAATGCAACTTTAACATGCATCATGCTAGAATTCAACCATGCATATTACCATACAATTTCATACAACATTCTCATGAGAGAAGCCCATACTTCTCCCTAGAATAGAATCTGCTTCTATTCTACTTATTTCAATATAGCTTATTTAAATTTAAAAGAATTACAAACTTTCTTTCCAATAACAATAGCTAGCCAATAATCAATCCTTATTTATCTAAAAACAAGAATATTCCTTTTAAACAATATCTAGCCCACAATCAATCCCTATTTATCTAAAAGTAAGAGCGTTCCTCTTAAAACAACATTTAATAATTCCCAAATTAATAGGTCTTTTAAAACAATAAAAAACCTAGAGTAAAAATTTTCTTTTAGCAAACATTAAATCCTCCAACCCATAAAGCATTGTTCCTCAAAGCTTCTTAAACTATTTTAGCTTATTAGACCTCATCATAGAGTTCATACTATAAGATGAAATCTTAAAGCACTCATTTAAATGTATGATAATAAGGGTTCATTTCTATCTCCAACATTTTCCAAAGTAACTTCCTACTAGATGGCTTTTTACCATACAAGAAATTACCTTTATTAATCCCAAAGATTTACCTTTTAAACCAACCACAATTTTAGTATATGGTTTTCAATAAAACAATTAAACCATTACTTACATTTTTGAACCGAATTTAATGAGTAAAGAAATTTTTTCTCTAAACATAATTGGAAATAAGGGTGTCATCTCTTGGTATTAAAATACAACAACCATAGAGCACATTTAAGCAAAGAAAAGCAAAAATAAAGTTGTCAAATAATAATCCTTTTGCTCCTTAAGAGATACTACAGTGTAAGCTGAGACCAGAGGCAACTAAAAATGTCTTAAACAACCCTTAAGATTTCTGACCAGATTTAGAAAATCCTAAAACACATAGTCACTTCAAAGTTTTATTTACTTCTATGGATTCAAAGCTGTGTATGAAAACTACTCTCTAATATGTTTTCCATCTCAACAAGACATATAACTTTAGTCTCCTTTCTTGATGAGAAATATCAAAATAAAACCACCCTGGCCACTAATATAAAAATAACAATTACAGTGCTTTAAGATATGATACAAGAGACTAATGCAAGTTTATATATAAAGTGAAACACACAGATGATATATAGGTACTCAAGACACAGTCATAGGTATGCCAAAATGACTATTTTACTCTTCCAAGGTTACACTTAAAGCAAATGTTGTTATTTTGAAAACCAAGTTTCCTTTTATTGGCCAAGACTAGGTCTCAGGTGTTTTCCAGAAGGTTGAAACAGGCTCAAGAATCATTGAAATGAAAAATTTATGCTTAAATAAAACAAGGAAACATTGCTTCTAAGCTCTCTCTTAACAGTCCATACAAACAAGAAAATTAATGTTATTTGCTAAGAAAGTGAAGACCCTCTAAGAACAAACATCACTAATACTTGAATTTATGCCAAACATACATTATTTTAAAAGGAGAAAACCAGTGAAACAAGAAAGAAAATATCGAAAAGATAATAGCTCTACCAACAAGTTAATCCACTAGTATCTATCCTTGCTCAATTCTTTCTCTAGTAGCCCTTTTTCAATTTGCCCTTTGTTTTCTTTTTTGATTTTTCCTCCCTTATTCTTCCTAAACCATTCAAGAAGAAGCTTCTGATCATAACGGAATTGCCAACCTCTTCTTTATCTTTGGGGAAGGAGTTTCATAATATTGCAATATTTTATTTATTTTTCATTTCTCATAATTAAAACATTAATAATTCCACATTATTAATTTTTTTCTTATGTTAATGCAAGACTAAAACATTAGCACAAAAATATGATAATTATTTGCACCCTTAATTATGCTATTTTAATATCTAATGTTAATATTGATTATTAACATTGATATTACTTATTTGGGCATCAATAAAACCTCTATATTAATAAACATCCTTTTTTTTTAATAAATCCTTTGTCAAACTCATTTAAGTATTGAACACAAGCATACCAATAAAATTGCTTATCAACCAAATAATTGCATTACACCACATCTTGTTCCTAAGTAGCAGGTATTTTGTTTATGATGACTGTCATGTCATCACCTGACTATTAGGAATTGCTCCCTTGCTCAAGCAACTTCCCAGTCGATGGTTTAAGTACAACATAAATACACAGTTATGAAATGCAACTACATGAGGATATTTAATTACCTTGGAGTTGTTTATGAATAAATCATCTCCATCATTTCCATTTTTTAGGTCTCTCATTTTTTGTGGCTATCCCACATCCATCTACCAGTGAGAGTACCTAGTCCTACAACCATACACATCATCACCAATACCATATTCCAACATAATTAAAACATAAGATGCACTTAACCACTTATCATGCTAATAAAAATTAAGATTAAGAATTGAAACATCACACATCAATACAAAAACTATATCAATGATAAGTTCTACCAAGGAGGGTCGTGACATGTGGTTTATACCGTTCTTTCTTCTTTAGTGATTGATGATTCTTATTACCTTTGTTGGAAGAATTGTATCAACATTGTTTTGTATCATGACCTTTCTCACAAATATGGTAGTATCTATTTTGATTTTGAGGTGTCTTTTATGAGGAGGTTAAGGTGATAAAATCCTTCGATGAAGAACCCTTTTGAAAAAAACCTTGTTTCTTATACCCAAATTTCTTGGAAATGAGTGCACTATTGGACAATTGGTCTCTCAGGTTGGTGGTGACTTCTTCTTGTTGTAATAAATTAACCAACTCTTCAAAAGAGACTTGTCTATTGGAAACTTGGAGGGAAGTGACAAGCACTATAAAAGAATTTGATAAAGCTCCCAAAATAATAAAATTTAAGATCTTATTGTCCATTTTTTCTCCCTGTGAAGCTAGGATTAAAGGTTAATAATGGTTACTTCATTCTCTCTTTCATAAATGGTGGTCAATTTATTCCATGCATCTTTTGAACTTTTGGCTTCACAAATATGTGGTTAAATCTCATCTATAGTAGCAAGTACAATTATCATAAGGCCTTTCACATTTGCATCATTATATATTTATGTTGCCTCATCACCAAATTTTGATCATATGATTCTGCTAGTCACTATGTCCCATAGCTTTTCAACTTGCAATATTGTTTGCATCTTTGTCTTCCATGGTGCACAATTTGAACTTCTTAAGAGCTGAGAGTTTGAAAGATAGGCCTTTGGAATGGACATTGTGAGGGTTCCTTATACCTCCAATGGCCCCTCTTTCTTTATACCACTAGACCTTTATATCTAACCTTATGTTATACTCGCCATTTCTATAATACTCGTTGGTATGTGGAAGAATCTAGTCCTCTCTAAATACGTAAGTCTATGTGAGAGAGACCTTAAGGTACTAGAAGCATAATGATAAGTGGTACATAGGTAGTACTGAAAGAGAATCACTTTGTTTTTGACACCTACTTAGAAAGATATTTGCATGCATGGGGTATAACTTCTCCTAAACACTTTAGATAATTATTTTGTTAAGATTTACATCTAACAACAATAGCAATTACGGTAACGATAGAGTGAAAATAATAAAATGGGCTTTCCTTATTTTTCCTTAACGATTTATAGGGATAGATCCCAGACGTCATTTTTGCAACTATGTTAGGTTCTAAATGTAGTAGCCCAATCATGACAACATTACCTGTAAGTGTGGGCCAAAGGCATTGTAATTATCAAACGTTGCCTTTGTGCAAGTTGCACAAAAATAGGGTAAAAATTTGGGGTCTTTTCTTTTCTTTGTTGCCACAAATTAATGCATTAAACAAGAAATTAAATGCATGCAATCATTTACAATGCCCACAAATTTATTTTTGAAGGTGTTAGTTTCCACCGAAAATGCACCTTTTATAATGCCAATTTTACAATAGTTTTATTTAATTAACTAAGTGAATGTACCCCCTTTAATTTTTTTTTATCTAATTAAGTAAACTAATTAATTGATATAATTAATTAATTAAATAATTAATTGATATAATTAATTAATTAAATAATTAATCAATTAAAAAAATAACTATTTAATTAACTAATTTAAATAAATAAATAAATGCAATAAAAAAATTGTTTTTTTAAAGGGGCTTTTTAGTAAACCTGGTTAGTGCTCCAAGTCATCAATAGCACCAAGAAATTGCCAAAGCGTAAAAGTCCACCCATTAAATGTCTCCTCTAGGTTTCCATGCTAGCCCACGTAGGCTAGCAAATGAATAAATGAGGGTAGAGGCTTTTAAGAAATTTGTTTCTCTTTTCCCATGAATGTGGGATAAATTAATGGAGAAAAAATAAAATGTTTGCCACTCTTTTGCAACTTTGTCAAATATTCACTACCAAAATACAATCGGACTACCTGCAAAATTGAACACCAACATATCACTAGATCTTCTAGGTCATTGCTCCATGAGCAACTTCACTCCAGCCACTGTGACTTGAGCTCCTTCTCCAAGAGCCAAGATCTAACTTAAGCCACTTAGGTGAAGTCCTTGAATTGGTTGGCTATCAACCATGTCTACTTCTCTTAGCCTCTTGACTCAATTTTATCTATTACTGCTCAATTGATGGCTTTACATGACTTTGGTCCTAAGATGATTGATGTAAGCTCTCCTTACACGTTCAACCTTATAAAAAATGAGTACGCAAAAATTTATTGAGGGATGGTGGCAAAAAAAAATATTTGTTCAATGAACTCAGCCTTATCTATGCTAGGGATGCAAAGAATGTCTTATTGATAAGGGATGCAAAGAATTTCCATGTCATTCCCTTTGTCCTCTTCTTCGAGTAAAGCTACAAGATATTCGGGTGCTTCAAAATTAGCATTCACTTTGTAAGGCTGCCTTTGTGAGGACTTCAATTAACCATGGCAAATGTCCTAAGCTAGAATCACATCATTGTCGTCATCTTCTTTTTATCATTATATTGGCCTATATATATTTGATTGCTCACATATATAGTTCTACTCTTGATTAATTGATATTTTGACCTATAATATTATGACTTATTTAAATTGGGTTTCATGATATTTTGAGATAGTAAGGATTAAAAGCCAATAATTGTATTAGAGCTATCACTTAAATCTGTCCATTTTTAATAGTTATTTTTATTAGCCACCATTTAACTCTATCCATTCTTGATAGATTTATATTAGAGTTTGTCCACTTTGAAAGTAGTGAAGACTTGGACTCTATTTTTGAAGGTCTAATTGAGTAGAGATTGAGGGGACAAGGATTAGTCACCCTGATTTGGATGCTAGGGTCTTTCCACTTGGTTCAAGGAAAACTAGTGAATACTAGGACTCAACTAAGATTTACTAAGGGATAACTTAGAAGATAGTTGGATGTGATTCAAATGTAAGTGATTAAGAGAGCCAACTTAGGATAAAGTTGTACATGCGAGGATATTTATAGTCACCCTAATAATGATATTGGGATTTCTAAATAAGAGGAGAGTCCTATTTTTGTTCTTAGGTGTGACCTAAGATATTGGAGAAAGCTTTTTAGACATTAGAGTTAGATTCAAGCAGATTGAGAAGTAGTATAAGCTTCCAATGATAGATAAGTATAGTACTGAGAAGTACAAAGAAGAAGTCTCCAAAGATAAAGTATATAGAGGTATAGTGTATAGTTCTGGTTAATCAGATAACCAAAACAATTAAGGTTAACTAGAAATAATACATATATTTTAGTCTTGGTCTTTGAGTTAGTGAAGTATAGGAAGGCATTCAAGAAGCCATTAAGATAAGAAAGAAAGCTATAAAGAAGTGTTATCAATATAAAAAAAGCTAAGAGCCATCACAATACAATGTTATTTTAAAGCTAAAGAGCACTATTATAAGAGACACCAACAAAATATTGGTCAAGTATTCAAGCATCGTCCTAAGGTCACCAAAGAAAGTAAGGTATTCAAACATTGTCTTTAGTGCCACCAAAAAAAGGATAACTATTCAATCATTGTCCTAAGTGCTAAATGCTAGCAGAGGAAGAATAAATAGAAATTAAGCACTAGCAAAGGAAGAAAATACATAAATTAAGCACTAGTAGAGGAAGAACATACATAAATTAAGCACTAGCAGAGGAAGAATAGATAGAAGATAGGTGCTAAGCACTAGCATAAGAAGAATAGAAAGAAGCTAAGCACTAGTATAAGAAGAACAAATAGAAGCTAAGTACCAGTATAAGAATGAACAAAAGTTAAGCATTAGCAAAATAAGAACATATAATAGTAGAGGAAAGATGTAAGTTTCATCTAAAGCACTGCCAAAAAAAATAAGGTAAGCACCATTCATAGTAAGTTTTGGATATGGAATAGAGCGCCCTCTATAACAACAATCTGAGCACTACCTGATCATTATTTGAAATGCTATTTGGAAAATTACTTGAGTAAGAACTCTTGCAAGATATCACTAGATACACAAGCAGTCATAGAATCATCCACTACTAGGAGATCAACATCTTCATAGAATGTGAAGAGCCTTAGACCAGGAGAGCAACATATTCATTGAACATGAAGAGATAGAGACTATGAGAGCAAAGTCTTCACAGAATGTGAAGAACTAGAGAATAGGAGAGCAATAAAAAACTTACTTCAAAGAAAATAATATAGAACTAGAGATCAAAAGAAAAATGTAACATTCACTTCACAATGAAGAAAATAGAACCATAGATCAGGAGAGCAACGCACCATTTTCTTCACAATAAAGAACATAGAACTAGAGATCAAGAACGCAACATTCACTATTCCAAAGAAAACATCTTTGAGAAGCAACGTATCTAAGAAAATTTAGATACTCAAGGGTTAGGAAAGCAAAATTCTTTAAGACTAACAACTCAAGAGTCGAAGAGAAGCAATCATTTTATTAAGAAGCCAATTTTCATTGCATTCACAAGTAATGGTATTTGAAATGTTCACCGCTAATGTTTAAATTACGGATTACCATGAAAATTAATGTGTGAAATTAATGTTGAGCTAGGCATATTTTTAAAAGGTTATTTAAATATTTAGTTGGAATATTAATATAGTAGACTTCAAAGTCGTTATCACATCCCAACAAGGTTGAATAAGCAAGCATGGAAGATAGGTTGAAAAGGTAAGTTAACAAGGTGGTAAGTAAGTAAGCTATATCACCTTAGTGTAAATTAAAGATCTAAGTTTAGGTACCTTAATTAATTGAAGATATAAGTTAGAAATGAGTGATTTAATTAGTATAAGATTTTTATGATTTAGGAGTTTTAAGGTTTTTATAATTTGATTATTAGAAGGATATATAAGGTTTTCTACTATAGTTTGGAATTAATATTTCAAATTTTAATTTTTGAGTTTTTAATATTAAAGTATGGAGTGAAGGTCTTCTACTTTAAATAGTTTTTAAGGTTTATTTTATTTAATTAGATTTGAATTTATTTGAAGAATTTAAGTTAGAAGACTTATTTTTTCAATTTTTTGAAGTTAATAAAATTTTTCTTTATGTTCTTTAAATTAGACGTTTTTGAAATTTTGCAAATTCAATAGGGAGTTAAAAGATTTACTACATCAAAAATTTAGGAAAATTTTAAATTTTAAATTTCTTATTTGAGTGTTTTTAAACTTGGGAGATATAAGGTTTACTACTTCAAAGGATTTCAAAAATTTAATGAGTTCCATTATGTCAAATAATAAAATTTCTTTTTTTGAATCTCAACTTTTGAAAGGACCATAATTTTGCATCATGGAAGTACAAAATGAAATCAATTCTCATTGTAGAAAAACTATGGGATATAGTAAACGGAAAAAAGAAAAAACCCAATGAGGATGAAAGAGAAATACAAAAATTTGAAGAAAGTGATGCAAAGGCACTCATGTTAATTACATTTGGAATAATTGATGTATGGAATACATTATGCAAAACATTTGAAGGGAGAACAATTCTGAATTTACAATCTCAATTATATTCTTTAAACGATAATAGTGGAGAAAGTATAGAACTTTTTCTTCGAAAAGTAGCAAATATAAAGGCAAAACTATTAACTCTAGGAGAAAAAGTAGAAGATAAATTTCTTGTTCAAGTTACACTAAGGGAACTTCCAAAAAGTTATAAACATTTAGTTACTTCTTTACAAGTTCTAAGCAAGGAGACTACATTTGATGACTTGGTCAATATTATTTAGGAATATGAAGTAGAGAATTTAGTCAAATATGAAATGACTAATAATGCCTTGGTATCTAAAGAAAATATACCAAGTAATATTGCTTCAACATCCATGTATAGATCTAAATGGAATTCAATATTATGTCATATATATATATATATATATATATATATATATATATATATATATATATATATATATATATAAAGTGAAAGGGTCATAGTATAATTTTTTGTAGATATAATCAAGGAAATTAGATGAATATGAATCAAGGGAATCAAATGAATAAGACAGTTCAACAAAGACAATATCAACCTCAATTTGATATAATCCGCAATGACAATATCAATATCTATCTCATTACCAACAACATCAATATCAACCTCAGTATCATTATGGTCACTATAGGTTAGAATGACTACATCAAGAGAAATAAGGCGATAGAATCTAAATTTTTTGAAGTTTGCATAAGGATAGAATTAGGTGCGACATCGCAACATGTCTCAATACCATAATTGCAAAATCCTAGGAATTTCTAAGTCATAGTCATCGAGGATCGAGATACTTAAAAGCAATAAAACATTGTAAAAACGTGACTCATCTCTCCATCATGGTCATGGAGGCTTGGGAAATCTTAAGGTAAAACATTGTAGAGATGTTGTGACATATTTTTATGTCACTGTTGCCAAATATTGAGAGAATCGAAAGTAGTAAAACATCACAAAATTGTGACTTATATCTCCATCACGGTTGTAGAGGCTTGGGAGAGTTTAAGGAAAAAATATGTAGTGAAATCACGATATACCTCCATGCAAGAGAAGGGTATGAACCCACAACATGCCTACAAGTCATAGTCATGAATACCCAGGAGGCCTCAAAGGAAAAATAAGGATACGACATCACGACATGTCTCCATGTTGTAGTCACTAAAGCTCAAAGAGCTCAAAGGATAGAGAAATATCATGATATCATGACTTGTATCTACATCACAGCCATAGATATTTGGAAGTATTGAAGACATAAAATGAAGCGTGACACTTAAACATGCTTTGTTTCTCAACTACAATAGTTTACAAGCAACAAAATATTCAGTGAGGTCTCGATCTACCATGGTCATTACAAATTCATGATGGAAGATTGGTTCAAGAACAAAGAATGAACCAGATTTGAATGCATCCCCACTACTTTACCACATGCAAAAAATATTTGATTTATGGTCATAAGTCACACATGATGTCCTAGTTTAGAGCAGTAATACTACATGGTGTTTTTCCAACCTGGTCGTCCAACATTTTGTTGTAATAATTTTTCAAATAAAAACTCTTTCTGTAAATCAAAATATTGAATCATAGAGAATTTATAAATAAGAGCAATGGCCTCTTGTGTAAGGTTTGGCTCTTAGGTGTTTACAAGTTGTATGTATGGATAACTTTGGAGAGAGCAATACAACTTAGGCTTCTGTTTGGCCTCTAGTTCATCATTGTGTAGAACATATATGTATGAGTGAATGTTTATTTTTGTTATAGTTGGATAAATGTGTATGGCATTAATTCTATTTTTTGGACTTCTACATATACTCATTCTCTAGTTCTAGAATTTACCATTTGCTAGATTAAAAACTGATTAAAGATATTACTCTACATTTTATAAAATTGGTTGGTCTGTTAGGCGATCTGAATGTTTGCTCTATTTCATAATATTTTTATACTACTTTATGTTGCTTCATTTGTACCACTCCAAGTTCTAGCTTTGGTTGCATTTATTTCTTTATGCACCCTTTTCCCCCTCATTGTATATTTTAGCTAAGTTATAACCTTGTAGGAGTCAGCCTTCTCTAGAGATTGACCTTGTTAGGTTCTACAGATTAATCAATAATTCAATGTTTTCCAAGTCTTGGGTGCACAATTTACCTTAGGAATATTTTAGACCAAAAATACCCAACAACAACATTAGGTATAATTTAGAGAAGAAAATAAAAAAGAAAACTTAGTTCAAGAAATTCATGAAATTCAATAATTAGAAGAAACATCTAAAGGAAATGAATTCAAAGCTCTTATAGTAAAAATCTTGATCAATGAAGATGATCATTTTAAAAGAATTCTAAAGATAGTAATGTTGCAAATATTATAGAACATCAAGATATAGGAGGAGAGACTTTAGAAATATGACATGGCAAGATCAAGACTAGAACTGAAAAGAACAGAATAAATAAATTGAAGAAGAATATCAAGAAAGTAAAGAGGAAGAAATCTAAAAGAGATACAATTCAAAAGCAAGTGTTAGCACAAGAACCTAATGGATATCGTGTAGAATCATATACTGAAGACTCAAGCAAAAACCTAAAGGAAATAGATTGAAGATCGAAGACCAAGATTAAATATTGAAGTCTTCAATAACAAAATAATGTAATACAAGTGGATGCTAGAGAATATTACATTATTTGGTACATGCTAATGTACCCCCATGGTACCTTCATGGTACAAATGTAAATATATAATAGATTAGGGTTGAGTCTATAGTTTAGATGAGTGATTTATATTTCCCTTTTATGTAAGTGTCAATGTGTAGGAAATGCACAAGTGTCATGTAAGAGTGCAATATGTAGGAAATGCACAAGTGTCATGTAAGAGTGCAATGTGCAGGAAATGCATACGTGTCATGTAAGTAAGAGTGCAAGTGTGTATTGAGAGAATGTGCACAAGTCTCTTGTATGTAAGTGTATAAATATTTAAATTGAGGATGTGTGCAAGTGTCTTATATTAGGAGTGCATGTAGGATAATAAGAGTCATGTAGAAGTGTGCAAGTGTCATAGATTCAAGTAGCCATGTAAGAAGTGAGTGAAGAGTCTAGTATACAAGTGGCAAGATGACAAGCCAAAGGTCATGGGAGTTATCATATAGAGAGTAATAGTCAATTACATGAATAATCATCTTCTATGTCTATAGTATGGAGATAAAGCTCCATATAATGTATTGGGAAACGGTCTATAAATTATCACCACATAGCAAGCATTGGTAATAAAGCTTGTATACAGATCTTAAGCAATTCATATTGTAAGTATTCTTCATGTTTGTACATGAATGATTTTTGACTATTTTACATTCATATTTGATATTATAAGTGAATGTTATTTTATAATTATATTGGCCTATATATATATTTGATTGCTCACATATATAATTCTACTTTTGATTATTGATATTTTGACCTATAATATTGTGGCTTCTTTATATTGGGACCTATGATATTTTGAGATAGTAAGGCTTAAAATCCAACACTTCCATGAGTTTGAGGAGAGAAAAAGTTAGGTGTATTGAAGAGTCTCATATAAGGTTATATATTGATGATAAATCTCTATGCTATGTAATGGAAAATGTATGAATAATGATTTATGATCAACAAAGCTTCTTATTTTATTCAATATTGGTGTTATTATTGAATGTGTGAGATTATAAGATCCTAGATTATAAACCTATGATATATTTAATCCTATTTGCTAAAGTGGTATCAAAGCTATATTGGTTAGATCCACTTTAGTTTGATCCATCTAGGAAGTAGAGAGCACGGGTTTGAAAGCAAATGATTGGAGAATGTTTGAAGAAATATATTGTAGAAAGAGATTGGAGAATGAGTGGAGAATAGCTAACACCAAAATCTAGTGTGAATTTCGAGAGTAATATTGGAGGAGAGGAAGGATAACATTGAAAGAAGAATTATTGGAGGATGATTATTTGGAGAAGATATTATTAGAGGACGAATATTAGAGCATTGGAAGAGATATTATTGTTGTAGGAGAGAATGATTTCTTGATGGACATTTGATGTGTTGGAGAAGATATTTGGAGTAAAGTATTATTAGAGTTTGTTGGAGATGTTCATGGAGAGAATATTTGATCGATAGATATTCTTGGAGAGAACATTTGCTAGAGAGATTGGAGAGAATGTTTGAATGGTGAGGAGATAATTTGAATTTGATATGGTGAAGAGAAAAAGAGTTAAACAACATGAATTCAGTTAGAGAAACATTTAGTTAGACAAAGTGTCATGACCCTACCCTTGGTAGATCCTCTATTTTGATGGATTTATGTTTTATTAAAATGCTTACGGATGGAATGATTGTCTATATCAGTTTTTATTATGCAAATTACTTGTTTATTATGGAAAATATGAGATGTGGATCGTTTGTGGGATGTAGGATAATTCCATGTTTGGATCTGAGAAATATGCATTTGATATGAGAACATGATGCTCCTAATGAAAAGTGCATTTTTTTAGGAACATGTTTTTTTACGGTGGTAGAAAGAGTAACCACTGAGAAAAGAATACCTTGGGGAAATCATGTGATGGGTAAATTTTCAAAAACTATGGGGAGGAAACATGAAAGAATGCCCATTTTCATGAAGATGCATATCATGAAATTGCTTAGTTGCATTTGTGTGTTATAGTAGTTTCCTATAATGAAATCTCGTAAAGTGAAAGAATAATTGTTGGTTAATAGTTTTCTTATAATGAAATATTATTAAGTAAAATAACAATTGTTGGTTGATATTATTACCTTAGTGGATAATAAGGAAAGAACAACAAAGAAAAAATCATAGTTTTTATTAAAAAATTCTCTTTTTTTGTTTCGGTATGTGCTTTACTCCTAACTATTTTAGAACCCATAGCATTAATTGTAAGAATGTGGAAATATGGTTATGGTGTGTTCATTGGATTCCATATGGAGAAGTGCAATGGAGTGGGTTGTTAAGGAACATTGGAAGTTAATGCACGAGATTTTATATTGGAGTAAGTACACCAAAGGAAATGGAGTAAGGAAAATAATCGATATGCATTGGGAAAAAGGAAGAAGAATTCATTGGATTATGGGGAGGCTTTGAAATATTAGGTTTGGCACAACAAAGACATGAAGACATAGAGTGATTAGTTTTAGTAAGTAAAGAAACAATTGCTTCTTGCTATATTAAAGCTTCAAAATAATTTATGATTTAAAAAATGTGCTTGTGTGAGTTCAATTGTGTTTGAGTTATATCGTTGACATTCCATCATATGAAAGAAAAGATTGTGCTTTATACCTTGTATGCTGATAGAGAACGCATCCCATAGTTACTCTTATTTTATAGGAAAATTTATGTGTTTCGTAAATTTGGCACTACATTACAAATGTATCTAATAAATCCCATTAGTAGGCTCGACTGACCTAGTATCCAGTAGCAGATTTGATATCATCATTGGGCTTTGGTTTCCGTGTTATGGTTGTTGGGAGAAGGAACTAATATTGATGATTGCTGGGTAGTGTTTTAGTGTGAGTTTGGAACAATGGAAGCTTTTTAGTGTATCTTTTATTTTGCTCTTGTCTGTCATTGACATGAATGGTTTGGTAAACTTAGCAGACATGACAAAGATACTTGGTAATTGCTTAGACGTTTGTAAAGAGAATGATTGTCTTCTATTGCATTTAATTATACCTAAAAATCTATGTCTATAAGGAATGTGTATAATGAATGCATGATTTATCATTGTTGTTGATAGTATAGAAGGAGACAATTGAATTAAAACTCGTTCCTTGTGTTTGAATGATTATGTTGGCAATGCTCGATTCTATTTTTGTTGAGAAGTTAGAAATGAAATAAATATTAAAGGTTAGATTGATGTGAATTCCTGAAGAATGGTAATTGCTTAAACTTATAAAAGGAAGAATGATTGTCTTCTATTGTATTTTATTATATATGGAATTCTATTCTTTGAAAGAAATGTGTTTAATGAATGCATTGATTTATCATTGTTGTTGTTAAAATTTAGAGAGATTTATTCATTAATTTGAATTAAAAATTATAGTAAATAATGGTTAGAGTTTGAGACTCAATATGAATGCATGATGATCATTCTTAAAAGAGCTAAGGAGTCATCTGTGATCCCTGATATAAGGTAATATTTTCTCAACTGGTGTTGATGATCTATTTTCAAAGTGTTCTATGGACATTAGTGTAGTTACAGCCACAGGTGCAACTTGAGTTTGTTTCAATGAAGCTCTGTGTAATTAAGTGAGTGTGGGGATGATTTTAGTTGTAGATGGAGTAAAAATATATGAGGAGAAATTGGTTCTCAATGATCATCATATGGAATATGAACTCATTCTATTCAAATGATGGATGGCAGTTGAACTCTGACTACCTTAATGGAATTCTTCTGTAGAGAGAAGCATATCATGAATTAAATCATTTGTATTTACATCTCTAGGGGTTATCTAGTGATGTGATGCCAGTAATATTGACTTGAAAATTTGTATATAGTTTAGATAGTTTTTGAATGATTTTAGAATGATAAACAAGATCCTGCCAGTTGGGTTTAACTTGGCCTCAATGTAAATATGTGCTTATGTTATATTGGTGTTGGTTTATTAACTTAGAGATCAAATTTTGAGCTTTCACGGTGTCTTATGGGACTTACCTGGAATCACATAAAACTAAGCTTAAATAGTTAATTCATTAGGTTAATTCTTTGGAGCTTTATTTACGAGTTTACACTGAGATTATCGATGTATTTTTTTAGATTAAATGTTATAATATTTACCTTATAAATGAATAAGGACAAATGGGTATCTAGCATCTTTGGATGGCATCTATAATCAACGGATATCCACTACTCACTAATTAGATATGAAATGTGGATAAGCTTATTATTTAGATAAAAAGGATATAATGAAAAAAATTCCCAACTCGTTCTCGGGTAACTGATATCACTTTTGAATATAGTTTTGGTAATGGGAACCAGAGGGAGTCCGATTATATATTTTAGATATCGGGTAAGGGATCCTCTTGGGAAAACATTTGTTCAAATTATTGTGGATGATGCTTAGTACTCCTACACTAAATAAATTGGGTAGGGAGTAGGGATTAGCATATCAATGGAACTCTTTCACTAAAAGGCTTGTGAAAAAAAGTAGAAAACTATGTCTATAGATCTCTTACGCTAAAAGACTTGCGTGAAGATAAAAGACAAGTATCCTAGAACTCTTGAACTAAAGGACTTGTGCAAGGGTAAATACTAGGACTTTTCCTTTCAAAAGAGCGAAAGGAGAACCAACTATATTATTAGGAATTAAAAGTAGTTGGAGTGGAAGATAATTGCACCAATGCTTCTCACAAATGGACATGTGGAGAAGTAGGGATGGTTGCATATTTAGGCTTAGTTGTAACTCTTAGATGAGGGTCATGAGTTATTCAACTCTAGAAAAGGATTACTAGAGACTAGGTCTATCTTTCATTGGAATGAGAACTTAGTCAACCCTTATGGAGTTTATAGTAAATAAATAAATAAATAAGGGGCTAAAGTAGAGTAAACTAGGTTTAAAGGAATTTTGGGTCATGACATTTGGTATCAGAACATGGTTCATAGTGGAATTGGATCACTGTGCAAGAATTAGTTTTCAGTGTGAGATAGAAAACATATTAGACATTAGTAATTCAAAAAAACTAATAGAAGCAAATTTACCCAAAATGACTAGGATGTATTGGGTAAACAATTATTATTAGGAAGAGAAGTTTGAAGGGCCAAATGCTAATGAATTTCTATGATCTCTTCTGTGAGTGGCCAGGGACAATGCCATTGAAAAGAAGAAGAGGAGGTGTTGCTCCAATAACAAGGCAAATACGATGAACCAATGCAAAGAATAGAGCACCTGATGATGGTTCAAAAAATCCCAATGAGGGAGAGAATATTATTGAAATAGTGGCTCTACTTCATGAGTAGGTGGAAGCCCAAAAATAGTTGTTGGATGTTATGCTAAGTTGAGAAATATAATTTGGTAACCCGATAGGGGAATAGGCAAATGAACCTCTTACAGAGGCATAATTGGCAAGATTTTGACTGGAGGCTGAGCTGGGTAAGGAGATGAAATATCTAAAATATTCTAAGGCCAAGGCTTGGTTGAAGGAGATAGAGACATATTGTAATATGAAGAACTTCTCCTCAGGAACTCGAACATTGTATGCTACATTACATTTACAAGGAGATGGTCTAGCTTGGTGGGAAACCCTTAGTGAAGAGCAAAAGCTAGCGGCTATAGTTGAATTAAAATGAGAAGAGTTTGTAAAAGCTTTCAAATAAGTTTTTCTCACGAAATATGTTTATTCCCAAAAATTTGACTAATTCACTAAACTTCGTTAGAGAATTGGAACAATGGAGAGTAATTATTAGAAATTTGTTAAGTTGGTGAAGTATGTGCCCACTTACACTGAGAAAATGAAGGTACACAAGTTCATACTTGGTGTAGACCCTAGAATAGGAAAAGAAGTGGACATGAGAGAACCTGAGACATTGCAAAAGGCCTATGAGTTAGCAAAGAAAGTTGAAGCATATCTCAAACCTTACTTTGATGATGAGGGGTTAGACAATCAAGGCAAAGAGGTACTAAGGAAGAGTAACAATTTAGGTTTCATGAAGTGGGATCATGAGTAATAAATTAGAAGTGTTATAGGACAGGATGAGAAAGAAGATAGGAAATAAGGAAAATTCAAAAGAAAGTTCTAAGGAAAGAATCGTCGATGCTATAATCAGGGAAATAGTGGCAATAGAACACCACAAAGATAGACTAACTTGCCAAAAGAAGGAGTAGCAAGGGAGCCAAGATGAAAATAACATCTAGGGCCAATAGAAGGATGTTGCATATGTAAGGGATCATATTATGCCACCAACTATCCACTAAAAACAAGTATGGGTTTTAAAGGAAAGGAACCGATGTACAAGAAAATTGTGATATTCTCACAATGACACTAAGAGGGGGGTGAATCAGTGTAGCTATTTAAATTCAGATCTACAACTCTTTAAAACTTAAGCAGGGAGAACTTAAAAATAGATAAAGCAATTAAACAAGAGAGCATTCCACAACACACGATTTAACGAGGTTCACCGGTTTTGGCTACTCCTCAAAAATTAGACTGCTTGGACTCCCATCCAAATCCAGCCTTTGCAAAGCACCAACTTTACAAACAATTTTCCAGCACCCACTGGAAGGAGCACCAACCCCTTATTTATATGCAACAACAGAAAGGAGCACCAACCCCTAATGCCAAGCACCAACTTGGACTTCAGTTCTGAACTATTTTAATGACATAAAAATGCCTTCTCTTCTACAAGACCCTCACTGGTCTAATGCCTTTTAACAAGAACTGCATATACTTACAGCTCTGTTATATTTTTCTCTTTCAGCTCTGCTATTCTCTCTTACAACCCTCTCTTGTATATTTTAGCACTATTTCCCCTTATTTTCATAGACTCCTTTTCCTTTTATTCGGCAATACACAACACTCATGCCTCGTGTAGAGCTCAACCCTAACCCTAACTTACTATACATGAAAACATTCTTTTGGCTCTACTTACTTTGATAGCCTTAAATGCTTACTTACGGCCTCGACAGCCTTATCTACCCACTTTACGGCTTTGACAGCCTTTTCTGTGCTCTGACAGTGTATCCGCTATTTTGATAGATTTATCTTCTCATTAATAGCTCTCTGAAAGCCTTCTCTACTCATTTCGGCTCTGACAACCTTTTTTGTTCTCTTATAGCTCTAACAGTAGAACCACCGCTCTGACAGCCTTTTTGTCTTCTTCTCGACCTGCATGCGTGAAAACACATGTCATGATATCGTGACACTTTTTGCCTTCGTACACTCTACTTGGCTTGCACCAGTGAAAACATGACATGTCATAAAATCGTGACACTTTTTGCTTCCTTGCACTCTTCTCGGCATGCACTAGTGAAAACATGACATGTCACGAAATCGTGACACTTTTCGCTTCCTTGCACTCTTCTCGGCATGCACTAGCGAAAACATGACATGTCATGAAATCGTGACACTTTTGCTTCCTTGCACTCTTCTCTGCTTGCACTAGCAAAAACATGACATGTCACGAAATCGTGACACTTTTGCTTCCTTGTCTCTTTTCTCCTTGCACAGAAAATAGAACATGTCACGAAATCGTGACACTTTTTGCCTTGCTCTTCTCTCTCTTGCCCATGAAAATGGAACATGTCATGAAATCGTGACACTTTTTGCCTCCTTACTCTTCTCTCAAAAACATGTCACGAAATCGTGACACTTTTCTTTGTCTTCCTCTCTTGCAAATAATGTCACAAAATCGTGACACTTTTGTCTCCTTGAGCTCTTTCTCTCAAACATGTCATGAAATCGTGACACTTTTTCGTCCGTACCATCCTTCTTGCAAATTGTCATGAAATCGTGACACTTTTCCTTGCGAGCTCTTTCTCTTGAACCTGTCGTGAAATCGTGACACTTTTTTGTCCGTACCATCCTTCTTGCAAATTGTCATGAAATCGTGACACTTTTCTTTGCAAGCTCTTTCTCTCAGAACATGTCATGAAATCGTGACAGTTTTCTTTGCTTGCGCCTTCTCTCCAACATGTCATGAAATCATGACAGTTTTCTTTGCCTGCGCCTTCTCTCCAAACATGTCATGAAATCGTGATAGTTTTTTTGCTTCTTCAACATGTCACGAAATCGTGACAGTTTTTCTTGCTTCTCTCTTCCAACATGTCATGAAATCATGATAGTTTTTCTTGCGCTTTCTCTCTCTTCCAACATGTCACGAAATCATGATAGTTTTCCTTTTCTCTCTCTCATATGTCATGAAATCGTGATAGTTTTCTGCTTTTCTCTCTCCTTGATATGTCGTGATATCATGACAGTTTTCGATTTTCTCTCCTGATATGTCAGATATCGTGACGTTTTCAATTTTCTCTCTCCTGATATGTCAAATCGAAAACATGTCGCGATATCGCGACAGTTTTCTTACTTGTCTTTTTCTTTGATCTTTTGAATCTGGGCCACTTCTGTCTTCTTGGAAATTCATTGTACATGCTCTGTATGACCTCTGAACTCCTATCCACTGCATCATCAATTGATCTATCTGTCTATGTTGACAACAATGACAATACTTTTTGCACCTTGCTCAACAATCTCCCCCTTTGGAATTGTTGGCAACACATGTGCAATTTCTGTAATTCTTCTCCCCCTTTGACAATAATACCAAAGGGCTGCTGCAGACTCCCCCTGAGTCCATGCACAACATTCTCAGGCACACAATATTACAGTTAGCAAAAATTACAAACATGAGCAAACAGATAATCAAATATATAAATGCTCCCCCTGAGAATGTGTTCCCGATAGCTAGTCAGTTCTTGGGTAGTGTGACCACTCCCAACTTACTGTGAAGGTATTCAAAAACTTCCTTGGGCAACGGTTTAGTGAAGATATCCGCTACTTGCTCTGTAGTTGGAACAAAATCCAATTTAACCTCACCTTCTGCAACTTTATCCTTCAAAAAGTGATACCGGATTGCAATATGTTTGGTGCGAGAATGCATAACCGGATTCTTTGAGATGTTAATAGCACTGGTATTATCACATTTAACTAAAATTGGCTCTTTGAAGTTAATACCAAGATCTTTCAGGGTTTGTCTCATCCATAAAATCTGTGTACAACATGTTGTTGCTGCAATGTATTCTACCTCTCTTGTGGATAGAGAGACTGATTCTTGTTTCTTGTTGTGCCATGCTACCAACCTTGTCTCCAAGATAGAATGCACCTCCATTGGTACTCTTTCTGTCATCTATACATCCTGCCCAATCTGCATCGGAATATGCAATAAGAGTGAAGTCCTTACCTTTTGGGTACCATAACCCATACTCCATAGTACCCTTGAGGTACCTAAAAATCCTCTTCACAGCTGTCACATGAGTCTCTTTGGGACTAGCCTAAAATCTTGCTACCATGCATACTGCTTGTAAGATATCTGGTCTGGTAGCTGTCAAATACAATAGGCTTCCAATCATAGATCTGTACATGGTTTGATCTACATCTGGAGATTTGTCATCCTTGCTCAACTTGCAACTTGTTGTCATGGGAGTGCTAACAGGTTTACAATCCTCCATTGTGAACTTTTTCAGCATTTCTTTCACATATTTAACTTGAGAAATAAAAATGCCCTTTTCATTTTGGTTAACTTGCAATCAGGAAATATGAAAGTTCACCAATCATAGACATTTCAAATTCTTTCTGCATTTTATTTGCTATGTCTCTACATGACTCATCATTCTTCTCTGCCAAAAATTATATCATCTACATAAAAAACAAGGACAATAAGATGGCCATTGTCTATTTTGACATACAAGTTACTATCCACCATACCTTTCTTGAACCCTTGTTCGAGTGAGATAGTTGTCTAGTCTTGCATACCATGCTCTAGGTGCCTGTTTCAAGCCATACAAAGCTTTCTTCAACTTGCAAACAAAGTTGGGATTATCACCGAGTTGAAAACCATCTGGCTGCTCAATATAAACTTCTTCTTCAAGATTTCCATTCAGAAATGCTGATTTCACGTCCATCTGATAAACTTTGAAATTCCTGTGGATTGCTAAAGCCGAAACATTTGATTGCCTCGAGTCTAGCCATTGGTGCAAAAGTTTCCTCAAAATCAATACCTTCAACTTGAGCATAGCCTTTACAGACCAATCTTGCTTTATTCCTTACAACTTGTCCGTCTTCATTCAATTTGTTTTGAAAAATCCATTTAGTACCGATTATGTTTTTATTTGCAGGCCTTGGTACTAACTCCCAGGTTTTGTTTTTCTCAATCTGATCTAGTTCTTCGTTTATTGCCTTCATCCAACTTTCATCTGTGCTTGCTTCAGCAATATTTTTGGGCTCAATGCTGGATAATAGGGAGTAGTTACTTACTACTCTTCTTCTTGTCTTAACACCAACTGTGGGGTCCCCAATAATTTGCTCTCTGGGATGATTTTTCTGCCAGCTTCCTGTTTTGAATTTATTGTTTTCTTCTACTTCTGAATCAATACTTAAATCATCTGGGTCAATTTTTTGATTCTCTTCTGTTTCCTTTTCTTCATCTCCTTCAATAACTTCTTCATAAATAGGGTAGTTTTCTTCATAGCTGACTGCTCGTTTCCTATCTTCATCAAATTTAACATCGACATTGTCTACAATTTTCTTTAGCCTTTTGTTGTAGCATTTGTAAGCTTTGCTTTTTGATGAATAGCCAACAAAAATACCTTCATCAGCTCTATCTTCAAACTTACCAAGATTATCTTCAGTTCTTTTGATGTAACACTTGTTGCCAAAGACTTTGAAGTATTTTGTTGTTGCCTTCTTGCCGAACCATAGCTCATAAGGGGTTTTGCTTTCATGCGTCCTCAACATGCACCTATTTTGGATATAAACTGTAGTATGGACTGCCTCTTTCCAAAATCTGTCTGCAATTTTGCTCTCAATCAACATCGTCCGTGCCATTTCCTGCATAGTTCTGTTCTTTCTTTCTACAACACCATTCTACTGAGGTGTCCTTGCTGTTGAAAACTGTCTTCTGATCCCATATTTTTGACAGTATTCTGCAAACTCCTCTGAGATGAACTCTCCTCCTCTATCTGATCTTAAGCATTTGATCCTCTTTCCTGTTTCATTCTCAACTTGGTTTTTGAAAGTCTTGAACATTTCAAAAGCTTCAGATTTTTGCTTCAAAAAGAATATCCAGGTCATTCTGGAATAGTCATCTATGCACAACATAAAGTATTTGTCACCATTTATACTTTGTGTTCTCATGGGTCCACATAAATCAGTATGTATTAGTTCTAAAGGTTTGTTGGTAAAGTACTCCTTTGATTTAAATGTGGCTCTAGTTTGCTTCCCCTTTTGGCATGAAGCACAAATACTATTTAGTGGTTTGCCAATGGAGGGTATATCTCTTACTGCCCTTTTTGAGCTTATTTTTACCAAATTGTCAAAGCTGATATGACCGAGCCTCTTGTGCCACAACCAATTTTCATCTTCCTGTCCAATCAAGCATGCTCCTTCTAAAGTCTCTGAGAGAGTATACAGGTTTCTAGAAGTCCTTGATCTAGTAGCAATCAACTTCCCATTGTTAGCTTTTCTCACTTCACAACCCTGCTTCTTAAAAATTACTTCATGACCTCTATCACAGATTTGACTTACGTTGAGCAAGTTATGCTTCAGACCAATCACAAACAAGACTTCTTTTGATTTGATCTTTCCGTCACTGATCTTGACTGATCCTTTGCCAACTATCTTTGCTCCATCATTATTTCCAAATTTCACAGAACCACCTTCGTAATTCTGTAACTTCTCAAATTTTTGCTTGTCACCTGTCATGTGACTGGAGCATCCACTATCAAGTATCCATGGTGCAGATTTGTTCTGTGCTTTAAAAGTAGTCTGAACAATCAAAGATTCCTTTTCTTCCTGGAGTTTCTCCTTTTCTTTCTGGAGTTTCTCCTTTTCTTTCCATTCTGGTTTGATAGCAGTTTTGGCTACTTGTTTTGCCTTTCCCCTTTCATTAGCTTGTGCCTATTTTTCAAGAAATTTTTTGTTTTGTTTCAATCCATTTGGTTGAGATTTTCTACCCTGATATTTATTTGCTTGCAAAAGTGCTTCTACAGTTTCTTGTAATGTGTCAAAAATTATGACAGTTATAACATTCTACTGCATAATCCATCAATGAAGAAAAGACATTTCTATTGGTGAAATTCCTTTGTGCTACATTATAACTGCAATCTGAAATCTTATGACCATAAGCATTGCATTTAAAACAATAACCAGAAAAGGAATGATTAAACCTGGGTGAAGGTCTTTGCCATTTTGAAGTAGGAGCCATGAATCTTCTCCTTCTTGGATGTGTGACTTTTGTGAATCCATCTTTGTCGGTACTCCTCTTGAGTCTGGCATTATTGCTTTCTTTGGCATGATTTGTTTTTCTTGATCAACCCTGATCTTATCTTCTTTCTTTATGGGTTCTACATTTATGGCCTTTGATCCCTTTGATGATTCTCCTTCATCGAAGCCCAAACCAAATTTGATGCCTGAAGGCCTTTGGTTATTTATAATTTTATCCAACTTTATAGAACTTTCTTCAAACTTATGATAACAACTCAATTTCTGATTCATCTCCTCTAGCTGCATCCTTAACCTAACAATGTCTTCTTCTAGCTTGTTGCACTCATCTATTTTTATGGTTAATTGTACTTCGAGAACTTCAGACATTTTCTTAAATTCATCTGTCTGTACTTTCAAGCTGTTTATTATTTCATTGGCATCCTCAAGCTTTCTTGAAACCTTTTTATTCTTTTTCCTTTCTGTGCTCAGCTCTTTAAGTGCAGCAACCAACTCACCTTCCAGATATACTTCAGCCTCATCCTCAGGTTTTTCATTACATTCCTATTTTTCCTCTGTTTTTCTTTCTTCAAATGCCATGAACAGAGCTTCACCTGCTTCTTCTTCAGAATCCTCACCGGAGCAGTCTTCAGAAGAGCTGACATTCTTGGATATGAAACTTTTCTTCTTGAAGTTGCTTTTTCTAAAATGTGGTTTCTTCTTCCAGTCACTTCTTTCTTGGTGTGACCCTTCATCATTTTTGTTTTTCTCATTCATTGGACATTTAGCTGCAAAGTGCCCGATGCCTCCACAGTTGAAGCACTTAAACGGTAACTTTCCTCTGTACTTTCCTTTTCCCTTTATTAGTTTCCTAACAAAGTTTGCTTCTGTTTCATCTGAAGACTCTTCTTCCTCAGATTCTTGTTTAGCTTTTATATTTTTGTGTGCTTTAAAAGCAGCTTCTCTGTCTGAGGGCTTAGTTTGTCCTATTCTCATTTCGTATGCAGTTAAAGAACCATGCATTTCATCCATGCTAAAAGTATTTAGATCTTTAGCTTCTTCTATAGCAAAAACTTTAGAATCAAATCTTTTGTGAAGAGTTCTTAGTACCTTTTTCATGATGACCGCATCTTCCATTTCCTCGTCGAGTCCTCTAATCGCATTAATGATTCCATTGACTCTCAGCATATAGGCCTCTATGTTCTCATCGTCATTCATTTTTAATGCTTCGAACTGAGCTCGATGCGTTTGTAGCTTGGCTTCCTTGATCTTGTCGTCTCCTTCATGAATGCTCTACAGTTTGTCCCACATGTCTTTTGCCATTTTACAGCTCATGATCCTTATCAGTTCACTTGTCTACTAACCCACACATTATAGCATTCTTTGCTTTAGAGTTATTCTCAAACTTTTTCTTCTCAGCAACATCTGTTGGAGGAGTAGAGGGTATTGTGTATCCATTGTCTACTGACTCCCAAATGTCATATCCCAAAGCACACAGATATGTCTGCATCCTGAGTCTCCAGAAAGAGTAATTAGTTCCATCGAACAAAGGAGCTTTGTTGGATGAAAATCCTTCACCATCGGCCATTGTGTTTCTTCCAAGATCACCTTAGCTGATTGAGCTTGTTCAGGAACCTTGCTCTGATACCAATTGATATTCTCACAATGACACTGAGAGGGGGGTGAATCAGTGTAGCTATTTAAATTCAGATCTACAACTCTTTAAAACTTAAGCAAGGAGAACTTAAAAATAGATAAAGCAATTAAACAAGAGAGCATTCCACAACACACGATTTAACGAGGTTCACCAGTTTTGGCTACTCCTCAAAAATTAGACTACTTGGACTCCCATCCAAATCCAGCCTTTGCAAAGCACCAACTTTACAAACAATTTACTAGCACCCACAAGAAGGAGCACCAACCCCTTATTTATCTGCACCAACAGAAAGGAGCACCAACCCCTAATGCCAAGCACCAACTTGGACTTCAGTTCTGAACTATTTCAATGACATAAAAATGCCTTCTCTTCTACAAGACCCTCACTGGTCTAATGCCCTTTAACAAGAACTGCATATACTTACAGCTCTGTTATAATTTTCTCTTTTAGCTCTTCTATTCTCTCTTACAACCCTCTCTTCTGTATCTTTTTCAGCACTATTCCTTCTTTTCATAGCTCCTTTTTCCTTTTATTTGGCAATACACAACACTCATGCCTCGTGTAGAGCTCAACCCTAACCCTAACTTACTATACATGAAAACATTCTTTCGGCTCTGCTTACTATGCTTTTGATAGCCTTAAATGCTTACTTACGGCTCTGACAGCCTTATCTGCCCACTTTATGGCTCTGACAGCCTTTTTTGTGCTCTAACAGTGTATCCGTCGTTCTGACAGATTTATCTTCTCATTTATGACTCTAAGCCTTCTCTGCTCATTTTGGCTCTGACAGCCTTTTCTGTTCTCTTACAGCTCTGACAGTAGAACCGTCGCTCTGATAGCCTTTTTGTCTTCTTCTCGGCCTGCATGCATGAAAACACAACATGTCATGATATCGTGACACTTTTCACTTTCGTACACTCTACTTGGCTTGCACCAGTGAAAACATGACATGTCATGAAATCGTGACACTTTTTGCTTCCTTGCACTCTTCTCGGCATGCACTAGTGAAAACATGACATGTCATGAAATCGTGACACTTTTGCTTTCTGCACTCTTCTCAGCATGCATCTAGGAAAACATGACATGTCACGAAATCGTGACACTTTTCGCTTCCTTGCACTCTTCTCGCTTGCACCGTGAAAACATGACATGTCACGAAATCGTGACACTTTTGCTGCCTTGTACTTTTCTCTGCCTTGCACCGAAAAATAGAACATGTCACGAAATCGTGACACTTTCGCTGCCTTGCTCTTCTCTCTTTGCCCGTGAAAATGGAACATGTCATGAAATCGTGACACTTTCGCCTCCTTACTCTGTCTCTCAAACATGTCATGAAATCGTGACACTTTTCTCCTCTTCCTTCTTGCAAATATGTCACGAAATCGTGACACTTTTCCTTACAAGCTCTTTCTCTCGAACATGTCATGAAATCGTGACACTTTTTCGTCCGTACTCTCGCTCTTGCAAATTGTCGTGAAATCGTGACACTTTTCCTTGCAAGCTCTTTCTCTTGAACATGTCGTGAAATCGTGACACTTTTTTGTCCTTACCATCCTTCTTGCAAATTGTCATGAAATCGTGACACTTTTCTTTGCAAGCTCTTTCTCTCGAACATGTCAGAAAATCGTGACAGTTTTCTTGCTTCGCCTTCTCTCAACATGTCATGAAATCATGACACTTTTTTTTTTGCCCTTCTCTCGAACATGTCAGAAATCGTGATAGTTTTCTTGCTCTTCTTTCGAACATGTCATGAAATCGTGATAGTTTTCTTCTGCCTTCTCTTCAACATGTCTGAAATGAGTTTTCTTCCTTCTTTCACGAAATCATGACAGTTTTCTTTGCCTTCTTTGCTTCCAACATGTCACGAAATCGTGACAGTTTTTCTTGCGCTTTCTCTCTCTTCCAACATGTCACGAAATCGTGACAGTTTTCCCTTGCATTTTCTCTCTCCTCCGATATGTCGCGAAATCACGACAGTTTTCCAGCATTTTCTCTCTCCTTCGATATGTCACGAAATCATGACGTTTTCTTTTCTCTCTCCTATGTAAATCTTTCCTTTTCTCTCTCCTTCGATATGTAGCGAAATCACGACAGAAAACATGTCGCGATATCGCGACAGTTTTCTTACTTGTCTTTTTCTTTGATCCTTTGAATCTGGGCCACTTCTGTCTTCTTGGAAATTCATTGTACATGCTCTGACTGACCTCTAAACTCCTGTCCACTGCATCATCAATTGATCTATCTGTCTGTGTTGACAACAATGACAATACTGTTTCTGCACCTTGCTCAACAAATTGTACCTAACAAACCAACACATCAAATTTATGCAACAATAGGAAACCAAAATCTGGATGGTCAGGCTACCCCACTAGTGATAAAAGGTAAGATCTTTGGTAAAAGTGTTAAAATATTATTTGATAGTGGAGCTACATACAACTTTATTTCCACTAATTTAGTTAGAGATATAACAGAAAGGCCAATAATCTTGGAACATGGGTGGAAGGTTGAGTATGGTTCAAGATAAACCTACTCTATGAACCAGTGTTATCCTATGGCAGAAATTACCTTACCTAGTGGAATAACCTTAGGATGTTTATATGTTGCACCATTGCATGCCTTTGATGTAGTATTGGGAATGGATTGGCTACAAGAGCATAAAGCAGTGATTAATTTTTAGGATCGATGGGTTGAATACTCAGATGATGATGGGCTTGTTTGTAGAGTGAATATCCTAAAAGGAACTTTCCAACCTCAAATCCTTTTGGCTATGCAACTCAAGAGAGCCATCAGAAAAATAGGAATGGTATATATTGTTAAGTTAAATGAGATAGAGGAAGGGAAGAAGGAAGAGGTGTTTGGGAAACACCCTATTCTTCAACAGTTTAAGGATGTATTTCTGGAAGATTTACCCGGATTACCACCTAAAATGGAATTTGACTTCTCTATCGAACTTGAACTTGGAATAGAGCCTATCCATAGGGCTCCTTATAGAATGAACTCCATAGAAATGCAAGAACTAAAAGTACAACTTCAAGGATTGTTGGAAAAAGGACTAATTAGACCAAGTGTGTCACCATGGGGTGCACTAGTGTTGTTTGTAAAGAAAAAGGATGGATCTTTAAGATTATGTATTGACTATCGGATGTTAAATAAGGTAATTGTTAAAAATAGATATCCTTTACCTAGAATCAAAGATCTCTTCGATCAACTCAAGGATACCTCAATATTTTCAAAGATTAATTTGAAGTCAATATATCACCAATTGAGAATTCGAGAGGAAGATACTCATAAGAAAACTTTTAAAACTTGATATGGAAATTATGAGTTTATTATCTTGCCTTTTGGGTTGATGAATGCTCCAATGACATTTATGAATCTGATGAATAATATCTTTAGAAAGTACTTGGATAGATTTGTTCTGGTGTTTTTGGATGACATTTTGATATATTCTTAAAACAAGGAGGAGCATGATAAACACCTCAGATTAGTGTTGGAGTTGCTAAGGGAAAAGTAATTGTATGGGAATTTATCCAAGTGTGAGTTTTATGTGTTAGAGGTGCAATATTTAGGGCGCATTATTTTAGCTGAGGGAATCACTATAGATCCTAAGAAAATAGAAGCCATCTTGAATTGGTCGATCACCAATGAATGTAACTGAGGTTCGAATTTTCATGGGCTTAATTGGGTACTATAGGTGATATGTGAAGGACTACACCAAGATCACCTCACCGATAACCAACCTTCAAAGGAAAGGGAAGGAATTCAAGTGGATAGATAAATGTGAAACTACCTTTGATTTACTTAAGCAGAAGCTTACTACACCTCCTATACTAAAAATACCTGATCCATAAGGAAGTTTTTTTATGTGTATAGATGCATCGCTAGAAGGACTGGGAGGAGTGCTCTCACAAGAAGAAGTGGTGGTCGCCTATGGATCAAGGAAGCTGAAAAAGCATGAGGTTAATTATGCAACTCATGATTTAGAGTTAGAAGCTATAGTTTTTCTCTCAAGAGTTGGCAACATTATCTAGTTGGTAGACCCTTTGAGCTTAAGATGGATCATTAGAGTCTTCAATACATGTTCACCCAACCCTTTCTCAATGCTATAAAGAGAATATAGATGGAATTTCTCATATAATATGATTTTAGCATTGAATACATTAAGGGAAAGGAGAATAATATCCCATATGCTTTGAGTATAAGGAAACTCATTGCAGTCTAATCTCATATTCATGTTGACTTGATGGAACAAGTCAAGGTAATGCAAATTCAGGATACTTACTGTAATCAAATCTAAGAAAATATGGAAAGGAAACCAGATGAAAACAAATATTTTAGCATCAAGGATGGTTTTCTATGTTTTAAGGATAGGGTAATAATTCCTAGAAGTGGAGATCTAAGGAATATGATCATGAATGAAGCTCATAGATCCCCCTACTTTGCTCATCCAGGAGGAGCAAAAATGAGAGAGAATATGAAAAATATATTCTTTTGGCTAGGAATGAAGAGAGATATAATTGAATTTGTCGCTCAATGCCTCAAGTTCCAAAAGGTTAAAGTATAACATAGACATCCTGTTGGTTTTTTATACCCACATGATGTGCCTATACAAAAATGGCAAGTAATTTCAATGGATTTCATAGTAGGGCTTCCTAATACCAAGTTCCAACATGATGCGATCCTAGTAGTGGTCGATAGACTGACCAAGATTGCGCACTTTATACCCAGGAGCACCAAGGATGATGTCATGATTGTGGCTAATAGATTTTCCAAAGAAATATTTTGGCTTCATGGATTTCTAGAGGTAATTATATTAGATAGGGACTTGAGATTCACATCTAAGTTTTGGCAAGCCTTACATTGAGCCATTGGCACTAGGTTGAACATCAGTTCAACTTATCACCCAAAAACTGATGGACAAACTAAAAGGGTGAATCAAGTGTTAGAGGATATGCTTTACATGTACTGTATGGATCAAAAAACCCATTGGGAGGAGTACTTGCATCTAGTGGAATTTACCTACAATAATGGTCATCATTCGATATTAGGCATGGCACCATTCGAAGCTTTGTATGGCAGAAGGTGTAGGACACCATTGTCTTGGGACAATCCAGAAGATCAAATTGTGCTTGGACTAGACATGGTCAAATAAATGGAGCAATAGTTAAGGGTAATCAGAGAAAGATTAAAGGAAGCTACAAATCATCAGAAAAGTTATGCCAATCTTAAGAGATCACCCAACGAGTTTTTTGTTGGTGATAGAGTATTCTTGAGGGTGAGACCAAAGAAGAGTGCTATCAAGTCCACAAAGCTTGATCCTTGTTTTGTAGGACCCTTTGAAATCATAGAAAATATCAGTCCTATGGCATACCGACTTGCCTTACCACCTAATCTATCCAAGATTCATAGCACCTTTCATGTTTCCTTGCTTAAGAAGTATGTTTCTAACCCTGAGCATGTGTGGAATTTTTCTAATTTGCATATGGTGAACCCCGAGGCTATAGAGGTTCAACCAGTAAATATCCTTGAATTTCGATCCAAATAAATGAGGAAAGAGAACCTTGGAGTAATGCAAGGTCCAATGGGATCATTATTCTGAAAGAAATGCTACTTGGGAGAAAGTAGCAGACATGCAAAAATATTTTCCATTTTTGTTTGAGGATGCATTGTAAATATTTGTTTAATGTTTATGCTATGATGACACATAGAGGACTGTGTTAAGCCTAAGGGGGAGAGGATGTCATGACCCTACCCTTGGAAGACCTTCTATTTTGATGGATTTATGTTTTGTTATATTGCTTATGGATGGAATGACTGTCTATATCAGTTTTATTATGCAAATTACTTGTTTCTTATGGAAAATATGAGATGTGGATCCTTTGTGGGATGTAGGATAATTCCATGTTTGGATCTAAGAAACATGCATTTGATGTGAGAACATGATGCTGCTAATGAAAAGTGTATTTTTGCAAGAACATGTTTCTTTACGGTGGTAGAAAGAGTAACCACTGAGAAAAGAATACCTTGGGGAAATGATGTGATGGGTAAATTATCAAAAATTATGGGGAGGCAACACAAAAGAATACCCCTTTTCATGAAGATGCATATCATGAAATTTCTTAGTTGCATTTGTGTGTTATAGTAGTTTCTTATAATGAAATCTCATAAGGTGAAAGAACAATTGTTGGTTAATAGTTTTCTTATAATGAAATCTTATAAAGTAAAAGAACAATTGTTGGTTGATATTATTACCATAGTGGATAATAAGGAAAGAACAACAAAGAACAAAGGATAGTTTTTATAAATGATTTCTCTTTTGTTGTTTTGGTATGTGCTTTACTCTTGACTATTTTAGAACCCATAGCATTAATTGTAAGAATATGGAAATTTGGTTATGGTGTGTTCGTTGGATTCCTTATGGAGAAGTGCAATGGAGTGGGTTGTTAAGGAACGTTGGAAGTTAATGCACGGGAGTTTAGACTAGAGTGGGTACACCAAAGGAAATGAGAGTAAGGGAAAAAATAATCGGGGAGCATTGGGAAAAGGAGGAAGATATTCGTTGGATTGTGGAGAGGCTTCAAAAGATTGGGTTTGGCATAGAAAATATGTGAAGATAGAGAGCGATCAGTTTTAGTAAGTAAAGAAACTATTGCTTCTTGTTGTATTAAAGCTTCAAAATAATTTGTGATTAGAAAAATGTGCTTGTGTGAGTTCAACTGTGTTTGGGTTATATCATTGATAGTCCATCATATGAAAGAAATGGTTGTGCTTTATACCTGGTATGTTGATAGAGAACACATCCCATAGTTACTCTTATTTTATAGGAAAATTTATGTATTTCATAACTTTAGCACTGCATTATGAATGTATCCAGTGAATCCCATTAGTAGGCTCATCCGGCCTAGTCTCCAGTAGAGGATTTGATATCATCGTTGGGATTTGGTTTCCATGTTATGGTTGTTGGGAGAAGGAACTAATGTTGATGATTGTTGGGTAGTGTTTTAGTGTGAGTTTTGGAACAATGGAGGCTTTTAAGTGTATCTTTTATTTTGCTCTTGTTCTACCATTGTCGTGAATGGTTTGGTAAACTTAGCAGATAGGACAAAGATACTTGGTAATTGCTTAGATGTTTGAAAAGAGAACGATTGCCTTCTATTGCATTTGATTATACCTAAAACTCTATGTCTGTAAGGAATGTGTATAATGAATGCATGATTTATCATTGTTGTTGATAGTATAGAAGGAGATGATTGAATTGAAACTCGTTCCTTGTATTTGAATGATTATTTTGGCAATGCTCGATTCTATTTTTTTTGAGAAGTTAGAAATGAAATAAATCTTAAAGGCTAGGTTGTTGTGAATTCCTGAAGAATGGTAATTGCTTAGACGTATGAAAGGAAGAATGATTGCCTTCTACTATATTTTATTATTTATGGAATTCTATTCTTTGAAAGGAATGTGTTTAATGAATGCATTGATTTATCATTGCTATTGTTAAAATTTAGAGAGATTTGTTCATTTTTTGAATTATTATTTGAGAATTCTTGAAAATAATGGTTAGAATTTGAGACTCAGTATGAATGCATGATGAGCATTCTTGAAAGAGCTAAGGAGCCATCTCTGATCCCCATTATAAGGTAATATTTTCTCGACTGGTGTTGATGATCTGCTATCAAAGTGTTCTATGGATGTCGGTGTGGTTACAATTGTAGGTGCAACTTGAGTTTGTTTCAATGAAGCTCTATGTAATGATGTGAGCGTGGGTATGATTTCAATTGTAGATGGAGTAAAAATCTATGAGGAGAAATTGGTGCTCAACGACCGCCAACTAGAAGATGAACTGGTCTTATTTAAATGATAGATGATAGTTGAATTTCAACTGCCTTAATGCAATTCTTTTGTAGAGAAATACATCTCATGAATTGAATCATTTGCATTTACATATTTAGGGTTTGTATACTGATGCACTACCAGTAATGTTGACTTAAAAACCTTTATATAGTTTGGATAGTTTTTGAATAATTTTAGAATGATAAACAAGATCATGCCAGTTGATTTTAACTTGGCCTCAGTGTAAAGATATGCTTATGTTATGTTGGTGTTGGTTTATTAACTCAGAGATCAACTTTTGAGCATTCACGGTGTCTTATGGGACTTACCTAGAATCACCTGAAACTAAGCTTAATTAGTTAATTCATTAGATTAATTCTTTGAAGTTTGAGTTACAAGTTTACATCGAGATTATTGATGTGTTTTTTTAGATTAAATGTTATAATATTTACCCTATAAATGAATAAGGACAACTGGGTATCTAGCGCCTTTGGATGGCATCTATAATCGATGGATATCCACTACTCACTAATTAGAGATGAAATATGGATAAGCTGGTTATTTAGTTAAAAATAATATAATGAAGAATTCTCCCAACTCGTTCTCGTGTAACTGATATCACTTTTAAATATAGTTTTGGGAATGGGAACTAGAGGGAGTTCGACTATATCTTTTAGATACCAGGTAAGGGATCCTCTTGGGAAAAGAGTTGGTCAAATTATTGTGGATGATGCTTAGTACTCCTACACTAAAGGAATTGGGTAGGGAGTAGGGATTAGCATATCCATGGAACTCTTTCACTAAAAGACTTGTGAAAAAGAGTAGAAAACTATGTCTATAGATCTCTTACACTAAAATACTTGCATGAAGAGAAAAGACTAGTGTCCTAGAACTCTTGAACTAAAGGACTTGTGCAAGGGTAAATACTAGGGATTTTCCTTTCAATAGAGTGAAAGGAGAACCAACTATATTGTTAGGAATTAAAGGTAGTTGGAGTGGAAGAGAATTGCACCAATGCTTCTCACAAATGGACATGTGGAGAAGTAGGGATGGTTGCATATTTAGGCTTGGTCATAACTCTTAGATGAGGGTCATGAGTTATTCAACTCTAGAAAAGGATTACTAGAGACTAGGTCTATCTTTCATTGGAATGATAACTCAATCAACCCTTATGGATTTTATAGTAAAATAATAAATAAATAAGGGGCTGAATTAGAGTAAACTAGGTTTAAAGGAATTTAGGGTCACAACACGGAGTTTGTGGATAGGAGTGCCTAGAAATATAGACATGAGAATTGTTTGGAGAATAGTGCTTGGAAGCACAAACATAGGAATTTTCATTTGATAAGTACCTATGTGAGAAGAAACTAAGAATTTTGGAGAAGAGCTTGAGACATTGGAGGAGAATTGCATGAATTTTTTTGAAGCAGTAGCTAAGAATTTTTTTGGTTGAGCACCAAAGAGAATCTGGTAAGATCAGTAATGTTTGAGGCATTATTATTCTTCAGTAATTGGAGCATTTCATACCGCTCAAATCAGCATGGGAATCAAAGAATTAAATTTGCCCTAGAGTTGAGACAACAGTGCCATGTGTGCGTGCTAGAGTGATAAATTTTTAGTTGAGGATGAATATTATTATTGACCTTATATTAGCCACATATTTTCTAGTTGAGCGCATGTTTTTGGATTAAAATGGATTGTAGGGCATATTAAATTAAAGTAATTTTTGGGAGGTATAAGGTAGTGATTTATTTAATTTAAGTAATGAATTATTGGGAGAAATAAAGAATTACTTATTTGAATTGGAGATTGATTGAAATATTGAGTTAATTGAAGTTTGGGTTAAATCAAAATTTGAAGAGAGAAATTGGGAAATTTAAATTGATTAGGACATAAGAAGAAATTGAATTTGAAATTTGAAAGTTTTTTAAGGAAGAAAATTTGATAAATGTAGAATTAAATTGATATGGATTGATTGAGGATGAATGAAAATTTGAAAAAGAAGAATATTATGAAATTAAAATTGAAGATTTGAAGGAATTTGATTGTGAATCAATAGAAACATTGAATTTATTGAGAGAGTGAAATTGATTTATGGTAAATTATCATGGAAGGAAATATTCAAAATGCATTAGAGGATAATGATGAGATGTTAAAAAAAATATTGCACACAAAGCATGATAGAGAATGTTGGAAAACAAAAAGATGTATCAATAAAATTAAAGAGGGTCTTACAAACAATTTTTAGAGAAGCCAAAGATGAACAATTTGTAACATTTGAAGATTATCTAAGCAACAAAATAATTGAAGCAAGTTAAGACAGAGATACAATGACAATACCTATTGATATAGGAAAAATAGAATATATGACATTACTCTCTCTAGAAGTTCATAACAAGAAAAAAGAATTATCGAATATCAAATATTTTAATCAAGAAATAGATGACAAAAAGGGCTTGAAAATTGAAGGAAAACATACAATATACATGGAGTCTTCAAATAGCATCAAGCATCATGATGAAAATTTCATAAAATTAGTTGACAATGAATGTGGAAATAGTGATAACAAACTAGATAGCAGCAAAAACAATAATTATGAATATGAATCATATTATTGTGATGATTTGTTTAGAAATGTAACAAGAGTAGAAAATAGTTCAAAGAAACAAAAAAAAATATCAAGACCAAAGAAAAGAAACATAAAGCAAAGAGTTGAAGAAATAAGAACATGAATTAGGGACTGGAGGCAATAAGTCTTCACACCAAATAATGTAATACGGGAGAGTGTTGGCGATATTACATTATTTGGTACCTTGAGTACCATTGTAAATATTTATATTAGAGTGTAAGTTTTTTATTTAGTATGTGATAGGTTGTGAAGTGTGTTTATGTGTCATGTAATCAAGTGTGAGTTATGAGTGAAAGGCATCATGTGTGCAAGTGTGAGTTATGAGTGAAAGGTGTCATGTGTGTAAGTGAAGAGATATAAGTGAAATGTGTCATGTATGTAAGTGAAGAGTCATGTGTGATGTGTCAATATTAGAAGTAGGAAGTTATGTAATCATGAGAGACTTTATCATAATGTAAGAAAGACATATGAAAGGTTGCATCTCTCGTGAGTTTGAGGAGAGCAAAATTCAAGTGTATTGAAGAGTCTCATGTAAGGTTATATATTGATGATAAATATCTATGCTATATAATGGAGAATGTATGAAGAATGATTTATGATCAATAAAGATTTTTATTTTGTTCAATATTGGTGTTATTATTGAATGTGTGATACTATAATATTTTGGATTATAAACCTATAATATCTTTGGTCCCATTTTCTAAGAACCCTATGGAGCATTATGGACACCAAGTTGACTATGTCCATAACCTTCCATCCTCATTTTGATGGTTAGACAAAAGTTGTGAATTGATTGATTGTAAATATTCTTCAAATGTATAATTCCAAGCATCCACACACATGGGATGATTCTCCCCTACATTCAACATAGGTACAATCAAGCTCTACATAATTATACCAAGCACAACCTATTTTATGTTTGTTTTAGATTCCAGCCCTTAGTATCCATTGATGTAGCTCTCCCTATGCAACCCATTGAGTATTCAACTCATGGATAAAAAGAAGAAAAAAATGCAACATGTTTTGTGGAATAGATTCAACACATCCAACAACAGATCCGTGGCATCTTGAAAAAGACAAAAAAATACAAGCAATGCCATGACCAAGATTGAGTCCCACATCAATTCAAGGTTGGAGATAAGGTATGGATACTTCTTAACAAAAAATAGCAAGACCCCATAGAACATCTTCACTATGGATCATACATCATCACCAAGGTGGGAGAAAATGCCTTTGAATTGGCTCTTCCATTTTATCTTGGTTTGCATCCAATATTCAATGTTAAACTTCTTAGGAACTATTATCCACCTCTGTTAGAAACTTTCATAGTACCAAAAAACATGGAAATTGAAGAACTTAATTTATATAATTTAGCACTAGTGGAGGAAGATCAAATTGTTGACATATGGACTAAGACTGCTAGAAGCCAATCCATTTAGATATACAAAGTGATCAAGGCATGACAACTTGGTCATAAAGGGGAATGGATCACAAAAAACCATATAAAGAAATGATTTGTGCACCTAATGTCAAAAGTTGAAACAATGGGGACCATTATTTTTCAAGGAGGTGAATGATCCAAGTATGTGACATTTTTGGGACATGGATTTATGTCAAAATTTTCCAAAATCTATTTTTTATCCTAACCACAATGTTAGGGGAATAAATATATGCTTGAGATTTATTTGATATATTCAAGAATCATTGGAAATATTAGAGGGAGAACAACAATTTTATAAAATATAATGGAAAAATAATTTAGAGGCCCTAAAAAATGTAAACCAAAATGCTTATTAAAAATAGTAATTTTCAAGAACGATGACGGGAGCTAGAGAAGAAATGGGAGCGGGAGTGGGAACGGGAGCAGGAGAAGGTTCAGACACAGGCACGAGGATCCAGGGTGGGCGCAGGATCGAGATCGGGATCGGGTGCATCGGGGCCCGGGCCCAGGCCCGCAAGGCCCTCGGTGGGACCAGAGGAGGGTTCAGAGGCTGAGCAGACTGGCGGTCAGGGTGGGGACGACATCTTGGGCCCAGGGCCTCCTCCCAGCCTCGATGCAATTACAGGCCTAGGGAAAAAGCCTCCAGATCCTGGGTAGGGTTCTACCCTGGGAGGGCCCAAACCCTCCTACCAGTAGATCTTGGCTGGCACCAGGGCCCAGCCTCGGGCCCTGGGCATAGGGCTCTCCCTCGAGGGCACCCACATTTCCATTCAAGAGGAGGTCTACTCATCCTTTGTCTCTGGATCCTCTGCCTCCCTGGTTGGGAAGTTCCTGGGAGGGCGACCGGACATGGAAACCATCCGCAGATGGGCGGCTTCCAAGTGGAAAGTTTTTGGACATATTCAGTTGGTGGCCCTTACCAAGGGCTTTTTCATTATCAAACTAAACAACAATGATGACGCTAAAAATATTCTGTCTAGCGGGCCCTGGTTCCTGGGATGCAAAAGCCTCTTCCTCAGGCGATATGGAGCTGACTTCCATCCCAACACCCAAAGTATCAACTTCACCCCGATCTGGGTTTGGCTCCCCGAGCTTCCCTTTCACTTGTGGCATGAAGACGTACTAAGGCTCATTGCTCAATCGATCGGTGAGCTGGTGGCCTTCGATCCCGCTACCAAGGCAGGCTCTCGCATGGTCCATGCCAGATTTTGCATCAATGCAAATCTAGAATCTGAACTCCCCTCTTCTGTGTCCATCTCCTCTGGGTCCTTCTTCTGGTGCCAAACCCTGATTTACGAAAACAAACCTGCTTTCTGCCCTCTCTGCTGCACTCAGGGGCACCTTCCCTACCAATGCCCCATCTCCAAGAAGGTTGATGCCTCTCTCCCTGCTAAACCCCCTTCCCGACTAGGCAGGGCCCCTTCCCATGGGCCCCCCATGATGGCCATAGATCCCAGGCTTGGAACAACAAGGAGGCTCCCCCTTCTATCCCAAAGGAATCCCAGGCGGGCCCTTGCCTGACGGATAGCCCTTCCCAGGCTCGCCCTTCCCCCGAACCTCTCCCTGGTTGCCCTCCCGGGGCCCCGATCCTAGGCTCCCCCCTCGCCCGATGCGGATCCCTCCCCCTCCCCCTCCCCATAGGCCCTCGCTTGTGCCCCCTCTCAGCCCTGCGAGCCACCCGGGCTCTCTCCCCCATCGGCTCCCACCTTCCCTTCCTCCCCCCTGGATGCCAGAGTTTCCTTCTCCCCCCCTCCTCGCTATCCCCCTCTCGACCCCCTCCCGCCCCTCCCGACGGTCCCTATCGGCCTCCCCCCTCAGAGTGCAGCTCCGAGAGGTCCGACGATGAGGTTGAGGGCAGCTCACTATCCGGGCCTGATGAAATCAGCCCCAAGATGACCCGAAGTAGGACGTTCACCATAGACTTTGGCAGCAAACTCAAGAGAGGTCGCCCCACCCTGGGCGATCAGCGATCGAGGATCACTAAAGATGACATAGCCAATGGCTCTCAGGAAACCCTCTCTGACATCACCGTGAGCTTTTCCAAAGTAGATGCCCTTCGATCCAAACCCCCCGCTCAGCTCGGGAAGGGGGGCAAGCGACCCCCCAAGGGTGTCAAATGAAGCTCATCACCTGGAATGTCAGGGGGCTCAATGGTGCCCCCAAAAAAAGGATCCTCGACCAACTCTGCAAGGATCACCGCCCGTCCTTCCTCCTCCTCCAGGAGACCAAAATAGATGAAGCGACCGCTCAGAGGGTCGCCCAAGCTACTTGGCACAATTGCGAGTCACTGTCTACCCCTACGACTGGCACAGCCGGAGGACTACTGTGCATGTGGGATCCCCGATCTTTTGAGGGGAGACTCATTTCATCTTCCCCCAGAATAATCAACATTCTGGTCCATTGTGTGAAGTCAAGGCGTTCGTGGATCTTGTCTAACGTCTACGCTCCCAACAACCCGGTTGAGAAAGCTGCCTTATGGAAGGAAATCAGCTCGATGAGGGAAGCCTTTGCCCCCCTTCCCTGGATCCTAGCAGGGGACTTCAACAACCCCCTTTTCCTTTCTGACAAAAGTGGGGGCTCAGTGGCTCCGTCCAAAAGCATGGAAGACTTTGGAGCCTTCACCGACCTCAATGAGCTCATGGACGTCAACCTAAAAGGAGCCAGGTTCACCTGGTCAAACAGAAGAGCGGGAGCAAGCCATATCCAGGTCAGGCTAGATAGAGTGTTCCTTTCTAAGGAAGCCATTCCCCTATTTGCTGATGCAACCTTGTTGGCTCTCCCCAAAATTGGGTCTGACCATAGCCCCCTCCTCCTCGAAATCGACCATCGCTCTTTCCTCAAGCGGCCCTTCCGATTCGAGTCCATGTGGCTGCACCACCCCAACTTCAGGGCCCAGGTTGGTTGCTGGTGGGCTCCCCTAGTCCCTAGGTGCCCTGCTGAGCAAGTCTACCACAAACTGAGATGTCTCAAAGAATAGCTCAAGGTATGGAACAGAGAGGTGTTTGGCAACATCTTCAAAAATAAAGCAGCAATCAAGAAAAAGCTCGAAGACCTTGAGCTCAGGTTCCAGGAAGGCTCCCAAGATCCGGGGATCAGGGAAGAGGAACGTTCAGCCCTCAACGAGTACCACAACATCCTGGCCAGGGAAGAAACATTCTGGAGGCAGAAGTTGAGAGCCCTATGGCTCCAAGATGGTGATGCTAATACCAAGTTTTTTCACACGTCGACCCTCAAAAATAGGGGCTCTAACAAAATTTTTGAGTTGGTGGGCAACGATGGCAGAATAATCAAGGATGAAGAAGCCATTCGGACTGAAGCCATCAACTTCTTCCAGGAGCTCCTTGGCGACAATCCCCAGATGTCCCCAGAAGCGACAGACTCCCTGCTGGAGCATATCCCAACTTCCGTCTCGGCCCTGGCGAACGAGATGCTCCTGCAGCCCCTGTCTGACTCCGAAATCCATGTTGCTACGTTTTCCATGAAGGCCGAGGTGGCCCCGGGCCCGAACGGGTTTCCCCTCGGTTCTTCCAATCCTTTTGGGACCTCGTTGGCCAAGAAGTGTGCGCAGCCATCCGGGACCTCCAGAATGCCAACTCCATCCCCAGAGGTATAAACTCCACCTTCATTGCTCTGATCCCCAAGTCTCAGGCAGCCAGATCCCTCTCTGATTTTTGCCCCATCAGCTTGTGCAATGTCTTATACAAAATCCTGACCAAATCCATGGCCTCTCACCTTAAGGATATCCTTCCCCTGATCATTGCCCCCTGCCAAGGGAGCTCGGTCAAAGGCAGACTTATCACAGACGGAGTTATCATCATGCACGAGGCCATCCACTCGGCCCTCCTATCCAAAAAGGCCTCCTTTCTACTCAAGCTAGATATGAACAAGGCCTTCGATAGAGTTGACTGGGATTTCCTTTCCAAGGTCCTTCTCAAGTTTGGGTTCCACCCCTCCTGGGTCAGTCTCATCAAAAACTATGTGTCCTCCCCTTGGTTCTCTATCCTCATTAACGGATCCCCCATCGGGTTCTTCCCCAGTTCCAGAGGCCTTCGCCAAGGTGACCCCCTATCCCCGATCCTCTTCATCATCCTGGCTGAGGCCCTGGGATGCACCATTTTGAGTGTTGTCTCCCATGGACTTATCTCGGGCATCAGGCCTGCGTCGGGCCTACCCCCTGTGTCCCATCAACAGTTCATGGATGACACCATCCTTGCTACTTCAGCTTCGATCCCTCAAGCCAAGACCATCAAGCACATCTTGACCCTGTATGAGGAGGCGACCGGGCAAAAAATCAACCTCCAAAAAAGTAAAATTTTCTTTATCCATACCCCCCCGGCTAGGCAAATCAAAATCGGGTGGATTCTTGGATGTACCCCTGATTCCCTCCCCTCCTCTTACCTCGGGCTCCCCCTGTTTACAGGAGCTTCCTCCAAGACCCTTTGGAGTGGGATGATTGATCGGATCCAGAGGAAGCTGGCCCCTGGAAAGGCCACCTCCTCTCACAGGCAGGTCGAGCCACCCTCCTATCGGCGGTTCTTCAAAGCATTCCGGTCTACTTCATGTCGGTCTTCAGAATCTCGGCCTCCATTGCAGCTCACATCGAGCAAATCTAGAAATGCTTTCTATGGTCGGGCAACGAAGATAAGAAGAGGATTCCCCTAGTTTCTTGGCCCCTGGTCTGCCACCCCAAAGGTGAGGGAGGGATCGGGCTCAGGTGGGTGACCCCCATGAACAAGGCCCTCTTGTCCAAGCATGCCTGGAAGGTGTTCACCAACGCCCCTGATGAATGGGTCAGTATCGTGCATAGGAAATACATCCACCACCACCCCTTCCTCAGTGACTCCCAGCCCAGAGATGGATCAGCCTTCTAGAAATCCCTGATCTCCACTAAAGACATCATTCGAAAGGGGACCAGATGGATCCTCGGGGACGAAACCAAGATCGACTTCTGGGAAGATAGGTGGATCCAAGATGAGGCCCTGATTGCTGACAATGATCTCCTCATCCTCAAATCGGACCTGGTGGGCAGAGGGCCCAAAGTGTCAGACTATCTCACCCAGAACCATGGATGGGTAACATGGAAGCCCATCCTGAACCCCAGGCACCCGCTTCAATCCTCCAGGCTCCAACGTCTCCTTGAGGTGACAGTTATCCCGTCTTTCGGAGGGAACGACAGATGCATCTGGCACGACACTCCCAGTGGCGTCTTCTCTATCAAATCTACCTACAACTTCCAAAGAGTCCCTGATGAGGCCCCATTCCTAGCCAAACAGGTGTGGGCCAAGAAGTTGATCCCCAAAATCAGCCACTTCGTTTGGGCGGCCATCCAAAATAAGATCCTGACTATCGAGAACCTGATCAGGAGGGGCTTTCAGATCTCGAATAGATGCTTCCTTTGTTGTGCTACCTGGGAGTCCACTAATCACCTCTTCCTCAGATGCCCCTTCTCTTCTGAAGCCCTGGGCCTCATCCTATCCCAATTTTCTATCCAGTGGGTGGCCCCCAATTCCATCTCTGACCTCCTATCCCAGTGGCCCAATCCCTTCGCCCACCCCTTCCTCCACTTCCTTTGGGGCTCCTGCCTCCCTCATCTACTCTGGAAACTCTGGCTTGAGTGCAATAGCAGAGCCTTCTCCTCCCCGGCCCGCTCCCCCTAGTGGGTGGCGGCCAAGGCGGTTGCCTTCACCCTTGAGAACTCCCGCTCCCTCCCCTTGAGCGAGGCACCCCGAAGGCTGGTCGAGTCCACCCTCCTCTCCTCCCTCGGAGTCCAGCTCCCCCCTCGGTCCCCCTCCCACCCCTTCCCATCATTCTATGACAAGGTGGACTGCCCCCCTCCCGGATGGGTTAAACTTAACTTCGATGGAGCTTCTAAAGGAAACCCCGGCCCCTCTGGAGCGGGCGGGGTCATCCGGGACAGTCACGGGGCCCTGATCTTGGCGTACGCCGAACCGCTTGGCATTCAGACCAACAACTTCATCGAAGCAGCAGCTCTCCTCCGTGGGCTGATAGCCCTCAAGGAGACCTCCCCAAAAGTCATCATCGAGGGCGATTCCCTAGTCATCATCAAGGTCGCCCGTAGCTTGGGAAATAGCTCATGGCGTATCCACAACACCATTCGGGAAGTTCTCACCATCCTCCAAGGATTCACTCACCACTCCTTTCATCATGTATACATAGAAGGCAATAGTGCAGCCGATTTCATGGCCAATCAAGCCACCACAGTGGAAGATCTCACTACCTGGACCATGAATTTCCCTGATGCTCTGGTCCAATTAGCATCTCAAGACAATTCAAGCCCCGATGAGAGTTCAGGCGCTTAGATCACCCTGAGCCAGGGCCTTGAAGGTGCGACGTCATGCCCTCCCCATGTGGATAGGGGATACTCCTTCCCGCTCTGCCTTGATGATTGGCCCCAATGACCCTCCCACCCGAGGGCTGGCCAATCCGATCAAGCACCATCACGTCTCGCCAAGTGCTCCCCGCTTCAGAGGCCACATCAAATTTTTGGCTTATCCTGATCTGGATAACCGTAGCCTCGCTAGCAAACCTGGCAAGCCCAAGTTGGAGCACGTGGCCTCTCACTCCGCCTTTCCCACCTCGGGCACCGCTCTGACGGATCTCCATGTCGAGTCAGACCGCACGCGCCTTTCTCCCATGAGTTTTCCCCAAACTGCTCCCCCATCTAGATTGTGCCAATTGGAGCACTGTCATTGGCTCCCCTTCCCTACCCCACGTGGCTACCGACAGCCTCGCCCCCTCAGCTCCTCCCAGCTCGTGTCATCCCCTGCCCTAAGCGCCCCTTCTCGATGCCTATGGCCCTTCCCCTCCTTGGCGCCTCCCTACAAGCTTTTAACCCAACCATGTTCAGAGCCCACTCGCATGCCTGTGTGTTTTCCCCTTCCCCTATCCCCGTGACTCTCCCCTCTCAGTTTAGGCCGACTCTGGTTCCCCTGCCCCTGGCCTTCCTATTTGCCTTCCATGGCTGCCAAGGCTTTTTTCCTTGAGCCCTCCACTCTCGACCTGAGCGAGTCTGCCAGGCTCTTTTCTAATGCCAAGAAATACACTCCCTTCTTCAGTAAGTTCACAGGGGCAGACGAAGAAATCACGCAGGGATTTTTGGATTCCTGGAATGATGGGGAGGTCAAAGTGAAAGGGCTTCACTTCAAGGTGTCCAAGGATTTTTTGACTGAAGTGACGGGCCTGCACCACGAGGAGAAAGGAAGATTTGTTCGATGGGACAAGCACAACTAGGAGGAGGAGCTCTCCTGGTTCCCGAAATAGCAATGGGACAAGGCCAACCTCTTTCGAGCTGACCTCCCGACCCCCTTTGACGAGGCCATCATCCCAGTGATGCAATATATAACTTGCGATGACCCGGATCAGCGCCTCTATAGCTTCCACCTCAGTTTCTATAATCACCTTCGTGGAGCCATGCTGGTAAGCACCCCCTAGTTTCTCCTTTATTCCCTGAGCCTCACCATTGATCGGGCCCACAGGAATCATTCTCGACCCTCCCATCAAGGGCTCATGGTTGTTCTGTATAGACACGCCCTAGCAAACCAGCCACAACTACATTGCATCCCTCCCCTGTCCTCTGTTCCCCCCCTGAAGTGGTTGGCTCCCCTGTTGCTTCCCCTGCAGCATCCAAATCTAAGGAGACCCCATCCCCTGAAGCCTCCCCTTCCCCAAAATGGTGCAGACCCACCCAAAAATGCAGAACCCCGGCTCAGGCCCCAGGCGGGGCCCCGACTCCTGGCGCAAGTTCGATCCGCAAGGGCCCAGCCCCCGACAGCAGCAGGGCTACTGGCAGCTCCAAGAAGGCCAAGGTGGAGGCCCCGAAAGCCACCGAAGTCAGCTCTGACTCTGGAAGTAAGTTGCAAAACTTTCCGACCAGAGCCCTCCTAGACATCACGATCAGCTCCCTGACCGCTTCTGCAAAAGCGGCTTCCTCAGCGGCCAATGCCCTGTCTGAACTCCGACGCAGGTTGGGCGACGGCCCTGACAGGGAGGGGATCTAACCTGCCAGGTCGGGGCCCCCGTTCAGGTCAGGCCCGGCTGCAGGGCTACCTGGAGCGGTGGCGGCCAGTATTTTTTTGGGTTAACTGCTGGGCAATTTCGAGGTTTCTCCCTGTTTGGTGGCCTCAGGCCAAATTTTGTCTTGCTGGCAGCATAGATGGATGGACTTTTTGTAGGCACCGGGGCCCCTGGGCCCCGGCTTGGTCCCCAAGGGCGCAGCCCCGGTCTACTCTAACATCAAAATTTAGCTACGGCTACTTATGTACCTAAGGTTTTGGGACCCTTCAAAAAACCCGTTGTAAATATTATTGTTACTTATCAAAAATAAAATAGTAATTTTCAAAATTTAATTTTTCATAGGAATAATGCATCTCTAACTATGTTGACACAACAATAAAAAAAAAAAACACAAAAGGATAAGTCATATGTATGCAACTCTCATTTAATATACACTTTATAACTTATAAAAGGTAAATCACCACATTTCTATATGGGTGACCATCTAACTCATGGAAGGTGAACCACCATATTTTTATATGGGTGACCTTCCATATTCAATACAATGGATTTCCAATGCACCAATTATTGTATAAAGAGAGATACACCCTTGACTATAAAAAAACATGAGTATTGGATGTGATGTTATAGCCTCACATATATTTTGAGAGATTGCTTGCATTGTACTCCATATTTTGAGCAATAAAATCATCATGCTAATTTGCTTAAATATTTTTATGTTTTGGGTTTTTACACCATAGTTTCTGTAGCACCCTAAAATTGGCACAGTAAACCTTAGCAAATAATTAAAATTACCTTAGTAAATAATTCAAATTCAAATTTCAACCCCAAAACCGCTCCAAAATTGCCTGCTACCCGTTTCCTCATTTTTTGTGCCATTTTTAGAGTTTGTTTTGTCCGTTGGACGATATCGTCGCCGATCAGACGATATCGCCTCAGATCGGACGAATTCGTCTAGAGCAGAACGTCCAGACGATTTCGTCCCAAAACTGATTTTTCATAATTAGCTTCTGTTTCAACGACGTCTCTAACCTGGGCAAAAGCATGTATGCACGGTTAGAGACTTCCCCTGTTGGAGATCTCCCAAATTGGGATGATCTCCAACCTCCCAACCTCCCTCCTATGCCTATTTAATCTTAGGCCCTCCCCTTGACATTCCCCTGGCTGAAATTTCTTGTAACATGAGTTCTATTCATGCATTAGACCATCTTAAATCACCATTTGCCTTCGTATTTTTCCAAGTTTGTTTGTAGGAACTTCATTGTTTTTCAGCCAGAGCAAGCTCAGATCGTCGCAGACGATCTTGTACAATCTCGGATGATCACGCCCCAATTCGAGATGATTTTGACTGCAGTCAACATTGGGGGCAATCAGTGCCCAGAGTTTGCACTTTTCCTATACCTTTCTGCTATTCTATTCTGCATCTAGTTAGTTTTATTATTATTTCTTGTTATTCTGCATCTTGGAGTTCACCCATATAGCTTAAATACATAATAAAATCATGATTAGCTATTAAAGCATGATAATTTACTTGCATTTCTATTTGGGATTATCTTATTAACATCATTATTATCATTTCACATCATTTTCCTTTATCAGCATAGCTGCATTTTCTGTATTCTATGTCTACTTCTCGGATTGCAGGTCTCTAACGAATTCGTCTGACGAATTCGTCAGATCTCAGATGATCCTTTCTGATTTTAGACGATCCTGTCAGATCATAGGTGATCTGGACTGCTTCAAAAATAAGAACCTCCATCAGACATCCGAAATCAGGTATGGTTTTTCTCACTTAGCTTGTTCTCTATGTTTTCTGTTTAAATCTATTTTCTGTATTCATTTAAATCTGCATTTCATATAGAATAGTTTAGATTCATTTGGCCAAACCTAGGATTTGAATGATTAAAGCTAAAACTGAACACATCAAACACATTCCCAACCTAGGCGTGGAGACTGCCACTAAACGTTTCCTGGTGAACCCCACCATCCGTCAAAAATTCACCCTCATACACCTCCCCCGAGAGGCGGGACCTTCAAAGGGCCTCTCAGTCCGAGGTATTGTCCCATCCTTTTCCCATCCCCCTTCTGGGCGTGGATCCTATAGCCTGAAGGTAAGGGTGCGAAAAATTTGGAGCGATACATTTTGGTGAACTCGACGTGAAACTAAAACCTTTTGAAAAAAAAAAAAAAACATAGATGCATTTAAAATCATTAGAAAACTACTAAGTTGCATATCATGTTTAGATGGTAGCTCCTAAGAAAAGACTAGCTGTCACTATAAATGTTGAAAATCAAATAATAGCCATAGAGTTTAATTCTTTGCTTAGACTATCTCAAACATATAGAGTTCCACCTTTGTGGGACGAACTTAATAGGAGATTGGGTATTATTTCATCTAGATCAACCGAACTTCGACAAATTAAGAGGTTTGCCCTAGATAGAATCCTGGATCCTCATCAACTCATTTTTTATCATGAACTTCAGAGAGCTTGCCATAGGTGGTTAGCTTATAGGAGAGCTCTTGTGTCTTCAGAATTGTTCACCTTCGAGGAATACCTCGAGAACGCAACTGTTATACACCAATTCCTAGGTCGTGTAGAAGACCAAGAGGTCGTTCTTATGGATAGGGAGAGGTGGAGGAGAGTTCCTAGAGCTGTGTTATATCGAGAGTATTGCCACGAACTTTATTTCTACCAACCGTAGTCTGAGACAGATAATATCACTATAGCACTTTTTGTCAAATTCTTGAAAGAAAATTTTCAATTTGAAGAAGAACATTTCATGACTCCTAAAGAACTTGAGCCCGTTAATGATATTTATAAATTGTTTATAGAAAACTAGATCATGGCTTTCATTATTATTATTTCTTGCATTTAGTGTGTTGTTTGTTATCTTTATAATATTGTTATAAAAAAAACAAGAAAAACCAAAAACAAAATCGAAACAAAACCAAAACATTTTATTTTAAATACTATAGTAGGTATATAATTAAAATATATACCTCTTAAGCTTGTTGCATATATATATATATATATATATATATATATATATATTTTGCTAAAATCTAAGTTTAAGCACAATGACTAGACTTAGGAATGGTAAACAAACTAAAGAAGAAGAAGAAGAAGATTGGTTAGGAAAGAAAACAAAAAAATCAAATGCCCTTCCTGAGGATCCAATTCTGAAAGGAGAAACTCTAGAACAGCCGGAAGATGAGTCTGGTTTTAGATGAACAAGAAGAAAATGTTAAAGGGGAAGGATCCTCATCCCCTAGAATGGCTCCAGATGGAACTGTTACTTTTGATAACTTAGATCATTTCTGGAATTTTTTTAGTAATAACATTGGTGCTCTTAATATGGCAGTTCGTATTGATAGAGGACAAATTAGTGACACTCAAGCAGCCATGGAAGATATGTTTAACATACACACTAATCCCTTGTCCTTTGTTGATCAAGAAAGTGATAAAGTTGGACCATCCAATATAGATATGGTTACTATGATTCAAAACATGCAAAAACAACAGGTTACCCAACCCCCTAAGGAACCTGTTATTGAGCCTAAAATCATTCCCACACAAAAGAGACCTTCATTCACTGCTTTATTTTGCCAAACTATTGATCAATATGCTTCAAATCGACAAAAACCTAAAATGAAGCCAAACACCAATTTTCAACAATCTGGGATACAACATAATACAACTTCAAAACTTCTTCATAACACCCTTCCTACCAACAATTTACACAATAGCAATATAGCATCTAATCTTCATGTCCCTCCATCATATGCTCACAAATCCCATATTAATGCCCTACCGAACCAATATGGTGGGCAAACCAAGATATCTGGAGGCCATGGTGAAACAGTTAGCTTCCCGCATGGACCAGATAGATCCCTACCGTCCCTCGTATAATTATCGAGAGATGTGTAGTCAACCTTTGGATCCCATAGTTGTAGCACAACCATACCCTAAGCACTTTCCCATGCCCGTCCTTCCTATATATAAAGGAACTGAAGATCCCATAGAGCATCTTCGCATGTTTAGGATAACATGTCATGATATATCACATGATGACTTGCTATTACTAAAAATGTTCTCGAAAAGTTTAGGAGGAATGGCATTAGAGTGGTACTATCAATTGCCCACTCATTCTTTGAGGAATTTTGAAGAAACAACTGAATCTTTTGTCCATCAATTTAGTGCCTACATCGAGAGGCATGTAACCATTAAAGATTTATACAACTTAAAACAAGACAAAGATGAATGTTTTGCTGATTTCTTAGCTAGATGGAGGCAGTTGATAGGAAAACCACACTTTGTGCTACCTTATAGGGAAATGTTGGACATTTTTATTAATAATTTGCAAGAACAACTATCCTATGAATTATCAACTGCTACCTTAACCACCTTCGATCAAGCTATAGACTTAGCTCGAAGGGTGGAAGATGCTCTCATTAGAAGAGGTCAGCTCAAAAAGAAAGATGATGAGAAAACATCCAGAAATCAATATAAAAACAAACAAGTTGTAGGTGACGGAGTCATTGATAGTAGAAACATTGCTAATGTTAATACAATGAAGAAAATGGAGAAGTTTATATTAAAACCTTCTGATAAACCACCTCAAGAGTTTACTAGATTGAATCAACCATTATAAACTATTCTTCCCCAATTACTCGAAAGAGGTTTGATTCAATTACCATCTATCCGGGAACCTGATCCAACTATACCCGGATACGGAGCTGATTTACATTGTGATTTTCATAGAGGACCTGGACATGCTACAAACTCTTGCAAAATATTAAAACATAAAATACAAGAATTGATTGATAATAATGAAATGGAGGTGCAAGCCTTCCAACCTAAACAAAATCCTCCTAATAATGCTCAAAAGAACATTCCCCAAAATCAGAATCAAAATGCCAATCAATCATTGGACATATTTCAACATCCTTTACCAAAACATGGTAAAGAGGTGGCCAATCAAATTGAACATCATAATGTTCCCCCTCCTACCCGATATGTAGGGACTATTAGCGGACAATTATCTGTTCAGGATCCTCAAATATTTGGCACAACTTTCTCCATGGTTACGTCCGGACCCCTATATAATACTCAAACACCGGATCCTAGTGATGTAGAATCGGATACTGAAAGTGAAATAGACATCACCTCAAACCAATCGAATAGTTCTAAAAATGAATCAGATCCGATTCAACCTATCACAGATGCTATGGTTCTGGAAGAACCATTTCCTAGAAGAGTTACTACTCGACCCTCTTCTAATCAGTTCCTTCCTAATGAACAAGCCATAAACGCTAGACCGAGACCAATTCAGCGTCTTCAATATAACATTGTAGGTACCATCGGAGTTGTTACCAGACAACAGGCTCAAAACTCTCAAAAGGATCAAACTCAGAATGATGGATCAGCTCCATTTATTTTGAAAAATCCCAATAAAGGGAATCATATGTCTAATGTTCAACCTAAGCCTCCTTACAATATTAATGAACAATTATCCAATACTACAGCCATAATTTCCCTTTTGGACTTGTTAAGATCTTCTCCTACCCATAGGGATGAGTTAATGCTCACATTAAGCCAAATGATGGTACCTCAAAATATTCAACCTGAAGCCATGTCCAATACTATCATCACTCGAGAAGTCGATTGTATTGACTTTCGAGATAAAGATATCCCACAACATAGTTTACATAAGGATAACCCCTTATATATTACTGCCCTAATTGGAGATGTAGGTCATTAAACGAGTCTTGATTGATAATGGTTCATCTTTAAACATATGCACTTTTGACTTCTACCAAAGATTTGGCTTTAGGAGTGACGAGATGAAAAGAACGGATATGATTATCAAAGCCTTCAATGACGAGACACAAGAAACGTGTGGAGTCATTACTATACCCTTGCAAGTTGGTCCTAGAACCCTAGATACAACCGTGTTTATTGTACATTGCCCTGCATCGTACAATATACTTCTAGGTCGCCCTTGGATCAATGTGATGCGAGCGGTCCCTTCCACTTTACATCAGTGTGTTAAATTTGAATTTAAAAACTAGTTGGTTACCATTCATGGTGATCCTAGACCCTTTGATATGTGTGCTTTGGAAAAACTTGTTGGAGTGCAATTTTGCCCCGCCCTGTCATCCACACATCCTAGTTCTTATCATCCGTCCAAATGTGTGAAACACACACCCATAACATCATCTATTCCATCAACTACACCTATACATTTAACTCAACCATCTTCTAAACAAACCACATTAGGACCTCGAAAAGATCCTAAACCTACACCCAATGCTTCCCGTTTTACTCCTATATCTTCCATACCCATAGACTCATCCATCGATATCCCTATAACATCATCCTCCACTACAGGCATCCTTCCCACATCGAAGATCAAGGAAATGTTCCTTCTACCTCTTATGCTCTCACCGATGAGCTCTTACCCGATTTATCTAAAATTCTTATATCGGAAGAGATCAACACTGCCATGCAAACTTCCCTCCTTTTAAATAAACTCCCACCTTCTCCTCGTACCTTGGGCCTCCCACAACCTATGGGAAGTATCTACCAAGTCAAAAGTTGTGCTTTTGTTTATAAAGGATATGATTGGGGAAGAATACCCCGAAACATCAAGACGCATTGTGATGGATATGCTCGATGCTATTTTGCTAATGAATATATTAAAGCTAAACCCATAATGCTTAAATTGGGCTATAAAGGGAAAGGCTTGGGACCTTTCCAAAATGGTATGAAAGAACCCTTTGAGGTAGAACCATGGCCCGCCCGATGTGGTGTGGGCCTATTTCCTAGTAAGGGTCAACCCTTTCCTTTTGAGGATGATGATCAACTCATATGTTATCAAGATTATCTAGATAAACAAGATTCTTTGTATCCCAAGAATAATTCTTCTACCTGCAATATGCTATCCATAGCCTATCCTGAAATGATTGTTGAATCCGATGATGAGTTGGAAGGAGATATTTTCCATGATGTCTCCGTGGAAGAGATGTTACACAATGGTTTTTATTTTGATGGTTCTATACCTACTATAGCCCAGCTTGAGGCCACGACTCCTCAAGATGAATTATCCAAGTTAACCTTAAAGGAATTACAAGAATTGGGCGTTTCACCTGCCCCACCTAATTTTGAAAGAGATCTACACATGGAAGTAGAAAACGTCATTAAGGTTAACATTGGACCTGAGGATAATCCTCACATCATCAATATTGGATCAGAATTAAGTCAAGAAAAACAAGAGCAATACATTGCATTCCTTAAAGAATATGAAGATGTCTTTGCTTGGACATATGAAGATATGCCGAGGTTTAGACCCTTCCGTAGTCATGCATCACCTAGTAGTCCATCCAGATGCTAAACCTGTTAAACAAAAACTTAGAAAAATGCATCCCAAAGTGGCCTTGCTAGTCAAAGGGGAGTTAGAAAAACTCCTGAATGTTGTTTTTATACAAGCTATTGATTATGCTTGAATGGATCTCGAATGTAGTTCCAGTCACCAAGAAAGAAGCTACCAAAGTTAGGGTTTGCACAGACTTTAGAGATATTAACGTTGCATGCCCTAAAGATGATTTTCCTCTTCCAAACATGGATCAAATCATTGATTTTATTGCTGGGAGTGGAATGATGTCCCTAATGGATGGATTTTTCGGTTATAATCAGATCAGGATAGCTCCTGAAGATCAGGCTAAAATAGCCTTTATTACCCCCTGGGGTACCTTTTGTTGGAAAGTGATGCCATTTGGTTTAAAGAATGCAGGCGCAACATATCAACGAGCCATGACTTATATCTTTCATGATATGATGCATGATATCCTACATGATTATGTAGATGATATTATAGCTCGCTCTATTAATGAAGATGATCATTTAGATGATTTAAGAAAAGTATTTAATCGGTTAAGAGAATATCTTATTCGATTAAATCCAACCAAATGTATATTCGGAGTCAAGTCCGATAAACTATTAGGGGTTTTAGTTTCTTTACGTGGTATCAAAATCAACCCTCTCAAGATTGCGGCTATCACTGATATGCCCGCACCTACCAATATATCTGAGTTACGAAGTTTACAAGGTAAGCTTCAAGCTATCCGTCGCTTCATCGATAAGTCGCGGACAAAACCAGATCCTTTCTTAAGCTTCTTAAGAAGGATGTCCCTTTTAATTGGGACGACGAATGTAAGGAAGCTTTTGAACTTCTCAAACAATACCTCCTTAACCCACCCGTGCTTTCACCGCCTAGACCTGATCGCTCATTTATCCTATATATTTTAGCTTCGATTTTGCTTTAGGAGCTATGTTAGCTCAACTTGATGATGAGAAAAGAGAACGTGCTAATTATTATATTAGCCGAACTTTAATTAGTTATGAAACCCGCTACACAACATTAGAAAAACTATGTCTAGCAGTCGTATTTTCTACGCAGAAATTATGCCATTATATGCTCAGTCAGAAAACATATGTCATTGCTAAATATGATCCCTTGCGGTATCTCATGAGTCGACCTTATTTATCGGGTCGCACAACAAAGTGGGTTCTTGCTCTAAGCGAGTTTGAACTCACGTTCATAGGAAAAAAGTCTATTAAGGTTCAAATCATAGCAGATCAATTAGTTGTTGCACCCTTAGAGTCTACCCATCCCCTCATCATTGAGTTTCCTGATGAATGCCTTCAATTAGAGGCAGACCATGTTGAACAATGGTCCTTATACTTTGATGGAGCCCGATGCATGAGTGGGGCCGATGCAGGTATTATTTTAATATCTCCACAAAAACATCTTATACCTCTGTCCTTCAAATTAACATTTGCTTGCACCAATAATATCGCTAAATATGAAGCTCTAATCCTTGGATTACGAGCTGCCTTGGCACTAAAAATTAAACATCTGCTAGTTTTTGGTGATTCTCAACTTGTTATAAACCAAATTAATGAAGTTTATCAGACCAGAGATGATAAATTATGCCCATATAAAGCATATGCTTTGTAGTTGTTGTCCTTGTTTGATAAATTTACCTTGGAAGTTATTCCTCGAACTAGCAACCGTGCAGTCGATGCTATGGCTGCAGCTACATCTCTTCTGCCCTTGGAGTTAGATGACGAATATGCCACCATCATTATTCGTCGACTCCAGGGAACCCGCTTCAAATAAGTCATGCTTAGAACCTTTGGATGTGTTTCTAATCAATGAAACTACCTCTGAACCTTGGTATATGGATATATTTGATTTTCTTCACAATGGGACTTTCCCCGCCGCTTCTAATAGAAACCAACGATCGGTTATTACGTAGACGAGCAAGTCGATTTGTAATAATTGGCAATACTTTATATAGGAGATCTTTTGAAGGTATCCTATTGAGATGTTTGAATCTAGAAGAATCCAAATCAGCTTTGAGTGAAGCCCATGATGGATCTTGTGGAGGACACTTCAGTGGTAGTGTCATTGCTAAAAAGCTCCTTAGGATAGGCTACTTTTGGCCTACCATGGAAACCGATGCACATGATTATGTGCGCCATTGCGACAAGTGCCGAAAACATGCCGACCTTGTCCATGCCCCCGCACAAGAACTATAGGCTATTTCATCTCCTTGGCCCCTTTTCAAAATGGGGCTTAGACATTATTGGCAAAATTAATCCTATGTCATCCGATGGACACAAATTCATCATAACTCGCCACTCGAGTATTTTACGAAGTGGGTTGAAGCTATGCCTTTAGCTTCCCGCAGCCGGAACACAAGTCTCTAAATTTATTTTTAATCAAATCATTTGTAGGTTCGAAATTCCTACAAATCTCATTTCTGACAATGGAACTTGTTTCAAAAATAAAGATGTTAAGAAATTATGCCAAAAATATAAGATTCAACATCGCTGGTCCACTCCCTATTATCCTCGTGGTAATGGCCAAGCAGAAGCATCCAACAAAACCTTAATCAAAATTCTCAAAATATTGGTCAATAAATCTGGCCACCACTGGCACATTCAATTATATCCAGCTTTGTGGGCATATCGCACTAGTGTTCATACTCCCATAGGTACTTCACCTTTTGTTTTGGTTTATGGCGTTGAAGCTATTTTTCCCTTTGAATTAGAAGTTTCTTCTTTGGCTCTACTACTTCAAGATACCGAAGTAGGAGATGAATATCGAGCTGAGAGACTCAGTCAACTGGAACTCCTAGATGAAAAGCGCATCAATGCTTTGGAGCATCTTCGTGCCTACCAAAACAAGCTTAAAAGATCATATGCTAAGAAAGTTCATCATCGATCCTTTGAGGTCGACGACCTTGTTTTAAAAGAAAATAAAAAAAATACTAATGCAACTAAAGACCTTAAAGGTAAATTTGAACCCAACTCGGCTTGGACCATATATTATCACTGCTAAATTTGAATCGGGAGCATACAAATTAGCTACCTTAGATGGTAAAGATTTAAAAGAACCTATGAATATTATGCATCTTAAGCGATATTATGCATAATTCTGGTAATTTTGTCATTGTATATATTGTACATCTTGTCTCATTTTAGTAAATTCATATAAAAATTTCAAAAAACAATCACATTGTATTTCTTTCAATTCATCAATTAAGATCAAAATATAAAAAAACATCAAAATATTCAAAAAATATATTTTATTTCATACCTCTCAAATTGTGAAGTATTGCAGTTCTATTTTCAATTATTTTGGATAAATTAGCATTTATTTGGAATCCCGCACTTTCACACTCACAAAAATAAATATCTTGATTTTATCTAGCATGATTACTAATCTCTCTTATATCAAAGTCCACAAAATTCAATTAAATAAAGTTTGAGCACAGAGAATTGATCTTGTTATTTACTTGAACCAACTATATCTTTTCACATTAAAATGATTATATTTGCAATGTCCATGCTATGCTACATAGTAGAAGTGGTTTCTTGAGCGAAAAGTTTCCCCTGCTATCCTATCATGCACATGGTCTAGAATCTTTGAGAATTGACAAAAGGACAAGCTCACCCCTACCCAGAATAAAAATCCCTTGCTCTACAGCTAATCCGAGCAAGTATCCCTAGCATAGGAAGAAAATAAAATTTCAAGAAAAAGAGAAAAAGAAAAGGTTTGTGATCATTATTTTCAGATTATCTCAAATATCAAGCAAAAATACAAAAAAAAAGAGAAAAAGAAAAATAAAGCAAAAGAAGAAAGCAAAAGCAAAAGCAATAAAATCCCTTTCCCTGACTTACATAGTAGTCCGGTATGGTTATATGCATCTAAATCATGGTTAATGAACACTTATTTGGTTAATTCAAATCACTTGTATCAAATTATCTTGCTCAAAACTGGTAAATGAACAATACAATCGCACACACATTTGTATTTGAGAGATTTTGTATCATTATGATAAATCAAGATCGGTAATGAATTCACATTTGCACATGAGGATTCCTTATAAATCTACATTTCTCTTTGAGATAATTTAAAATATTTTTGTAACTCTTTTCGGAATAATTTTATCCTTTTATTTCAGAATTTTTGTTTTGTATCAAAGCAATTACATACATCTTCTCACAAAATTTCAAAAATAATTTCAAACAAAAGTTTTCATATTATTATTTTTCTGTTTATCAAAAGTCAAAAATGCATCTTGCAATAAAACCAACAATCTATTTTCTTCTTTGGATTTCGCGATGATGGTATAAGTCTATACCTATAATTCTATGCCTAGCGCAAACCATCGTTCTAATTTTCTTTTCCATTTATTTTAAAACAAAATTTCTCAAAACATGTGACTTGCATCATTATGTTACACAATTATGCTTTACAAACAAACAAACACTTATTTTATTTTCATGACATTATGTTCAAATTCAGTTTTTGCAACCATGGTATAAATTCTAAGGAATTGTTCAAAATTTTATCACACTTAGGAATTTATGCCTAGCAAAAATCATTTTTATTTTCGTATTTCATGCATACTATTTTCATGGAAATCTGAAAACAAATCACCATCATCATCATCATTTGCATCATCACAACAAAGTCTTAAGACAATCTCTTAAGCACTCTTTTACTTTTAGCAATATTTCTATACCAGGATTAGCTTGACGACCTAGCGAGCGGCGACTCCATGAAATGGTCTATAATAGTGACAATGTCCTTTGAAATTATTGTTAGAAGTCCCTTTTTATTTTTATCAAATCATACCACAAACAACCAATTTGTTTACATCAGATTATTTCATTTAAATTTTAAAAGCATGACATTCAAACCATAATATTTCCAAACGACATAATTACATGAATCATCAAATCAATCACATCAAAACATTAAAGCATCATACAAACACATAAGACAAGTCATATGATCAAAAATATCTCATCTATATATATCAACAATATATACATCATCTCAAAACCGGATCGGTATGCCATAATCTGTACCTCGGCATACTCAATCCCCTATCAAAAATAATAAACACTATGTATCAATCTGTGCAGTGCAGTCTGTAGCAGCTAGCCTCGAGAACCCCTCGAGCTCTCAGCCTCATCTCCTCCCTCGCCCTCGAGGTGGACGAGGTGGCCCCATCGTAGTCCGTGTGGTGCTATGAGTCCTGGACTCTAATCGTGATGATGTCCTCGATGACCTCATCATGACAGGCTCCGCAATGTGGGCCGACAACGATAACCTCTGCCCCTCTAGTACCATATGGTGGTATAGCATCTGATAGAATGTGATCTGGGTAATAGCCCATGCTAGGTCCCGAGTGCTCGCCCCTTCGCTCCATGCTCTGAGGTGTGCGACCTCATCTCTGAGTTGTGTGGCCTCCTCTCGATGTCGTGCAGCCTCATCCTGCAAGGACTACACCTGAGCCTGGAGACGGACAGTCTCCGCCTGAAGAGTAGCCATCTCGCTACTCTCTCCTACCTCGACACCCTTGCCCTTATCGGGCGATGGTGGCCTCTCTCTCCGTGGAGAAGGGGGTCTCTCCTCCCTCCTCTCCCGCTGTCACGACCTCTACTGAGCCTGTGGCCTCCTCTACTCTCTCGTCGTGACCCTGTGCCGCCTCAATGGTCGTCTGGTGCCACCTCCCCATTCGACGCACAACTACGTGAATCGGACCTTGAGCCCTCGTCATCCAAGGAGGGTGGATGCCTACGTACCAGGCATCATAGCCGTCAACAACCCCTACGTCGTCCCCATCCATCAGCTAAATGGGGGCATCGTCCGCATCCTCACTCCAGAAGCGTTGCATATCTAGAGCCCCACTGACTATAGTGTTATCCTAGATGGTCTAGGAAAACTCGTAGTCTCTAAGAGATGGGATCCCCTGCTGTAGACCGAACTGCCTCAAAACTCGGTCGTAGCGATGGAGCTCCACCTCTCTCCTCTCCATCCTCAACCAACAGGTTCGCCTAACGCGAGCCGCCTCTTGTCCATCCTCGGCCCACCCTGGATGATCTCTCCAAGGCCTCCAGGTGATCTGGTCGGAGACAAGGTCGTCAAGTAGTCTCCGGGACATTGGTAGATCTATCCGCCATTATGACCCTCTCCGGAGCCACCAATAGAAAACTCGGGGCCTCTCCCCATCAATCCCTATCAGTGGGAGCCCTATCGGCCTCCGCACCGTGATGTGCTCCTAGCACCAAACCTGTAGTAGTGATGTCATGACCAGACATCGGTCGCCCTTGTATACGACCCCATGCAGGATCCTATACAATCGACATAGTACAAAGCTCCCCAAAGAAAACCTATACCCATGGTCTCTCATGTCATAGACCACATCTATCAATAGCCATGGTACTCTGCATCCACTCTGATGGCATAGCAGCAGACCACCTACCACCCCAGCCAAAACTTGTGTCATTCTAGATGCCCCAGGCATCTGGCATAGCGACTCGATGTTCACTCCACCCTTCTCCAGGGCGAAGCTCGGATCTCCGCATAGTCGCATCATCGCGTGGCCCTGATTGGCCATGAGAGTTATTAGCCGTCCTTGTATGGGGATCCTCAAAATCCTCCATACATCCTCCAATGTGGGAGTCATCTCCCCTGTCGATAACCGAAAACAAGAACTCGAATACCACCTCTCTGCTAGGGCTGTCAATAGCCCCATATCTATAGAAACCTGTGGCATATCTGCCACATGCTGCAAGCCGACTTGAGCCAACCGATCTCGCTCTACTTGAGATAGAGTGGCCAAGTCATCCCTCAGCCCATCGTATTTCCATTCTCGGCTCTTTAGTAATCCTCTCTGCAACATAAACAACAAAACAATAAAAATCATTAATAAAACAGTGATTAAAAATGCAAGTAAAACAAGTTCAATTTCATACAAATGATGATATCGTCCACTATTGGACGATATCGTCCAAAATTTGAGCAAAATTTGTCTCCGATTTCGCAAGAGGGAATCGTCCCTTATTGTACGAAATCGCCCCCATATCGTCGATTTCGCCCTTCGACGAAATCGGCGATATCGAGACGATTTCGACGAAATTGAGACGATTTCATCCCGACGACGTCGACGGCCCAAAAACGGCCGCGATGCTCAAAAATCATTCAAAATTAATCTAAAAAGCATGAAATTCAAAATTAAAGCCTTCTAAATTAAGTTTGGACCCTTACCCGTAGCCCGCGCCGGACCTCTGTCGATCTGTGCGCTGTCTCGACCATCTTGTCTGCAGAGCGCTAGAAACCAAGAAAATGAACAGTAAAAATGAATTAGGGTTTTTCCCTATTTTTCTTAATTTTATTCAAAAACAATTAAAAACATTTTAAAATTTTGTTTTTCGCGTTTTTACCTCAAACGTTCGATTTGGGTAAAAACACGGAGGGGGCACCATAGTAAGTTGTCGTACGATTCGACCTAGAATCGTCGCCTAAAAATGGGAATAAATTTTTGCTTTCTCGTAGATCGAGAAGAACTCATCTTTAACGCATTTTCTTTGGAAAATTCGCTAAAGAGGGGGCAAAATGTAGCACCCTAAAATTGGTGCAGTAAACCTTAGCAAATAATTAAAATTACCTTAGTAAATAATTCAAATTCAAATTTCAACCCCAAAATCGCTCCAAAACTGCCTGCTACCCATTTCCTCATTTTTTGTGCCATTTTTAGATTTTGTTTTGTTCGTTTGATGATATCGTTGTCGATCGGATGATATCGCCTCAGATCAGACGAATTCTTCTAGAGCAGAACGTCCAGACGATTTCATCCCAAAACTGATTTTTCATAATTAGCTTCTGTTTCAACGACGTCTCTAACCCGGGCAAAAGTGTGTCTGTGCGGTTAGAGACTTCCCCTATTGGAGATCTCCCAAATTGGGATGATCTCCAACCTCCCAACCTCCTTCCTATGCCTATTTAATCTTAGGCCCTCCCCTTGACATTCCCCTGGCTGAAATTTCCTGTAACACGAGTTCTATTTGCATTAGACCATCTTAAATCACCATTTGCCTTCGTATTTTTCCAAGTTTGTTTGCAGGAACTTCATTTTTTTTCATCCGGAGCAAGCTCAGATCATCGCAGATGATCTTGTACAATCTTGGACGATCACGCCCCAATTCAAGACGATTTTGACTGCAGTCAACATTGGGGGCAATCAGTGCCCAGAGTTTGCGCTTTTCCTATACCTTTCTGCTATTCTATTCTGCATCTAGTTAGTTTTATTATTATTTCTTGTTATTCTACATCTTGGAGTTCACCCATATAGCTTAAATACATAATAAAATCATGATTAGCTATTAAAGCATGATAATTTACTTGCATTTCTATTTGGGATTATCTTATTAACATCATTATTATCATTTCACATCATTTTCCTTTATAAGCATAGCTGCATTTTCTGTATTCTGTGTCTACTTCTCGGATTGCAGGTCTCTGACGAATTCGTCAGATCTCAGACGATCCTGTCTGATTTCAGACGATCCTGTCAGATCAGAGGCGATCTGGACTGCTTCAAAAATCAGAACCTCCATCAGACATCCAGAATCAGGTATGGTTTTTCTCACTTAGCTTGTTCTCTATGTTTTCTGTTTAAATCTGTTTTCTGTATTCATTTAAATCTGCATTTCATATAGAACAGTTTAGATTCATTTGGCCAAACCTAGGATTTGAATGATTAAAGCTAAAACTAAACACATCAAACACATTCCCAACCTAGGCGTGGAGACTGCCACTAAACGTTTCCTGGTGAACCCCACCATCCGTCAAAAAATCACCTTAATACACCTCCCCCAAGAGGCGGGACCTTCAAAGGGCCTCTCAGTCTGAGGTATTGTCCCATCCTTCTCGCATCCCCCTTCCGGGCGCGGATCCTTTAGCCTGAAGGTAAGGGTGCGAAAAATTTGGAGCGATACAGTTTCTCAATTATGTTCTTACTTGATCTTCCTTAACTCAAAATTTTGAGTTTTAGATTAATGCCATATCACTTAACAATATTTAAACTTTAGCTTTATAAAAATTATAAAATCAAGAGCATTAAAAGCAATGGCAATTATGAAAAGACTTTGCATTGATTAATTAAAAGGAAGAACAAATTGTTTTTGGGTGGTTCAAAAATCCGTTACTTGAGCGAACTATCTCCTTGAACCTTATTAAGAAAATGAAAGGAAGAAAAAAAGATCCAGATGCTTTAGGAGAACGAGCTAGATGATAGAGAGATTGGAGGCATTATTTTGGACAAATACAAGAGATTTGCATTGTCAGAATTTGCATCTTCTACTTCCCATAACTCATGGAAGGTGAACCACCATATTTCTATATATGTGACCTTCCATATTCAATACAATGGATTTCCAATGCACCAATTATTGTATAAAGAGAGATACACCCTTGACTATAAAAAAACATGAGTATTGGATGCGATGTTATAGCCTCACATGTATTTTGAGATATTGCTTGCATTGTACTCTATATTTCGAGCAATAAAATCATCATGCTAATTTGCTTAAATATTTTTTATGTTTTGGGTTTTTACACCATAGTTTCTCAATTATGTTCTTACTTGATCTTCCTTAACTCAAAATTTTGAGTTTTAGATTAATGCCATATCACTTAACAAGATTTAAACTTTAGCTTTATAAAAATTATAAAATCAAGAGCATTAAAAGCAATGACAATTATGAAAAGACTTTGCATTGATTAATTAAAAGGAAGAACAAATTGTTTTTGGGTGGTTGAGAAATTTGTTACTTGAGCAAACTATCTCCTTGAACCTTATTAAGAAAATGAAAGAAAGAAAAAAGATCCATATGCTTTAGGAGAACGAGCTAGAGGACAAAGAGATTGGAGGCATTATGTTGGACAAATACAAGAGATTTGCATTGTCAGAATTTGCATCTTCTACTTCCCATAACTTCTGAAAATTACAGGTAATCCTTTACCATGTTATTTGGAATTATTGAATTAAACGGAATGTGATATGCTTTTCAAATTTTTGAAATGTATTACAGAATGCTCTTAAAAGTAGAACCATAGAGAAATTCTTTCTAGAACCATTATAGAATATAAAAAATTGTAGGGTTTCCATGTGTGCATAATTTTCTTGATTAAAAAATATAGAAAACTATGAAAGATAAAATATAAATAATAGAGTATTTATATTTTGAAATGATTAGAATTTCAAAAAATTTAGGGTTTCCACTTGTGTATAGTTTTCTTAATTAAATAAAATAGAAAACTAAGAAAAGATAAAAATAAATAGTGGAGTATTTCTATTTTGAAATAATTAGAATGAATTGAAAATAATAATAATATAAAACCCTTGTATTTTTGTGCATGAAATTAAAAGGGACTAAACCCCAAGTTTCATTTGTTTATCTTTTGCATGATCTTTCTTTGGAAGATGCGCGATAATAGTCGTGAGTTGATTTAATAAATTGTAAGGGTTTTAGTTTTTATGTATAGCATTTTTCTTTATTAAAAAAAATATACCTATATATAAGTGAAACTTAGTAGAGCTTTTGAAAAAAAAGATATCCTTTTAAGTGGGTTAAATACTTAGTGAACATTGGGTTTATTTTCAATTATTGAACAAATGGAAAATTAATATGGGATAATTGAAAATTGTCAGAGTATTGAATGGATTTTAATTATTTTATATTTTAGGGGTAAATGAAATAAATGTTGTATGGATTCTTTTAAAATAAAAGAATCTATATTAGGGTTTGATTTTATAATGTTTCATTTATTTTAAATGGGAATTACAATGAATGATAGGTATGTTTTACAAAAGAGTTTTGTATTATTATTCAATATTCCCTATTTTGTATTTATTTCTTTAGAGAAATAATATAGTTGGAAATTGAATTATGTTTTTAAAAATAGAATGGATTATTAAATAGTATATGTTCATTTTATAGTTTGGGAATAAAATGAATAAAAGTTATATGTTTTCTTTTATGATAAAGAAGTCTTAATTTAATAATGGAAGAATATGGTTAGATGTTTGGATGTGGAGTCCAAAGAAAAGGAAAGAAACTTATGGGGGTTTCTTTAAAATGCAAGTAGATATGTAAAATGGGTGTACATTGTATGTATTGAATACTTTTGCTAGAGGAAATTATGGGAGTACTTTGATTACACTAAATGAAATGTGTTTGCTTGAGGAAAACTTATGGGGGTTTTCCTCCTTGCTTTCAAATGAATGAAAGAAGAGAATATGTATGTTGTTTATAGATGCATTGAATGGAAACATGCATTTAGGTTTGCATTTTTATCATAATGGAGTTGTCTTGATCCCTTACCTATTCACTCCTCGAAATAACTCAAGGAGAGTCCAAATAAGAGAAGACTTGGATGGCTTTGAAGAAGTTATTTGTATATCAGTTTTAAGAAGATAAAATAATTATTATGTATATTTGAAATGGGCATTGTAAAATGAAGGTGTTTTTAAATATGAAAAGTGAATCTAATTCCCTACTTTGAATAGATAAAATTCTATATGTTAGATAGAGGAATTTGATTAAAGCTTTAACATTGCAATATCCCTCTCATTATAGAATGTATGCTTTAAAAGCTCATATACACCCTTTTGATAAAGTAGATGTTGTACTTTATTTTATACAAGTAAATTGATAGAATGTTAACTGATATGATGAAGAGAGGATGTAAGAGAGAGAGAGAAAGAAAGAATGCTTTCATGCTTCGTTATGGGATTAGGTTTTGTATCCATGGGGGTTATCCTTAGATGGCCAAGCCTAGAAGAACCTTAAAATATGGATTCAAACCTGAGGTAGTTGTGGTGTAGCGACACCTAAGGGTTTTTGCTATGGGCACTTTCGATAAAGGAACTTTAAAGTGGACCCAAATATGGCAAGTATTTGGGAAATATATAGGTGGAGTAGCTTAAATACTCTTTTCTAATCATGGAGGTTTGGATCCTATTAGAAAATTGGATTTGGTGATCCTGAATGATGTTGGGTGTCCATGTGAGGGATATCACACGGAGTGATAGTCACCTCAATTAAACCATCACAAAGATGGGATAATTGAGCATTATGGTTCTACACATGGTGTAATGTGTAAACTAAGAGACTTTATGCCTAAGTACTAGTATAAAAGGACTTATATTTTTTTTGGTAATTATAATAATAGATTAATTGTGGGTTTTTATAAAGGATCCCAAAACCTTATGTACAAAATCAGCCTTGCTAAAAGATATTTCATGCCGGATGGCTGGGTAAATAGAGCAGTTCATAAAAAATACAGGGAAATACAAAATGCCCGAGGGCCCCAGAAGACGCGGACAGTCCTGGAAATCTTGATCTTGAAATACATTAAAACAGAATAATAGCCGAAGACAATATATCAACAAACTTTGGGAGAAGACCTATGATACAAATTCTTCATCATGAGGGAATATCTGCCTTGGCCAAACTGTCCACCTCGGTTGGGAAACGAGAACGCCAAACAACCGGGCACGTGGTCATCAGTCCTTTGTTGGCCAAGTGATCCGCCACCCGGTTACCTTCTCTATAGATGTGCCCCGCCTCCCACCTGGCACGCCGAGAGAGGAGCATCCTAGCCTCGAGGATGATATTCAGGACCCGCCACGATGGGTCTTTGGAGCCACGAAGGTAGTTGATAATGTTTAGAGAATCGCCTTCAATAATTAAAGGCCTAGGATCATTCGATATGACCTGCAACCCTTTCAACACACCACGGGCTTCGGCAAAATGATTGGTCTGAGGGCCCAGATTTTCACAGTAGGCCAAGATCAGCTTCCCATTATGGTCCCTGACAAGCCCCTCGGAACCAGCGGGCCCCGGGTTGCCTTTAGCAGCCCCGTCAAAATTAAGTTTGATCCACCCCAAAGGAGGTTTGGTCCAAGTGACCTCCCTGCGGCCATTCACTGAGTCAACTCTGGAAGAGGAGCCAAGGTCCACGCTTTTGAAAATAATTGCCTCCCAAGGATTGTGAGGGCGGGAGCTGGGAATAGTTTTTGAATTCTCGACAAAGAAGGATAAGGCCCACTGGGCAACAGAGGGAGCCATTCTAGGGATCTTGCCGAAGACTCTAGCATTACGCTCCAACCAAATTTTCCAGATGGAATGGTGAAAGGCAGCCTCACAAAGGAATCGAAGCTTAGAATTCTTAAAGGGCTTGGGCCATTGGAGGAAGGCATCTTTAAGGGAGCGAGGGGAGCACCAGAGTACTTGGAAGGAAGACAACACACAGCTTAGGACCGAATGGGAAAAGGGGCAATGCAAAAATAAGTGATCGGATGTTTCACAACTCAGCTAAGCAAAGATAGCACCCGTTGGGAATTGCAAGGCCTCTCTTGTGGAGATTGTCTATGGTAAGGGCTTTGTTATAAAAGGCAATCCAAGCAAAGTAATTTATCTTAGGAATAATCCCTTTCCTCCAAATTGCTTTCCACCGGGGGTCCACAGTAGCCTCACACGACAGAAGATCATAAGCGGACTTAACAGAAAACCGCCCATCCTGCGTGTTGCTCCAAATAATTCTGTCGTCTCTTATGACCGAAGGAATTAACACCGATTGGAGGACACTGTACAAGAAATTCACCTCATTATCAAACCCATCCACCATCGAAAGTTTCCACCGAGGGGGAAGGGAACTCCGGTCAATGCAATCCGAAACCTTGAGATGACTGTTTGGATCAATCTGGGCCCTCAAGCCAGCCAAGTTCTGATTTACAATGAGAGCTTCATCTGTAGCCCACCTGTCTCTCCAAAAAAGGATCATGGATCCATCCCCCAAGATCCAACGAGCACCCCTGTTAATCACCGAACGGCCCTGAAGCACCGTCTTCCAGAAAGCCGAAGCTTCATGAGGAGACTCAGCTTCCAGGAGAGAATTTTCCCCAAGATACTTTCTTTTAACTATATTGACCCATTCCGTCGGTGCATTAATAAGAATTCTCCAAGCATGTTTGGCAATTAAGGCAGTGTTCATGAGCCTGGATCTTCTCAATCCCATGCCCCCTTGGTCCTTTCGAAGGCAAACCTTATCCCACGCCACCAGAGGAATTCTTGGATTTTTCTTCACTGCCGGACTAGAGAAAATTCCTTTGAATCTGCTCGATTTTGGAATGGATAAACACAGGAAGCATGAAAATAGACATGAAATAGGTGGGAATTCCTTGAAGATAGGCTTTGGTGAGGGTTGCCTTCCCAGCTTGAGATAGCAATTTGCCTTTCCAAGTGCTGAGTTTCTTATGAAGCCATTCCAAAATCGAATTCCAGATGTTCCCACCGCCTCGCCCATTGCAAACTAGCGGCAACCCCAAATAAGTTGCAGGCAGGGAATCAATAGTGCATTCGAGGATTCTGGCAATGCGAATTTGCCTACGTAGAGGGGTATTAACAAAATAAATTTTGCTCTTCAAATAATTAACTTTTTGGCCAGAAGCCTTCTCATACCGGGACATAATGCGCTTGATAGATTTGGCCTGAGTGACAGACGCTCCAGTGGATATGAGCGTGTCATCCACAAACTGTTGGTGAGTGACAGGATCAACTCTGGAAGTAGGCAGAATGCCAAAAATCTTGCTTCGATGGAGGGCTTCATTCAAAGACCAGCTAAGGACCTCTGCCAAAAGAATGAATAAAATAGGAGACAGAGGATCACCTTGTCTGAGGCCACGAGCACTCTGGAAGAATCCAACAGGGGACCCGTTGATCAACATAGAAAAGGACGGAGTGGAAATGCAACTATTCACAAGGTCAATCCAGTGATGATGGAAGCCCAACTTGCAAAGGACAACATAGAGGAACCTCTTGTCCACTCTATCAAAAGCTTTATTCATGTCTAGTTTAAGGAAAAGCGCAACATTCTTGGAACATTGGGCAGTATGGAGGGTTTCATGAATAGTAATGATGTCGTCAAGGATGTTTCTACCCTTAACGGTGCTCCCCTGAGCTGAACCTACCAAAGAGGGGAGGAGGGATCTCAGACGATTGGCAATGGTCTTGGTAAGAATCTTGTAGAAAACATTGCAGAGGCTTATGGGACGATAGTCAAAAAAACTTTTGCAGGCGGGCGACTTAGGAATGAGAGCTAGGAAGGTAGAGTTGAGCTTCGGATGGATGGATCTTGATGCTTGGATTTCTAAGATAGCCTCACAGACATCAGGCCCCACAACATCCCACATAACTTGAAAGAATCGGGGGAACCCATCAGGCCCGGGGGCCTTATCTGGTTGCATGGAAAAAAGAGCATCCTTAATCTCGAAATGGGAAAAAGGTTCCAGGAGTTTAATACTTGCCTCATGGGGGACTTTGGTAGGGAAATTAGCAAGCAAGGATTTTTGAACTTGGAGGACGCTATCAGGAGGAGCACCAAGCAAATCCTGGAAGAAATCGATTGCTTCGCTTCGAATTTCCTTAATCTCCCCGGTAGTGCGCCCATCCTTACACAACACCTGTCTGATCTTGTTGGCCCCCCGTGTCTCATGGTAGACGCATGGAAAAACTTTGAATTTGAATCACCGCTCTTCAGCCAGAGATCCCTGGACTTCTGACGCCAAAACGTTTCCTCACTGGCAAGAATGGAATGATAGTCCACCAGGAGGCTCCGTTCCTCCTCTCTGAGGCCTTCATAATACCCTTCGACCTCCATATTTTCCTCTAAACTCTTCAAGCGCTCAGAGATGGACCTTTTAGACTCAAAAATGTTGCCAAAAACCTCCTTATTCCATGCCTTTAAGTTCTTTTTAATCATCTTAAGTTTTAGGGCCAGTATTTTGGACGCTGAACCAACCACCGTCACCTGCCACCATTCCGAAACCAACTATTTGAAATCCTTGTGGGAAATCCACATGGACTCAAATCTGAAAGGGATCTTAAACCTAGGCCCGCCAGTGGCCTCTAATAGAATGGGATTATGGTCCGACCCGATTCTTGGCAAAGCTGAGAGAGTTGCAGCGCCGAGGAAGGGAATAGCTTCATGGGAAATGAGGAACCGGTCGAGCTTGACCTGGATGAGATTGCTCCCAATCCTCCTGTTGCTCCAGGTGAAGGACGCCCCCTTAAGTTCGATGTCTAGCAGATTATTGGACGAAACAAAATCTCTGAAATCCTCCATGCTACGGCTGGCCAGCTCAGCGCCTCCCTTCTTTTCAGAGGGATGAAGAGGGCAATTGAAATCCCCTCCCACAACCCACGGGAAGTCACTAAAACTTTCCCTCATCAGAGAGATGGTTTTCCACAACTCAGCTCGCTCCGAAGCAGAGTTCGAGGCGTAAACATTGGTCAAAATCCATGAAAAATTATCAACCTTGGAGTGAAACAGGACATTGATAGTCCTGCTGGAAGCCGATAGAAGACTACCCTCGACCTTGTCAGAGTCCCACAGCACCATGAGACCGCCTGCAGAACCTATTGCAGGGCTGGAAAGGAATTTGGCCTTGGCCCAAATGGCCCTGGCAACCTTGACAGAGGCAGAGGCATCAGACTTAGTCTCCTGCAAAATGAGGATGGATGGGTTAGACTTCTTTCGGAGATCGGCCACCACCCTACGTTTGGCCGCTCCGTTAAGACCTCTCACATTCCATGAGAGGATTTTCATCTGGACATTTTAAAGACTTTCTTGCCTCCCTTTCCCTGCTGGATGGGAGGTTTTGGGACAGGCGAATCACCCACCAGGGAGTCGAAATCTTCTTGAAAAAGCAACCGCTGGGATCCATTTGCAATGTCTGCTACCGTTTCCTTATCCCTTCTTTCTTTGTTAGGAGGTCGCCCCTATTTTCTTTCACAGCCAAAATCCACCCCTTGCTTTCGGCTTCTAGTGTTTCGTGGACTAATGTTGCCATGTTGTTCGTCCCTCTTGCCCAGCAGATACTCTTCCAGCAGGGACTCGGGAGGTTTCTGGTTTTGACAAATAGGGGAATCAGCCTGAGCAGACATACGGGAAGGAGACTGATCCTTTTCCACTTGAGGTTCTGGTTGGGAACTTGCATTGCACAGAACGACGTCCGACTCGGGGAGAACCCCAGAAGGATCTGGAGACTCAGGCACTATCGCTACAGGGTGTTTCGGTTGTTTTCCTTCTTGCTCTTGGGGGTTTCTAGAAGCCCCACCCTTCATCCCCGGCTTTTGAAGAGGACAATTTGACTGAAGATGCCCCTGGGAACTGCACCGAGGGCAAAAGGCCGGTCTATTTTCATAGTTAATGACTTGCTTATGAAGAACGGAGCCTCCAGACCGAAGAGTGATGGAGGATGGAAGGTTCACCTCCAAATCCGCCAGGACACAGAAGCGAGCTTGGACAAATCTGGTTCGGGCCCGAGTGGGAGGGTCAATGGTGACCAACTCACCAATGGAACGGGCGATACCCCTGATAACATTTTCATGCCAGCAAAAAATGGGAAGGTTCGGCAGCCTAACCCATATTGGGGCAATATTAATACTCTGGGTTTCGGGGTTAAAATCCATCCCCCACTTCCTGAGAAAGAGACTCCTGCGTCCCGTAAACCAAGGGCCCCCAGCCAAAATTTTACAGTAATCCTCCGCATTATTCAGCCTAATTGCGAAAAACCCCTGGATAGGGCAGCCAGCTCCATATGACCCGAGGTCCGCCATTTTCCTGCCGCCCACCTACGGATGGTCTCCATATCGGGACGCCCTCCAATAAACTTCCCGATTAGGGTAAATTTTTCAAATTCGATGAAACTTGATAGGATTTCCTCCGGGATGTCCAGTTCATCCCCGGACGAAAAGAGGTCCTTAGTGAAAATACCATTTGGGGTTTCAGAAGCCGCTGCCTCTGCATACGATTTCTATTGGCAGTCTCTCCCTTTGTCAGGCGGATCCTTCCCGCGTCTGCCTCCATCTTCGGGTAACTCCGTCGAGCCTCCATTCTCTGACTGCCCTCCCTCCGCCTTGCTGTGGCCCTCCAACTTGTCGGTGCCTAGGTTCACAGTGCTGGCGCTCCCGCTCCCGTGCCCTCCCGCCGCTACCTTCCCGCTCATCGCTGCCCCTTATTACTTCCCAAAAGAAATATTCATAAAAGGACTTATATTAGTAAAGGAATTGGCATCCCTTTTCATAAGAGATTGAGATAGGGTTAATCCCTATGCTTTGGTCAAGTTGTCCTACATTCATGGAGAGTGTTAGGAAATGGGGTGACCATGTATAGGCATCCTTTAATTCATGGAGGTGTACAAGGTGAACCCTAAAAAATTTATGGGAGACTGGCTCGAAGAACACAAGCTTATACTGAGAGGGGGGTGAACAGTATAAGACCACTTTTTACTTTTCTTTCCCAAACAATATTATCCAATATAATAAATGGCAATATCAATAGCAATAACCAAAGCAATGCACAAATCATCACACACAATAGAGATACCAATTTAACGTGGTTCACCCAATGTGGGCTACTCCACGGAGAAAATATTTCACTAAAATTTTCTCAATCAATCTCTTGGGAATCCTTTCCCTATTACAATGTTTATGGACCTCTGTCCAAAGGAGACACCAATCCCCTAATCAAGTTAGTGGATCTCTATCCATAGGAGACACCAATATCCTAATTTTGCTCTGGCTGGTGATCCTCTAGAAGACCTCTGCCTCCACTACCCTTAGTAAGTGGAACTCTATCCACATAAGACACCTTTCCTCCCTGATCTAGTTTGAGACCTCTATCCTCAAATTTATCACCTCCAAAGCTCTATCTCAAATCTACACTAAACACGGTCCTTCGGTCTAGCACAAATCTATCCTCAATCTCTATTCTCTAGTCTGGCACAAACCTATCCTCAAATATGCACCAAAATCTGTCCTTGAATCTGTACTAAACACAATCCTTTGATCTAGCACAAATCTATCCTCAATCTCTGTCCTCAAGCCTTAACTCAAAGCTTGACTCAATCTCAAATCAACTCTACTAGATCTGCCCCAAACCTTAACTCAAGGTTTGAATAAATCAATCAACTCTGCTCACAAGTCTTCTCAAAGACTTATCTCAAATATGCCTTGTAAGCTTCCACAAAAGCTCACACTAATCTGTCCACAAGTTCTCTCTAGAACTTGTCCAAATCTTCTCTACAAGTCCTCACTAGAACTTGTCCAAATCTGCTCAATAAGTCCTCACTAGGACTTATCCAAATCTGCTCTCAATCTGTATTGTAAGCTTCCACAAAAGCTCACACAAATATATCCACAAGTCTTCTCAAAGACTTACCTCAAATCTGCTCAACAAGTCCACACTAGAACTTGTCCAATCTCATAGAAACATAAAGAGAATTGTTAGAGACTCAATATGCTTCACATTCACTTCAATACTCAATTACTTTCAATCACTCTTTTAGAAACATATAGAGAATTGTTAGAGACTCAATATGCTTCACATTCACCTCAATACTCAATCACTTTCAATCACTCTCTTAGAAACATATAGAGAATTGTTAGAGACTCAATATGCTTCACACTCACAAGACTCTCAATCACTTTCTCAACTCAATTCAGAATATAGAATAATTTATTTTATAGAACTTGAGCTATCACTTCACACATCCACTTGACTAGGCTCAAACAACTCTACTCAATCAATCACTCAATGAAATAATCCTTACTCACAACCCTAGTCCAAGCATATGAACACTCACTCAAAATGTTTCCAACAATGCTTATCTACCAACCTCACATAACAATGATACTCATGATCTTTGCAAACCCTAGTTCAAGTTCTTCACTCAATCAATGGCTTCAACAACAATGCTTATCAAACAAGGTTTTATCAACAACTCTTTATTCCATAAAACCTTGAAGCATTAAAACACACTCAACAATGCTTATAAAACAATCTTCTCATATAGCTCAACAACTCAACAAGGAAACCTAATTAAGTCCTTTTCACTCCAAAGTTGTTTTTTAGAAAACCAACCAATCAACTCAACCAAGGAAGAATATGCCCATACCTTTTTCTTTGATGTAGGATGACCTTCAAAACCTAGATCAAATATCACAACTTTCTTTTCCAAGTACAAAGGGTTAGATGACAAGAATTATCACCCTAACACTTTTCACAAAATACAATGATAACTCAAATCCCAAATACACCTTATTGCTCCATCTCAATAATAAATTCCAACATCATAATTTTCATCAAAAACTCTTTAATAAAATATAACTCAATTACTACTTATAACTCCTTTCTCAAATTGCACTTATCAAATAAAATACTTTATAAAATAATGCAATTTATTCTTCTAAGATAAAAATTAATTACCTTAGTTTTACTTTATCAAAAACTACCTTTTATCATGCCCAAAAATCACTTTAGCTTAAAAGTAAATAATCCACTTTTAATCATCACCTTATCCCTCCTAATATTCTCACACAACCTTAGGCAATTCAAATTAATAAAAAATTAATACCTTGCCCCTTTGTGGGATTCGAACCCAAGACATTGCCTCCCCTTTGCGCCTTAGCTATGGCCTTGGCTACCGCATGAGCTAAGCGCTCACGTGGGAGCTTAAGCACCCGCATGCTTATTTAACCTCTCATTGGCATCACCAAAACAAACGCGAAAATATTTATCCGCCTACTGCCACCAAGTTTTGAACCCGTGACCTCTCCACCACTAAGACCAAGCACTGCCAACTACACTAGCCATCGTATGGTGGTTAATGGTGATTCACTTGTCCTTTTGAAACCACCCAAAATTTTGGATGACATCAATACACTATCTCCTCTTCTTCCTTCCATGAAACTACAATGAATATCTCATGATTCAGAATTTGAATTACTTTTATGTTTTGCTTTGGGTGAGGCAATATTTATATTGCCTTTGGTTTCCTCCAATGCATCGATGATGGTGTTTGACTTCGTACGTCGACGCTATGACTTTAGGGTTGAACCCTAAGTAATTAAATAAATATTTATTTTATAAAATTTAAATTCATTTGAATTTAAATATTTATAAATTTAAATATTTAAATCTTCTTCCTTGGATTTTTAAATTGGAATTAAAAAGGCCTCCTTGGGTCTTTATAAACACCTTTATTTTTTCCCACATGGTTTTAATAAAAACCTTTTATGCCATCATGGTTTTTAATAAAAACCTTTTGTGCCACCATGGTTTTAATAAAAACCTTTCATTTTGCTTCACATAATATTATTTTGTCAACCTCTTGCATTGCTCATTTTAACCTATTGGCATCAACGATGGTTCACTCCTTGACATCGATGACAACTTCGTTCCTTGACATCAATGACAACTCTGACTCAAAATGTCCAACAATCTCCCCCTTTGTCATTGATGGCAACCCAATAACTTTTTACCATAAACTTAACCTTTTCTTTGTTCTGCTCCCCCTGGGACATTGCTCCCCCTGGCTCAATGCTCTCTTCAAATCTCTCCTCTTTACTCAAATACTAAATCTCTCCCCCTTACTCAAATATCTCCCCCTTTGACATCAATGGAAAAGGGTCACCTTTGGGGCTCGGGGCTAAGAATGAGTCTCTTAGCTTAGCCCCTCCCCCACCTCCTCTTGAGGTGGTTAATTTTGGGGTGGGAGTATTTCTACTCCTAGAAAGCACTGGTATTTACCTTTATACTCTTTTCTTTTTCATCTGATCCTTCTGATCCCTTTGACTATTCTTGTCCATGTCCATATTCATGTTCCTGTTCTTGTTCCTATTCCTGTTCCTGTTCATATCCATATTCCTTTTCTTGTTCATGTTCCTACTTGATTCTAGAATGTCTGCTCTACACCACTTTGTTGTGTGTCCATCATTATTGCACTTATAACACTTAATGTTATTATTCCTTGGATGTGCAAATATCTTGAAGTTCCTCCTAGTGAAACCATATCCTTTTCTATCATGAAAACTATAATTCATTGCCTTGTGACCAAACTGATTACATGAGTAGTAATACCCATGGAAAGGTTGTCTGTTTCTAAAATTTCCATATTCCTGTATTTCACGTGTCCTACACTATGAAGCCATGTATCCAAATCTATGACATGAAAAACATTGTCCATTGAAGAAAACTTGCTTGGACCCCATTGGTCTCTTAGTCTCTTCTATTTTGTCCTGTTTCTTGTTCCATCTATTCCTTATTCGTGCATTGTTTCCTTTCTTTGTTGAACTTTCTATTGTCCAACTTATCCTTAGAAGTCTCACTCTCTCTTTTACTCTCTTCTTTTGAAGCTTCTTCTTCTTTGGTGCTTGAGCTTGACTCTCCTTTTTTTGCTTCTTGTTTCCCTTGTTCTTCTTCAAAACTAAGTCTTATTTTGGTGACTGATGATCTTTGTGCATTGATAATCCTGTCCAAAGTCTTTGAGTTTTTCTCAACCTTGTGTAGCTTGTCCTTAGAGCCTTTTACTTCCATCCTTAGTGAAACTATCTCATGTTCTAATATTTCACACTCTAGATATTTTATCTTTAATTTTTTGGCCATACCTTCTTCAATTTTTCTTGCCTCTTCAACCTTGATTTTGAAGTTGGTGAGTTCCTATAGAAACTTTGCTTTTGCTTTCTCATATTCTTGGGCTTGAACCCTTAATTCTGAGTTTTCCCTTATTAATTCTTCGAGATCAACACTAAGTATTTTACATTCTTGCTCTTTTACCTTTGATTGTTCAACCATATCTTTTTCAGCTCTCCTTGCCTTTTCAACCTTAACTTTCAAGTCAGAGAGATCTTGTAGAATCTTTGTCTTACATTTCTCATCCTCTTGTATTTGAGCCTTTAAATATAAGTTCTCCTTTTTCAACTCAACAAGTTCCTTAAGAGTAGCTTCTTCCTTTTCTTTTTCTAAATTTCTCTCTTTTATTTGATCTTCAATAGGAGCATTTTCTTCTATTGTTGAAAGTAGATTTTTTTCTTCATACCTATTTTGATTGTCCCTATTATCTTTTTCTGAACCATCCTCTAAGACTTCAGTTCTGAAAGTATCATCTTCATCTTCACCGCTACTAAACCCATTGCAATAACCTGCATCATGACCGAGTTGACCACAAACAAAATATTCTTCACCTTCTTGTGAACAATGAGCTGCAAGGTGACATGTCTTCCTACATCTAGTACAAAACTTTATCAATCTTGTTATCTCTCCACTGCTTGATTCATATCTTGAATCTATTTCTATTCTTCCTCCCAAAACAACAACATTGAATTTATCTTCCTTTTCTTTCATGACCATGTGTTTTCTTTTCTTCTTGTGTCTCATGGTTCTACTTTTACCTTTCTTTGCCATTTGTGTTCTTGTAAGATATTCCTTCAAGTTGTTAAACATTTTTCTGAAGGAACCAGATCTAATACTAATTGAAGAACACAAGCTTATACTGAGAGGGGGTGAAAATTATAAGACCACTTTTTACTTTTCTTTCCCAAATAGTATTATTCAATATAATCAATGGCAATATCAATAGAAATAACCAAATCAATGCACAAATCATCACACACAATAGAGACACCAATTTAACGTGGTTCACCCAATGTGGGCTACTCCACGGAGAAAATATTTCACTAAAATTTTCTCAATCAATATCTTGGGAATCCTTTCTCTATTACAATGTTTATGGACCTCTATCCAAAGGAGACACCAATATCCTAATCAAGTTAGTGGATATCTATCCATAGGAGACACCAATATTTTATTTCCTGCTCTGTTTAGTGATCCTCTAGAATACCTCTACCTCCACTTCCCTTAGCAAGTGGAACTCTATCCACAGAAGACACATGTCCTCCCTGCTCTGGCTAGAGATATCTATCCTCAACTCTATCACCTCCAAAGATCTATATCAAATCTACACTAAACATAGTCCTTCGGTCTAGCACAAATTTATCCTCAATATTTGTTTCTGGTCTAGCACAAACCTATCCTCAAATTTTTACCAAAATCTATCCTCAAATATGTACTAAAAATAGTCCTTAGATCTAACACAAATCCATCCTCAATATATGTCCTCAAGCCTTAACTCAAAGCTTGAATCAATCTCAAATCAACTCTGTTGGATCTGCCCCAAACCTTAACTCAAGGTTTGAACAAATCAATCAACTCTTCTCACAAGTCTTCTCAAAGACTTGTCTCAAATCTTCCTTCTAAGCTTCCACAAAATCTCACACTAATCTATCCACAAGTTCTCTCTAGAACTTATCCAAATCTGCTCTACAAGTCATTACTATAACTTGTCCAAATTTGCTCAACAAGTCCTCACTATGACTTATCCAAATCTACTCTCAATCTGTATTGTAAGCTTCCACAAAAGCTCACACAAATATATCCACAAAAGCTCACACAAATATATCCACAAGTCTTGAGGTTTCTTTTTAACTTAAAATTTTAGCCCCCAAGGGTTAAGTGGATTGGTAGTTTCTTATCTAACCAAACATTTACGAATAAGACACCTAGGTTCAAACCTTGAGGGTAACCTGTTTGTAAAGATAGTATTCTGATCTGAATCTTCTAAGCGCATACCAGATCTAGGATGATGGTGCAAATCCCAAACAACCAATGGTACGAATTTTTTTCAATAAACTCATAATAACCTTGTGTAAATTCAATGAAAAAAATTATAACCCACTAAACAAAATTAAATTGATGAACAAGTGGGTAGTTAAAACTCTCTTATTGAACTTAAGAGGCCCCAGGTTCAAATCTCTCCCCTCACATGTTGTGGATATGCTATAACCTTGTGTAAATTCAATGAAAAAAATTATAACCCACTAAACAAAATAAAATTGATGAACAAGTGGGTAGTTAAAACTCTCCTATTAAACTTAAGAGGCCCCAAGTTCAAATCTTTCCCCTCACATGTTGTGGATATGCTATGTACAGGAGGTTACAAATAAAAATAAATAAATAAAATTGATCAACTTAAGATATCAATAAGACCATGCTTTAATGGTTGAGGTACATGGATGATGTAGCTCACACCAAGGTCCTAATCCCAATGATATTAAAGTGGTCATATAAAATCCTCGCAATATCAAAGTGGTTGTATAATTCAAATCCCAACGACATCAAAACGGTTGTATAGTCCAATATAACAACATCAAAATGGTTATATAATCCAATATAATTAAATAAATGTAAAAAAGAAAAGAAAATAATTATATGATCCACTATAACTAAATTAATGTAAAAATGGACAATTTTTTATGATTGTTTTCATGGCAAACAACTTTTACCTTTTAAATTAGGCAATTCAAAACATGTCTTATCAAAACAAAGCATATATGTAAAATAAATATTAAAATAATCATGTCGTACATCTCACTTGTCCCAGCTACAACTTAAGTGATGCTTATATTTAACTTTATAAAGGAGGATAGGACTAAAAAGAACTTTAAAAAAAAATACACATGATTCCTTTTGATGGAGATGTGGGTGTTTGTATTTAACTTTACAAAGGAGACCAAGACTAAAAAGAACTTTTTTTTAGAAAAGACACATGATTTTTTTTTGATGGAGATTATATTTTTTTGTTTTTAATTTTATATGTATAGTGATGTTTTTTTTAAATTTATTATATTAAATTAAAATTAATTTTAGTTATATTATAATTATATATATTTATTTGTGTTTAAGTACGGTAAAGTAATAGGTGGTATAATTAAGGGTTACATTTTTTGAAGATACAATGAGGATCTACTTCTCTTAACTTGAACTTATAATTTAGATAACAGTTCAATAATATATCATCAAAATATTCTTTAAAAACATCATAATTATTAATATTATAATAATTTAATAATTATAAATATTATCTTAATAAAATATAAATTCATCTTATTCTTAATAAATTATACATTGATATCATGCACAATTCCACTTGAAATTTCATATCTTTATATAAGATTATTCATCCAATCTAATCTTTCACTTCAAGAATTATGACATTTTCATAGAATATAAGATGAACCATAGAGAGGAATATATTTTGGGCCCTGAATTTACATTAATTGAATTGAATATAATTATCTTCAATCATACCACCTCGGCACATAGATCTTCAATCATAGCACCTCTGCACATAGACCTTGCACTTTATGACTCCTATTCCCTATGGTGGGAAATTGCAAATGTATGGGCGGTATGAAATGATGTAAAGGTATTAATTGTCTTTTTCCTGTCTGCCTCCCCCATCATGCATGCTGCTTATCTCTTTCATAGATGAGCTAAAACATTGTTTTGAACCAAGCAACCGCCAAATTCCAAAGGTGAGCCCAAGGAATTTGACCAACACCCTTGGATTCTAAATTAGTTTGAAAGTTTTGTTGGGACATTCTAATAGCATGTGCTTAGATATTAGTAGTTTGAATTATACTTTATATTATAAAAAAATATTAAATCAAAAGTTAATACTTAAAAAAATTATAAATTTATTTTAAATTTTAAAAAATAATAATAAAATAAAATAAAAAATAACTTAGAATACACCCGAAACTTCCTTTCTCATAATTTAACTTATTTAATAATCCAACCACAATCCACATAATAGTCGAGAGACATAAGAAAATTTAAAGTTACGACTTGCATACAAACAAAGGGTAAACGGTGGAAATCACGAGTTTCATTTCATGTTAAATGAATTATACAATATTTCCTAAGAATAGTGTTTTTTATTTGTAATTTTCTTCAAAATAGGTATAGGAATGCCGAGTTGTGGGATTGGAAGACCACCAAGGTCTTATTTGGCCTACTTGTTACACCGGTTCTGTTGTATGGTTGCGAGGTGTGGGCTAGTGACACAACAAATGCAAAATGGAGGCAAATAAAAAGGATTCAAAAATATTTAATTACAAACTTTCTCAAAATTAAGGCCACAACCCCTTACGAAATTATTCTAGCTGAAACTGGAATGTTCCCTTTAGAAGCAATTGCTATGACCAAGTTGTTATGTTACTTGGAAAAAACAGAAAAACATGACAAATGATAGATGACCTAGGGCAGCTAGGGATGAAGAGTTGCATAGGCGAAAGAATACATGGATGAAACAAAATCAAAAATGGATGAAACGTTGGGAAATCAACATAAATGAATGCCCAAATGTCAACAAAGACATAAAAAATTATGTGAATGAAAAGTTCAGAAGTGGAATGTGGAAAAATGCAAGCAGGAAAAGACAATATTATATTGCAAATTTTAACCCAACGTATGACCATAAGGAAAAAGTGTATATAGGCGTTGAAATCAAGTGGAAGGAAAAAATACTCATTGCTTAGATAAGGACTAGTTCTCATAGGCTTAGATGTGAAACAGGGAGATGGACAACGCCCAAAGAACAATGGGAAGAAAGGATATGTACTCTATGCAAGACAGAGGCAATAGAGACAGATGAACACTTCATCTATAAATGCCCGAGTTTTTCAGATATCCATGACAAATACAAAGAAACACTTGAGAACGAGTTTATGGCAGATTTATTTGAAGACAGTAAAATAACAAAAGTTGAGGAATTGCTAGCACAAATCAGGAGGAGAAAGAACAACCTTCTCAAAGATATTAAAGATCATATGATATGATTTGAGTAATTGTACTTCCATATTTGAGGTCCCATAGACTATATTTGGGTCTCGCTGATGTAATTAAAATCTTTCATTTCATATACAAAGGCAGTGTAAAGAAGAGATTTGAATCTAGGGTCTCTCGATTTCGATTTCAACTAGGAAGTTTTAACTACCCACTTGCTCTCCAACTCCTCTTTATATGAGGGGATATATATATATATATATATATATATATATATATATATATATATATATATATTATTTATTTAAAATTTAAAATTTATTTTCAAAGTTTACTTTTTTATAGAATTTTAATTCAATTATAATAAAATATTATAATTTTAGTCATTTATTTTATTATTATTATTATTTTATTTTGGATTTGGTTATTGTGAGAAACTTCCTATGACCGACGTACAGGGTTGAGCAGTCTCCTTCCAACAATGACCCCTCCTAAGAGCTATACTTATCAATAGGGAATTTAACATAAAACGACCACACACATACCCTTTCACACTCGGCCAAGTCGTGGTTTGGTCATTTAAACTTATATTATTTGAAATAAAAAAATTTATATGAATTAATTTTTTTTCAATAAAAATGATTAATAAATTAAATTAGTTGAAAATCAGATTATATTTTCTACCTTTCAAGAATTGAAGACTTTTAACCAAGTTTTAACATAGAGGTGAGATTATTCTCTTACATCTAATCTACTATATTTATTTATTTATGCAAAAAAAAAAATAACCATGTAGAATAAGGATATATAAATCTAGATACAACAAGTAGTACTATCATCAATGGTAAGAATGGAAAAAAAAGCTTCCCTAATTCGTTGAGGCCATTATCTAGGAGGATATCCATAGCAAGTTAAGCTTCCTCGATCAAGAGCCTAGTTAACCATCGCATCTGTCATTCTGTTTTGATCTCTAAAAATGTGTATGAACTCTATTATCTCAAAGCATCGTCGGGTCATATGTATTTGTTCTCTGTATTCTTTTGCTTACCTAATATTTTTAAATGATTAATCATAATTTGGGATCTAATTCCACCTGAATTTTCCTCACCCCACCTTTAGACCCTCTTGTAATCCCTTAAGATGGCATATCCCTTTATCAAGTTATTATATAAAATATCTAGGTGTTTTGAAAAGATAAAAGCATGGGCGCCATTCAAGCGGCCACCAATTTCTCATACTTGTTCCTTCAGGTAATACATTAGTATTTTTAAAAGTTTATTTAGTTATAATACAATAAAGAAGAAACTTATTTCAATCCCATATAACAACTTTTTAAAATTGTGTTGAGTGGTATTTTCACCCAGTTGTGAAAGTACACTCTCCCTTAGGATTTGGGTTCCAAATCCCCTCTTGCAAAGAAATTAAATAAACAACTTCTCCAAGGTCTCCGTTGTATTAGCATTTGCATATGTGTATTAGTAATCTCAAATAAAGATATTCAATTTAAATGCTTGGAACACCTTAGTGATTGCAAGTAATTGTAAACAAGGGGCAATGTTGGTTTATTTCACCATGAAACTTTAGTGATTGTTCATTGTTTTTTGGATTTTGAAATTTTTTAAATGTTTATTTTAATGCCTGAAAATTTAAAATAAGTTAAAATTTTTGGAAAAATAAAATGCAGAAAAATGAAAATGAAATGCAAAAAACTGAAAATAAAATGCATTCAAGTATGATGCTATCCTATTTCGACAAAACCGAAGATGTGAGGTCTCCATGCATGCAACCTAACCTATTGGACTTGCAAAACAAGCACAATCCCCATAGACTAAGTGTTGGTTCCTAGGGTTTAAAATAAATTTCAGGTTCAAGCATTCACATGAAGCAACCAAGCAAACTTGCATTAACTCCATCTACAAACTCGAAATCTGAAAAAGAGAAAAGAAATAGACATTAAATCCATAGCATGCAAAGAGAATCTCCTTCTTTCTTGCCCTCAAGATGCAAATTTTTGAAAACTTCTGCATTAAAAATGTGTCATTTTACAATAGCAGAATTTATGGTTTTCCCAAACCAGTCCATGGAAGAAAAATGACTCAAACAGGTCCATAATGGCCCTCTTGCCTTCAAATCTGCAACTCTGCTCGCAACAGTTTCCAACCCTTCAAAACATCCTTTCTTGGCGTATTTAAAATTTTCAGGAAGCTTTTCATTTCATTTTCCAATGGTTGTTCGTTTCACCTTCCCTTGTGCATGCATGTGTTTTGGTTTCCAAAAAAGCTTTTCGTTTCTATTTTGTGGCCCTTCGTTTCATTTTCTCCACATGGGCTTGCGTCCGTTTCCTTCCGTGTGTAAGACCATCTTAATTGTTTTCAAATTATTAAATATTCCTTATGTAACGTTTTGTCTTATTCATTGGATTTTGTCCTTATGTCCACGTCACTATGCGCTTCAATTTTGTTACCCCTTTTGGCGAAAATGCAACATGTCGCAAAATCGTGACACTTCTTGCCTCCTTGCTCTCTTTTGTTGCTTTTGAAGCCGCGAAAATGCAACATGTCGCGATATCGCGATACTTTTGCCTCCTTGCTCTCTTTTGTTGCTTTTAGCCGCGAAAATGCAACATGTCGCGATATCGCGACACTTTTTCTCTTTTGGCCGCGAAGATGCAACATGTCGCGATATCGTGACACTTTTCTCTTTTGGCCTTGAAAATGCAACATGTCGCGATATCGCGACACTTTTCTCTTTTCGTTTGGCCGCGACAATGCAACATGTCGCGATATCGCGACACTTTTTCTCTTTTGGCCGCGACGATGCAACATGTCGCGATATCGCGACACTTTTCCCTTTTGGCCGCGATAATGCAACATGTCACGATATCGCGACACTTTTTCTCTTTTGGCCGCGATGATGCAACATGTCGCGATATCGCGACACTTTTTCTCCTTTTGGCCCTCCTCTTTCTCTCTTTGCTTTGGACCGTGAAAATGCAACATGTCGCGATATCGCGACATTTTTTCTCCTTGTGGTGTTTTGCTTTTTCTTTGATCTTTAGCATATGGGCCACTTCGGTCTTCTTGGAAAACATGCAAAAAAGGTGGGTCCCCAATTTTGGGGTACGTTGTGGAGCAGCCACAACAAATGGCGACTCTGCTAGGAAATGCTCCTGAGCATTTCGGTGAGAACTCAACCTGAAAACACACGAACTCAAATACAAGCATCAACAAATATCCCAAGAATGAAACTAGATGAGAAATACATGAAGCATTAGAATTATTAAGCATCAGCTCGGTGTGTGCAATGTGCTTCATTCCCTATCGTTTGAAACTCGTTCAACTTTCCATTGTCAGTTTCACTTATGATTCGTATGCAAGGCTATGAATGATTTGTGCGGGATTTGATGTATGACAACTATGTTAGAGATATAACAACCTGCTTTGCAAAGGCTCAAACTTTCTAGTATCATGAACAAACATATTAAAATTGTCAAACCCTCTTAGGACCAAATATATGTATACTGAATTAATTTACTAGATCCCAAAGTTGGTTATGTGCCCCTACCATCTTGAACCCATGTGCAAGTGTAAGTGAAATCAGAGCTTTGGGGAATAGGATTCCCAACCTAAGCGAGATGGGAATTTAACCCTATCCTTACTACTCTGATCTGGAGTTCATTACCTCATCTTGAACAAAATGATTTAACCTGTTATGGATGAAATTGTTAGGCTAGCCTGTCCGTTTGAGCAGTCAGTGGTCTTGCTTTTAGACAAGACATGTTGCCACGCATGAGCATACTCCACTGCCAGTCAAGCGTCTATAGCCCCGGTGGAGATCAACCCCATAATCCAGGATTTGACTTTACTTTTGATTTCTTGAACCTTGGGGATGACTACCCATCCTTGCAAGGGACATGTAGTACGATCCTTCCAATCCAATATCAATGATGCAATGAAAGTAGAATGAAAAATATTTTCTTTGGAATTTCAAGTTCTTGAGTGGGCAAAATAGAAGCTTTGGGGAATCGAATTCTCAACCTAAGCGAGATGAGAATTAGACCCTATCCTTACTACTCCATGAAGGTCAAATCAAGCTTTGAGAGCTTTGGGGAGTTGGATCCTCAACCTAAGTTCGATGGGGATTTAACCCTATCCTTACTACTCTGATTTTAGGCTTTAAGCACTATGGGAGTGGTAAAAACCACTGTTTTAAGGATTATGTTGCATAATAGGACAGACACGAAATACTCCTTTCGCCTCACCTTTTCTTCCAAGTATGGTTTTGACCATTTTTCTCAAGATCCTCTTTAATATGTGTAGAACGTGCTTGGTTCAAGATAGTTCGGGCATCGGTTCCCAACCTTAGGATCCTTTTAATATATGTTATGTAATAACCCTAAGAGGATTCGACACCTTTTCAATGATTGTATATGAAATGAAGATGCAACTGCGATGAAATGTATATGCAATGTGGAATGTAACATGAGATATGGAATGCATTACTCCTTTTGAAATGCGGATGGAGTATACCACCTACTTTGCCATAATTTATAAAACCGACAACTTCATGCATCACAAGTTCCAAACGATATTCTTTAATGTGTTTGCGATATTCGTGGAGCTTTCTGCAATACAATTCCGATGTTTCATATTCTCCTAGCCTTAGTCAACATTCATAAGGACATAAGTTGACATCTCGCTTTTTTTTCTTTTTTTTTTTTTTTAAAACAAACCAAAAGTGTCCAAAGGACCAACACACAAAACTTAAAACCAAAATGAGATCCAATCCAAAACCAAAACACGAAAACCAACATGTATATACAAATGTACAATATAATACAAGATGGTGCAAAGTTTGGATTATCATTTTCCCGGATCCCAAACCTGATTAGAATTCTTTAAAAGACATATGACGTGATACGCATACCAAGTTTGGAAGGAATCAAATAAGAACAAGACTAGACCAAACAAAGCAACCAACTTCAACTTTCCCCTCTCATCCCACCAATTAGATTTAGTTCCATTAATATTCTCATAGGTGAGATTCAAATTACCAAATTGATTAGACAATGGTTGATTTTCAATTCTTTCTTGTCTATTCTTTAAGGTGCAAATTTCATAATTCCATTCATGATTTAAAACTAGGCTTTCTTTATTCAAAATGAAATTTTGTAAGCAAGAGCCTATTTCTAAAAAATTCAAAGCTAATTCATTTTCCATGTTCTTAGGCCAATCAAAATTGTGCAACAATTTACCAGCATCTAGGATCTTTACTAAATGGGGATCATTAAGAGTTTTTATCCTAGGTTCAAGAATTAATTGTTGATGAATTTGATTTAGCAATTTAAGTGCATCAAGCTCCTTTTCATTCATTAAAGTAATGTTATCAAAGGTGTGGTTAGAAATTAATCCTTGTTCTTCATTCACCTTCAATGGTATTTCATCATGAATATCATTTGAATTATACAAATCTTCACCTAAATCTTGGATGTTTGGACACAAAGGTTTAGATTTTACCTTTTTCACCTTTTCATTTACCAAAATTTGATGAGGATTTGCCATTCCCTCTTTCACCTCATGGTCTTCATATTCTTCATTGATTACTTGTTCATCAAACATACCAAAATTGGGCACCCAATTGAAAACATGCCCATCCTTTTCAACCCTCAAATATTCTTGGTCAAAGTGTATGTCAAGTAACTCATCTTCATGATCAATCACTTTCGTTGCTTCTAATAGATCAACCACTTTGTCATTTAATTCCAATTCTTTGTTCACTATCCATGGTATCTCTTCCAAAACATCCTCAAATTGTATAGGAGTTGTAATATCTTCCTTTGAGTAGGCGATTATGTTGTCCTGTATATCAATTGGCACACAAGTTTCATTAGCAGTTTTGGAGTGAATGTAGTCTTCCCACTTCTTCCAAGCATCATAATAATCATCTTCCAAAGTCAAGTGGTGACGTTCAACTACTTCTTCAACATCTTCCAATTCATCAATGTGTTTCTCATCAAATTCACCTTCACCTTCTTTAGATGATTCAATAATTTTCAAAAGTGGGTTGTTTCTTGAATTCAAATTTGTAAGGCTATCATCGTCCAAATTAGTAACCCATGATTCAATTTTATCACAATTTGGAGGGTGAAGAATTTTTTGATCATTAGTTCCAAGCTTCTCATCGAGAGTTTCTTCCAAGAACAAGTGGTGAAATTCTATCATATCTTCAAATTCATTTATTGGTTTTCTTCCAATTTCACTTTCAACCACTTCATCCAATTCTATGGTAGGTTCCGTCCTATCACATATTTCAAACATTGTTGAATTTAGAACCCCTTCATCTAAATAATCGTGTATCTCTATGAATGAGTTCATTTCTGCATAATCCTCACTGGTGGATGTTGGCTTAGCAATTTGCACCTCCTCTTGGACTACATCTAAGGTGGTTGTAACATTTGGACCTTCAAATTCATCCCCTTGATCATTTACCTTAGGTATCATTGGAGTGGAGGGTGCTACATTTGATGGTTGGTGTAGGTTGGCATCACTAACTCCAAAAGAACAATCTCTCATGTGAACATGTTGTGCCTTTTCTTCTTCCAAAACTTGTTCTACCTTTTCAAAGATCTCATAGATTGTCTCTAGAGACAGGTCATCCAAGTTTTCCTTAATGAGTGTAACAAGTTTGGGGTGTATGGCTCCCATGTATACTTGAATAGCTTCCTCTTCCGATGTACCCAAACTTTCCCACATTTGAGAGTACAATTCACGAAACCTCACATTGAATTGACTCATGGACTCATTAGGCTCTTTACACATAGAGGTGAATTGATTTTGCAACCTATCTAAGTCAACTTGATTACCAAAGTGATAAAGATAGGCTGCTTCTAATTGGCTCCAAGAAGTCTTAACCTCCATGGGTAAATGGCAATACCACGAGAATGATCTATCACCCACAATGTATGGGAAGAACCTACAAGCAATAGGCTCACAAAATACTTGAAATTGACATAATGTGAACTTATAGATATGTAGATTTTGTAGGTATCCTGATGCCACTTCTTGATTAAAAAGTCGTAGAAACTCCAACAACATTTCATGAATTTGATAAGATGTTCCAAAGGTAGAATGACATTCATAATACTTTCCTAATGCAGATACCATCTTTTCTCTTAGGGACATCATTTCTTCCCTTAGGGATACAATTTGCTCCTCAAATGTTGCCATTAGTGAAACTCAAAGAATAACTTCAAAACCAATTTGTTAGTCATGAATAAAAGAAGGAACCATGACAAAGCAACATTCTAAAAATGTAAATTAGTTTCTGATTCACCAGATCGCATATGCGCAAGTGAAGAGCATACTCCTAGTGTTGTAGGCTTTCTGATTCACAAGATCGCATTACACGCAAGTGAAGAGCATAATATCGACAACAAATACATTTTAGACAACATAATTCCTTACAAATAAGCATGAAATGACTCGCAAATATCAAACATGTAACGTATGAATAATCATGTTAGCATCAACCAAGAGAGGTATCCATTAAAATCAAATGAAAGTAATTGCATGGAGACAACCTCGTTAGTCAAGACCAACAAAATCAAATCAAAACCCATTATTCCTGTATGAACAATCAAAAGCGTTAGAACAATGCATAGCAATTCATGTCCTCCTTTTAACACTACAAGGTTGTATTGTTAAAAGAGGGCTAAAGATAATAATCAATAGGGCATGAAATATTCAAAATTTAAATCCCTATAGCATTTAAATCACACTGAAATAAACCAATTCGGGCCCTCCTTCTAGCGCCAATATGTTGAGTGGTATTTTCACCCAATTGTGAAAGTACACTCTCCCTTAGGATTTGGGTTCCAAATCCCCTCTTGCAAAGAAATTAAATAAACAACTTCTCCAAGGTCTCCACTGTATTAGCATTTGCATATGTGTATTAGTAATCTCAAATAAAGATATTCAATTTAAATGCTTGGAACACCTTAGTGATTGCAAGTAACTGTAAACAAGGGGCAATGTTGGTTTATTTCACCATGAAACTTTAGTGATTGTTCATTGTTTTTTGGATTTTGAAATTTTTTAAATGTTTATTTTAATGCCTGAAAATTTAAAATAAGTTAAAATTTCTGGAAAAATAAAATGCAAAAAAATGAAAATGAAATGCGAGAAAACTGAAAATAAAATGCATTCAAGTATGATGCTATCCTATTTCGACAAAACCGAAGATGTGAGGTCTCCATGCATGCAACCTAACCTATTGGACTTGCAAAACAAGCACAATCCCCATAGACTAAGTGTTGGTTCCTAGGGTTTAAAATAAATTTCAGGTTCAAGCATTCACATGAAGCAACCAAGCAAACTTGCATTAACTCCATCTACAAACTCGAAATTTGAAAAAGAGAAAAGAAATAGACATTAAATCCATAGCATGCAAAGAGAATCTCCTTCTTTCTTGCCCTCAAGATGCAAATTTTTGAAAACTTTTGCATTAAAAATGTGTCATTTTACAATAGCAGAATTTATGGTTTTCCCAAACCAGTCCATGGAAGAAAAACGACTCAAACAGGTCCAGAATGGCCCTCTTGCCTTCAAATCTGCAACTCTGCTCGTAGCAATTTCCAACCCTTCAAAACATCCTTGCCTGGCGTATTTAAAATTTTCAGGAAGCTTTTCGTTTCATTTTCCAATGGCTGTTCGTTTCACCTTCCCTTGTGCATGCATGTGTTTTGGTTTCCAAAAAGGCTTTTCGTTTCTATTTTGTGGCCCTTCGTTTCATTTTCTCCACATGGGCTTGCGTCCGTTTCCTTCCGTGTGTAACGTTTTGTCTTATTCATTGGATTTTGTCCTTATGTCCACGTCACTATGCAGTCTGTCACTTGGCAAAAATGCAACATGTCGCGAAATCGCGACACTTCTTGTTTCTCTCTTTTGCCCCTTTTGAATCGCGAAAATGCAACATGTCGCGATATCGTGACACTTTTGCCTCCTCTCTCTCTTTTGTTGCTTTTAGCCACGAAAATGCAACATGTCGCGATATCGCGACACTTTTTCTCTTTTGGCCGCGACAATGCAACATGTCGCGATATCGCGACACTTTTTCTCTTTTGGCCGCGAAAATGCAACATGTCGCGATATCGCGACACTTTTTCTCTTTCCTATTTTTCTTTGCTTTGGGCCGCAAAAATGCAACATGTCGCGATATCGCGACACTTTTTCTCTTTTGGTCGCGACAATGCAACATGTCGCGATATCGCGACACTTTTTCCTTTTTTGGCCGCGACAATGCAACATGTCGCGATATCGCGACACTTTTTCTCTTTTGGCCGCGACAATGCAACATGTCGCGATATCGCGACACTTTTTCTCTTTTGGCCGCGACAATGCAACATGTCGCGATATCGCAACATTTTTTCCCTTTTGGCTGCGATAATGCAACATGTTGCGATATCGTGACACTTTTTCCCTTTTGGTCGCGACAATGCAACATGTCGCGACATCACGACACTTTTCCCTTTTGGCCGCGACAATGCAACATGTCGCGATATCGCGACACTTTTTCTCTTTGCTTTGAACCGCGAAAATGCAACATGTCTCGATATTGCGACACTTTTTCTCCTTGCGGTGTTTTGCTTTTTTCTTTGATCTTTAGCATATGGGCCACTTCGGTCTTCTTGGAAAACATGCAAAAAAAGGTGGGTCCCCAATTTTGGGGTACGTTGTGGAGCAGCTAGAACAAATCGGTTGTTTGAATTGAAACTAGTTATATTCGGTTATATTCGTATTACATCTTAACGACCACATAGTAATATTACAATAGTTTAGTCCGCACCAGGTACCTTACCGACAAGTTTCCTCAATCCTCAAAAAGAGGTCCAAGTTTCAAGTTTGATGGCCTGCGTTGGATACACAAAAAACCCCAGCTAGCCTGAGGGGTATACCGAATGGGACAGGCCCTGTGGAACGGAAAGTCCTGACTCCCAAGAGATACGGGGAACACTTTTTCTTAATTAAGGTTTTTACCCCCAAGGGCTAGGTGGATTGGTAAGTGCAGGTATGGCTAGGCACTTTCCAAGAAGAGACCTAGGTTCAAACCTTAGGGGGAAATCCAACCCTTTGCAAAGGTAGTAGTCTGCTCCAAATCTTTTGAGTACGCGTCAGACCGACGACGACGGTATGAACCTCGAGTGATTGGTGGTTCCCATCTCACGTCGGGTCAACAAGAACAAGACATATAAGTTTGTTGGGAGCAGTCCCTATGGTTTGAACCCTACACTGACCAGTTACTAAAAATAGTGGCCACCAACTCTCCTATATAATATTATATTTATATATATATTACAATAGTTTGATAATTATACATATATTGCTTGTAATATTTAAACATGGTGTGGGTCGCTCCTTGAAATCTAACCAGTTGAGCTAATACCATTTGATAATGTTATATCATAAATAAAAACATATTTTTAACATTTATTAAACTAAATAAAATAAAAAAGTTATCCAATATTTTATCTCACATTCTTACCATTTATTTAATTAATTATGATACATATGTTGTCTAATATTTTATTTCACTCACTAAAGAATATCAAATGACAATAGCTCAATTTGTTAGATTCTTTAAGATTCAAAGAGAGACCAAATTCTAAGATAGAGAGGATACATTCTAATCTTATGTTGTTCATATTACATCCAAGGAGCTCCCGAGGGCTAGGTGGATTGGTAAGTGCTTGTCTAGCTAGACATTAACCAAGAAGACACCCAACTTCAAACCTCGGGAGTAGCCTATTTGCAAAGGTAGTAGTCTGATCTAAATCCTTTGAGTGCATGCTAAACCGATAATGATGGTATGAATCTCGAGCGATCGGTGGTCCTCTTCACGTCATGTCAACAATAACAAAGCAGAATAGGTTTGATGGAAGCAACCCTTGTGGTTTGAACTACACTTGTTAGTTACTAAAAATAGTGTGGTTGTAACCAACTCTACTATGTAACAAAAAAAAATATTACATCTAAAGAAATATAAAAATATTATAACATTTTTATTTATTTGTAGTTGAAGTAATGAGACGTATCACTAGGGGCCACCCTCTCTAGGGGCACAACAAGATGACTCTCCCTGTGATTTGAACTTGGAGCCACCTTTTTCAAAGGCACAATGGAAAAGGGACCACTCTCGTCATGATTCGCACTTGGGGCTACCCCTCCAAGGGCACAATGAGAACGAGACCACTCTTCTCATGATTCGAACTTGAGGCCACCCTCTCCAAAGGCACAATGGACCACTCTCCCCATGATTCAAATTTGGGACCACCTTCTCCAAGGCGGAAGGGGAACGAGACCACTCTCCCCATGATTTGAACTTGGAGCCATCCTCTCCAAGGCACAAGGGGAACAAGACGTATCACTAGGGGCCACCCTCTCTAGGGGCACAATAGGACAACTCTCCCCATGATTTGAACTTGGGGCCACCTTTTTCAAAGGCACAACTGAAAAGGGACCATTCTCCCCATGATTCACACTTGGGGTTACCCCTCCAAAGGCACAATGAAATGAAAGATTTTAATTACGTCCGCGAGACTCAAATATGGTCTATGGGACCTCAAATATGGAAGTACAATTACTCAAATCATATCATATGATCTTTAATATCTTTAAGAAGGTTGTTCCTTCTCCTACTGATTTGTGTTAGCAATTCCCCAACTTTTTTTTTTATTATCTTCAAATAAATCTGCCATAAACTCATTCCCAAGTGTTTCTTTGTATTTGTCACGGATATCTGAAAAACTCGGGCATTTATAGATGAAGTGTTCCTCTATCTCTACCGCCTCTGTGCTGCATAGAGTACATATCCTTTCTTCCCATTGTTCTTTGGGTGTTGTCCATCTCCTTGTTTCACATCTAAGCCTATGAGAGCTAGTCCTTATCTGAGCAATGAGTATTTTTTCCTTCCACTTGATTTCAGCGCCTATATACGCTTTTTTCCTTATGGTCATACGTTGGGTTAAAATTTGCAATATAATATTGTCTTTTCCTGCTTGCATTTTTCCACATTCCACTTCTGAACTTTTCATTCACATAATTTTTTATGTCTTTGTTGACATTTGGACATTCATTTATGTTGATTTCCCAACGTTTCATCCATTTTTGATTTTGTTTCATCCATGTATTCTTTCGCCTATGCAACTCTTCATCCCTGGCTGTCCTAGGCCATCTAACATTTGTCATGTTTTCTGTTTTTTTCAAGTAACATAACAACTTGGTCATAGCAATTGCTTCTAAAGGGAGTTTCAGCTAGAATGGGACCACTCTTCTCATGATTCAAACTTGAGGCCACCCTCTCCAAAGGTACAATGGACCACTCTCCTCATGATTCAAATTTCATAAGGCCACCTTCTCCAAGGCAAAAGGGGAACGAGACCACTCTCCCCATGATTTGAACTTGGAGTCACCCTCTCCAAAGTAAAGGGGAACAAGACCACTCCTCCATGATTCGAATTTTGAACCACCCTCTCCTACGGGACCACCCTCTCCGTAATTTAAACTTGAAGGTTCACAATAAAAATCCAACAATCTACCGCTGGAGTAACACAAAAATGCACTAAATAATATAAGACATCAAAACATATAAACCTCCTTCTACAAAGAAAAATCATGCTCCTCCCCCAAAATGAATATATAATTTATAAATTTGACACATGCATAAAAAGCATTTTATTCACATTTTACAACAAAATCCTTTCTCCCAAATCAAGTCAAAGTCCAAAGTAAAATTAGAGCCAAGAAATTCAACTTCAACAACTTACAGGCACACAATCCTACAGATATGATCACGTTCGGACCCGACAGACGACCCCCACCATGGGATCCCTGCAAACCGCCCACACATTACCCAGGGCCGCACGTGGACCTGCTCCTCGATTTGCGCGCAACACGGCCGTTGCACGCCACATAAAGCAACATCAATAAGACCGTTAAAGCACATGACCGTTGCACATTTTGAATTCAAAAGCGTCTGATCTGGGCCGTCGATCCTGCCCGGAACGGACGGCCATGATCTCGCCCGGAGCAGCCGAAATACTGCCCTGTTACTCTTTCCCAAACCCCCGTCATTTCATTGTTCCGCAGTCTCGGGTTCGATCCCTGCGCCCACTTCAGTCCACTTCAATGCTTACTTTCATTGACTAATAATATCAATAATAGTTAGAATCCGCTTCTGTTTGACGATTATCTCGTTTTCTCAACAGAGATCACTGCAAAAATATGTGCACTGGAGACTTTTGATTGCAGGGGAAGTTCCTTTTTTTAACTTTTTGTGTTCCCAGAACCTTGGAGCTTTGAAGAGTGTAGAAATCTTGGAGGTGGCCAATCGCTTCCTGGAGTCTTTTGAAGGTTTTATTGTGTTACAAGAATCTTGAAGCTGGAGTTTCCAAAGATCTTGGAGGTGAAAGAATCGAATGGGTAGCAGCTTTCCATTGTAAGGTTGCTTGATTCTGGGTTGGGTCTTCGGTCTGAGAGGGTTTTTAAATTACAGGGAAGCTTTCATGGTATTCCAAGAATTTTGGAGGCGAAGCTTCCAAAAACCGTAAAGGTCAAGCAGTCGCATTGGTGGCAATTTCTAGGGCGGTTTTCCTCGTGGGTGTCCTTTTTAAGGGTTAAGGGTTGTTTATCTAATGGCTATTGAGGCCTGAGACACTTTTTTGGAGCAATCATGCCAGTTGCCACAAGGTCACATTCTGTGAGCAGTCCCAGGGCTCTGAGAGCTCGTCTGAGGGGGGAGCCGCATGGAGAGGAACAGGAGCCCAAGGCTGCTGAGAACTCAGTCATGAGGAATCCTCACTATAAACTCAAGGAAAAGATGAAAACCATTGCTCATGCCAACGAGCACAGTATTAGTAGTGCAAGGCCCCAGCAGAACCAACCCTTCAAAACCACCCATGCCAGTGTGGATCTCTTGAGCCCCCAGCTGAGTTCATTGGTCTCTGTAGAGAAAAGGAGAACAAGGATTGAGAAAAATGCAGAACAGACAACGCAGGAGAATGATGCAGGTACTAGGGCTAATAATGGTGCCCCCAATCCAAAACAGGTGTTGGGCCAGTCTAATTGGATCAAAGAGCATCAGAGGGGGGACAGAGATTTGAACCTGGAAAGATTGGGCTATTCCTGTCCAAAGCCCCCGCCCACGGCTGTAAATACGACAGCGGTGGCAAGGAGGCTCACAATGGTTGGGGTTGGGCACAAGGAAAACAAAAGCATGAATTTTCGTGGCGTGGGAAGCCAGTTGGAGACCATATCAGAACTTGGTGGCAAAAATGGGGAATTGGGGACCAGGATTATGGTGTATATCAGATTGAGGCCCATGTCAAAAAAGGAGAAAGAAGCTGGTTCAACTAGTTGTGTCAGGATTGTAAACAAGAGGGATGTTTATATCACAGAGTATGGTGTGGAGACAGATTACCTCAGGCTGAAGAGGGTCAAGGGCCGGCACTTTGCATTTGATGTGGCTTTTCCAGACACAACCAGTCAGGAAGAGGTTTATAGTACAACGTAAGTAAGCCCTTCTTTGCTAAGTTAATCTTATATGCAATACATTGAAATTAGAGAATATGGATCATGGTCTAAAAGAAAGCTATTATGAAAAAACCTTAATTGTTGTAAAATATGGAACAGCTAGAACTGAAATCTGGGACCTCCCCTTAGCACCGTTGGGTGCATGCTCTAACATCCTCCCCTTAGCGGCTTTCGCTTTGCCAGATTCTGAATTGAACCTTGAAAACCCTTGCTCAAGCCACTAACAATTGTAGTGTATCTAGCCACTTTGTTCTGATACCATCTTGCAAAATACAATTCGCGGACATGCTTTACTAGTGAGGGAATAGTCTAAACATGTAGCAAGTGATACCTTTTAGTGGTGTTCCAGGCTATTAAGAAATGGAATTTTTTAATCAGAATAGTTGAGATTTCAGTTGTTAGCCTGTTTGAATTGTGAGACATAAATGATAATTGCGATCATAATAGGTTAACAACTGAAATCTCGACTACTATAATTAAAAAAATTCATTTTTCATTAAAATAAGCAGCTAAGCACCTGCTTGGAATTTTGCCAGGCAGTTTAGACAATTCATATTAGTCAGCTATCAGCCCTTCATAAGCTGGGAGTTGCCAGGGTGAATTGCACTTCGACACTGATAAGTGTAGTTAGCTGAAGTTATATAGAGATGTTAAGGTCAAAGAACAATGGTCTTAAGAGTTTGTTCTAGTTGTTGTATGTGCTGATTGAGGAAGTATACTGACCATTTTAAGCTGAAAGTGGCTTTTAAGTTTTTACAGAAATTTTAATGTAACTAGAAAAAACCTGTGATCTGCACAATGTAGCATACAGCGAAGTAACAACCTACTACATCCTCACAACTAGACAAAGCCTTCTTCGTTCTTGGCTTATAGTTTCAAAGTGTCATAGCATAAGAACATGGGCTAGGTGTTTTTATCTATATTCTAAAAAATTTAATCATTTCAAATCTTGAGTTCGAGGCACAGATTTATCATTTCTCTTTAGCAACTTTATTACAGCAGGGCGGAGGTAGTAGACCGACCGGTTCCAATCCCGAGCCCTTCCAGGTCTCCTCACTGGAGTAAATACTTACCAAAACAGAGATGGGTCAGTGGAAAAAAACCCTACAAAAAATAAAAAAATAAAAAAAACTTTATTATAGCAAGAACTCCATTCTTGTAAAGAGAACTGGTTATAAAGGAAAAACCTGCTGAAGTTGAGGTGGGAGGTCAAATTCATTACGTCATTGCTTTATTTACGGTTCATTGTGCACATCTTCGTGTCATTAAAAAATATGTAAATTTAATGTCTACATTAATATTGCAGCACAGCAGACCTTGTGGAGGGTGTCTTACAAGGAAGAAATGGATCTGTATTCTGCTATGGAGCAACTGGTGCTGGGAAAACATATACAATGTTGGGTACCATACAGAGTCCTGGAGTCATGGTTTTGGCCATCAAAGATTTATTTATGAAGCTTAGACAACGGAGTTGTGATAGTCAACATGTTGTTCGCCTATCTTATCTGGAAGTCTATAATGAAACAGTTAGAGATTTGCTTTCTCCTGGCAGACCTCTTGTTCTTAGAGAAGATAAGCAGGTATAGAGCAAAAACTGTTCTTTTATTGCTTGATTTCGTTGCTTTTCACTGCATTTTCTAAACCATCGGCTATTATCCTTTCTTTTAAAATATTTCAGGGAATTGTGGCAGCTGGGCTTACTCAATACCAGGCTTACTCTACTGATGAGGCATGCTGCTGTCCTCTTTACAATTTCAAATAATTATAGTTTTTCACTTATCTGGAACTTACAATGTTTCACCTTCCTTTATTGTTGAAGGTCATGGCATTGCTTCAACAAGGTAACCAGAATAGAACAACCGAACCCACTCGAATGAATGAGACATCATCTCGATCTCATGCTATTTTGCAGGTATGCTCCTTTCGCATACATGCATAGCTAGAAGATCACTTTCAGGATGTACAAGCCCCAGTATGATATCATCTTTGCTTTTGTAGGTTGTAGCAGAGTATAAAGTGAAAGAAGGTTCTACTACTATTACCCGTGTTGGCAAGTTGTCCCTGATAGATCTAGCTGGTTCTGAGAGAGCTCTTGCAACAGATCTCCGAACGGTTAGATCTCTTGAAGGAGCCAACATTAACCGTTCACTCTTATCTCTTAGCAGCTGCATAAATGCCTTGGTTGAAGGCAAAAAACATATTCCCTATAGAAACTCAAAACTGACACAGCTACTCAAGGTTTGTATATATGACCTTTCAAAAATCCATCTCTTTGTTCAATGCCTGTTATCTTTTTTTATCTCTAGTAATTCACCTGATATACACAAGCATGTATAGAATAAAACATTGGACACTAGTAATTCACCTGATATACACAAGCATGTATAGAATAAAACATTGGCAGAAATGTCCAAGGATTAGAGAGAAGTCAACAAGGCTTTGCTTGTTCCTATATGTTATACAATTTACTTGAACTATTAAAATATAACAAGATCTGGTCAAATGTGAACGTTCTTTGCTGCCCTTTTAAATTTCTTTGTACATGAATGGGTATAGGGGGATACTTCTGATGATTAACCTGTAGGATTTCAGGATTCACTGGGAGGGGCTTGCCATACAGTCATGATTGCAAATATAAGTCCTAGTATTCAGACCTTTGGAGAAACTCAAAACACTCTTCATTGGGCTGACAGGGCAAAGGAGATACGCACAAAGGTAAGTCATTAAGGAATCTTTCAAAGTTCAATTGGTAGTTGAGTTTCTGGACAAGAATATCTATGAGTTTTTGGTTCTGACATTGCTTGTGAGCTCATTATAATCAGGCAGAAAAATGTGAGGGAATATGGGTCAATTTTGAGGTGATAAATATGATTATGCTCCCCCACATTTCTCTGTGATGATGGATAAAGGAGCTCATCAAAAAACAGAACCAAAAACCTCAGCTAACATAAGTTATGATTGGCATAGTTGGCATTGGAAGAAAAACAGTTTTCAGTGGTAAGATTGGATGGCAATAACTTGGAGCTTATTATATTAATCTGGTGTTTTTTTAAGGCTTGCATTGCACATGAAGATTTCCAAGCTCCTGAATCTCAAGGTGAACAATTAAAGCTGCTGCTTGAAGTGCAGAAGGAGAATCAGCAATTGAGAATGCAGATTGCTCGCTACCAACAACAAGTAGTTTCATTACAAAGCCGATGTATAACATCCTCCCCTGCTTTGTCATCGTCTTCTCTTCACGTCCCCCCATCACCTCTAACTCCATCTGCAGCAGAAACCCAAATGACTGATAGGCCTCATTCAAAAAATAATCGATTCTCTACAACTCCTGAACCAACCTCAAGACGATTATCATTTCAAGATGGTGGCAAAGCTGCAGAGGAAATTATCAAGGAGCTGAAAAGAAAGATAAGAACCATGGAGATGGACACTCAGAACTTAAACAAGGAGTTCACTATTAAGGAAAAGAAGTTGAGAGCATCTATTATGGATCTCAAGCGTGAGCATAGTTTGCAGCTCAAGCAGAAGGAAGATTTCATTCGTAAGCTTTGCCAAAAATCTCTTTTGAACAGCCAACCCACATCTCCAATGAAAAAAGAAGAAAATCTGAGTTTTACCCAACCCAATGAGAAGACTAATTCCTTGAAGTCCACCATACTGATACCTAGTGCTTCTGCAAAACCACCTTCAGAAAGACTAAAAACAGTTGTGCCTCCCATGCCTCAAAATGTTTGTGATACATCAACTAGGATGGGAAGAAGAGTTCCATCTTCAAATGAAGCTAGTATTCTAAAGAGCCCTTATCAGTCCTCTAGATTTAAATCGCCTGTAGGTGGTGCTGCAACAGGAAGAAAGAGAACTTTTTGGGACATCACAAATGCCAACAGCCCCTCGGCTCCACAGATCAGGAGTACAAGGAGTCACATGACAGCTGATGCTCCCACTATGCTTCTACAGGTAAATTTTGTTGATGTTATAAATTATGTAGCAGAGTTGAGAGTGAATTGTTCTTTCCTTGCTTTTTTTCTTTAAGCATTATCAGAAAAGATTCACTAATAGTAACTGATGCAGCTTGGATATTCATGTTTCTGGCTCATGTTCATTTTGGGGCCTCCAATGGTTGGTTACATTCTTCAGCCAGGATTTGCTTGTCACAAACAGTCTTTCAACTGATACCATATATTTCCAAGACGTCTGCCACTAGGGATATCTGTCCTAAGCGAGTGAAAATGGATGATCCATCAATTGCACCAAAGACACAATTTGCAGCAGTTGTGTTGGTTTCGGTTGGGCTTGGAGTGAGTTTATCTCTGCCTCAAGAGATCATTGAGTTGGATTGGATTGATATCTAACTTTATCAGACACAACGTTCCTGCAGTATGGGGTTGATTTCAGTAAGGCTTGGAGTGATTTTATCTATGTTTTTCAGAGATCACAGTTCTGGATTGAATTCATGTCTACCTCCAAAGACTATTGAATTCCTTAAGTTGCTTTTTTCTACCTAATGTTAGACTTAGTGGAACACTTAACATTGGACTGCTTGGTAGAAATATACTGTATTTACCAGTACCAGAGAAACAGTTAATTCTTAGATTTGACTTCTTAGAAAACAGATAGTTCTGCTGTGCACATGAATTGTCCTCCTATAATACATGTCATATATAGATCTTATGTATTGTTTTATTTTCCGAGTCACATTATGTATATTTTAGTATGGTATGTCCATACAAACGCCACATGGATTCAATTTGGTCTGTATTTTATGATTATTCTTCAATTATCTGTTGCCTCTGATAGGATTTGGCTACAACGTTCCAATTGTTCAGTTCACTTGATTAAGATATTGGTCAATTTCCACTGTGATATATATAGCTTGGGTCCATTTGGCTCTGCAAAAGTTAGCTTGTTGCTCAACTGCTTGCATTCAAAAGTGAAAAAAATTAAGATGATTGTCTCCAGTTTAACTTGGCTTATGTCTATAAAGTACAAGGGCATAAAATTTTGCCTGAGTTTTTTCAATGCTTGCATAATAAATCCTTTTTTATCATAATTTGAATATGACCTCTGTCTGTCGTTACAATCTACTTGAAAAATTTTACTCTCTCCCTTGCAAGCATGAATTCTACCAAAATTTGTGATAAATTTTATGTTAAAATTAAGCTCTCTTGCATCAATTACCACTTTTTTCAAATTTACTAGCAATTCTTCTTTGTCAAGCTGTCTAAGCACTTGTCTTAATTAAGGTGAATGCATGAGGCACTATTTCTAACATGGACTCTGGAAGCCGATTCGAACTATCTTTATTCAGCCCTCAAGCTTGCATTGGCCCTATCTTTTTTGGGCAGCTTGGGCATGTGGTGGTGACCACTTAAAAAGGAAAGCCAACCTGTATTTTTAACCTTTCAAAATGGATCCATTTTGTTATTTTGTCAAAACAATTATACATGCATACTGGTAAATTGGTTGTGTGGTGCAAAAGATGTTAATATCAAAATTCAAGGCGGCTGGGCTGGGTCAAGAGTCTTTTGACTAAACTGCTATCAATATATACAATCACAAACTGTTAGGTGTGCAGCCCATCTCAAAAGAACATATATTATCAAGGCTTCAAAAATGGTTTGAGCATTTGAATTATCAGTTTCATAAGTGTAGGAACTTTTGTCATTCCAAATAAAATCATTTTTTGAAGGTTGCCTTCCATTCTCCTTTAATCTGAATTTGGCAATGGAAATTTGTACATTGACTGTATTATTGAAGTTGACCCTTGACAATTTTTTTTAACAAAACATCTTGTTCAAGAATGGGTTGTAGCACTTTAATTATCAGTGTCTCATAAATGTATTTGGAACATTGGTCATTCCAAATAGAATTTTTTTTTGAAGGTTGCCTTCTTTTCTCATTTAATCTTAATTTGGCACTGAAAATCTGTACATTGACTGTAATTTAGAAGAGGGTCCTTGACAATTTCTTTGAGGGAAGATCTTGTATTTGTTAAACTTGTGTAATTTTTTCAATAGTGACAATTTTGAAAGTACATATTTCCGTAAGTAATTGCTTCTTGAAGCGGACATTGCATGATATAACCTAGTGTGTAAACCTACGGGCTAACATTGTGTGTTGAGATGGGATTTATTGTAAGTCTATAACCCATAATTAGTAAGTTAATTATATTATTACGGGCTAACTTAATAGATGTTGGTTAAGAGTTATGTGATTATTTCTTAATTGTTAGAGGTATTTAAATACCTCTTCCATCGATGCATTACATCACTATGATTATTATTAGCGTTGGGTGCTCAAGGGCACTTCTCCATCGTCATGTTCCATCCTTTTTTCTTTTTGTTCTCCTTAACCTCTTTTGCTATGAGATTTGAGTTGCAATGTTTTTGTGTTGAATTATTATGAAATTCAAGATGATATTAGAATGGGTTTGAAGTGTCATTGCTTGATCATACAGAAAATATTATTTTTAGGAGGTTTTATTTCTTCCTTCAATTACTATAATAAATTTTAATCCAATGTTTTATGGGTAGTTGTGGTTGAAGCAATATAAATAGCAAGGTGATTATTTCTACTATGTATTATATCTATTAATATCGTTAATGAAGTTTGCAATTATGGAGGAAAAATTAAAGTTTCAAACTTTTCCCTTCATCATTTCCATAGCAAAGGGCTGCATCACTTGGTCTATAGGGGTGGGGGCATTCTCAAGGGCATTGACCAAGGTCATGCCACTTGGCCTCTCCAAATTATGTTGAGTCTATTTGTTATTACATGGGTGTTAGTTACGAGACGAATCCCCCCTTCTTTGGCATCCTATTTTATTAATCATTTCACTCTTGGCGGAAGGTGTTTAATGTCTTAAGGGAGCACCAATAGTCACATCCTCTCCAAGGCTCTTAGAGGTGGCTTGGTTAGCATGAATTTGTTGGGCACATGGAGTGTTGGGGGTTGTGGATTTGAACCCACCTACCAAAATCATTTTACAGTATTGAAGCCTTTTGGTTCGATCAAGGGAGACATTGTCTCCAAAGAGCAAGGCCCCTCCCCTATATGGTGGCATGGGTGGCTCAATTGGTTAAAAGCAAATGGGATAGGTATTGTATTAAGAGGGATCATAAAGTTGATCCTCACCCCTCCCTTTCGATGAGACACTCTAGTCACACTTGAGCATGTCCTCCCATTTATTTTGTAGAGCCATATTGTTAGTGTTTGAGTTGTGGTGTGGGAGGGGTGGAGGCATGTTGTTAGTGCTTGAGTTGTGGTGTAGACTCCCCTCCCTTTTGGTGATACACCCTATTCACAATTTATCGCATCCTCCCATTCATTTATTGGAGGTATGCTATTAGTGTTTGAGTTGTGGTACGGGCTCCCAACTAGCTTGGACAACCTAGGGTGCTTGCAATCAAATGCATAAGTTTGACTCTTGCCCACCTCCCTCTTTTGACATGTTTTAGTCTATAGATAAGGTATTGGTTGACATGGTCGCTAATGTGGAGACTATCTAGCACAAACCATAGAGATACGAGGTATGCCAATGAATCAAACCAAAACAAATGTCATTTCTCTCTTTGCTCACAATGTATAAGGAAAATAGGTTGTAAATAATTAATGGTTGTGTTTTGCATATCAAGGTGCACCAATTGGTAATTTTTAGGTTGTTGAGTTTTTTATAAGGTTTAAAGTCTTAATTTTTTTTTTTGCCTTGGGGGATTGATATGACAAATATTTCAAAGGTTAGAGCCTTTGCATAGCAATTTTGACCCATTTTTCAAATAATATGATTATTTGAGCTCTTTGTAGTGGTGGCATTGGTTCAAGGAATTATTGTAATGTATAAGGTAAATCTAGGCAAGATGAATTCTTAAGCTTATGTTGACTGCTTGAATAGATGTAATTACATTATATGGTCAATTCCAATAACTAGTCTATTACAAAGTAAGAACATCTAGTGCATCTTCAAGGGGACAATAGGTGTTTGATGAAGCAACTTGTCAACGTAAGCAAGAGTAGGCACTTGGCTTATTCCCATTATTGATTAAGCTAAATTTGTTTTTCCATATCAAAGATGAAAGTGGTCTCACCAAAGTGTGGACCATTGTAGGATATATTTGGAAAGGTAAACATTATGGAGGTCAGTTGTTTGGAATTAGAGCTTGCTTCTCTCAAAATGATAGAGTTCAACAATGTTGACAACTATATTCCAATGTTTAAGGTATTGAGAGCAAATATTGCATCTTCCAAAGACAACAAGAAGGATAGAAAATGTGTCAAGATCATTCTTTCTAATTATTTTTCTCCATTTAAGACTCTTGGACTAATGATTCACATTGTTCTTATGCTCTTGGAAAAACATGAACAACTAACCCTCAAAAAGCACTTCTCTCTTTGAGTTCACCTTCAAGTATATATGAGGAATTATTTTGATTCTTGTCATTTATAACTCATGCAAAGGATTTCAAATATCTAAAGGCAAAGATCAAGCAATTCAAGGGCAAATCGAAATCTTCAAAAAAGTCAAAATCTTCGAGAATTTCATCGAACCAAAGACAACCTTGTGAGATTACAAAATATTAAAGTAGAACTTAAGAACAAAGGAGGTAGACTTCCAGATGATGATGATGGTTTTGATAGATCCTCTTATCAATGGAAAATGCCATGGTAGAGCTTCCATTATTTTGGGGAGAATATTTCTAATGTCTTCTCTTCTTGGCCCCTTAGTTCATATTATAGGGGGTGTTGAAGCCTATAATACTTTCTAATTGGTCAAGGTCAACATTGTATGATATATCCTAGTGTACAAGCCTATGGGCTAAAATTGTTTAGTGAGATAGAATTACTTATAAGTCTAAGTCATAATTAACCCTGTAAGGTTAAATTTACTATACCTTAATCTTAATGTATGTGAATTATGTAATTATTAGAAGTGTCTAAGGACTTTTTTCACCAATTCATTTCATTAGTATGTGTGATCATTGTGACTACTATTAGCATTGTGTCTATGGACATTCTCGTGTTCATCGTGTTCTATCATTCTTTCTTTCCACTCTTCTTATCCTCTTTTGCAATGAGATTTAAGTAATATATTGTTTCAATTTGTTTTGACGAACTATTGTGAAATCCAATCATTTTTAAATTCTTAGAATCGAAGCAAACTCTTTTATGTTCGAAAAATATCCTTGATTTTGTTGGTAATCCTTTTCATCAATGTTTGGTCATTGTGATAATTGTTAGTGTTATATCTATGAATGTTCTCTCAATAATTTGTTGCTCTTTCTTTTCACTCTTCTTATCCTCTTTTACAATGATATTTGAGTAATATATTGTTAGTGTTGTGTCTAGACATTTTCTCAATCATTGAGTTTTGCTCTTTCTTTCCACCATCCTTTTCCTCTTTTCCAATGAGATTTGAGTAATATATTGTTTTAATTTGAGGTTGGAAGGGATACCATAGTGGTATATTCTTAGGTTTTCATTCAAGAGATCCAAGTTCAAACCCGATATGAGGGGATTGGGACCCCTCATAAAAACTCACACTTTACCCTAATATTTTAGTCCAACAAGGATAGAGTAGTGGTTAGAGCTTTGGTCTCTCTTTGGGGATGTCCAAGGTCAAACTAAAATGTACCCAAAGGGGATAGGTTGGATGGTAGTGGTTAAGTGTTTGCTAGTTGGCTACCCCAATTCAATGCTAATGTAGGGGTATCTACATAAATAAATAAATAAAAATAATAATAAGTGATAATTATTTGAAACCATGGGTTGAGGAACATAGTTTTCAAACCATTACTTTGTGCACATGGTTTTGTGTATTTTTGTTAGTCTATAAATAAGTGCCAAGGGTGAAGAGAGGGATACAAGGTGAAATTAATAAGTTGTGGTGCTCTATGGAGAGCCTATGGCAACTGGAGCCATTGTGGAACTGTGTAACAGTTTGTGTTGTAGATAATATATAAAAATAGTACTATGTTTTTATTTTTGATAGCATTATGTTTTTGTTTTTGTTTAACTATGTTATTTCATGATTGTTTTGCACTTTGATCTCGTAGTTTAAAGTCTATTCATAGATTAAAAATAAATAAATTTTGTATAACTCTTTTTGGACTGAATCAAGTGGTATCAGAGCAAGGTTGATTCCTAATGCTTGGAAATGGAAGGAAGAGACAAAGCTTGATGTGTGCCACTTAGGAGTGGATGAGAAAGCCCCATGAATACTAGAAATATAGAATTGTTGGAAGCAATTAGAGGTTTATAGGCTTAAATGGAAGCCATGGAAACTACCCAAAGAAGGAGAAGGGAGGAAGAAACAAGTGACTCTGAAGATGTTAAACAAGAAGAAATTGCAGAGGAAGACAAACCAGAAGAATGTGTACTTAAGGCAATTGCAAGATTGGAGGCAAGCCAAAGATGGATTTGCCTAGTTATCATGGTAGTCTAGATCCAAAGAAATTGATAGATTGGATCTCAAAGATGGAAAAATATTTTGATCTTGAACAGATCAAAGACCCTAAAAAGGTGAAGATAGTTGTTACATAGTTAAAGGGTCATGCATCCTTATGGTGGGATCAAGTGCAAAAAGAAAGAATATGTGAAGGAAGAGAAACTTTCAAATCTTAGGATCAAATGGTGAGCAAGTTTAAGAGAATTATTTCCAACTAATTATTTAATGATGTTGTTTAGGAAGTTACAAAATCTTTGATAGGAGTTGAGTGTGAAAGAATATATTGAGGAGTTCTATAGATTGACCATTAGGGTTGGTCACTCAAAAGAAACCATAGAAAAGGTTTCAAGATATGTCAATGGATTGAAGTTGGCAATCCAAGATGAGATTGGGTTGTTGAATATTTGAACAATGGAGGAAGCCTACCAATATGCCTTGAAGGCAGAAGAAAAATTGGCTAGGAAAATGCAACAAAGTTTGAGTAAAGGAAGAGGTTGAGGAAAGAAAGTAGGCAAATATGAAAATAATCCCAAGAAGGATGAAGAAGAAGGTGCAAGTAGCTCTCAACAAGGAAGATTCCAATCTTCTAGAGGCTAAGGATATGGATCTAGAGGACGTGGTAGAGCATTCAATGGTACATGTTTCAAGTGTGGAGCATAAGGACATCAAGCCTATGAGTGTATAGAACTTGAGCATTGAAGAGGTCACAATAGAAAAAATATTACCCAGGCAATGAATGTGAGAGAGGAAACAATTGAACCTGTAGCATCTAAGATTGTAGAAAATTTGATGGTTCAAAGAACATTGATAACTTCAAGAAAGCAAATAGAGGATCCATGACAAAGGAGATGCATCTTTAAGACCAAGTGCAAGTTCAAAGGGAAGTGCTACAAAATGATTGTGGATAGTGGAAGTACTAATAAATGATCTTAATCGAGATGGTGGAGACGTTGGAATTGAAGGTTGTGTCACATCCAAACCCCTACAAGGTTTTATGGTTATAGAAGGGTCATCAAGTAATGGTGATAGAAAAATGTAAAATTAATTTTAAAATTGGTCCTTACTATGAAAAAGTATGGTGTGATGTGATTTCGATAGATGCTTGTCATGTTATTTTAGGAAGACCATGGAAATATGACCAGAGTGCAATCCATGATGGAACAAAGAATACCATCACAAATATCCAAATATGACAAAAAAATTGAGTTGCTGCCACAAAAAGAAATAGAGGAGACTAGAAGTGGCATAGTAATGCTAACAGGTAAGCAATTATTAAGAGAAGCCAAGGAGACTCGGGTATATTATGTTATCTTTCCTCAACATAAAAAGAGGGAAGAAGCAATACTAGATCAAGTAACAAGCATACTTGATGAATGTGCAAGCATTGTCAATCAAGACTTGTTGAAAGGGATTCCACCTATGAGAAATATTTCTCATCAAATTTAATTGATTCCAAGAGCAACTTTACCCAAAAAGACACCTCATCGAATGGATCTTAAGATGACAAAAGATTTGAATTAACAAGTGTAAGAATTACTGGATAAAGGTTTGATTTGGGAGAGTTTGAGTCCCTATGCAGTACTAGTAGTGTTGACACCAAAAAAGGATGGAGAATGGAGAATATGCACTGATTCTAGAGCCACTAGTAATATTACCATTCGGTATAGATTTTCCATTCCCAAAATTGATGATTTGTTAGATTGTCTAAGTGGTGCTAAGTACTTCTCCAAAGTAGATTTAAAAAGTGGCTATCACCAAATCAGGATAAGAGAGGGTGATGAGTGGAAGACTACCTTTAGGACTAAGAATGGGCTATATGAGTGGTTGGTTATGCCATTTGGGTTAACCAATGCCCCAAACGCATTCATGAGATTGATGAGTGGAATAATACCTTTAGGAGTAAGAATGAGCTATATGAGTGGTTGGTTATTATGATTTGAGAGAATTTAGGAGCGAAAATTAGATAATCAATATTATATTCAACCTTCGAAAACCTCAGTTACATTGGAATATATACTCGTAGTATTAACCGAACTTAGGGAATATAGGGAAGTTAGGGAAATAGAAGAAATAGGGAGGAAAGAGAAAAAGGAAATTGAGTTGGTTCACCTTGATGCCCTTGTCGTCCAATCCTGCCCAGTCAACTATCGTTCAAGCCAAACTTACCTATCCAGTCAACTGCCGTCCAAGCAGGTAAAAGGGGTAAGATCCAAAGCTTATAGTTGAAACAAATTTTTACACCTTTTTACTCCTTTTTGGTCTTTTTACTAGCTTTATTTCCAACATTCTCCCCCTTAAAGTTGAGAGGACTGACTATACAATCTCTCAGATTTATATATTGAGCTTTAGCTATACCTTTGGTGAAGATGTCTGCAATACTATCCAAAGTGTTACAATGTTGAAGCTCAACTATTTGTTGTTCCACCATTTCTCAAATGAAGTGATACTTCATATCGAAATGCTTTGATATGTTATGGTGGAATGGATTTTATGCCAACTGAATGGCACTTATGTTATCACAATATAGTTGAGTTGGACCACTTTGACTTTCTCCAATCTCTTCAAGAACTTTTCTCAACCATAGGGCTTGAGTACTAGCATGTGTGATGGCTATATACTCAGCCTCAGTTGATGACAATGCTACAACAGTTTGTTTCTTGGAACTCCATGTAATTAGTCCTGATCCTAGACTAAAATAATCCCCTGATGTAGATTTCCCGTCATCTATACTGCTGCCCCAATCACTGTCACTGAAGCCAACTAATTTTACAGACTTACTTTTTGGGTAATGGATTCCAAAATCTAATGTACCTTTTATATATCTCAATATTATTTTAGTTGCTTGTAGATGCAGCTCAGAAGTACTAGCCATAAAATTTGAGACTAGAGAAATAACATATTGAATATCGGGCCTTGTGTTGGTGAGAAACATCAGACTCCCAACCATGCTTCTATAAGTGGTCATGTCAACCTTTGATGCTTCGTCGTCCTTGCTCAATTGGATCCCATGTCCAGTTGGAGTTGCAACTGATTTGCACTACTCCATGGCAAATTTCTTGATCATGTCTCGAGCATACTTGTGTTGACATATGAATATCCCTTTGTTTGATTGATGCACTTCCATGCCTAGGAAGTATCACATTAGACCAAGATATTTCATCTCGAACTACTTCATCATGGAGTTTTTGAACTCCGTATTCATTTTATTGTTACTACCCGTAAATATTAGATCATCCACATACAAACAAACTATGAGAATGTCTACTCCATGCTTTAGGTAGTACAGAGTTGGTTCACTTTTGCTTCTTGTGAATCCATACTTGCTGAAATAGCCATCAATACGTGAGTACCAAGCTCTTGGTGCTTTCTTGAGGCCATAAAGTACTTTCTTCAATTTGTAAACAAGGTTCTCTTTTCCCTGTTCTTGGAAACCTCGAGGTTGTTGAACATACACCTCTTCTGTCAAGTATCCATTCAGAAAAGCACTCTTTACGTCCATGTGTTGAAAATTCCATCCTTTATGGGCTGCTAAGGAAAGAACTGATCTGATTGTCTCTTGTATTGCAACAGGAGCAAAGGTTTCCTCATAGTCAATGCCATATTTCTGAGTAAAACCTTTTGCTACTAGTCTCGCCTTATGCCTCTCAATGCTTCCATCAACATTGTACTTGGTCTTGTAGACCCATTTACATCCAACACATTTTTTACCTTTGGGTAGCTTTACTAGCTCTCATGTATCATTATTTTTTATAGAGGTTATTTCCCCTTTCATGGCTTCTTGCCATATATTTTGAGTACATGCCTTCTCATAGCTAGCTGGCTCTAGCTATGCATTAGTAAATAAAGCATAATTGACTTCATCTCCTATAGGTTCTTGGGAGTCATCATCCCCATACAATTACAATTTTTCAAGTTGTTGCAAAACTGTATTCATTTCACTAGCTTGGCTTCTAGTGAATCTTCTCTGGAAATTTTGATCCAGCATCTGAAAGGATGGATGATGTTGTAAAGTTCTTCTGCCTCTTTATGGAGAGTCAATGTCCATTTGTGAAGAACTTACTAATCTCTGTGGAGGACTTGGAGTGGCGGTTGAAGTACTTGAACTGCTTGATCTTAGAGGGGGTGGTGTGTCTTTCCTGTTCTTTGGAGACACCTGCTGTACCTGTGAAGAATTTACATCATGGGACTCATCATCAACAAAAATTCTTTGATGACCCTATTCTCCCCCTTCATAAAAAATTACATCCCTGGAGAGTACAATTTTATGAGTCTTGGGATTGTAGAGCCTACATGCTTTTGTAGACTCACAATGCCCAAAAAATATACAAGCTTGACTTTGGATCAAGCTTCCTCATTTTCTCATCAGGAATGTGGGCATATGCTAAAGAACCAAAAATTTTGAAGTGCTTTACATTTGGTTTCTTTGCATACCACACCTCATAAGGAGTGATGCCATCTAAACTAGAAGTTGGACTTCTATTTAGAATATATACACTTGTTTTCACAGCATCAGCTCAGTACATATTAGTGAGATGTTTTGTTTGAAGCATCGATCTCGCCATCTCAACTAGGGTGCGGTTCTTTCTTTCGACCACACCATTCTGTTGTGGGGTATAGGTTGTGGTGAATTGCCTTTTGATCCCACTTGCTTTACAATAGTTTAAAAATTCTTTTGAGGAGTATTCACCTCCTCGATCTGTTTGAAGACATTTTACATAATTCCCACTTTGTGACATAACCGCGGAGCGCGTGCCTAGCTAGTGTATTGATCTATACCATCGTAAAAACACAAAGATCCACACAAATGCACAAATTGAACAAAGAAGCCAACTAATGCAAAGTTTCTTATATTAATATTCGAAAGGATCTCGGGTTACAAAAATGCCCTCTCAGGGTCACTCCAAAGATGATACAGATGTTACAATTGCCAATGCCCTCAACAGGGTAGGCGCGCTTATTTGTTGCTCCGGTGATTACTCACAAACTGCCTTGGGGTAGAGCTAACCCCCTTCTCCGTGATGTGGAAGGATTATGATATAGGCTCCCTTTTGCACCTGTCTCCCTACGAACAAGAAACAACAACGCACGATTACAAAGTTTGATAGCCTCTCGTGATGAGGCCCTTTAAAGAAACATACATGTAAATACCATTAAACTAGTAAAACAAGAAAGCATAAAGAAAGGCTTTAAGCTATTCTAATCACATCAAGAATTATACTACAACATACAAGACATGAATAAGCAAATGATGCATTGAACAAATATCGAATTAGAAGCAATAAAACATCTAAAAGATCCAATATACTCCTACCCAATGCAACGCATAAAATGCCTAATTCCTACGGTCAGAGTTTCTCTAAAATGCAATTAAACCTATGAAAAGACTAACATGACTAATCTATGCGATAAAAAGCAAAATGAGTAAGGTGATATTTAACCTATTGCAAACCATAGCTGTGAGGGGCGGTCTGCACTGTGAACCATGGCTGACAGCCATGGTTTGACCTCTGATGTGTTTGCCCTCAGAATTAGGGGCAGTGGGCTTGACCTCCTTGTCCGAATTGATGTTCAAGGGTCGCCTTTGTCGTCCTCTGACATATTTGGTGGTCAAATCACTGTGAAGGGCCTTCGTTCACCCGGATTTGCGTTTCTTGATCCTCCTAGGCACCTAGGGCATCCATGGCTAATTGGTCTTTGGATGGATAGCAAAGGGGGCTCTCAAATGCACAAGGTCATTATGCAATTTGATAGGGCTTCGCTGCTCTCTTGATCAATTAGCTCGCTCGATAATTCGCCAGCACTTCGCTATACAAATTATCTCTCCTCTCTTTCATCCCCGCTTGGAGGGGGTATTTGTAGCATGCCCCTAGGGCTAGGGGTGGCTTCATGGAGAAGCCAAGACCAAGAAGGTTGGTTAGGACAGTTGGGATGGAAGCCTTTGGAATCTTTCATCCTCCAACTGCCTCCTTCTAGATCTCTTGGCCGTTCCAACCGATTTGGCTCGGATGGAAGGCCTAACTGAACTCTAGTTCAGACCGCAGGTCACAACTGTGGTCCAGACTACAGACCATAGGTGTCAACCATGGTTCAGACTGGAGACCACAGGTCTGGGCTATGGTTCAGACTGCTTAGGCTAGAATGCCTAAATTGAGTGGTTAGAACCACTGCTCTATCTTGGAGTCTATCCAAGATCCTTCATATGGTTTTGTAGCATGTCCATATGAGTAGTCACCCTCGACATGACGCATTTTAGGTGTCTATAGATGCCCCTTTTGAGATGCATTGTGAGATCGAACAACGCTGAGCAAAATAGACCTCCTAAAATGATGTCGTAGGTTCTATGATGATCATTAGTCTGATCAACATTAGATGCCCCAGGTCCAGCAAAAGGATGCGCATCCTGGAATCATTGCTTCCAATGTGGGAAGGCTTACATTTGAAAAGTCTGCACTCATCATCAGACATTCGGGTAGCTTTGGTGCTACAATAGGAGTTAGGCCTATATAACCGAAGGATGAGAGCTACAAATAAAATTTCATATTTGCTATTTGCCCCAAGCAGAGGGGGAAGCTTATGATAGTTGTTAGCAATGATTCACAAGGACGAACACAATTTTGACAAGATCAAGGGATCTACGATCTTCGGGATCTTCTGTTGATTTTGATTATGACATGAAATTATGACTACCCCCTCAAGCGACGAGTCGATGAGGGTAATGACAATGTCTGAAGCGACAAAATCGCTTGACCATAATGAATGATCCTGAACAACTTTTAGATTTGAGACGTTTAATGCCTTGGCTAGGCCTAGTTCAGCTTATGATTGCAACGCTTAGTAGTATTTGCACATCTTTCTCCCATGGAGCAGTCAGGCTATGATAGCCATCTTAGAGAGTCAAGATAATACAAATTCAAGAAGACTTGTGTTGAATCATATTGTCGATGATTTGTTGAAAGATGTCATAAAAGAAATGACAATTTTACCCCAAATGTCCTTATTGTGATCTACTCATCTTGTCGGATTGCATGGATCGCAAGTCGCTGCAACCACCAATTTTATAGGATAAATCACTGAATACGAGGCACATTTGGTTTTTCATTGTTTGATTTTTTTTTTTAATTTTGCATTTATTGGATTGATCCTGGTGCTTTTAATATCACCAAATTTACAATTTTGATCATTTATTTTGATTTTTATCCACTAGGAGTCATTAATTTGTCTTTTCAGACCTTCCCATGATGGGTTTTTAGTGCATTTATTGCTAGTTGCGGACCGCGGGTACGGTCTACGGTTTGCACTACCAAATTTTGGGGACCGCAGGTCAGACCTACGGGTGAAAAACCCTAGTTTTGGAACCACGGGTGTCAGCTGCGGTCCGTAGAGACTAGGAGGACCTATAAATTGAAATCCCATTTACAATTTTTCATTATTTTCTTGCAACCTTTAGCAAATTGAGAGCTCTGAGAGAGAGAAGTCATTCCCTGATACGAAACGCTATCAAACTCGACCATCTTTACACTCGTCTTCCCTGATGGCGGATCCTGATCAGCCATCGACTAGCCGAGGGTAGGGTGCGGGCAAGGTAACTCAAAATCGAGACCTCACACTCCATATTAGTAAAATGAACCACACTTAATAAATGTGGTAATTGAACCTCATTAAACTATCGATAATGAACCCCACTAGTTTAGGTTAGACTAGGATTTAATGTTTATGCTTTAGTGGTCTAGGAGGGTACCCGAAATGGGTGCCACTCCTAAACCATAGCTGGTAGCTACGGTTCCCAGGTGGCAAAATGGGAACCACAGGTTTCAGCTATGGCCCCCAATTTTGCAAATTGGGGACCGCAAGTTGTAGAGGTTCCAATGCAAATGGGAGAATGACTGCGGTTCCCAATTTGCAAATTGGGGACCGCAAGTTGCAGTTGCAGGCTGCAATTGCTTGTTTTTTTTTGAAATTTTTAGTTTTCTTTAGCTCTGCTTAGCTAGATTTAGCTTACATGATGTTTTTTTTTGCTTTTTTGTTTAAAAGTTAACTTCTAGAGCACGGGAGCCTGACTTGATGAAGACTCTCCACGAGGCCTTGTCGGATGATGACCGAGCATGGTTTCGAGCCATCGGGTTCGGTTATGTCATGGATCTACCCACCATTAGGGTAGATCAGGCCTATATTACTGCGTTGGCCCGACGCTGGAATGCGTGGACCAACACATTTCACCTGCCTCCTGGTGAGATGACCATCACACTAGAGGATGTCTACAGGATCTTTAGGATCCCTATCGATGGCGAGGCTATCATTTCCTCTGCCTACATGACAAAGGATGCCATTTTTGCTACCATCTTCGATGATCAGAGCATCGACGCATAGGATGATGTAGACCATGGAGGGGTGCACATCGAGGACTGGTATCGGGATGACGTCTTCTCTGCTTGAGAGGCCCTTTTTATGCACCTCATCATTCAGATTGTCCTTCCAGACTCCTCGGGCATGAGGATTCCCTGGAACATGCTAGCCCCTGCTTGGAGGGTGCTTTAGAGCTCGATGGAGGAGCCACTACTACTGGCCTGGGGAGCACTTTACTATGCCAGCTCTATAGGGAGCTGTACCAGATTATAGAGTAGAGCTATAAGGGCATCAACTATAGCCTGTTGCTATAGATCTAGGGGTGGCAGCACATCCGGATCGAGCATCCTATTGATCTACCTCTATGCATCACTACCCTAGATGATGATCATCAGTGCTACGCCACCTACTGGCCTCATGCTGAGGAGGGTGTCCATAGTAGGGCTCATGCTGGGGATACACAACATTACATTATCAACTTTGTAGCACTTGGGTTGGGGGACATCGTCTGGTGCCCCTACATGGATTGTCCTGTATGGTCGGAGGTGGACGAGTGGCTATGATGGGCCCATCGAGATAGATGGCTTATCTAGCATAAGCTAGAGGTTTGAGAGTATCAATTTTTCTCTCGTGTCCTATGATAGTTTGACATGGTGTAGGACCTACCAGATATGCCCTTGAGGTATAGATGCCTAGCTCTAGAGAGGGATCTCCCATTGATAGTTCCTCCATCGCTAGGAGATGCACTCAATGACTTCTAAGAGTCAAGGGTTGAGACAGTTGGGACCACACCTGACTATGATGGGTGGTGGTCTCTATTTAGATGGCATAGGACCGGGCCTCTGGGTCGAGAGCCAAGAGGTAGAGGTAGAGGTAGATCCTGATGGGCGTAGGGTGCACCAATGTACTAAGGGTGGTTGGGGCATAGAGGCCATCATTGAGGACCTACCGAAGATCGACCCTAAGGAGGATGCTCTAGAGGAGGGTGAGGTCCCTCTTGATAGTGTAGAGGGATAGTTGTTAGCGTAGGTTGCTGACTTGTAGAGTCATATTGGGCGCTTTCACATGCAGTAGCATGAGAGAGATACCACCATCGCCACTCTAGAGGTGAAGGTGGCTGATAGGGAGTGACACCTAACTAAGGCGTAGGGCCAGGTATAGGAGCTCATGACTCGAGCTACCGATGTAGAGGCCTAGGTGTAGAGACTACAGACTACCCTAGAGTTAGCATAGGCATAGTGGACTATAGTAGAGGTAGAGTGAGATCTCACATGAGCAATGAGGGGAGCTATTATGGGGCCTCCTTAGGCTATCATGGGGCCTCCTATGGTACCAATAGTAGGTACAATAGCTATACAAGATCCGACTACTGAGGTGATGTGACTGCGTGGTATGGTCATGAGGACCAATGAGATGCATGTAGCCTGACTTGCTCACGTTGATCAGCTAGTCGGCTACATAGAGATGCATGGGCTACCGGTTCTTGAGGATCCTTTTATAGTAGAGTCATAGCGTACTAGGTCTAGGACCTCAGGGTAGTCCATAATGAGCTCGAGTCATAGGACTCATAGGACTGAGAGGATGCATAGGTCCTCTAGCATGCACACAAGAAATCGTAGGCTAGGGCTAGAGATCCAGGGTAGACATCAGGGGCCTCCAGCTAGAGGACTAGCCTACTGTAGTTACTAGTTTCCCATGTGTTGGGTGCATTAGGCTTTGGAGGTAGGCAGGATCCATAGCAGGATCCACCATAGGTGCCAGGTCAGCCAGGAGAGTAGGCTCTAGAGCATAGTGCAGAGGGAGGTGATGAGAGCTCCAGTATAGGGGGAGCAGCCTAGATCCGATTTATAGCAGCTATCGACTATAGTTTTGATGTATCATTTTGTGTGTAAGGTCGAGGACCTACATAGTTGTAGCCTATGGGCATTTTGTACTCCCTATGTACTCATTTGGACACACATATATATGATATGATATTTCATGGCTCATTATGTGTACATGTGTATTTATTATTTTTGATTTTATGTTTATTTGATGCACATGGATGCAATGCTTATTTAAATGCTATGTTTATATGATGCGATGTATGGATGTCATGCATTAGATAGCTATTCTACTTTATGATGATGATATGCAGTGATCTAGATGATTAGATGTGCGACATATGATGTATGTAGATGGATGCGATGTTTATTTTTAACACATATTTATTTTTGCTTTGTGGGCATGCGTATATTTTATGCAGTTTATGATATGCTATGCAATGTATGGTAATGCATTATGTACGGAATCATAATCTAATGGAGATGAACCTGTATGCTTTAATCACTTAAAACATAAGGAATGAATGTAAACTGTGTATATCAATTTTTAAAATATGACACCACATAATGTATAACAATCATGCAAAATAATTGATAATTCTTATTACAAGAACTTAATCAATTAATCACCCATTTATGAAATGTAGTGAAATGGATTGGTGAAATGCTAATGAATGATTATGTCATTTTGTACTATATAATCAGTGGTCGTCTAAACATCATTTCTGATCTTCATGCGGTATCTATCTTATATATTTGATTGTACTTTGTAAAATGCATTTTGATGAATGAATGACTCATATTTCTGTAGTCTAAAGATATGTGGTATCTTGTTGCTATTGGAGCACTTTTTGGGGTTTTCCTTGAGACTCAAACACCCTAGTAAACCTCTCCAAAAATCACATACTAACTATACCAGGCTTATATTGGACAAGGCTTTTGCCGTGATAGACCCAACTATTCATAATCCCTGTGTGTGCATGTGAGTATTTTTAGATAGATCGTAAGCATACCCTGTATGTCAGTCGGGACTCTTTCAACCCATATGTGAGATAAGGTTCCTCATATGATCGTATCATCCTTGTTTCAACTTTGATTAGACTTATACAACTAGACAATCCTAGGTACCTAGAGCTAGCTCATCTTGCAAATTGATCAAGGCTACCCCTCCAAATGCAGGTGGGACTCTTTCAACCCATTGCTACGTTTGGGGATCACCCAATAGAACTACCCCTCCGATTGCAGGTGGGACTCTTCCAACCCATTGCTACGATCGGGGATCACTCTATGGCTTTCAAAAGGTGTACAATCTAGGGATTCAAGTTCTCACCCTTCTTACTTGCTCAGATGTAGTGATAAAAATCATTGTTAGTCCACGCGTTACCATTTTATTTGAGCAAGGGATTTTTATAGTGCTTTTGATTCACTATGTCACTTTATATTTTGAACTTGAAATTTGTATATTTTTTTGCACTTTGTAACTTGGGATTTAACTTTTGTGACTTTGGGATTTATAGGGGAAATTCTTGTCCTTTTGCCAAAGTACACCTTTATAAACCGACTATTTGCAAGATAAGCAGGTCATGAAACCCATCTCTCTAGATACCTAAGACTGCTTTCGCGGCTTTCATCCTCTCTCGTCTTAGCAGGATTTTATATTATTTTTCTTAGTGATGGGATTCTGATATGTTGAAGCACTATCCCAACTAATGACCTTGTCTATAATAGCAAAGCAAGCTTTCTACAATATCTGAAGAACCCACTAGGTATGGCTGAGTGACAGGAAAACTTAATATACATACATAAGTCTCCACAACATGTATCGTGTATGAATGCAATGAATTATGATAAATGCAAGGGTGCATGATTGTCATACAAACGTGTGACTGTTGGTAAAACTTTGATAAATGCACTACACTCTACTATGGAATGCAATGGATGACAAATGCCTAAATGCAATATGATGATGTGAATGCATGTGTGAATGCAGATGAAAATGCAAAATGCAAATGCAAATGTTTTTGGATTTTAGGCTTTATCCATTTTTTTGGACTTTTATATATTTTTCTTGATTTTTATAGGTTTTTGAGCTTTCATATTTGACCAAACGATGAGTACATGTCCTTGGAGATTTTTAGGGTTGACCAAGCAATTTTTAGAAATCCTTGGAGCCTTTTGAATTGACCAAAGGTTTTACAACCACCTTTGGAACCTTTTAGTTGACCAAACTCTCAACAAGAGGGCGTGGAGCCTTTTGGGATGACCGAGAAGTTATAGGAACTCTCGAGAAGCCTTTGGGTTGACCAAGTGACTTTTGGAAATCCTTGGACCTTTGAAGGGGAGGCTTGGGTGATGGAAGTTATAGGAACTCGAGCTTTGGGTTGACCAAGATTTTGGAAATCCTTGGTGCCTTTTGGGTGACCAAGTTTTAATAGAGCTTGGGGCCTTTGGTTTTGGGTTGACCAAGCAATTTTTGGAAATCCTTGGTGCCTTTTCTTGACCAAGCTTCTTAATCAGAGAGCTTGGGGCCTTTTGGGGTGACCGAGCGGTTTAGACAAAACCCTCGGGGCTTTTGGGTTGACCAAAGGCTTACAGATGCCTTTGGTGCCTTTACTACACTCTCAAGCATAGAACGCCTTAAGATGGATGATATTGAGAGGCTCAAGCTCTTCCACACCCTCTAGTGATGTTAGGCGATAGGTTCCTGAACCAATATTTTTAGATATGATGTAAGGCCCTAGCCAGTTAGCCATGAATTTGTCTCGCATGTCAGGCGGCAAATTTGAGTTCTGTTGGTTCTCTTTCAGCACAAGATCCCCAACTTCAAAGTCTCTCTGGTGGACTTTGATATTGTAAGCTCATTTTAATCACTCCTGATAAACATGGAGATGCTCGAGGGCATTCATGCGACGTTCATCAAGCAACGTCAATTGATCGATGCGAGCTTGTCGTGCGGTGTCATCATCGATGAACTCTTTCAATGCGACGCACAACGTTGGAATTTCCAACTCTAAGGGCATAATGGCCTCAACGCCATATACTAGTGAAAATGGCGTTGCCCCAATGGGCATCCGAATGCTAGTCCTGTAAGCCCATAGTGCAAGGGGCAGCTGTATATGCCAATCCTTGTGGTGTTCTTGCACTATATTTTTCAAGATGGCTACCATAGTCTTGTTTGAGGCCTCAACTTGCCCGTTTGCTTGTGGATAATATGGAGTTGCAAAACTATGTTTAATGCGGTATTTAGACGTTAAAGCCCACACAGTTTTGTTCTTAAAAGAAGTTCCATTATCCAAAATTATCTTGGATGGTATCCCAAAATGACATATGATATGCTCGAGAATAAATTCTATGATGCGAGCTCCAGTGGTCATTGTAAGGGGAATGGCTTCCACCCACTTTGTAAAATACTCAGTAGCCATGATAATGAATGTATGTCAGCCTGATGATGGAGGGGAAATCTTGCCAATCAGATCTAATCCCCACTGAGCAAATGGCCAAGCCGCCTGAATGGGCTGTAAGGCCTATGATGGCAAGTGCGTAAGATTAGCATGATGCTGACATTTAACGCATTTCTTGACATACACATTGCAATCCTTCTCCATAGTGGGCCAATAATAACCCATGCGAAGGATGCATTTGATGATAGCCATGCCACTAAAATGGCCATCGCACGTACCATCGTGAGCTTCTAAGATTGCCCAAGATGACTCTTGGGGCTCAAGACATCGAAGGAGGACTCCTTCATAGCTACGTCGGTACAAAATGTCTCCTATCAAGATATACTTAGTCACTTTCTGTTTAAATGTGCATCTTGCGGCACGTGACAATCCCTCTGGGATCATACCAAGTTTTAGGAAGTCTTGGATTTGCAACATCCAACCTTGACAAGCCTCAACTTTGACTGCTAAGATGACCTGCTCCCCCTATGTATTTAGCTTTGCAAATGTAGACTGGGAAACAACCTTGTGGTGAATGGTAGTACCACTCCCCGTAGGACTCTGAGAAGTCAATGACTCCTAGGGTGCCTGCTTAAGAAAGTCTTCTGCTCTACGGAACCAATCAGTTGTTGGTTCCATGACAATCATGTTGACTGATTCTTTGTTATCAAAGGTTGCACGCTCCACTGCTGGGTGCGAGAGCGTTCTAACATGGATGGTAGTAAAATCGATAGATGGATTCTGAGGGATCAAGGACCCCAAAGATGCCATGGTGTCTACGAACCTATTTGATGAATGAGGGATTGCCTCGATGTCATACCATTCAAGTTTAGCTAGATAAGTGGCAACAAGATCTTTGTAGGCTTTCAGTACGGGACATCGACACTGGAAGAGCCCCTTAACCTGGTTAACTATGAGCAGAGAATCACCAAAAATGTTCAATATTTTAATACCCATGGCGATGGCTGTGTGGAGGCCCAAAAGTAGGGCTTCGTACTCAACATTATTGTTGGTGCATGAAAAGTCTAACTTGAATGACAAGGGCATTGGAGCTCCTTGTGGCATGAAAAACACTATTCCTGCACCACCCCCTTGCTCACACTTCGAACCATCGAAGAACAATGTCATATCAACATTATTTTTTGGTTCCTCGGGTTCGGGAGCTTCAGATATTATGAAGACCGCATCATCTGGAAGCTCAATGGTTAGAGGCCTACTGTTGGACAATGGTGCCTCAACCAGTTGATCAGCTATGACTTGTCCCTTGATGGAATTTTGGCTGATGAATTGCAAATCAAATTCTATCAATAGCATGATCCACTTTGCAGTACGTGTGTTATGATATGTCTTGCTCATCATGTACTACAAAGGATTCTATTTCGATATAACATATGTGGTATGACTTAGCATGTAATGCCATAATTTCTTGGTAGCGAACACTACTGCTAAACAAAGTTTTTCAACATATGCATATCTTGACTCATAACTCACCAAGGTGCGACTGATGTAATATACGACTTGCTCTTTGCCTTGCATGTTCTTTTGGGCTAACATGGTCCCTAATGCAAAGTCGGTTGCCGATATATATAGCAAAAAAGGCTCATCTGGCCTTGGTGGAGCTAGTACTGGCGACGTTGCTAGGTATTGCTTAATCTCAGCAAAGGCTGCTTGGCAGTCCTTGTCCCAATCAAATGGGACCCCCTTGTGTAGCAGTCGATTCATGGGTCGACACTTATCCGATAATTGAGCGATGAATCACTTTATGGATGCTACTTTGCCCTGAAGGCTTCTTAGTTCTTTGATATTAGTGGGAGGACGCATCTCTAGAATAGTCATGACCTTTGTTGGGTCTACTTCGATGCCTCATTTAGAAATGATGAATCCCAAGAGTTTTCCTGAAGTTACGCCAAATACGCACTTCTTAGGATTCAACCTGACATTGTGCTCTATCAAGCGATCGAAGACCTTCCTTAAGACCTCCGCATGCTCTGCTCACAGCAACGACTTAGCTAGTAAGTCATCGATATAATCTTCTAAGATTTTATGCATGTAGTCATGAAAGATATATGTCATAGCCCATTGATATGTGGCACCAACATTTTTAAGACCGAATGGCATAACTTTGTAGCAAAATGTCCCCCATGGCATTATGAACATGGTTTTATGCTGATCTTCGGGTTTAATCCAAATCTGGTTATATCCAGAAAAACCATCCATAAGGGAGAGCATTTCATGACCTATAGTGGCATCTACCAGAGCATCGATATTTGGCAATGAAAATGAATCTTTGGGTGTTGCCTTGTTGAGATCTCTAAAATCTATACAAATACGGACCCTTCCATCTAGCTTTCCTACGGGCACCATATTGGAGACCCACTCTGGATAGGCGATGGAGATGACGAACTCTACGTCCAACAATTTTTGCAACTCATATTTTACCATTAAGGCTACTTTTGGATGCATCTTTCTGAGTTTTTGCTTGATTGGCTTCTTCGACAGATCTAGCGAAAGGTTATGAGTAACCAATTTTGGATCTAGACCCGACATGTCTTTGTAAGTCCAAGCAAAGAGATCAGGTCTCTCTTTCAGTAGAGGGATGATGCTATCACGCTCATCCAGAGTGAGACTCTCTCCAAATCTAACCTTCTTTGGATTGGTGGGATCTTTACTGATATCCACATCGAAGGTTTTCTCTACTGACATATGTGATCCCTCCTCAAGCTGGTGAGGCGTAGGAATCAGATGGATGTCATCATCCGGGTTCACATGTTCCTCTTGGGAAGCATTCTCGACGTGACAAACATCCTGAGCACAACCTGGTGCGAAATGAAATGGTTGCAGCATTTCTTCATTTGGGAAGAAATCTTCAGGCCAAACTGGCGAGTCAACGCGATCCCAATCGATAGCATCCATGTTCAGATGCAGCGGTTTGGATGGATCTACTGGATTGTGGAGTGGAGTGGTCAAATCAATGGAGACCATATTGATGGAATGGAATTGATCTCTGGAACCACATGGACAAAACTCTATCCCTGAAGCGTAGCTTCCATACTCAAGATCTGGTTCGGATGGTATGAGCACAAATGGATCCTCTCTATGGGATGTCCGTATAACTGGATCCTCCCGATGCACTGGCTACAAAATGGGATCTCTCGGCTCAAGGAGCTCCACGTACGTAGGTGGATCGGGAAAGAGTTCTTGATACCTCTCTTCAAGCTCTCTTCTTTCCCTCAGGCTACGATGGAGATTAATCTCCCGATGCAAACCTACAGCTGTAATAGGTGGGGGACCTCTAGGTGGAGGCCTATTACGTAAGTGGTGAGGTCCCAAATAGGCCATCTCCATCGAGTCCTCATCATCACTGTACAAATACAATCCGTCACTTCCCCCCTCTTCTAAGGAGCGATTAGGCAGATGTGGTCCTATGTATCTGATTCTGCGGTCGCTATCATCACTATCCAGATAAATCTGATAGAACGATCGTATATATGATACTATCGCGTAAACTGGCGCTACTTCTTCCTTAGAGCACTCAGTGTTGGGAGGGAATTCCTCCATAACATGCTCCGATTCCCTAGGCAATAGATATTGTGGATACACGAGCCTGGAATCGATCCTCTCATCTACATCACTGTGGTCACTACCATGGATGGGCCACTCTATTGTGTCTATGCATAGTGGGAGATCAGTTGGGTGAGGCTTTAAGTAAGCCTCCTCTATTTCATATTTATAATCACTATCGACTATGAAGCGCTCGTTCGTCTCTTCCACTTGTTCCATAGGCAGCAGATGGCATATAAACATCGGACCTAGAAAGGTCAGCTTGATTTCCTCCTCAGATTGATCATCGTTTGAGGACTCATCATCCGCATCATAACTAGGTCCACTCATTTTGGAGGTGGACTCCTCCCCATCATCATCGCAGAGATCTCCTGACTTGAGATCACCTACAACATGGGGGTCATGCCCCTGCATACCAGTGTCATTGGTAGCACCACGGATTTGGTTACCCAGGTTGTCTCTGGGGTTGTCCTCTAAGGGCCCGTCATGGTATGAATCAGGTGGCCCTATGGTAACAAATGATACCGTCTGGCGAGTCCTCCAACAGCTGGAAGGATTAGGGTGATATGGATTAAAATCCACATCATCCCCTAGACTCAAGTACATGCGATCTAAGGATGCAACAAGCAAATCATCATGACCCTGTACTTGTAACCCTAACCCGAACCTATCAGTAGCTAACTGATAATGAGGTTCGAGTAGAGTTCTACGTCCTTGTTCAAAAAGACCAAGGCCGCGCCCATGCCAATGATACGACTCAAAAATGTGCATGGCGTATTCCGGGTTGGACAGATAGCACACATTCACAGCGAATGGCTCATCATCATCCTCATCTATGGATATTCTGGTGGGTGCTTGATCTAGCCCTGCATAGACAAAGTTTGTTTGGTTGGGTGGCTCACCCAACGACACTACAGATCCAATAAAAAATCGATGGGCATGCGGTCGGCCCATCTCTTGTGCAGTTTTTAGGATAGGTCCGAAAGTAACATTTTGCACAAGATACTCACCCAACCTTGTGCTGGCTAGATGAACGGTCACCTGCGGTGCAGATGACCCTACTGAAGATGCAGGTGAAGTAGGCTGAGGTGCCTCCTCGACTTTGTCTTGAGGTTCTTCCACATCCATGGGAGTGGGAGTCTCATTGGCGACTGATCTGGGCACATGATTTTCCACTTTCTCACCCAATTTTACCTTTAGCTTCTCGACTTACCGGTGCATTGCCGATGCAGTCGGCTTTAGAGAAGTTGTAGTCGTATGCTCAGATCTGTGTGACACAGATGTCGATGGTTGAGCACGGGCTGCTGGTTTGCCTATTGGAATCTTAACCGATGAGACAGGTCGGATATCCAAATGCATCGATGGGAGTACAAAACCCCCAAGAAAATCTGCTAGGTTCACGAACTTGAATGGTTCTTCGTCCGAGGACACTACGTGAACTTGTCCCTCATGAATGTATTTCACACACTGATGCAAGATAGAGGGGACGCAACGCATTTCATGAATCCAAGGCCTCCCGAGCAGAATGTTGTATTGCATGGCACCCTCTATCATGTGACACATCACAGAGATGGTCTTGAGTCCCACCTGAATAGGTAGAACAATTGTGCCAACCATCGAGCATAGCGCATCGTTAAATGCTCTCAACGTAAAGGTGGTAGGCACAATGTGTGACTTGGGTAACTTGAGGTGGCTCAATGCCTTGGTCATGATTATATTGATCGAGGACCCAATGTCGATCAAGACCCTTTTGAAAGGCATGTGGTTAACACACGCGATAATATGCAGCGGTGGGTCAGCCGTAATAGTAGGAACCATCTTCACTTCATGATCATAAAATTGTATCGTGGGTTCTTGACACTGTTGTACATGTCCCACAAAATTTGTAAATGCATGGGCATCTTGGGACTGTACCTCAATGGACCTCAAAATGTCCATAAGAGTCTCCCTATGTCTAGGGGACTGCTGAATAAGCTCATATATTGACAACTTCGTAGGAGCTATCTACAGGTTCTGAACTAACCTGCTCCTTATGGTCACCACCGGTCTAGTTGGTGGGCCTGGAATGTTCTGAGCTGGTCATTGATCCGACGTAGCTTGTATTCTAATGGGAGCACGAGGTCGATTCGGTTGATCATACCTCCCATGTCTCGTAACAACATTGACCATGCCTACGAACCCCTAGGTAGGTGGTTCGATTCTCACTTGATTGACCTGGTTGACATTGTTATGAGGTACCTCATGATTAGGTAGTGGATTTTTGAAAATCCCCATGTTTCTGTTGTCGGGCGCCTGTGGGTTGCCTGGTATTACCAACTCTCCTTTTTCTATCATGTTCTGCATGATGTGTTTGAAGGACCAACATGTCTCGATGTCATGGCCTTTCGCTCTGTGGAATATGCAGAACATATCGTCTTGATGCCACTTTGACTTTGGCACATTCGGATCTACTAATTTGACCTCAGGCAATCGTATGGCCTTGGCCTCACATAGTTGATGAAAAATCAAAGTCATCGATTTCGTCAAGGGTGTGAACTGGCGAGGTGGGCGCTCTTCTTTGTTTTTGCCCTTATAGTTGTTTTTGCGTGTCTCATAATGCGCAGGAGGAGGTTGAGCCTGATAATTAGGCTTTTGCTGCCCCTTGTCTTCTCCTCCGAGATTTAGTACTACTTGATTCACGTGGGCCTGCTTGCCCTATTGTTTTGTAGTACTCTTTTTAAACCCCTCTTTCCTGGTCTTGAGCTTCAAGCTGCCTTCTTGCAACTTGATGTCCTCGATCACCCTGGCTTGCGCCACAACTTCCTCGAATGTAGGGTACTACTACAGCTGCAACAGTAGCGAGATGTGCTTGGCACAACTCTTTGTAAACATTCGGGTCAGTTCAGCTGTAGGAATAGGGAATGGCAACTTTACCATTATTCTATGCCACCTCTTTCCGTATTGCTCGATGGGCTCGTCGTCGTGCTAAGCTAGCGCAACTAAATCAGAAATGTTGGCCTGTTTCTTGAAGCCAAATGAATAGCGTTCAAGAAATGCATCGACCAACTACTTGAAACCAGTAATACTGTGTTTCTTCAGTTGGTTGAACCACTCTCGGGTCAGGCCAAAAAGTGTCGTAATGAAAGTGCGCAACAAAAAAGCATCCTGACTCTCTATCTAGAAAAAAGAGTCAAAAACTTGTAACATGTTCTTATGCATCCTAATCACCCTTGAATGTTTCCAACCGGGGCATATAAAAATGCTCGGGATATGGAGGCATAGGCACCGAGGGGTCTAGAGGTTCTGGTATGAAACTAAATGGTGCGGGAAGCAGGATCGTTTTTATATTGAATCGCTTTTTGATTGTAAGGTAGAAAACCCATAATAGACTTAATTTATATATTTGTTTGATGATGCCTTATTATCATATGTGAATTGCATTTAAATACCTAGTCTAATAGTTTTAAGAGTGAATGGTTGTGACCCTAGAATATAATAAATAAATAATATAAGTAATTAGGACATGTTAGGAGGGTCCTAACATGCCACCCCCCTTAAAGGAACTTTGTCCTCAAAGCTGGAAATTTGGAAATTGCTGCTGGATATCTTGAAAATTTTTCCACGTTGCGTCTTCTAAAGATAGACCTTTCCAATGGATTGAAACTTCCGTGATATCGCAAGTACGAAGGTGACGAGAGTGACAATCCAAGATAGCTTCTGGCTCGACTAGAAGTATTCCATCATCAAAGAATTCAGGGAGAGTGGGTTGTGTCATGATATGGGCTCCCACTGCGAGCTTAAGGCAAGATACATGAAATATAGGGTGAAGTTTGGAAGAAGGGGGAAGCTCTAGTTTGTAAGCAATGGTCCCAATACGTTGGAGAAATTTATACGGCCCGTAAAATTTGGGTGCTAACTTCTGAGAACCTTTTTGTTTAAGAGAGAATTGACGGTAAGGTTGGAGACGTAAGAAAACCATATCACCCTCGTGGAAACTAGGTTCGCTTCTATGTTGATCAGCTTGTTGCTTCATGCGATGTTGGGCGGTGTGTAGGTTCTATTTTAGGATCCGTAGTATGTCATCTCTATTAGCAAGTTTCGTTTCCACCGCATGGACTTTTGTAGTCCATGGAATATAGGAAGTGAGGGATGGTGGTGTTTGACCATATAGTGCTTCATAAGGAGTCATTTTGATGGACGTATGGTATGAAGTGTTATACCACCATTCCGCTAGTGAAATCCACTTTACCCAATGGAGTGGTTGAGTAGAAACAAAACATCGAAGGTATGTTTCCAAGCATTTATTTACAACTTTTGTTTGGCCATCGATTTGAGGATGGTAAGCGGAGCTCATACGAAGTTGAGTACCTTGTAATTTGAACAATTCCTTCCAAAATGTGCTAGTGAAAGTTGGGTTGCGGTCACTAACAATTGTGGAGGGCATACCATGTAATTTAAAGATGTTATCTAGGAAGAGGTGGGCTATAGTGCTAGTGGTATAAGGATGAGCCACGGAACAAAAATGGGTATATTTAGATAAACGATCAACGACTATGAAAATGGTTGTTTTTCATCATGATTTTGGTAATCCTTCAATAAAGTCCATAGAAATATCTGCCCATGTTTTGGTGGGTATAGGAAGAGGTTGAAGTAATCTTGGAATAGCGAGGGTCTCCCCCTTTTGTATTTGGCAAACTTCACATTCTTTTACAAAGTTTTTGATGTAATTTTTCATTCCTACCCAATAGAAGGAGGTAGTGGCTCTTTTATAGGTTTTTAAGAACCTGAGTGGCCTGCAGTGGGTGAGGTATGTAACTCATGAAGAAGTTTTTCATGATAAGTTGAATTGGGGGTGAGGACCATCCTCCCTTTGTATCTTAATATATTGTCCTTCCAAGTGTATGGAGTTTTGCTACTAGGATTATGCTAAAGTTGTTGAATTAATGTGTGGATAGTAGGATCATTTATCCATTCTTCATGCACCTCATCTACCCATTTAGGAATAAGGGAGGAAAGAGCATGGACTTGAGGCATATCTTCAAATTTTATAGAAAGTGCATCGGCTGCCATGTTGTCCTTTCCATTTTTATATGTAATTTCATAATCATAGCCAAGAAGTTTAGTAACCCATTTTTGTTGTTCCAGGGTATTAGTCCTTTGTTCCAAAAAATACTTCAAGCTATGATGGTCGATGCGTATAATGAAATGTTGGCCAATAAGATAAGGCCTCCAATGTTGAATAGCATGGACAATCGCCAACATCTATTTTTCATACGTAGAGCGAGCTAAATTCTTAGGAGAAAATGCTTTGCTTATAAAAGCTAGAGGCCTTTCATACTGCATGAGTACGACTCCCATTCCTATTCCTGAAGCGTCACTTTCAATGACGAACGGTTTAGAAAATTTGGGCATGGTTAGAACAAGGGTGGTACACATTGCAGTTTTCAAGGTGATAAAGAACTCATCTGATTTAGACGACCATTTGAAAGCGTTTTTCTTAAGTAATGTTGTTAGAGGAGCAACGATTTTACCATAATTTTGGACAAATTTTCTATAATATCCCGTTAGTCCAAGAAACCCACGTAGAGCTTTTAAGGTTTTTGGAATAGGCCAATTTTTCACCTCCTCGATTTTGGAAGGATCTACCATAACTCCTTCCTTTGAGACAATATGCCCTAAGTATTTAATTTCTTGTTTTCCAAAGGAACAATTTGATCTTTTTGCATAAAGTTGATTTTCCTCCAAGATTTGGAACGCTTGTCTAACATGGTCCAAATGTTCTTCCCATGTTTTGCTATAAATCAAAATGTCATAAAAGAAAACTAATATAAATTTACGAAGAAAAGGGTGAAATAACTTATTCATTAGACTTTGAAAGGTAGAAGGAGCATTAGTCAGGCCAAATGGCATCACCAAGAATTCATAGTGTCCTTTGTGAGTGTGAAAGGCCGTCTTAGGAATATCCTTTTCATTGACTCGTATTTGGTGGTAGCCTGACCGTAAGTCTAACTTGGAAAAATAAGCTTCCCCATGGAGTTCATCTAATAGCTCGTCTATGACCGGAATAGGAAATTTATCTTTGATGGTAATTTTATTAAGCGCTCGAAAATCGACACATAAACGCCACGAGCCATACTTTTTTCTAACTAAAATAATTAGAGAGGAGTAAGGGCTTTTTCTAGGTCTAATGACTCCTGCCTTAAGAAGCTCTTGTACTAATTTCTCTATTTCAGTCTTTTGGAGGTATGGATAACGATAAGGTCTAATATTAGGAGGGTGATGCCCTGGAAATAGTGGAATAGTGTGATCGTGACTTCGTTGTGGAGGTAGTCCTTTTGGTTCATTGAATACCGCCTTATGGTGGTCTAAAATCTTTTGTAACTCTGGTGTCTCGTCTTCTTTGTGACTAGGTTGAATTGAAAATAATTGGGTGACCATTCCTTTGTTTCCTCTTCGGATAATTTTCTCCATTCTATGCGAGCTGACGATTTGGGAAGGTCCTGATTTTAGGCCTTGGATAATATAGGTTTGGTTCTTTGCTGTGAATTTCATCCATAGTTCATCAAATTCCCATTGGACTATGCCCAAGGCTCGTAACCATTGTACACCTAGTATAATGTCACACCCACCTAGGGGTAGGATGTACATGTCGCCTTTCATGTTATAAACCCCCATAGTTAGTTTTATATTTCTACATTTTTCTTTGCATGCAATTTTTCCATCTTTTCCAATCATCACTTCAAAGTTATTGCAAGGGTATATAAAACAATTTGCTTGTTTAGCTACATTTGGATCGATAAAATTGTGCATGCTACTAGAATATAGGAGCACGGTAAGGTTTTGTTTCTTAAAATACCCTTTAACTCGTGTTGTTTGAGGGGCAAAAAATTCGGCAAGGGCATTGAAGGAAACCTTTGGTGCATTTTCTTCGTCACTTTCAAGTGTGTTGGATAATACCTCTACTTCGAGTTCAGGTTCCTCTTCAGTAGAATTCCATTTCTCTGTGGCATCTAGAATATATAATTTTCATGAGGCACATTTATGATTTCTATCAAATTTCTCATCGCAATGGTAGCAAAGACCCTTTGCTTTTCTTTCCTTCATTTCATCGAAACTCAGACGCTTAATTGCTAGAGCGGGGTTAATTTTGGGGGTTGTGTAGGAGTTTTGGGTTCGTCCATTTTGCATTGGTTTGGGGTTGGTATAAGTGTTTGATGGTTTCCCCCAAGTCGGTTTTGTGAATTGATTCCGTGCCTTGATTTTGTCCTCCACTAATTTTGCCAAGCCGATGGTCCCTAACATGTTTGTAGGGTTATACATTTGCACCTCTATTCAAATTTCTTCTTTTAATCCACTGACAAAACATTCTTGAAAGAAGGCAACGTCTAATATGGATGTTCGATTAGCTAGCCTTTCAAATTTTGCTTTGTATTCGCTTATCGAAGTGGTTTGGCATAATTTAATGAGGGCCCCTGTAAAGCTTTAAAACTTGCTAGGGCCAAATCGCACTAATAGATTCTGTGTAAAGGTTGACCACGTCGGAGTGTCGTTAGTTTTCTCGAACCATTGGTACCATTGGATGGCATCATTTTCCAAGTGGAAGGAGGCGATATGCACTTTTTGCATTTCTAAAATTTGATTTAGTGAGAAATATTGCTCTGCTCGGTAGATCCAGTTTGTAGGGTCTCCTCCAAATTTTGGGAAGTCTAATTTGGTCGTCCGTGGTAGAATGGAAGTTTGTGGACCTCCTAACATTGCTCGGTTTGATGACTCGTGGTTGGGTGAATTTGCATGTGTTGTTGCCTAATTTTGACTGATGGCATCAAGTTTAACATCCATTGCAAATATTTTCTCGAAGAGTTCTCTTGTGGTACGGGTATTCTCCTCTCTTTCTTATTGAACTTCTTCAGCGAGCCTTTCGTGTTTCTCATGAATGGAATCCAGTGATCGTCGTCCTCCAGCCATTGCGGTTGGTGTAGGTAATGATCAATATGACTTGGTACAGGTGATAAAAAAAATTAAAAAATAAAAAAATAATTTTAATTTTTTTTCCTTTGCGTTTCGGACGTCGAAAACCTTGATGCTGCATTGAAGATTTTAGATTTTTCAAAACAGCCACCGGTCACCACGTGAAAGGTCAAGCAATTTGGGTGTAAGATAACTTAATTCGTACCTTAGGAGAAGGTTTAATTTTTTGCGAGGATTTTGACACAGATTCGTGAAGCGTGAATGCTGTTTGCGTCCTCGCGAATGTGGACTGGCTAAAATGTGCGGTGGGAAAAAAATTTAATGGTGAATTTGCTCCTTGATCTAGCTTTGATACAGATGGTATGAAACTAAATGGTGCGGGAAGCAGGATCATTTTTATATTGAATCGCTTTTTGATTGTAAGGTAGAAAACCCACAATAGATTTAATTTATATATTTGTTCGATGATGCCTTATTATCATATGTGGATTGCATTTAAATACCTAGTCTAATAGTTGTAAGAGTGAAGGGTTGTGACCCTACAATATAATGAATAAATAATATAAGTAATTAGGACATGTTAGGAGGGTCCTAATAGGTTCATTGTATATCTTCCTCAATGTCAGATTTTGCATAGCCATGCCCTACCTCTCTATTGCTTTGACCTTATTGGCCAAAACCTTGTACACCTTAAAAGACAAAAAGTCCTCCTCCCTAAGCTATCATGGAGGCAATCTAGGAGGTAATTTATTCTTTGGGGGAGGTGGAGGACATGGCTCTTCCTCCTCCTCAACTCGATAACTCTCAGGGTAGCCCTGATCATATATGTCTGCATCTACATGCTCATGCTGCCTCTATCTAAGATCATTGAGTGACGACAATCGCTCCCTTTGTTGGGCACTAACATGAGTACGAGCATATCTTCACTCCTCATGCATATCGTCTAGGGACACATCCCTTCTATGCACACACTCTTTATGCTCCTTGGGAGGGTATAGGCTAGTCCTGGCTAGCCGATCCTCTTGCTCTATATGCTCCTTTTGAGCTAGAATACACTCCTCACACATGCGCTGCTCATATAATCTCTATCGTAGGAGCCTTTGTGCTTGAATATTTTCATCTTCAATATGCTGCCTCTCTAGGCGAGCATCATCCAATTGATCTTGGAGGAGCTGACATCTTTGCTCGAACACTAGTCTGTGTGATCTGTCAATCTAGTCGACCGTAGGAGGCCTTTGATGTGTGTGATCTGTGCGAGATACCTTATGGATTCTGTACCCATTAGACATATGTGTGGACGATGGACATGTGACATGAGGATGCTTAGAAGCCTCTCCATGCTCTCTAGTGATCTTGATACAACTGCTGCTACGCTCACTCAGAGCACGAGTGGGTGGATCTGTAGGCTTGTAGCCTAGCTACTCAAGAACACTACCTAGACTATCTAGCTATATAGACCATATAGCTATCTAGACCTCCATCGTTCATGTGGTGGTGTTCCATTAGCTCCCACCTTTGATATATTAATGGTGATCTTACATGGTTAGCCACACATGAGGGTATGGGTGGAGCTATGCTCGAAAGTGAACCTGTCCTCTTACCCCTGAATGGGTAGATATCTGACTCATCTATACTCTGACGGTGGAGGGTTAGAACCTCCTATAGACCTAGTACGTATGGGAACCAACTTGGTCCCTTACACCACATATTCCTCGATCGATCCCGTGGATGCACGTGTAGTGCGGTCTTGGTAATGGCTTTGGGACAGAGCATCCTCATGTTGAGAAGCTCCATGCTCAATCTTGTGCCTAGAGGAGTGTACTAAAGCTCCTCTATCGGGGGTCCACTCAATGGGATCTCCCCGTGTTGAGTTGTCACCTCTAATGCTTTTTGAACGTCGTTTGATTCGCTCATGTGTATGAGGACTCGATACATGCTCCTATGACCCAGTTGGGTGTTGATCATGGGCATCGATCCTAGACCTTTGCCGATCACCTCGTGTGTTCACCATTTGTGTACTTGACGTCTATATGTGTTTTATTATGCAAAAAATGTAAACAAATGGTTATTATCTCTTTTAAATTTTTATTGTGAGCCCTAAACTATTTGATATTATTTTCAGATGTGTTGTATCAGTGTTAGAAACTCTCGCGTGTTTTGAAATATTTTTGGATTTTAAACTCAGTTAAATTGTCTTTCACCTATATACTCGCACAAGTCAAATATGGTAATGACATCCATACTCAACGAAGTAGCATAGGTACTACCAACCCTCACCCAACACACTCTACACAATGATACACCCTTCTAAAGAAGAGTGCATGCTATTTTACACAGATAGGACAGTTCTTGGGTCAGCCTTGGCAACGAGTGGGTCCCAACAATACAATTTCAAATGAACCAACCAAGTGGTAATGACATCCACTATTGGTATCAATCAAGCGGTTTGGATGTGAGAGCCCAATGCTGCTGATGTTTAAATGATACGTGGTGTGTGTGGTTCATTTTATTTTGCAAAAATGACAAATGCATCACAGAGCATAATGACCATTCCTACATGATGTACATGAAAAGAAAAGGAACGTTTCAAATTTAGACATAATGCATGCTAATGTCCTACATGATATTTTGACGATGCAATTACAATGACATGGCCGTTAATTGGACCTCAAACATGCAAACGAACACAATATTTATTAAGATCACTGTATTTAGGGGCAGACTACACTCAGAGGTCTACTATTCCCAACAATGCCTTTCTACTAAACAAAAATCGAAAACAAACTAGGACTTGTTCATTGACCCCTTATATTTTTGTTCCTAGTTTGCAAAAATTCGATGATTTCTGGAAATATGTAGAACAAAAAATTCAACATAGAAGGTGAAATTGGGACCTACCTCAGCTCCTGCTATGTTTCCCACTAATTTCCTTGTTGTCTGCTTCTTCCTCTATGAACCGCAGGTCTGACCTACAGGCTGTAGTGGAGACCGTAGGTTATAGTCGTGGGCCAAAAAATAACTGCAGCTGAAAGCTGCGGTTAGCACCTATGGAAATAAAAAGCCAAGAATAGTCAAAATTCAAGGCTAAAATTGTGATGTTCCACCATGATCACCATTTGATGTAACCATGGAGTGTGCTCATAGCTAGTGTATTGATCTATACCATCGTAAAAACACAAAGATCCACATAAATGCACAAATTGAACAAAGAAGCCAACTAATGCAAAGTTTCTTATATTAATGCTCAAAAGGATCTCGAGTTACAAAAATGCCCTCTCACGGTCACTTCAAAGATGATACATATGTTACAATTGCCAATGCCCTCGATAGGGTAGGCGCGCTTAATTGTTGCTCCGGTGATTACTCACAAACTGCCTTGGGGTAGAGCTAACCCCCTTCTCCGTGATGTGGAAGGATTATGATATGGGCTCCATTTTGCACCTGTCTCTCTATGAACAAAAATCAACAGTGCACGATTACAAAGTTTGATAGCCTCTTGTGATGAGGCCCTTTAAAGAAACATACATGTAAATACCCTTAAACTAGTAAAACAAGAAAGCATAAAGAAAGGCTTTAAGCTATTCTAATCACATCAAAAATTATACTACAACATACAAGACATGAATAAGCAAATGATGCATTGAAAAATATCGAATTAGAAGCAATAAAACATCTAAAATATCCAATATACTCCTACCCAATGCAATGCATAAAATGCCTAATTCCTACGGTCAAAGTTTCTCTAAAATGCAATTAAACCTATAAAAAGACTAACATGACTAATCTATGCGATAAAAGACAAAATGAGTAAGGTGATCTTTAACCTGTTACAAACTACAACTGTGGGGGGAAGTCTGCACTATGAACCGTGGTTGACAGCCACGGTTTGACCTCTAATGTGTTTACCCTCAAAATTAGGGGCAGTGGGCATGACCTCCTTGTCCGAATTGATGTTCAAGGGTCGCCTTTGTCGTCCTATGACATATTTGGTGGTCAAATCACTGTGAAGGGCCTTTGTTCACCCGAATTTGCATTTCTTGATCCTCTTAGGAACCTAGGGCATCCATGGCTAATTGGTATTTGGATGGATAACAAAGGGGGCTCTCAAATGCACAAGGTCATTATGCAATTTGATAGGGCTTCACTGCTCTCTTGATCAATTAGCTCACTCGATAATTCACCAACACTTCGCTATACAAATTATATCTCCTCTCTTTCATCCTCGCTTGGAGGGGGTATTTGTAGCATGCCCCTAGGGATAGGGGTGGCTTCATGGAGAAGCCAAGACCAAGAAGGTTGGTTAGGACAGTTGGTATGGAAGCCTTTGGAATATTCCATCCTCCAAATGCCTCCTTCTAGATATCTTGGCCGTTCCAACTGATTTGGCTCGGATGGAAGGCCTAACTGAACTCCAGTTTAGATCGTAGGTCATAGCTACGGTCTAGACTATAGACCGTAGGTGTCAACCATGGTTCATACTAGCTACCACAGGTTTGGGTTGTGGTTCATACTGCTTAGGCCAGAATGCTTAAATTGAGTGGTTAGAACCACCGCTCTATATTGGAGTCTATCCAAGATCCTTCATATGGCTTTGTAGCATGTCCATATGAGTAGTCACCCTTGGCATGGTGCGTTTTAGGTGTCTACACTTTGATCCTCTACATTATTTCTAAAATATATGAAGCAATCAAATGCTTCATCTTTGTGCTTTAAGAAATAAATCCAGCACATCCTAGAGAAGTAATCTATGAAAGTAAGAAAATAATAATTGTTTCTGAGACTCTGTGTTTGCATCGGACCATAGATGTCCGAATGTACTAATTGAAGTGGATAGCTGGCTCTCCATGCTTGTCCTCTCAAAAACTTTGATCTGGAGTGCTTTCCCAAAGCACATCCTTCACAAACCTCCTGTTGATCATTGATTTTTGGAAGTCCTATCACCATAGCTTGAGAAGTGAGCAATTTCAAGCTAGCGGAATTAAGGTGACCATATCACAAGTGCCACAACACACTTGGATTTGTTATTGCTACATTTGCAAGTTGATCTCCCCATGGCTCACCAAACTTGAGAGGTAATAATTTGTTCTTGGTCATGGGGACTTGGGTGATGACATGATTACAATTATTTTTATCAAAAATAATACATTGTCCTTCATCAAAGACAAGCTTGTAATTGTTCTCCATCATTTTTCCAACACTGATAAAATTGTGTTGGAGCTTTGGAGTGTAATAGATGTCACTCACTTTCTTTAGTCCTTCTTTGGTTGGAACCGCCATGGCTCCAATGCCCTCTACTTGCAATGCTTTGCTATCCCCTAATTTGAATTGGGATTTATAAGTGGAATCTAGATTAGCCAGTAGTTTTTCTTTGCCACTCATATGGTTTGAGCAACCAGTATCTAGAATCCATGTGTCATTTAAATTCTGATATGATTGTCCATATGATAGAAAAATATTAGAAGCATCATATTCTTCTCCATAATTTCCATATTGACTGCTGCTATCTTGTGAATATTTTGACCAGCAGTCGCGAGCAAAGTGACCTAGCTTGCCACAGTTGAAACAAGATGATTTGGACTTGTCACTTCCTTGCCCTTGATTGTGACTTTGTCCTTGATTTGCACCTCGATTCTGATTTCCACCTCTTTGTTGGTTGCCTCCTCTGTATGAGTTGCCTCCTCTATTGAAATTGCCTCCTATGTAGGTGCCTCTGCATCTACTTCTTTGCTTGCCTCGACATTTACCCCTTCCTCGTCCTCTTCCATTATTTTCATTTGAAGTGAAGGCCTTATCATCACCTCCATAGCTGGTTGAAGGAGTTTTAGGAAACCTCTCTTCATGTGACATTAACGATCCGATCAATGCATCAAATGTTAAAAGGGAAATATATTTAGATTCTTCTATTATTATGGCAATATGGTTCCATTTTTGTGTAAGTGTTCTCAACACTTTTGTTACAATTATCTCTGGCTTGATTTCTTCACCTAGTGTGACCATTTTATCTACAATTACTTTTACTCTAACACAATAATCACTGACTTTTTCATTATATTTCATTTGAAGATTCTCAAAATATCGCTTCAATGTTTGAAGCCTTACCTGCTTCACTTGATTACTACCCTAGAATCCATCACTCAATGCTTTACATGTATCTTGTGTAGTCATACAGGCAATAATTCTGGGAAATATGCTTTTCTCCAATGCAGCTTGGAGATGAGAAAGAGCAGAAGAGTTGCTCTTTTGTTCTTCTTTTCATGTTTTCTTGTCTGTGGCACTTAGTGTTGTCCAGTATGAAGGTTCTGTGTAGCTCTCTTCTATGATGTCCTATAAACCTTTACCTATGAGCAAGGTCTTCATCTTTATAGACCAATACTCGGTCATAACCGTTAAATTCTGGTATAGGTAAGCTATTGTGTGAGGCCATAGTTACCAAAAAACTCTCTTTATTTCACGGTTACAATAAAGTATTTTTACTTAAAGAAGGAAAGAAGAAGAAGGAAGAAGGAAGAGATTATAAATTTAAGTCAAATTTGACTTGTTCTAATCTATCATGGACTGCTTGGTCCTCTTGATGTGGGGATGCAATCTCTTGAGTTAAAAAGTTATCTGCCACTTCTTCGTCTTAACTTATTTGTATGATTTTTGGTGATTCTGGTTCTAGGATTTCTACTGAATTACTGTAGTGTGTATACTCTAATTATTGTGCATTAGCTTGTACTGATTCTGATTATTCAAATTCACTCCTAATGAGTTATCTTCAAAGTCTGCCTCGTACCTTGAGTCAAGATGCCTTTGATGTGCTATCACTGCATTTTTAAGTTGACTAAACACAATGTTGAGTCCATAACCTCTGACTTTGTTATCAAAACTCTCTGCACCTTCTCGTGCTAAAATTGCACATAAGGCATGATAACAACCATTTGGTCTTATCATCAATGCCTTGTTACAATTTTACAATTTGATCCTTTTTCTCTTTTATAAAAAAGAACTAAGCCTCTTAGGCTTATTACACACTCTTTATGATTCCCTAAATAAAAAACTTTGCTTTTACAATGAATTGCCTCCTAGGCAATGTCCCCCCTTTTTTTATAATAAAAAAAAAATATATATTTCTTATTTAATAAAAATAAAATAATTGCTTTTAATTTTTTATTTTTTTTAAAACAATTAAGTTTTAATTTATTAAATATAATATAAATATTTTTAATATAATAATTTAAAAAAAGTTCAACTATAGAAATGAGGGCAAAGGGTTTCGAACCCTTGACATATGATGGCCTTGGGCCTTACAGCGTGTGCGTTTGCCATGACAGTAGCTCACCTGTCGTGAGCTAAGGAAGTCCAACTTCCTTATAAAGCCTAATTCGAACCCTTTTTAGCTTTTTTTTTTTTTTTAAACTAATAAAACTTGTCCTCGAGGGATTCGAACCTAGGACATGTGATTCACAAACAATCCACCTTCACCGATAGAGCTACACCCACGGCTGGGATGGAGGAGGAAGGTCATATATTTATTATGGAGTTTTGTGGAAATTTAAAAAAAAAAAGAATTTCATTGTCGTTGGGTTTCGAACCCGTGACCCGTAGGGGGTCAGGCAACTTATGGCTGGCTCCTCAAGCTAGTCGAGCTGCATGGCCTGATGGGAATCCAAAGGAGGCTTGCCTCCTTTATCTTGTCGACCGTGCAAACAACTTTAAAAAATAATAATAATCCCACATCTACTATGTGGAGGGGATTTTGTGCTTTAAAAGCACAGAGAAGCAGTAAGCTTCTCGATTGCCTTTGGGCAATCACTCGATCGCCCCTTTTGATTTCTATCTGCCCACCTTTATCCACCGTGTTGCTCCTCCCTTCGCATGCCATGTGCCTATCTGTGTCATCTCCTTATGCCTCGTTGTCTGTCCGCGTCAGCTCCTGACTTGTCCTCCTATCACCACGTGTTGCTCTGTAATCGGTCCTTCTATGTCATTCTAGTCTCCACTGGCTGTTGTGCTGGCCTGCTCTGATGTTCACCTTGATTTGCATGCCTTCGGGCTTCTCTGGCGTCGAGCTTTGAGCAACGGCCCCCACCTTGGTCTAGCTACAAGTTGTGCTCTACGAGTTTCTCTTGATTTGATCCTTAGGCTTCCCTCACCTCGATTCTCATGCTGTCCTTGGCTTCAAATCTCGGTCCTCGGGCCTCCCTCACCTTCAGATCTAATACTAAATGTGATTTGAGAGAATTTAGGAGAAAAAATTAGATAATCAATATTATATTCAACCTTCGAAAACATCAGTTACATTGGAATATATACTCGTAGTATTAACCGAACTTAGGGAATATAGGGAAGTTAGGAAAATAGAATAAATATGGAGGAAAGGGAAAAAGGAAATTGAGTTGGTTCACCTTGATGCCCTTGTCGTCCAATCCTGCCCAATCAGTTGTCGTCCAAGCTAAACTTACCTGTCCAGTCAACTGCAGTCCAAGGAGGTAAAAGGGGTAAGATCTAAAGCTTATAGTTGAAACAAATTTTTACACCTTTTTTACTCCTTTTTGGTCTTATTACTAGATTTATTTCCAACAGTTATGTCATTTGGGTTAACCAATGCCCCAAGCATATTCATGATATTGATGAACAAAGTATTGAATCCATTCCTAAGAAAATTTGTTGTAGTATATCTGGATGAGATACTAATATATAGCAAGAGCAAGGAAGAGCACTTACGACATTTGAAACAAGTTTTGGAAAAGTTGAGGGAATAAAGGTTGTTGATAAACCTCAAGAAATGCTCATTCCTAAAGGAGAAACTAATTTACTTGGATTCGTGATCTAAAGCAATGGGTTGAAAATGGACCCTACAAAGGTAGCTGTAATTAAGAATTTGCCAACTCCAAGAAATGCAACAGAGGTAAGAAGTTTTCATGGGTTAGCAAGCTTCTATAGAAAATTTATAAGGAATTTTAGTAGTATTTATGCACCATTAACCTCTTGCATGAAGAAAGGGATATTCACATGGACTGTTGAAGTAGACAGAGCTTTCAACTATTAAAGAAAAATGTGACTAAACAACCAATATTGATAGTCCTTTATTTTGAAAAAGTATTTCAAGTGGAATGTGATGCTAGTGAAAATGTAGTTGGAGTTGTGTTGAGTTAAGAAGGCAAACCTATCGTATCCTTTAGTGAGAAATTGAGTGAGGAAAAACATAAGTATTTAGTTTATGATCAAGAATGTTATGTCACTATCTAGGCATTGAAAAAATGAAGGCACTATTTGTTTCCTAAGGAGTTTTTCCTATACACAAATCATAAGGTATTACAGTATGTAAATATCCAAGCCAAAATGAATTAGAGGCAGACAAAGTGGGTTGGGTACTTACAAATTTATTCATTTGTTTTGAAGCACACGTCAGGACAATGAAATTGAGTAGTTGATACATTGAGCCAAAGGATATTATTGTTAACAATCATGGAGGTTGACGTAATTGGCCTAGATCACATGAAGAATCTATTCCAGGAGGACCCTAATTTTTCCAAGATATGGGAAGCATGCCAAGACACCAAGGTGTGGAAAGAATTCTTTATCCAAGAAGGATTCTTGTTCAAGAATCAACAATTGTGTATACCACAAGGTTCCATGAGAGAGAATATCATAAGAGAGATGCATGGAGGGGGTCTCGGTGGATATTTTGGTAGAGATAAAACTATGTGGCAATTGAAGGAAAAATATTATTGGCCAAGTTTATAGAGGGATGTAGAAAAATTTGTCTCAAGGTGTAGAACATGTCAGTTGGCACAAGGGACTAACTAAAATATAGGGTTGTATAAACTATTGCCAGTTCCAAATGGCTCATGGGAGGACATAAGCATAGATTTTGTGTTAGGATTTTCAAAAATACAAAGAGGCAATGATATTATTCTTATGGTGGATAGATTTTAAAAAAATTCCCATTTCATACCCTATATGAGGATTGATAATGCCTTGAACATGGTCAAATTATTCTTCTAAGAAGTTGTAAGATTGCTTGGTTTACCAAAGAGTATAACATTAGATAGGGACACCAAGTTCATGAGTCATTTTTTAAGGATGTTATGGAAAGGTTGGACACTATATTGGATTTTCTACCCATCATCCACAAACAAATGGACAAAATTATAGCATAGGGGAGAGTATTCCCAGAGGGGGAGGTGAGATGGAATACTTTGAGATGAACTATAACAATTTGCCTTGTACATTTTGCAAAAGACTCAAAACTGCTTGTACAGTTACCAAATCATACAACACTACAAAATGTATGATTTGCCACTTAGTCATTTTGTTGGAGTAGTTTTGGAATACAAACTCAACATTTTTATAATCAATTTATGCAAAACCTTAATTAGCAAGTTCCAACTATGCAATTACACTGCCAAATGGGGTAAATGATTGGTTGTACAGTTTGGTGGTCTGGGTGTACAGTTTCACCAAACCCTTAATGAATTCCTCACTTATAGATTTGGGCACAAAATCTTTTGCAGGGAATATTTGTATAATATTTCTAGTACAATTACCAATATAGTTTCACAACATGCAAATCTGAATTTGTTGTATTGGAATTATATCATTAATAAAATTTTCAAAAATTGTACAACAGTAGATTGATGTTCTGGTACAACAATAATAATGCACAAAGTTAATTCCACAACATTCTCCAGGGTTATGGGTTCAATAATAATGCAATTCCATTGTAACAACATCCATCTTCCATATCATTCTAGCCATACTTGCATAGAACACACAATATGGAATTACCATCCACAAGCACAAGAGAATTCACAATAACTCACAAATGTAATGTTGCATTTATTATTATGGTTGAATATGTACAATTATCAATGAACAATCACCACATTCTCCATGAACAACTATGATCAACATGAATGAACTATCGATGAACAATCCAGAACTATGAACTATCAAGAACTATCACAAACCACATCAAAATTGAATGGGGGATCCTTATAATGCTTTCTCAGGCTATTCCAAAGTGGTTCTTGAGACAACCACTATTTACAACTACCATCCCTATAAACAATCAATTTGCATTAAGGTATTTCTAAGTCTAATTTGATTATTATCAAATTAACCTTAAATGCAGATTTCCTCAAATTTCACTTAATTTCTAATTGCACATTTACAACTTCGTATAATCACACCCAAATGTACATTTTATAACTTCTTATTTATACAATTAGACAAAATCCTACATGTGTGCATTTTGACAAATTGTATAGTTAGCAAAATTGATAAACTAGAAAAATTGTGCAAATCATGTTTTCACTTCTTCTTTTGGGAGGTGGATTTGTTTCCTACATCTTCCCTTCCCTTTACATCAGTCGATGTCCTCACCAACTCAGTCTTCTTGGTCTTGGCTGATGGATCCTATGGAAAATCATCAAGTTGAATACAAAGAGCAGTACACTCATCTCGCAATTTGGTCACGTAGTTGCTGAGTTCTAGAGCCTTCAACCCATATTTATTGACCTTCTCTTTTGTAGTAGCCAAGATTTGAACTAACTCCTCTCGCTCAAATGCTCCATTACGTATTTTCTCTGTCAATGCTACTTCTATTCGAGCTGCTATGAATAAATCCTCGTTCTTTTTCGTGATGACTTTAATATTCTTATGTATGTCGACTTCATAAGCTAAAATATGCTCATCCTTAGCCCAAAGCTAAGACTTATGATCCATGATCATACCATTATAGCACTTGGCATCCATTTTCATATCCTCAATTTTAGGATCTTTCTGTTGGAATTGTTCTTCAACTATGTTCAACTGGTCCTCTTGTTTGGCCAATTGTTCTCTCTGTGTTGCCAATTTTTATTCCAAATGCTTTGTGCACTCTTTCACTTTTTGGATCACAAGATGCTTCTCTAGTTCTTGTGAGCATAGATTATCTTCATAAGCAATATTAATTTCATTCCATTCAACTTCTACATTTTTTAATATTTCTTTGACATCAATCTTACTATGCTCTAGTTCTTCAATCACATCTATTTATTTTTAAGTAGCATCCACTTCTTCCTTTTGTACTTCCTTGACCTGATAATTTTTTTCAAGACCCAAGCTTAGACTCTCATCCAATGCATCAGGAAATTCAATTTTTGTAGGGTGAAGACTAAATCCGAAGGTGCCCTTTGAAAATCCATATCCATTGTATTCAATGGATAGGTCTGACACATTTCTTGATCCAAGTACACTTGTGGATATGCTCTATAATTGGTCCTCACTCCATCCAATAAGTTTGCAATTCCTAATATTGTTGTTACCTCTCCCCTCGGTAACTGCCATAGGTGTTATGCGTAAATCCAAGCTATCTATCATGTACGCTCTTCACTACACATCCACTCCATTACCTTCTCCAATTTAGCGAAGGTTTACTCCCTCTACAACTTCAGTTGTCCAATGCCATCAATAACAAACTACAACCTAGTACTAGCAAACATATCACTAACTTGTTGGAAGAAGTGCTCCACCTAATCATCTATGTTTTCACCATCATTCCTTGAAATACAAAACTGAGGCAATTTAAGCAAGAATCTTGTACGAATCCTCACATCCCTTTCCTATGGTGGTTTTTATTCCTCCTCTTCCTCCTATACAACTGAACTTATTCCAATCTCTTTGATTGTACCTATTGCATTCCCTTATTGTAGCAAAATGTGAGCTACAGTTTTATCTATCTCTTCTTCTTTAGATGGTTTGACCTCTTCCCCATTGATAATCTCGTTAAGAAGTTGCTGCTCTACCATAGGTTCCTAGACTTCCTCATGTGGTTTAGGCAAGTCCTCCTATTGGTTTTTTGCCAACCCTTCGACTTGTGGATTTGAGTGCACTTCCATCTCTATTGCAACTGTCAGAGTTGGATCAAATTAATATTATGATGGTTTTGTGTTCTATTTCTCTAGCTAACTATTGCCTCCTTGCATTACTATCCTTATTTGAGGCTTCTTATTTTACTTAGCTATGTCTAGTGGAGCTTCCATCACTATTTTTACTTTCATTTTTGGTGGTATCATTATTCTTTCCTGCCAATATTTAGATGAATCTAAAAAATAAAAATTAGTGTTCTAAAGCAGTATAGGAGATTCCATATCTTCTCTTATCTATCTTGTGCCACCTATAAAAATGGTATCCATAAGACCCAAATCCTCCAAGTCCAAGTGCATCTCATCTAGATTGTCTGGCATAGGCTCGGGTTTCTACTTCTACACATGAGTCTTCTCCATAAATTGTCTCTCATTACCTATGTGTCCTAATATACACTAGACTGGATGTTGGTGCTACTACCTTCTCCTCTTATTGAGATAGTGGCTGCTCCTACTACCTTTGTTCAAGTGCCTAGCACTCCAAGGTAGGTTCAAGTCAACTCCGTATCTTCCTATGAGGATGAAATTCCTTATCGAATTAAGTCCCCTTCTCTTAAATCATAGGAGGGTATGGTTTCATTGTTATATTCTTTGGTCATGTTTTCTCTAGAGTCACTTTTTGAAGAGGCACAGTCTTCACCCATTGCAATATAGTGGGTTGATCTAGCGATAATTCACTGGGTGGTGTCAAACCTGGAATGTGAATGTCTATTTGAGAAATTGCATCCAACATAAGAGCAATAGCATGAAAATTCATGGCAAATATATTTTTACTTCCAGCCAATAGCTTTTAAATTTATTGTTCCAAATAGGTTCCCCAATCATATTGTACTCCTTGGGTGATATCTTCCATATACTATGTCATCCAGATTGGCATATCATAAGATCATGCTTCTCCTGACAAGTGAGCCATAACTACATTCATTGCACATGCAAGTTCATCTATCTTCAACTAGCTTTGCTTGATTTCATGACTTCCAAGACCAAAAATCTTAGCTATTTTTGAAGACTTAACTTCTGTGAGTGTAGTAATCAACCTGTGGGTCTCAATTTGATCGACCATATTTTTCAAAATAGGAAGTCCTTAGGCAATTTGAATGTCCTTCAAAATGTCACAGCCAAGAATTCCACCTTAACATATTGGTTGTTCATGTAAATTATCCCAAACCTAGATAATTGTTGTCCTATTTTATTTTAAAATAAATCAAATTTGAAAAGAATTTATTCAAACATGCAACAATCACTCAGATGGCTAGAAAAATAAACAATGTGAACAAAAAAATCAAATATATTTTTGAACCTAAAATATTACAAATAAAGGAGGATACAGCTACATCAGGACACCCTACTCTCTTGCTGTCTTTTTGACCAGTAATTTCACTATTCTTCTCCTCCTAATATTGTAATTTTCCTTCAACAATTTGTTCTCCTTCTTTTCTTTCTCTGTATATAAAACACTCTTGATCTTATACTTTTATCCTTGAAAAATGTAACCCTAAGATTAGATCTCATCTCATCTTGAGATGTATGGTTAAAAATAGAAAATCACTTAAGTGAATTTAAAAATAGAATCACTTAAGTGAATTACAAAATAGAATCACTTAAGTGAACTTAAAAATAGAAAATCACTTAAGTGAATTTTAAAATAAAATTTGAAATGTCTCGAACCACTTCTAGCACATTCATACTGAAGCCTGTGCAAGAAGTTCCTGTTTGAGCTATATTTCTCAACACTCCCTCTTAGTGAGGAAGGAATTCTGCACCTATCCATGTTTATCTCTGAATGCTTTAAAATTCCCTTTCACTAAGGGCTTAGTCATAATATCAGCTACCTATTGATCTGTAGGAATATACTAGAGTTTTATGGCTCACTTGTGAATCCTATGTTGCATGAAGTGATATTTGATGTCTATGTGTTTGGGCTTGTCATGAAATATTAGATTATCAAAGAGTTTAATACAAATTTGATTGTCACAGTATACCACCATGGGATCAAACTCTTGATCAATCAATACTATAAGCAACTTGCGAAGTCATATGGCCTCACAACTAACAATACTAACTAGCATGTATTCAACCTCTATTGAGCTAAGTTACACAAAAATCTACTTCTTGCTGAACCAAGATATCATTCCTAATCCTAAGCTAAAGTAGCACCCTGAGGTGCTTTTCTTGTCTGCTACATTACCTACCCAATCCGAGTTTGTATACCCCTACAACCTCACTTCACCATCTCCAAGATATCTTAGACCATACTCCACCATTATCCTCAAGTATCTGAGCACATGTTTTGCTACTACCCAATGCTCTTACCTTGGATCCACCATGAACTGACTCAAGGTGTTCACTGCAAAACACATATTTGGTCTAGTGTTAACCAAATACATCAAGGATCATATTAGCTACCTGTACAACATAGGGTCCACCAATTTTGAATTTGAAGTTGTCACATTCTTCATATTAGTGATCATGGGTGTGGCCATAGGTTTGCAATACTCCATCTGAAACCTCTTCAGGATCTAAACTACATACTTACGTTGCCCAAGGAATATCTCCCATGGTCTCTTCCAAACCTCCAAATCCAAGAAGTAATACATCATGTTGATGTCCTTCATCTCAAACTCAGCTACCATATCTACTTTGCACCCTACAATGAGCTTCTCTACACATGTAAGAAACAAGTCATCTACATATAACACCAAAAAAATTAGATCAATCCCAAAAAATATGTAATATAGATTAGGATTTACATCACTTTTGGCAAATCCCACACTATGCAAGTATCCATATATCCTGGAACACCATAATCTCGATGCCTATTTGAGTCCATATAAGGATTTATTTAGCCTACATACATGGGACTCCTTCCCATTTGCCTCAAATTCCTAAGGTTACTCTATGTACACTTCTTCCTCAATGATCCCATTAAGGAAAGTTGTCGTCACATCAATTTGATAAATCTGTTATCCTATAGATGAAGCTAAATATATAATTGCTCTAATGGAAGTGTATCTGGTGACTGGAGAAAAAGTCTCCTCATAGTCCACTTCCTCTTTTTGGGAGAACCTTCTCGCCACAAACCTTACCTTAAACTTCTCGATACTGCCATTTAAAACAAGCTTAATTTTGTAGAGCCACCTAAAACTCACAATTAACTTCCTATCCTGTATTGGAACTATGTCCCAAGCATCATTCTTCATGATGGATATGTACTCCTCCACCATGGCATCCTGCCAAACCTACTAGTTTGTTACCTCTTGAAAACTGGAAGACTTTAATTTTATGATGTTACTCATCAATGTCATGTAGCTTGAAAACTTTGTTGAAGGTTTTCTCTCCCTAATCATGCTACTAGGAGCCTCAAAATACTCTTGAGCATCCCTCAATATCTATGTAATCCATAAAGGTCTCTTGATAGAACTAGAAGAAGCTAATGTATCCACATCCTCACTTGAAGGTTGTTGTCCTGAACTGGAAACCATTGGTGTCTTTGGTGACCCTGGCTCAACCTTCGAAGCTTCTTGCTTCTCATTATCTATCACTAGGATAGGCATGGGACTTCCTGGATGCAAAATCCTCCTCAAAATTTACATCCCTGCTCACTACTTTCTTCCTCTTCTTTGGAATATAAACCCTGTAAGGACACTTGTGAGGACACCTATTTTTGATGTAGACTATTGTGTTGTATGCTTCTGCCCAAAGAAACATCGACAAGACCTGGTCGTAAATCATGGTCCTATCAGCCCCTATGATGGATCAATTATTTTGCTCTGCAACCTCATTGTGCTATGGGTTGTATGGAACAATCAACTCCCTCTTGATTCCTACCTGCTTGTAAAAACCATCAAACACCTTGGAGGTATATTCACCCCCATTGCCTAATATCAAGACCTTAATATTCTTCTCTATATGGTTCTCAACTAGAGATTTCAACTCCTAAAACCTTCTAAAGACTTCATCCTTGATCTTTAAGAAGTATATCCATGTCTTACGAGATAAATCATAAATAAAGGAAACATAGTACATGCTACCTGAAATTGATGCTACTAACATTGGTCCACAAACATTTGAATGTGCTAAATCTAGTATCTCCTTATACCTATGCTCATTATTTGGGAAAATAGCCTTGGCATGCTTTCCAAGCATGCACCCTCTACATACTCTCTGTTGCTCAATACTAAACTCTGAAAGATTTATCACTATCTCCCTCAAAATAGACAACACTCTATGATGTAGGTGTCCCATCCTCTTGTGTAACAACTCACACAAGTTGTTTCTACTATGAACTAGGGCTCAAACAGGTTCATCCTACAACTTGTATAGGTTACCTTATCTAACCCATATCACTTGTGTTATTTTTAGAATAAATTATTTTGGTCTAATAAGGACATGCGAATTTTTGAACTCGACTGCATAACCCTTATCCTCCATAATAAAAACTAAAATTAAGTTCTTCTTAAGACCTGGAACAAACAAAACATTATCAAAGTCTAAAGAGTTTCCTGACTGGAGTTGAAAAGGAATGGTATCAATTCCTACAACTGGATATTTGGTATCATCACCAAGATCAACCTAAACCCTTGAGTCCTGCTCTTGTAGACTGGTAAAATATTGTCGGGTTGATGTCATGTGTCGAGATGCCCTACTATCCACATACCAAGCATCTCTTAGAATCGTGTTGGTAGAAATGCAAGAGACCAATGAGAAATCATTCTTGAATTTGGTATAAAACTCACTCATATGAGTTTCTATAGAGGCTACTACCTATATATGTTACTACTTTCCTTTTCTCTTCTATTTGGACACTATGATGCATAATGATCATGCTTATGATAAATGAAGCACTTAATCTTGCTCAAGTACTTCTTCCTTGACTGTGAGGTTGACTCCTCACTCTTCACCTTACCCTTGCTGGGTCCTTTACCCTTTTCCTTCCTGGTTTACCCAAAGAGAGCTAGGTTATCATCGCCATATTTCTTGTTGGTATTTGACTCCATCCAGTATCCTTCTGGATGAAATCATCCCATAGTTTTTCAAAGGTGGGAAGGTGCTCACGAGCATAGATGCCTTTGAAAAATGGTTCCCATGAATTTTATAAACCATTCAGTGCCATATTCACCAAATTTATGTTTTCAACCTTATCCCCAACTGCTATTAGTTGATCACGAATCTGTGTGATCTTCATTAGGTAACTGATAATGGTGTCAAATCTAGTCATCTCCATAGATCTGAGTTTGTTCCACAATATCATATTCCTATTTATTTTCTCACTCTGGTAGAGGCTAACCATGGCATCAAAAATCTCCTTTGCCTTTGTCTTCTCAAATATGTGAGGAATTAGGTTATCCTTCACTACATACAAGATCATCCGCTTGGCCTTAACTTCCTTATTTCTATGAGCTACCAATTTTTGTAGATCTGTAGGCAGAGTCACATCATCCTTGATAATATCCTATAGATCATTTTCTTCCAATAATAATATTACCCTAACTTTCTAGGGCAAGAAATTGGAGGCACCTTCCAATATATCCTCAAATATGAGGTTGGATTTTGTCATCTCTGAGATCTAATTTACAAACTTTCATATCTGATATGAATGAATCAAAAAACCTATCCAACAAATAAGCTTAGTACTTCAAGAAAGATATAATTTGATCCTCTAACTACTGGAGTTTTCTTAATATCCAATAGTGATCTACTATTGTAAACCCTTGAGGATATTGATCATAGAACCTAGCTCTGATACCATGTAAATTTTCCCAACCCTAGATAACTGTTGTCCTATATATTTTTTTAAATAAATTAGATTTAAAAATAATTTATTTAAACATGCAAAAATCACACAAATGGCTAGAAAAATAAACAATGTAAATAAAAAAAATCAAATATATTTCTAAACCTGAAACATTACAAATAAAGGAGGCTACAGCTACAACAGGAACCCTGCTCTCTTGTTGCCTTTTTGACCAACAATTTAATTGTTCTTCTCCTCCTAAGCTTGTAGTTTTTCTTCAACAATTTGTTCTCCTTATTTTATTTCTCTCTATATAATACACTCTTGAACTTCTCCTTTTATCCTTGAAAAAGGTAACCCTAATCTCTCTAACCCTAAGATTCGATCTCATATCATCTTGATATGTATGGTTAAAAATAGAAAATCACTTAAGTGAATTTCAAAATAGAATCATTTAAGTGAATTACAAAATAGAATAATTTAAGTGAATTACAAAATAGAATCACTTAAGTGAACTTAAAAATGAAAAATCACTTAAGTGAATTTCAAAATAGAATTTGAAATATGTCAAACCACTTCTAGCATGTTCATACTAAATCCTGTACAAGAAGTTCTCGTTCGAGCTACATTTATCAATAATTTACCTGCACATAGGTGTAATTCTCATTGGGTTCATACGATTGTATGATATGCAACAAGTATTCATATAGAATACTTTATCCTAAGATGGAATCTATGCCAACATATTGACTCCAACTTTAGTCAATGTTGCTCTTAATGGATTCTTTTTGTTATAATTTTCCCACCACTTTCAACAAAAATTAATTGTCGATTGTCCAAAAGTGATATTCTTGATATTAACTTGTTCTTCTTCCTCTTCACTAAGCAATTCATACTCCTCTAGGATAATCTCCCGATGAACTTCACTATAAAGTTCCTATTGGTGTGCCCTTGGTGGTTCCATATTCTCTCTTCAAAATTGCAATGGTACTCTTCTTCTACCACCAGACCAGTATCTATGAGCTCTCCACAACCTATACACTCTCCCTCACCGAGGATGATAGTCGTGTCTCTCGTGTGGCTGAAATTCTTATCCTTGACCTTGTACTGGGTAGGTCTTGTTAGTTCACCTAGGCCATGAATCTCTCTGGTGTAACAGTCTTGGTGAGCCTTCCACCCTAGTGGCTACAATCCATTCCAAACAAGCTTAAAACTCATGCACAAAGCTCATTCTTCTCCCATGGTCGATTTGAAATCACTTCAGCACAACTTGTATTGAACTTGGAAATTCAGGACAAATTCAGCACAAACGACTCCAAAATATGTACTACACTCAAAACGTATAGATACCTCCAAAAATCATACACTACACCTCAAAATTGTACATGTATATTTTAGGAATTGTACAACTCTTCTCTAATTCATATAATTATACCTAATATCATACAAGTACATCTAATTTTGTACTTCACAAAAATATATAATCTAAGCTCCAAATCATACAATTCCTCCCTAAATTCATACAATCAACTCCAAATCGTACAAGGATGCATTACTTTCATACAATTGCATCAAAATTTGTACGATTGCATCAAAATATGTATAATTGCCTCAAAATTGCACAAATTGGGTCCAAACTCATCTTGAAATCATACAATCTCTCCCAAAATCATACAATTTCATGTACAAATCATACAAAAAATGCTTCAAACCTTCACTTAGCTAAAAAAACATATTTCTATCAAATTTGCATGATTTCTTTAGTTTCCTTCAACCATCGGTGTGCAATTATTCCTTTCTAGTGCAATTCCAGTGCATTTATGCAATTTTTCTCTTCTCCTAATACAAATTTTCACCAATACAGTTTAATTTTGGTTGAGTGTAACTATTGTATGATCTTCTCATTTATGTTTTTTCACATGCAATTACTAAGACATCTTTCCCTCTTCTACCGGTTGAATTTCCTACCCTAGGGTTTGTAATTTTTCCTTCTACTTACCTTTTTAGGACTACTTCAAACCCTAGCCATGTTTTCTACCCTAGGGTTTTCTTTTTAGTATTTTTGCTTAAAAACCCTCGCTCTACCCATCTCAAATTCACCCTTTAGTACATTTTCTAGAAAAACTTAGCTTTTTCAAAGTTTTGGCAGCATCTCCTCCAAATTTGGTTTGCTTTTTTAAAAACAAAAAGATACCTTGGTGCAAATTCATGATGGATCAAGAAAAACTTCAGTTATCTAGTGATTTTTGCATACCCATATGAAATAAATTCGTCCGTTGCACACTTCTTGCTCCTAAATTCTTTGAAATTCATTGTTGCATGTGTACAATTTGCTAAGTTGGTGAAATAATTTGGCATGGTGCTTGCTTTTTAAACCCTAACATCCTCCTACATGAAATTTTACCACCTTAGCTCTCCTTGCATGGATTTTTAACTTTTTGAATAGATGATTTCCAACTCACCCTTTTTTTGCATGCCTTTTTGTCCTTTCTACTTTTTATTATTTTCTTGCATTTTTGAATATTTTATTATTATTTATTTTTCTTCTCTTTTATTTTTGTTTATTTTTTTTTCTCATAAGGGGCTATCATTTATTATTTTCAACCACTTTCCATCTTAATTACGTCTCGAGGGATTTTCACAATTAAGATATTTTTCTATTTTTAGACTTTTTTTTTCAAATTATTGGATTGCCAACTTATCTTCTAGGAAATCATACAATGACATTCACTTGTACAATCCCTTCAAATGACATGTCATTTGTAGGCTCTACCTCCTCATTATGTACAATTGGCTATTGTCAAATCATACCGATCATGCCCCGATCGATAATTTGTATGATTTATTCCCTCTTGCTAGTTCTTTGTACGATCTAACATTGTATGAGTGTCATTTGTACGATTTGTAATGGTGCAATCACCATTTGTATGATTTAAAATCATACAATTGCAAGTTGTATGATTTGCAATTGCACAATTTCCTCCTTGCAAAGCTACATTTTCTCACTTAATTGATCGATCGTGAGGTAGGGGTACCCTTACCACTCCACTCTTATTTGGTCAGCTTCTACTTCTATCTCCTTAGATCAAGTCTGCATCTAAAATTGGTGAGTGAGTCCTTTGTATTCCTTCATTTTTTTAATTGCAAAATGTGGTCTCCCTCGACCAACAAGTCCTCTACCTTGTACTTGTCTTTCGTAACATAATCCCCTTGCTAGTGGACCTGTTGAGTGGTATTTTTACCCGATTGTGAAAACACACTCTCCGATAGGATTTGGGTTCCAAATCCTCTCTTGCAAATAAATTAAATAAATAATTTCTCCAAGGTCTCCGCTATATTAGCATTTTACATTTGTGTATTAATAATCTCAAATAAAGATATTCAATTTAAATGCTTGGAACACCTTAGTGGTTGCAAGTAACTGAAAACAAGGGGCAATGTTGGTTTATTTTATTGTGAAACTTTAATGATTGTTTATTGAACCCAAATAAAGCAAATGTGATCTGGACCTTATATGACCACGACGTAACTTCAAAATGGAAATTGATGAAATGCCATAAAACATAAATCCTTCAATGAAATTGGAATTTTCATGAAGGGAATATCATCATCGGCTCATGAATGAAAAATAAACTGAAAAATGAAATTCTAGCCCTGAAATGGAAATTTTCTATTTTCGGATTTTGAAATTTTTTAATTTTTATTTTGATGACTGTAGAAAAAGTAAAATGCAAAAAAAATGAAAATAAAGTGCAAAGAATGAAAATGAAATGCATTCAGGGTGATGCAATCCTATTCTAACAAAACCGAAGATATGTGGTTTTCTGCCTGCAACCTAACCTATTGAACCTATAGAACATGCACAATCCCGCTAATTTAAGTGCTAATTTCTAGGGTTTTAACTATGGTTTCCAGATTTAGACATTCACATGAAGCAACCAAGACAACTTGCATTAAACTCCATCTATAAGCCTAAAACCTGAAAGGGGAAAGATAAACATTCAATCTTGCATGTAGAGAATAACTCTTTATTTCTTGCCAATGAGATGCAACTCTCTGTAATTTTTGTATTAAAAATATGTCAGTTTACAACAACATAAGCTTCCAGTTTATCAAAACTAGAACAAATGAAGGAAAACGCTCCTAAGCAGGCCCAGAATGGCCTATCACCTTCAGCTCTGCAACTCTGCCCGCAGCGGTTTCTGAACCTTGTACCAATTTGTGCCTCTGATTTTAAACTTTCTAGCCATGCTCTCTATTTCACTTTGTGATGCTTTGTTTTGTTTCCCAAGTTGCTTTGTTTCATCTTCTCGCCTCTTTGCTATTTTGGCTTTTTTTTCTCAAGTTTGAAACGTTTGGTCTCCTCAGTGAACTGTAACTGACGATCCTAAAACGTTATCATAGTCCCTCTGCCTCTATGACACGTGTTCAAAACTTCCCTACACATTCTATAATGGCCCACCATGAATTGCGACAAAAAAAAATAGCATGTCATGATATCGCGACATTTTTATATCTGCAGCTTTGCTCCTCTACCTGTATTGTGAAAACAAGACATGTCATGATATCGCGATGTTTTTCTGTCAACAGCCTTGTCCGCCTTCATGCACCGCAAAAATGAGACATGTCGCGATATCGTGACATTTTTTTGTCAACAACCTTGTCCACCTTCATGCACCGCAAAAATGTGGCATGTCGTGATATCGTGACAATTTTCTCTTTCGGGCTGTGCAGATGCAACCTGTCATGAAATCACGATGTTTTTCGCTTTCGGGTTGTGTAGATGCGACCTGTCACAAAATCATGACATTTTTCTCTTTCTCTCTATCCCGCTGCACTTGTCCGTGAAAACGTGACATGTCACGAAATCGTGACACCCTTTCATTCTGCATTATCTTCTTGCTTTCTGTCACGAAATTGCGACACTTTTCTTCTACATCCATTTTGGTTGCTTCAGGTCGCGAAACTCTGACATGTCACGATATTGAGACGTTTTTCTGGTCGATATCACGACCAAAAATGAAAAGTTTCATTTTTCTTCAGATCGCGATATCGCGACAACTTTTGCATTGACTTTTTCTTGCTGCCTTTGACTGCGATCTTATGACATGTCGCGATATCACGACAATTTTTCCTTGTGGGCCGCGAGACCGAGACATGTCGTGATATCATGACAATTTCTATACTTTGCCTTGTTTGACTACTTTGACCGTGATTTCATGACATGTCGCGATATCACGACATTTTTCCACTTTGTCTTTCTCTCTCCTTTATGACCCGCGATTTCACGACACATCATGATATCGCGATAATTTCTCATCATGCTGCATTCTGTTGCTCTTAGCCACGGAAACGTGACATGTCATGATATCACGACAATTTTCATTTCTGGTCGCGACGGAGCAACATGTCGCGATATCGCGATAACTTTTCATTTCTGCCACGACGGAGCAACATGTCGCAATATCGTGACAACTTTTCATTTCTGGCCACGACGGAGCAACATGTCATGATATCGCGACAAATTTTCATTTCTGGTCGTGACGGAGCAACATGTCGTGATATCGCGACAAATTTTCATTTCTGGTCGTGACGGAGCAACATGTCGCGATATCGTGACAACTTTTCATTTTTGGTCGCGACGGAGCAACATGTCATGATATCGCGATAACTTTTCATTTCTGGTTGCGACGGAGCAACATGTTGCGATATCGCGACAACTTTTCATTTCTGCTTTTCTTTGCTCTTTTAACATCTGGGCCACTGCAATCTTCTTGGAAAGTGTGCAAAAAAAGGGGATCCCCAATTTTGGGGTGTGTTGTGGAGCAGCCACAACAAGACCTCTATTGCTTGATAGCACCTCCCGAATCTCATTGGACTCAACTATCCATTGATGTATTTTGTCAATTTCATATGTCATGATGAAAAAACATCAAAATCTATAAGGTTTCAATTTCAAGCCATTTACTATGTTAGGTACCACTATCCCATCCAACTTTTGTAGCTGTACTGGACTGTTGTCCATTGCTTTCTTGACCCAAAATGGATCAAGCCACAAAGTATTCAATTTTCTAGGTTTGATTTCCTATTTTCCATTGAACTTAAGAATCAAATATCCTGGTTTAAGTTCCATCTTGTAGATATGCTTATCATACCATATTTTCCTTCGCTTTTGAGCTCATCTCAATCGCCCACTGTCATAACTCTTTGTTCATATAATCAAATGAGCGCAGCCAATTGCTATTCCAAACTCTCTAGACCACCTAAGTGATGCTCCATAGCTATCTATAGACTAGGTACCAAGAATTTTATTGGTACTAATGCATATTGACCATACATTAACTGGAAGAGTGTATGGTCTATCATTGGTTTAAACGTTATCATATAGACCCAAAGAATAGATGACAACCTTTCTTCCCAATTTGCTTCCTCTATGCCATAGGTCTTGTATAATGTAAATACCAAGACCTTATTAATTTCCTCTACTTACCCATTTAATCAAGGTTAATAGGGACTTGATAATGAGCGCAATATCCTGAAGTCAGTTGTTAACTTTTGATAACCTCATTGATAAAGTGAACTCCTCGATCACTTGTTATATGTAGCAAAATTCTAAATCTTGTAATCATTTTTTTGTACAAGATTTAGGTTATTCTTTTTGAAATATTATCTGGTAGTTCCATTTCTTCTACCCATTTCGTTAAGTATTCTATTGCTACCATAATGTACCGACACTGTTAGGATCCTATCCTAACACCATGTTGTAATTATCATTTACCTATGTAATAACCCACTTCCAACGTGGGGATCCTATTTTAATGTTATTATGCAATACTTAGTAATGTAGGTGGCAATAAAGGTACCTCGCCAAGTGGTACCATCTCATGTAACTATTTTTATCAATATTGTAACCGATGTAGTAAGATACCTCGCCAAGTGGTACCATTTCATGTAACCATTTTTATCAAGATTGTAACTGCCATTTGGTGGGAGATTCTAGCTCGAGTGGCATTTTGCATGTAAGCCACCTCTTGAGCATTTAGGTAGGGTTGCATGTAGTTTTCCTTTAAAAATATATGAAGCCATGTACGAGATTATCCTTTTGCAAGCTACTGAAATATTGAAGGAGGTTGCCCCCTCAAAGAGGCCCGCGATTTAGTGTTACTGTGAGAATGTTTCATTTCTTTAATTGATTTTCTGCATAGTGATATTGAGTTATTTGATGTATGTGAGTTATTTTTTAGTATTTTGTGTGTGTGCATTATTTTAATAGTAGGTTCCTAACAAGTGGTATCAAAGCGCTTTCAAGGTACAAGTTCTGTTGCAACTAAGACGATTCTTGCTAGTCATTCCGCCTGTTAGGTATAATTTTCCTGTGTGTTTTTTATTTCTATTTTTCCTTTATCAAAAAAAATCCAAAAAATACAATCATTTTTTTTTCAAAAAATCAAAAAAGACCAAAAAAATATAGTAGTTGTGTAGGTTAGAAACCCTATGCTAGGGGTTTTAAAATATCGTGAAGGAGTTGTCATTATTGGCTAAGCTAGATATCCCATAAAGCGTCTAGTGAATTGAGGGGCGATCAAGCTCCAATACCCAGGTCTTAGACAACACTCATGCATGAAATTGAGCTCCCACATATTTTTGGGTATATCGAGAGATAATCTAGGTTTAAACAATATTTTATCCATTAGGAAGATTTTCGGCCTTGTATTATCCATAGTCCATGAGACACAACATCCCAGACGATTACCCTCCCGTACTATCATAGAGGTAGATAGTGTGCTCAAGGGTATGTGTAGAATCCTCCTTGAGTAGTGGCCTGAAATATTGGTTCGAGCATTATTGTTCGTCACTACGGTATAACAGAGAGCCTATGTGTATTACATACTCCCTTACTTAACATACCCTGGTTCTAGAAAACAAAACAAAAACAAAGTATCATTCCCTTGCAAATCAACCCATCCCTATTCTGCTAACCTGCATTCACCATCCCTAAAAGTGAGCATACAGAGAAGGCTTTCCCTATCACAAAAAACAACTTGCATGCACCAATAGTAAAGACAATTTTATTTAAGTGTTTGAACCATCCTATGGTCATAATATGAACAGTCGGGACAGTGATAGTAATAGTCAGGATAATAACAGTGGTAGTCGGGTCGACAGTAACAATCCTCTGTACCAGTCCAGAATTGCAAAATTTTAGTTTCAAAAATAGAGTTGTCAGTGTCAAAAAATTCCCTAAGGTCAGAAGTAGAAACTGTGTCAGTAACCCTAGTACACGTGATAGGAACAAAGAACAATGAGTGACACGGTGTTTAGGGTGCAGTATACAGGTTTGAAACAGATGATCCCAGGTCCCAAATTTTGAATTGTAACTCCAAATCAGAAACTGAAAACACCAACAAAAAAAAAATGGTGACAGAGGAAGGAACAAGATAGTGACAAGGTGGTCAGGGTGCAGTCTACAGGTTAGAGACAGTTGATCCCAGGCTCCAAATTTTGAACTGTAACTCCAGATCAAAAACCGACAACACCAGCCACAACAGAAAAAAAAAGGCATTGAAGTTTTATTAAAATAGGGATATCTCTTCACACAGAGCTCATATTGACTCAAAAATTTAGCAAAAAATTTTGCACTCTATTCTAGACAAAATTGTCCTTGGCAGCTCCTGGTCAAATTTTGCACCAAATTTCTAAAAATAACAAATTTTGCTTTTTCTTGCTAAGGCCATAACTTTACATCGGTCCATCAAATTGATCCAAATTTTTGGGAATAGAATCTACTTGTTATTCTGCACAAAAGACCCTCAAGGACTCATTGGTAAAATTTTTAAGTACAAGTGGAAGAAATTTCCTTGACGTCAACTTGCAACCAATAGGAGATCACAAAAAGTCAAGAAATTTAGTAGATCTCCTCATTGAGCGCTCAAATAAAACAACCATCAGAGTGTACCCTATCCTAAAATCAGTGTTGCAACTCATTTACCAAATTAAATTTTGGACCCTTACTAAAAATAATAACTCCTAAAAATCTGAGGTCTATATTTAGTAACTCAGCACAAGAGGGACCGTAATGGCAAGCGATACTCGAGGACAACAAAAAAATATTTAGAATTGGGTATTGTAGACACCAAAACAGCACCAATCCGATTATGTGACAACAAGCGCTGATCGCATTGACACAAACAACCCCCAGGGCAGCCCCCAGAGGTTAAACAGTGGTCCTAACCACTCCCAAAAGTAGTTTGGAAGGTCAAAGGTCAATTTGGCACCTTTTTGGCACCTTTCTCTCTGCTCGTCCCACCCCGGGATGAATACAAACTGGCATTCGTCCCACCCGGGGACGAATAGCAGCATTCGCCCCAGGGTGAGGCGAATAGAAGGTTTGACTGGCAAAAAAGTCAAACCTCGGCAACTCCGCTAGTTAACTGAGGCTTCAGGCCATGCAATTGCGAGGAATAGCTTTTATTCAAGAAGAGAGACTTCAGTCATGCATGTCTTTATTTTAGAGACCTCATGCAAGGAGATTCTAAATCAGGGAACTAGCTTTTCTCTGAAAATAGGACAGTTAACTCAAGTGGCGCCCTCGCATGCGCAATTTAAACAAGGAGACCCTAAGGTCTATAAATTGGGGAGTTTTCCCACCCAAAATATATACATAGAAGGAGCATTTGAGCAACGAAGTGCTGCCAATTTACATACCTACTTGCGATTTGTGCCTTCACATCCTTAATCTCTCATTCGAAAGGGAGGTTATTGGGTGACTATTGGAAGCACGAATCCGGACCCAAAACCCAATTTTTGGCCACAAAAACTCACAAAATTTGTCGAAAACACCCCATAAGGAGTTTTGGACCCATCCCAAGTGGATTGGTGCCGAAACAGTGTCCCAAACGGTGGGCGTCCTGCCCCTAGGCGCTCCCCAAACTGTCACAGTCCTATTCGCCCCACCCCGGGATGATTAGAAATATGTGATATATTTCTTTAGTTTTTCTTTTGCATTTTATTCTAGATATGTTAAATAGGTTACAGTTCAAATTTCATTTCATTATGAGCAATTTTGACCAGGTTTTTGTCATTTCCCGCCTTTACTAACTTGCAGATGGCACCAAAAAAATATGGGTGATAGAGGTAAAATTGGAGAAATATGACCTTCTGGGTCTTCCCAAAACACCCCCAATTAGCTAACCCCAAGTTTGCAGGTCATTTGGAGCTTCCAGGACAGGACATTGAAGAGGGTGCTTTCTGACAGGTTATTGCAGGTCTATTCGTCCCACCCTGGAGCGAATACAAATATGTGAGGAATTTCTAGATTGTTCTTTTTGCAGTGGTCTTCCTGATAACATATTTATGCTTCTGTTAAAATTTTAGGTCAATCCGAGGTCATTTGATCATCGTTTTAATATTTTCATGCATATACTGACATTAGGCCTTGGGAAATACATGCTTTATTCTATCTGCAGGTGCTACTAATATTTTTTGTTTCTTTGAACGCAGGTTTTTGACATCAGAAGAGCAGGAAGGAGTGAAAAATCATACACACAAGTGGTGGTGACGTTTTGGTCCGCCCATCTTACATGTGGGCACGCGGAAGAAGGATTGTTGTTTATAGATGCGATAAGAAACTTATTTGACGCTCCTATCCCCTAAAAAGGAAGGAGACGTATTGTAACACAACTCTGAAAAGCATATCAATAAAAAGGGCCATATTTTATATTGCTTTTATCTTGTGTCAATTCGTCTATGCTCTTTCTTTTTATGCACTTTGCAATACATAGGCTATAAGCGTTAAGTTTGGTTTTAAAAGCATCATTTTGGCACTTTCCTTTTTGTTTCCGTATCCTCGTGCTTTCAATGGCGATCACGGTGGGACCTGTGTCCCTTGATTTTTAAGATTAAATTTTTGATTAAAGTTTCTTGTTTTTTTGCTTACAGGTACCAAGTTTTCAAACGCTAGACTGTTTCAAGCAGAAATTCAGAGACATCCGATTTAGGCAGAGAAGAGGTAGGGGTTTTAAACACCCTCTGTCAATTTTCTATTTTCTATTTTCTGTTCTCTGATTTTTTCTTGCATAGGAGAGTGTAAATGCTTGCTTGTTTCAATTTTGCAATTTAAAAAAAATAACCCCACACACCACGTGGTATTTTAAACACAAGGAGTTGGTCGTAAAACCCCAACCCTTGAGCAAGACCAATGGTGGATTTCATCATCACCTTGGCTTGAGATATTGCATCCATAACCCCGATCATGACTGTTGCTAGACGTAAATCCTGATGAAAGCTGACCAAGTGTAGCTTGGGGTGATTCCCAATGCATGAGGATAAGTCTTCTATGGTAGGTGTCATAAACAGAGCGATTCCCCTTCCGTACCGCCTATGTTCCATGTATCATCTGCTCTCACGTACCTATAGTCTCCCTCACGTAAGGGCGGGTATATAGAGAGGTTGGTATATCGGTCCGAAAATGGTATATTGAAGGGGCGACCATTTTGGGAGTCATAAGAGCCTTCATAATTGCATTTAAACGGTTTTCACAAAAATCTTTCAAAAACAAACAACAAAACACACTAAACCAGATTTAGGGCACACTTTTAATCTTTAAAAGAGATAATCATTGCTTGTGTGTGTGTGCTATTTTCTGTTTAGTGTATCAAAAAAATCATAAAAAGAAAAAAAAAAAAGAATCTACGCATCTTTAGGTAAGCATCACCATGGTGTACACTCGTAGCCAAGCCCGATCACGGGAAGAAGCTGCAGAGAGTGCACCAAGGGGGACAAGTCACCTCCGATATAGTCTTGAGGACTTGGTTATCCCGCCTTGGTGGCAGGGTACACAAGATAGTCCACATCATGCCATCACAGAACATGACTATAGAGGCACCCCCTTGAGGGGCACACCCACTCAACATAGAGGCACCTCCTTGAGGGGTACCCCCACTCAGCATAGATCCTTTCAAGAGGAAAACCTACATGTAGCACTCAACCTAGACAGGAGACCCCCCTTAGACACTCGTTATGGGTGGCCTAGTGATGAAGTGCTAGATCAACATAGGGTCCACAAGGAGGAACCATATGATTTTGTTACTCCTGATTTACCCCCGATTACTGTTAGAAACACTAGACCATATCCAGAGTATCAGGCTTTCCAGATAGGGCAAGACAATTCTGCCCACACCTTTTATGCATATAACAGAGAGTGTGAGGAAGACCATTATGTTCCTCAAGAGCGATACACAGCATGGGAATGATGCACATCCGCACCCGCTATGTATCAAGATCACTCATTGAGGCCAGAGCCTCAAGTGAATGCCGCTAACCTCGATAGAGGGAAGCAGCCCATAGGGGTCTCAGATCACCATGACCAAGAAAGACATGTAGGAGAGGCATCTAGGCCTCCTAAACAAGAGACGATGGAACAAATTGACTTGGCATTTGCCAAACTAGCCTCCCGCCAAGCGCAAATCATGCGGCTCAAGCAAGACCAACAACAATTAGAACATTTGTGTCGCCTTAACCAAGAGCGCATTCAGCGTCAGACAGCTGAATTGCTTCACAACAATGTGCCTAAGAAGGTCCCAGCACCTCGCGCACATAAATCTGAGATGTATGAGAGGCACAACCCCTTAGTGCGAGACAGGTCTCCGTGACCTCATCAAGCACTACCTCTAAGACCTCCTAGACCTGAGCGGGAGGCCACTCCCAGAAATTATGATGGGCACCCTCCGCGGGCACCCATCAATGTTTACAGGCCTAGGCTAGACACTCCTCAAGAAGCTTATGAGGATTATGAACAAGAAGAAGAACGGGCTGAAATGCCCTATCAAGGTAGAAGGGGTGCTACCCAGCTACCCCTCCAAAGGCCTCAAGTTCCCCACAACCCACAGCGGGAGCAAACCAAGGAGGAGGAGATCAAGTCCTCCGATGCATATAAAGCGTTGCTAGAGCGCTTAGAGACTATGGAGCTCAAGACTTATGGGCCCCAAAAGCCTACTTTATGCCAACTCCGTAGTCATCCTGTGCATCCGTCAGTGTCGGCACCTCCATACCCCGAACACTTTAAATTGCCTCAGTTGGCACTCTTTAGAGGGGAGGAAGATGCCCAAGAGCATGTGACTCGATTCCTGAGCCAATGCTTTGGCATTCAGGACAACGATGCTTTGCTATTAAGAACATTTATAACCACATTCGTAGGCCCTACCTCAGATTGGTTTACTCAATTACCAAAGCACAACATCTGTAACTTGGATCAGCTAGTGGACGCATTCCTAGAACGTTTCACTTTCAACACAAAGAAAAAGGCATCACTAAGTGATCTAGCTAGCCTCAAGCAGTATGAGGAGGAATCTATGGTGGCATATGGGAACCGATGGAGGACATTGCTTTCAAAGCTACCCTACCTCCCTCCTATGTCTGACTTGACTCAAATGTTCGCAAAGAGTTGTTTGCGATCGATCTCTGTGCTATTGCAACTGCAGCAATATGCCACTTTAGAAGAAGCTCTGGCACAAGCCAGAATCATCGAAGAGATCAAGATACAGGATGGTGAAATTGCCAAGCCTAAGAAAAAAGAATGGAACAAGAGCACTAAAATAGGGACTATGCAACAGAAACCCATCGCGGTCAATCAAGTTGCTATCAACGCCCCTAAGCCTGCCCAAGCAACACAGCCTCCAAAGGCTAACTATCAAGCGAGTGCCTCCAAACAATTATGATAGAGAAAACCAAAAGCAAGAACAAAATCAGTAGCGTCACCCTAGGCAACAATTTACACCTTACACAAAGTCTAGGGACTCCTTGTTTGACCGCTTGTCAGTGACAAACTTGATCAATCTACCAAGAGATTCAAACCATAGATCCTAATGCACCAAAGCCTAAGGGGTATAGGGAGGATTTGTACTTGTAGGTTCCACAGATGAAAGGGACATGACCTTAATGCCTGTTGGAAGTTCAAAGGTTTGGTGCAAGACCTCATTGACAATAATACATTGGTAGTGGATAACCCCATAGCACCCAACAACCAACAAATGGGCATTTTTAGAGACCCTTTGCCCGCACATGATGCACAAGCAAAACCCCTTCACGTCAATGAGGTGCAACAGAATTGCCCCATGGAGGGGTATGTAGGGATGATAAGCATAGTGACAAGGAACAAGAGATACCTAGGAGCTGCCCCCGCGGTAGCCACAAGAGAAGTTCCATCAACGTCACAACCTCAACCGAACCCTACACAGCTTCCCCCGCCTAGACCAGTGGCCACGATTCGAACTAGACTTACTCAAAGTCTAAGGACCACGTCGGCTAGGCTCTCCATATATGAGCTTATTCAACAATCAGCGCCCCATCGGGAGGCTCTCATGGAGATATTAAAGGCAATTGAGTTGCATCCCCATGAAGCAAATTCTTTCAACAACTTCGTGGGCCATGTGAAACAATGTACGAAACCAGTCATCACCTTTAGAGAAGATGAATTAAAATCGGTGGCTGGTGATGTGGCGGATCCACCCCTGCACGTTATTGTGTGGGTCAATGGGATTCCATATAAGCGGGTGTTGGTAGACACTGGTTCATCCAGTAACATTATTACAACCGCCGCATTAAAACATTTGAAGTTGTCGGCCTCTCACATCGTACCTTCCACTTATACTCTTCGAGCATTCAATGATGCGATATGCTCGACAGTTGGCACAATTGTCCTACCCATCCAAGTGGGACAAAAGACCATTCATACATTGTGCCACATTTTAGAAGGTGAGATGGCTTACAATATCTTGTTGGGGCGACCTTGGATCCGGGACATGAAGTGTGTCCCTTCAATTGCTCATCAATGCTTGAAGTATACATTTGAAGGACAGGTGCATGTAGTCCCAGTAGACTTGGAGCCTTTCAAATACTACAATTCAGTGCAACTAATGCCACAGTCGACCCTTCCATCAATGCACTTGGATTTTCAATTAAATCCATCTAAAAGGGGTCCGATTACGTAGGAATCTCCATTACCAAAGCAATCAAATTCCCAGGCGGGTCCATCTTCTTCATCTGGTCCTCCCACAACGATGCCACCTACGGTGGCCACACCAAAGGACAAGGGAAAGAAGCCCCTGGAAGAGGAACCACCCTTAGTCTCCAACATCTCGACAGAAGAGAAGCCTAGTAGAATGGAAGTCGAGATGCCTAGTTCACCCCACATGGAGTGGACTCAGGGAGAACTCCCATTCGCTCCCCCTCAAACGCCAACAATCACCGTTGAGATGGCCAACATAGGATTGGGGGAGTATCTAGTGCAAAAAATTATAGCAACGCCTACACTTGAGTCCATGCAGGACATGGGGAGACCTCGACTCCCCATCGGCTCTGTGGTTCCTCTAGGCTACCCACCCAATCAGACAAACTTTATTTATGGGGGCCTGGATAATGGCGTTGAACCTTCCCTACAAGAAGAGGAAGATGAAGAGCCCTTTGTTGAGGATGTCAATTATCTATCTAACCCAGACTTCGCATTGAGATATCTTAGCCAATGCAATTGGCATGGATATGGGTTGGGTAGGTATGAACAAGGAGTGCGTGTTTTGTGCCAACCAAGATATCAAATGCCTTATGACAAGTCAGGAGTAGGGTTTAATCACCCTTTGCCCCTAGACATCTTGGTCAAAAACATGCAAGGCCTAGGGATAGGCAACAAGGATGGGTTGGCATTAGATCCATATGCCAATCCAAACACAACTTATACATTGGGGGATTATTTCCCATTACAAACAAACAACCTTGTTGACCTCAACAACCCTTTCCCTTCGGTCGCAACAGGAGACAATTCAAGGACTCACCTCCAAGAGGGGTATGGACAAGACCAAGAAGGGTCTTCGAATGATGAGTTGGAGTATGAGGTAGCACCTTGGGATCCTCTTGAGTCAGGAAGCAATCATTCCCACATGCATCCCATGGATGATTATCAAGAAAGCTTCCTGACCATGTTCCCTTTGGATGCTCCAATTGAGCATATGCCACCTCAAGAAAATCAGGTCCCCCCGTAGAGAGCAGAACAACCTCGATGGGACCACATTAATTTGCTTGAACAAGATGAGCCTCATCTGTCGCAAACCACTATTGTAGCAAACGAAGGCCTTTGGATCTCTGATAGTGATTATGAAGATGAAATCGAGATGGCCTATCTCAACCACATGCGACAAATGCAACAATAGTATCCCTTAGGCATAGATGACATGTTTGAACACTTACACATAGGGCCAAGACATAGGTGGCACCTCAACCCGACGTAGTTATAGCAATTACTGCACCCACCACTCTAGGTACACAGAGAGCATCTTCCACCTGGAGACCCTATAGCACCATCAGTGCCTAGGGCAGATCCTATCCTCTTATACACACATAGGGCTGATCCATTTGTGCCAGTGCCCATAGAGCCAGATCCAAAGCACCAAGAACATCCGAAATGTCATAGTCATCACACCTACGGTAATGGAGGTTACAATCATTTCATCAACATGATCTCCATTGACTTGACCACCCCCATCCATGATCCAATCGACCCAACATGGTCATTGCATCTAGACATAGAGGCTATAGATTGGGATCACACTGACACACCACCATCCCCATCATAGTACTGGCCTTGCGATGGGATGTTTCATTTCACTCCAGGACAGACTCAGGATGTCTTCCATGTTGAAGAGGAACCTGATGTTCCTAACGATGATCTTAATTCAGCAAACGATATCCATCTGATCCCAACTCCACACCAGTTGGAGGATGGATCCCACATGTCGATCGAGGCAACGACTGACGTAGACATCGGCATAGATCCAATGAATCCATGGATTCTCAAGCTGGGGGTAAGTCTCTCCCCCGAAGAGCAAGCCGATTACATTGCCCTTCTCAAGGAGAAGAAGGAGGTTTTTGCATGGTCATACAAAGACATGCCGGGGCTAGACCCGTAGCTAGTCACGCATAATTTAATGCTTGATCCGACAATCAAGCCAGTAAAGCAAAAACTACGCAAGATGCACCCAACAGTGGCCTTAATGGTCAAAGATGAATTGCAAAAGTTGTTGGATGCACAGTTTGTCATCTACGTGGATTACCCACCATGGTTGTCTAACATGGTTCCCATCAAAAAGCTCGACGGGAGGATTCGCATATGCACCGATTTTTGAGATCTAAACAAAGCGAGTCCTAAGGATGATTTTCCCTTGCCTAGCATCGACGCATTGGTAGACGCTACAGCGGGCCATGAAATGCTTTCCCTCATGGATGGTTTCTCGGGATACAATCAGATTCGTATCAATCCCGAGGACCAACTAAAAATGGCATTCACAATGCCTTGGGGGACATTTTGTTATAAGGTCATGCCTTTTGGCCTTAAAAACGTTGGTGCCACCTACCAACGTGCCATGACGTACATCTTCCATGATTACATGCACAAAACTTTGGAAGATTACATGGATGATTTGTTGGCCAAATCTCTTTTGTGCCCCAATCATCTCGATGACTTATGCAAGATCCTTGATCGCCTCATTGAGCATAAAGTCAGACTAAACCCCAAGAAGTGCGTATTTGGCATCACATCTGGAAAGCTCTTGGGTTTCATAGTCTCCAAGCGAGGAATCGAGGTGGATCCAAACAAAGTCAAGGCAATCCTTGAAATGCTTCCCCCAACTACCATCAAGCAGCTCAGAAGTCTACAGGGAAAGGTTGCGTCGATCAAACGCTTCATAGCGCAGTTATCTGACAAGTGTCGACCCATGAATAAATTATTGCACAAGGGGGTAGCATTCCATTGGGATGACGAGTGCCAGTCAGCCTTTGATGACATTAAATAGTACTTGGCTTCATCGCCAGTATTGGCACCACCTAGACCAGGCGTGTCGTTCTACTTATACATCTCAGCTATCGAGGTGGCACTGGGTGCCATGCTGTCCCAGCATAATGAATTGCACAAAGAACAGGCTACTTACTATCTTAGCCGCACCTCGGTCGAGTTATGAACTTAACTATGCATACGTTGAGAAGCTCTGCTTGGTAGTGGTGTTTGCTACCAAGAAGCTACGCCATTACATGCTGAGCAACAAGACGTATGTTGTGTCTAAGGAGAATCCATTGCGATACATGATGAGTCGTACTTATCATAGTAGCCGCACGGCAAAATGGATCATGTTGTTGATGGAGTTTGACATAGAATTCATTGGACAAAAATCCATAAAAGGTCAAGTCATCGCCGATCAACTGGCAGAGGCTCCTCTTGAAGATGATCAGCCTCTGACCTTAGAACTACCTGATGATGGGGTCTTCCATGTTTCAGAATCGCCAGATTCTGATGAGCCTGAGTCACAGGCTGACATAACCCTATTCTTCGATGGTTCTAAATGTGAGCAAGGAGGTGGCACGGGAATTGTATTCTTCACTCCACAAGGGGCTCCAATGCCTCTGTCATTTAAATTAGACTTCCCGTGCACCAACAACAATGCAGAATACGAAGCCTTGCTCATAGGTCTTCAGACAGCAATCACCATGAACATTAAACGATTAAACATCTTTGGTGATTCGCTGTTAATTGTCAATCAAGTTAAGGGGATATTCCAATGTAAATGCCCAGTTTTGCAGGCCTATAAAGCCCTTGTGGACAAATTCCTGGCACAACTTGAATGGTATGACATCGAGGCACTCCCTCGATCATCGAATCATTTTGTGGATACTATGGCCTCCTTGGGGTCACTAATCCCGCAAGACCCTTCCGGTGAGATGACAACTATTCAGGTCAAGACATTATCGCAACCCGCGATGGAGCGTGCAAGCTCTGACCTCATGCCAGGAATCCACTTGATCCAGATTGAACCATCTCCGGATAGGTTCTCTCGAATCCAAGATTGTTTGACTCAAGCCAACTGGGGTCCTTGTTCTCCCCTACCCCTCTTAATAGCAACACAACGCTATTTTTACAAGTTCTTTCCCGCTCAGCTTTTGCTCGGGATGAACTTCAAGAGGGATTGGCTGTTCATACCATCGAGGTTTCTGATCAGTAGGATTGGTACACACCCCTAAGGGATTACCTCAAGCTAGGTACTCTCCCACTTGGATTGACACAAGCCGCAAAAATATCATTCAAATAGAAAGCGGCAAAACATGTCTTGCTAGGAGACATTTTGTATCGTCGAAGCTATGAAGGAATCCTCCTCCGTTGCTTGGACCAGCAGGAGTCCGCTTGGGCGATCACCCAAGCCCACGATGGTACATGCGGTGGCCACTTCAGTGGTATGGCCATCGCAAAGCGCATTCTCTGCATGGGTTATTATTGGCCATATTTAGAGCGAGATTGTTGCGCATATGTGAAGAAGTGCGTGAAGTGTCAACATCATGCCAATTTGACACACGTACCTTCTCAGGCCTTGCAACCGATCCAATCGGCTTGGCCTTTTTTGTAGTGGGGCTTTGATCTAATCAGAAATATCTCCCCTACGTCGTCGGGTCATCACACATTTATCATAACGGCCACAGAGTACTTCACCAAGTGGGTGGAAGCAATTCCGCTAACCTCTACGATTGGAACCCGCATTGCGGAGTTTATTTTGCATAACATCATATGTCATTTTGGTATTCCATCCAAGATCCTCTCGGATAATGGGACGCCCTTCAAGAATAAATATGTGCATGCTTTGACCACAAAGTACAAAATTTAGCATAGTTTTTCAACACCCTATTATCCGCAGGCAAATGGGCAAGCAGAGGCGTCAAACAAAATGCTAGTCGCCATCCTCAAAAATACCATCGTAGATAATCATAAGGATTGGCACATTCAGATCCCACTTTCCCTATGGGCTTATCGCACTAGCATTCGGACGCCCACTGGGGCAACTCCATTTTCGTTGGTGTATGGCTCCGAGGCTGTCATGCCTCTTGAGTTGGAAATCCCTTCCCTACGTATTTCAATGCAAGAGTTCATCGATGATGACACTGCATGGCAAGCCCGGTTAGATCAACTCACGTTGCTTGATGAACGACGCGTCAATGCTCTCGAGCATTTGCGTATCTATCAAGAGCGACTTAAGAGAGCATATAACATGAAGGTTCACCTAAGGGATTTTTAGGTTGGAGATTTGGTCTTAAAAGAGAACCAACAGAATTCTAATTTGTCGTCCCATCTTCGAGACAAGTTCACGAAAAACTGGTTAGGTCCTTATGTGATTGACAGTAAGATAGGACCTGGAACATACCGGCTCACCTCTCTTGAAGGAATCAAGGAGCTAGAACCCTTGAACATCAGTCATTTGAGGCCATTCCACATTTAGAGAGCCATAGTCCACACAAAAGCTCCAAGGATTTCCACAATCGCTTGGTCAATCCCAAAATGCCCCAAAGGTTCATAAATCTTTGGTGTTAAAGTCTCGGATTTAAATCTTGGTAATCCAAAATGCCCCAAAGGTGTCCATAAACCCTTTGGTCAAAAAAAAAGCTCCAAGGATTTCCACAATCGCTTGGTCAATCCCAAAATGCCCCAAAGGTGTCCATAAACCCTTTGGTCAAACCAAAAATCTCCAAGGATTTCCATAATCGCTTGGTCAATCCCAAAATGCCCCAAAGGTGTCTATAAACCCTTTGGTCAAACCAAAAGCTCCAAGGATTCCCTTAATCACTTGGTCAACCTAAAATTCCCCAAAGGTATCCATAAACCCTTTGGTCAAACCAAAAGCTCCAAGGGTTACCATAACCGCTTGGTCAACACAAATATTCAAAAACAAACAAAAACAATAAAAATCATCAAAAATAAAAAAAAACTACATCTCCATTCCATGCATACTCTTAAACATCAAAATACAAAAATATAGGTTGCATTAGGCATCACATCCATACATTGCATATTCGCTAGGTCATACAAGTCAAAAGCACCATAGACTGTAATTGCTTGGCAATTTTCTCATTTTTCACATAAAATCAATTTTATCAACGCATACATCCCGCATCACACCATCCCCATTTTTAGCAAAGTCAGTTGTCTCCTAATGTATTTAGGGTTTTCGTCATTCAGTTGTCTTTAACTTTCTAGCCAAAAATTGTACAAAGTCAAACAGATTTTACAAGGGAAAGTTTTACTTGGGTCATGCCTCGTTATGTAATATCCCTACACAAGTTAAAACACATAAAATAATTCCTAAGTTGTGTGAACGCAAGATGAAACCTACAAAGCAGTCTAGAGTACCATAGGTGAAATATTAGCTTGTTCATCCCCCTGTGCGAATGGTTCAAGAATGCTGAGAATTGACAAAAGGACAAGCTCTTCCCCATCCATTCCTTCTAATCAATAGTGGTTTTCACCACTAAAAAAATTCCAAAATCACCATTGGTCCCTAAGGTTGTAAGGATTCATACTACACGTCCCTGCCAAGGATGGGTAGTCATCCCCAAGGCCTAAAAGGATCAATGACCATTCAAAAACAACATTTCCACTAGCTATCATCACAATCACCTTTGGTCTCTCAAGTCGTAAGGATTCGTACTACACGTCCTTGCTAAGGATGGGTAGTCATCCCCAAGGCCTAAAATATCAATACCCTTACTTCATAATCTCCATACTACCCTTTGGTTCCCAAAGTCATAAGGATTCGTACTACACGTCCCTGCCAAGGATGGGTAGTCATCCCCAAGGCCTAAAAGGATCAATGTTATTCACCAATCACAAACATACCAGCTTAACCTTACAAAGCTCAAAAGCCAAATCAAATAATAGTGGTTATCACTACTCTTTAACATCCTTGCTCCAAAAGAAAAAAAAAAAAAGAACAAAATAAACAGTGATTTTCATCACTTTGTATACGAGCAAATATCCTAAACCATTGAGCCAATAAAAATCCTGAACTTGAATCCCTGGAATTCTCAGTATTCGAAAACCATCTAGGTGATCCTCATTACAGGTTTGGTGGACAGCCTACCTGGCAATGGCGGTATCCTACCCGCATGACGATATGTCTGTCACATTAGCTTTGCGTGTGAGCAGACCAATGTTTGCATGTGGATGAGCTAGCTTATGGTACCTTAGATTGTCCCATGGATTAATCTTGCTAAATACAACAACGGAGTTAGTGGAGCTAGTTAGGTGATCCTCAGTACAGGTTTGGTTGATAGCCTATCTGGCACTGGCGGTATCCTGACAAATACCACATAAACGAACTCAATTGCACACACAGGGATGTGAAATAACTTGGTTAACCTCCAAGTCGGATTTATACCTTGTTCAAAAGTCTTGCGAGATAAATGTACAGTCTTGGCTAGTTAGTTAAAATATCTGAATCTCAAAAAAGCTTAACTACATTTTAAAAACAACTGGTCCATTTCATTCCATACATCACCATCAGCAAAAAAAATGCAAAATACAAAAACACAGTTGTCACATGCAACGTCATTCCACAAAGTCATCCCATAAGTACAACAAGCCAATAAATCTTGTACAATCTATGGTGCCATCGACAAGTTATCAACAAATCATTTCATTCATTCCATATGCATACATCATATAATTAGCAACATCGCAATCATAATCCCACATGCATACATCATCATAAACAAACATTTCAAAAAACAACAAACAAATGCACAAAAATGCACAAAAAAGAGCAATAAAACTGTCCAATGAGAGTGCTTTTGCACTTGACATTTCGGGCATGCAAAATAGATGTCGGGGTCACAAATCCTCACTATCCTACTCCCTAAGAAGGCTACCATAGCCGGACCGCTCCACGGGAGGACGGATTTTTGAGAATTTCATCCCTAAATGGCGTCACCAAAAAGGGTCAAAACCCAACCAAAAATAGCAATAACATTGTCGAACGAAGGCGCCTTTGCGCCTGACATTCTTGGCATCCAAAATAGACGTTGGGGTCACAAATTGTCCCTATCCTACTCCCTAAGAAGGCTACCCTAGCCGGACCGCTCCACGGGAAGACGGATTTTTGCCAATTTTAGCTCCAAAATGCGTCACAAAAAGGGTTCAAACCCACCAAAAATAGGTCAAAATGTTCGGAAACTGCTTTCGCATTCAATGGTAAACAACTGAAGGCACCCTTACTTAAGTCATCTTGGGTCAAGCGACTCATCACTTTTCTCATGTTGGTCATTCCCTCATCGATTTGTCGCTTGAGGGGGTAGTCACACTTAGTCACCAATCAACAAAAACACACCCAATCAAGGAAATGACACGCATTCAAAGGATCATTGACAAAGACAATCATGCTCCTGCTTGGGGCAGCAAACAAGCAACAATCACAAGCTGATCAAACACTTGGCATTCGTGAATCATGAACTCAAGGTTCCCACAGACAAAAGGTTGCGCCCTTTGCCTATTCATGATTGATCAATGTCCAAGCTCAAGTAACACCTCACCGAAAAAGGTTAACACTTGAATTAAGTTCCTTAGCTCGTCCGAAGCAAGGATTCTAGAATGCGTGCCCTTTCCATACTTGGGGCATCAAGAGTTGGTTAGGTTACTGAGAAACCCTAATCATTAGTGCTTTGGTTATTTATTTTTGCTCGGCGCTGTGCCTTGCACAATGCTTCCCAAAAAGGGGCATCTGTAGACACCAAAACAACACCAATCCGATTATGTGACAACAAGCGCTGATCGCATTGACACAAACAGCCCCCAGGGCAGCCCCCAGAGGTTAAAAAGTGGTCCTAACCACTCCCAAAAGTAGTTTGGAAGGTCAAAGGTCAATTTGGCACCTTGCTCTCTGCTCGTCCCACCCCGGGACGAATACAAACTGGCATTCGTCCCACCCAGGGACGAATAGCAGCATTCGCCCTAGGGTGAGGCGAATAGAAGGTTTGACTGGCAAAAAAAGTCAAACCTCGGCAACTCCGCTAGTTAACTGAGGCTTCAGGCCATGCAATTGCGAGGAATAGCTTTTATTCAAGAAGAGAGACTTCAGTCATGCATGTCTTTATTTTAGAGACCTCATGCAAGGAGATTCTAAATCAGGGAACTAGCTTTTCTCCGAAAATAGGACAGTTAACTCAAGTGGCGCCCTCGCATGCGCAATTTAAACAAGGAGACCCTAAGGTCTATAAATTGGGGAGTTTTCCCACCCAAAATATATACAGAGAAGGAGCATTTGAGCAATGAAGTGCTGCCAATTTACATACCTACTTGCGATTTGTGCTTTCACATCCTTAATCTCTCATTCGAAAGGGAGGTTATTGGGTGACTATTGGAAGCACGAATCCGGACCCAAAACCCGATTTTTGGCCACAACAATCCACAAAATTTGTTGACAACACCCCATAAGGAGTTTTGGACCCATCCCAAGTGGATTGGTGCCGAAACAGTGTCCCAAACGGTGGGCGTCCTGCCCCCGGGCGCTCCCCAAACTGTCACAGTCCTATTCGCCCCACCCCGGGATGATTAGAAATATGTGATATATTTCTTTGGTTTTTCTTTTGCATTTTATTCTAGATATGTTAAATAGGTTACAGTTCAAATTTCATTTCATTCTGAGCAATTTTGACCAGGTTTTTGTCATTTCCTGCCTTTACTAACTTGCAGATGGCACCAGAAAAATCTGGGTGATAGAGGTAAAATTGGAGAAATCTGACCTTTTGGGTCTTCCCAAAACACCCCCAATTAGCTAACCCCAAGTTTGCAGGTCATTTGGAGCTTCCGGGACAGGACATTGAAGAGGGTGCTTTCTGACAGGTTATTGCAGGTCTATTCGTCCCACCCTGGAGCGAATACAAATATGTGAGGAATTTCCTGACTGTTCTTTTTGCAATGGCTTCTGATAACATATTTATGCTTCTGTTAAAATTTTAGGTCGATCTGAGGTCATTTGATTATCGTTTTAATATTTTCATGCATATACTGACAGTAGGCCTTGGGAAATACATGCTTTATTCTATCTGCAGGTGCTACTAATCTTTTCTGTTTCTTTGAACGCAGGTTTTTGACATCAGAAGAGCAGGAAGGAGTGAAAAATCATACACACAAGCGGTGGCAACGTTTTGGTCCGCCCATCTTACATGTGGGCACGCGGAAGAAGGATTGTTGTTTATAGATGCGATAAGAAACTTATTTGACGCTCCTATTCCCTAAAAAGGAAGGAGACGTATTGTAACACAACTCTGAAAAGCATATCAATAAAAAGGGCCATATTTTATATTGCTTTTATCTTGTGTCAATTCGTCTATGCTCTTTCTTTTTATGCACTTTGCAATACATAGGCTATAAGCGTTAAGTTGGGTTTTAAAAGCATCTATTTTGGGCACTTTCCTTTTTGTTTCCGTATCCTCGTGCTTTCAGGTACATTATTGGCCAACCTACAAAAATCCATTACTGACTTGACCTATGAAAACAAGAACATAGACACAAAAATTCGAGAGCTTCGACTAGATTAGGATAACACTAGAATCCTTTTAGAAGAACAACTCACAGAGATGGAGACCAAATTGCATGACAGTACCAAAACTAAACACCATGCTAAAAACTCTGAACGAGGTTGACAAACACCAAATGATAATCACTCTGATCGGGATCCAACCTTTAGAATGCCTAAATTATACTTCCCTAATTTCAATGGAAAGGATGTTGATGGGTGGTTATGTTGGGTTGATCAATTCTTCTGACTCCATAATATCCCTGTCTATCATCAGGTTCAGATGGCTTCTTTCAACCTAGAATATGAGGCCTTACATTGGTTCCAATGGCTATGAGTTGCTAACCCTGATCTATCTTGGGAGGACTTTGAGTCCCAACTAGTCACCTAATTTGGCCTTAATGATTATGATGACTTTACAGGTGCACTAACAAAGTTGAAACAAACCACCTCTGTTCGTGATTACCAGATCCAATTTGAGAAATTGGCCAATAAAACTAAGGGTTTGAATGAGGGATTTTTTATGAGTTTTTTTGTTAGTGGATTACGAGATGATATTCAGGCTGAATTCAAGATGTTCAAACCCCACACCATGATGGAGGCTATCATTTTAGCCTGATTGGTCGAATCTAAACTCTCAGCTCAAAGGCAGAAACCATGATTTTTGCATAACCGACCTTCTTTCCCTCCTTGGGTCCAAAAAAATACTGATAATAAACCTCCTACTCCCAAGAGGCTGACTATAGAGGAAATGGATGCACGTCACGCCCAAGGGTTATGTTATAATTATGATGAAAAGTTTACAAAGGGGCATAGATGTGCAAATAAGAGATTGTTTTTAATAGATGTGGAGGAACTAGAAAACAATGACCATAGTGATGAGGAGAGTGATACAACTGAGGCACCAACTCCATAGGAAGAGGAACCATCAGAAACACTAGCACAAATTTTAGTCCATGCTCTTGTCGGGATTACCACCCCACAAACCATAAAAGTTGTGGGTTATTTCAAATGCCAACGTCTCACAATTATTATTGATTCAGGCAGTACACACAACTTTATTGATCCTCAAGTGGCCAAACGGACCAACTGCTATATACACTCATGCAATTCTTTTGAAGTCATGGTGGCCAATGGAGGCACCTTACCTTGTAAAGTTAAATGTCAAAATATCAAAATCCATATAGGGGATTATGAACTCAAGCAAGATATGTTCACCCTCCAATTTGGAGAATGTGACGTTGTGTTAGGATCCCAATGGATGAGCACCTTGGGAACTTTTTCCTACAACCTTGTAGAACTATGGTTGCAATTTTCACAAAATGGACAAACATATACCCTCAAGGGTATCAAGGCTGGCCCTTCACAAATTATTAGTTCTAATCGCATGGAGAAGTTGTTGAAAAAGTCCTCTTGTGGTGTCATTGCACAAATATTTTCAATTCAGCCACCCACTTCTATAGCAGATCTAATTCTAGCAAATTTGCAACTTGTTCTAACCAAGCACAATGGCATATTTTCAAAACCAACTACACTGCAACCTCGTCGATCTCATGACCATGCTATTCCACTACTTCTGAGTAGTGCACCACCGAACATAAGACCATACCAATATCCTCATGCTCTCAAGTTAGAAATTTAGAATATGGTATAAGAATTGCTCAAGGTAGGTGTCATTCAACCCAGTATCAACCCCTATTCTTCTCCAGTTTTGCTAGTTTGTAAGAAATATGGCTCGTGGTGATTATGCATAGACTACCGTGAGCTCAATAAGATCACCATCAAGGATAAATTTTCCATTCTAGTAGTGGATGAATTACATGGAGCTATGTACTTCTCCAAGTTGGACCTTCGTTCGGGGTACCATCAAATCAGGCTCAAGGACGAGGATATTCCAAAAACTGATTTTCATACTCATGAATGTCACTATGAGTTCTTGTTAATGCCATTTGGTTTGACAAATGCACCATCCACATTTCAAAGTCTTATGAACAACATTTTTCATCCCTTCATGCAGAAGTTCATCCTGGTTTTCTTTGATGATATATTGGTTTATAGCCGCTCGTGGGAAGAACACCTTACCCATGTGGATCAGACATTATAGTTATTGGCCCAACATCAACTTTTTGCTAAGTGGTCTAAGTGCTCCTTTGGTATGATTGAAGTGGAGTATTTAGGACACATTGTTTCCAAATATGGTGTCAAGGTCGACCCTAAGAAGATTCAGGTAGTTCAGGATTGGGTAAAACCCCACACTCTCAAAGGACTTCAGGGATTATTAGGGCTTACAGGTTATTATAAGAAATTTTTTCTTAATTATGGGAAGATAGCAACTCCCCTCACATATATGTTAAAGGACTTTTTCACTTGGAAAAGACCCACTTATCAAGCCTTTTTGGAATTAAAGCATGCCATGACCACCACACATGTTATAGTCATGCCAAATTTCTCTAAACCATTCATCATTGAAAGTATTGCTTCTGGTCACAACATTGGGGCAATATTGATGCAAGAAGGAAGACCCTTGGCCTTCACTAGTAAGGCACTCTCTGAGCATAATTTGGGAAAATCTACATATGCCAAGGAGATGTTGGCCATCTTACATGTTATCACCCATTGGAGACAATATCTCATTAGGCACCATTTCTCCATTAAAAAAGACCATCAGAGTCTCAAATATTTCTTAGAACAATGGGTTGCTACCCCAGAATAATAAAAATGAGTTTCTAAACTCATGGGATATGATTATGATATCACCTATAAGAAGAGCAAAGAAAATCTTGTGGTTGATGCTCTATCTCGCCAATTTGAGGCCCTCAGTATGCTATGTGCTATCTCCGCACCTGTCCCCTAATGGATAGATTTCTTATGATAGGAGGTACTTCAATATGTAGACTTGCAAGCTATGATGGCTTCAATTCAAGCTGATCTGACTTCATACCCAGGCTACAATTGGAATGACTAGAATTTGCATTATCGCCAATGCCTTGTTACTCCCCGTGCCTCGCCACTCCGTGACCTCTTCATGAAGGAACTACACACTACTCCCTCTGCAGGTCATTATAGATTCATTAAAATATATAAATGCCTCAAGCACACATTCTTCTAGAAAGGGATGAAATAGGACATCCGTGACTTCATGGCATCTTGTGATACCTACCAACGGATGAAAGGTGAAATAGTTCATTCTTCGGGTACTCTTCAACCATTTCCCATTCCAAATCAGGTTTGGACTTATATTTCTATGGATTTTATTGAAGGGTTACCTAAATCGGGCGATAAGTCTATTATTCTCATGGTAGTGGATCACCTTTCGAAGTATGCTCATTTTTGTCCCCTTGCCCATCCTTAAACAACCTCCACCATTGCCCAAATCTTCCTTGATTCTATTTTTTGCCTTCATGGTATGCCCACCTCCATTGTGTTCGATCAAGACCCAACCTTCACTAGTCATTTTTGGCAAGAGTTGTTTAAGTTGTAGGGAACGAAGCTCAAAATGAGTTTAGCTTATCATCCGTAAACGGATGGTCAAACTGAGATTGTCAATAAATGTTTGGAGACCTATCTTCATTACTTTGCATCAGATCATCCTTCTCAATAGGCAAAGTGGCTTCCTCTGGCCGACTTGTGGTACAACACGTCCTATAATACAACTACCAAACTCACTCCTTTTGAGGTTTTTTATGGGCACCATCCACCCATGCCTCCATACATTCTAGGCAGCTCCAAGATCCAAGCAGTCGATATTACTCTTCACTAGCAGACCGATGTCCTTCACCAACTGAAGCATAATTTGGACATGGCCCAGAACTGGATGCGACAAAAGGTCTACCAACATTGATTCGAGTGTAGCTTTGATGTGTTTGATATGGTTTTCCTTCACTTACAACCTTACAAACAGGTATCCCTCCAACTTTTTCGATGCCAAAAACTTGCTGTAAAATTCTATAGGCCCTATCAAGTTCTACAACGTATTGGTTCTACTGCTTACAAATTGGCTCTTCCACCCACCTCCAAGCTCCATATTGTTTTCCATATTTTTTCTCAAAATAAAGTTGTGGGTACATAGGTACAGGTTCAATTAGCATTACCAGAATTGGATGAGGAAGGTTCCATCTTACTTGAACCAGAGTAGTTGCTGGATAGCTGCACCCGCACTCTCCACAATCGTACCATCACATATGTCCTTGTCCAGTGTTGTGCGCTCCAGCCAAAAGATGCTACATGGGAGCCTCTCCATCAAATCCAACACCAGTTTCCTCAAATTTTTCTTTGAGGACAAAGCTTTTTGAAGGGGAAGGACATGTTAGGATCCTATCCTAACACCATGTTGTAATTCTCATTTACCTATGTAATAACCCACTTCCAACGTGGGGATCTTATTTTAATGTTATTATGAAATACTTAGTAATGTAGGTGGCAATAAAGGTACCTCACCAAGTGGTACCATATTATGTAACCATTTTTATCAATATTGTAACCGATGTAGTAAGATACCTCGCCAAGTGGTACCATTTGATGTAACCATTTTTATCAAGATTGTAATCGCCATTTGGTGGGAGATTCTAGCTCGAGTGGCATTTTGCATGTAATCCACCTCTTGCATGTAGTTTTCCTTTAAAAATATATGAAGCCATGTACAATAATATCCTTTGGCAAGCTAATGAAATATTGAAGGAGGTTGCCTCCTCGAAGAGGCCCACGATTCAATGTTACTGTGAGATTGTTTCATTTTTGTAATTGATTTTTGCATAGTGATATTGAGTTATTTGATGTATGTGAGTTATTTTTCAATATTTTGTGTGAGTGTGCATTATTTTAATAGTAGGTTCCTAGCAGACACTTTCGCCTACAGGTGGTTTTCAAAGGCCCAATAAAATCTAACCCCCATATTTCAAACAATTCTTGAGGTTGTGATGGATGCAATGCATAAAATCTCTATGCACTAGCTCTCCCACTTTTTGGCAAGTATTACAAGCCTATACATGTTATTTTGTATCCTTGTACAATGTAGACCACCATAGTCCTGCCAAGAATACCTTGTTGGTAGTAGCATTTGGCCCCATGTGTCCTCCTGCCAAGCCTTCATGAGCTTCTTTTAGTGTTGCATTGACTTCTTCTTCCATCATGCATCTTTATAGAATGCCATCCACATCCATATTATACAACATTCTAGCTATTAGATAAAAAGGTATTGATTTTAGGATCACTTTCCTTTTTTCTTGTGTTGTCAAGTATTGTGGCAATTCTCTTGTGGATAAATATTTCCCAATTAACTTGTACCATAATGGTACAACATTAATGGTAAACAAATGAGCATCGAGGAATTCATCTGGGACTCCTATCCCTATAGGTTCTCCTAATTGTATCTGAGACAACTGGTCTATAATCACATGCTTCTTGCCAGGTCTTACTATGATTTGAAATACGAATTCTTGTAAGGTAACGAGCCACTTGCTGACTCACCCTTGTATTACTAGTTTATTTATCAGATACAACAAATTCTGATGATTAACATAAAAGACAAAAGGGTTTGCCAATAGGTAATACCTAAATTTTTGTACAATATATACCATCCTTAGAGCCTCTTGCTTCATCAACTATAATTTCTTTATGCCTGTGACAACAGATAACTTGTAAAAAAATAGGTTGGTCCAACCTAAATTGTCCTTCTTGAGCCAGTGCACATCCTATCACAAAATTGGAAGCATCAATGTGGACATGGAACTCTTTATCCCAATTAGGGAACACCAAAATAGGGTTGTTGACTAGATTTTCTTTCAATTCTTCAAAAGCTCCTTGGTGCTTCTTTGTCAAACTAAAAGGAATGCTCTTTTTAGTAAACTAATCCAATGGGTAGGACACATGTGCATAGTTCTTGATAAACCTTCAATAGTAACCCATAGATCCCAAGATTTTTTTTTGAACTCACATCATATGACTCCTCCATATATAGAATGATGCAAATATTATCAAAATCAATCTTCAGTCCTTCGCTACACACTATATGTCCTAGAAGTTTCCCATATGGTACCATTAGAAAATATTTTGTAAGGTTCATGGAGATCTGTACATTCCTGCATCTACTCATACATTCACCTAAAGCCAGTATATGGTCCTTGATATTATCATAGATCAAAAAATCATCCAAGAATATCTTAAAATTCTATATTGCAAACTAATCTAATATATACATAATAATACGTTGAAATGTGGTTGGGACATTACACAACCCAAACGACATTATGTTGTATGCATAAATACCATTTTATACAAAAATATGGCTTTTAACATATCTTCATCAACTATAATGATTTGATTATAGCTAGATAAGCCATCCAAGAATTAATATATTTTGTCCTACTACCTCTGCTAGAATAGAATATGTGAACAGAATAGGGAAGAGATCTTTAATTGTCATTGCATTCAAACTTTGAAAATCAATGTAGATTTGAATCTTGTCTACTTCCTTTTTCAAAGTGACCATGATAGGAGACACCCAATCACTTGTGGTGATCCTAAAGATAATACCAACAATCAACATCTTTTTTATTTTTGTGTTTACCAGAGTTGCATACTTAGGATTCATCCTATATGGTCTCCATATCACTCGTTGTATCCCATGCATTAATGTGATCTTGTGGACACATGATTCTGGTGGTATCCCTTTTAAGTCCTTGTATGTCCATGCAAAAATATCTTTGTATTCTAGGAATATCTTGAAAGTTGTTGCTTTCAGTATTGGATCCTAGTCATCACCACAGTGAATCATTATAGATTCACTTTCTATTCCTAGATTCATATCCACGATTTTTGATCCTTCATACTTGATATTTTTAGGCTCTTATTTAGCCTTTTCCACATTTTTTAGATGCACTAGTCTCACATCTATTTCTACATCTTCAAATGCATATTCTACAAAAAAATTAAGAAATTTTTATTTCTCATGTTCCTCTTTTTTCGGTTTTGTGATGATCTTCTTCTCATCTTGTTTTTCTATGGTCTCCTCTGTATTAATACAAAGGTATTGGGATAAAACACCTCATACTCCATCTGGAAGTGAAGAAGTATGCTATCAAATCAAGCCTCATCTTTGATATAATCATCTAGGTACAACATTCCCTCTTCATTAGATTCATATACTTCTTCACCTGAAGAACTGCCTGACTCATTTGTCGTGGCAACATCCTCATTAATTTTTTTATTCTTCAAGTTAATCATATATTTGTGTTATCCCTTATTGAACATGATATAATATTTCCCTTGTTGCAATTAACTTTGGCTACTCATAGCCAATATCTTCCCAAAAGTGCATCATATGTAGGATTTTGCATCATAATCACAATGAAATCCAAGAAAAATTTTTGGTCAACTATTATCACTTATTGTGCTATCAATACTCCCTTTGTTTTGATACCATACTAGTCAGCACAATACAACCAAAATCTTGGTACCCATAGGTATGGAGCGACAATATCTCTCCATGTATTTTTTGGTAGCACGTTCACACTGGACCCTCCATACACAATAACTTGTGTTAACTTGTTCCCCAATATCTCCATATGAATTAATGTCAGTTTCTTTCCAATATCAATCATCATGATAGTTAGATCCATGAAATATTAGTTTTGTTCTTTTTATTGTATCGGTTGGCTTTCAACCTTCGTCACTTTATGTGGTTGCACCTCTTCTTCCATCACCTTATGTAACAATGTTATGACCTCCAAAAAACTTACCACCTTTATCTCGATGATTGTATTAAAAAACCTATGTTGTCAGATTTTGTATCATTGCTTTATCTTTTGATGTGCAAGTCTTCTTTAACTCCTTTTTCTCTACAAGCCTTACCTACTTAGCCTTCTTGGCTTCTTCTTAAATTACCTTCTTTGCCACATGACATATTTGCTTTTCCTTGGTAGGCTTTGGGTAAGTATCTTTCTTGGCCTTACTCTGTGTCACGACTAGTACTTCTTCCTTAGTTTTCTCTTTCTTCACTGATGGTATGTCAATGTCTATGAAATTCACATTCTATGAGCCACATGAACTCGCTTTCTTAGGACAACTAACTTCTTTGTGGTTCCTTGGACCACACCATATACACATATGTGTAGTATTATTTTGTGCTGACCGCATCATCTAAGGAGAAGGATCGACTGTATAAAATATCCCCAATCTTGGAAATTGCACCATTGTATGATTGATCTTCCTTTTGAATTATACTATAATCAAATCTGACCTCCTTGTTTATTACCTTGATTTGACCATCCTCCTCTTCGACTATTCCTATAACCCTCACTAGTTGCAGCTTATCCACTCCCTTAAGGTTTTAGTTTCTCCTCTTGATCTTGAATTGTGAGGGTCTATTGGCAGAATTTTATATTAAATAGATACTTTACTACTTTGTGTCCTAGAACATTACATATATGGAAATATTCATTTCAAGGGCAATTCATATTTGAATTCCCTTTAGCCTTACATTTAGTACACCAGATATCCTTTTGATCTCGTCATCTATCTTTCTTGGCTTCTCTTATAATATTATCAAATTCCTTACAGAATGACTAGATGGTCTGATGAATTGTATCTTCTTCACCGTTATCTGAATCTTCATACCTAGTATGTGCTATGATTCCCACTATTATTTGCTTTGCCTCACTCTCAAAATTATTCACTTTTTCTAGTGCTTCTTTGTACATTGAGGATAATATTACCTTCATTTTATTTTTGTATCTTGGTAGTAACCCATCAAGAAACCATCGCTTCACCAGTGCATCTACTGGTGGCATGTGCATCTTATCAGCTTTACTTTAGTCATCAATTATGTCTTTATATCCTTATTGACTTCTTGCTTCATGGTGTATATCTTAGTGAAAATATCACCATCATATCTCAAGGGTTTTAATTCTTCTATGAAGGTATTCTTCATCGTATTCCATGCTTGGAATGTAGTGTATTCTCTTGATTTAGATACCAATCTATTGCAGGTCCTCATAGTGTAGTAGGAAACAATTGCAACCATTCATCTAGTTGATTTACACCATTCACTTTCCAAATGGTTATGCATGTCCTAATATATCTTATCGGGTCCTCCTTCCCTTCCCCCATGAAGGGTGGGCATCATTTTTTCCCTCCTTTTGTAGCTATACTAGCCATTGCTAGATCTCCTTCCTCTATACTTAAGGAGGTATTTTCTAAAATCATTAACTGATTCCTTCCTTGGGTGTGTGTTCCATTATGTTGCTCTTCATCGTATGTTTATATCTGTGGTATATTTCTATATGTGTTCCTTGGGTGGTATCTTATTTTCACCAAATAGTCATCTCTCAACCTCCTGTGCATCCTCACTTTGTGATCTTATTCATCGAAAAATTGACTGTGGCCCTAGTTCTCCTTCCCAAGACATGTCATGTTGCTTGGGTGCCTGATTCCTGTTCTCTACACCCATTTGCATCATTTCTATCACTTGTTCAGGTGTTACCATCCACTCACTATCTTTTCGCATAGTTCTTTTATCAATGTCTTCTCTTACGTTGATGTTCTCATTGACTCTTAGTGGTTCTTGTACCCTTTCTTCCATATCTACCAACAATGTATCCCACCTTTTAGTATCTCCTTCTGAAGTCCATACTTGTTTGATTACTGGTTCATTTGTAGAGTTTTTCACTGTCTCCCTTTGAGAAATTCTTGTTCTCATTCTGACTGGGATTTGCTCATCTCCTTGATCTCATCTTCTACATCTTTGTAAACTTATATTTGTCATTCACCTCTAATTGATTCTTATTCACCACTTGTCATAATGCCACATGTTCTTCTAAATTGCATCAATTTTAAGCAATGTTTATAAGCAATGACACCATATGTAGTATAGGGAAGATTATTCCTAGATAGAGAGGTGATATGGAAGACTCTGAGATGAACTATATGCTTCAAAACAACTTCAACGCAAATCATACAGGTTGTACGATTTACCTTGTACATTTTGCAAAAGACTCAAAACTACTTGTACGATCACCAAATCATACAATTGTATGATACAAATCATACAACACTACAAAATGTATGATTTACCACTTAGACACTTTGTTGGAAGTTATTTTGGAATGCAAACTCAATAGTTTTATAATTGATTTCTCCAAAGCCTTAATTAGTAAGTTCCAACTATGCAATTGCACTGCCAAATTGTGTAAGTGATCAATTGTACAGTTTTGTGGTATGGGTGTATGATTTCACCAAATCCTTGTTGAATTTCTCACTTATAGATTTACCAATTTGGGCACAAACTCTTTTGCAAGGAATATTTGGATTATATTTCTAGTACAATTACCAACATAGTTTCACAATTATATTTTTGTTTCTTCCGTTCTCCTTCAGCAAGAGTAATGAGTGAGCTGAGGTTTAGCAGGTGTGGTCGGAGTGAGGGTTTGAATTTTTTGGGCAAGAATCTCAGCCAAGGCGGTAGAGGTAGAGCAGGTATGGAAGGGGCGGGTGGGAACCTCAAACATGGATAAAGTGAGGATCCAGAGGAAGGCAGTCAGGCTGCGACATATTTGGAGGTGGGCATCACACGGGGGCCTGACCCTCCTCAGAAAGACCCTGATAAAAAAGATACGAAGGACAATGCAGGGCCTAAGAAGTGGCTGTATTTTTCTGAATCTTAGAGGAAAAAGAAAGGAGGTTCTCTCTCTTCCGCCCCTAGTTCCAGTAAATAATAAAATTTCAGCCCCGACAAGTTCCATAAGCCCTTTTATTTTAATGGAAGAATTCTCCCTGGTAGGTAAGTTTTTGGGAGGTAGGCCGGACATGGAGACTATCAGGGCTTGGGTGACGGGTAAATGGCGATCGGTAGGCAACTTGGAGTTGGTAGCTCTAACTCGAGGGTTCTTCATTATCCATTTTAACAATATGGAGGATGCTAACTGCATTTTAACAGAATGTCCTTGGTTTCTAGGCAAAAGGAGCCTTTTTCTCAAATTATGGGGTGAAGATTTCGACCCTAAAAAGCAAAATATTAACATTACCCCTATTTGGGTTTGTCTCCCGAGTCTACCTGCCCAGTTCTTCAATGAATATTGGTTGTAGGGCATAGCAAAAACTATAGGGGACCTGATCTCCATTGACCATGCGACCTTGGCTAGGACAAGGATGACTCATCTATGAATCTACGTAAATGCTAATTTGAATAATGAATTGCCAAGGTTTGTGGAGCTACAGTATGGAGAATACTATAGAAAACAACCGGTAGAATACGAGAACAGATCGACATTCTATGTAGAATGTAAAAATCAAGGACATCTATGCAATCAGTGCCCTAACATGGCAATGAATAGAAAAAAGCATAAGCAAGGAATGCTAGACAGAGTAAAATTGAAGAGTTTCCCTGGTAGAGGCAATTTCAATTTGGAAAACTATGTTTTCCAAAAAAGAAAAGAGAGTGTGCAGGGTCCCAAAAAGACAAAGGAAAATAACAGGTTTTTGGAAACCAAAATACTCAGGTAAGCTCCAATCCTCTAGTTTCAAATAAATTTTCAATTCTATCCAATATGGGAGTAGGAGGATTATCAGACGACATGGAAGCCCAGCACCTTCAGGTTAATATTTTTGACTCTCTCAAATCCCCATCCAAGTCAAGATCTTCAAACCCTAATGCTGAAATTACTATAAGCCCCATGGGCATCACAAATCCAAACCCTAATGCACGATCTCTAGAATCCACATCCAAGTCAGGATCCTTAAACCCCAATGCTAGAAATACTTCAAGCCCAGTGGGCATCCCAAAGCCAAACCCTAATGTTGAATAACTTAGGAAGAAATTTGAGGCATTGGAAAATAAATTTTTTTATCTCCCTAACATCATCACTAAGAGCCAAGTGAATCCTACTAAGGGGTCATCTTGTAGACTAGGGGAATACAAGAAAAAAAGAAAATATTTGGATGTAGGGGTGGAGATATGTGAAACTCTTTAGACTGAGGAATATGGCAGTCTGGTTCTACAACAAATTACCTCCCCTCATTTTAGTCCTAAACAAACTAGGAGAACTGTGAAGTCTCCTACAGATTTTGGCAGTGAAAAAAGAAGAGGGAGAATATCAAATGTTGAGCATCAAAAAATTAAAACTGATAATGACATTGCCAATGGAAAATAGAGAACCTTGTTTCAATAGGTTATTCCGGGTTCTGAAGACAACAAATTAGGAAAACACCCTCAAGGGAGGGGTAGAGGAAGAAATCCCAAAAAATCTAAATGAAGTTCCTCTCATGGAACATGAGAGGCCTCAATGGCCTGCACAAACATAGGGAAGTCAGTGCAATAAGAAATCAAGTGATTCCAACTATTATCATGTTACAAGAAATAAAAACTGATGAGATTCAGTCAAAAAAATGCAAAAAAAATCTGGGATCAAGGGGAGATGGTTTGCAAATCAGCCAGAGGAGCATCTGGAGGCCTTATGACTTTGTGGGATCCTCGGATAGGAGAAGGCACTATTATTCAGAAATATGACAGGGTTCTTAGTGTTTTATTTAAGGAAATAAATAGCAATAGTTCATGGATCATTTCAAATATTTATGCCCTGGCTTCAATTCAAGGGAGAGCTCTACTGTGGGAGTACTTAGGCAATCTGAGTGAAATCTTCCATAATGTCCCCTAGATTCTGGCTAGAGATTTTAACACTCCTCTTTACCCTTCAAAAAAAATGGATGTAAATGGACCACCTATCTGGAGCATGGATGATTTCAATGACTTTGTGAACTCCAACATGTTGATGGATGTAAAACTTAGAGGAGTGAATTATACCTGGAGCAAACGACGGATATGGTGTCATCTCATTCAAGAAAGGCTTGATAGATTTTTCTATCAAAAGAGGCTACAACTTTGTTCGGTGATTCTACCCTACAAGCCATTCCTAAATTTGCCTCTGATCATAATCCCATTTTTTTGGAGATCCCTAACTCTCTGTCCTTCAAAAAACCTTTCAGATTTCAATCTATGTGGATCAAACATTACAGTTTCAGAGATAACTTAAGTCAGTGGTAGCAACAGCCTGTCAGAGGTAGTGCAACTTTTAAACTTGCTGGCAAATTAAATTTTGTTAAGGAAAAGCTTCAAACTTGGAACAAAGATGTCTTTGGGAACCTCTTTGAAAATAAAAAATAGGTTGTTGAAAGTTTGAAGATAATTGATCAAAGGATCCAACATGGTGATGCTGATGAAACTACTAGGCATGAGGAACGAACAAAACTAGCAGAGTTTCATAACATTTTGGCCTATGAGGAAATCTATTGGAGGTAAAAATCAAGGGCTCTTTGGTTTAAATATGGAGATTCAAATTCCAAGTTTTTTCATGTCACCACGCTTAGAAACAGAAGCAATAACAAGATACAATTTTTTAAAAAGTATATGGTTCTATTACTCAAGACTTAACAGAAATTAGAAAGGAGGCAGTAACTTATTTCAATTCTAACATTGGTCAAGAATTGTAGTGCAATGAGGAGGCCAAAGATATTCTCTTGCAATCCATTCCTAGCATAATAAATGAGGATATAAACCTTAAGATTCTAGCTCCATTTTATGATGAGGAAATTAAGGAAGCCTTGTTTAGCATGCAACCAGACAAAGCCCCAGGAGCCAATGACTTTCCCCCTCGTTTCTATCAAGCTTTTTGGGACATCGTAAGTGAGGATGTAATTTCTGTTGTCAGAGAATTCCAAGCAAGCAATCATATCCCAAAAGGTATCAACTCTACTTTTATTTCTCTAATTCCTAAGAAGCAAACCCCTAAATCTATGGCTAACTTTAGGCCAATCAGTCTGTGCAATATTTCTTACAAGATCCTAACTAAAGCCATTGCAAATAGAATGAGAGATATTATGCCCTGCATCATAGATCCATGCCAAGGAAGCTCTGTCCATGGTAGGTCAATCGTGGATGGAGTTATCACAGTTCATGAAGCTTTGCACTCTGCTCATAAGACTAACAGGTCTGTTTTTGCCCTTAAGCTTGATATGAACAAAGCATTTGGAAGGCTAAATTGGGACTTTCTTATTGTTGTCCTCCTTAAGTTTGGTTTTAACCACCAATGGGTTAATTTGATTAAAGAATGTATTTCTAAAGCATGGTTCTCAATTCTAGTTAATGGAACAACTACTGCTTAATTTCAAAGTCGTAGAGGAATTCGGCAGGGGGACCCTATCAGCCCCATGTTATTCATCATTATGGTAGAAGCTTTAGGCAGAACCATAAAAAATACTTGCAGTTCAAGGCTAATATCAGGAATCAAGGTAACATCTCTCACTAGGGCTATTTCTCACCAACAATTCATTGATGATACCCTTATATTGACTAAGGCATCAGTGGTTGAGGCTATCCTGCAACTCTATGAGGACGCTATTGGTCAAAAATTTAATTTCAATAAAAGCAAGTTATATTTCTTGAACACCCCCATTTAGAGGTAAGGAAGGATTGCAAAAATTTTAGGGTGTGATATAACAAATCTCCCCACTTCATGTCTTGGTCTCCCTATTTTCATTGGTTCTCCGAGAGATTCAATGTGGGACAGGGTTATTGAAAGAATTCAAAAAAAACTTGCTAGATGGAAAGGTCATCTTCTATCTCAAGCAGGAAAGCTGACCCTCCCTAAGGCCTCTCTTTAGAGCATTCCAGTCTATTTCCTTACCATTTTCAGAGCCCCTGTGAAGGTTTTCAAAAAAATTGAGAAAATCCAAAAAGAATTTTTATGGACTGGATCAGAGGGGAAAAAAAGGATACACCTTGTAGGATGGACCAAAGTATGCAAACCCAAGGAAAATGGGGGCTTAGGTCTGAGGATAATTGCTCATATAAATTTAGCTTTACTAGCTAAGCAGGCATGGTGTCTCATTTCTAGTGAAGAAAATGAATGGAAAACTATCATCAAACGAAAGTATCTTCAAAATATGGAATTTCTAAGTGACTCAGTTCCAATCAGAGGTTCTGCTTTTTGGAAAGCAATTCTTAATTGCAAGTAAATCATCAAAAAATATTTAATATGGGTTTTAGGCAATGGTGAGAGGATAAATTGCTAGAATGATAGGTGGGCTAAGGACGAACCACTGATGCAATATCCTAACTTAGCCCGAATTAGAGATATCATAGAAGAACTCATTGGTAGAAAATTCTTCGATTATATGGTTGAGGACAGAGGTAGAATGAAGTGGAAAAAAATAAGAATTCAGGGATTTCAAGCAGAATAAAATGATCTTTGTAACATTCTCGGGCAACAGTTTATCCCCATGAGACCCAAGGAAGATCAAGTGACCTGGGATCCTACGAAAAATGGGCAGTTCACTATTAAATTAGCTTACAAGCTTCTTCTTGATGACGAGGATTTTGTCCTCCAAAAGGACTTAGTTTGGATAAAAATTTTAATTCCAAAAATCATAGTCTTTTCATGGCTGGTTATCCAAGGAAGAATTCTAACCATTGATAATATGATGTGTAAAGGTATTTGTATCACTAATTATTGTTATCTGTGCAGGGCTAATTGGGAGACCATTTATCACATTTTCCTTGAGTGCCCTTTTTCCTTGACTGTCCTAAGTGGGGTTTTTCAGGCCTTCAATATTTCATGGGTTAAACCAACCATCGTACTTGATTTGTTCATCCAATGGCCTTACCCCTTTTCAAGCCAAAGACTTAGATACATGTGGAAAATTTGTCTCAATCACTATCTTTGGCAGGTATGGTTAGAAAGGAACCATAGATTCTTTAATGAGTCTATCCATGATCATCAAACTATCATTGCTAGGATCCTATCCTTTGCCAACGAGAATGTGAACCTTATCCCTTTTGATAGTTGTAAACCTCATCTGTAGGAGACCACGATTGCTCAATATTTAAGCTTAACCTTGTTAGATGAGTTTGTGCCTAGGGTAGTCAACCCCAGAGCCAATGTTAAGTGGTCTCCACATCCTATGGGTTGGTTTAAGCTTAATTTTGATGAAGCATCTAAGGACAATCCTGGTAGAGCAGGTGCTTGGTGGCATTGTGTGAGATCATAATGGGAATATGATGCTTGCATTTTTTGAATATTTGGGAACAAGGACGAACAACAAAGCTAAAGCTAGAGCTATGTGGAGAGGCCTTCAAATGACTCAAGACTTAGAAGGAAATTTGATCGCAGAAGGAGACTCTATGCATGTTATAAATCTCCTCAATAATTGGAAAACACCTCCTTAGAGGATTAAAACAATTTTTGAAGAGGCTAGGATCCTTTTCCAAGGAAGATAGGACAGAAAAGACCAACATGTCTTTTGGGAAGCTAACAAAATTGTTGATAAGCTGGCCAATTTGGGTGTCAATGGTGACCGACTTTTCAAATGGGAACACGATATCCCAAGTGAAGTAGAGGAGCTTATTCAACAAGAATTCCAAGAATGATAGTCGAATTTACCAATAGGGAAGGCACTGTAAGTTCAAAGGCTAGGACTATTCCCGTATATTTTTTGAATTGGAATCACAATAGAAATTATTTGAGCTGTCAGTCTTTGTGGATGCTCCTTGGAAATACCACAAAGACTAATAGGGACAGTCACATGTCAGATAACATGGCTCCTAGTCATCTTAGTAATTTGAGGTTGGTTGATAATCATCGAGAAGGAAAAAAATGACAATATAAGACTTCGAACCAAAGCCACATGGACCACCAGATAGCCACCGCCATAAATCTAGCCAGCAGGTTCACTTCTCCAAGGCTGATTGGCCAAGATAGTATGTGGTACCAAAGCATGTCATATACGGAAGAAAGTAATTACCAAAGAATTATTAAGAGTAATTGTCAATACAGAGCTTGTGGGAGTTTTTTCAGTACTCTGCTATGTGTGTCTACAACTTTTTGTTTCTCCATTGTCTCAAGGAAGGGATCCATGTCTGTTTCTTTTTTGTAATTATGATGCATGTGTGTTTTCTCGGGGTATATCCAAAATTTTGTATGGGAAGTTTCTTTTTGATAACAGGCTATGTGCCTTACCGGATGTAATGGCTTTGGCGGCATGTAGATTTTACATATATAGGATCCTTAGTAAGGATATGTTCATCAATAGCCCTGGGCTAATTTTTGTAAAAGGTTTTGGGTCAACCTATAAAACCCGGTATTAATGCTATAGTATCTTATCTACCAAAGAAAAACATAGTTTCACAACATGCAAATTTGAATTTACTGTATTGGAATTAATATCATCAATAATGTTTTCAAAAATTATACAACAATAGAATAACATTATGGTACAACAACAATAATGCACAAAGTTAATTCCACAACATTATCTAGGGTTATGGGTTCAATAACAATACAATTCCATTTTAACATCCATCTTCCACATCATTATGGCCATACTTGCATAGAAAACACACTCTAGAATTACCATCCACTAGCACAAGAGAATTCACAATAACTCACAACTGTAATGCTGCATTTATTAATATGGCTGAATATGTACAATTATCAATGAACGATCACCACATTCTCCATGAACAACTATGATCAACAACATGAATGAACTGTCGATGAAGAATCCAGAACTATGAACAATCCAAAACTATCATGAACCACACCAAAATTGAATAGGGGCTCCTTATAATGCTTACCTAGGCCGTTCCAAAGTAGTTCTTGAGACAACCACTTTTGACAACTACCATCCCTATAAACAATAAATTTGCATTAAGGTCTTTCTAAGTCTAATTTGATTATTATCAAATTAACCTTAAATACACATTTCCTCTAATTTCACTTAATTTCTAATTGCACATTTACAACTTTGTACAATTACACCCAATTGTATGTTTTATAACTTCTCATTTGTAGAATTAGACAAAACCCTACACATATACATTTTGATAAACCGTACAGTTAGCAAAATTATGCAAATCATGTTTTCACTTCTTCTTCTGGAAGGTGGATTTGCTACTACAAGACTGAGGTGGGAAACAAAAGTCTAGATAATTTTCTAAGAAGCTTAGTAGGAGATCAACTAACTTAATGGGATACAATCCTTACCTACAATGAGTTTACCTATAATAATTCTATGAATATGTCAATAGGTGTTTCCTCATTTCATGTAGTATGTGGAAGGTCTCCAAGAGGTATATCATACCTGGTGAAGATAATTACATATAGGAAAAATGCAGATGCAAAGGATTTTATTGAACATATGAAACAATTACGTGAAGATATTAGAAAGCAAATCCAAAAGAGCAATTTGAAGTATAAGGAAAGGATTGATAAGAAAATAAGAGTGAAGTCATTCTCAATTGGTGATTTAGTGATGGTTTTTCCACAAAAATAAAGGTTACATACAAGTACCAATAATAAGTTAAAATTTAAGAAAAATGGACCTTACAAAATTTTACGAAAATTCTTCGATAATGCTTATGAGGTCAATCTTCCACCAAGGATTGATATTTTCCCAATTTCTAATGTTTTTAATGTGCATCCTTATGCAAGTGATAACAATGTTGTTGTAGATGGTGATAATGTTGTGGATGTTGTTTATTGGATCAAGTAGATTCTATAATAGAGCCAAGAGGATATTTAATAAGTATTACAAGAAACATCAGTGAAAAAAACTAGGAACAAGAAGTATAATGAACATTTGATCAGATGGAAAGAAAAAGGACTTGAAGAACATGAGTGGTTGTCCAAAGAAAAGAATGCTAAGAGAAACAACCAAAAAGCACAATGAACAAGAGCTAAAAATTTTTATACCTCAAACATATGATGTTAAGGCAACTACATAAATAAATAAATAAAAATAATTATAAGTGATAATGGTTTGAAACCATGGGTTGAGGAACATTGTTTTCAAACCATAAGTTTGTGCACATGGTTTGTACACAATGTTTTGATTTGTGCACATGGATTTGTATACATGGTTTTTTTACACATGGTTTTATGTGTTTTTTGGATCTATAAATAAGTGCAAAGGATGAAGAGGAAGTGAGAAATTGAGAAGTTTAAAGTTAAGAAGTTGAGGTGCTCTACGGAGAGAGCCTATGGCAACTAGAGCCTCTGTGGAACTATGTAATAATTTGTGTTGCAAATAATATATAAAAATAGTATTATATTTTTCTATTTGAAAGTATTTTGCTTTTTTTTTTTTTTTACTATGTTCTTTTATGGTTGTTGCATACTTTGATATCATAGTTTAAAGTCTATTTGCAAATTAAAAAAATAAATTTTACACTGACTATTTTTTAACTATGTTAGATACCCTATATGGTTGGAATCATGTTGATTTAATCAGAATCTTCTACCTAGTCTTTATTCAAACCATAGTCCTTTTAAATTAACTCTTGAATATCACTTTAGTTTAGTTTCCTTGAAAACTAACCCCAAGCTAATATATCTTTTACAGTGATCGATTCTCCTAAGGTTTTAAAACTTCTAACTCAACAAGATTAGAAGTTTTTTCCTCTTTTAGAGTTATAATCATCAAATAATACTACAAAATATCATTCTATACCTTGGGTCCATCCATATGAACTCCCATATTTGCCATAACATCAGCCATAACATTACCTTCCTTGTAGATGTGTTGGATCATGAAATATTCCATGCTTGATAGTATATTCATTGCATCCTGAATAATACTTTCAATGCTTCAGCTAGCGGTTTGCTTGGCATTCAAATTGTTAATTATATTCATATAATATCATTCCACTATAAGCTTTAACATTCATCATTTTTGCAACCCTTACTCATGTAATCATGGCTCGTTTAATGTATGACCAAATTTCATTGCATAACAAGATATCACTACCCCTAAGCTAGATATTAGAACCCCTCCCCCTCTAGCCTTCCCTAGATTTCCATTAGAGGCTCCATAAAAATTCAATTGTATACACTATGAGGGGGAGGAGTCCATATGACTTGTCTCTTTGACCAACTAATCTAATTCCCTATAGCTCTCAACAGTCCTCAGTCCATTGCTATTTCTTCCTCTAACTCATTTTCATATATTTGATTATCCATATTAACAATGACATTTTCAACAACATCAGCTTTGATACTCCTGATAATGACCTCATTATGGAATACTTTTTTATTCCTCTCCCTCCATATCTACCAAATGAAATGGGGTAATACAAAGATCCAATTTTTTTTCAATCAGGGGCTATGATAAGGGTTAACCCAACTTTTCAATAATGCCTCCAAAGACTTTGTTGTCACCCATTGAGTTTTAAGTGATTGAATAAACACATTTCAAACCTACAAAGAAAGGGATAATGAGAAAAAATATGATCAACTATCTCCTTATCCCACAACATAAATAACACTTATTAGGAATTATAATCCCTCTTCTTCTAATATTGTCCATCATCAATATCCAATTTTGTGATGCCCACCAAAGAAAGAAAGACACCTTTGGCACGAGATCTTTAATCCAAACTCTATGTGAGGGAAAATTTTTATTTTCCTTATCCCTTTCAAAGGAAAAAATTGAGTTAATAGTAAATATTTCTTTAGGGTTAGGACCCCAAAAGAACCTATCCTCCCTTATATTGAGTTGCAGATAGTAATATTGTAAGCTTATATTGAGATAATTAAGCCTACTTTGCATAATTGCATAAGCTCCTTTCAACTTCAACATGTGCCACACTCTGCAATTATCTTCCTCCTTAATGTACTCCTGAACCATATTTCTATATTTTTTATTTAAAGGCCAAATGATACACTTCCAATAATCATTAAAAATTAAAGGTCTATCCATGACCCATGCATCCTCCCAAAGTTTATCTTATCACGTCTTCTCAGTTGCCATCTTAAACCTTTTCATAAGATATTTCTTGTTTTGATCAACACATTCCACAAAGATGATCCTAAAGGTGGATTTGCTATAAGCAAAATGAAGTATATTTTCAAGATATTTTGCAAAGAGGATCTGATCCCAACATTGATCATGTTCAATCATTTTTTGCCACCCCACTTTGATCATTAAATCCCTATTCATCTGCTTCACTATTTTTATGCTTAGACCTCCTTCTCTCGTAGGCCTACAAAATTTCTCCCAAGCAACCAAACTAATACTCTATTTCTCTTCTACACCAATCCAAATTTCTTAGCCATCGATATTGGGATTTTAAATAAAGACATCATGAAAATGGGTAGGTTTTGGAGGGTTTTCCTCAATGGCTATAATTTCTCTACTTGAGTAAGTGAAGAGCTTTTCCATCCTACAAGCTTTCTATTGAATCTCTCAAGTACTAAATTCCAGTATTCTCCTTTCATTCTACCTACAAAAGGGGTATTCCCAAATATACAGTGGGGAAGTTGTCCACTCTACAACCAAAAATTCTTGCAATTTTATTCTGTTTAATTTTGGGAGTGTTAAAAAAGAATAACCTACTTTTTAAAGAAATAACTTTTTGACCTGAAGCTATTTCATAGGTTTTAAGAATTTGCCTAGTATTTTCAACTTTCACAACTGATGACTTTGATAATATTATGGTATCATCAACGAATTGCTCATGAGTAATTATATATGAAGATGATGCTGGTAAAATCCCTTTAATCAAGGTTACATTTGTTGCTATAGTTAAGCTTCCTCCTAGAGCCTCAACCATTGTTATGAACAAAATAAGGTGATATAGGACCACCTTATCTTAGTCCTCTTTTACCTGTAAAGAAACCTATTGGTTCTCCATTTACTATCAATGAATAATGAGGAGTGGAGATGTAAACCATAATCCAAAGCCTTCAATTTTCCCCAAAACCAATATACTGTAGTACTTTATCTAGAAAATCCCAAGAGACTCTATCATAGACTTTATTCATATCCAGATTCAAAAACATGCCTTCTAATCCTCTCATTCTCATAGAGTGTAGAACCTCATGAACAATGATTATCCCATCCAAGATATGCCTTTGTTTAACAAAACCACTCTGTTGGGGGGAGATAGTCTTAGGTAAAATAATATTCGGTTTGTTTGCTAGAACCTTTGTCAAAATTTTATAAATGGAATTTCACAGGTCGATTGGGTGAAAATATTTTAGCATGGTTGCTCCTCGCTTTTTCAAAATAAAAACCAGGAATGTAGAATTCCATTCCTTGAGAATTGTTTTTTCTCATTGAAATTCTAGTAAAGCCTCTAACATATTGTTCTTAATAATATCCCAATAAATTTGAAATAAACCATTTGGGAAACAAATGATTTATCCTTTTGCATGCTAAAAACTACCCTACACAACTCCCCCTTTGAGAAAGGGCTGCCCAAAAAAAAATTATTTCACTATTCACCACTTGGGGTATACTGTTCAAAAATTTGTTAATTGATTCAACATTTGTTACATCTTCCATGCTAAGGAGATTTTGGAAAAAATAAATTGCTTCCTTTTTAATATCCTCTTCCTCTTTTATTTTTTTTCCCTCTTTTGTCTTCAATATTCTTATTCTATTATACACCCTGTGTCTAATAATTGTGAGATGAAAAAACCAGGTGTTTTGATCTCCTTATTTTAGCCATAAATACCTATATTTCTATCTCCAATGGACTTCTTCCTGAGCTAATAAAGTGTGGAGATCAGATAGAATCACCTTTTCTTTTCTATATAATTCCTCCATGCACCCCCAATTCTGAATTTTCTCTTCCACTTCTTCCAAGATAGCATTTAGATTACTTTTCCTCTCTTTTAAATGACCAAAAATCTTCTTGTTCCAAACCTTTACATGTTTCTTAACATATTTTAGCTTTTGAGAGACTTGGAATATTTTGGATCCCCTAATATCAATGGTCTACCATTCTTAAATATTTTGAGCTAAAGAAGGCTATGACATCCCCATTAACTCAAATATGAAGGGTCTACCTTTAACTCTTCTCCCCTCCAACACTTCCAAAAGTAGTGGTGAATGATCAAAGGTAATCTTTGAGAGGGCTTTGAGAGAATAGTTATCATAGTGAGTTAACCAATACTGGGATGCTAATACTTTATCCAATATAATTTGAATGTAGTTGCTTCCTAACCTCCTATTGGACCAAGTGTATTTAGCCCCTTTCAGATCTAGATCCATTAATTCACATTTAGAGATAAAATCATTAAATTCCTCCATACTATCAAAATAACCCAAACTACCTCCCTTCTTTTCACTAGGATACAAGGTTGTGTTAAAATACCCAAAAACTATCCATGGCCACTAAGACACCTCATAAATATTTCTAAGGAGCTTCCAACAAGGTTATGAATAAGGGAACCCGAAATGTACTTGTAAAAAATTGGTGAATATGTTTTCGAAGCCTTGGAGAATCCTGGCCAACTTCATGTAGGAGAAAATGGTGAATTACCTTATTTTTTCAAAAAAATTGTAAAACCTTAGAGAATTTGATAGTTTTGGCTAGACCAGGTGGAAAACACGGTCTAGCCTCAAGTCGGGTAGAAAACATAGTCCAACCATAGATCGGGTGAAAAACATGGTCTGGCGATAGATCGGGTGAAAAACATGGTCTGACGATAGATCGGGTGAAAACCACTATCCGACATCCAACCAGGTGGGAAATACGGTTCGAACTTGAATTGGGTGGAAAACACTATTTGGCCATGATCTGGGTGGAAAAATGGTCCGAGCTCGAACCAGGTAGAAAAAAGGTCCAGTCGTAGACTGTAAACATAAAATGAACAAAAAAAAAAAAGACAAAACTAAAAAATTAACCTTCTTAAAAAATAACAAACAAGCACAAACCAGTGGACGGGCATGGACGACTTAGGAGCATAGGCGACCTAGGAATGTGGACGGCTTAGGAGCATGGACTACCTGGGAGCATGAATGACCTGGGAGCATGCTTCTGGCAAAGAGGGAGGTGTCGCAATTGATTGCCCTGCTGCAAATCGCACATGAAAAAAGGTAAATTTGGTGTTAAAGGGCATGTTGTTTCTATGTGATGTTTGATTTAGCTTAGCTTTTAGGTAAAAAATTTGAAGGGTAAAGATTAGTTTCAGTTTTTGTGCTAGGGTTTAGTGGTTTATTTCCATATTTCATGGGTATTTCATGGGGATTTTGCATCTAGGGTTTAATGGTATTCCAATCATTAATGGGGAATTTTTTTATTGGATATTGCTAGATAAGATGGAAGAATTAGGGAAGTCTCTGAGATATTTGGAGGAAGTCCCCCAGTGCACTATTTGCTTGGAAGAATTCCATCCAGGAGCATTAGTGATAGACTTGCCTTGTCATCCCGAACACATATTCCATACCAAATGTATTTTCAAGTGGTTTGAGAAGGGTAAGCATAATTGCTATATTTGTAGGATGGTTCCCAGGTATTATCAAATATAGGGTTTTAGTAACATATTTATCATATATGAAATAGGACTTGGAATAAATGTAAAATATACATTTTATGCATATTTGAATAGTTAACATTATTTTGTAATATTCAGACATTTAGAATTAGCTATCAAGTTCTATAACATATTCTTGTACCAACATAACATATCACCAACTTTGTTTGGATTGTAGTTAAAATAGTGTTTGTCTATTATTATTAGTTCACATCTCAAATATATTATTTATTCTCCATTAGTTACTAACTCATTGTAAATTGTTAAACTATAAATAATGGCATATATGACATTTAGGATCGAGTGCAAAAAATGGTCCAACCTCGAACCTGGTGTAGAAAATGATCCGACCTCGGACTAGGTGCTGAAAATGGTCAGACCTCAAATTGGGTGCAAAATCGTAGGTAATGGTCTGACCTCAAATCGAGTGTAGATAATGGTCTGGCCTCGAATCGGGTGCAAAATTGTAGATAATGGTCCATATTCGGATCAGGTGCATAATTACAGATAATGGTTTGGCATTGGACCGGGTGCAGATAATGGTTGGCCTTGAACTGGATGTAGATAATGATTTGACCTTGGATTAGGTGCAGATAATGGTCTAGCCTTAGATCTGGTACATATAATGATTCAACTTTGGATTGAGTGTAAAATAATGTTCAGCTTCAGATCAGATGAAGATAATGGTCCAACCTTGGATAGGATGCAGACAATGGTTGAGACACACATCACACGGTTGATCATCACCTAGTGCATATCTAATAACATGCTACCATGTGTCCACACAAGTCAATTTTATCTATAAAAAGGTATCGATAGTTTTTTTTCCAAGATTTTTTCTTCTGCATGAGATCAAAGCAAAGCTGTGAACCCTTCCCTCCCCCTAGTGACCATTACCCCACACCTTTCTATAGTGATGGCCACCATGTCGACAACCTCTGAAAAAATTTCATTCAAAAATCAAAGTTGTGTCAGATTTTCATACTTCTTAACACACTTGGGAATGACCATACATGGGTCAAAGACGCAAGTTTTAATGGTTTGATTTCTATACCCTATTTTAGAATAGATAAAATTATTCTATACAATATCATCGAAGGCTACAACAATGATCTTGCAGCGGTTAGTCTAATTGTACAGAATAAAAATGTATTTTACAATCAAACCTTCTAATATCCAAAGATTGACTAGTCTTCCATAGAAGGATCTCACTCCGGTTTCATAGAAGTTAGCTCTCTCTGTGAATGATAAGGCTTTCCTAGTGACCACCTACGGTATCTCTCCAAAAAAAAAAATAGGTATAATTCTCATCACTTGATTATCTTAAACCTCACAATTTAAAATTTATTATGTCATCTAAATTTTTGGCACATTCTGTGGTGAAGTCCAAAAGAGCGTTAACTATTACCTCAGTTAAGAACAATGATTTTAAGGTAATTGTTGAGTTTTTCCAAGCAAGACTATTTTTGCTTGAAAGAACGAAGATTCCATTCTAGTCATTGGTTTATATTATTCGTTGTCTAAATGACCATGAAATATTCAATTGGTGTACATATATTTCAAATTACATCAAATTAGAGCTATATATTGTTAAAAAATCAAATAAGCCTGCCACGATAGCCTTGGTAAATTATATTTTAGCACTTTATTATGAAATTTTTATAATTTGTAGGATATTGGTTCACCGACTGTAGTGCATGCAACATTACAAAGCATTGTTATGACTATCGAAGAGCTTAAGGTAATTATTCTATTTTTCACCATCAAATAATTTTTATATTTTAGCATGTTTTTTCATTTATGTTTTAACTTTGTATTTGCACCTAAATGCAAATTAAGGCAACCATCGCACGGATAAAACAAGATGTTGTCATAGGTCACATGCCATAGGACGATGGTGATTCAGAAGGAACAATGTGTGAATCATCACCACTGCATAGGCCTCTTAAATGTACGAAGTCAACTTCTCTCGTTTATCATCAATATGTGCAAACACATATTGTGGAATGTGAATCTATTTATGTCATACCAATGATGGGTAAGTTTACTGTTTCAAGTTTTCTTGATTCATTACCATTACTATTTAGTTGAAATTATATTTATTTTTTTCATTTTTAATATTTTTTTAGTTTTACGCCCCACCCCCCTCGCACTGGCACTCGCACATAGTTGTGTCTATCGGTTTAAGGTCATCAAGAGATATCGTCATCGAGTAAGTGTGTTTTTAATGTTATGTACTAATTTTATCCACTATGATTTTCTTTAATAATATCTTATTATAATGTATTTAGGTCCCTCCTCGCAATTTACTAAAAGAAGGAAGGAAATGATGCCGCCACCACCACCACCATAACCAACACAACCTCAAAAATGACAAAAATTAATGTGAGATCAAATTGGTGGAAAACAACTTGTTGGATTGATATCATGAGAGGTACCATCTAGGGCACAGTCTACATTTCCAACCATGTTATTTTCAACTAGTTTTTCGTTGCAAGATATTTTGAGATTAGGATTAGATGAGCCACCATTAGAGGAAGATTATATTTTACAAGGGAACATTGAAGGGTTTAAAGTGTCAAAGATGTTTCAAGCACTACAAGAACCAAAAATTCTTGTAGCTAAGCCAATTTTATCATCACCTTCTAACACCATCGATCGTGGTCCTCAAACCGAGGATGTACAAGTTATTTTTTTTAAAAGCAATTAGTTTCTGATAATTTTTATGTGTTTATCTAGGATCGTTTGCTTAAAAATATCAAAGAAATGAAGGATTTGGAATTTTGGAAAAAATATCCTTATCAAGGAAATAAATGCTCGCTATAAATATTTTTATAAAAGGGAAGAAATTTTCTCCTCGATCTGAGAAGCTTGCTACATTGTTACATCAAGCTCAATCAAGATCAATGAATGCTTCTATTTCATATGATGATCAAATTTTAAAGATTATGTTGAACAGGTTGGAGAACCTGAATGTTGAAGCCCAAGCGTATTACAACCTATGGGCTTTTGATAAGAAGACATTTGCAATCGATGAGGCTGCAAGAGGTGTGGTTGAGGTGAGACTTTATATGCAATAAAATTTATCACTATCTTTTGTAATATAACTCTCGACCAACTAAGGTTTTCTTTTATTTTTTGTAGTCAAATTTTGAGAATTTATAGAAACAATTTGATTTCATGGGTGTTAATCTCAGGTTGCAAAAAAATAAATCTTAAATGCAATAGCATTGAAGGAGACATTACAAGCAAAGGTCAGGGATAATAATTATTTAAGAGCAATTATAGTAGAGCACAAAATAGATCCAAATATCTTGCTTAAGAAGAAGCATCAACAAAACATTCATGTAGTGCTTAAATATCCAACCACAGAAGATAGAGAGTTTATGGGCAGCTTATTGAAAGTAGAGGAAGGCCTCATCATAATAGGAGCACTGAAAGGGCATGCACAGGATATTGGAAAAGAATATAAGGGAAAATAACCTGTGCTGTATATTGGAAAAGAAGATAAGGGAAAAGAACCTACAACTTTAGGAACATCTCAAACTCAAGTAGATGTAGGTATACAAGGAGCGACTAAATATCAAGCCCAAGGTGATCTAGATATGCAAGGAGCGACTGAATCTACCCCTGCTCACCCATCTCAAAATTAATCTATTGTAAAATGTTTCATAGTTGAAAACAAGTTCTATTGTATTTTTATAAACAATTTTGCACAATGTATATTTTCAATGCAAATAATGAAAAAGGCTTTTATTAATTTTTGGCTTCTATCTCTCAAAGGTTGTTTTCATTTATATTCTTGTGTAGCTTTTAAATTTAGAACAATTCAACTATATTCACAATTGTAATTTGAAATAATAAATGAAATATAACTATGATATAACTCAATTGTACCAATACATTAATATCAATACACTAACAATACTATAGTATAAAACATATAATTTGAAATACAATGTTGTAAATCAGTTATGAATGAACATAGTTTGGATGCTACGAAGACTACAACATAAAACATATAATTTGAAAGATAATTTTGTGATATAAATCATAAAGTGATAGTTCAAATAGATGAAAAAATATTATGATGACAAATAAAGTTAAATTTATAGATGAAAATTATAACTAACAAATTCATATAGATCAATGTTGTAAATGTTATAAAAATTACAATTCAGGTAACTAAAAAAAACAAATACTATGATATGAAGGCAATTAAAACTATTTCAAAAATAACAATGGGATATAAAATATTAAAATTTATGAATAATCAAATTTTGTGAAATCTAATAAATCTAAAAACAATATTGTAAAATCTGATATCAAATGAATTCAAATTTATTAATATTGTGAAACACTAAAAAAATCACAATTCAGGTAGTTGAAACAAACACTTCTCGGCTTGTCCAGAATCACTATTAAACATAACAAATATTTGTATCTACATCATTTGATAACTGAAAGCATCATTATTCTCCTTATCATTCATATTTGTGGTACCCTTTTTGTTTGCAAAGGATTTCTAGTATGCCAATGCTTTATCATAGGGAAATTTGTCTAGTTGATACGATGACACAAATTTTTAAATAATTTACTAAATTTTTGTCCAGCCTGTTGTAGAGCTTAGATTTAATAAAATATAGTGCACTAAAAACCCTCTCATCTTCCAAAGATTCCAAAATCATTATTTGACACAATTCATATAAAAAATAACTAATCGTATCTTGTAAGACAGTACTTGGATACAATTTTTACCACAAACGTGCAATGAAACTATTCTCGTGGATGTTACTCAAAAGTGACGTTTGCTCAACCATTTTTCTTCCAAAATATGATGACTGTTGTTTTAAAATATCTTTGTTGAGTATACCTTTGATTTCAACACCATTGACTTCCACACTTTTACTGAAATGCTTAATAAGTATGAGCATATATATAATAAACAACTCATGTGTAGAATTGTATTCAATACAAGGACCCCAAAACATGGGATTAATCACACCTATGGCCTCAAGAAACTCATATCTTTGAAACCATTATCTTATCTCACTTGTCAATGATTCTACTGTTTTTAACACTTTTGTCTTAGTATAATGTAAAAAAACTTCAAATATATTGTGTTACAGGAACTTGTTCAACATCATTCGTAACTATACTTGACTAACTTTAAAAATAATAAAGAGGTATCATATTTCCACAAACATTAATACAAATATGATCATTGATGTCAAACTTCAAAAAGCTTTTTGGATCGTTCATATTTGTTAATGTATTCCAACTATCAAATAAGAGATCTATAAAATCTCATTTGGACACATATAACCTGCCAATAATCATACATATTTGTTTTCTCATCCCCATGAAATCAACAATATAGATGGATCTCTCTTGTGCAAGTTTAATCAATCTATTCATTTCTTGTAATACCACATAATATTAAAAGGGTTTCAAAGTCAGTCAAACGAAATAATAAATCTTTTGCCTTATCAACTACCCTACGATTTGCATACATAAACCCCATTAATGATTGATATTTTGTAAAAACTTTGTGTGCATATTGATATAATGAAATCCACCTTGTATCCACATCTTTTAACATTTTTTCCTTCTATAACTCCTAGTGTAAATTGTTGAAACTCTGCAAACCTTTTTGGACTGCAAGAAAAATAAGAATGTATTTCACAAATGAGTTCTTCCACTCTCACAACATTTTCAAAAGTGCTCATGATTTTATATGCAATATTCACTCTATGATCCATGCAATGAATGGTACCATATATGGGGCAACTGAGGTTTGGAGTTCAACACAAAGACCATTATTGTGCCCTTGCATTATAGTAACACCATCAACTCCAATGCATATTAACTTTATGGCTATTTCTATATCATTCATTCCCATAATATCCTTTAAACTAGTTACAAGACCATTATAGATGTTTTATACATTTGAAATTTCCACCGTCTTATGTAATCCTAAAGATTTAGGTTATCTTACATGATTTTAAAATGTGTACAAATGCATGAAAATCCAGGATGTGTTGTCCACAACCATCACCTCATCAATAGAAAGTGAAATAAATTTGGCAAGTTTTACTTTCTCCCTCATGTCATACTTCTCAACTAATGATAGACATTTTACCATTTCCCAACCACTTAGATTTGACCAATGGGAACTAGGAATGTTTTGCACATCAGCTAGTTGAAATAGATGCTTATAATCAATAAAATTGGACATGGATCTAACCTTTTTAAAAATACTATATCCAATATCAAACTATAAAATTTTTGAAGCTAAAGTGGTCTTGTGAATTTTATGAAATTGGGATTCAAATGTTCCAAATTTCTTAATAAGAGGTTGTTGTAGCTTCAAGTGATTGTCATATTCTATTGCATATCTAACATGCATTCATTCAGATTCATCATTCCACCCAACTTCTTTATAAATTTTACCATCACTTCCTGTAACTTTAACATAAGTTTTACCACAATGTTTTTCTATTGTATCTATCTAATTTTGCAACCTATGATCCTTACCTAGTTTCCAATTACAAATTTTGCATCTACATACTTTTAGATCGACTTTATTATCCTCAGTTAGGGCTGACTCTATAAAGGAAAAAATTTCTACCCATTCAACCTGAAATGATCTTCTAATATCCCATTTAAATTTTTAGAAAATGATGCTGACATGTGTGCATTTTTGGATTAGAAGGCACAGGAGAATATGTAACCACTTTATAACAGTTTTGTACAAGTGTAAGTGTAGAAATATTGCAGTTGTAATAGTCTTGAACAGTTACCTTGTTTGTAACTGCCATAGATTATTTAGGTTAGAGTTCCAAGATAGATTAAGATAATTACTATTGCATTGAACAAGTTTGGTGTGTGAGAAAACATGAATTGAAGGTGAAAAATATATATTTTTATCCTGCTGCATTTTCTTGTATGTTGTAGTCCAGATTTTACTAAAAATCCTGAACTACCTAATTTGGAGGTGTATAACTTCTACTACATTTATCCATTTTCTACAAGTAATACACCACTGGAAAGCCCTTTTCAAGAGTGTTCCAACCATATATTACATGTTATATTTCATTCAATATTAGTTCTTACTTTCACCTCTAAAAATCACGTTTTGTCCACTTTTTCCAGGCCCTGGACAGACCTCGTATAGCTACCTTGCAGAGCTCATAAATTTTGACTCACAACTCTATTTTACATGTTATTTACACTATTGGAAAGATATAAAAATAATATTTCTATCCATATATCATTTGCCTCATTTTGACCTTATTTAGACGACTATAGTACTCTATTATTAGACTTTGGTGCTCTCTTTTAGCCTTCAAATCTTTATTTGGAGCATTCAAAAATTCATTTTGTATTAGAAATTTGTTTAGTTGGAGGGTTAGAATCACCTGTGGTATTGCTAACAATTTTTTAAGTTGTTATGTTAGGTTTATTATAGGTTCATAGTTGTGTGAGTGTAATGGCCAACAACACTAACTCATTGCAAATCCCTGAGTTTAATGGAGATGACTATGAATATTGGAGCATCAATATGAAGACCTTGTTGATGGAAAAAGGTATGTGGGATATTGTAGAATATGGGTACATAGAACTATTATATTGGACCACACTTGAAACAACAAATAAAAAAACAAATAAGGATGCACAGATAAAAAACTCGTTAGCCCTTTACTACATACAGTCAGCCTTGGACAAGAGTCTATTCCCAAGGATAGCTGACTGTAAGACAACTGAAGATGCATTGAAGTATTCAATATAAGGCTACCAAGGCAATGATAAGGTTAAAGAGATAAAATTGTAACTCTAAGGAGAGAATTTGAGGATATCATAATGCAAGAAATTGAGAATTTTGGTGACTAGTGTGTGAGGGTGAAGGCAATTGTCAATAAAATGGTAACTTTTGGAGTTAAGATAGAAAAATAGGTCATTATGAAGAAGGTTTTGAGGACTCTCACGCCAAAGTGGAATCATGTAGCCATTATTATTGAGGAGAGTTAATATGTGTCTACTCTTGAGTTTGATAATTTGATAGGATCTCTTATGTCTCATGAGGAGAGGCTAAGGGAAACTATTACTGCATTTTATGAGAAGGCTTTTGCTTCTAAAGCTATAATTTCAAAGGATGATGGAGCAAGATATAGTGGACATGGAAATGGCCAAGGAAGAGGTTAAAATCAGAATTATTCAAGAAGAAGAGGTGGTAGAAGAGGAGGAGCAACAGATAGAGGAAGAGGTAAATTTGATAAAATAAATATACAATGGTATCATTGCAAAAAGTATAGATATTATGAGGAGTGTAGGTTGAAGGCAGGAAATGAAGGCAAGAGGGTGAACTATACTGATGAGAATGAGGCTACTACAAGCAACCTCTTCTTGACCTACAACAAGGCTGTTCAAAATATTCAAGAGACTTGGATACTTGATTCTAATTGCTCAAATCATATGACAGGAAATAGAGAGCTTCTTGCTTCCATGGATGAGTCCTTCAATTCCAAGATCAAACTTGGATATGCCAAGGCTTTGGAGGTGCCTGCCAAATTTGTAATGGAAGTGAACACAAAATAAGGTAAGAAACATGTTCATGATATCTATTATACACCAAATTTTAAACATAATTTGTTAACTGTATGGCAATTATGTGAAAAGAAATACAAGGTAGTATTTGATGATAATAAATGCACCATCTATGATAAGAACAATAGAAATAGGATTGTTACTATAATTCCTATGACAAACAACATATTATTTTCTTTGAATTTTGGAGGACAAGGGGGCAACCTTGATAATGTTGCTATTGAAAACAAGAGTTGGTTGTGGCGTCTCAGGTATGATCATTTAAATTTTGCAAGTTTGAGGCTGCTAACTTCTCAAGAAATGGTTTATGGTTTACCAAAGGTAGAGGAGCATAAAGGTTTTTGTGACGGGTCTACATTGGGTAAGCATGCAAGACAAAATTTTCCTAAAGGTAAAGCATGGAGGGCCTCATACCCACTCCAATTGGTCCATTCTAATATTTTTGGGCCTATGCAAACCAAAATCTTGGGTAACAACTCTTACTTTCTTACCTTTATTGATGATTTTTCTAGAATGTGTTGGGTGTATTTTTTGAAGCATAAGGATGAAGCATTTTCTTGTTTCAAATATTTTAAATATTTTGTTGAGAATCATAATGGTGGTGAATTTTGTTCTAATGAGTTTAAGCAATTTTGCGAGAATATTAGTATTAAAAGGTAATTCACAACTTCCTATACTCCACAGCAGAATGGAGTGGCAGAAAGAAAAAATAGGATAGTTTTTGAGATGGTAATAAGTATATTGTAAACTAAGAGACTTACCAATATGTATTGGGCTGATGCAGTCCGTAAAATAGTCTACATACTGAATAGGAGTCCCACTAGCTCATTGGAGAAGATGACTCCTTATGAGGTATGGTATGAAAAGAGGCCCAATGTTAATTACTTCAAATTTTTTGGTTGTTTGGCTTATGCTCATGTGGGTGATGGACTTAGGAAGAAGCTTGATCCTAAGAGTGAAGCATGTATATTTATTGGCTACTATGAAAATACTAAGGTCTATAGGCTTTATAACCCAAAAACTCACAAAGTGGTGGTGTTTAGAGATGTGATTTTTTATGAAGGGGGAGTATATGGTCATCAAAAAATTTATGTTGATGATGGCAGTAGCGGTGGAAGTTCTTCTAATGTGCAGCCCAGTTCTTCTAATGTGTAGTCCAATTTAAAATCAGTCCCACCAAGTCCACCAACCAGCTCTTCAAATAGTCCCAAACAAAGCTATTCTAGTCCTTCTTCAAGTAATGATTCACCAAACATATTTTTAGATGTTATGAAGATAAAAAGGGGGAAATGGCACTTCAAATTCATCCTCCTACTTAGATTTTGGACAGAAATTTCCATATAAAACTTACTAGAAGCCAAGCTCAATAAATTGATCAAGTTGTTCAAAGGCTTGAGAAGATGCACATGTATGGTGATGAAGATGAAAGTGAGCCAAAAGGATATGTTAATTATGCTTTGATTACTGTTGTTTATTTTGAACCTTCTTGTTATGAAAAATCTTGTACTAATGGTGTTTAGATGCAAGCAATGCAATAGAAGATCAATTCCATTGAGAATAATGACACTTGAGAGCTTGTAGAACTGCCCAAGGGAAAGAAACTTGTGGGTTCTAATCGGGTCTATAAGACTAAGTATAATAGTGATGGCAGCATTGAAAGACACAAGGCTAGACTTATGGCTAGAGGCTTCATACAAAGGTATGGAATTTACTATGAAGAAACTTTTTCTCATGTAGCTAGACAAGAAACAGTAAGGATAGTACTTGCTTTGGCTACCCAAAAGCAATGGACTGTACATCACTTAGATGTAAAAAGTGCCTTCTTGAATGGGTACTTATATGAGGAAGTGTATGTACATCAACCTCAAGTATTTGATGTAAAATCTAAAGAAGAACATGTCTACAGGTTGAAGAAGTCATTGTATGGCCTTAAACAAGCACCTAGAGCATGGTACTCTAGGATTGATGGATACTTTCAGTAGAGTGGCTTCAAGAGAAGCAAAAGTGAACCTACCCTATACTTTAATAAAGAAGGTAATGATATTTTTCATGTTTGTTTGTATGTTGATGATTTTATTTATATGGGTAGTATTTCCAAGTTGAAATATGAATTTAAGGTTGCCATGATGAGTGAGTTTAAAATGAAGGATTTAGGATTGATGCACTATTTTCTTGGCATGGAGGTGCATCAAAGTAAGGATAAAATCTTCATTTGTCAAACTAAATATGCCAAGGATATGCTAAAAAAGTATGACATGGATAGTTGCAAACCAGTCCCTACTCCCATTTCTCATGGTTAATTGCTATGCAAAGATGATGGGGCTGAAAAGGTGAATGTGACCAATTATAGGAGCATTGTTGGGAGCTTTATGTTTCTCACAAATACCAGACTAGATATTGCATATGTTGTCTCACTTTTTTCTAGGTATATGAGTGACCCATATCTCTTGCATTTGAAGGCTATAAAGCAAATTTTGAGGTATGTTAAAGGTATTTTTGACTTTGGCATACAATACTATCTTGTTGAAGAGATGAAGCTAGTTGGTTTTAGTGAATCAGATTGGGGTAGAAACTTGGATGATCGGAAGTCTACATCCGGTAATTATTTTTCTCTTGGATCTAGGTTGATCACTTAGATCTCAAGGAAGCAAGGAGTAGTAGCACTCTCTTCAACAGAGGCTGAATATATTGCTATCACTTCAACCTATCCTTAGGCTTTATGGCTTAGGAAAGTGTTGGAGGAGATAGTTGAGAAACCAAGTGGTCCTACTACAATTTTTTGTGACAATACGAGTGCCATACAATTAGAAAATAAACTTGTCCACCATAGAAGATCTAAGCATTTTGACATGAAGTACCATTTCATCCATTATATGGTGGAAAAGAAATTAGTTGAGTTGAGGTATTGCAACACCCATGATCAATTGGCTGATGTTTTCATTCAAGGTGTTGCTAAGGCTCAATTTCTTAAACTAAGAAATGGTCTTGTGATCCCTTTCAGCATCAAGGGGGAGAATGTTGGAATGTTGATATGTGTGCATTTTTGTATTAGAAGGCATAGAATAATATGTAACCACTTTGTAACAATTTTGTACAAGTGTAGGTGTAGGAATATTGTAGTTGTAACAGTCTTGAACTATTACCTTGTTTGTAACTGCCATAGATTCTTTAGGTTTGAGTTTCAATATAGATTAAGATGATTACTATTGCATTGTACAAGTTTGGTGTGTGAGAAAACATGAATTGAAGGTGAAAAATCTATTTTTTTAGCCTGCAACATTTTCTTGTATGTTGTAGTCGAGATTTTACAGAAAATCTTGAACTACCTAATTTGGAGGTGTATAACTTTTGCTGCTTTTATCCATTTGATTCAAGTAATACACCATTGTAAAGCCCTTTCCAAGAAATTTCCAACCATATATCACGATCCATATTTCATTCAATATTTGTTCTTACTTTCACCTCTAAAAATCATGTTTTGTCCACTTTTTCCAAGCCCTAGGTAGACCCTGTACAACTACCTTGCAGAGCTCATAAATTTTGACTTACAACTATATTTTGTATGTTATTTACACCGTTGGAAAGCTCTCATAATAATTTTTCTATACATATATCATTGCCTCATTTTGATATCATTTGGTACTTCATATTGTTACTGCAGTGCTCTATTGTTGAACTTTGGTGCTCTATTTCAGCCTTTAAATCTTCATTTGGAGCCTTCAAAACTTCATAGATGTCTTTCTCTTTTTAGTATTTTTGCTTGAAGATTCATAAGAAGTTTGTAATGTATTTGATTTATCGCTTTCATTTTAAATTGGCATGTCATTTTAAGGAATATCTTCAAGTTTTTTTGGATGTTATTTTTAAGAGAATTTTCATTAGAAGGCATCTCTTGGTGAGGAATATCTTCAAGTGGAGACATATAAAGGTCAATAGGGTATTATGCATAGTAGCATATAGTAATATTCTTTATTATTTTTTAATTTAACAAAAAAACTTACAAATAGAAATATGATTCATATCATCATGCAATATGACCAAAGGCACATACTAAGAATTAACTATTTGAGGAAGAAAGCATTATTTAAAATAATTACGAAATATACAACTAATTATTTAGTAGTCAAAAACCATTTGTACCATAGTTATAAGTAAAGATCTGAATAAAATATGGATTTTGGATGGTGACGACGATCGAAGGTCTACATAGAAGCAAGCAAAGTCTACCTCCTGGTGGCTTTCTGCATTTTCTACGGGGGTTTGGTGTTTTACCATCTGTTTCCCTCCTTTTTCAGGTTTTGATTTCACGTTTTTCCTTGGTGGATTATTTCTTGCCCTCCGCATATCCTTCCGTTGCTTCCCAGGGTTAGCTGGGTGCCTTCCTCGACTCTCAAAACTAGATCGCACCAACGAAATGATTCTTGTAGGTACTCCCCATGGTGACGCACTTAGATCCTAATCATTGCAGTAGAGACATCGAGGGCTTTGTCAGGCCTGGCACCATGGCCAAGCAAGGGCATCATATCCTAGGTGAGGTTTCAATAGTAGGCGATAAGCCATCCTTTGTTGACTTGCTCCAAAAAAAGGAATTCCTATGTCGTCTACGACCAATGAATTCATCACATAAGGGAATAATTGTATATGCCCTAAATTCCTCATGGAAAACTATGAATCCCAGGATACCAAATCCTTGGTAGGCAAATTCATCAGTGGGTGACCTGACTTAGATGATATTCACAGATGGGTGGCTTCAAAATGAAAACCCTAGGCAACTTGAAGATCTCGATAATTACAAGGGATTTTTTCATGATTCAACTCAATTCCCATGAAGAAGCAGAGTGCATCTTATTCGAAGGGCCATGGTTCTATGGAAGGCAAATTTTTTTCCTCAAAAAATGGCAACCAAACTTCAACCCCGGTTCCCAGAACATCAATTTCACCCCTATCTAGGTTATACTTCCAGATATCCCATCCCACTTCTTCTATGAAGATGCCTTGCTTGGTCTTTCTAAGGCGACCGATGAGCTCGTGGCTATCGACCCGACCACCCGGGCAAGAACCCGGATAACCCAAGCCCGCATTTGCATGAATGTGAACCTGGAAAGTCATCTTCTAGACCACCTAAACCTCATCTATGGTGACTTCAACTAGAAGCAGCCACTCTTCTATGAAAACAAGCCAGCTTTTTGCCCTGAGTGCCAATCCTAGGGCCATCTTTAGTCATAGTACCCCAAACTCCGAATCCCATCATAGTAAAAACTTGTCAGGGACCAGTCAAAGAAGATGCAGCATCAACCCCTGTCTGTATTTTTGATGGCCAACAAAGCTATTTCCAGAAACCCTCCTAGCCCATTCAATCATAATGCAAGTACCTCTGTTACTCTAATCAATAAATTCAATCCTTTGCATAGTTCTATTATCAGTGAGGATTATGAGGAAGGTGAGATCCTAGCCAGCTCTGAACCAATAACCATCCTCTTTCCCCCTCGACCTCCCTTGGTCTGCCCCCTATCGCCCCCATCCATAATCCTCCCCCCATCCTTGGTGCCCCCACTTCCTTGAGAATCCCTCAAGGCCCGCATTCCCTCTCTCCTACTTCGTACCCCTGCTTGGTTCCTGAAGACCTAGCCTATCCAGTATACTCAAACTCTGTCTTTACTAATGACAAATCCAAGGACCAATCATCCCCTGAGCAAAGTAGTCCCAAGATAACTCAAAGCTCCCAAAAATCCATGATGGATGTAGGAGGGGAAAAAAAGAGAGGAAGACCCTCTAATTCGGACATAAGGAATAAAAATGTGACTAAAGATATAGCCAATGGAACCAAGAGAATGTTATTTTAGGAAACAATAAACAATTCCAAAGATGAAATTCGAAGATCCAAAATCCCTGCTTAGCAAGGAAAAGGGGGCAAGAGAATTTCCAAGAGTTTGAAATGAAATTCCTCTCCTAGAATGCGAGAGGCCTAAATGGGGCAGCTAAACAAATACTGGCTGCAACCATGAGGAGAGAACATAATCCAACCATTTTTTCTCATTCAAGAAACAAAATTGGGTGATCAATGGTCCCCTAACATTACTAGAAATATTTGGTGAAACTGTGATTTCATTCATTCCTCGGCTTCTGGGACATCGGGAGGGCTCCTGTGTCTCTCGAATCCTACCAAGCTCTAGGGAAACCTTATTTTAGGCCATGATATGGTAAACAAAATCCTATTTTAAGATACTAAATCCCAGAATTCTTGGGTGATATCAAATGTCTATGCCCCGAACACCTCTATGGGTAGAGAAGCTCTGTGGAAAATGCTCACTTCAATGAGGCAGGTATTCGAAGGAACTCCCTAGATCCTGGTAGGGGACTTCAATTCTCCTTTGCACCTCAAGGAAAAAAAATGAGGGAACAACATCACTCATAGAGATACTGCAGACCTAAGAAACTTCATTAATTCTAATTCTCTCATGGATGTCCAACTTCAGGGGTCCCTCTTCACTTGGAGCAACAGAAGGAAGAGCACTAATCTCATCCAAGAGTGCCTAGATATATTTTTGCTTTCCCAAGAAGCCCTCCCTTGCTTTGGGGATGCCAGTTTGCGAGCCCTTCCAAAGATAGGTTTTGATCACAATCCCCTCATCCTGGAATCAAATTCTAGACCGCAGTTCAAGACTCATTTTAGGTTTGAAGTAATGTGGATTCACCACAAGGATCTCAAGGGCTTGATAAAGTCATGGTTGAGTCAGAAATTCCTAGGGTATGCTATTAACCAGGTAACCCAAAAACTCAGGTTCATCAAAGGAAACTTGAAAAAGTGGAATAAGGAAACCTTTGGGAACATCTTCGAAGCCAAATAGTAATTCAAATCTTGAATCAGCCAGATTGAGGAGTTCTTTCAGAAAGATGAAGGCATTGACAATCTTAGGGATGAGGAGAGTGCCTTGTTGTCTGAGCACCACAACATCCTCACCAAGGAGGAAACTTTTTGGGGCCCGAAGTCAAGACAACTTTAGCTCAAGGAAGGTGATGCCAATACCAAGTTCTTCCACATCTCAACCTTGAGGCATAAGAGTGCCAATAAGATCAAAAGCCTTGTATTGCAGGATGGGGCAGCCATTTCGGATATCCATACAATCAGATAAGAAGCCATCAATCATTTCAAAAGCCTCCTAGGTTCTAGCCTGCCCCAAGACCTCGAGGCCATGGAATCCCTCCTGGCCATCATCCCCACCATCATCTCCTAGGAATCAAATGATTTTCTCCTCAACCCCATCTCCTAGGATGAAGTTTACCAGGCCCTCTTTTCCATGAAGCCCAAAAAATCCCCTGGGCCGAATGGGTTCTCGCCCAGGTTTTTCCAGACCTTCTGGGACATCGTGGGGCAGGATCTTTCTATTGTAATTAGGGAAATGCAAATCTCCAAGTCCATTCCAAAAGATGTGAATTCCACATTCTTGGCTCTCATGCCCAAAGTGGCCAATTCTCGATCCCTCTCTGATTACTGACCCATCAGCCTATGTAATGTCATTTACAAAATCCTCACCAAAGCCTTGGCGTCCAGGCTATCCAATATTCTTTCGTCCATCATTGACCCGTTTCAGGGGAGCACAGTCAAAGGACACAATATTCTCTATGGGGTCATCACCATCCATGAATTGATCCATTCAGCCCAGGTTTTAGACACGGCTACCTTCTTCGTCAAGTTGGACATGAACAAGGCCTTTGATAGAGTCAACAGAGAATTCCTCAGCCAAATCCTTCTCAAGTTTGGGTTCCATAAGTCTTGGGTAAACTTGATCTACAACTGCATTTCCTCTTATTGGTTCTCTATCATGGTAAATGGTTCTACTGCGGGTTACTTCCCAAGTTCTTGGTGCCTGAGGCAGGGTGACCCTTTGTCCCCCATTCTGTTCATCATCCTGGTAGATATCAAGGAGGTATGCTCTTGCAATTAGCTTTTTGGGATCAGGGCAGCATCCAGGATTCCCCCACCACTCACTAGTAGTTTGTAGATGACACGTTGATGGCTACTAAGGCTTCGGTAGTAGATGCTAAGGTGATCAAGGATATTATCAACCGCTTCAAGGAAGCTGCTGGCCAGAAAATCAATTACACTAAAAGCAAGCTATTCTTCATCCATACCCCAGCCAAAAGACAACGCAAGATCGCCAAAATCTTGGGATGTTCCATTTCTAAGTTCTCGACCACTTACCTCGGGCTCCCCATGTTCCATGGCAGGGCTCGGCCAACCATGTGGGCAAACATGGTGGACAAGATCCATAACAAGTTAGTTGGGTGGAAAGGGGCCTTGCTCACTAGTGCAGGGAAGGCAAATTTGGTCAAATCTATCTTGCAAAGCATCCCTACATATTTCATGTTTGTGTTCAAAATCTTGGCCTCGGTAGGAGAAGCCATTGAAAAATTTCAAAAGCAGTTCCTTTGGTCTGGATTGAAGGCCTCAAGAAAGCTCCACCTAGTAGCTTGGGATAAATTTTTCACCCCTAAATATTAGGGAGCTCTTGGTCTGCACTGAATCTCAATTTCCAACCTAGCTCTCCTAGCCAAGCAGGCTTGGAGAGTAGTGACTAAGGCCAATATTGAATTGGTAAACATCATGAAAGAAAGTACCTTCAGCACCAGGCCTTCCTCCAAGTGCCTCCCCCGCGCAACGATTCCCATTTTTGGAAATCCATCACTCATACCCAAAACATCATCCTCAAAGGGTCTTCTTGGAAGTTGGGGAATGGGGCCAACATAAACTTATAGGAAGATACCTAGGTCGGGAATTCCCCCCTCATCGACAATTTGTTTTTGATCCCTGCCAAGAATTTGACTAGCAGCTTGGGCTCAGGGTTGCAGACTTCATTTCCTCTAGCCCATAAGCCCAGGAGTGGAAGAATATCAATTTTAGAATAAGAAATGAACCCATCAGGGAATTCATGAAAGGGATTCAGGAGATCCAGCAATCAACTTTCCTCCCCCGTGTCAATAGGAGATATGAGCGGTGTTGGAAAGGCACCAATGACACAAATTTCTCTATTAAGACCACGACCCAGCTTATTGAGAAGATGGGTTTCTAGGGCACCCCCAGCTGCAAGAAAGTGGTCGCTAACAAGGTGTGGATCAAATCCCTAAATCCCAAAATCATGCACTTCTACTGGACGACCATCCACAACAAAATCCTTACTGGTGATAATCTCATGTGGCGAGGGATCATGGTGCCAAATAGATGTTTCCTATGCCTCCAGGCCTAGGAATCTGTTCACCACATCTTGATGGATTGCCCCTACTCCATAAGTGTTTTCTCCCTAGCCACCCAAAGCTTTTAGGTTAGCTAGACCTGGTCAAACTCTATCAAAGAGTTCATTTACCAATGGCCTAAGCTCTTCAAGCATACCAGGCTAAGATTTTTGTAGAAAGTCCTCATCCATCACATCTTATGGTAGCTCTGGTTGGAGCGCAACAGGCAATTTTTCAATAAAGGCCCCAGAACCCATGAAGTCGTAGCTGCTAGAGCCCTTACTTACGCCACCAAAAATTCTAGACTCATCCCTTTCTAGGCCAACTCTGCTTCGAGGATTGAAGAATTGCTCTGTTCCACCCTCAAGATTCCCCAGGATCGTAGTAAGTCTCAGAAACCTAGAAAAGATAGATCTCAGGTCACTTGGGTCCCTCCCCCCCAAGGTTGGCTCAAGGCTAACTTTTATGGTGCCTCCAAAGGGAATCTAGGCAAAGCGGAAGTAGGAGGGGTCTTAAAATATCATAGTGGCAAAATCCTTAAGGCCTTTGTTGAAAATTTGGGGTCCTAGACCAACAACTTCGTGGAAGCCAGGGCCCTCTAAAGATGTATTGACATTTCTAAAAACCTGGCAGTCCCTGTCATCTATGAAGGGGACCCAGATATCATTGTTAAACTCATCCAAAGAAATAGCAAGGGTGGGAAAAATATAGAGAAAATTATCCAGGAATTTCAACTAGGCCTTTGCAACAGTGAGCAATCCTAGATCAAGCATGTGTTTAGGGAGGCCAATCAAGTGGTTGACACCTTGGAAAACAGAGCAATCAAAGAGAGCTCCCTCACCATTTGGGAAGATAACTTTCCCATGAAAGTCATCGAGAAAGTCAACCTGGATAATGACAAAAGATCAAACACTTAGCTCTGTCGAAGCAGGAGGGTGCCTCTTCTCTAACGCTATTAGAATGTTCACAAAGGCCAATCATCAGTGGCCAAATTTTATCGATGGTTTTAACCACCTAAAAGGTGTCTCTTCGATACCATCGGTTAGTTTGTTTTGGTTTAGCTTGGCTGTTAGTTTTTTTTTGTTTCTGACTATGGTGCTGGTGTTTTTGCCCTACATTATGAATGCAGATGAACTTTTGTAAATTGGTGTTTTTGGCATGCATTTCGAATGTAGATGATTTTCTTGTAAATAGGGGCGGGTCCCTTCAACCCGTAAGTAAATAAATTTTACTTTACCTTCCAAAAAAACCATTTGTACCTTGAATTTGCACAGATGTTGATAGCTCATTGGATTTCGACATATGGATAAAATAATTGAGGATACTATTTTCAGCAGAATATTTGACCCCCTTCTTTCCATCTCCAGTAGGTGACATTTTACTTGTAAAGAAAATATTTTTCAATTTAGAAAAGTAATAAAATCTTGAAGATATCTTACTTCTATGAGACCTCAAGATAATATTGTAATTAGAATAAATAGATGGTTGGTTGGTAGAAAATAAATACATGTTTCCAAGCATGCTTTATTGTGATTTTTTCAGTGTATGCAACTACTATGTTTTCTAGAGATAGCACTTGTAACTAATCACAAAATTAATCAATATACAAATTCAAATCAATGTAAAAAAAAAACTTTATGCAAAATATAATTAGAGATACAAATGGAGAAAAATATAAGATTATAGTACAAAATAGATAAGAAATAGATAATCATAATGTATTTAGAGAAACAGAGCATCACAATGTCTTTATAGAACCAAAGTGTTTACCTATTTATAATATTATAACAAAAAAGCAGATCTCAATAGAAACAAATAATCAAAGAGTTTTAACAAAAAGAGAGAAAATAGGGGACAACATGTAGAACAGGGCAAAATAGAGAAAAACATGGGAAACATAGCATTGACCTATTTTCAATAAATGATAGAAAAACAACAAAATAAAAACCCACAATTGGATGATAGAAAAACAGGTCTTATTACTACAACTGCTTTAACTCATATTCTCTAAAAAACCAAAAAAATACAAGATCACAAATTCACAATGTCTTAAGATAAATAGAGAACCTGGTATAAAACTTGATCCAATAGTCTATTTGGGTGTAGAAAATGGTTCGACAGTCGGTCCGGGTGAAAAATAGTTTTCAACAGTCGATTTTGGTGGAAAAAGATGTTTGACAATCGGTTCGGGTGGAAAAAGAGGTTCAATAGTCAGTTCTATGTAGAACTGGGTTTGATAGTCCATACAAATGTAGAACAGGATCTAAATATCATATTGGGTGCAAAACTGGGTCTGATAGTCCATTCAAATGCAGAACAGGGTTCAGATATTGCTCTGAATGCAAACCAGGGTTTGGATGTTGATTTGGGTATAAAATTGGGTTCAATAGTTCATCCAAATGTAGAACAGGATCTGGATGTCAATTCAAGTGTAGAATAGGGTTCGATTATCATTTAGAGTGCAAAAAAGAGTTGATAATTAATTTAAATGCATAACAGGGTTTGAATGTCAATTCGGGTGTAGAATAGGGTTCAACTGTTGTTCCAAGTGTAGAAAAGGATTGACAGTTGGTATAGGTGTAGAACAAGGTCCGACAACCCTTCCAAGTGCAAAATAGATTCCAGTAGTCAGTTTGATGTAGAAAACAATATCCAAATCTATCTGAGTGCAGATATGGGTCCAGTTTTAGTCTAAGTAGAGTTTTGATCCTGATTGACAAATTTCTGCACACGGCTAAAGTTCAGTGGAATTCTACAATAGATCGAATGTTTCAGTTCATATTTTTGCTTGGAAGGTTTTACTTTTCACTATGACTGCTCAATTTTCTAATAGTTTGAATATTTTAAATGAAAAAATATCATTGGCATGTAATTATATATAGTGGTATAATTGGCAAATTTGGTGGGATAAGTTAAAATTTTAAAAAATTTAAGGCAAAAAGGATCCTTGATTTAGGCAGGAGTGCTGGTGAATTTAAAAAAATCCATAATACTATTATCAACGCACGACGAACTGACACCTAAAAATTTTATCCCAAAAATTTTGGGTGAAATGGCCAACGTTCAGGGTCCCCCAAATTTGCTAATTTGCATTTTTGAAAATGCTAATATTCATCCAATTTATGAATATTCATTGTTGTGCATAACCCTAGCTCCCAAACCTTTTTCTTTCTCTCCTAGTGTTTGGGGCATACACATTAGAAACAACCCAATAAAAGTTTGTAGTTTTACAAGTCAAGAAGACATACACACACCTTTCATTTCTTTGAATACAATGACCATAAAATATTCTAGGTTCCTACAGAGTCCATACATCTTCATAGGCTCCCATCGTCGATCTTCCCACCATATCTGCTTCCTTCCAAATGGTATTTTTAACTGATTGAAAATTCTACTCATTAACCGTAGCCTCTTGAATCAAGAAGATATCGAGTTTATATTTTTTTCTCATCTCCTGAAGTACCTGGTGTTTTGTAGGGGCATTCATACCCCTGATGTTCCAAGATAGAAAATTTATTTCTTAGATTTTGGTGGGTTCTTCCCCCCACCCAAATCTAAAACCTTCTTAGTATCATTTGCAACTTATTTTATTTCCTCTATGGATCTAACCACTCTAGTTTTTTGCCTTCCTCTAGACACAAAAGATTCCACATCTACTCTTTTCTTGGCATGCTTTAAGAGAGTCAATAAATTCAAATTCTCTTTAGATTTTTCTATATATGTATCCTATGAAGACTCCCACTCCTCTATATCATTTTCTTCTTTTGGTCTATTCTTAAATCTCTCTTCATTTTTATTTTTCCCTTCTGGTGAGGCATTTCCCCTAGAGAACTCTCATCCTTGTTATCATATTTCTCCATTTGATGTCTAACAAAAAAATTCTAATTAATTTCCTTGTTATGAATATCATAATCTACTTTAACCATTGCATTCTGAATACTTGCAAATGAGTATTGGTTCATGAATTCATATTTATCATAATAAGGTTCCTATATTTGAAAAACTTCTTTCTCAATGATAGAAGGGTTTTGATCTATGAGGTTCACCTAAATTGCTTCTTTCAAAATTTCCCCTTTCGTCGTCATCTAGGTTTTCAAGTCTTCAATAGGGTTTTCTTAGACCTCAACCTTATTTGATTTCTTCTCCATTGGAATGATTAGATCTCCCACTTGTTTAGATCTCAAATATGAAGACTCATTCCTTTTTCAAACTTTTCAAGGGTTTCTCTCCTTCCTATTAGAGCAAAATTTTATTGAATATCCTAGTTTCTTGCAAGAATCACATCTTGACGGATTTTTCTCATATTTAATAGACTACACCCAAATTCCATATTCGATAGACCACCCAAATAGGATCTTGATGAATGCTTTGCTTATTTGTATCAAAGTTAGACCCTCATTTTTGTAGACATAAACCTCTACATCCAAAAAAATATAGGTCACTCCATAAGATGTGATATGTATCCTCTTGTTGGTCAAATATCTGCCTAATCAACAAACACTATGTTCGTGCTCCCTAGATATGGCTAACATTGAAAGGCTGGAGGAAATAAATTTCCCCCGTGCCAATCTCCACAGAGGGCTGGTTCCCAAACTAAATCCTACACTGGTAGAAGACTAGGGATGCAGGAAAGGAATTGGAAAAAATGTGAAAAGAAATTGGAAATATGGCCATAGGCCGAAGTACAGGATCTTGAGACAGACTAACAACAGGAAAATTAACAAAGCATGAAATAGCATCTAACAAGGGAAAAAAGTAGCAGAATTTATTTGCAAACTTACAGTAATAACCTCCAAGATAACACTCCAGCATTCACTCCCTCACTATCAACATTTAAAACCAAATGCAAAATTTAAATCTAACAACAAACAAGAAACATGAATTTAAAATAGAAGTGCACAATTCAGAAGGAAATTGTACACAAGACCACTTGCAAATTCAAAATCCTGATGCCTTGTATTAATGCAGAGAACTTGGAGAGTTTTCTCGCAAAGTGTCTAACCTCCTTTTACAATAGAAATTGGATTAGTATTTATAGAGGATTTCACCTCTTTTATTAAATGCATAAGAGAACAAAATGTTCGCATATCAGAGACAAAAATGAAGAAATTCCTCCTTGGAATCATTCAAAATCTTCTCCTTAGAGACAACGATCCATCTTTCAAGGAATAATCCTCAAGAAATCAGCAACTCGAGTGTCGGTGCACAGATAATTTAGAAAATATTGAATACCTTTAAAACATCTTCACGCCTTGGAAATCATGAAGATTCTTCTATTCTTCTCACACGGCTTCTTTTTTACTCAGGATCCATGATTGGAGTTACTTATCTCCACCATCATTTAATGCTCACAAATTCGACGCCTTTGGATATTTTGACCATGGTCTCTTTCACCTAAAATTATGTTTACCTTTTGGCAGTAAACTTGTCTCCTCTGATCTTTCCTCGTGCGTGCGCGTACCTCTATTTTAAAACACATTCACCCTTGATAAGGGTGAACAGGAAGTTCATCCCTTAACAGATGTGAACGCAATGTTATTCTACCCTCATGGTTCGTTTGCCCATGGAAGGGGCTAACGGAACGTTCATCCCACAATCAGGGTGAACGCAATTACAAAGTGTTACCAAGGTACGTTCGCCCATAGAAGGGTGAATGGGATGTTCGCTCCTCAACTGGGGTGAACACAAATTGTAGCTAATTTTGAGTGAACATGATTGTCCTCTGCTATGGGGCGCATTCACCCATGGGAGGGGTGAACGACCTGTTCACCCCATAACAGGGGCGAACGCGAACGCTTCTATCTTCACCCATTATTTTAAGTTTTGCACTCCTTTTGAAATTTTATTTGTCTCACCATGGAGTTATTGGGGCGTTCGCCCCACCTTTGAGGCAATCGTGAATACATTTTCAAGCCCTTCTAATTTTCAACTAGGCCTTTCATGATTTTCTATTTTTTTACAAGTTTACAGATGTCTTCATTTTTTAATGTATTCATAGTGTGACAAACCCGAATGCAAAAAATAAATACATCACATATGCAAATAAATCAGGAACATATAAAATTGTCTTAAAAATAATTCCACCATATACAATCAAAATATTGCATCAAAACATCCCAAAAAAATTCCCAATGTGGAAAAGTGCAAAATTGCCAACACCTCTTCGGAGTTTAGTTTAATCATGAAGAACCCTTTATGCAATGTCACTATCTCCATGTGCCCTAGGGGGTACAATTTCATCAAAGCCCATTTTCTTATAGTGTCCAAATCTAATAAAGTCTTGATAAACTTTCCCACTAAGTTCATTGCTCCTTGCGCCACAGTTAGGTTTGCCACGATATCTAGAATAATGAGTTTTCCTTACTTTGGGCTTAAATCAAACCGCTTCTCCACTCCTTTGAGCTTTCTTTAACCACATTTAACCATGATTGGACCCCATATTAAGAATCTTGTTCTATATATACCCTAGGACCTGTGCACCACTGAAAATATCTTCCTTCGAGTTTCTTGTTTGATCTTCCTTGGGTTCGACTTGCAGACCATCCATTTTCAATCAAAGGTGCACTTGTCATATTCTAAACTACCTCTTAGCTCGTACTTCCTTCTGGATCACATTGGATTTTCTTCAACTGTATCACACTTTATTTTCGACTCCCTACTTGCACTTCCTCCTCACTCCTGGATTATGCTTGCACTCACTTTCAGCTACACTCACTCCTAGCTCACACTACTCACTTTCGATTGTGCTCACTCGTAGCTCGCACTTGCACTTGCACTCACTTTCGGTTGCACTCGCCAATATATGTGTGTGTGTATGTGTGTTTGCCATAATTTTTGAAATGATCTTATAAATAATATTACAAAGGCTTATTGGAAAAAATTATTAATGTTTTGTCTTTCTTAGGATTAATTATAATAAAATTGGTGTTTAACTCACTTATTGTAGCCTTCATTTTCCTATCCTCTTCGACTGCAACCAAAATATCACTCTTCAATAAACCCCCAAAATTGCAAAATTCCATCAAGTCCAAGTGTCAAGTGCCTTATTATGATGAAAAGAGAAAATTGCTTTATATAGCTCCTCCATAGATATATTCTTTATCAAGCTTTCATTTTATCCCTATGTGATAATTTGATCGAATATTTTGTAAAATTCTAACTTATGCCTTCTTATCTTACCTAGTATGTGATAAAATATTTTTGAAATAATTAATTACTTCCTTCCTAATAGCTTTTTCTTCAATATTTCTTCTATCCAGAGTTATAATATTTTTGATGCAACAAAAATAAATTTTGTTTTTTTGTAACATGAAAATATTGGTATTTTTATCTCTTTCCTTAAGCCATTTCTCCCTTTATTTTTGGAACTAATATGTATCCTTCTTTTTCAATGCATTATGATAATTAGAAAGTAATTATTTTTCTTACACAAGAATCTTAGTCCATTCCATTGATTTCTACTATCTCTTGTAAATGTTTTAGCTTAAATTCAATTTCCCTCTTTTCTTTAAAAATGCTACCAAAAGGTTTGGCATTCTAAATCTTCATTTTCCCCTTAAAATATTTTACCTTTTAAACACACTTGTACACATTATCCTTTTAAATTTTCTTCATCCGACCATAACATAACCATATAGAAGAAATCAAACTGGAAGCAAATTGGATTTTGATGACTATTATTGAGTAAACTGATTTTTATGATTGGAAGCAAAGAATGGGTTTTTAATCTAATCCTACTTGTAATAAAATATCTAAATATATTGTATATTTTATTTGTAACCATGTTTTGGATAACAAGAATCTATCCAATATTTTTGCTATATGAGTTTACCCAATGCATCTATTATCCCATGTATATTGAAAACTTGAAGGAAAAACATCCCAAAGGTCATTTGAATTAACAAATAAAATAAAATATTGCATTGATTTAGACCATCCATGAGTACCACCCTTCTTTACCAAAGGAGATAGAATTATGTTGAAGGCACCCCCTAAGAATCTATAGATCAAAAATATGAATCATCATTGTGTTTAACAAAAATATGTGAAGGTCCTTCCAACATCTTTCATGAGGAGTAGCTATAGCTAGAGCATATACATTTAAAACCCCAACTTTGATGTTTTCTTGTTTTCCTCAAAATAGTATAGCAACCCAATTACTTTTTGCTTCTAACAATTGTTCATTCCATTTGCATGTGTCCATATTGTTGAAAAATGATAGAAGCTCCTATAGATAAAACTATCATACAATCCCTCATCTTTCGAATCATTTTAAAAGCCTTCTTACATTCCTCACTACTTAATTTTGTTTCTTGTATTAAAATAAACTTAGGATCATAATAGCCTATTAATTCCTTAAAACTCTTTTTTAGAGATCTTATTCACACCCTTAATGTTCTATGATGCCATTTTCATCATCATTTTTTATTTTATTAGTGGGCTTAGCCCCACTTCTTGTTAATATCTCTGATATTTTTTATTTGGTTTCCCAAATCAATATCCCTTTAAGTTTCTTTTTCTCTTTGTTCATTCTTTGACAACCTTTCTTTCCTTATTCCATTCCCACTCATACCTTCCTATTCATCAATCTCTTCTATTTTACATATTATTCATAATGCAATTTATCTTCTAAAGGTTTATGTTGCCCTAACAAATTTGATATGCAAGGAATAGGCCTCAAACATTTTTGTGTTTATCATACACCTAAAACCCTAAAGTACAAGGATGATCATCCATAGTAATTACTTTCTTATGTTATCCTAGAAATCCTAAATTTCTATGGAAATACTCCATATGCATTTATTTATTATGTTGCTCTTAAAACCCTAAAATGTAATGGATACACTGTGTACTACTTTCATATTTGTTGCAAGGAGATGATTTTATGCTACTTGAGGAAAATGAAGATGATTTACTAAATTAACCTTGACCCCTTCACTTCATTTACTTTAAAATTTGCTTCCTTGTCTTCTGTTATGAAACTTTATTCTCGTAAACATAAATCATTCACCACTATGCAAAAATATCAAATCATTCATCCACAAATAATATTTCACAAAGATAATCCACACAATAAGATAAATATAGATAATACCCTTATAGTAGGGCAACACCAATAATATTCGTTAAGAAAGGAATAACTCCACAAGATCTCCCAATATGAGAGCGCCACTTAGAGAGGGCAAAGTCCCATAAGCCACTTCATGGGAAAATATGATTACATATGATTGATCTCCATGATTATTACAATGACAAATATCTCTTCTTTATATACCCATCTTCTAATTCTACTTTGGGGAGTTGACTACTAATATAATATAATATTTTAATATAATCAACCTTGGATTATGTATGGCCCATGCCAATCCTTATACAATATAATATCATATCCCCATGTACTTATTCCTAGGTACCCTTGCATTCCACCCTCCTTACAAATGCTTCATCCTCAAAACATATGAAGAAATAAGATAATACGATTTGCTAAGCAATGTTAGCAATTGGTACCAATATTGATAATCCATACATCATAGTGAAACTTTGATTACTGGTGGTCTTCATTGATGCTGGTATGCCATTTTTTCACTTGAGTAACCAAATCCACTTCATTGGATCCCTGCTTCTACAATTTTATTATGATAATTTGAATGATGGGTCTAGTTTTCCTTGATGTTTTCACACCACTCTAAATACGAGGATCATTATACTTTCTCTATAAACACCGCCATTCTTGGTACCCTTTTGATTCTATGTAGAACCATAATATTTTTGTTCTAAGCTATGCCTCCAAGATTGTTGTTGCTCCTTGTGGTGTGGATGGTTATATATTACAACCTCAACTTGATTTTCTACCTTCTTTAACTCCTCAACATTTGGCTCCACTATTTTAAATTCTTCTACATGTTCTTTCATGTTCCCTTTGTTTGGTGTGTCCTTGTGCTCTTTTATAAAAGCTTTCTTGGACTCTACTACTATTATTTCCATGGGCTCTATTGCTACTACTTCCATGGACTCTGTTGCTTCTACTTCTTAGATTCTATTTTAGGTTCTTCTATTTTTTCTTCAATTTGTTTCTCTATAGCCACTTCTTGTTTTTTCTTGGATCCTTTCTCCTTAAGTTGCTAACTATACTACAATTTTATTTTCTTTTTCTTCTACCATAACTTCATAAACTTCTTTTGAAAATTAATGTTAATAGTACCTAAATAATCCAATCAAGGATAACCAAGAACAATATCCGCATCATCCATATGAATAGTATGAAAATATTAATGTAAAACATATTTATCTATGGTGATATTCAAATATTTAAAAATCTAAACATTCTTACCCTATATATGTATGCCCTTTATTTTTATTGCTTGAACATGCAACCTCTTAGCTAAAGCAATATAAATAAAATTATATCTATTACTAGGGTTAATGGAAATAATAACATTTTCCTTTTGAATGCTTTCATAAACCCGTAAAATAGAATTTTTACCCTTTTGATCTTCCTTTGCTTTTGTAAATCCAAAGATGTGGCTTCTACATTCTTCTCACTATATTCCTTAACATTTTTCTCTTTCTTTTCCTTGAGTAATTTTATTTATTTTTAATAGTCTTCATTTTGTTTCTTGAAAAATCCATGCTCTCTTTTTATTTTATTTTGTTCTTTTTGAAGCATGTTTATTTCTTCTTTGTATCCTTTGATGGTGACCTTCAAACTATATTTTTATATGGGTCTCATTTACTCAAAAAAGCATACTCCATTTCATCCCAAGTGAATCCATTATTCCTTTCATTACAAAAATTTATCCACCAAGAACAAGTTTCCTCTTTACATCTTCTACTAAGGAAGACTTGCCAAAAAGGATTATTATTTTTTAATGGGTTGTATGGGATTCAAACGAACCCCACTTGTATTACATCATCACCACATAGTGGTATTACAATAAAGCTTGGATATTATCCATGTATCGTTTGGCAAGATTCTAACCTAGGTCTCCTTGAAATGTTGAGGAATCTAACCGATTGAGCTAATGCTACTTGATTGCCAAAAAGGATTATTAAAATATAGAGACCTAAAATTTTTCCACCATTCTCTAGCATCAATATCATCCTCTCAATAAAAATCTTGCACTCCATACCCCAAGATAAAGATAACGCAAACTAGGGTTTCATAAAAATATGTATCTCCTTACTTATTTGAAGCTAAAATTTTACATAAAATATTAAATTCACAATTTTTCTTCAAAGTAAATAAACTACAACTAATTTACGTATCCTAATTGATAAATTTCTTCTTCTAAAAAAATATACAATTTGAAAAATCCTCACTACCTTGTTCTAGATGGATGCCTTCACAGGGCCATATCTCTCTCAATACTGCTCGGATTCCTTCATATGACCACTCATTTTAAAGCTCTTCAAATTTTACATAAAATGGTCTAAATTGGACAAATGTTCATAGAAATATGAAGCCTGAAAGATGAGATATTTTTCTAGAAAAAATTGTCCTAATTCTACAATCCACAAAAACAATCCCCACTTTAATAAAATTGTTGCTCTAATACCACTTGTTATGAAACTTTATTCTCATTAACAAAAAAAATTCACCAATGTGTAGAAATATTACATCATTCATCAATAAATAATTATCCACAATAATAATCCACATAATTATACAAAGATATATAATACCCTTAATGTAGGACAACACCAATAATACTCCTTGAGGAAGGAATAACTCCACAAGATCTCCTAAGGTGAGAGTGCCACTTATAAAGGGCAAAGTCCCATAAACCACTTTGTGGAAAAATATTATTATATATTATTGATCTTCATGATGATCACAATGACAAACATCTCTTCTTTATATACTTATCTTCTAATTCTACTTTGGAGACACAACTACTAATATAATATTATATTATATTATAATATAATCAAACTTGGGTTATGTGTGGCCCATGCCAACCCTTATACAATATAATATCATATCCCCATATACCTATTTCTAGGTATCCTAACATATTCCTTTGCCCTTTTAAGTCTTAAATTTCAACTTGTGCATTATAATTTCTCATCCCTTATGTTATTTTTCTCTTATAATGGTTGATTTGAGTAGATTGTAATAACCTTTTCCATTTGATGATGCAGGGCTTTTTTTTGGCCGCTTTCTTAGGGTTGGAAAACCCTTGATTTGACCCACCTATTATGATATGATCTTGTTTTATTTATGAATTTTGTCTCATGCCCAAAATTTTCCATTTGTTTCTTCGTCATTTTCACTTTTCAATCTCTTGCCATGTGTCTGGTCTCATGACATGTACAACATCAAAATGCAATGTTTTCATAATCCACTTGTTGATCTCATTCTCTTGATTCATATTTAATCCCAATGGAATATGGTAAATATTTTGAAATATTCATGGCAACACATATTCGAGTGTATACACTTACCTTTTCTCCTGTATAGTTTGTCCCACCTAGATGAAATCCCCTTGAGTATTGTCGATATTCTTTAGAACCTCCTCATTAATGAGCTAATATAGAAGTCTAAAAAGCCTAATCCATATTGGAAGCCTTTTAATAGTATTTATATTCACAAAACAATTCTCACTCTATGGTCTTAAATATAGTCCATCTTTACCCCTAAACCAAGGGGTTTTTCGGTTACATAGGAGAGTTGGCTACAACCACATTATTTTTAGTAACTGACAAGTGCAGGGTTCAAACCACAAGGGCTGCTTCCACAAAACCTATTCCACTTTGTTATTGTTGACCCGATGTGAAGGGGACCACCAATCGCTCGGGATTCATACCGTCATCGTCGGTCTGGCATGCACTCAGAGGATTTAGATCAGACTACTACCTTTGCAAACAAGCTACCCTCAAGGTTTGAACCTGGGTGTCTTCTTGGTAAATGTCTGGCTAGACAAGCACTTACCAATCCACCTAGCCCTCGAGTGCCTCCCCTAAACCAAGGATTACCATCCATTATTTTATCTCATATTTTTTAATTGAGAAGATAATCAAGAAAAATCCTTTTGAAAAAATTCATGGAGTAATTTGAACTTAATTCTCACTTCCACTTGATCCAATTTCGAACCTCCAAAAAAATTGGTCACAATCCATGGAACTTATATATTAACCCTTTACTTTTAAGAACCATTACCTCATACTTGATAATCACTTTTGGTGTGTAGTATCTAATACCTAGATAAGGTTTGCCATAAATACACTCTTTCTCTTATCGCTAAATTGGGTGTCTTTGCTTTTAACTAGGGCATACTTACTTCTAGTAAGGACTTTCAAAAATAACTTTCTTGCCATGTAAATTAGATTTTCTTCATATGTATCCTTTAGTTTTTAGTTTCTCCTAAGGTTTAGAATAAGAAAAAATGAATTTTTTTGTTACATAGGAGAGTTAGTCACAACCACACTATTTTTAGTAACTGAAAGTCGCAAGGTTCAAACCACAAGGGTTGCTCCCACCAAACCTATTCCACCTCGTTATTGTTGACTGGGCTTGAAGGGGACCATCGGTCACTTGGGATTCGTACCATCATCGTCGATCTGGTGCACACTCAGAATATTCATATTAGACTACTACCTTTGCAAACAGGTTGCCCTCGAGGTTTGAACTTGGGTGTCTTCTTGGTAAATTCCTGGTCAAACAAGCACTTACTAATCCACCTAGTCCTTGGGGATAGAAAAATGACCCTTGCTCCTTGTACTTTGCTTTTTACTCATGCTTTCTACTCGCACTTGTAACACTTGCTTGTTTTCTAAAACAAGAAAAACGTTTGGCTCACTCTTGTGTTGGATTGGAATATATTATTCAATGTTTTATTACATATTTTAATTTTTAATTAATTACAAATAAAATTTAATTGTCCTAGGGGGACAACGCAATGAGCTTCGAAATGTCCAAGGTTCAAACCGCAATGTGGGTGAGTGTGTGAGAGGGTGAGTGTGTGTGAGAGGGGGGGTGTGTGATGGATATGTGTTAAATTTCCTAAGTGTAGCTCTCAATTTTAGAAGGGGTCATGGTTGGAAGGGGACTGCTTAGCCCTATACATCGGTTGTAGGGATTTATCACACTACCCAAGATAAAAATAAAAACAAATAAATTTTAATTTGATAAAAATATAAAACATTTCTTTTAATTGGTTATATGAAATTGAAATAGGTCCCACCCAAGGTATTATGCATGTGTCATTTGGCAAAATTCAAATCTAAGTCATTTGGTGTAATGGTAGTTGCCTAGTTATTATCATCCATGTATTTGTGAGGTCGATTCCTCTTGTGTTTGCTCTTTGTAAATATTTGTAAAGAAAGATTAATATAAAAAAAATCAAATCTAAGTCTCATCTTTAAAAAATAAGAAATTTAATTGTTTGAGCTTTGATAAATAAAAATATCAAATTATTATTATTTTTTAAATAAAATTATTAATTAAAATTGTATATATTTATTTATTTATTAGGTTAGAGTGAGAAACTCTTACTAATGACATTCAAGGCTAGGCATCCCATCCCAACCATAACCTCTCTGAACTTATCAATAGGGACCAAACACACAACCATACACATACCCACTCCCTCACACACTTGCTCACGTTGTGGTTTGAACCTCGAACCTCCCGAAGAAGAACCAAAGCCCAAACTATTGTGCTATCCTTTGAAACATATATATTTTTAATTGCTTAATAAAATTAAAATAAACACATAATGTTCCAAGGGGACAGGGCAATGGTTTGGGGTTTGGCTATTCTTCGGGAGGTCCAAGGTTTAAACCGCGACAAGGGCGAGTGTGTGAGGAGGTGGGTTCGTGGTGGTTGTGTTAAATTTCCTATTGATAAGCATAACTCTCAACTTTACGAAGGTCATGGTTGGGAGAAGACTGCAGGGGTCACACCAACCAAATAAAAAAATTAAAATAAACACATAATAAAAAAATATTTTTTTTTTTTATATTTTTAAAATTATTTAATTAATTTATTTATTTTAAATATAAATTTACACCAATAACCTTTCCATTGAGTTTTTACAAACTTCTACGCGTATATATTAATGTTTTTAATAGGTTATTAAATTGATATTTTCCTTTAACAATGGTCAAGTTGACTTCGAGTGTATTGGTGGTGTAGAGCAACAAATCCTTAAAACAAATAAGAATGACGTAGAAACAATATTTAACATGATAGAATTTTATTTTTATTGAGCTAAAATAAGAACTTAATAATTTATTAGATAACATTTAGTAAAGTAGGTTTAAGTTTTTTATTTCTTTAGTTGGTAATATGGGATTGACACTGGTTTTATCAATAGTATATTTTTTTAACTCTAAGGGCTAGGTGGATTGGTAAGTGCTAGTTTGGTTGGGCATTTACCAAGAAGAGACTTAGGTTCAAACCTTGGGGAAGCATGTTGCAAAGGTAGTAGTATGATCCGAATTTGCTGAGTGCACACCAGATTGATGACGGCGGTATAAATCCCAAGCACCCGGTGGTCCATTTCACGTTGGGTTATAAAATGAGACAAAATAGGTTTGGTGGATCTAGTCCATGTGGTTTGAACCCTGTGCTTATCAGCTACTAATAGGTTTAGTGGATGCAACCCTTGTGGTTTGAACCCTGTGCTTATCAACTTCTAAAAATAGTGTGGTTGTAACCAACTCTCCTATTAAGCAAATAAAATATTAAACCATTTTTTGTACATCCACACTAATTTTAGTAACTACCATATCAATATTACACGGTGACTACCCCTAAGGGCTAAGTGGATTGGTAGTTGCTTGTCTGGACAAGCACTTACTAAGAAGACACCCAGGTTCAAACCTTGGGGGCAGCCTTTTTGCAAAGGTGGTAGTCTGAACTAAATCCTCTTGGTGCACATCAGACCTGCATGTCAGATCGTCGATGACGGTATGAATCTATCAATATTACAAGGTGACTGCTCCTAAGGGCTAAGTGGATTGGTAGTTGCTTGTTTGGCCAGGCACTTACTAAGAAGACACCCATGTTCAAACCTTGGGGGCAGCCTATTTGTAAAGATAGTAGTTTGATCTAAATCCTCTTGGTGTACGTTAGATCGTCAACGACGATATGAATCTCGAGCGATCGGTGGTCCCCTTCACATCGGGTCAACAACAAAGAGATGGAATAGGTTTGGTGGAAGCAACCCCTATGGTTTGAACCCTGTGCTTGATAGTTACTAAAAATAGTGGTTGTAACATCTCTCTCTCTCTATCTATATATATATATATATATATATATATATATATATATATATATATATATATATATATATATATATATATACACCATGACTATATAGTGTTATTATAATAATTTAGCTATTATGCATATATCATTTGTCAAAACTCAAACCTTGGTCTCCTCTTTGTAAATTGGCAAAATTAATAAATTGAGCTAATATTATTTGATATAACGTAGGCTTAGGATAATTTTTAAAATTTACTATAAAATTACATATTTTATTTGTTTGCATTTAATAAGATGGTTAATTTACATAATTGATTTGACATTATGCTTGCAAATGCATCTATAATGGAGCCATTAGGATTGGACACTTCCTTGTCAATATTTGGACAACTGTTAAATGAGAAAATTTCTCATATCTTCTTTCAATGTAGATAAAAGAATCCAAAAGAGAATTATAGAAATCTTCCATTGGTAAAGACTTTGGAACTCTAAAGAGGAGGATCAAGGTTCGAAACCTACGAAGTTTGTGCACCATGCTTCGGTAACCTAAGTATGGTTAGATAGTTATATATTGCATAAACAACACCCCATGAGGATCGTCCTATATGGCCTATGGCCTCATTGATGTTAAAAAACTACTTTGTTGTTGGCAATTTGAGCAAGTTTGTAAGCAAAGTTGAGTTGTCATTGATGTCAAAAGGAATGCAATTGATTGGTTCCAAAAGAGTTTCATATTGTCTTATGAAGCATGACCAAAAAGGTTTTTCATTAAAACCCTGATGGAGCAAAATAAAAGGTTTTCCATTAAAACCATTGAAGGAGAAAATAAAAGGTTTTTCATAAAAACCATTGGAAAATAAAGTATAATAATTTTATTATACTAAGGAAGCTTAAAGTCAATTATAAATTAATTTTAAATTAATTTATTAGTTAATTTACTTAACTTAAAAAGTTATTTAAATTGATTACTAATTAATTATATATTAATTTAAGTTAAGGTTAAAACCCTAGAGTGGGTTTTCGATCTGAAATTCGAAAATCCAATTTCGAAAAGCGTCGATGTGAGGAGGAATGTCAAATCAAGTATATAAGGGGGAGCACCCACCTCATTAATATTCACCATGCCTAAGAAGATCGTGCGAGCATAGTAATCAGTGTTGCGACCAAGGGAGAGAGAAAATGTGATTTTTGCATGAGAAGAGGAGTGTTGAAGGCATAAGAGGAAGGTCTTTATCCTTCCTTCATGTGGGCCTTCGTAGCCCACGTGGTGAGTGCCCAAGCGCCTAGCACTTAGGCTAGAGGAGACGACAGATCGAGTCACGCTGAATCCCCTTTTTGTGGGGAGTACAAGGTATGCAGAATATTTGATCTCCAAAATTTTCGAAAGTTTAGTTGGGCAATTTAAAAATTAATTTTGCATGTTTATTATTTGGTTCTAAGGTTGCAAGGGAGTTATAAGTTTTGGCAAAATTAAATTTTTAATATTGTTTGCTCAAAGGTTTTGTGTGGAGTGAAAAGTGTTTGGTTGATATTCTATAGTGTCGAATATTATTAAGAATGGTTAATATCCTATGGTGGTGGATATTATTTTAAGAGTGGTTGATATATTATGGTGTTGGTCACTATTCTAAGATTGGAGTTGATAAGGTATATCCAAGTATTTAGTTATGTATGATTTGTTGAGTGTAATTGAAAAAAGGAAGAAATACGACATTGTTTATATTTTGGTCCAAGGAATATCTTTAAGGAAATATTGGAAATAATATTGTCTTCTAATCTTCTTGAGTTTGGCAAAGAAGTGTTTATGGTTGTGGCAGATTTGTGAGGTCTATTCCTTATCATCAAGAAAAAGGTATGAGCACATTCTTCCATAGTTAAGTTGATTGGTTGGTTTTCTGGAAAATAAGTTTGGAGTGAAAAGGACTTGATTAGGGTTTCCTTTTGAGTGTGTTTGAGTTAATGCAGCAAGGTTTTCAGGAATAAAGAGTTATGATTAAAACCTTGTTTAATAAGCATTGTTGTTGAAGACATTAGTTGTGTGAAGAACTTGAACTAGGGTTTGAGTATCATTGCTATGTGAAGATTGTTTTATAAGCATTATTGTTGAAGTAAGTTGTTGAGCAAAGAACTTGAACTAGGGTTTGAGTATCATTGCTATGTGAGGATTGTTTTATGAGCATTGTTGTTGAAGTGAGTTGTGGAGCAAAGAACTTGAACTAGGGTGTGAAGAAAACATGAGTATCATTGTTATGTGATATTTGTTGTTGAGAATTATTGGAAATATTTTGAGTGAGTGTTCATATGCTTGGACTAGGGTTTGTGAGAAAGGGGTGTTTCATTGAGTGATTGGTTGAGTAGAGTTGGTTGAGCCTAGTCAAGTGGATGTGTGAAGTGATTGTTCAAGTTTCATAAAATAAACTATTCTATATTCTAAATTGAGTTGAGAAAGTGATTGAGCATTGAGTTGATTTTGAAACATATTGAGTCTCTAACAATTCTCCTTATGTTTCTAAGAGAGTGATTGAAAGTGATTGAGCATTGTGATGAGTATAGAGCATATTGAGTCTCTAAAAATTCTCTTTATGTTTCTATGAGATTTAGACAAGTTCTGTGTGGAATTTTTGAGCAGATTTAGACAAGTTTTGTGTGGACTTGTTGAGCAAATTTGGACAAGTTCTGTGTGGACTTGTTGAGCAAATTTGGAAAAGTTATGTGTGGACTTGAGCAGATTTGGACAAGTTCTGTGTGGACTTGTTGAGTAGATTGAGCAAGTTCTGAGTGGACTTGTTGAGCAGATTTGAGCAAGTTCTGAGTGGAATTTTTGAGCATATTTGAGCAAGTTTTGAGTGGACTTGTTGAGCATATTTGAGCAATTTTTGAGTGAACTTGTTGAGCATATTTGAGAAAGTTCTGAGTGGACTTGTTGAACAAATTGAGCAAGTTCTGTGCGAACTTGTTGAACATATTTGAGCAAATTTTGAGTGGAATTGTTGAGCAGATTGAGCAAGTTTTGTGTGAACTTGTTGAGCAGATTTGAGCAAATTTTGTTTGAACTTGTTGAGAAAAATTGAGCAAGTTTTGTGTGAACTTATTGAGCAAATTTAAGCAAGTTCTGTGTGGACTTGTGGAGCAGAGTTTGGTGCATATTTGAGGACAATTTTGTACCAGACTAGAGATAGCGATTGAGCATATTTGTGTTAGACCGAAGGATCGTTTTTAGTGCAGATTTGAGACAAAGCTTTGTAGGTGACAGAGCAGAGAGTATAGTAGTCTCCAGTGGATAGAGATCCATCAACCAGGGCAGTGAGGATAGGTCTTTTGAGTGGGGACAAGAGTCTTCAGTGGAGAGAAATCCACAAGCCAGTGCAGTGGAGGTAGTAGTCTTCTAGAGGATCACCAGCCAGAGAAGAGGAGGAGTTCTCTTGTGGATAGAGATCCATGAACTTGATTTAGGGGATTGATATCTCCATTAGACAAAGGTCCATAAACATTGTAATAGGGAAAGGATTCCCAAGATATTATTTGAGAAAATTTTTAAGAAATATTTTCTCCATGGAGGTAGCCATCTTTGGGTGAACCACATTAAATTGGTGTCTCTATTGTGTGTGGTTATTTGTACATTGCTTTGATTACTATTGTTGATATTGCTATCTATACATTACATAATATTGATTTGGAAATAAAAGTAAAAAGTGGTCTTATATTGTTAACCCCCCTCTCAGTATAAGCTTGTATTCTTCATTTTCTTTTCTTTACTCCATTCACTTATCTTAGGGTCCTAATTTCTCCCAAGGCTTTGAATAAAAATATTAGAAAGAGAGATAGTAGACTTATTCAGATCTAGAATCCAATACTAGCCCTACAGGTATATGACATTGACTAGTTAGTTGGTGTTGGTCGAATATATATTTTATAGGCTCTCTTAATATATAAGTTTGCATTGTTTTGATACCCTCAAATTAGGTCCTTCAAGACCATGACATGATTAAAAAAAAATCAATAGTCTAGTAAGGAAAAGGATGGAAAATGCCATATAGTTAGGATAGAATTCATCAACCCAAATATTGGGGAATATTGGAGTTAAAAAGTCCTAGTTAAATATCTTGGCTTTGGATGCAAAAAATTAGTGGTGCACACAAGACAATACTTATTGAGAGCCAATTTTGAAAATAAGTATACCCAATTTTAAAAAATAAGTATATGAATGGCATTTGATCAAAATGTTATTCCTTATACCCAATTAGGAGAGATACTCTAACATTTGGACCTTGTTAATAAATGAAGTGTCATTATTAAGGGGGATTATTTGGATAGGGGATTATGTCCTCTTTTAGGATGACTTTTGGGACAAGCATAGACACTTGATTGAGGAATTCCTAAAGCTAGAACATATTAAAAATGGTCATTTATAGGTTGTCTAGTATAGGATGGAACTTTTCAAGATTGTATTCAAAAACATGAGGTGGAAATATGGGAATGGAAGTAAAAATAGGTCTAACCAGGCCATCAATGGACTACCCAAATGGGATCTTCTACAAGGCTTACTTAGGGGAAACAAGTCCCACATGAAAGACACTTGAATTATCTTAGATGGAACATTAGAGGCTATGAAAAATGATCAATTAAGGGAATATATAATCATCTCTTAGGGGTAGTAGGATGAGGATAGCCCAAGGGTCATAGGGAGACTTTGAAACCCAAAATATTATCCAAAAATCAATACATTTTTCTATCATGTTATGTGGGATAAATTTCTATCACAACTAAAATAGAAAATGCAAGGATTTGAAGGACACAGTAGATGTGTGCTCTGCCAAGAAAAATAGAACTAGGTGAGCCACATGTTATGTCATTGTAATTCTTCAATTTGAAATTTGTGTTAAGGTCTCACTAATATGGTAGAAGGGGTCAAATATCAAGTCAAGTATTTCTTGATAAGCTAGACTTAAGGATGAAAGGTCTATACTTGCTTCACAAATTAGGGCCACTTGTAATATGGAGAAATATCTGGATAGACTAATATCATAGGCTTTTTCAGGATTTCTAGAGGATGATATGTCAAGAGTGGGGACAAGGAAAAATACAATCACACCTTCTATGAGGAACATCATAAATAATTTAGAAAACAAGGAAAGTAAAGGGCTTAAGATTATAGTTGCAACAAAAAGCAAAAATATTTAGTTGATAATCTTACAATTACAATATCAAAAACATCAAGCTTAATACATAGCATGATGCTATTAAATTCTATATTTGCATTTCATAAGAATATATCATTTAATGTTGTCTAGAAGAGATTACCAACCTTGTCAACATGTTGACCTCATCATTGCATGTAAGCATGGTCATCAAGGAAATTTAAATTTGTTATTGTCATACTTCAAACACCAATCACTTGTGACAATTCATATCTTGTATATGTACAATTAACATCGTACATAGACATTTTTCAAGAAACATAAATATTGTGTGCATGCATTGCCTCAAATGCATATGAGGAAAACCCATACCTTATTTTTTCCATAAAACCTTGCAGCAATTAGTAGTGATAGGATTGGTGGATTTAATTAAAAAACTAATTCACTTTGTTAACATATTCATTCATCAAAATCCAAGAAACCATATACTAAATGTGAAGGACTCTACGTTATACAAGTGCGAAGGAGTTCTGACCTAGATTTTTATTGTCGATGCCCTATTTAGTTATTAGAACATTACAAGTTTACCCACAATATTGAAAACTTATAGTAGCTCTTTGTGATAAGCTTTTTAAGATATATATCCAACTAAACTAAAATATACGCTATTCAACCATGCATATTGTCATGTTTAACTTCTTATCAACTAATGTTTCAAGTTTTTTCTCAACAAAAACTGCAAGATAATGCAAATTTTCTAAAATTTAGTCTCTTGCATTTTTATGTTTCCCCTTAACATATTATTATTATTTATTTCTAACACAAACCAACATGAGGGATAGTCAAATTTAAACCAAAGAAATAAAGAGAAGAGTATTGTAGGATAAAATAAAAAAACACTAATAAATCAAACTACTTAAAAGGGGAGGGTTCCCTATCAATTGTTCTCCTTGCTTTAATCACTTACATGAAAAGGTGATGTAGTCTAGATGGAGGGGATAAATTGAACAACAACCTCCCCTAGTAGCAAAGGATCACAGTTCACTAACACCCGCAATGTAACATTCAGTTTCATTTTGATTTGCATGCACTAGATGACAAGACGACAAGAGAGCAAAAGATGATGGTTTGATGCTATATGATGACAACACTTTCAATTCAATGCAATTTCCACTTGTACGACATGGTGCAACTTCCACTTGTATGACACAGTGCAAATTCCACTTGTATGGCATGATGCAACTTCCACTTGTACGACACCTTACTTGAGACTTGAATAGCACGTCACTCGAACATCATCCATTCGAACGAAAATGTTCCTCCACTTGAACAACAATGAGACTTTCGCTTGATTAATACTTACCCTATAATTGTATGGGAAGTGTTAGGACCCTATCCTAACACTATTTTTGTGATACTCACATGATTATGTAATGACCCCCTTCCAATGTGGGGATTTCTTTATAATGTTATTTTTGTAATACTTTGCAATGGTATGTGGCAAGTAAGGTGCCTAGACATGTGAGGCCATTTCATGTAACCCTTATTAAGAATGTAATCGTTGTTTTGGTAGAAGATTATATCTAGAGTGGAATTTTGCATGTAAGCCAACTCTTGAGCAATAGGTTAGGGTTGCATGAAGTTTTTCTTTAAAAGACATGGGTCTATGAACGAATGTATCTTTTTACAAATTAATGAAAGTATTGAAGGAGGTTGCCCCTTTAAAGAGGCCTACGATTATGAGTTACTTTGTGAGATTATTTTATTTTTGCACTTAATTTTTGTATTGCAATAGTTTGTGTTTCAAGTATTTATGTTTATTTACAATATTTGTGTGAGTTAATTTTTAATAGTAGGTTCCTAACAAGTGGTATCAGAGCACTTTTTAGGGTTGATTTTCGTTGCAACTACAATAGTTCTTGCCCTTACCTTACGATTTTTAGGTATACTTTTCTCGTGTTTTTTATTTTTGTTTATCCTTTATCTTTAAAAAAATAGCAAAAATGCAGTCCTTTTATTTGCAATAGTTTATTAGGTTAGAAACCCTATGTTAGGGGTTTTAAAATATCACAAAGAAGTTGTCGTGATTGGCTAATATAGATTCCCTATAAAGCATCTAGCGAAGTAAAGGGCAATCTGAATCCAATACCTAGACCTTACACAAAACCTGTCTATGGAATTGAGCTCCCATGTATCTTTGGGTATATCTAGAGACCACCTAGAATTATCAATTCAAACTGTATGGATCAGTTGTTAAAAAAATCTTCTTGTGGGGTAATGGCTCAGATCTTTGCAATCCAACCAACCACAATAGCTGAATACAAAATTCTTGAATATTTTTAGCTTGTTCTAACTAAGCATGAGGTAGTTTTTTGGAACCGATAGACTTACCACCCCATCACTCCCATGATCATGTCATTCCATTGGTGCCCAGTAGTGTGTTGCCTAACATTAGACCTTAGCTATACCCCCATGAACTTAAGTCAAAAATCAAGATATTAGTACAAGAATTATTAAAAGTTGGAGTTATTTGATTCGAAAGAAATATGGGTCTTTGCGGTTGTGTATAGATTTTTTTGGGCTCAATAAGCTCACCATCAAGGATACATTTCCTATTCTCGTGATAGATGAATTATTGGATGAGTTGCATGGTGTTATGTTTTTATCCAAGTTAGATCTTAACTCAGGTTACCATTAGATATGGATCAAAGAGGATGATATATCCAAAACCACATTCCACACTCATGAGGATTTTTGGTTATGCCATTTGGCTTGACAAATGCACCTTCCACATTTCAAAGCCTCATGAACAACATTTTTGCCCATTCCTTCGTAAATTTATTTTAGTCTTATTTGATGATATTTTGGTTTATAATCGCTCTTGGGAAGAGCACCTCATCCATGTGGAGCATACTTTACAACTTTTGGCACATCAACTTTATGCTAAGATGTCCAAGTGTTCTTTTGGGTTGACCGAAGTAGAGTATTTAACACACATTAGCATTAAAGATTGAGTTAAATTTGACGCTAAGAAGATTCAAGTCATTCAATATTGGTCAAAGCCCCACACTCTTAAGGGCCTTCATGGATTTTTTGGGAGTCAAGCTATTATCGCAGATTTATTAGAAACTATGGCAAAATTGCCCCCTTAACGACCATGTTAAAAAATAATTTCTTTACTTGGACAGGTCCAACTGAGTAGGTGTTCCTTGGTTTAAATCATGTTATGAAAACCACTCTAGTCTTAGCCATACTTGATTTATCTAAATTCTTCGTAATAAAAAGTGATGCTTTCGATAATGGCATTGGAGCCATATTGATGCAGGAAGGATGCCCTTTGGCCTTCACTAGTAAAACGTTTTCGAGCCAAAATTTGAACAAATGAACTTATGCTAAGGATATGCTTGTAATTCCACATGTGGTTACTCACTAGCAACCTTATTTCATTGGGCATAATTTTTCCATTAAAACATATCACCAAAGTATCAAGTATTTCCTAGAGCAACGATTTGCCACCCTTGAACAACAAAAGTGGGTCTCTAAGCTCATGGACTATGATTATGATATTACCTATAAAAAATGCAAGGAGAACATTGCGGTGGATGCCCTCTCTCACCAATTTGAGTTTCAAAGTATGTTATGTGTCATCTCTTCACCCATACCTCAATTGATAAATTCTCTCCACAAAAACATGCTTAAGGACTCAAGATTGCAAACTTTGATTGTCACACTTCAAACAAAACCTACCTTGTGTCCAAGATACACTTGGGGTGGACATAATTTGAAATAATTCAAATGCCTTGTTATTTCCCACACTTCTCAACTTTGGGACCTCATCTTGAAGGAAATGCATGCCTCACCCATTGCAGGTCATTTTGGTTTCCTCAAAATCTATGAAAGGATTACACGTACCTTTTTTTGTAAGGTTATGAAGGATGTACAAACTTTTGTGGTAAAGTGTGACATATACCAGCGGAATAAATGAGAAATGATGCATTCCCTAGGAATGCTTTAGCCCTTGCCTATTATTGAAAAGGCCTGGATAAATATTTTCATGGAATTTATTGAAGGATTACCTAATTCCAATGATAAATCATTTATCTTCATGGTCATGGATCGTTGTTGCAAGTGTGAATAGGGTTTCTCCTTAAGTGGCTTAGAAAAATCTCTTTTCTAGTCCTAAGTGTGAAAATTCTTAAGTTTTGTCGGCAAGATTTGTCGGGAATTTTTTCCCTATTCTCCCTAACTCCCCTCCTATTTCTTCTCCTATATTCTTTCTCCTTATTCCTCCGCGCCTTCCATTCTCCTTATCCCTCCAATTATTTTTCCCTTTATCTCTCCAACCACCTTATCCCTCCATCCTTCCTCTTCCCCTTCTCTATATAATTATAGGTATCTATGATGTAAGGTTTAGTGGGGTGCATTCTAAATAAATTATTTCCGCTGCAATTTAAGTTATAATTTGTTGAGTTAATTTTCGTTAGCACCCTGCACCTGTTCTATCACTGGTATCAGAGCCAGTCGGGCACGATTCCCGAGGCAGGTGTCAGGATCGAAGGTCGAGGCATCGCCAGTAAGGCTCAGATCTCGAGGTGGATCGCGAGAAGGTTCGGATCTCGTGAGCCGGTTTGGGCGTGGATCCCGAGACGGATCGTGCGCAGGTGTCAGGCGAACATCAAGCTCGGCACGCATCCTGAGGTGACACATGGCAGTAGACGACTTGGCACGAATTCTAAGGTGACATGTGGCAGCGTCGAATCGAGGTGGCTGACGTGGCGACAATGAGGTAGCAGTTGACGTGGCGACACGCGGATCGAAGCAGCTGAGGTGGCAGTTGACGTGGCAGCGTGTGATTGGTTTAAAATTTTGCCACGTGGCAGTTTGTGATTGGAGGTAGTGGCGGCAAAATAATCGTAGTGTGATTGCCCGAAGGCAATCGAAATTAACTGCGCGTCTTCGGGTTTAAAAACCCTCTGCGCATCCTCTGCCCACTGCATGTGGGATAAAAGAGGGTTTGTTTTTTTTTTTTAAATTGTCGCCGCATTCGTTTAAATAAAACCCGCTCCACCTTTGAATCTCGTCCGGACGCCTAGCGGAGTTGGTTAGCACTGTTGCTAGCGGAGAAAAGGTCCCGGGGTCGAATCCCGTCGAGGGGGTTTACGGAAGAATTTTTTTTTTTTTTGTTAAAATTGTCGTCGCCAAGGTACAAGGGAGGATTCGCCGTCTTTGTCCTCAGCACAGCCGCGTGGTGCAGCGGCTAAGATCGCCCGCCGGTGTTTGGGAGGTCGCGGGTTCGATTTCGCCCGCTTTAAAAAGGTAAAAAAAAATATTTTTATTAAGGTTTTAATTTTATAAAGTTTTTTAAATTATTTAATAATTTTAAATTATATTTTTTTAAATTATCTTTTTAATAATTTATTTAAAAGGTAATTTAAAAAATATATAAAAATTTTATTAAATTTTTTTTTAAAAAACTTTATAAAAGTTTTAAAAAAAACCTTGTTTGAAGAGCATTTGTGAAAAAGGAGAAATAATGTGCCCTTGAAATGTTAGATGATCCGGTCAGTGGGGTGCTATAATGCACTTCTCTCGATTTTGAGAAGAGAGACACCGGAATCCTTTGATGAAAGGGTTCAACGATCAGGTCTCCATACAGTCTTTTGTCAGCTGGAAAATCAGGTGATTGATCATCTGAGGAAACCGGATTCAAGGTACGAGGGAGATTCTGAAGACAACATCTTCAAACAAAGGATTGAAGAGTCCGAGACCATGGAAGTTGTACCAGAGGACCAAGCAAGTGCCAGTCATACACCTGGTGTATTGGTAGCAAAATCAAGTGAGAGCTATTCACCACGCTCTCCTGAACCAGAAGCAGAAGAAGAAGAAGACGAAGAAGAAGAAGCAAAAGAAGAAGAAGAAGATCCAGAGGAAGTGGATCCTGAAGAACCTGAGGTCATAGTCATCAGCAGCAGTTCCGAAGCCGAACCTGAATGTTCTAAAAAGGCGAGATTTGATTTGAATCATTAATCTCTTTGTACTGCTTTATATTGCTTGTTTGCTTCAAATAAAGTTTGTTTTTTGAAATGGCGTCCAATACTAGTCTACCGATTCCTGAATTCAATGGAGGAGACTATGAGTATTGGTCAATTAAAATGAAAACTCTTTTGATAGGAAAAGGTTTATGGGATGTAGTCGAAGAGGGCTACACTGAACCTACTGTTGCTCGAATGGGCAACTTTCTCTAATGCTGATAAAAAGGCTAAAAAAGAAGCGCAGAAAAATAATGCTTTCGCCCTTTATCACATTCATGCTGCCCTAGATAAAAGTATCTTCCCTAGGGTTGCCTCTTATGTAATTGCACAAGATGCCTGGAATGCCCTGAAAGAAAGTTATAGAGGTAGTGACCAAGTAAAGCAGGTAAAGTTGCAAACATTGAAACGAGATTTTGAAAATATCAAGATGCAAGAAAATGAAAAAGTGGGAGATTACTGCGTGCGAGTGAAAGCCGTAGTTGATAAAATGGTCACACTAGGGGAAGATATTAAGCCAGAGGTTATGGTGAAGAAAGTGTTGAGAACACTTCTTCCTAAGTGGAATTCAGTTGCAATAATTATTGAAGAATCCAAAGACTTAACCTCGTTGTCTTTTGATGCCCTAACTGGTTCACTTCTCTCACATGAAGAGAGGTTACAGGAAACTCCTACCACCAGTTATGGAGGGGATGATAAAGCTTTTGCCTCACATGAAGGAAGAGGTAGAGGCCATGGCGAGAGGACAACAAAGAGGCGAGAGGAAGGAATAATCAAAGAGGAGGAACTCCTAACGAGAGGAGGATCATCCAACAGAGGAGGAAATCGAGAATGAGGAGGACAAAAACAATATAGAGGGAAACAATCTAGCAAAGGAAAAGGAGGAGATAAATCAAAACAAGTTTGCTACAATTATGGCAAACCTAGCCATTATGCTTGAGATTGTTGGTCAAAGTCTTCACAAGGAAGCAAAGAAGCAACCAGAGCGATCAGTTTGGAAATTTTGGAGAAGAGGAAGAGTCCACAAATCTCTTTCTTTCATATGGCCAGAAAGAGCAAAATATGAATGATACATGGATTTTGGACACTGGGTGTTCAAATCACATGAGTGGCAAAGAAGAACTCTTTGCTACTTTAGACTCCTCATACAAATCCAGCATCCGATTGGGAGATGACAAATCATTGGCAGTTGAAGGCATTGGAGCCATGGAGGTTCCAACGAAAGAAGGTGTCAAGCAAGTAAGTGATATCTATTACACACCCCATCTTCAACACAATCTTTTAAGTGTTGGTCAAATGCTAGAAAAGAATTACAAGTTGATTTTTGATGAGGGTAAATGCACCATTTTTGACAAGAATAATAGTAATAGAATCATTACACAAGTGCCAATGTCAAAGAATAGATTATTCCCTTTAAAGTTTGGCCAGCCAGGGGGAAATAAGTTAGCAAATGTTGCTATTACCAATCCAAGTGTCCTATGGCACTTGAGATATGGTCATTTGAATTCAGCAAGTTTGAAAATGCTAACTTCACAAGCAATGGTAACTTGGACTTCCCAAAATTCAAGATAGTAAGGAAGTCTGTGAAGGGTGTGCCTTGGGCAAGCATGCCAGATCGAAATTTCCTCATGGGCAAGCATGGCGGGCCAGCTATCCACTCCAGTTAGTGCATTCAGACATCCGTGGTCCGATGCAGACCAAGAGTCTAGGTAACCACTCTTACTTCCTACTTTTTATTGATGATTGCACAAGAATGTGTTGGATATATTTTTTGAAGCATAAGGATGAAGCATTTGCATGCTTTGTTGATTTTAAAGCAAAATTTGAAAGTGAGAGTGGATATTCTGTAAAATGTCTTAGATCAGATAAAGGAGGAGAATACTCCTCTAATCAGTTTTTGAATTTTTGTAAACATCATGGCATCAAGAGGCGGTTCACAATTGCCTACACTCCACAACAAAATGGTGTAGCAGAAAGGAAGAATCGCACCATTGTGGAGATGGCAAGATCAATGCTTCAGACAAAGCATTTGAGTAATTCATATTGGGGAGATGCAACAAGGACTAGTGTTCACATCTTGAACATAAGTCCTACTTCAAGTTTGAAAGGGAAGACACCTTACCAAGCCTGGTATGGTAAGAAACCAAATGTGAAGTATTTCAGAGTATTTGGTTCATTGGCATATGCTCACATTCCTGATGAGCTGAGAAAGAAGCTTGATCCAAAGAGTCAGGCATGCATTTTTGTAGGATACTGTGAAAACACAAAAGGTTATAGACTCTACAATCCTACGACTCGAAAGATAGTGATTTCAAGGGATGTGATTTTTGATGAAGGGGGAGAATGGGGTAAGCCCCAAATATTCAGTGATGTTGAAGCCACTGATATAGTTGCTCAGCAGGTGCAACCGCAGCTACCACAAAAAGGAAAGCAGTCTCCTCCCACACATCCTCCAAGTCCATCTTTTGATTCAACTTCTTCACCAAGTCCTTCTCCACAGCGATCAGTAAGTTCCTCACCAATGGACATTGATTCTCCATCCAAAGGTAAGAGAACTCTACAGTATCATCCATCATCTCAGATGTTGGATAAAAATTTTTCAAGAAGATACACTAGGAGTCAAGCTAGTGAAATGGAATCTGTTTTACACAGATTAGAAAGTATGCACTTGTATGGTGATGATGACTCCCAGCAGGAACCTAGGGGAGATCAAGTTAACTATGCTTTGTTAACTAGTGCACAACTTGAACCTTCTAGTTATGAGAAGGCATGTACTCAGAAAATATGGCAAGATGCCATGAAAGAGGAGATAACCTCTATAAAAAACAATGACACTTGGGAGCTCGTGAAGCTTCCTAAAGGAAAGAAATGTGTTGGATGTAAGTGGGTCTACAAGACCAAGTTTAATGCTGATGGAAGCATTGAGAGGCACAAGGCAAGATTAGTAGCCAGACAGGAGACTATCAGAACAGTTCTTTCCTTAGCTGCACACAAAGGATGGAAAGTCCAACACATGGATGTAAAGAGTGCATTTCTCAATGGTTACTTGACAGAAGAAGTGTACGTTGAGCAACCACAAGGATTTGAAGAGCAAGGTAAGGAACACCTTGTTTACAGATTGAAGAAGGCACTCTATGGTCTTAAACAGGCACCAAGAGCTTGGTACTCACGCATTGATGGGTACTTCAAAGATTATGGGTTCACCAGGAGCAAAAATGAACCCACACTCTACTACCTAAAGCAAGGTAATGACATCCTCATAGTTTGCTTGTATGTGGATGATCTCATTTTTATGGGTAGTAATGAAAAAATGAATATGGAGTTCAAACACTCCATGATGACGCAGTTTTGAGATGAAGGATCTTGGCTTAATGCACTACTACCTTGGAATGGAGGTTCATCGATCGACTATAGGGATCTTCATCTCGTCAACATAAGTATGCTCGGGACATGATCAAGAAGTTTGCTATGGAGCACTGCAAACCAGTTGCAACTCCAGTTGGACATGGGATCCAATTAAGCAAAGATGATGGAGCACCAAAAGTTGACGTGACCACTTTCGAAGCATGGTTGGGAGTTTGATGTTTCTCGCCAACACCGGACCGGATATTCGAGTATGTTGTATCTCTTGTTTCTAGATTTATGGCTAACCCATCCGAGCTGCATTTGCAAGCAGCTAAAAGAATTTTGAGATATGTGAAAGGTACATTGGATTTTGGAATCCAAGTACCATAAATGTGACACTATCAAGCTTGTAGGCTTCAGCGATAGTGATTGGGGTAGCAATATTGATGACAGGAAGTCAACATCAAGAAACTGTTTTAGTCTTGGATCAGGACTAATAACTTGGAGTTCCAAAAAGCGAGATAGTAGTAGCGCTATCTTCAACGAGTAGAGTATATAGCGATTACTTATGCAAGTACTCAAGCCTTATGGCTAAGGAAAGTACTAGAAGAGATTGGAGAACAGCAAAGTGGTCCGACCAGAATCTACTGCGACAACATCAATGCCATTCAGTTGGCATATAATCCTGTCCACCATAGCAGAACGAAGCATTTTGATATGAAGTACCACTTCATCAGAGATATGGTGGAACATGAAATTGTTGAGCTTCAATACTGTCACACTTTGGAGAACGTCGCGGACATTTTCACCAAGGCGATGACTAAAGCTCAATTTGTAAAGTTGAGAGACTATGTAGTCAGTCCTCTCAACTTTAAGGGGGAGAATGTTGCAAGTGTGAATAGGGTTTCTCCTTAAGTGGCTTAGAAAAATATCTTTTCTAGTCCTAAGTGTGAAAATTCTTAAGTTTTGTCAGCAAGATTTGTCTGCAATTTTTTCCCTATTCTCCCTAACTCCCCTCCTATTTATTCTCCTATATTCTTTCTCCTTATTCCTCTGCGCCTTCCATTCTCCTTATCCCTCCAATTATTTTTCCCTTTATCTCTCCAACCACCTTATCCCTCCATCCTTCCTCTTCCCCTTCTCTATATAATTGCAGGTATCTATGATGTAAGGTTTAGAGGGGTCCATTCTAAATAAATTATTTCCGCTGCAATTTAAGTTATAATTTGTTGAGTTAATTTTCGTTAGCACCCTGCACCTGTTCTATCAATCGTCTCACAAAGTATGCTCATTTTTTATCCCTCTCCCATCCTTATATTGCCTCAATATTCACCCAAATATTTATGGATTCTATTTTTTGCCTTCATGGCATGCTCACCTCCATTGTGTATGATCATGATCCTACCTTCACTAGTAATTTTTGGCAAGAATTGTTTAATTTGCAGGGAACTCATCTCAAAATAAGTTCAGCCTATCATCCACAAATGGATGGTCAAATAGAGATTGTCAATAAATGTTTAGAGACCTACCTTAATTGCTTTGCCTATAATCATCCTACACAGTGGGTGGAGTGGCTTCCCTTTCGAGTGGCGGTATAACACTTCCTATCACACTGCAACCAAGGTCATCCCTTTTGAAGTAGTCTATGGCTGACCTCCATAGACACCCTCCTCCTACATTTCCAACATCTCCAAGGTCCATGTTGTTAACACTACACTCCACCAGCATGTTGAAGTCCTCTTTCAACTAAAGTTGAATTTAGAATTAGCCCAAAATCAGATGCACCAGCAAGTTGATCAACATTATTTTGAGTGCAACTTTGAAGTCAATGATATGATTTTCCTTCGTTTGCAACCATATAAGTAATCATCACTCTAGCTTCGTAAGTGCCAAAGCTTGTTGCCAAATACTATGGGGTCTACCAGGTCTTACAATGGATTGGTGCAAAAGACTAGGCCCTACTGTCTACATCCAAGCTCCATGTTGTATTTCATGTATCCTCTCTCAAGAAGGTTGTGGACAATTAGGTATAGGTTCAATATGCTTTACTAGAACTAGATGAAGAGGGTTCTATCTTGCTCAAGCTTGAACAATTGTTGGACCACAAGTCGCGCACTCTTCGCAATTGGGTAATCATTGAGGTTCTTGTGTAATGGTGTGGACTACAACCAGAATATGCTACATGGGAGTCTCTCTAGTAGCTATAAAATTAATTTCCTCATCTACAACTTTGAGAACAAATATTTTTGAAGGGGAAGGGCATGTTAGGACCCCATCCTAACACTACTATTGTAATACTCATATAATTATGTAATGACCCCCTTCCAATGTGGGTATTATTTTATAATGTTATTTTTGTAATACCTTATAATGATATGTGGCAAGTAAGATGCCTAGACAAGTGGGATCATTTCATGTAACCGTTATCAAGAATGTAAGTAGAAGATTCTAGATTGAGTGGCATTTTGCATGTAAGCCAACTCTTGAGAAGCAGGTTAGGGTTGCATGAAGTGTTTATTTAAAATACATGGGTCTATGAATAAATGTATCTTTTTACAAATTAATGAAAGTATTGAAAGGGGTTGAGCCCTCAAAGAGGCATGCGATTCTGAGTTACTTTGTGAGATTGTTTCTTTTTTACACTTAATTTTCATATTGTAATAGTTTGTGTTTCAAGTATTTTGTAATATTTGTGTGAGTGAGTTTATTTTTAATAGTAGGTTCCTAATAGGAAGTGCATGTATGGTAATCACACATGTTGCACATCAACATAGGCTTAGGATGGTGTTATCAAGGTCTAGGATGATAGTTTCCACTGGCTAGAACAACAACTCCATTCAAACAGTTCTCTATGCACTAGAACAATACCTCGGTTTGGGATATAATCATGCTCTATCTTCTCTTTGCAATCATGCAATCTTGCACACACAATTCAAGGTAATCTACAACATCTAATTTTACTAACAAATTGCATTCACCATTCAAGCATGTACATGAAACGAATTTGGGGCAAAAAGTTAATGTTATTGCCAATGTGTTAGTTGATTGTACATTACAATATCTTGTCTTAGTTACCCCTTGAACTCCTCACACATGCATAAATAATTGGAAGATCCTCTACAATATTTATCTTCTACCCCTACCTTTATCTCTTCCTCTTTCATGCTCGTCATTCCCTCTTCCTTTCTTTTATCGATCCCTTCTTCATCCCACACGAAGGGTTTTTATACATATTAGTGGAAATTACATATGGTTAGTAGTTACTTGCCTATAACTATTCATATGCTCCTACATCATACTTAGTAGGTAAGAGGAAAATGTTTCATGAGCCCTAGCTCATGAACATGAATTGCTATTCCAAGCTATTGCCAATTTATCTCGTCTTTCTTCACAAGGTCACATTTTTTTATCCTTGCTTTCCTTTGAGAACAAAACCTCCTATGGTAGAATCCACTCAACATTCATTTCACTATATCCCATTTCATCGCATCCATCCAACCACAATCAACATGTATTTTGTTGGCTACTTTCTCTTGGTGCCAACACCTTCTGTTGGAGTGATTACGTCCTCCACAAATATCATAAGGATGTAGCTACACCTAGTTGCTACATGTCCAAATCTTCTACACTGACTACAACAACCCATCCTAGGACCTTCATTTCCTTGTACTGATTTCTCTTCTCACAAATTTTATCTCATTGATTTTTGCTTGACCTATTTATCCAAGGATTTCATTCTTTGGCCTTATTTCTGACATGATGGGAATTTTCACACCTTGTCCATATCTTCTCAGTCCTCTGCCTTCATATCCCATTATGATGCAAGAGCATCCAAGGCATACGAACAATCCTGCATCACCAAAAAAATGAAAAGAAGAACAAAAAACACAGTGAGTGTTGCAGTTTAAGACTTAATTTTTTTTTTTAATTAAACTCCATATTCATGGGTGTCTAAGTGGATATTAGATTTTTGCATGGGTTGTTTTACTACCAGAAGGTAGTGCATTAAAGGGTGTTTTTATTTTTTAATAAATTTACCAATTTGTAGGTAAGAAGACCATATATAAGGAAAAAACAACTAAATGGAGCAGACCATGACTGATTAAGGGATTGCGGCAACCAAAGAGAGAAGGAGGTTTGGTTTGGGTCCTAGAGGAGTTGGTGTTAAAATTTTGATGTAATACCAACAATTGTAGCAGGTTAAAAGAGGGTTTTGGTACAATACCAACAATTATAGTAGGTTAAAAGAGGATTCTGACACAATACCAATAGTTATAGCAAAGCAGGTTAAAGAGGATTCTAACACAATACCAAAAACTATAGTAGGTTAAAAAATATTCTAACACAAGACCAATAGTTGTAGCAAGTTATTTCTAGGTTGTTTAAGAGTGTTTTATGGAGATTTTTTTATTGTGATTAAGTTGATGTGAATTTATATCTATTGTTGTTAAATATTTAAACTTCTAGCCAATGCCCAAATCCCCACAAGGCCCAAGGCCTCCTATGCCACAACCTACTTGACCGACCTCGCTGGTCTGGATCAAGTCGATCCTTTTGCAAATTCCAATTGCCACCTCGAATTAGCCTTGTCGGTGGCACTCTAAGGGAGGCTTCTGTGATGAGGAGGATGGTTGCCTCTATATCTCAATTGTTGTCCCCTTCCATCCATGCAACCTCACGAAATGACCAAGCTCTCGGTACATTTATCCCTCACCAACAATATGACCTTATATCAAAATACTCGATGAGTAAACCCCCACCTTTCTCCCCACTAGATTGATATGGTCATCCCATATCAGACACCTCGAAATGCAAGGGAAATGAAGGAGAGGTCGGTGCCCATAAACCGACAACCCATTTCTGACTACCAACCTAAGTCTCCCCTAGGAGCCTACCCCCAACATGACCATTCCAATGGGCACTAGGTGATGATCCATTACCAATTGCCAATCCAAACAAGCACTAGGGAGTCCATCCCCTAGGCCCAAGTCGTGAAGACTTGGATTTTTGCCCTCGGCATGACAGCATGAGTGGAGGGGAGGGACGAGCCAGCCACTGCCCCCTCATTGTAAATAAATCCTGCATGTGAATTATTGTTGTTAAAAAAAATAATTATTATTGTGCTCAAAATTTATTTGGTAGTTGCTTGGTTGGTCATCCTTAGCTGGACCAACCAACCTAGACTGCATCACATTCTTCTCAATAAATTGGAACCAATAAATTTGGTGTACCTTTTAAAGCATCCAAAATCTTCTTCTCCACTATGTTCTTCAACAACATGGCCTTCATTGCAGTCATCAATGACATGATGAGATTCATTTTCCTTTGTTCTCTCTTTATAATTTTTTTCTCTTTCTCTTTCTTTTTCTCTATAGAAGTAGAAATCATTGCATTGTCATCTTCTTCATAATTACTATTTGGGACCTAGGTCAATTGCCTCTTTCCTATGCTTATTCTCTTGTTTGTGCCCACCTATTCTTCTACTTATTTTACAACTCTCAATATTCTCATTTATTCCTTTAACTTTGTCTCATAACTTTTCAAGAATTATTTACTTGTATTCAAGCACATTGTAGGACTATTGTCCACTTTTTCCCCTTTGTCCTTTAATGGACTTAACATGTACCACTTGCCATATTTCTCAATAGTGTAGGTGTTCACCCTACCATCATGCACTGCCTTTCTATCAAACTACCATGGCCTTCCCAACAAGACATGACAAACATCCATAGACATAACATCACATAGTATCTCATCTTTGTAAGAACCAATTTGGAAGTCTACCATACATTGTTCATTCACCAAAATTTGATGTCCCTTTTGCAACCATGACACCTTATATGGATTTGGATGTTCAATCCTCTTCAACCCAAGCTTTTCTATCATCTTCATAGACACTAAGTTGTTTGTGCTTCTGTTATCTACAATCACCTTGCAACATTTTCCTCTCGATTTACAAATTGTTCTAAATAGGCTCCTTCTTTGCATATGTTCATGCACCTCCTTTGCAGGTTTTAACAATACCCTTTTCATCATAACTGGCTCACCTTGTTTGGGTTCCTCCATGTGCTTCAGTGAAACAATACTCTCTTCATATGATCGTGTGATTTGGTTATAGTATTCCTTTCCACGCCCGTTGATCTACTACTCTTGAGGACACTCATGTGCTCTATGTCCTTCCAAGCACATATAACACTTGCTAGTAAAACCACGTCCTCTTCCTCTACTAAATCCACCTCGTCCTCTTGACAATTCACCCTTTTCTCAAGTACTTTGGTTGAAATCACTTTGAGAATTACTAACTTCTCCTTCTTGCATATGCTGCCCTCTACCACTATTTGATTGTTCTTTTCCTCTAGAGAATTACCCTCTTCCTCTGTAATTGTTTTTTTCTTGCGAACTAACTTCTCTTCTGCATTGAGTGCATATTGATATGCCTCTTCAATTGTCCTAATTTGAAGCATACCAATTTTGTCTTGTATGGACAACCTTAGTCCATTTATATATCTTGCCACCTTCTCCTCATCATCTTTAATATGGCCTGTTCTTATGGTCATTTTATAGACCTCTTGTATATTCTTTCACTTCCAACTCATTTTGCTTAAGGTTTTGGAGTGTCCTAAACAATCCAATTTGATAGTCAGCAGGTTGAAATTTTGATTTTAGTTTGGCTATGAAATTATCCCATGTTTGGATTCTATCCTTGCATTTTTGTTGTCTTTTTGTGTGAACATGATCACACCAAATTGAAACATATCCCTTCAACCACGTACAAGCAAATTTGACCTACTTCAAATCCTCCAGAGATTCATTTTCAAAGAATCTTTCCATGTTTGTTATCAAATATATCAATTCTTTAGGACTCAAATTCCCATTAAAATTAAAAGTATCCATCTTTGGTTTACTTCCCATACTTGAGATCACCCATCAGTTGTTGCTTTGGTTCTTCTCCTTATTCTTCATCTTTAGCTTCCACATGACCAATTTCCTCCTCTTCATTGTCACTAACTTCCTCAATATGAATGCCTCTCCTCTAGATAGTCTCAATTGCATCTAGTATAGCAATAATTCCTCATTTCAGCTATATCCACTAGTCGAGGTCCCAAACCACATGGTCTTCCTCTTCCTTGTTGTGCCATATCTCTTGGTGCATATTGCAGACCTATGAAAACAATCTTGCTCTGATACCAAATGATGCAATCTAGATAGAGGGGGTCGACTGAACAACATTCCCTAGCAACAAAGTATTCACAGTTTACTAACATCTACAATGTAACATTTAATTTCATTGTGATTTGCATGCACTAGGTGACAAGATTACAAGAGAGCAAAAGACATGCTTTGATGCTATATGACGACAATGTTTTCAAGTCGATGCAACTTCCACTTGTACGACACCTTTATTGCAACTTGAATGGCACATGATAAGGACATCATTTAGGCTTAGGTTTATTTTTATGTTTTTAGGCTTAGTTATGTTTAATCTTTCTAAAAATCTAAAGTCCTATTGTCATTTATTCCTTTAACTTTCTCTCATAACATTTCAAGAATTGTTTACTTGTATTCAAGCACATTGTAGGACTATTGTCCACTTTTTCCCCTTTGTCCTTTAATGGACTTAACGTGTATCACTTGTCATCTTTCTCAAAAGTGTAGGTGTTCACCCTCCCATCATGCACTGCCTTTCTATCAAACTACCATGGCCTTTCCAAAAAAGCATGACAAACATCCATAGACATAACATCACATAGTATCTCATCTTTGTAAGAACCAATTTGGAAGTCTAGAATACATTGTTCATTCACCAAAATTTGATGTCCCTTTTGCAACCATGACACCATATATGGATTTGGATGTTTAATCCTCTTCAACCCAAGCTTTTCTACCATCTTCATAGACACTAAGTTGTTTGTGCTTCTGCTATCTACAATCACCTTGCAACATTGTCCTCTCGATTTACAAATTGTTCTAAATAGGCTCCTTCTTTGCATAGGTTCATGCACCTCCTTTGTAGGTTTTAACAATACCCTTTTCATCATAAGTGACTCTCCTTGTTTTGGTTCCTCCATGTGCTTCAATGAAACAATACTCTCTTCATCTGATCGTGTGATTTGATTATAAGATTCCTTTCCACGCCCGCTGGTCTACTACACTTAAGGACACTCATATGCTCTATGTCCTTCCAAGCACCTATAACATTTGCTAGTAAAACCATGTCCTCTTCCTCTACTAAATCCACCTCATCCTCTTGACAATTCACCCTTTTCTCGAGTACTTTGGTTGAAATCACTTTGAGAAGTACTAACTTCTCCTTCTTGCATATGCTATCCTCTACCACTATTTGATTGTTCTCTTCCTCTAGAGAATTGTCCTCTTCCTTTGGAATTGTTTTGTTGCTTGCGAGCCAACTTCTCTTCTGCCTTGAGTGCATATTGATGTCTCTTCAATTGTACTAATTTGAAGCATGCCAATTTCGTCTTGTATGGACAACCTAAGTCCACTTATATATCTTGCCACCTTCTCTTCATCATCTTTAATATGACCTACTCTTATGGTTAATTTGTAGACCTCTTGTATATTCTATCACTTCCAACTCATTTTGCTTAAGGTTTTGGAGTCTCCTAAACAATCCAATCTGATAGTCAGCAGGTAGAAATTTTGATTTTAGTTTGGTTATGAACTTATCCCATGTTTAGATTCTATCCTTGCATTTTCATTGTCTTTCTGTTTGGACATGATCCCACCAAATTGAAACATATCCCTTCAACCACATACAAGCAAATTTGACCTACTTCAAATCCTCCATAGATTAAGAATATTTCCATGTTTGATATCCAATCTATCAATTCTTTAGGACTTAAATTTCCATTAAAATTGGGAGTATCCATATTTGATTTACTTCCCATATGTTAGATCACCCATCAGTCGTTGCTTTGGTTCTTCTCCTTATTCTTCATCTTGAGCTTCCACATGACCAATTTCCTCCTCTTTGTTGTCACTAACTTCCTCAAGATGAATGTCTCTCCTCTAGATAGTCTCAATTGCATCTAGTATATCAATAATTCCTCTAAGCATTTCAGCTATATCCACTAGTTGAGGTCATAAACCACACAGTTCCTCTTCCTTGTTGTGCCATATCTCCTTGGCGCATATTGCAGACCTTTGAAAACAAAGTCTTGCTTCGATACCAAATGATGCAATCTAGACAGAGGGAACCGATCGAACAACCTTCCCTACCAACAAAGGATTCACAATTCACTAACATCCACAATGTAACATTTAATTTCATTCTAATTTGCATGCACTAGGTGACAAGATGGAAAGAGAGCAAAAGACGATGCTTTGATGCTATATGACGACAACCCTTTCAAGTCGATGCAACTTCCACTTGTACGACACCTTAATTGCAACTTGAATGGCACATGATAAGTACATCATTTAGGCTTAGGTTTATTTTTATGTTTTTTAGGCTTAGTTATGTTTAATCTTTCTAAAAGTCTAAAGTCCTATGTCTAAGTTAGATTTTTGCTCCAAATAAAAAAATGTCAACAATTTAGAAATGATAGTAAAGGATAATAATGACATAATCATTTGATTGTAATTATTAGCTTAGTCCTAGTTATTTTTTTAGCATCTTGAGCTTAGTTATAGCTCTTTTGTTAGCATCTTCCATTTTTGGAAGATTATAGTTGTAAAGGTGTTATTTGAGCACCCCTTACAATAAAAAAATTAGCTTTTTTTTTATTCTATATCATTGGTATCTAAACGAGAAGACTTATAAATGCAAATAATAGAAACAAAATATTCAAGTTCAAAACCAAAATCTAAAGAGTAAAAAAGGACTAAGACAATTACAATTCAATTAAATTTGCATTTTAGACCTTCAAAAATTTTAAAAGTGCATAAGAGTTTGGTTTATTATATGCACTTATAAAATTAATTAATTAGTTTAATTAAGTAAATTAATTAAATTAAATTAAAGTCGAAAGATTATTTTCTTTCAAAAGCACAATGTTTTTAAATTAAATTTAGCGCCTTTATAATTGAATGTAGGGCTTTTGCCCATGCCACTTGGCACTTCACAGGCAATTCCCGCACCATTTTGGTTGTAGCCGACAATCGTCGATCGGAGTTGGGGATCTACAAGCCGAGCTAGAAGTCTTCGACGCCAAAATGAGAAGTCGTTGGATGGCAAAGCCGTCTTTACCACGTGGCGGAAAAGCAATCGACATCTGCCTCACAAAAGCAAGAACCTACGACCGATTCGGATTGCTCATCTATCGACCGCTTACTGAATTTTTCATTGTCTGCACGCAATCGATGTCGCCATGTGTCAGATTAATGCACTGGGAGAAAACAAGCATACCACACGATCTATCCACATTGTTTTCGGAATGCAACGGGAAAACATTAAGTTTTAAACTCGCCTATCATCAACCAAATCAAGGATTTCCACCGATGGCCCCTATTTCATAGTGAAGACACCAGAACAAGTACCGTCGCCATAATTATTTTGGAGCAAGGCGATAGTCGTCTGCGTGGCAAGGAGAAACATGGGGCCATACATGGCGATTACGACCAGCTTTGGCCTTGGGGTGGAAATTTCTATTACGCAGACGCAATGGATCGACCATGTGGCAAGGAGAAACATGAGAGGCCATACGTGGCGATTACAGCCTCCACCCGCCCTAAGGAAACTAGACTTCCTTCCTTACGACCTTTTCGCACATGCAAACAGCAGCACACGTTTTCGTCCTACTCAAGGGGATAAAATTTGCGTAAGGAGAAGGGGAGGAGAATTTAGCTTTTTACATCATTTATCGCTTTCCTTCAAAGAAAGGGGAGGCTTCCCTATCAATCGGCCACCCTCAGAAAAACCTGAAAGAAATTATAGCTTTCTAATTTGCTTTTATATTAGAAATTATTTAAACATAAAATACATGAAACAATCTGACAAAATCATCACATAAATATTTGAATAGTCTGAGCCTCTAAACATTCGTCATTTCAAATTTATAAATCGTCGTTGCAAATTTTACCTATAAATTATTCCATATATAAGGATATCAACGTGAAATTCAGACCGAAAAAAAAAAAAACCTGAACTCCTAGATGCTCAGAACTCATGCTTTAAAACCCTTAGAATCGTGGGTTCTTTTTACATTAGAACTTTTAAGATAAAATGAAATCTTGGGTTGTAGAAATATGTTTTTGATTGAGTGAATGCATTGGTGCAAGCTTGAATTACACAAAACTAGGAAAACTGAGAAAAGAAGATTAATCAAACTGGAAAAGCATGGAGTCATTTTGAAGATCAATGTTTAACTGGAAAACTACCAAAATTTGCAAAATAGATGGATAATCAAAAAAACATCTAAACTAACTTATAGAAATGTGGTGGCCAACATTCTTAGTGACTGGAAGAGACAATGCAGTATTGGAGAATGAAGAAGAACAGCAGCAAGACTGGGTCAGGAGTGGATTAGAAAGGAATGAATCAGCTCCCAATTGAAGATAGATCTGGACTGAAGCCCCATACGGTAAGCTATTGAAACTTAAGCAAGTAAAGAAAGTTGTCAAGATATCAATTTAAGGGGATGTTTTTTGCTTCACAAACTGTGAGTTACTACTAGAAGGGTTTTCTGAGTTCTTCCAAGTGAACACAGTGAGTGATTGTTGCTACAAACAAACATCTAAAATGATTTCACTACAAATATGCAGCTGTTATATGTTAATCTAGCATTGTATTGGAGACTTGATAACATGAAGCAGAAGCGAAAGTCACCACTAAAAGAAGATATTGACACTCGTATTAAGCTCATAGAGCTAGATCTAGAACACTGCTTTTTCTGATAGAGGTGAGCTATTCTGTTATAATTTAAACTGTAGTTTATCAAATGGCATGAGCTCATGTGGTTAAATACCTCAACTTTCAAGTAGAAGACAGAAGACCCGGCTGATATATACATCAATACCACTTTGGTTTGTTGATACCACTATGTGGTCTGTTGATTACCGTGGAAACACGATTCTGATGTGATATGGGTGGGACCTATTTCAATCCCATATAACCAATTAAAAAAATTGCACTGTTGTTTTGTATTTGAAGACTGCTCTTTTGGGAAATTGCTCCTATAGTTTTGTATTGATCCCTTTACATATAGTGAAACAAGTATAAATTTCTAACTGAAAAAGTAATTCAAAAAATATGACAACATGGTGGAAAGTTGGGAATATATCAGAGAAAGTTGAAACTCATAGTTTTGAAAGGGCAATTTTAACATCTATATTATGATTGGTTAAGTCCAAGGCATTGTGGAGCAACGGTAAATGGGATGCAATGTATGAGTGCAACACAAGTTCAAATCTCTCCATCAGCTTGTAATAATACGGTTTATTGTAATATGATGTACCATGATAATGCAGTCAGCATGTAATACGAATGGGACCAATTCAACTTCATGTAGTTTTAAAGGTCTGAACAATTAGCCAAATCATGGGTCATTCCCTCAAAAGTCTTCCATTATCATATTAAAATTCTCTGTATGGTTATTCAAATTGTTAGTAATGGATCCCATTAAAAATGCTTTTGGAGATGATACTGTTTGTAGGGTTCTTCCAGCAATACACGTTTGCTTAGACAATTAGTTTTCCAAGCCAAAATGGTCCACCTTACACCTGTTGTACATTTAACCAATCAAAATTAGTCAGCGTATGACACATGAAATGACAAGAACATCAATATATAGGCAGTTGGAAATCAATTTGCATCGAGAAGCTATTGCTTTGAATATTAAATCATACCAAATTTGAGTGATGCATGCAATAATCCCATCAGATATTCTAGAAGGAATATTAAGCCTAAGCAAGATATCTATACTTCATGACTTTAAAATGCAGTCCTATTTCCGTATACTGATTTTTGTATTCTAGTCTAGTATCATGGATTCATCTTAACAGATATAGTTTTCATGTGGGGTTAAAAAAGAGGTATACCTCATCTCTTGCAGATAACAGAAAGTTGCTCATAAACATGGGTTTCTCATTAGGCGAATCTCTGCATGGCTTGCTCAATTAGCATTACCAATGAAAAATGATCACTCCAAAAAAGATTGTCCATACTTGACACAATTGTACTGGTTGGCATCAATGTCCTGTGCAACAATGGTGACAAATTTTGTAGCAAAGTAGCAGTCTCCACTCTCCATTCATTTATGAAGATTTTTCATACCTTTAGTGGGTTTCCCTAAGGAGATGTCAATAAGTTCAGAGTGAGTTTCCCTAAGGAGATGTCGATAAGCCCAACGACATTACAGAGCTCCTCACTATTGATAATAAAGAATCTATTCCCTATGGTCCTCATCCACATCATGCAATAGAAACCTTGAATCATGCATACTCTCCATAGATAAAATGTGTGTGAGGGTGTAATCTGTCGCCTACAAGGAAAGCATACACTAGCTTATTGACCTCAATCCAGCTGCACCCAGGCGTATGTTTTACCTTTGCATTTTTCATTATTTTCCTCACATTTTGAACATCATTCCACCTTCCAGCTGAAGCATACATGTTTGAAAGCAACAAATAAGGTCCAACATTGTCAGGTTCTAACTCAAAAAGATGTCCAGCAACCCGTTCTCCTAGATCCATATCGTTGTGTTCTCTACAGGCAGCAAGCAAAGACCTCCACACTGTTGCATCAGGAAGTACTGGCATTTTGTTAATGAAGTCTTCTGCCTCATCGAGGAGCCCAGCACGACCAAAGAGATCAACAATGCAGGAATAATGCTGCATTCCAGGTGTGATATGGTGGTCTTGACTCATGCACTCAAAATATCGTCTGCCCTCATGCACTAATCCAGCATGGCAGCATGCAGATAGAACAGAAACAAAGGTAGCATAGTTTGGACTAATACCCGACTGTTGCTGCATTTGTTCAAAGAGCTTAATGGCTTCCTTACCAAGGCCATGCATGGCATACCCTTCAATCATTGTATTCCAGGAGACAACGTCTCGTTCAGACATTTTGTCAAACATGTCGCGTGCTTTCTCTAAATTCCCACATTTTGCATACATGTCCACGAGGGCACTCTCTACAAACACAGCAGACTGAAGCCCGCATCTAATTATCTCTTCATGGATCTCCATACCTTGTTCCAGAGCAGCCAAATCAGCGCAAGCAGGAAGGACACTGCAGAAGGTCTTTGCATCTGGTCTCACACCAGAAGCCACCTGCATTTCTCTGAAGAGGTCCAGTGCCTCCACGCTTTGCCCACTCTGCACAAATCCTGAAATCATCACTGTCCAAGAAGCCACATCTCGTTCCGGCATTTCATTAAAAATCTCCAGAGCCTCTTCGATCCGCTCATTCTGCACAAGACCTAAAACCTAGCTATAACTTCAGTGACTAATAATAGCCAATCAGCTACTTTGACAATACAAGTCCTCAAATCTAGGTATAATTTTAGACACCAAATTTACCTGAAAAATGAATAACTGCCTCAGTTTCTATAACATAATGTTCCTTTTTTTTTTTTTTTTAAATTCACCTTATTTTTCATTAAACATATAGAAATTCTAAAATAAAATTGATAATCACTGCGTAATTTTATCTATTATAGAAATTCCAAGACTTTGATAAAAAGATTAGTCAGGTTTTCCAAACTTTTAAAAATAAATACTTCATTATCAAATAGCCTAAGGTCCAGTGGTGACCAAGGTTTAAATTTTGCCAGACAAAACATGCATAATTGTCAAATCTATCAATTATCAAATCTGTCAAGTGATAGAATTGGATAAATTACAGAAGTCAGTCTTGAATACTGCATACTCCGAAGGACCTGACCAGGTAAAGTCTTAGAACTTGGTCCCATGATGTCTGCTACCGCTGCTAATTTTATGCAAGCGGTGATCCATGAAAACAAATCTAATCTTTCACCCGGAAAAGCTATTACTTCTGAATAAAATTTTAAGCTGCTTGTGAAGTGGGGACTGGAAATAAGTAGCATCTGCTTAAAAAATTTTGTCCTCCCTGGCAAGAAATAAATGGTGTTATTTTCCTCTCACATTGATAAAAAGGATGAAAACTTAAAATCTACTTTGTTTTTTGTGCGGCCACGGCTACGTAAAAGTCATCGAATCAAATTTGCTAACAAAAAAGCTTCCTAAATTATCTGATAGGACGCCTGCTAAAACTTTTCAGTGGAGCAGCTCCACGGGACCATGCATTTAAGCAAATTCTGCATTAAATTCAACGACAATTTTGCTACGTGCACAACTGGAGTGGCTAACGGTGGAGACTTTAGAACTGTGGATGAAGGTGCAGGGTTCAAATCCTGCAGGGAGTAGGTTTACACAACATGTTCGGTAACAGGAGTATGGTTACCTTTTTCCCTATTCGTCTTATTTGAATTTTTAAGGAAGATAACCAAATTCTTCTTATTTGAATTTTAAGAGATAACCATGATCATCGCAGCTAAGCCAAAAATTTCCCCACTAAAATACATACCAATAAAAATAACAAATAAATTAATACCTAATTAAAATTATTCTACCTGAAACCATGGCTCCCCAGGAGGCCGTATCTCGCTGTGGCATATCCCTAAACAGCCCCAGTGCCTCGTCCACCCGCCCATTCGCTGCATATCCCCCGAACATTGCAGTCCACGACACCGCGTTTCGTTGAGGCATTTTGTCAAACACATGCCGTGCATCCTCTACACTCCCGCATTTCGCGTACATATCCACAAGAGCATTCGCCACAGTCACGTCGGCCTCAAATCCCCTTCTAATTACACTCCCATGGACCTCCATGCCCTGCTCCAGCGCCGTCAATTTAGAGCAGGCAGAAACCACGCTCGCGAACGTGAATTCGTTGGCTCGAAAGCCCAACCTCTGCATTTGGCTGAACAACGCCAACCCCTGGCGAGCATTTGCAGGCCCCTGCCTCGAATACGCCGCAATCATTGTGCTCCACGACGACACATCTCGTTCGAGCATTTCGTCAAACAGTTGGCGTGTATCGTCTAGGTTGCCGCGCTTGGCGTACACGTTGAGGAGTCCATTGTTGAGAAATCTGTGGAAGGTGAAGCCAGTGTGGGTCATGTGGGCGTGGATGAGCTTGCCCTCTGAGAGACCGTTCTTGTTGTTGGCGCACCCCTGCAAAATGGAGGCGTAAATGGAGGAGTCGACGTCCTGCCATTTCATTGTATTCAAAATGGCAAGCGCCTCTTTCAGTCTGCCCTGTTTAGAAAGCATTTCTATGGAAGATTTATTGGACATGGGAGTTTTGAAGGTGAAGTTTTTAAGGCAAAAACCAGGAAAGAATGATGGCGGCGGCCGCTGCTTCGGCCTTCGTCTGAGTGCCAACGCCATGGCAGTGCTATTTGAAGGTGTATTCAATTTCATAAATAAATATGCCATAGCATTGCTAATTGAAGGTACATTCAATTTCATAAATAAATATTTGGATTCGTAAGATGATCCATTCCTTAAAAATCATAGTTGAAAACTCAGCTTCAGTTTTACAATTTTATTAATTTATTTTTCTCCTGCTAGCTGCGTTTACGGCGTTTACGATGGTATGCTTCAAATACTGTGCTCATCTCCGCCCTCTTGTAATGCCTTGATGTTTTAAGGTGGGATCAAATGCTGCTCTAAAATTTCTCAGAAGGTGTTCGACCAGAAGTTTACAACTGAAACTTGATCTTTATCAGGCGGGGTTTTTTTTTTTTTCAAATCCAAACCATAGGATAAGTTGATTGTAACAGTGGAGTTACCCCAACTTCTTATGTAGAGTTGGATTTCTTTTATTTAATATTAATTAATTGAAGTTTATAATGACAACATACAATGTTATTAATCATTCATAGTTACTTGAAATTTGTTTTTATCTTTTTCTTAATTTTTTATTTTTTTTTTATTTTTTTTTTTATTTTTTTTTTATTTTTATTTTTTTTTATTATTATTGATTAGTGTTGAAATCCCTACGACCAATGCTCAAGGCATAGTAGTCTCTTCCCAATCATGACCCCTCATAAATCTGAGAGCCCTGTTTATCAATAGGGAATTTAACACACAACCACCACACACCCACTCCCTCACACACTCTTCCATACCGCGGTTTGAACCTTGAACCTCTTAAAGAAGAGTCGAAGCCCAAACTGTTGTGTTGTCCCCTCAGGACTAAAACTTTTTGTGGTTAGTGTGATAAACCCCTATAGTCTCTTCTCAATCACGACCCCTCATAAATCCGAGAGCCTTATTTATCAATAGGGAATTTAACACACAACCACCACACACCCACTCCCTCACACACTCGCCCACACACTCGCCCGCACTACGGTTTGAACCTTGAACCTCCCAAAGAAGAGCCGAAGCCCAAACTGTTGCGTTGTCCCTTCAGGATTAAAAATTTTTGTGGTTAATGTGATAAACCCTTATGACTGACGCATAGGGCCACCACACACCCACTCCCTCACACACTCGCCCACACCGCGGTTTGAACCTTGAACCTCCCAAAGAAGAGTCGAAGCCCAAACTGTTGCGTTGTCTTTTCAGGATTAAAAATTTTTGTGGTTAGTGTGATAAACCCCTATGATCGACGCAAAGGGCTGGGCAGTCCCTTCCCAACCATGATCCCTTATAAGGCCGAGAGCTACACTTGTTAATAGGGAAATAACACATATCCATTTGAATATCAATAGGGTGGGCACAGGGGAATGGAGCCTTGTCGGCATCTACCAACACAGAGCATTCCTAACTGCACCTTGTATTTGCAAGGTGGGGAATGAAACTTGGGTCGACCTCTACTAGCACCCAAGACTTTCACCAACTGCCCTACACAAGCAGATATCCTTCTCTTAATTTTTACCCAAGTGGTATTTAGATAAATTTGCAATATATATATATATATAATCAAATATTTAATGTAGGTGCAGTATGGGTCCTTGAAGTAAGAGGAAGAATTTTTTTTTTGAGAAATCATATATTACTAAGTGACTATTAAGATGAGATGATTATATGATTAAACATTCTAATAGTTCTTATAAGCATAAGTTTAATATTTAATATGTAAGTGAGAGTGGGGATTAATATTTTTTTTTCTTTTTTTGATTAGGTTATTGTGAGAAACCTCTATGACTGATGCGCAGGGTTGAAGAGTCTCCTCCCATAAAAAACCCTTCATAAAGTCGAGATCTATACTTATCAATAGAGAATTTAACACAAAGCCATCACACCCACCCCCTCACACACTCGCCCACACCGCGGTTTGAACCTTAAACCTCCCGAAAAGAGCCAAAGCCTGAACCGTTGCGCTGCACCTCCCGGTGCAGAGTGGGGATTAATGTTACACATCCCACAATTGTAACTTATATTAGTATATGATATTGTATATAAAGTTGACTATGTATTAAGTTCAAAGTGGGTCGCATGTTAAGTTAGTTATAGATAGGAGTCTATGTCATAGAATCATGTATGTAACCACTTTGGAATCATAAATGTAACTCTCATAAAAGATGTAGTTAGCAATATTATCATAGAATATTAGCATAGTATATTATCATAAATGTCAAGAAATATGCCTGTAAATATTATAAAAAGGGAAGGATGTAACCTTTATAAGACTAATAAAGAAATGGAATAGTTTGTAAGGAGGTTGTCCTCTCAGAGGCTAGCGATAATAATATTACATGTTTTAAATTCCTGCATTTGTTGCTATTTTGCATTTCTATGTTTCATTTAGTAAATGCTTTTGTTATTGGATATGCAATATTAGTATTGTTTTTGTCAATCATCGTTATAATTGTAGTTAGAATTATCTTTGGCACTAAATTTCTTATCTCAATGTAGCTTAGAACTAAAACATTCAAGGTGAAATATTTGCATGAGAAGAAGAGGTTCGTTGCAATTAAATTCAAATTACTTCATCACTTTTCTTCCTAAAGGTTTTTTTCTTCATCTTTTTAAGTTCGAAAAACAAAAAAAATAATGGATGGTGGCCTATGGTTTGGAAGAGGGATCCCCTTTATTTAAGATCATGGAGTAAGTTTTTTGGGGGGGAGGGGTTAATAAAGCTTTTGTATTACTTATAAGCAAGTAAGAAGGCTACATTGTCAACCTTGCCAAGCAAACATGGCTTTCATCTAGAATTATGCAGATGAGCAACAACTATGTCTTAAATGCATTCTACTAATACAGGGAAAGAGGGATCTATGACTTTCTTCTAATTCACTACATATAGGAATTAGAGTTGTTGGCATTGATATGGAGTATATGATAGAGATATTTCCTCATTTTCTACAACCACCATCAAGGAGGATCTCCATAACAAGTCAAATCCTTGTGGTCTAAAACCCAATTTGCCATAGCATCTATAATTTTATCTCATTCTTGGGGAGCGTGAAGAAACTTTACTATTCTAAATCTAGACTGAAGAACATGTATCTTGTCAATCACCCTTTGTAATTTTCAATCCTAAGAGGAGGTCTTGGTGGGCATCTTCAGTTGATTAATGGTTACTTGTGAGTTTGATTCAACTTGTATTGTAGACCAACCAACCTTAGCAGCTTCTTGAAGACCATGAAGGATAGCACATGCTTTCGCTAGATTATTAGGGAGGACACCAAGATTCTCTACAAAAATAAAGGCATGAGTACCATATGAGAGTCTTCATATGCCTCCCATGCTTGCCCTTCCTAGATTACCTCTTGATGTGCCATCAATGTTGATCTTCCCCATACCTTTGGGAGGGGCTTGCCATGGTCCATCCCTTTTAATAGTAGGTCGAGCACTCTGTGGGTGCCTACATATCCATTCACCTAGAGGGAGTTGAAGCCTTGAGAGTAAATTATGCCACTATTGAGATACCATGGAGGGGGGCTTCAAAGTATGCAAGGTAGTTTCCTTAATATTGGTTGTAGTCTTTTTCCAAATATGTTGGACATTATGGTGAGTTGCTTTAAAAATTATTTTATTCCTTTCTTTCCATAGATTTCAGAGCAACAAAGAGATGCTAACCAAGGCCATTTGTTTCATCGAGTTGTCCAATTCATTCACCCTGGGCTAAGTCCTCCATGCTTACTCGAGGGAGGTGAATTGAAGGAATTTTAAATCTAAAAAGGTTGTCAACCATTTCCATATTTGATTAGCTAGGGGACACACCAAAAAAATGTGGTCCCAAGTCTTGTCCTCTACACAATAGAACTTGCATATGAATGGACCAAAAATACCATGTTTTACCAACTGGTCTCCTATAAGAATCCTCTTACGAAGTATAATTCAGATAAATAGTCTCACTTTAGGCCATGTCAAAAGTTGTCAAAATCAATTAAATACATCCATAATTGGATTTTCCCCATGGTGAGTGAGGTATGAGTATCCTAGAGCTGCAATATATACATTGTTAAAATGTGGGTCTTATCCTAGCTTGTCTTTGGCTTTCAACCAAGAAAGTGATCTACTTTTAAAAATCTAATGAATAGCCTCCTTGATGGCCTATTGCCAGGATTGGCTAGTCCCTTACTGGAATTCAAACTCTATCCTCTGAATTCCTTTTCCCCCAATATTTATAATTGTGTGATATCTTTGTCCATCCTAGACTATGGAGTTGTTTCATGATGTCTCATCATTCTTGAAATTGTTGAGACAATGGAGATGCACCATCTTAAGCATTTTTCTAGTAATTTGCTTGATGGTCATTCCCCACTACAAAACAATTGTGGTTTGATAATTATCTCCCCTATCCTTAGTACCTCAAGAATCGAAGATCCTTATCGAGGAAGGTAATTTTTTTGCATACTTGGCTCTCAAGATATGCGTCCTTAACTCATTAGGGGAAATAATTAACCTCCAATATAATTTTTTTGCCAAAGCTAAGTTGTTTTTTATTGTTGACCAAAGGCCCAAGCCTCCCTTTTTTTTAGAAGATAAAGTTGATCCCACTTCACTAGGGCCCACTTACACTCTGCTTTTGCCTCGATCCATAAGAACCTTTGATTAATCTTGTCCAACTTTCTCAACACATCCTTAGGAATACTTAAGACCGAGGAGACATAGATGGGAATATATTGTAAAACAAATTTAACCAAAGTGAATCTACATGCAAGAGAAAGCCATCAACTAGTCCAATTATTCAACCTACTTTGTATCTTCTCTATCAGCCACCCTCATTCCTCCTTTTTTTGTTTGGCCACCTTTAATGGAACTTCTAGATAAGAGATTGGAAGAGATGATCACTTGAAATTCAAGATACTTAGAATCATGGTCTCCACTCTAGCAGTACATTAAAAGAATATGATCTTAGACTTTTTCTCATTAATAATTTTTCATGTAGCTTCTGAAAAGAGGTTTAGAACTCTTTTGAATTTTGATGCTTCGATGCAGTAGCACAACCCATCAAGGTCGAGTCATCTACAAACTGTAAATGAGAGAGAGAAGGGGCTATTGATGCACATTTGATTCCTTGAGTGGATATGTTATTCCTTTCTTTAGAGATGAGATGACCTAGACACTCTGCCAAAATGATGAACATATAGGAGGAAAGAGGATCCCCCTGGAACAGTCCCTAGAAGTAGTAAACAAAGGATATGGACTATCATTTATCAACACAACATAATATATTGAGAAAATAATGCCTTGAATCCACTCCACCCAATCCTAGGAGAAGCCAAACTTCCTCAAGACCTATAAGAGAAATTGTTAGTCTACACTGTCATAAGCCTTAGAGAGGTCCAAACGAATAAACATGGCTAGGGACCTTTATGCCTGCATGGATTGAAAGGCCTCCTAAGCAAGCACTATTTCATTTACAATTTGTCTTCTTCCCACAAATCCTCCTTGCTCTAGTGAGATTATTGTAGGGAGGAAGGGTTTCAACCTTTGGGCTATCATCGTTGTAATGATTTTGAGAACATTACATAGGGTTATCAGTCTAAAGCCAAAAATCTGATATGTCTCTTAGGACTTAGGAATGAGTGCAATGTAGGTTTTATTGATTTATTTTAAAACTTACTTTGTCACTCATGCTTTCTCTACCATTGCAACTAGATCATCCTTGATCAAGTCCTAGAATTCTTAGAAGAACTCTATGGGAAAGCCATTCGATCCAGGATTTTTTCTATTTTTCATTTTGAAAATCGCTTCTACTTTCACCATAGAAATTAGTGTGTCAATACCTCATTATCCTCTTCCTTAATAAGGGAAGGGATTCCTTATAAAACTTCCTATTGAGCCCTAGGGTCCAAGGGGACGATAGCGAAAATCTCCTCAAATTAGTCAACGACAATTTTATTCATTCCATTCCAAAATTAAATTGAATCACCTATGTTGGTCTTCAAGGAGGGCACAAAGTTTGAAACTCATTTGGCTAGAAGAGATTTATGGAATAAAGTAGAATTTGTGTTCCCTTCCTTCAACCATTAGATCCTATATTTCTATTTCCATAAGAGCTCATCCCTCCTTTTCTATTCTGCTGACTCGGATGAGACTTGGATTTCCTATTTGATGAGCTTCTCTATAAGTCCCAAGGAGTGAATATGAGAATTCATTTACTCTAGTTTGAAATCTCAATATGCCTTTTTAACTCTCACATCCCTGAACTCATGATAGTTTCATTCTTTAATTCTAGTTTTGATGAATTAAAATATCTTGACAAAGCAATACATCTGGGTGTCATATCTTGAATTTCCTTCCCTCCACAACTAAATAACTAATGGCTTAAAGAAAGTATCTCTAAACCACATAAGCTAGAATTTAAAGGGTGAGTAATTCCTAGAAGACTACTAGAGGTCTAGAAAAATAGGCCAGTGGTTTGATCCTACATTATTAAGGATAAGAGATTTCAGAATTACTCCTAGAGAGATAAGGTCATCTAATATTACAAACCTATCCAAGCACTCCAAGATGCATGCAAGTCCCTTTCATCTATTTTTCCATGTCATCAATCTATTACCAGGCTTGGTATCAATCAGGTGGAGATGCCTCAAGTGCTTATGCATTAAATTAATCACAATATCTAATGTTCTTATCCCTTCCATATTTTCATCTAAAGAGAGAATGGTGTTAAAATACCCTCCTAGGACAATTTGGTCATGGTAAACTAGAGCCTAAGATGTTGAATATAGTCTCAATACCTCCATTTATCCTCTATAGCAGTGGTTGCATATATGTTAATACATAGGAGTTGTTGGTCCTTTTGCCTCCATTGTCCTTGAAGTCCTAGAATACCCCAACTTCCCACAATCACATGCACAACAAATTCCTTTGGATCCCATAGACAAGAGAGCCCACCTGACATTCGTTACGAGTTGAGAGATTTTGCCTGATCCATGGGCCCTAATTTCTTATCAAATGTTTCCATATCCTCTACTATTAACTTAGTCTCCTAAAGAAAGACTAGGTTTGGCTTATTTCTCTAAATTAACCTTCTAATTTCATTATGTTTAAGGGTATTGTCTTTTATCTCCTTACATTCCATGAAATGAGTCTCATGAGGATGGGTGGGTTAAGATTTTGGTGATAAGAGTCACCTTACCCTCAAAGACAAGATTTTTCCCTTCTTTTGCTAAGTGGTGTTGATTGGTCTTACGTCCCACTTTCTGATTGGTATCCATCTTCATTTTCTTGTGTTTCTCTTGTTGTATACTAGACTAATCTTGGGTAGATCCTCCTTCATGATCCTTTGTGTATACCACTAAGGACTTATTAAGGGGGGTTGAGGTGTCTCCTCCTACTTCAATATGAGTGATCCTATGTGTTTCACAAGTATCATTCTCTTCTTTTTTGGCTCACTTATTTTTCCTTTGTTGACCTTTGTGGTTTAGGTTTGTGTCCATTTGCCTATGGTATATTGTTATATGTTTTTGGTAGTGCCTTTTCCCTTAATTTGGACCAGGCAGTTGCTTCAAGAATTGAATCCACCATCATTTTTGTCTCCATTTGATCATCTTCTCCCATAGTTGGGTCTTTAACAGTCAAAGGAGCAAATTTGTTATTTGGTGTTGCATTGCTTTCCATATCTGCTTTTTTCTTTGATTGTGCTTTCTTTTCAGGTTCCTAAAAACCTGCAACCTTTTACTTTACCTACATTTGCTCTGAGCATTTTTTGGACAATCTCTTGCCATATGCCCATACTCATGGCATATTTGACATTTGAATGGGATGTTTTCATAATCCACTTTTTGCTCCCAAGATTCATCCTCTATTTATAATGTGATATTTTTAGGAAGAGGTCAATCAAGGTCCATCAAAACACTCATTTGTTCAAAACTATAAGTGTTGTTAGCCACCATAATAAATATTCTCAAAGTGTTTCCAATGGTTGCAAAGGAGATGCAGTTCTAGTATTCAACTGGTAACCCAAATAAACTGACCCATACAGGTCCCATAGATGGCATTTCCTCCTCTGCTTAGAACTTTGTATGAGGGTTTTATGAATAAACCTGCTCTTCCAAGAAACCATGACCCTCCCAATAAGATACATTATCTATCCTCTTCATACTCAAAGAGCACAAGGAAATATCCACTAGGATAGAGCATGATTTGAATGTCTCCCTTAGTTTACCAGTTTCTAGATGCCTAGTCCCTAAAGCTTGATAGTTGGGGTTTGAAACCCATGAATTTGCATATTAGACCTATCCTTTTCATATACTCTATGTCTGTTTAAAGTTCTACTTTTTCAAGTAATCTATTAAGGAGCCATCCACCACTTTCATGCAACCATTGACATTCTTCTTGGGATCTAAGTGCTACATTGTCAAAGGCCTATGAGAAAACTTGGTTGCGATGTTACCTGTGTGTCCTCCACCTCCTAATAAAATTGCATACTAGAAGGAAGGTTAAGGGGGGAGGGATTCCCCCTGCCATCACCATCACTATAACAAAGCTACAAAGGCATCCAAACCCTAATCCACTCCAAAATTTGAAAGAATAACAAAAAAATAAAAATCACATAAAAATTTTTAGAACAATATTTGATACGAAAAAATCCCACCCTAAGCCTCACATTGCATAGCCATTCCACCTTATTGAAGCTTCTGCATGCAATGACAATGATAATGCATGCAAAACCTAGCAAATCTCCAACCTCCCTTCCCTGTCTCAATATCTTGAGCTTTCCCCAATCATGGAGTAAGAATGTTTTATGTCTAAACATAAACTATTAAAAAGTTGTGGGTTAGGCTTTTTGGACTTCCATATCAACTTATCACTAAGGGCATTTGAAGAATATTGGAAATACCTTAAAGAAGTTTATCTAGGAGGACAAACTACTAAGAAGTGAAAGCATGCTATATATACACATATATGTATTGGTATAGATATTTTATAACCTTTGCCACAATCCATTAAGATCAAATTTAAATCAAGAGAATGAGAGTAATAAGTGGATTATAAAAACATTGCATTTTGATTCTCCAATTCTTGTAAGATTGACCACATGCAAAATATTGCAAAGTGAAAATGTCGAAAAAAAAGATTTTCTTTTTTGTTATGAGATAAACTTCAAGATGAAGCAAAGTGAAACATACTATAGTAGAAGTTGGATTAGACCAAGGATATTCCACACACAAAAAAATGGTAAATAAAGTGTATATGCAATGCCACTACAATTTACTCGAGTCAACCATTAACAAATCAAATAAGATACAACAAGGAATGACAAAGTACAATGTGCAAGTTCAAATTCAGAAGGAATTAAAGGTGCAAAAGGAAGATGTGGAGAAAAATTAAAAAGCAAAAGAGATCAAGTTTATTCTAGGTAAATCGTCTTCATTTGCCTCAAGAAGGATAATATCAATATAGGGGTTATATTTTGAATTTTAGGCTTTTAATAGAAACATAATAAAGAAATGAGGATTTTTGAAATCCATACCAATTTAGGGTTTTTAAAAAACATAAGATGGCAATTGTTATGAAGGAGCTTCCTTGTACTTCAGGGTTTTTAGGATAATGTACAGAAGAAATTGTTTTTGAGGTAATTCATCGCATTTCAAATCCATTAGCGAAGCAATACAAAACTATAAATGATAAGTCTCACTATAAGCATCATGAAAAAATAGATGAAATTGATGAATTGTTGTTGGAAATGGAAACAAAAAAAACTCAAGAAATAAAAACAAAAGAAAATATGGCAAGTGTTAACAAGAAGTGGGACTAAGTTCACAAATTAAAATAAAAGTGATGATGAAAATAATATCTTGCAATGTAAGGTCGTTAAAAAAGAGACATTAAGGAATTGATAGGTTTTTATAGCTAGCATATCTATAGATATGGTAAACATGTAAAAATTTTAACCATTTAGGAAGTTGATTTTTATCTTGAAGATTTCAAATTTTAAAAGGAAACTAGATGAATGAGATTTTCTCTTAATAAAAAGGATATCAAGGAGTTGATTACCAAAATGTAGTTTTTTTCAAAGAAAGAAGTTGGCAAATATATTTGATAGAAAGGTAAATGAGAAATATCTTTAATGAAAAAAATAAGTTAAATTTAGTTTATTTAACCTTAAAACAATATAATATTTTGTTATTTTAATAGGAGTAGCCCAATAAAAACCACACATAGCTTATTAAATATATGTATAAAGTGTTATGTGGCACAATTGTTTTTTTGTCAAAAGTTAAAATTTCTTAGCAGATGCCCATTTAGAAGTTTAATGAAGAGTTTAATTAAATATATGTATAAAGTGTTATGCAATACACCTTTTTTATAAGTTAATTTTTTTTAGCAAATGTTCATTTAGAAGTTTAAACTAGTTTAATGAAGAGTTTAATTGAATTTTGGTATCATGCTTCTCTTAATTTTTTTCTGCTTAATAATAAGGGGTTGTACTTGGATCCCCCACCCTTAACAAATTACATCTCTCTTCTTTAGAGCTTGAGATTTTACAAATAGTTACACTTCTCATCTCAATTGAGATGCTATAGCTAGAAACCTGTATCATTTTATATAAAATACCTGAATAATTGATTTTCATTTTCTGGATCTTTTCAAATCTCTGTATGAATATAATTACTCCAAATTGTAGCATCTTTCTTAACATTTTTCTATATTGGCCTTCACAATGCCATAACTTCACCTCTACTATCTATGCCTTGCATCTTAGTAGAGTAAATTCCGATTTACCAAATCCGGATTGCTAGTTTTCTTCCTGAAACACAAGTGCAACCACAAAAATTATAATAAATAGTCTAAATGAAAACACATTATTGTTACAAAATAAAACAAATATTACCAATGGAAAATATTAAATTAAATCTTAATCATTAATTGATTCATGCAATCAACATTTTTTTTCAGCTTCAACTAAACTTTCTACTTCCTTTAACCATGGAAAGGAGAATTTAACTTCACAATCCTCAATCAGAATCCCTCTATTGGCTAGCTTATCTTCACATTTGTTTCCTTCCCTTAAAATATGTGTAAACCTGATTTTTTGAAACTCTTTAGCAATATGACCTATTCAAATCCCATAAAGGTAGAGACAAGATATCCAAGGCATCCTTCATATGAGATCCCTCTCTTGGTCCCATGAAAAATATTGTTTTGGATGGAACAACACTACCAAGGGTGAGTATTTAGTTGCTCAAGGTTATTTGATCTTATGACATAATAACCCCAACCAATCATCTGACATATTTTCTCAATTGTGGGCTCAAAAGCTTTGGCCTAAGATGAGGTTATTTACTTGGCTTTTATTGCATTGTAGGGTGTTATTTGGTGAGCAACTTATGAAGCATGGTTTTCATGGCCCTTTTAGATGTGAAATGTGTGGAGAGAATGTAGAAAATCTCAACCATATTTTTATTGAGTGTACTTTAGCCTCTGAGCTATGGAGGAGAATGACCACTTTACTTGGCTTACAATGGTCCAATTTTTTTACTTTTGAATAATTTTGGAGGGAGTGGCCTAAACAAGAGGGTGTTGATTATTTTATTAGGCAGTTAGTCTGGATGGTTTCTACCATTCTTCTTTGGAAAATCTGGAATGAAAAGAACAACCTAATTTTTAATCAAGATAAGAAGGATATTCACTATATTTGGCAAAAGACCATTGCCAACTTAGTTTAATCAGTCCAACAACTCCTTAATCACCCCCAAAACTCTCACCAAAGACGGGATCAAGTGACGAAAATATTGAAGATTAAATCTTCTAAGGGCAACAAACTTAAAGAGAATGTGAGTATTTGTAATATGGATAGGACAAGAAAGTGGCAACCTCCTCCTAAGGATTTTGGAAAAGTCAATACTAATGGAGCCTCTAGAGGGAACCCTGGAAAAGCTAGTGCGGGAGGAATTTGTAGACTTTCATATGGCTCCCTGGCTTTTACTTTTATTGAGAATTTAGGTATTCTTTCCAATAACCTTGCTGAGGGGTATGGTATCCTCAGAGGCATTCAAGAGGATACTAAGATTGGATGGGAAAAGGTGCTAGTTGAATCTGAATATCAACTCATGATTAATATTTTGAAGACTCCTTCTAAGAATCATAAGGTCGATTGGAGAATAAAAAGAATTATTGAGAAGATTCAATTAATCCAAATGAGATTTTTGAATGTTGATAACAATCATGTGGTCAGATATTAAAACAAGAGTGTTGATAGATAATAAAACAAGAGTGTTGATGCTTTAGCTAATTGGTCTTTGGACGAAGGCGATATTACTTGCTATGGCCACCCTCCTAGATGGTGGGCTTCATAAATAAGGGAAGCTCCACTTTCTATCATTTCTTTAGATGGCTCCAGTTCTGGAGGTACCTAGTTTCTTCTTGTTTTATTTTTGTTTCTCTTTGGTTTGGTTAGGGTATTTTAGTTCCCTAGCTCAAACTATTATTTCTTTTGTTTCCTCAGTTGATTCTTGCCTTAAAAGTCTTTTGGTCTAGAAAGGTCATTGTTGTGTTCAATTTTTTTCTTTATTTTTTTTAGGTGTGTGTTTTTTTTATTTTGTTTTGTTTTTGTGTTTTTTGTATTGTTTTTTTGTTCTTGTGTTTTTGTTGTTTTGTGTTTTTTGTTACTGTTCTTGTGTTTTTGTTGTTCTTGTTCTTGTGTTTCTGTATGTTTGTGTTAATTCGTGTTTTTGTGTGTGAGTGTTTTCTATGTTTTTTGTTTTTGTTTATTGTCTGTTGTTGGTTGTTTTTTATTTTTATTTTTTTATTTTTTAGGTTTTTGTTGTTTTTGTTTTTGTGTTTTTTTATGTTGTTCTTGTGTTTTTTCTATGTGGTTCATGTTATGGTTTTTTTTAACTTATTGTGTGTGTGTTTGGCTGTGCTTTATATTTTTGACACACTCAAGGAGCATGTTTTTAATTTTATTTTATTAATTTTATTTATTTATTAATCTTATTATGTGTTTGTTTGCTCCTTGAGTATGTCAAATATGGTAGGCCAAGTGCGAGCCCTGGATGATTTTGGTGGAATAGATACCCCTGCCTCATTGGGTCTTACTCGAAAGTGGCATCCCTTTTGGGATGTTTTCAACAAAAAAAAACTCTTTAGCAAGATCTTGAATTTCCACATTTATCTCTTGAATGTTCCATGGAGCCTTTGCTTTCCTCAAAATTGCATTTATTACTATGAGAGAATCACCTTCCATCCATACTCTATTCCATTTCATTTGTTACATATTTTTAAACCTTCTAAAGTTGCCCAAGCTTTAGCTTCATTATTTATCTTAAATCCACTATTGAAAGCATAATGAGATAAAATATCTCATGTATTATTTCTCCTCCTCCTGGTCCTGGATTTCCTTTAGATGCTTCATCAAAATTCAATTTAACCCACTCCACATCTGGTGGTTTTCACTTTATATTATTTACCTTATTTTTGCTTCTCTTGTACCCAACATCATAATTCCATTTAATGACTTGACTCCATCTATCAAGACTCTCTACTTCCAAATTAGGGATTGGGTGAGTTTATAAGGTTGGTTTAGAATCCTCTATGGCTAAACATATATATTTTTCATTACCTCTAAATTGATTTCTTTTTCCTTTAAATATTCTTCTATTCCTTTCTAGCCATATAGTCCAAAGTAATGTATCTTTTGATATATATCCCATATTGTCTGTAAAGCCTCACTTTTATAAGGGCCCTGCCATTTCTTTAACCAATCTTTATTTTTTCTATTCATCACCATGCATTTACCAAACATATTAAGAATCCATTGCCATAGATTCTAGACTATTGAGCAATGTCCCAAGATATGGTCAATACTCTCCTCCTTATTACAAAAAACACATTGAGAGGGGCCATGAAACCCATTTTTATAAGGTTATCCTAGGATAAAATTCTTCTATGACCTACTAGCCAAACAAACATTTTGACTTTAGGAATGCTTGGGCTATCCCAAATATCTCTCCATATTCTAGTGACATTATTATTATGTTGGTGTTAAACATTATATCCACTTCTTGTTGTGTATTCTACTGAGTTATTCAACTTCCAAATCCAATTATCCTTGGCACCCCTCAGAATAATCATAGTTTTTATATTTCTACTCAATTGCCTCCTAGCATCAATGTCGTGTATAATTGTAAAAAAATATTTTTTCCATTTGTATCTTCCTTATCGATCTTTGTACATAATATTTGAAACCCTATCACCGTATTTGTATTGAAGTAATTTAAAATGAGTGGTTTTTTATCACACCAAGTATCCATCCAAATAGAATTTTTTTTTGGGGATTAGACGTTTTTCACAGGACTGCCCAAACTACTAAACTTTTTTTAGCCATATCTCACTCATCCGAACTCGGATTGAGCTGAAATTTTGAGGGTAGATGCCTGAAAAACCCTAGAACGTCTCCACCAATTTTCATATCATTTGGAGCAACACAAATCCTAGCACATCCCTATGTGTGAACGATATATTTGGCAAGTGGCTATGCAAGGGTTTCATCTGGGTTGAGTGCAAGCATCTCCAAAGGTTGGTTTTTAGGGCCTTCGGGTCCTAGAGGCCAATATTTTTATGGTTTATGCTCAATATTTTAGTAGGAAATGTTGCAGGGGATACAATATGGGTTAGAAATTTGTCTTTCAAAATATCATACTGTGAACTTGAGTAACAACTTCTTCCAATTTGCTGCACAAAAGAAAAGTGAAAATCATACCTTTCCACGGTGTCTGGGGCAAGGATTAAAGAGATCACAAAACAAGTTTTAAGCAGTTGATAAAAAAATGGCTCATATCTCAAGTGAATCTGGTGCTAAGGTGCACCCACAAAATAATTCTATTGTGAAAACCCCTGTCAAGGGTAAGAATTTCGAAGACTCAGTCCCAAAAATGAATTTTAAGGATGCCCTTCGTGGTGGACAACCTTAGCCCAATGCTAATATCAATATTAGGGCTTCCCATAAACCTCTAATAATGCCTAAGATTGATCCCAAGAAAACGGAGTCAAGATGTCTTAAAGCAGTTGATGGAACTCCTATTGTTAAGCTTGATATGGGTAACATTCAGACTGGCATTGAAGATTTGGAAAAAAGAGGACTAATTTTTTGGTTCGTGGGTTTTTGTCCGAGTCTATTTGCTTTCAAATTCTGGGCTACAAAAAGCTGGAAAACTAAAGGTGAGTTACAAATCTCTATTTATCCAAATGGTTATTTTCTTGTTTTATTTGCTAATAATGAAGATAGAGAGAAAAATTTTCAAGGGGGTCCTTGGTTTTTTGGAAGGGCGGGGCTTTTCATGAAGCCTTGGCATACTAAATTTAAAGTCGAAGAAGAGATGCCTTCTATAGCTCCAGTGTGGGTTAGACTCTTTGGCCTCCCTATTGAATTTTGGAATCCTACTGTTTTTTCTTCAATTGGAAACTCTTTAGGAACTTTTATGATGACTACTAATTGTACTCAAAATTTTGAACATATTATTTATGCTCGAATTTGTGTTTTAATGGATTTTGACAAACCCCTACCTAAAAAGATCACATTACAATTTGGGGAAGACACTTGGGAGCAAGTAGTGGACTATGAGAACATTCCTTTTCATTGTAGAATTTGCCATGAATATGGTAATTTGGCCAGTGCTTGCCCAAATAAAATTCTTGATCAAAAGAAAGAAGATATAAACTCAGTAGGTTTCCAAATACCTAAGAAGAAGAACACTAAAAAAAACCAGTTATGAAGGATAAATCAAAGTCATTTGCTAATATGTTTGAAATCCTTTCCACAAATGATGTCCCAAGTGAGGAAGAGGAAATAATGGAAACTGAAATCTTAGAAACACAATTTAAATATGAAGGGAAGAACTCAAAGACAAACCAACAAATCAAAGGTTTTCAACAGAAAAAAAGGAGAAAATTTACACAAGAAAAACAATATTTCAAATGTCAAAACTTCAAATAATGCGAGTCCCAATATAGACTCCATTGAACCATCTAGTAAAATTTTGGTTGTGTATGAGCATTCTTCAAGGTTAGAAGCCATCTCAGATTCAATTGGAGTAAGTCAAGAAACAGAGAAAAAAATTGAAGATGGATTCTAATCAAAAAGTAGGTCACAAGACCAATCAATATCATATGGTAAAAGAAGGTGAAAATATTGTAGAGGAAGGTAAGATTAATGCCCTTCCCAACTTTTTTAGCCCTGGTATTAATGAAGATCATCACTTGGAATATTAGAGGACTCAAAGGGAGTCTTTCAAAACAAAATGAAATTAGAAGAATGATTCAGATAAATCATCCACATCTTGTTTTCCTTCAAGAAACAAAGATGTCAATGAAGGATATTGACTTAATTGCCAATAAAATTTGGCCAGCTAAAAAAGTGGTTTCTCTCAGTTCCCAAGGGACTTCAACGACATTGCTTGTCTTTGGGACCCAAAAGAGGTAGTTATTCACCATATGGTTGGAATTTGGGGTTTGTTGGCTATAGCTATTCCAAGTAGACATTCCAACCAGATTATGCTATGCATTACTGTTTATGCCTCGACTTCTTTGGAGGAAAAAAGAAGACAGTGGAAGGATATTACTCATATTATCTCTCATTTTCCTAAAGCTTGGATCTTGATCGGAGGAGATTTCAATACCATCCTCTCTTTGGATGAGAAAAGGGGGGAAATAAAAATTTGGACAAAAGCACTGACCTCATGAGCGAATATATTGCAAACCTCCATCTTGTGGATTTCCAACCAGATAATGGCCTTATGACTTGGTCTAACAGAAGGCAAGGCTTAGCTTGTATAATGGAGAGATTGGATAGGTTTTTTCTCTCTAAAAATTTCTTAATCCATGGTCACATTCCTAAAGTGAAGACTCTTAATAATGCTAGTTTAGATCATTGGCCAGTCATGGTGGAAATATGGAAAACCAATGTGAGTTTCTCTCCTTTTCGTTTTCAATTAATGTGGCTTAGAGACATTTCCTTTAGACCTCGTGTGCAACAATGGTGGAAGGAAGGTAAACCTAGGCATGGGACTAAGATGTTCTATTTTTCCAAAAGACTGCAATACATTAAATCCAAAATCAAGACTTGGAGCTGGAAAGAGTTTGGGGATGTTCATAAAAAAAACATGAAGTTATTGCTCATATTGAAAATTTGAATAAGAAAATCCATTTAGATGGCCTCACAGAGAAGAGAAGTGCAGATGAAATTAAACTCACAACTCAGTTAGAGGAATGGGAAAAAAGAGAAGAAATATTATGGAAGCAAAAATCTAGAATTCAATGGCTCAAATAAGGAGATCGAAACACAAATTTCTTCCACAAATATCTTCTAGCTCGAAGATCTCACAACTTTATTTCTTCCTTAAAATCATATTCTGGAGATGTTGTTTATACTTGGGATGGCATGAACTCTATTGTTGTTGATTACTTTTCCAATATTTTTGTTGCTACTCCTCTTGACTCAGCTTCACAACAAAATTTTCTTCAACCAATCCCTTCTCTTATCACTTCTGAGGAGAACTCTATTTTTACTACTGTTACTATCAATGAGCTTCAACAAGTAGTTTTTAAAATACAAAAAGGGAAAACCCCAGGTCCTGATGGTTTTCCTATTGAGTTCTACCAAGAGTTATGGGATATCCTTCATGTTGATTTATTAGAGGTGGTGGAAGAAGCCAGGAAATCCAAAGAAATTTTTAAGGTTATCAATAAAACTTATATTACTCTTGTTCCAAAAGCTCAATAGGTTGATCATATCTCAACTTTTAGACCTATTGCTTTATGTAATGTTCTTCTCAAAATCATTACTAAAATCATGGCAGAAAGGTTGAAGCCTCTTTTGCATAAGATTATTTCCCTAGAGCAAGGGGGATATGTGGAAGGACATCAAATAGTAGATGAGATAGTTGTTTCTTAGGAAGCCATCCATTCCATGGATATGCAAAATTCTCCTTCTATGTTCATTCGGTTAGACTTATCCAAAGCTTATGACAGAGTGGATTGGCACTTCCTTATCAAAATTTTGAGGCAATTTGGTTTCTCTAAGGATTGGATGGATTGGATTATGGGATGTATCTCTTCAGTTTCCTACTTAGTTCTTATCAATGGCAGGCCTTCTCGGTATTTCCTAGCTTCCAGAGGTATTAGTCAAGGTGACCCGCTATCCCCTTATTTATTCATCATTCTTGTTGAATGCTTGGGTAGGACTATAACCAAAAAGAGGGAAAACAAAACCCTTGAGGGAGTTACCATTGCTCATGGAGCTAGACCTATCTCTCATATTCAATTTGTGGATGACTCTACTCTTTTAGGTAAAGATACAATTAAGGAAGCTTCTAATATTAAGAAAATCATTAGCTATTTTTCTAAGGCTATTGGGCGAGTTGATCAATGAAGACAAATCTAAAGTTATTTTCTTTCATTGCTCTGCTAGACAGGAATCCATGGTCTTGGATAAATTAAGATATAAGAAGACCTCTCTTCCAATCACTTATTTAGGTATTCCCATAAATATTCAAAGGCAAAAAAATAAAGATTGGAATTGGTTGTTGGACAAAGTCAAGAAGAAAATTGGAAAGTGGACCAACAAGTGGCTTTCTTATGGGGTAGAATCACCTTGGTAAAATCAGTCCTTCAAGCTATTCCTATTTATGTTTCTTCCATTTTGAATATCCCAAAGGTTGTTCTTCAAGAATTGGATCAAATCAATCATCGTTTCCTTTAGAGTGGTACTAAGGAGAAAAGAAAATGGGCCTTGGTGAAATGGGATACTTTGTCTTCCTAAGAGTGAAAGGGGGTTAGGATTCTGGTCTTCAATTAATAACAACAAAGCTTTAGCTGCTAAATTATATTGGAGGATGTTGCATAACCCCAATGCTATTTGGGCCAATAATCTCTGTGCTAAATATGTTGAGAACAAAAGTCCTGAAGACCTTGTTCGCTATCAACTTCCTACCAAAGGTTCTCCCATTTTAGCAGTTCTTAAGACTGGTGAGGTTTTGATAAAGAAAAAATTATTTTGGATCATTCATAATGGTCAACATGCAAATTTTTGGATAGATTCTTGGGATGGTAACAAGCCTTTGATAACTCAGTTTCCCGATTGGAGGCCTTGGATGGAGGAGCTTCACCGAGCTAATTGGATAAAGGTGGCTAATTACTGTCGGTACCATACTAGTAATTCAAAGGTTGGTAGATATTGGATCCCTATTGAGGACTGGCCTATTCAAATCCTAGAAAGGCAAAGACAAGATATCCAAGACATCCTTCATATGAGATCCCTCTCTTGGTCCCATGAAAAAGATTGTTTTGGATGGAACAACACTACTAAGGGTGAGTATTTAGTTGCTCAAGGTTATTTGATCTTATGCCATAATAATCCCAACCATTCTTCTGACATATTTTCTCGATTGTGGGCGCAAAAGCTCTGGCCTAAGGTGAGGTTCTTTAATTGGATTTTATTGCATCGTAGGGTGCTTATTGGTGAGCAACTTATGAAGCATGGTTTTCATGGCCCTTTTAGATGTGAAATGTGTGAAGAGAATGTAGAAAATATCAACCATATTTTTATTGAGTGTACTTTAGCCTCTGAGCTATGGAGGAGAATGGCCACTTTACTTGGCTTACATTGGTCCAATTTTTGTTGAGAAGCAAGTCAGATAATTCAATTAAGGTGCCAAATAAATAGGTTACAATAGGTTATAATAAGCTCGTAGATATAGGATCTGCTAACCTATTAAAGCGAAGAATAAAACTAGTGCTAACAATAAGCTAACCTAATTTATTCCCTAATATCCTAACTAAATAATGAAATAATAACAGTTATGCTAATATACGCTAACATCCCCCCTTATTACATTATTTTGGTAATAATAGAACTACTATCTATGCTAACATCCCCCCATACAATAATATTTGGGTAAAGTATATAACTGCCCCAATACAATGAAGAAGAAGAAGAGAAATCAAAGAATGGTGGCTCATGCTTTGTCTTCGGCTCAGGCTCAGGCTCATGGCTCTAGCTCTGGCTCTAAGTGTACCTCTAGATTTGTACCTCTGGGTCTATCTCGAGATCTTCCTGTGAATCTACCTCTGGATCATTGCCTCTAGATCTACCTGTAGATCTGCCTCTGGAACTTTGTCTCTGGGTCTGTCTTTAGGTCTGTCTCTGGGTCATTATCTCTGGGACTGCCACTCGGTCTATCACTGGATTTGCCTCGGGGTCTACCATAGGTTTTACCTTTTTGATAGAAGCCATACAACATTTATTTCATCATGGTCCATTGTGTGAGATCTGTCCATCCATAATCTATATGAACCTTGTTGGCCATTTTCACTTTGTACCAACAACTGGAAGAAGAGTGATTCGTACATCCACATGAATCACAAGGATGTAATCTCCAACACTTAGCTGCAACATGTCCTGTCTTTCCACAATGACTGCAAAAATGCTTTTTAGGAGTTGTAGGAGATTTAGGTTTTACAAACATAGAATTACTAGTACTTGCATGTCCAGTATAGCCAAGGCCTTCATGCTTTGCCCTGACACTTAGCATTATTGGAGATTTAATGCCTTGTTCCTGTTTACCTAAACTCTCACCATTGAATCCCATTTTATTCATCATTTTGGAACCAAATCCTTTGGTGTGCTTTTCAAAACACCCAATTTCATCATCTTCATCGATGCTTTTAACAATATTGCATTTGTCGCTTTTGATGAGATTATGGAGTTTATCTTTAGGAGGTTCAGTTTTTAAGTCACTAGTATCACAAGCAAAATCTGCTACTGTGATGAGATCACCTCTGCTACAATTGATATTTGCCATCATAGGCATGAGGTCGCTTGTATCACAACAAGCATTGGCCATCATGGGCTCAAGGCCACATGTGTCACAACAAGCATTCGCCACCATGGATTGAAGATCACTTGTGTCACTACAAGCATTGACCATTAGGGGTTTGACCTCTGTTTCCTCACTAAAGTCCCTGCACACTTTACATTGGGCAATATCAAGAGAAATCAATGATATGTAGACTGCCCTTATGACGCCTATAGGGATTTGAACACCATTCTTCTGAAGATCTTCAGAATCTTTAGAATATTTGAGAATGGATTTTACACCACTGCGTAGTGTAGAATATTTTTCATCCTCATAAAAATCCATTCCTTCCATCTCTGGTGGAAAGTAAGGACCTTTAACTGATTCAACAACATCAGTTTGTTTAGGGGCTTGCTTTTTCTTTGATCTGCCCATTTTTAAGGTGTCGGTCTCTGTCGAAAATGCACCTTTTACAATAAAATTTTGCAAAATAATTTGACTAAGGTGTTGGTCACTGCCGAAAATGCACCCTTATAAGTCTTCCCCCTTTGGTTTTGCAAAAAATTATATCTGCCCTGTACGGGGTTCCAAGGGGCGTCCAAAATTTTTTGGAAGCACAAAAATGGGCACTCCAGAAGGCTTTTTCCACTAGTTTGTAAAAAAAATTACAATATTTGCCTCTTAGGCAGATTAGCTCAAAAATGTCATAAAAAAAAAATAATCCCCCCTTTGTTTTCAATTTGCATAAAAATGAGGATGTTGCTCCAAAGGTATGTAAAAGTTTGTGTTTAATTTTGAAACAAATAAAAAAATTAATTTTAAGAAATAAATTTAACTTTTAACTTAAAACAAAATAGTAATTTCTCAATTTAAAATAAAATTAAGAAATATATTTATTGTTGTTTTAAAGCCAAAGAAAAAATTTAATTAATAAAATTAAAACAATTATTCGTAAATCAAAATAAATAAAAAACTTTACCTTGAGCCTCCATGGGAGTCGATCCAGTGACCTCCCGGCTGGCCCACCTTAACTCCTCAGCACCAACCGGCTGAGCTATCTTGCTCGCCGTGTAAAAAATGGAAACAACCCTTTATTTGAGACGTCTTCTTTTGAGGACAAGCTATCATGAGCTATGTTAGCGTCTGCAACAATGGCAGATCGAGCTATCTGCTATCATAGTCACGATCGAATGTTTGCAACTCCGTATTGCGCAAGATCGAGATCAAACGTCGTCTTTAGCTAATGGATTATGTTTAGGATTTCGGTATATCACAACCTTCCTCAGTCCTCCTTGGATGTATATCATCATTGGCTGTAGCTGCTTATTCCCATCGACATCTCTCCTCGATCATAAAAAAATACAAAATCACCATCCACGAGGATCGAGGTCCTTCTACGCCTTAAACCATGATCTGCAAGCTTCTGGACTACAAATGAAAAAGATGTATCTACAGGTGGGTTGAAGCATCCCTGATCTAGTGTGTGATGTTGGTTATTAGCACCACCTGCCTCCATCCATCATCCCTGCTAGGTTGAAGCATCCCTGATCTAGAATCTTTCAGGGAAAGAGTGAACGGTATTTCACAAAAATGGAATGTATATTGCTTGTTATCCCACATGTAAGATGATGCGAGCACACTATTGTTTAAAATGAGGAATACTCACTTTAACATTCGACCACCGTAGGGTGGTCTAGTCAATCACCTTTTGCTCTCTTAAGCTCCATGTTTACCTGTCTTCCCACTCAGCTATGTCACCCACTCATCTAATGGTCCACGTGTCTGTTGGTAGTAGTGCTTAGGTGTCTCGACATCAGAGTTCCACCCGCAGTCGAGTCTAGTCACGTCCTCCCTAGTCTCCTGGTCTCCTAGCTGGTTTAGGAGCCTATCCAGTTGTGTCCGTCAGGTCGTCTAGGATGTCTGCATCCTTAGATCGAGTCTGACCCCTTGTCCATGAGTTGACTGTTGTGTCAGGTCCCACGTCTTGGTGACAATCCCCATCAGAGGTCTGCGTCCATCACCCTGTTCTTATCACAGTTGACCATAAAGTGTCAAAATACTAAAGTCGAATCAAACCTCCAAGTCAAAGCGAGGTCCTTCGCACCCGCTCTGATACCATGTTGAGAAGCAAGTCAGATAATTCAATTAAGGTGCCAAATAAATAGGTTACAATAGGTTATAATAAGCCCATAGATATAGGATCTGCTAACCTATTAAAGCCAAGAATAAAACTAGCACTAACAATAAGCTAACCTAATTTATTCCCTAATATCCCAACTAAATAATGAAATAATAACAGTTATGCTAATATACGCTAATTTTTTTTTTACTTTTGAACAGCTTTGGAGGGATTGGCCTAATCAAGAGGGTGTTGATCATTTTATTAGGCAGTTAGTTTGGATGGGTTCTACCATTATTATTTGGAATATTTGGAATGAAAGGAACAACCGAATTTTTAATCAAGATAGGAAGGATATTCACTATATTTGGCAAAAGACCATAGCAAACTTAGTTGAATTAGTCCATCCACTCCTTAATCACCCCAAAAACTCCCACCAAAGATGATATCAAGTGATGCAAATATTGAATATTAAACCTTCTAAGGGAAACCAACATAAAGAGAATGTGAATATTCGTAAGATGGATAGGACTAGAAATTGGCAACCTCCTCCTAAGGATTTTGGAAAAGTCAATACTGATGGAACCTCTAGAGAGAACCCTAGAAAATCTAGTGTGGGAGGAATTGGTAGACTTTCAGATGGCTCCCTGGTTTTTACTTTTGCTGAGAATTTGGGTATTATTTCCAATAACCTTGTTGAGGGGTATGGTATCCTTAGAGGCCTTCAGGAGGCTACTAAGGTTGGATGGGAAAAGGTGTTAGTTGAGTCTGACTCTCAACTTATGATTAATCTCTTGAAGACTCCTAAGAATCATAAGGTGGATTGAAGAATAAAAAGAATTATTGAGAAGATTCAATTAATCTAGATGGGATTTTTGAAAGCTGATTACAATCATGTGGTCAGAGATCAAAACAAGAGTGTTGATGCTTTAGCTAATTGGGCTTTGGACAAAGGTGATCTTACTTGTTATGGCACCCTCCTATATGGTGGGCTTCTCAAATTAGGGAAGCTCTTCTTTCTATCATTTCTTTGGATGGCTCCGATTCGAAGGTACCTAGTTTCTTCTTGTTTTTTTTTTTTTTTGCTTCTCTTTGGTTCATTCAATTTTTTTTAGTTCCCTAGTTCATTCTATTATTTATTTTGTTTCCTCCGTTGATTCTTGCCTTAATAGTCTTCTGGTCTAGATAGGTCATTGTTTTGTTTATTTTTTTTTTTTCTTATTTTTTTTTTTTGTTTAGTTTTTTAAGGTGGGTGGGTTCTTTTGTTTTGTTTTGTTTTTGTGTTCTTTGTGTTGTTTTTTGTTGTTCTTGTGTTTTTGTTGTTTTTTTTTTTTATGTCTTTTGTTATTGTTCTTGTGTTTTTTTTCGTTCTTGTTCTTGGGTTTCTCTTTGTTTGTGTTATTTCATTTTTTTATGTGTGAGTGTTTTCTATGTTTTTTGTTTTTGTTTATTGTCTTTTGTTAGTTGTGTAGACACCAAAATCCAGCCACTTGTAAGTCATCTATACCTTCTTGCCAGCCACGTGTCAGTCATCCATCCTTCCCGCCATTATTTGGCCCAAATCCACACTTTCCCACCATTATTTGGCCCAATTTCACATTTCCCGCCATTTTTCATCCCCAAATTTATTTAAATTAATATTTATATATATATTAATATTTTAATATATTTTAATATATATATAAATAAAGTTTAAGTGATTTAATCTGAGCCATCCATCCTTCATTTAATCTCATCCGTCCATCCATCTTAATCCGTTTCACAACCTAGATTTATTCTCTACCCTTGGATCCACTTTAATCTTAGCCACACGTTCAAAGTGTCGTTAAAACCCTAAAGTGTGCCCTAAGAGTAGATTATAAATTGAGTCACCTTGATGGCTCAAAGGCTATCTATCTCTTCGGCTAAACCTACCTATCTTTCCTATCTAAGTCTGGAGTTGGCTATTGCTGTTAATCCTGAGTCTTCTGAGTCTTCTGCGGCCCTAAGTCTGAACTAAACCCTTTCGCCGCATCCATCGCCGTCGCCTGGTCTCGCCGCGTTAACAGGAAAAGGTATAGATTTGTCTAAAGCAAGTAATATTTCTTTATGTATTAATCTGCTGTTGAATTCCGCATTCTGTTTATTTTTATTTCATAAATCTAGGGTTTTAGATCGATTTCGAGGGCTCACACGGTGGAGCCCTCTTATTAGTTTCTAACTCTTTGATAATTTTAAATGTGTGCAGGATTCTAGTGGTAGATCCGATTTGTTGATAGTAGTCGCTTAAGCTGGAGTGGTCCGAGCCAAAGGATACAACGAAGCCCACTCATTCCGTTGAGGTTAAGGATACATTCTTCGGAGACGCCACCACATTGTGCCAGCTAGGGTTTCGGAGAACCCTAGCACAAATTGTAACTTTGTATCACGAAAAGGGTTAGAGGCCCTGTTGTACTTAAAAGGAGTTTCTAAACTCCATTGATTAATAAAAATCATTCATTTTGTACAACTGTTCTGCATTCTTTTATTGTGATTTCTTTATTTCTGTTTGGCGTTGTATCTTTAATCTACAAGTTGTTTTTTATTTTTATTTTTATTTTATTTTTTAGGTGTTGGTTGTGTTTACTTTTCATGTTTTTTTTGGGTTATGTCTTTGTAGTGTTATGTTGTTTTTGTCTTTTTTGTGTTTTGTTATGTGGTTCTTGTGTTTTTATATGTGGTTTGTGTTGTGGTTTCTTTTATCTTATTATATGTGTTTGGTTGTGCTTTTGGTTTTGGCACACTCAAGGAGCATTTTTTAATTTTATTTTATTATTTTTGTTGTTATTTACTTATTTTTAAATTGGTTTTGTATGTTTGTTTGCTCCTTGAGTATGTCAAAGGTGGTAGGCCAGGTCCGAGTCCTGGGCGTTTTTGGCGGAATGGATACCCCTGCCTCCTTGGGTCTTACCCGAAAGTGGCATCCCTTTTGGGATGTTTTCCACAAATAATAAAAAAAGAATAGAATTTTTTTTCTCCAATTCCCACCACCCATATTAAACCTTTAATCATGCTTCTTTTAATTTTGACCTTACAATAGCTTTCACATAAATTTGCTAAAAACTAAATATATCAAATATAAAGTTTTATGTGACCGAAAGAAAAACGTTTTGGTATTCTAAGCATTTAGCCTCCTCCCTAGTGGTTGTTAAAACATGGGATTGGGATTAAAAGTGTGGTCCAAATTCAAAACTTTAGTTTTATATATAATAAAAAAGTTATGATTTGTATTCTAGAATATTTGAAAAGAAAAAAGATTCTATGAATGTAAATGTTGGTCATCAAATCTGCCTAGGTAAGGATTTTGGGTAAATGTATGCGCCCTAGACCTGGACCAACATTGAAAGGCCGAAGGGAAGAGATGCCCCTCGTGCCAATCTCCGGAGAAAGGCCGGCTCCTATGCTAAACTACTTTGGGGTTTGAAGATAAGAGTGCAAGAAAGAGATAAAAGGAGTTAGGGTTAGAGAAATAAAATAAAAGGGGGTAAGGGAAGAGAGATTGATGATTTAAGGTGGGAGAGAACAGGAAGCACGATCACCAACTAGCAACTTGAATAGAAGCAAAGAACACCAAGAGATAAACCAAAGAGACGTAATATCAACCTTCCTATGTATCCTCCAGGCGAGTTTCAGGGTACATTCCCCGATCGCACATCGAACGCAGGATTCAGCATCTCAACATACAAACGAAGAGAGACAAAAGAATCAAGCATAGAAGGCAGCATAAAAGAAAGCCAATATGACGTCTTTCAACTCCTATGTATCCTTCAGAATGAGTTTCAGGACACAGTCCCCGATCACACACCGGACGCAGGATTCAACATCCAACATACAAACGAGGAGAGATAAAAGAATCAAGCACAGAAGGCAGCATAAAAGAGAAGAATTGAAGCTCAAGGCCTTTTAGTATTAATCGCAGGACATCAAGTTACAGTAGCTTTCTAGAAGATAGTTCCCCCCCTTTTTCCATTACAATGCCTAGGTTTTTATAGAGGACCCGGGCCTCTGAATCATAATTACATAGCAAAGAAGAGTACGCTCTCGAGCCCTGAGAATTCAGCTCCTCGAGGCTCTCGCGACCGAGCTTTCAAATCTGTTACTAAAACTGGTCACTGCAACTGGGTCAACCATGGAAAGGTGCATTGATGAGCCGTCTGGACGTCCTTGGTCTACGGGTGCGGTGCTCGAGTGGCCGCCATGCTCGTCGGGCTCTCCATCATGGCTTGATACTTCATTTTTGATTGCCAAAAATGAGCAACAGACTTGTTGGGCACGAAAAATTGCATTTATGAGGCACTTGATCGCCTCGGGAAGATACCCGGCTTGGAACGCGTGCCCGTGAAGCGCTTCGCTAAGTTTTCATTCACCACTTCGCTTCGCAATGGTTCTGGGCCGAAGCAAAACTCCTCCTTGGATTATACTTCGCAAAACTGAGCTTCACAAAACTGCTTTGGGGATGGTTTGTGCCGAAGCATATCTCCTTCGCAAAAATGGTCTTCTTCGTCCTTGCTGCTTCGCTTGACAAAACTGCTTCGCTGATGCCTTGGAGAAATGCTTCGCTGCGATCTTCTTTCAAAACTGTGGTTCGGGAAGGTTTCGACCGAAGCAATTGTCTTCAAAAATGTTGTATCCTTTTACTTCGGGTAGAAGTACTTCACAAAAAATTAGCCGAAGTAAATGCTTCGCAATGAGCTTCTGGCGAAGTAAAAGTGGTTCGCTGATGGAGGGGCCCGAAGTGAGTACTTCGGCAACTTTTCGCGAAGTACTTTCAATGTTCCTTGAGTTTCGCTTCGCAAAAAACCCTTCCCGAAGCAATGTTGGGAATGCTTCAGGTGCGAAGTAGTTTTCTTGCCTTTGCTTTCCGTTTTACTTCGGCACACCGCTTCGCAGAAATCTTGCCCGAAGTAGCTTTTGAAAATACTTCGGGCCCGAAGTAGATTTCCTGCCTTGGCTTTTTGGCAAAGTTGTTCTTTCGAACGTTGCTTTTGTATTCTACTTCGGTGATACTACTTCGCAAAAAACTCCACCCGAAGCAGTGTTGAAAATGCTTCGGGTGCGAAGCTCTCTTTCCTTCTGAATGCCGCTTCGCTCAACTTTCGCCCGAAGTAGCTGTTGGAAGCGCTTCGGGCGTGAAGTAGTTTCATTCTTTTTTTCTTTTTTTTTTACTTCGATGAAAACTACTTCACAAAACTTTTACCCGAAGTAGTGCGGGAAATGCTTCGGGTGCGAAGCTATTTTATTTCCCTTCGGTGAAGCTCTTTTCTCTAGCTTGTTTGGCAGTGAAGTTCTTTCCTTTCTACTTTATGTACAAATGGGTGGCATTGGAAGCCAAAATTGCTGCAACTTTTCAAAATAAAAATAACAAAGCAAAAATTTTACACAACACTATACAAAACTTGTTTCTTTTCTACCCCTTGAGAAATGTGACAAAATTGTCAACATTCTTGGCGGCTCGCGGGGCAACGAGCTCGTCTCGATGGGAGGACCCTTTAACTTTGATCTATTGGGCCAGAGTCTTTTCCCGATCCTTCTCCTCCTTCTTCTTCCGGAGTGCCTCTACAGCTGGTTCTTGTTCTCCCTCTTCTTCTGCTTCTTCTTCCTCCTCTGCTCCTTCGTCTGTTGGCGTGGCCTCCTGCTGTGGTGATGGGATAAGGCGGTCATGGATTTTCTTTATAGTTCGGCGAACATGAGCCCAGACCCCTTTCTAAAATGGTTCTTGGTCTTCGAGTGCCTTGACTAGAACATAGAATCGATCAATCTGCCCTATGTCGGCGTGTTTGATTCTTGCACCTAGGTCATTCAGGCAAGTCACGATTTTGCAGTGTCTCAGGATGAAGTCCGTGACCTGTCCCTCCATGACCGGCTCTTCCCACTCATCAATTTCGGAGACGTCACTTTCAAAATGGAGCCATGCCGGCTTTAGTTCTTCCCTGGTGAGAAGGTTCCCATCATCATCTGTGAAACTCGGGAAACCCAAAGAAGAGAGGTCTTCAAAGTAACTCATTGATGTGCGTTGCTCCTGCTCAAATATATCAAGGAGGTCTTTCACCTTTTGCGCTTTCTTCACCTTGGAGAAGAAAGCGCGAACAATGGCTTGGGCAGTAGACCAATCCCTAGCCGTTCGACTCATAGCAGTGACCTGTAGGTCTTGATATCTGATGCTTTGAACCTCAAAGGCAAGCTTGAGTCACTTCTTAATTTTTTGAATCACCTCATCCACCATTGGTCCCTTCTTAGCGATGGCATGCTGAGCTTCGATGACATAAATTAAAATTGATAGGGCACTGGAGGCCCGAGATCTGAAACCTTTGAGTAGGTGAGAGCGGATTTCCTTGATCCTACCTTTGTCGAACAGCTCCAGATTTGCCTTTTGGTATAATTGCTGCTGGGACTGCAAGATCTTGCTCTCGAGCTCTTTGGCTTTTAGCTCATTTTTGGCCTATTTTTGTGCTTGTTGCTCGGTCGAAGTCTGCAATTGTAGAATTTGTTGTTTGAGGGCATGTGTTTCCTTTTTGAGCAATTTGCCCTGCTTCTGCGAATCCTCCAGCTCAGAGCGAATCCTAGCCAACTCTTCTTCCAACTTGATGTTGGCATTTTCTGCTTCAAACCTGCACTGGTTGGCAATGCTTGCATGCGCTCTAAAAGTTTCAACTCTGACATGCATGGATTCGGATTCATCATCTATATTTAAATGCTCCAGGTCCTTGGTTTTCTCCTGGTAGTCGTAATCAGCTGGAGTCATTTCATCCAGAGGCTTCTGGACCTTAGGGACCTTTCTCACCTTATGCAACTTTCCGCCCTTCAGGTCAAAAATTGCACATTTTTCAACTTGAGCCAGAGATTTCCCTCTTTTCTTTCTCGCCTCCTTTAACATCTTCTCTGTATTCTGTCGAGCTAGGAGTAGCTTTTCAGCCAGAGGGCGCTCCTTTATTGAAGATAGGTCTATTTTAGAGAAATTCGAATCTCCAGCCAAAGGTGTAAACAAATATAAAGAACTAACAAGGGCAGGTTCGCCTGATGACTCGGGGACGGGTGTAGCAGGGGCTTTGGCGAGCGGGACTATGCTTTGAGCTATGGGAGAGTGGGCTACGGGGCTTGGTGTAGGTGAAGTGGTTTCAGCGGGCTTATCTTGTTCAGATGACTCGGGAGGAGTGGGGCTATGCAGGATTGGGCTGGCGATGGGCAGTTTCTGAGTGGGGGATTGACTCTGTGGGGAAAGGAGAGACTGATGAGGGCTTCCACTCGGGACTGCCATGGATGTGTCAGAGACCAAAGCGAAGGGAAGAGAGTGCATACCTACGTGCCCTCCTGGCAAAGCGGCTATGGTGACTTCTTGTGTGGTCGGCTCTTGTCCCTCTTGGGCTTCATCACTCCCGACCTCTACAACTTCTGCTCCTTGGTCCTTCTCTTGTTGGAGGAGTTCCTCCACATCGATGATATCTATTTTGGGGACCGTCTCAGCACTTGGTGCCCCTGTGTCTCCAATGTTTGCTTCAACTGGGCCTGATGCAGGGGATCCAACAGGAGTACCTAAAAGTTTCGTGCGAGGGCGCTTTGGATGGCTCGGAGGCATTTGAACTTGCTCTTGCCTCTTCCTTTTCTTCCTCTCCAATGGTTGCTCTGCTTCTTCGGCACTTGTATGGGGGTTCGGTCCCTACTTCCTTTTCTTTATCCGAAGCATCTTTAGCGCCTCCTGGGCTTTCGCCTGACCCTGGGGTGGCCGGTGGAACAAAATCCGCAAAGGATATAGACTTCCAGGTTTCGACATTGGTGTCATAGAGAATCACGAAGTCTTTATCCGAGGCTAAGAGTCCATAAGAATTCACCTTTTGATGGTGGACTCTCATTATCCACCATTCCCGAAGCTTTTCCTCGCTCCAGTATTTTACCTCCTCCTTCAAATCGTCCCTTGCTTTTTTCCAAAAGGTGGAGCCTGGAGTCGGGAGGGGATGTTGATCAGGGTCGTACTTGACCTCTATAGGATAGAACTCATGCCATGGAGGCAATGTCCTCATCCTTTCTAAATGCCACTCCAGATATTTTCCATTGGGATTATTTCTTTGTTCCACGACTTCGGGGTGAGGGCAGATGTGGAAGTTCTTGAATTTTAAATGATCCCTCATCATGCCCAAAGGATCATAGAGCCACTGCTGAGGAATCTGGAGTAGGCCGAAGTAAGCAAGCCTTTCTTCCAGGAACGTGCCCTGTTTTAGGGCAAAGACTTCGATTACACCCATTCTGAAGGGGAAATCATAGGTATGCGCCCACTTCCAACCGTGGCCGTATACTGTATTTGTAGAGTCGCTCTACCGAGCGACTTCCAATGCGAACTGATATTCTAAGGGGTAGACTGGCAACAGGAAGGGCTTCCCTATGAAGCCGAACATGCGAATCACCAGTCCCTGTGTCAATTGGAAGACATCCCCCCTTTTTCCCAGCACCACCCTATCTCTCAGACTGAGGGGTACCCGAGGAGAAGAACCTTTCAACAAATGCATGGCGGGTCCCAAAAATTGTTGATTAAAAGAATAATAGGACTCCTCCTTCAATAGGAGGGAAGTCCATTGATACACTGGCAGAGGATTTCCATCCTTGCCACTTGGAGAGATGGCGATATGGGGAAAATGCTTATGAACTTGGTAGAAGTACAACCAGACAAGAAAAGAACAGGGTGCGAAGTACTGGCCTATTGCAGAATTCTTCATGCTGGAGAGCCTTGTATGCAGGGTTCGGGCCACCCATTCCGCCCAGTCAAAGAAAACTGGGTTGGTGTTCGGCCTTGAAGCATCAGGGGCATAAAATTCCCCTCTTGAAATACATTCAGCCAAGGACACCTGCCAGGGCTGCACCGAAGCATCTGTTGACAATCCCGCTACCCATGCAATGATGGAAAAAATATCGATGTTTTTGAAAGCCTCCAAGGGTAAGGGCATCTGGGGCAACTTGTTTGAAGGCAGCCCGCTCTTGAGATTCTCCCGTAGGAACTTCAATATGTAGCTGTTGGAGGTGAATCTCTCCATTTGTTCATTTAGGAGGACATTGCGAACAGAATAGCCCTTGGGCGGGCCCTGCTGTGGTGCGAAGGCTGCTTGTACATCTTCCTTCAGGATGGAGAATAGCTTGTGTCCCGAAGCATCTAACACCTGCCTGGTCGCAGGTTGGTAATTTTGTGCAATGGCGTAGACCAACTCGGGACAATGGTGAGCAGGCGGTGTTAAGAACCAGTAAATCTGGGAGTAATAAGCAGCAGCTCTCTTATTTTCTGGCGTGAGCCTGCTTGTCATGAATTCTATGGTGTGTCGAAGATCGGATACACCCTTCGAGAGCTATGTGTCTCGAATTTTCTCCCACCCATCAATTGGTGGCTCCACAAGCTGTTCTTCCTTCGAGTCGTCCCCCTCTTCCATTGGCTACTTTTCGGGTCGAAGGGGAAGATTTAACTTCTTTGGAGTGCACTTTTTCTCTTCCTTCCCCTTCTTTGTCTTTTTAGGGCCTGCAACTTCGGGCTCTTTTCTCTTTTCCTTAGAGTTCTTCTTTCCCATGTTGTTATGGATAGCAGCAGAGTTCTTGATGTAGGGGGCTTAAATGTGAATGGCCAGATGCAAAGGACGGGAGAGTTGCAGAGTATCTGAAAGCTCTTAGTGTAGCTCTAACTGATGGACAAATAACTTCCCTCTTGCCAAGAACTCGCTTTTATAGCCTAAAAAGGCAACCACCTAAATTTATGGCACCTACTAAAATTAAATTTGTACCTCAGACGGAAGAGATTACCGTATTCTTAAACCGATCCTGCAGCGACGTGGTACATAGGGCTGCATGCTTCGATGATTACACTTTGTACTCGAGACGTCACCCGCTGCCACCTCGTACCTTGGTGCGAGCTTTTCTTCTCTTTTTTTGACTCGATCATCTCGGGCAGTGTTCCACCACCCCTTTTCCTTAATTTTGTCCACTTTGTACTCCTCTCAAGGCCATTGTTGGCATGTTTTCCGAGGCACATTTTGAATTCTCCACCTCGCGCGTGTTTGGCTCGACGAAGAGAAACTTGATGCTGAAAATGCTTCATGGTGAACCTTTGGTTCGGACTATTTTTTGATGCTTCGGGCCCGAAGTACTTCTTCTTCGTCGTGTTGTCGCTTTGCCTTCGAGGGTCGCCAAAGTTTTCCCTTTTGAAAATTGCTTCACAAAAATTTGCCCGAAGTAGCTACTCAAAATACTTCGGGTGCGAAGCTCTTTTCATGCCTTCGTTCGAATTTTGGTTCGGCTTCCTTTCGGTAACATGCTTCGCAAGGAGCCTCTTATAATCCACTTCGCAAGAATGCTGCCCAAAGTAGCTGCTGAAAATACTTTGGGTGCGAAGTTCTCCTTTTGAAAACTGCTTCGCAGAATTTTTGCCTTTGGTTACCTTCTTCGCAGCGAACCTTTTGTACTTGCTACTTCACATCAGAAGTCCCCGAAGAAGATTTGGAAGTGGTACTTGGCTTTGTGATCTTGGAAGAGAATGTATATACAAATGCAAATTATATACAGAAGTATATATACACATTTTTTTTTTTTTAGAGAAGAATTGTCTTTAGCGATGAAAAGTCTTCAGGTGAAGACCATTGACAGAGATCGGCAGAACTTGTCCATCTGCATCTTTGAGGATGAATGAATTGGCCGAGTTTACCTTCATAATTTCAAATGGCCCATCCCAAAAGGCGTCCATCTTGTCATGATTCCCAGGCTTGGCCTTCCAAGAGTCCCACTTCAATACCAGGTCTCCCACATTGAATGTGCGATCGGATGACTTTTTCTTGAACCAGTCTCGGATGACCTGAGTATGCTTAGCGAAGTCTTGGTATGCTTCTTCGTGATCCTCCTCCAGTCGTAGCAGCTGAGCTAACCTGTTCTCCATCGGACTAACTCCATCTTCTGCTTCTAACAGCCGTAGTGCAGGGATCTCAACATGGATGGGTAAGATGGCCTCCTTGCCATAGACCAGAGCATAAGGCAAAGTTTTGATTGACCTTTTGATAGAAATCCGATCGGCCCACAAGGCCCGATCTAGAAGGAGATGCCAAGTCCTTTTGTTCGTCTCTATGAGCTTCCTTAGCATTCTCAACAGAGTCTTGTTGGTGGATTCTGCCAAGCCGTTGCCCTGTGGATAATAATTGGAGGATACTTTATGATATATCCCATATCTATAGAGGAAATCATTGATTTTAGCGCCTGTGAAGCCAGGGCCATTGTCTGTGATGATTGCTTTGGGGATGCCGAACCTGGTGATCAATCCTTCCAAGAAGGTGACTACAGTCTCTTGATCTGCATGTTTGGTAGGAATCGCTTCGGCCCACCTGGTGAAGTAGTCTGTTGCTGTCAGGATGAACCTATGTCCCATGGAGGAATTTGGTGATACGACTCCTATAAAATCCAACCCCCATTGTTGAAAGGGTGTCTCTACTTGTATCGGACGAAGGGGCATTGCAGCATTTTTGTTTCGGTCGATGAACCTCTGACACTGCTCGCATTTACGACAAACTACGAAGGCATCGACAAAGAGTGTGGGCCAATAATAACCCGCCCTAATGATCTTTAACGCTGTTGTTCTTCCTACAAAGTGACCTCTCGATAGTCCTGAATGGAATTCTCCCAGGACTCTCCTTTTATCATCGTCTTTGATGCACTTAAGAAGGACACCATCAATGTTCCTAAAAAATAGGCCTTCGGGGCGCAGAGTGTATCTGGAGGACCGCATCCTGAAATGTCTTCGTTGTGATGCATTTAGATGCGAAGGACACTTTTCGGTGTTGAAATAGCAGATTATCTCACCGACCCAATCCTTCTCGTCTTCTTCGTGGTTAGCGAAGCATTCTTCGACTGGTAAGTCATCCCTCCGAGATTCTGTCACTTCGGCCATCGCGCTCTTTGCCAATTCTTGACACAATGCACGGCCGTGAACCAATTTTGTGGGCTTGATCTCAATGTCAAACTCCTGTATTTTGTTCACCCAACCAGCTCTTTTACTTCCCAATTCTCCTTGGATAATGAAATTACGCACATCGGGGTGAATGACATAAACTGTGACTCGGCTCTGAGAGATGAACTGCTTGAACTTCCTTAGTGATTTCATTACTGCATGCACCTGACGCTCTATGAAATTATATCTTTCTTCATGGGAATTGATCACCTGACTTAGAAACGTGATGGGACGCTCCTCGCCATCTTCTCCCTTTTGTGTCAGGACAACAGCGTAGCTCTCGGGCTCTCCTATAGCATACATGATGAAATCCCGACTGTAGTCTGGATTGATCAAGACCGGCGCCTGAGCGATTCGAGTCTTAATCTCTTCAAAAGCTTCTTTTCTTTCTTCGGTCCAGCTAAATTCGGTGCCCTTCTTCAGGAGTTGGGACATCGGCTTGATGACTTGGGCGAAGTCGGGGACAAACTTCCTCACGAAGTTAATCTGGCCGAAGAAATATTGAAGTCCTTTCTTGTCTGCTGGGAAGTGGGAGCTTCATTAGAGCCTCGGCTCTGTCAGGATCTACAGCGAGGCCCTTTTTTGATATCGCGTGTCCCAACAACTTTCCTTCGCTGACTGCGAATATGGACTTCTTTGGATTAATTGAGATGCCGAACTCTCGACATTTTTCAAAAACTTGTTGTATATGTAGTGGGTGATCTTCCCTTCTTCGGGAGAAAATAGTCATGTCATCCAGATAGATGACGATAACCTTATTTAGAAGCTCGCCAAAAGCAAGATCCATTGCTCTCTAGAAAGTGGCCCCAACATTCGAAAGGCCAAACGACATTCGCTGGTAAGCGAATGTCCCCCACTTGGTGGTGAATGTCGTCTTGTGTTGGTCTTCGTCCCTGACCCAAATCTGATTGTATCCAGAAAAACCATCGAGCAGAGAGAAGCGTTGAGCTCCAGCCACCGAGTGCAAAATTTGATCGATTTGTGGGAGAGGATAATGGTCCTTGAGGGACGCCTGATTTAGATTGCGAAAGTCTACGCATAACCTGATATCTCCATTTTTCTTTCTGACTGGGACCAGGTTCGCTACCCATGAAGAGTGCTTGATGGGATATATGATCTTTGCCTCGAGCATCTTCAAGAGTTCGGCCTTCATTAAGACCTCGATCTTGGGATTCATCGGTCTCTGCTTTTGTCGAAAGGGTTTGACCCCCTCCTGCAATTCGATTGTGTGTTGAACCAGCTGTCGATTGTATCCCCTGAGATCTTGATAAGACCAAGCAATTATGTCAGAAAACCTTCTGCATAGATTCTGTATCTGTTCTATCTCCTTCGAAGTGCAGTCGGTTCCCACCTTTATTGCTTTCCCAGGTTCGAGCTCCAAATCCTGATACTGTTTCTCATGGACTTTGATCATGTGAGAGAGAGCTCGGTCATTCCGATCAAAGAGACTTTCAAGGGTGATTAGTCCCTTGGGAACATGGTTATTCTTCAATTGAATCAGCCCTTCATACTCTCCTTCATCAAAGCTTCGGTCTTCGACTGTGGCGGCTTCTTGGATCATGAAATTTATAATCTGCTCGTCGTTATCAAATACTTGCCAATGCAGATCTTTGTCTGGGACAGAGGGCCTATAGATCATCCTCACAGCTCTGGGCTTGTGCACCATGTCTTCTGCTGGAGAGTACTTGGCTGCGATGGATGCCAGGACATCGGCATGTCGGTTCTTTTCTCGTGGGATTGACTGTAGATTAAGAGACTCGAACTGGTCAAGCAGGTCCCATACCCTGTTGCGGTATGACTTTAGATAATGTTTCTTTGAGGTACACCTATTTGTGACCTGGTTGCATACCAGTTCAGAATCTCCAAAGATTTGGAGGTGCTTTATGCCTAACTTGTTAGCTTTCTTAAGTCCTAGGCATAATGCTTCGTATTCCGCTGCATTGTTAGTGCAGCTCCATGTCAACCGGTAGCAATACTCTTTTTGCTCTCCGAAAGGTGAAACTAGAAGAATCCCTGCCCCAGCACCATTTTTACATCGGGCATCGTCGAAGAACAACTTCCATAGTTCTTCCTGGGCACTTGTTCTATTCCCTGGTTGGGAGTGATTTTTAGGCTTGGCGATCGCATAACACCCTATCTCGGTCTCCACCATGGCGTTGAAGTCTGCCAATGAGAACTCATCTTCATAGCTTAATTGCGCAAGAGACTCCTCGATCAGGTCCATCTGCTCTATTTCCTCTACTAGTGCATTCACTGGTTCGCTACTTTCTTCTTCGGACATCTTCTGCACAAGAAAGGAAGAAGGCTTTTCATTGTAAATCTTCACCTTCTTTCCTTTGAATGGAACCTCTAGGTGAGAGTAATCCATAGATAGATACCCACCCAGTTTAGCCATGAATTCCCTTGACAAGCACATACTGAAATATGGCTCCAAGTCGACTACAACTACCTCTTGTATGACTGTAATCTGAGGCATCTTATGTAGCCGGATAGGAATGTCCTTGATCACTCCCATGGTCTTCACTGGAGTACCATCCAATTGGAGTACACCTTGGCTACTTCACGTATACTCCATTCCTATTTCTTCGTAGATCGCCCTTGGCATGACTGTTGTAGCGGCCCCAGAGTCGATCATGCAGTTATGTACAATATACCCTTCCATTTGTAGGGTTAGGTAGAACGGAGGTGGTCTGTTCTTCCCCGTGATAGATGTGGATAGGGTCTGCACAAGAGCAAGCGGTGCTGCCTTTTTTGCTTTAATTGTCTTCAATGATTCTTGCAGCAAGTCCACCTGTCCAGGTAGTTGCAGTGCATCGTACAAGCTGATCTTGGCTGGGATCTTCTTCAATTCCTCTACGATGTTGTATGCCAAAGATTTGAGCACTTCGGGTTCCTTTCTGGGTTCGTACCGGGTATGATATTGCTCTGTAGCTTCAACTCTTTGCCGCTTGGTGAGGGAAGGAAACTTGAGCTTTTCCTTAGCCTACTCCTTAGTTTCTACCTGAGGCGGTTCGGCAGAGGCCTTTTGGGCCTTTTCTTTGATTAGTGCAGGCAGAGGAGCTTCGCTCGGGGCCGAAGTAGATGATTGTCCTTTCTCGGGTCGAGCTTGCTCTTTTGCAGGAGCCAGCTGAGTAGCATCTATTTCTATCGCCTTCCTTCCTCCTCGGGTAAGTACTGCAACGGGCTCCTCCTCGCCAATTGCCAGGTTCTGACTCATCTGCCTAATGACGTTCACTTGACCGTTGTGACTACTATTTGCCAACGTTTGTACATAGTGTTGGTGCAGGGTGCAGGTATTCTCTTCATGCGGATCATTGCACGTAGAGCACCAATATACATAATCGAAGGTGCTCGGAGCTTCATCAATTGCAGCATTTCTCGTCGAAGCCTTCCCTTGCTGGACTGCTTGGTCCTTGGTAAGTGCAGGCGCAGGATAAGATCTTCTTGGTAGGAACTCCTGTTGCGCTTGCTTCTTCTTTACAATGGTCATGTCATTTGACAACATCTGAACTGTAGAGTTCAGAGACTGCATCTCCTACAGAATTTTAGTCTGTATATCATCGGCTTTCGAAACGAGCGGCAATGAAGCCATCGTCGGTATTGGAGGAAGAGCGGGGTGTTGAGGTGGTGCTGGCAGCACAGGAAAAGCCGAAGTGACCGTGGGCTGTGGAGTTGAAAATGTAGGGAAATGAATTTGTGGGGCGATGATTTGAGACACGACAGGATTCGAATTCCAAGATGAAATCGAGAGTGCAGGGGTTGTGGAGATTTGCGAAGCGGTTGCGCTTGCATACTGGAATTGTAAGAATTCGGGAAGTATGGGCATCGACATCCTTTGGGGAAGCTTGCCCACAACTATCAAATCCATTTCTGCTCTCTTGGCTAACTCATACAACTCGAGAAAAGTATTAACGTTAGAATATCTTACCATGAGACTGATATCGGGATTGAAAGCTCGAAGGAAATAGAGCGTTGCAGCTTCGTCTGTTGGTCGAAGGCCAACTGGCACTCTCTACCAGGTTCGAGCGAACCTAACATTGAAATCTATGATTTCTTCTTGCGGATGTCTCTTGATCGAAGTGAACTGATGCAGAAGAGAAGTAGGATCGGAAGACTCATTGAAGTTTCCCATCATTTTCCCAGCTAACTGGTCCCATCCCGTAATGCTACCGGGTGGTAGAGATCTGTACCAATAGAGGAGTTTTCCTCTAAGGGAAAGAACCAGAAGCTTTACCATAATTTGCTCTTCTGTAATGTCATGGATCGCCGCTAGAGATATTATGTCCTGGATATGCTCCAGAGCGGTTTTCCCAGTTCCATCGAACATTGGGATCTTCTTTATGGCAGCAGGCGGCACTTGTCCTTGCCCTGCTAGATTCAGTGGTGACAAGGAATCCCATGCTGGGCACAACCTGGGTGGTTGTGGCTACTGCATTTGTTGTTGTTGTTGTTGTTGCTGTTGTGCCATACTTGCTCCTAGATTTTGAGAAATAGGAATTCCCGAAGCTCCCCCTTGACTGCTAATAGGACAACTAATAGGAATGGAGGGACTAGGATGCTTCGGAGAGTTGGGAGGATTGGGAGGAAAACTAGATGTTGTACTATCAAAAGTTGAGCCTTGTCTGCCAACAGAGGATGTTCCTTGTAATAGTGACTCGGGGGTGATCAACCTTGATTGTTCCCCGAAGGCATCAATATCTAGCTCAAAGAACTCGGTTTCCTCTCCTCTATTCTTAACTCTCCATCTCGTTTGCATGAAGGCATAGACTTTTGGTACTGGTCTTTACGACTTAAATATTCTTGGGTAAACAGAGTCGCCAGATGCTAAGAGTCTTTCAATAATGAGGGCATCGGTCCTCACTACCACTAATCAGGTGAGACTGACCGGGTCACACCGGGAACTAGTTTGAACTATTGGCCCCGGTGAAGACGGGTTTGAGATTTAAAATATGGGGCCTTGACTGGTTATGGATCTTACTGAGACATACACAGTCGGTCCCACCGGGCGTGCCAAAAATTGTTGGTCATCAAATCTGCCTAGGTAAGGATTTTGGGTAAATGTATGCGCCCTAGACCTGGACCAACATTGAAAGGCCGAAGGGAAGAGATGCCCTTCGTGCCAATATCCGGAGAAAGGTCGGCTCCTATACTAAACTACTTGGGTGTTTGAAGATAAGGGTGCAGGAAAGAGATAAAAGGAGTTAGGGTTAGAGAAATAAAATAAAAGGGGTAAGGGAAGAGAGATTGATGATTTAAGGTGGGAGAGAACAGGAAGCACGATCACTAACTAGCAACTTGAATAGAAGCAATGAACACCAAGAATAAATGGAAGAAACGTAATATCAACCTTCCTATGTATCCTCCAAGCGAGTTTTAGGGTACATTCCCCGATCGCACATCGGACGCAGGGTTCAGCATCCAATATACAAACGAAGAAAGACAAAAGAATCAAGCATAGAAGGCAGCATAAAAGAAAGCCAATATGACACTTTTCAACTCCTATGTATCCTTCAGAACGAGTTTCAGGACACGATCCCCGATCACACACCGGACGCAGGATTCAACATCCAACATACAAACGAGGAGAGATAAAAGAATCAAGCATAGAAGGCAGCATAAAAGAGAGAAATGGAGCTCAAAGCTCTTTAGTATTAATCGCAGGACATCAAGTTACAGTAGCTTTCTAGCAGATAGTTCCCCCCTTTTTCCATTACAATGCCTAGGTTTTTATAGAGGACCCGGGCCTCTGAATCATAATTACATAGCAAAGAAGAGTACGCCCTCGAGCCCTAAGAATTCAGCTCCCTGAGGCTCTCATGACCGAGCTTTCAAATCTGTTACTAAAATTGGTCATTGCAACTGGGTCAACCATGGAAAGGTGCATTGATGAGCCGTCTGGACGTCCTTGGTCTACGGGTGCGGTGCTCGAGTGGCCGCCATGCTCGTCGGGCTCTCCATCATGGCTTGATACTTCATTTTTGATTGCCAAAAATGAGCAACGGGCTTGCTGGGCATGAAAAATTGCATTTATGAGGCACTTGATCACCTCGAGAAGATACCCGGCTTGGAACGCGTGCCCGTGAAGCGCTTCGCTAAGTTTTCATTCACCACTTCGCTTCGCAATGGTTCTGGGCCGAAGCAAAACTCCTCCTTGGATTATACTTCGCAAAAATGCTTCGGGGATGGTTTGTGCCGAAGCATATCTCCTTCGCAAAAATGGTCTTCTTCGTCCTTGCTGCTTCGCTTGACAAAACTGCTTCGCTGATGCCTTGGAGAAATGCTTCGCTACGATCTTCTTTCAAAACTGTGGTTCGGGAAGGTTTCGACCAAGGCAATTGTCTTCACAAATGTTGTATCCTTTTACTTCGGGTAGAAGTACTTCGCAAAAAATTAGCTGAAGTAAATGCTTCGCAATGAGCTTCTGGCGAAGTAAAAGTGGTTCGTTGATGGAGGGGCCCGAAGTGAGTACTTCGACAACTTTCTGGCGAAGTACTTTCAATGCTCCTTGAGTTCTGCTTCGCAAAAAACCCTTCCCGAAGCAATGCTGGGAATGCTTTGGGTGCGAAGTAGTTTTCTTGCCTTTGCTTTCTGTTTTACTTCGGCACACCGCTTCGTAGAAATCTTGCCCGAAGTAGCTTTTGAAAATGCTTCGGGCCCGAAGTAGATTTCTTGCCTTGGCTTTTTGGCAAAGTTGTTCTTTCGAATGCTGCTTTTGTATTCTACTTCGGTGATACTACTTCGCAAAAAACTCCACCCGAAGCAGTGTTGAAAATGCTTCGGGTGCGAAGCTCTCTTTCCTTCTGAATGCCGCTTCGCTCAACTTTCGCCCGAAGTAGTTGCTGGAAGCGCTTCGGGCGCGAAGTAGTTTCATTCTCTTTTCTTGTTTTTTACTTCGATGAAAACTACTTCGCAAAACTTTTACCCGAAGTAGTGCGGGAAATGCTTCAGGTGTGAAGCTATTTTATTTCCCTTCGACGAAGCTCTTTTCTCTAGCTTGTTTGGCAGCGAAGTTCTTTCCTTTCTACTTTATGTACAAATGGGTGGTATTGGAGGCCAAAATTGCTGCAACTTTTCAAAATAAAAATAACAAAGCAAAAATTTTACACAACACTAAACAAAACTTGTTTCTTTTCTACCCCTTGAGAAATGTGACAAAATTGTCAACAGTAAATAGTACCTTAAGGTTATAGTTAAAAATAAAAAATAAAAAATATTTAGATGAAATAAAATGTGAAATGAACAAGTTTAAGTCTAAATAACAAGATACAAAAAATATGTAAGTTAAAAAAATCCAACAATACAAACATATGAGCTAAGAAGAATAAAGGTATGCTACCTTGCTAAGTTGAATTATACAACAATACAAACATATGAGCTAGGAAGAATAAAGGTATACTAACTTGCTAAGTTGAATTATACATATGAGTAAACATCAAGGTATGAAGAGCTAAGATGTTTAAAGCTTAGTTAAGGACTAGCCCAAATCAACTCATAGGTAATGGAAATAGATATTTTATCTTAAAGTGCAAAGTTTATAATTACATTCAAGATAAGTTATATTGATGCAATAGCGGTAGATTTTATGTATGTATTATTTGAACAAATTAATATCACTAGGTATTCTAAAGATATTTTAGAATCTATATATGTCTCATCAAGCTTTGAACTTAGATAATTACCAAGTATTGAAAATTTTCATCTTTGACTTCTCTCATAATTGATTGTAAGGCACTCTTTTCAATTATTGATATATATTTTTGTTCTTCAATTTTTTCTATCATGTGTTGTGTATAACATTTTAATATTTTCAACCTTTTTGAAATATATCAAATGTCTATTTGTTTTTCTTTGAAACATATATTTTCTACTTCAATTGTTTTTGACAATTCACGTTTTTGTATTTCCATTTTTTGATCATTTGCTTTCTGTTTCATTTATAACTCGTTAAGTTCTAAAAATTGAAGAATAAATTTTACAAATTTATATTTTTCCTAAAGTTTGAGGTTGCAACCCTTTTATCTTCCAAATAACTAATTTTGCAATAATTCACTAATTCAATAAATTTTCTACTTTTAAATCTTTTCTCAAAAAAAACTTTAAATAATCAATATTTCACTAAATAAACCTTTTTTACTCCAACAACTTTCTTAAAATTTAAAAATCTTATCAATATTTTATAAAATTATTAAACCTTTACTCTCCTTATCTCTAATATTTAAAATAATTTTATTATTCCTCTAAAAGATTCACTTATCCCTCTTATCTTAAATAAAACTTTAAAGTACTTTTACAACCTAACTTATTAACTTTAATTTTTTTTTAGCTGCCTTCATTTTTTATCTCACCCACCCATATATAAAGGAAAAAAATTAATTTACAAGCCTTATCTCTCCTTATTAAAAAAAAACTTTAATTAAACTAAACTCTAAAACTTGAAGTTAATGTTTTTTTTTGGTGTATTCTAGTTTTGTACTCACCTTTTGTGACACTGTAGAAGATTTAGGTAAGCTTGAGAATAGGTTCTTTTCATTCTTTCCCATTTACAACTGCAAAAGTTTCTTGGTCCTAAGTTCTTCTTGAAAACTCTTTTATTTTGTTTCTTCCGCTTTTTGAGGTGTGGCATGTTTTCAAGATTAGTCAGCTCTTTCATATTTTGAAGGTTCGTAACAGAATTGTTTTTAAACAATATACATCTTCTGTCACATTTACTCATGCAATCAAATTAGAAGTTTTTAATGACATGTGGCTACATATATGTACTCAAGCCAACAAAGTTGCTATAGAGTTGGATCACCTGCAAGTTCTCTTGACGTAATAGGCCAATGCTCCGTGTACAGTCAACAGGATTCCCCCAGAGCACTCTTCTCAAGAGTGTTTTCGATCCCGCTCTCACCATCGGCCTCCATCATATGCAAGACGTACTCCCACAGACAAACACTGGTCCTAGCTCTTGCTAGTCACGAAGCAGCCTAATATTTACATTGTTTGTTTGTCCCACCAGGTTGAAAGATGGGATGATGTTCAACTAATTTCACCTAAACCAATTTTTGGTTGGAGTGACGCGGGTACTAAAGGCCTTAATGAAAATCGCAATACGGAGAGGTGAATTCTCATCCCATAATCACTAACAGTTTATGCATGATTGTTGGTTGGAGTGACGTGAGTATTAAAGGCCTTAACGAGAATTGCAATGCGGAGGGGTGGATTCCCATCCTATAATCACTAACAGTTTATGGACGACGACAGACAAAATATTCCATTTGATATGTTTTCTTTGATCGATAATGATTAGTAAACTTGTATTTTATTGGTGGCTTTATTTCCTAACCAATTTAATTCACCATGCTGCACCCATTTTTTTTTTTTTATTATAAAGAGGTTATCTTAATGTAAATAGCTTTTTTTTTTCATTTTAAAACAAAAAACTTAGAGTACGTCCTCACCAAATGCATTGTTCTTCGTTCGAATTTGCGCTGTGGACGCTGTCCTCTTGCATACGTTGCTCCTATTGATTATGTTGCTATAATTTCTCCTAGACACTTCAGATTCATACGTTACCGAATGCTCGAGTGATTGTTGCAAGAATCTCTAAAAATGAATGATCAAAAGAGTAGCAAAGACTTTGGATTCTGAGGAATTTAGCTAGGGTTTCTATTTGGAATGCTGGTGTGAGAAATAGTTGAAATATTCTCGTTTAGGGGTGTCAATCAACCAAATTGTTTTAAGACTGTTATGTTGTCGTCTTGAACTCGACGTTGTTCACCATTTCTTCAGTAGTCTTACAGATGTTCCCGTCAGAGACTTCACACCTTGTTTTGTATGCTACCGTTACAGACTGCAACAGAATACATCCTTTCGTTTTACCTGGCCGGGTATTCGTTGCCCTGCCAAAACAAGATGATGTGGGTGCCCTGCCAGAATAAGATCCTGTAGTTATTGTCATCCTTGAATTTATTGGATTTTGTGGTCGATCTTGTTGTTTAATCCCGCTTCGGCAACTAACAGTTAGATTTGATGATTCTAAGAACTGTAGCTTGCGCCTCGGATTTTTGTGATGAGCAGTCATTTATTTACTATGCACCATCTTTTATAATGGGCTTCACCTCGAATTAGTGCTTAGATATTCCATCAACTGGTTTCTTTTTCTGCTTAACCTTTGCCTCTTTAATTAAGCACATATATTATGACTTCACTTATCATCCCCGAATCACAAGTTCTCAAAAATTGAGCTGAGTACCTCTCAGATGTATGAGAAAAAAAAAAGACACTTGTTGTTTCAGATATGCATGTTATGGGCCAGGAACGACTGTTTTATTGAATTTAGAAATGAACTTGGGTGCGTTCGGTAACATTTTATAATTATTTTTAATTAAATTAAATAAGGTTTTATATTTTTTTAATGGGTTATATGAGATTGAAAGGGGTTTAATTCATCTCACATCATCAATATATACATTAGTATTACAATAAAGCTAAAAGATTATTTTTTGTTTGGGAAGTTTCAAACCTTAAACCTTGGTCTCTTTCTTAAAATGTCGAGGAATTCAACCCGTTGAGCTAATGCCACTTGATAAATAAGGTTTTATGTTTTTTTAACTCTTTCCTCTTTTTTTTTTTTAAATAATAAATTAATATTTTTTCAATGAGTTTACACGTGTTTTTATGAGGGGTCATGTTCCCCTCAATGGAGTTTGAACCTTGGACCTCTCAAAGAAAGGCTAAAACCTTTACGCCAAAGCCTTTACCTTTTCAGTAAGCTCAAATAATAAACTTATATTATAATTAGAATAATTTTACTTTTTAAGAATTTTATTTCAAAATAATATTTTATTCTCTTATAGCTATTTTTTAAATAATCTTAATGATTTATTATTATTATTTTAAATAAAGCTTTTAAACAAACTAGATACTTATCACTCCAATTTAAACCTTAAAAACTTTATAAAAATTAAATATTATCCTTATCCCTCCAACTCAACTTTAATTTAAATTTAAATTTCAAATTTAAATTTAAATATCCTAGAAGTGTACCTTGCTTCAAGCTCAATGAAATATTGGTGAGAGAACTTGCATATGGCACTATCTTGAATCAAATCAAGTGTTTCTCTATTCAATATACCTTGGGAACTGTGCAACTTTGTTCATGTGGCTCTAATACCACTGTTAGCTTTCTGAATGTATTAACTCACAAAAAGCTCTATCTAGGATCTAAAGATAAATCAAATCAATGCTACTAACAATAAAACTCAATAATGAAATTACAACAATATCTCACAAAATATAACTCATATGAACACAATATACAAAGATTACATGTATGATATAGATTGATTACATTGCATGGAGCTTTACCTCCAATATATCATTTTCATGACTTTTCAGTTCTCTAATTGTTGCTCTCCTCTTTCATCCAGGAAATGCAACCTTTCATATTCCTATCATAAAGACAAAGCTCTCATCTTGCCACATATCATGTGACTCTTCATTCTCTCTAGGAAATGCAACCTTTCATATTCCTCTCATAAAGACAAAGCTCTCATCTTGCCACATATCATGTGACTTTTCATTCTCTCTAGGAAATGTAACCTTTCATATTCCTATCATAAGGACAAAGCTCTCATCTTGCCACATATCATGTGACTCTTCATTCTCTCTTGACATCTTGAAAATTATCTCATATTGACACGTACATTATACAAACATAAATCATCTACCAAAATAATATTACAAAGGGGCAAAATAATCTAATATCTCCAACAAAGACAAATATAGTAGACATAGAATCTAAATTAATTCAGTTATATAGTCATAAATGCAATGAGGTCTTTTCAAATAAGAAGAATTTGCAAGTCAAGGAGTTGGAAAAAAAGAAGAGGGAAAGGTTAGAATGGGAAGATGCAAAGTGAAGGATGAAAAGAAGAGCACTTTGGCTATAATAGGGGGATGAGAATACAAAATTCTTTCAAAAGTATACAAAACAAAGAAAAATGATAAATACAACATGAAAGGGGATGATGGAAGAAATATAATAAGGTTCTAAAAAATAGCAAGTTTAGGAGTATCCTACTTTAAGAAAATTTATTAATAATCCAACAGAGTAGAAGATATTGAAGAAATTATTAAGCTAGCATTTATCTACCTAATATGGATCATTAAGCTAGCACTTTATCTACCTAAGATGGTCAGTGATGAAGTTAAAGAGACTTTGATGTCAAAAGCACTAAGGAGGAACTGAGCAGATATTGAAGAAATCATTAAGCTAGCATTTTATCTACCTAAGATGGATCATTAAGCTAGCAATTTATCTACGTAAGATGGTCGATAATGAAGTTAAAGAGACTTTGATATCAAAAGTCACTAAGGAGGAGTTGCAAATAACAACAACTAAATCTTTTTAGAAAGAGAATATTCCAAGATCGGATGGTTGGTCCATTGATATTTATGTGGGTTTTTATGACGTTTATTTGGGTTTTATGAGTTGTTGGAAGAAGTCCTTTTAAATATGGTTGAGGAATCAAGGAATTATAGCAGGTACTTGGATCTATCAATACAAATTTCTTGCCCTTAATTCCTAAGAAAGATAACCCATAATATTTTGGGGGGTATAGGTCTATATGTATGTGTAATACTCTACAAAATCATCTCCAAGATTATTGCTAGGAGGTTAAAAGGGGTTTTTCAAACGTCTTCTTAGAAGAACAATTTGGTCTCTTATACTAAAAGAAAAATCCATGAAGTTATAGGTGTTGCTTAGTAAGCACTTAATTTACTCAAATCAAGGAAGCAACAAGCAATGATAATTAAGCTTGATTTGGCAAAAGCTTTTGATAGGGTAAGTTGGATGTACATCAAGCTTGTATTAAATCATATTGGTTGTAGTTGTAGACATTAAAATATGGTTAACCCGATTAAGCATCCACAAACATTGATCAAATTGACATCATATGGCCCCTTGGGCAGCCCTTAGAAGGCTCACAATGGTTCTAGCAACTTCGAAAGAGGTTTTGGAGGCTTTTGGCCTAATTTTTAGAGGTTTTGGACCAAAATTCACCATCCTCCCACCCTGGGACGATGGCAGATTCCCACCGTCCCACCCTAGTATGGTGGTGAGCCATCATCCCAGGGTGGGATGGTGAGCAAGTTTGACCAATAAAAAGTCAAATTTGGGACAAATGACGCCCATAAACTGCCATTTACCCCACCAATTGAAGCATGCGGGTCAGATGGCACTACATCCTTATGACATGCTTCATAATGGGGGCCCAAAATTGATATTCTATTCCACACTCAATGCATGCCTCCTTTTTGACAAATGATGCCTCTTGCCATGCATGCCCTTGCATGTATTTTTGCACATGAGCCCCTTTGGGCTATAAAATTGATACATGGTCCACACAAAATAATAAGGATAGGAGTTCTAGGATATGCAACAGAGTTCTACTGAGATTTCCCCCCAACCTATTGAGCTCTTTTCCCTCAAAATATCTTCTTAGCGAAGGAGGTTACCGGGTGACTTCAAGAGGGTCCTTTGAGCATAACTTTTCCATCCAAGTGAATTTCTTCACCAAATTCAACGAAAAAACCCCTTAGACTATTTATTATTATTCCCCATATGGGATTGGTAGCAAAATGTGGGCATAATTGGTGGGTATCCTCTCCCAGGGTGCCCCCAATTAGTTGCAGTCACCACCGTCCCCTTAGTATGAGGACAAATCCTTGCATAATTTTAACAATATTTTTTAATTATATTATTATATACCATAATATGATATTGTGGTTTAAATTTCATGCAATTTGAAGTTAAATTGGCTAAGATATCGAAAGGTTTTGCAGGTTTGTAGGGCCCATCCGGGCACCCCAGTTGCATGAAGGTGGATATGTGCCTCATTTTGAAAATATAACCACATGGATTGTCTTAAAATGTTTATTTATGCATTATATACAAATTTCATGTGTTTTGGACGTGTTTAGGTGTAGGAATTGCTTGTCTTGGTCTTCACAGGTTGTAGGCGGGCGGCGCAAAATCGAGGGGTCTACGGATGTAATTTCAGATATTTTTTCAATTATATCCCATAAAAACCTCTTATTTAACATCCCCATAAAATTTCAAGTATTTTGAGTTGATTTGATATATTTTTAATATATGTGCCATTTTGTGCTTGTGGGGATTGCATGTTTCCCTTCACACACCCTTGCTATTTGACCCTTTTTGCTTCCTTGTGTGCAGTGTAGGTTCTTAAGAGGCATTGGGAAGGAATATTAGACATCATATTGTAGACACAAAAACAACACCAATCCGATTATGTGACTACAAGCACTGATCGAATTGGCATACATAGCCCCTAGGGTAGACCCTAGAGGTTAAACAGTGGTCCTAACCACTCCCAAAGCAGTTTTGGAAGGTTAGAGGTCAATTTGGCACCTTTAAAGCACTTTTATCCCTATTTTTTCCACTCTGGGATGATTAGAATGCTATTCGCCCTACCCCGGGATGATTAGCAGCAATCGCTCCAAGGTGGGGTGAATAACAGGTTTGACAGGAAAAAAGTCAAACCTTGACAAATTGCAGCCTAGATCCACCACTCAACTCCACCTTCAATGCATGGAAGTGTGAGTGAGCATTTAAAATCTCAAAGGGGCAGTCATGGAGCCCTTAATTAGGGAGGAATCTTCTCTCCCCTGACAAGGCATGATGGCCAAGTGGCGCCCCTGCATGCGCATTCAAATGAGACCCTCAGGTCTATAAAATGGTGAGCCTTATCACCCAAAAAAAGGATAGAGCAGGATAATTTGGAGCAATGGAGTGCTGCCAAATTATATCCTCACCCATAATTGTGCTTCCTACATCCTTGATCTCTCTTTTGGAAGGGAGGTTATCGGGTGAATACTAGGAGCGCAATCCTGACCCAAAACCCGAACAATCGACCACAATACCACACCCAATTTTTTGACACAACCCCTTAAGATGTTTTGTACCCATCCCAAGTGGATATGTGTCAAAACCAAGCCCTAAACGACAGGTGTCCTACCCATGGGCGCCCCTTGCACTGTTGCAGTCCTAATCGCCCCACCCGGAGTGATTAGAAATCTACAGTAGATTTCTTTACTTTTATTTTTGCATCATGTTGCATGTTATTTTTTTATGCTTCTATTAAATTTTCACTGCATTCTGACCTATTTTGACTGTATTTTGATCGCTTTACATGTTTACTAACTCACAGGGAGTGCCTTCAGATACAGGGAAATATGGGAATAATCTACCAAATCTGACCTTTTGGGTTGTCTCAAAATTCCCCATTTTGCCTAACCCAAAGTTTGTAGGTATTTTGGAGGCCTCTGGATAGGACATTTTGGAGGTCGCTTTCGCACATTTTGTGATAGTCGCCAGCGTCCCACCCCAAAGCGATTAGAAATCCATGCAGGATTTCTCAACTGTTCTTTTTGTAATAGGTCCCTGATGATGTTTGAATGCTTTTGTACAAATTTAATTTCATTCTAACATGTTTTGATCATTGTTTTATTATTTCATGTATTCACTAGCCGGAGGCCTTGGGGATTGCATGTTTCCTTCCATCCGCATATGCTATTAACCATTTGCTATTTCTCTGTATGTAGGATCTCGACACTAGAGGGGAAGCAAGGAATGATGGACACACTCACACAAGTGGCAAAAATGTTTGGCCCACCCATTTTGAATGTGGGCATGCGAAAGATCCCGAAGGGAAGCGTACCATCCGTTGGTGTAGCAAAATTATACCAAACACTCCGAGCCCCTGAAATGGGGGGAACGTATTATAACCGAATCACAAGAAACATTAATAAAAGAGGTTGCACTTTAGTTTTGCTTTACATCTCATTTCATTGCATCGTTTTCCCTCTTCATGCACTTGTTCTTCGCACCTTTGTAGGACTTAGCATTTTGTTATACATCTACTTTTGTTTGCATCGCACCCGGTACGTCGTGCTTTCGTAGACATGCTTTCAGTGGAAATAATGGTGGGACTCTATCCCTTGCTATTGGGATCAAGTTTTTTATCAAAATTTTGTGTTTTTTTCTTGCAGGTATTAGTCCTTCGGGCACTGGATTACTGCTCGTGCCACCCTGTGATGAATACAGACTGGAATTCATTTCACCCCAGGACAAATAGGCATTCATCCCACCCTATGATGAATACAGACTTGTTATTCGTCCCACCTCAGGACGATTAGCTCTCTGTGCATTTTTTGGGCAGAAACTCAGAGGCATCTGGTTTGGACAGAGAAGAGGTAGGTTTTCTAAACATCCTCTGTATTTTTCTATTTCTGTCTCTGCAATTTTTTTGTTTTCTTTGCTTGCATAGGGAAGTTTGCTCAATGTTTTCTTTCTTTGCACAAGTAAAAGGAACCACACACACCACTTAACAATATTAACATCAAGGAGTTGGTCTTAAAACCCCAACACTTGATCAAGACCAACGGTGGATTTCATCACCACCTTGGATTGGATTTTTGCATACATAACCCTGATCATGACTGTTGCTAGACGTAAATCCTAATGAAAGCTGACCAAGTGTAGCGGGGGTGATTCCCCATGCATGAGGATAAGTCTTCTATGGTAGGTGTCAAAAATAGAGTGATTCCCCTTTTGTTCCGCTTATGTTCCACATACTATTATGCTCTCACATACCAATAGTTTCCCTCACGTAAGGGCGGGTATATTGAGAGGTTCGGTATAACGACCTGGTAGTGGTATATTGAAGGGGCGACCATTTTGGGAGATATAAGAGCCTTCATATTGCATGTACAACAAAATTTTCTTTACGAGGTTTCAAAACAAAATCAAACACACTAAACCAGATTTAGGACACATTTAATCTGTAAACGAGATAATCACTTCTTTGTTTGTGTGGTCCCTTTTGTTTAGTGTAGCGTAAGAAATCATAAAAGAGACAAAAACCTACATATCTTTTAGAAAACCACCACCATGGTGTATACCCGTAGCCAAGCCCAATCACGGGCAGAAGCTGCAGAAAGTGTACAAGGAGGCACAAGTCGCCTCTGTTATAGCCCCAAGGACTTGGTCATACCACCTTGGCAGCCTGACCCACAACATAGTCCACATCATACCATAACAGAACAGGACTATAGAGGCACCCCTTTGAGGGGCACTCCCGTTCAACATAGACCTCCTCAGGAGGAGTACATACACAAGAAGACCCCCTTAGACACTCATTACGAGTGGCCACCATGCGATGAAGTGCTAGAATAGCATAGGGTTCATAAGGAGGGACCACATGATTATATCATCCCTCATCTACCCCTCATCACTGTCAGAACTAATAGGCCAAATGCAGAGTGCAAGGCTCTTCAGATAGGGCGAGCCAACTCTTCCCGCCCCTTTCACATGTACGAAAGGCAGCACAAGGAAAACCATTACATTCCTCAAGAGCAATACACAACACGGGAGCAATGCGCCTCCGCACCTGCTAATTATCAAGATCACCTATTGAGGCCAGAGCCTCGGGTGAATGCTGCTAACCTCGATAGAGGGAAGCGACCCATAGAGATCTCGGATCACCATGATCGAGATAGATATGTAGGGAAGGCATCAAGGTCTCCTAGACCTAAGACGACAAAAAAAATCGACTTGGCATTTGCCAAGCATGCCGCCCGCCAAGCGCAAATCACACAGCTTGAGCAATATCAGCAACAATTAGAGCACCTGTATCGTCTTAGCAAAGAGTGCATTCAGCATCAGATGGATGAGTTACTCCAAAAAACTATGCATGAGAGGATTCCAACCCCTTGCACACATAAGACAGAACTTTATGAGAGGCACAACCCCTTGGTGCGAGACAGGTATCCATGACCTTATCAGACATTGCCTCCAAGACCTCCTAGGCCTGAGCGGGAGACCACTCCTAGAACCAATGACGGGTGCCTTCCTCGGGCACTCACCCATGTTTATAGGTCACACCCAGGAACTCCTTAAGAAGCCTATGAGGAATTTGAGCGAGAAGAAGAGCGGGCTAAAATGCCCTACCAAGGCAGAGGGGGTGCTATCCGGCTACCCCTCTATACAAAGTGCTGCTAGAGTGCTTAGAATCCAAGACTTCAGGGCCTCAAAAGCCCACTTTACGCCAGCTCTGCAGTCACCCTGTGCATCCTTCAGTGTCGGCACACCCATACCCTAAACACTTTAAAATGTCTCAATTGGTAAATTTTAGAGGGGATGAGGACGCCCAAGAGCACGTGACAAGATTCCTGAGTCAATGCTTTGGCATTCAGGAAAACGATGCATTACTTCTAAGAACGTTTATAACCATGTTCGTAGGCCCCACCTCAGATTAGTTTACCCAGTTGCCGAAGCATAGCATCAGTAACTTGGACTAGCTAGTGGATGCATTCCTCGAACGTTTCACCTTCAACACCAAGAAGAAGGCATCATTAAGCGACCTAGCTAGCCTCAAGCAATATGAGGAGGAAACCATGGCTACTTATGGAAATCGATGGAGGACGTTGCTTTTAAAGCTACCTTACCTCCCTCCCATGGCCGACCTGACCCAAATGTTCTCTAAGAGTTGCCTAAGGTCAATCTCCATGCTATTGCAGCTTCAGCAATATGCCACTCTCGAGGAAGCCCTGACACAAGCCAGGATAATTGAGGAGATCAAGATACAAGATGGTGATATTTCCAAGCCACACAAGAAAGAGTGGCCCAAAAATACCAAAACTGGGCCCACGCAATCGAAACCCTCTGTGGTCAATCAGGTTGCCATAAACATACCAAAGCCTGCACAAATGACATAGCCCCCAAAGGCTAATTATCAGGCAGTTCCTCTTGACAGCTATGAAAAATAAAATCATAAGCAAGAGCAAAATCAGTAGTGTCGCCCTAGGTGACAATTCACACACTTCAAAAAGTCTAAAGACTCCATGTTTGATCACTTATTCATGGCAAACCTGATCAACTTGCCTGAGAGTCGACCCATAGACCCCAATGCGCCAAAACCCAAGGGCTATAGGGAAGACTTATATTGCAGATTTCACCGATAGAAAGGGCATGAAATCTCCACTTGCTAGAAGTTCAAATAATTGGTGCAGGACTTAATAGACAAAAAAACGCTCATGGTGGATAGTCCCGTAGCACTGAGCAACCAACAGATGGAGGTCTTCAAAGACCCCTTGCCTACCCATGATGCGTAGGCAAAAACTTTACAAGCCAACAAGGTGACACAAAACTGCCCCATGCAATGGTACTTAGGGATGATAAGCATAGTGACACAGAACAAGAGATACCCAAACATAGCTGCCCTCGCTGGAGCTACAAGAGATATTCCATCAATGTCACATCCTCCACAACACCCTACACAACCTCCCCTGCCTAGACTAGTGGCCACGATTTGGACTAAACTTACTCAAAGTTTAAGGACCATGTCGGCTAGGCTCTCCATTTATGAGCTCATCCAACAATCACCGCCCCATCGAGAGGCTCTGATGGAGATACTCAAAGCCATCGAGCTACAGCCCCATGAAGCAAATTCTTTCAACAACTTTGTGGGACATGTAAAACAATGCACAAAACCAGTCATAACCTTTAGAGAAGACGAACTAAAATCGATGACTGGTGATATGGTGGATCCACCCCTGCACATCATTGCACGGGTCAATGGGATTCCATTCAAGAGGGTGTTGGTGGACACTGGCTCATCCAACAATATAATCACAACAATGACATTAAAACACCTTAAGCTACCAACATCTCATATTGTGGCCTCCACCTACACTCTTTGAGCATTCAACGACGCATTATGCTCGACGGTTGGCACAATTGTCCTACCCATCCAAGTGGGACAAAAGACTATTCCTACATTGTGCCACATCCTTGAGGGTGAGATGGCCTACGATATCTTGCTAGGCCAACCTTGGATCAAGGACATGAATTGTGTCCCTTCGATAGCCCATCAATGCCTAAAATATACATACAAAGGGCAAGTACATGTAGTCCCAACAGACTTAGAGCCCTTTAAGTATTGCAATGCGGTGCATCTGATGCCACAATCGACCCTCCCATTGACACATTTGAAATTTCAATTGAATCCATCCAAATAGGGTCTTATTTCACCTACATCCCCGTTGTTAAGTCCCTCAACTCACCAACCGGGCCCATCTTCATCGTCTGTTCCTTCACCAACGATGCCACCTACGGTGGCCACACCGAAGGACAATGGGAAGAAGCCCATAGAAGGGATACCACCATTAGTCTCAACCATCTCTATCGAAGAGGTGCCCAATCGAATGGAAGTCGAGACACCTGGTTCACCAAACATGGAGTGGACTCAGGAAGAGCTCCCATTCCCTCCCCCTCAATCACCAATGATCACCGTTGAGATGGCCAATACGGGCTTGGGGGAGTACCTAGTGTAGAACATTATGGCAACACCCATGCTTGAGTCCATGCAAGACATGGGGAGACCTCGCCTCCCCATCGGCACTATTGTCCCTTTAGGATACCCACCAAATCAGACAAATTTTGTATATGGGGGCCTTGACAACGACATTGAACCTTACCTACAAGAGGAAGAGGACGAAGAGCCATTTGCTGAGAATGTTAACTATCTATCCAACTCAGACTTCGCTTTGAAATACCTTGGCCAATGTAATTGGCATGGTTATGGATTGGGCAGATATGAAAAAGGAATGCGCGTTCTTTGTCAACCAAGATATCAGATGCCATATGACAAATCAGGAGTAGGGTTCAACCACCCTTTGCCCCTTGACATCTTGGTAGAAACCATGCAAGGTCCATATGCCAATACCAACACAACATATACATTGGGGGACTATCTCCCATTGTTAACAACAAACCTTGTTGACCTCAACAACTCCTTCCCTTCGATCGAGAAAGGGGAAAGTTCAAGAAATTACCTCCAAGAGGGATATAGACAAGATCAGGGGGGATCTTCTAAAGACGAGTTAGAGTATGAGGTAGCACCTTGGGACCCTTTCGAGTTCGATAGCAATCACTTGCAAGTGACACCCATAGATGACTATTAGGAGAACTTCGTGGCAATGTTCCCCTTAAATGTTCCAATCGAGCAATTGCCACCTTAAGAAAATTAGGTCCTCCCACAGAGAGCTGAACAACCTAGATGGGACCAAATAAACTTGCTCGAACAGAATGAGCCTCACATGCCACATGTAGTTGTCGAAGCCAATTAAGGCCTATGGATATCTAATAGCGATTATGAGGATGAGACTGAGATGGCATATCTCAACCACATGCGACATCGAGAATACCCCATGGACATTGACGATATGTTTTAACAGCTGAATATGGGGCCAAGGCATAGGTGGCACTTAAACCAAGCATAGTTGGACCAAGTGCTGCATCTACCACTTCAGGCGTACAGAGAGCACCTTCCACCCAGAGACCCTATAGAGCCATCAGTGCCAAGGGCAGACCCTATCCTTCTATCCGCACATAGGGCCGATTTTTTTGTGCCAATACCCACAAAGCCAGATCCAGGGTATAAGGATCACCAAGGATGGCCGAATCAACGCCCCCGTGGTAATGGAGACCAAATTCATTTCATCAACATGATATCCATTGACTTAACCGCCCCCATCCATGATCCAGCCGATCTAGCATGACCATTATATCTAGACCTAGATGCCATAGACTAGGATCATGCTAACTTGCCACCGTCCCAATTAGAGTACTGGCCTTGCGGTGAGATGCTTCATTTCACCCCAGGACCGACTTAGGATATCTTCCATGCTGAAGAGGAACTCGACATTCCTAACACAAATCTAAATTTAGCAAATGATATCCTCCTGAACCCAACTCCACACTAGTTGGAGGAGGGGTCCCACATGTCAGTCGAAGAGATGATTGATGTAGACATCGACTCTGATCCAATGAATTCACAAATCATTAAGCTGGGGGTAAGTCTATCCCCCGAAGAGCAAGTCGATTACCTTGATCTTCTCAAAGAAAAGGAGGTTTTTGCATGGTCCTACAAAGACATGTCGGGGCTAGACCCGTAGCTAGTCACGCATAATCTAATGCTTGATTTGACAGTCAAGCCAGTCAAGCAAAAGCTATGTAAGATGCACCCAATAGTGGCCTTAATGGTCAAAGACAAGCTACAAAAGCTGTTGGATGCATAGTTTGTCATCTGCATAGATTACCCACCATGGTTGTCCAACATGGTGCCCATCAAAAATCTTGATGGGAGGATTCGCATATGCATCAATTTTTGAGATCTAAACAAAGCGAGTCCAAAGGACGATTTCCCCTTGCCTAGCATCGACGCATTGGAAGATGCTACAGCAGGCCACAAAATACTTTCCCTCATGGATGGTTTCTCAGGATACAACCAAATTTGTATCAATATCGATTATCAACTAAAAATGACGTTCACAATGCCTTGGGGGACATTTTGTTATAAGGTCATGCCCTTTGGCCTTAAAAATGTTGGCACCACCTACCAACGCGCTATGACATACATCTTCCATGATCACATACATAAAAATTTGGAAGATTATATGGATGATTTGTTGGCCAAATCTCTTTTGTGCCCAGATCATCTCGATGACTTACGCAAGATCCTTGATCGCCTCATCGAACACAAAGTCAGTCTAAACCCTAAGAAGTGCGTATTTGGCGTCACATCTGGAAAACTCTTGGGTTTCATAGTCTCAAAATGAGACATCGAGGTAGAGCCAAATACAGTCAAGGCAATCCTTGAAATGCCTCCCCCAACCACCATCAAGCAGCTCAAAAGCTTGCAGGGAAAGGTCGCGTCAATCAAGTGCTTCATAGCGCAGCTATCTGACAAGTGTCGACCCATGAATAAATTATTACACAAGGGGGTAGCATTTCACTAGGATGACAAGTGCCAGTCAGCCTTCGATGACATCAAAAAATACTTGGCTTCGCCGCTAGTATTGGCACCACCTAGACCAGGAGTGTCGTTCTATTTATACATCTCAGTTACTGAGGTGGCATTGGGCGCCATGCTAGCCCAGAAGAATGAACTACATAAAGAATAGGCTAATTATTATATTAGCCGCACCCTGGTCAGTTATGAACTTAACTATGCATATGTTGAGAAGCTATGCTTGGCAGTGGTATTCGCCACCAAAAAGCTATGCCATTACATGGTGAGCAATACGACGTATGTTGTGTCTAAGGAGAATCCATTGTGGTATATGATGAGTCATACTTATCACAGTAGCCGCATGACAAAATGGATCATGTTGTTGATGAAGTTTGACATCAAATTCATTGGACAAAAGTCCATAAAAGGTCAAGTCATCACCGATAAACTAGCAGAGGCTCCTCTCAAAGACGATTAGCCTCTGACCATAGAGCTGCCCGATGATGGGGTCTTCCATGTCTCAAAATCGCCAGATTTTGATGAGCCTGAATCACAGGCTGACATAACCCTATTTTTTTATGGTTCTAAATGTGAGCAAGGGGGTGGCACGGGAATCATATTCTTCACACCGCAAGGGGCTCCAATGCCTTTATCATTTAAACTTGATTTCCCATGCACCAATAACAATGTTGAATACGAAGCCTTGCTCATAGGTCTTTAGACAACCATCACCATGAACATCAAATGCTTGAATATCTTTGGTGATTTGCTATTAATTGTCAACCAAGTGAAAGGGGTATTCCAATGTAAATGCCCAGTTTTGTAGGGCTACAAAGCCCTTGTGGATAAATTTCCTGGCAAAGCTTGAATGGTACGACATAGAGGCACTCCCTCGATCATCGAATCGTTTTGCGGACACTATGGCCTCCTTGGGATCACTCATCTCGCAAGATATTTCTGGTGATATGACAACCATTCAAGTCAAAACATTATCGCAATCCGCGATAGAGCGTGTAAACTCTGACCTAACGCCAGGAATCCACCTGATCCAGATTGAACCGTCTCAAGATAGGTTCTCTCGAATCCATGATAGTCTGAATCATGCCAATTAGGGGTCCTTGTTCTCCCTGTCCACTCTTAACAACAACACAACGCTATTCTTACAAGTTATTTCCCACTCATCTTTTGCTAGGTATGAAATTCAAGAGGGATTGGTCATTCATACCATCGAGGTTTCTGATCAGTAGGATAGGTACACACCCATAAGAGACTACCTCAAGTTAGGTAACCTCCCACTTGGATTGTTGCACGCCGGGAAAATATTATTCAAACAAAAAGTGGCAAAACATGTCTTGCTAGGAGACATTTTGTACCGTCGAAGCTACGAAGGAATCCTCCTCCATTGCTTGGATCGGCAGGAGTCCACTTGGGCGATCACCCAAGCGCATGATGGTACATGCGATGGCAACTTTAGCGATATGGCCATCCTAAAGTGCATTCTTTGCATGGGCTATTATTGGCCATATTTAGAGCGAGATTGTTGCGCGTATGTGCAAAAGTGCATGAAATGTCAACACCATGCTAATTTGACACACGTGCCTTCTCAGGCCTTGTAGCCAATCCAATCGGCTTGGCCATTTTCGCAATGGGGTTTAGATATAATCAGAAAGATCTCCCCTATGTCATCAGGTCATCACACGTTTATCATAACGACCACAGAGTACTTCACCAAGTGGGTGGACGCAATTCCGCTTACCTTTATGATTGGGACCTGCATTGTGGAGTTTATTTTACATAACATCATATGTCATTTTTGTATTCCATCCAAGATCATCTCGGATAATGGGATGTCATTTAAGAACAAATACGTGCGTGCTTTGACAACAAAGTACAAAATTTAGCATAGTTTTTTGACACCTTATTATCCACAGGCAAATGGGCAAGCAGAGGCGTCAAACAAAATGCTAGTTGCCATCCTTAAAAAGATAGTCGTAGATAGTCATAAGGATTGGCACATTCAAATCCTACTTGCTCTATGGGCTTATCGCACTAGCATTCGAATGCCCACTGGGGCAACTCCATTTTTGCTAGTGTATGGCTCTAAGGCAGTCATGCTTCTCAAGTTGGAAATTCCTTCCCTGCGCATATCAATGCAAGATTTCATCGATGATGACACTGCATGATAGGTCTGGTTAGACCAGCTTACGTTTCTCGATGAACGACACATTAATGCTCTCGAGCATTTACGTATCTACAAAGAGCGCCTTAAGAAAGCATACAACATGAAATTTCACCTAAGGGACTTTCAGGTTGGTGACTTGCTCTTAAAAGAGAACCAACAAAACTCTAACTTGCCGCCCCATTTAATGGACAAGTTCATGGCAAACTGGTTAGGTCCTTATGTAATAGACAGTAAAATAGGACCTGGAACATACCGGCTCGCCTCTCTTGATGGAATCAAGGAACTAGAACCCTTGAACATCAGTCATTTGAGGCCATTCCACATTTAAAAGAGCCATGGCCCACCCCAAAATGCCCCAAAGGTACCCATAATACCTTTGGTCAAACCAAAAGCCCCAAGGATTCTCGCAATCGCTTGGTCAACCAAAATGCCCCAAAGGTACCCATAATCCCTTTGGTCAAACCAAAAGCCCCAAGGATTCCCGTAATCACTTGGTCAACCAAAATGCCCCAAAGGTACCCATAATCCCTTTGGTCAAACTAAACACTCCAAGGATTCTCCATAATCGCTTGGTCAACCCAAAATGCCCCAAAGGTACCCATAATCCATTTGGTCAAACCAAACACTCCAAGGATTCCCATAATCATTTGGTCAACCCAACATGCCCCAAAGGTACCCATAACCCCTTTGGTCAAACCAAATGTTCCAAGGATTCCCATAATCACTTGGTCAAACCAAAATGCCCCAAAGGTATCCATAATCCCTTTGGTCAAACCAAATGCTCCAAGGATTCCCACAATCGCTTGGTCAACCCCAAAGGCCCCAAAGGTATCCATAATCCCTTTGGTTAAACCAAATGCTCCAAGGATTTTCATAATCACTTGGTCAACCCAAAATGCCCCAAAGGTACCCATAATTCATTTGGTCAAACCAAACGCTCCAAGGATTCCCACAATCGCTTGGTCAACCCCAAAGGCCCCAAAGGTATCCATAATCCCTTTGGTCAAACCAAAATCTCCAGGGGTTCCCACAATCACTTGGTCAACCAAAATGCCCCAAAGGTATCTATAACCCCTTTGGTCAAAACCTCCAAGGATCCGCAAGAATCACTTGGTCCGCACCCATTCGGGTTAAACCAACCATAACAAATATTCGAAAAATAATAATTAAAAAAAAAAAGTGCATCTCACTTTCATGCATGCTCCTAAAAATCAAACCACAAAAAAAATAAGTTGCATTAGGCATCACATACATTTGCTGGTCATACAGGTCAAACGCACCATAGACTGTAATTACTCAGTAATTCCATCAGTTTCCATTTTTGTAAATGATCCAACAAGAATAACGCCATCCACATTTTTCACCATATCATAGTCAGTTGTCTTCTAATGTATTTAGGGTTTTTGTCATTCAGCTGTCTTTAGATTTCTAGCCAAAAACTGTACAAAGTCAGATAGATTTTACAGAGGTAGAGTTTTGCTTGGGTCATGCCTTGTTACATAACATCCCAACACAAGTTTAAAACAAATAAAAATTCCCAAGCTGTGTAAACGAAAGATGAAACCTGCAAAGCAATCCAGGATACCATACAGTGAAAATGTTATCTCGCTCATCCCCTTGTGCGAATGACCCCAAGAATGTTGAGATTTGGCAAAAGGACAAGCATCTTCCCTACCCAATTCCCAAAAATAACAGTGGCTTCTATCACTGTCAAAAATCCCAAATTCTCAAAAAGTTGTAAATATCAAAAAAATTGTAAAAAAAAAGCCAAACTACAAACTCCAAAGTTTGACATAAAAACCCTCAAAGTGCACACATCAAAAAGCACAAGAAATAGTTATTCTCATCACTCAAAATTCAAATCCCTTACTCAAAAGAAAAAACAAAAATAAACAATGATTTTTATCACTACATACGAGAGCAAGTATCCCAATAAAATTGAAGAAAATAAGGGAGTCAAACTTGAATCCCTGGAACTCTCAGCATTCGAAAGGTCATAAGGTGATCATCAATACCGGTTTGGTGGATAGCCAGCTGGTCACTGGTGGCAAACCTCCCACATGATGATATATCTGTCGCATTAAATTGTGTATAGATCAATGCTTGCATGTGGACGAGCTAGCTTATGGTATCCTAGATTGCACCATAGATTAATCTTACTAAATACAACAAAGGAGTTAGTGGAGCTAATTAGGTGATCCTCGAGCATGCTTTGGTTGACAGCCAATCTAACACTGGCGGTATCCTGACAAATACCACATAAATGAATTCAATCGTACACACAGGGATGTGAAATAACTTGGTCAAGCTCAAGTCTGATTTATACATTGTTCAAAAGTCTTGTAAGATAAATGTATAGTATTGGCTAGTTAGTTAAAGCATCTGAGTCTCAGAAAACCTTAACTACATTCTAAAACAATTGTGGTACAAAACACAACAAAAAAATTACAAATGTAAAGTCATTTCATAAAGCAATCACATAGTTAGCAAGCCAATAAATCCTGTACAGTCTATGGTGCCGTCGCTAATATATCAACAAATCATTTCATCCATTGCATATGAATACCTTTATATCATATAGTTAAAAACATCTGCATTCATAATAACACATGCATACATCAACATAAATATATGTGCATAAAATAACAATAAATCATGACAAGTGTATAATAAAAAAGAGAGTCATGTATATATTATGTCAAAAATGCCCTCAGGCTACAATAAGACGGTCCTCTGACCTCAAAAAAAAATCAAAAACTCAAAAACCCAAAGCCTAGGGAGTCGGCCACCATGATCACATAGGATCGGTGCGACTAGAACTACCACCAGTGGTGTGGGTCCTATGGGACCTCTCAGGGCGAATATTGCCAGCCCTCGCATCATGCCCACTAACGCTACCCTCACCCAGCCGCCTGTGACGAGAGGATGCAGACTGCTCAGTCTCACTGCTTCTCGTACGATGCGACGATCCACCTCTAGTGAGCTCAAGTAACTGTCCACCGAGGTAGATAATCTCTGCCTCCAATTCCACTCAGCACCGACCCCACTCCACATCTCGTCGATGGTACACAGCCAATGCGTCATCCTGCTATGCCAACTGAGCCCGTAGGAGATCCCTCTTGACTTTGTGCTCCTCATCCCATATCCGTAGTAGATCCTCCAATCGTGCTATCTCAGCATGATATCTAGCCTCCATATCCCTTGTGACTGCCTGAGGCATGGGCATATTTAGGATGGCATGCTGCTCTGGCACCCACTACTCCAGGACGTCCTGTGTATCCGACTGCTCTAGAACCCCTAAATCATCCCTAGTGAAGTCATCTACCTCCACCATGTCCTCATCATCGAGCGGAGCCCCCCCTCCATCGGTGCCTCCACACCCCAACTGCTTACTGCTGCCGCATTCGGACCTCCTAGAGCCCCCTCACCCCGCCATCGTCGCATCATCCACCACTGGTCATACTTTGCAGTCACCCCGACATTGTCCACATCGAGGACATCAATCACTACATCAGAATCCTCACCCAACGGCTCAATGATCGGCCATGCTAGAGTCCTCTCGTTGCCCTGACCCCACCTCATAATAAGTGGTGCTGATGTCAAACACTCCACCAGTCTAAACACCAACTCGAGCAGGTTCCAATGGAACCTCGCACCTAAGGAGTTGGGTAGCAGCATCTTGGAGATGAGGGTCATGAGCAACGCATGCCTCACCCCCAAAATGCCCTTCTCCAGCCACCATCACACCAGAATCTCACCTATCAGGCAGTCCGCATCTGCCCTCTCCACAGCCCTCTCCACCCCCATCTTTGCCACCTGACCAAAGCACCGTGTTAGCACCGTCGTCTGTTTATCATGAGGAGTCATCCGAATGGGCAGCCCATCTATCAAAATCTGTAGAATCTGATACACGTCCTCCAGAGTAACCGTCATATCCCCTGTTGGGAGATGAAAGGTGTTGGTGCGGGGATCCCAAAATTGATCAAGGCAGTCAAATATGCCCGATCACCCACCACAGGCTCCAACCGTATCACTTGCTTGAGCCTAAGGGCATCAAGCCACTCCCAATTAGTAATAGTTAGATCCCCTTGAGAATCAGAGAACACAGTCGGTTGGCGGTACCGACTCTTCACAACCTGAAAAACAAAAACAACACAAAAACATTAAAAATCAACAAACAAACAAAAACGTAACAAAATTTCATTTTAGGGTTTCTACCTTAATATTGAAAACAAAACAACAACATAAAAAAATTGTACAATCACAAAATTTCATTTTAAGGTTTCTACCTTAATATTGAAAACAAAACAAAAACATTAACAAAATGTACAACAAAAACATTCAAAAAATCAAATAAACAACACAAAACAAAAAAAAACAAAAAATCACTAGGGTTTTAACCTTAGTCAAAACACAAAAACAAAAAACAAAAAATAAGTAGGGTTTCTACCTTAATCTAAAAACAAAAACAAAAAAACAAACAAAATCACTAGGGTTTTAACCTTACTCTAAACACAAAAACAAAAAAACAAAAAAAAATCATCTAGGATTTTAACCTTAGTCTAAACACAAAAACAAAAAAACAAAAAAAAATCACTAGGGTTTTAACCTTAGTCTAAACAAAAACAAAAAAAAAAAATTCACTAGGGTTTTAACCTTAGTCTAAACGCAAAAACGTAATACAAAAAACTTAATTAGGGTTTTAACTTTAATTAGCAAACAAAACAACAAATAACAAGCAGAGGAAGGAACACCATACCGGTCTCGCCTCGGCTCTGCCACTCGAAGATCCAGTCCTTGCACTCATGGTGTCCGTAAAATTTTGGCAGAGCTCCGCTACGCAAATGCGCACTCCTCCTCACAGCTCCAAATCGCCAAAAAAAAATATTGCAAATGACCCCAAAACCTAGTTTTGGCCCTTATATAGGCTCTTAGGCCTGTAATTTTTCCACCCTGGTATGAGCGCTCTAGTTAGCACTCGTACCATCCTGGGATGATTACAAAACTGGTATTCGTCCCACCCAAGGACGATTACAGAGCAAGAAATAAAGCAACAAAAAAAATGCATCCAAAAATGCACTAAAAATAGCAATAAAACTACCAAACAAAGGTGCCTTTGCACTTGACATTCTTGGCATACAAAACTGACGTCGGGGTAACAAATCATCACTATCCTACTCCCTAAGAAGGCTAGCATAGCCAGACCACTCCACGGGAGGACGAATTTTGACAATTTCAAACCCAATCAGCGTCACAAAAACGGTCAAAATCCACCAAAAAACAACAATAAAATTGCCAAATAAAGGTGCCTTTGCACCTGACATTCTTGGAATACAAAACCGATGTCAGGGTCACAAATCATAACTATCCTACTCCATAAGAAGGCTAGCATAGTCGGACCGCTCCACGAGAGGACGGATTTTTGACAATTTCAACCCCAATTAGCATCACAAAAAGGGTCAAAACCCACCAAAAAAAATCCTGATTGTTGGGAAACTGCATAAGCATTCAACGGAAAACAACTGAAGGCACCCTTACCAAAGTCATCTTGGGTCAAGAAACTCGTCACTTTTTTCATGTCGGTCATTCCCTCATCGATTCGTCGCTTGAGGGGGTAGTCACATTTAGTTACCAATCAACAAATACACACCCAATCAAGGAAATGGCATGCATTCAAAGAATCATTGACAAAGACAATCATGCTCCTGCTTGGGGCAGCAAACAAGCAATAATCACAAGCTAATAAAACACTTGGCATTTTGGAATCATGAACTCAAGGTTCCCATAGACAAAAGGTTACGCCCTTTGCCTATTCATGACTAAACAATGTCCAAGATCAAGTAACACCTCACCGAAAAAGGTTAACACTTGAAGTAAACTCCTTAGCTCGTCAGAAGCAAGGATTCAAGAATGCGTGCTCTTTCCATACTTGGGGCATCAAAATTTGGTTAGGTTACTGAGAAACCCTAATCATTAAAGTGATTTTGTTATCTATTTTTTCTCAGCACTGTGTCACGCACAACACATCCCAAAAAGGGGCATCTATAGACACCAAAACAACACCAATCTGATTATGTGACTACAAGCACTGATCGAATTGGCATACATAGCCCCTAGGGCAGCCCCCAGAGGTTAAACAATGGTCCTAACCACTCCCAAAGTAGTTGTGGAAGGTCAGATGTCAATTTGGCACCTTTCAAGCACTCTGCTTCATATTCGTTCCACCCTGGGACGATTAGAATGCTATTCGCCCCACCCTGGGACAATTAGCAGCAATCGCTCTAGGGTGAGGCAAATAGCAGGTTTGATGAACAAAAAGTCAAACCTTGAAAAATGGCAGCCCAGATCTGCCAGTCAACTCCACCTTCAATGCATGGGAGTGCGAGTGAGCATTTCAAAGCTCAAAGGGGCAGTCATAGAGGCAGTCATGGAGCCCTTAATCAGGGAGGAATCTTCTCTCCCATGACAAGGCATGATGGCCAACTGGTGCCCCTGCATGCGCATTCAAAGGAGACCCTCAGGTCTATAAAATGGTGAGCCTTCTCACCGCAAAAAAGGATATATTAGGAGCATTTGGAGCAATGGAGTGCTACCAAATTATATCCACACCCATCATTGTGCTTCCTACATCCTTGATCTCTCTTTTGGAAGGGATGTTATCGGGTGAATACTAGGAGCGCAATCCGAACCCAAAACCTGAACAATCGGCCACAATCCCACACCCAATTTGTTGAAAAAACCCCTTAGGAGGTTTTGGACCCATCCCAAGTGGATTGGTGTCAAAAACAAGCCCCAAACGGTGGGTGTCCTGCCCCCGGGTGCCCCCCGCACTGTTGCAGTCCTAATCGCCCCATCCCGAAGTGATTAGAAATATATAGCATATTTCTTTACTATTCTTTTTGCATCATGTTGCATGTGATTTTTTTATGCTGCTTTTCAATTTTCACTGCATTCTGACCTGTTTTGACTGTGTTTTTATCGTTTTACGTGTTTACTAACCCACAGTGAGTGCCTTTGGATACAGGGCAATCTAGATAGAATATGCCAAATCCGACCTTCTGGGTTGTCTCAAAATGCCTTATTTTTCCTAACCCCAAGTTTGTAGGTATTTTGGAGGCATATGGATAGGAAATTTTGGAGGTCACTTTTGCACATTTTGTGACAATCGCCAGCATCCCACCCCGAAGCGATTAGAAATACATGTAGTATTTCTTGACTGTTCTTTTTGCAATAGGTCCCTGATGATGTCTGGATGCTTCTATCCAAATTTCATTTCATTCTGATACGTTTTGATCACTATTTTATTATTTCATGTATTCACTAGCCAAAGGCCTTGGGGATTGCATGTTTCCTTCCATCTGCATATGCTATTAACCGTTTGTTGTTTCTCTGTATATAGGATCTCAACACTGGAGGGGCAACAAGGAACTATGGATGCACTCATGCAAGCGATGGCAACATTTGGCCTGCCCATTTCGAATGTGGGCACGCAGAAGATCTCGAAGGGAAGCGTACCATCCGTTGGTGTAGCAAAATTGTACCAAATGCTCTGAGCCCCTAAAAATGGGGGAACGTATTGTAACTAGATCACAAACAACATCAATAAAATAGGCTGCTTTAGTTTTGCTTTACATCTCATTTCATTGCATTGTTTTCCCTCTTCATGCACTTGTTCTTCGCACCTTTGTAGGACCTAGCATTTCGTTATACATCTACTTTTGTTTGCATTGCACCTGGTACACGGTGCTTCCATAGACATGCTTTCACAGATATTGAATATACAAGCAATGGTGACATTGGCCCGCCCACCTCGATTGTGGGTACAAGGAAAGCCACTAGATGTGCACCCGAATTTCTTGGAGGATTTGATCCTTGGGTACTCCAAAATTTGTAATAATTGTATCACCTTTGAGTCCTCAAGGGGAATTCTATGTAACCTTGGATCTGATCCACAAAATTAATAAATAAGAGACTCGTTTCATTTCATTCCTTATTGTTTGGTATTGCTTCATTTGCATATGCATACATCCGTTTGATGCTCATAAGCGAGATAGGATAGATACACATATTGTTGCTCATCATTATGTGCACCACTTTTCCCTACTCTAGTGGAAATCACGGTGGGACCCTTGTCCCTTATGATTTGGGTGAAAATCTGACCTCAATTTTGTAATTTTTTCCCTTTTGTGTTGTAGGTGCTCCCCTCCCCACCCTGGAATGGTGGTAGACCCTTTATAAGGCTCACCTTGGTATGGTGGCTTCACTGTCCCACCCTGGGATGGTGGTAAGGCTTCTAATCATCCCACCCTGGAGCGATGAGGAAACAGAGAAATTTTTGCTCAAAATTTCAAAATTTGGAGGTCTCAAAATTGATAAGGTGAGTGCCTAAACCCTCTGTTTTTCTGCTGCATTTTTAGAGAATGTTAAAATTAGTTTTTGTTGCTTCATTTGATTGCATATAAAGGTTAAAAGTCATATTCTTACTTTTCTTACAACATCAAATAGCAAAAGGAAGAAGAAAAATCAAAAGAAATTTGAAGTAGCAATGCATCTTTGTGGCTTGATTGCTTGTGGCTTACCCAATGGGTAAGTTAGCATTTAGGATTTGCATTCATAAGTTACATTTGTAGGTTTATTTATCCTAAATTTTTGAAATTAAAATACATTTATTACATACATTTAGTGAAGGATCATTGAATGCTTCTTTGCTTACTTTCTTGGGATTAAAAGGAACCACACACACTTGCACGCTTCACAATAACATTGGTAAGGTTGGATTTCATCACCAACCCCTAATTCAGACTGGTGACGTTGGATTTCACCTCCTTCCACCAGCTTTCCCTCTAGATGCCTTAGATGGAATAGGGCACTCTCTCAAGATGGAATAGGTCACTAATGTTCAAACTACCTCCCACTGTTGGAAACATTGTTTCAGAGTGGAAGAGCTAGGCGAACCCCCCACTAGGATTTAAGCGGTGTACCCTAGACTCTTTTGAGAAATCATGTTTGGCACTAGTGTCCCTAGTCACCACTTTGGTTGAGTTCCCTCATTCTAATTCCACAACAAGAGCAACAAAAAATCTAAACACACTGAAACTAGTTTAGGACACACATTTAATCAATAAAAAGATAATCATATTGTCTTCTTTGTGTGTTTCTTTGTTATTTGGGACAAAAACCTAACCCTAATTTTTCAAAAAATAGGGTTTCAAAAATATAACCCTAAATCTACTTTTTTATTCTGCATCCAATGCTTCAAGAATCATGCAAAATAGAGCTATAACGAAAAAGTTATTTTGGTTTTGTGATTACTCTATTTTCAAGGCCGAAAATAGGGAAAAACTACAGTAAAACGGTCATAGAATGGTCTAGACAACTCCAAAAAGTTCCAAATTTGTTTTGTTGTCTTAGTTAGCTCCTACGGCACCTCTCCCAGAAATTTTGAGTCCTAACTCTTCACGGTTCAAAATTTCCCAAAAATTCCTAAAAGTGGGCATTTCCCCACGGGCCCCGATGGGCCAAATATTCCAAAAATACAAATTTTTGACCCAAAAATCAAATTTTGGAGACCTAGACCATTATGATCAGCTCGTCGCACTGATAATTTTGATATATAACACTTATAACCTTTTTGGGAAAGTCAAAATTTTCTAAAAATGGTCGACGGACCCTCGTTTTACCAATTTGGTCCAAAGGCGGTTGAAAACAAGACCTCCAATTTAGTGAGAGATTCAAGCTCCATAGCCAATGAATATCTCCAAATAAGTCTAGAGGACATGCCCATACCTGAATGGCATCCTAGGTCCTATCATAACAACAATATCATCCCTAGGGGGCAAACCTTCGAGATACCCCTACTAGGGAAGCACCCATAGGTCCTCTAGGAAAACTCCCTGATTGGGATACCTTGATAGAATTCTATATAGCAAATAATTTGCCCACTGAGGGGTCTAATAGATCAATATCATGGGTTCACACCCCAAATTACTCTATACATCAATCAAAATATGAACATGAGAGTACACCATGGCCTAGCTTGGATGAGCAAACCACCCCATTTGATCGAGCAAGTCGCCCTCATACTCCTCACAGAGAGCACTCAACATCCACACATCGTGCTTCTGTGCAACTTGAATATATAGATCTTACATCCAAAACTGAATATGAGGCTTTCCTAATAGATGAGGGAGAAGATCCCAACCATCTACCTACTCCTCATGAAGAGTACTTGGTGCAACCATATGATGGCTCTACATCATCGGACTATACAGAGCCAATTCATAAATTAGAGTCTCAAGGTAATGTGATCCTTAGGGAGCATGGAAAATAAGCATTAGACCCTACTAGGGGGGAAAGACATGATAAACCCATCCATATTTCAAATATGAGGATACACAAACCCCATGCAACAGAGCAACCAGATCATACTCATCAGGAAATTAGGCCAAATCTTAATAGGCAACAACATACGGATCAACTCTAGTTGGCTCAACAACAAGTACATCAACAATGGGTGGACTCACAACGAGCACACCTACAAGAGTTGTATCAACGAAAGATACAAGAACAACAAAAGATACAACAAGAGCAATTACATAATGCAGTACCTAAAGTTGTGCTTACACCTAGCACCTATAGGATGCAACAACGGGCAAGACACCCAATACAATCTCAAAATATTCCCCCTCGGCCATGCCAAACTTGCATTCAACATCAAAGGCCATTATCTAGTTATCATCAAAAGCCTCATACTCCTCAATAGTACCAAGATCAATACGAGGAGGAATCATATGAAGAGTCCCAATGGGAACATCAGGATCAAATAGATGCCTACCCTAAACCCAATTATGATGAGGTACCTAATGATCATACTTATCATCCACCTCAACATCAAAAGCGACCTCCTTCATCTAATCAAGGGCGACAACAGGATGATCATATTATGTCGTCAGGGCCATACAAAGTGCTAGCTGATCGGTTGAAGGCATTAGAAAAGCCAGATCAAATTTTGGGTTATCAAAAACCCACACTAAAGCAGCTTAGTAATCAGCTTGTACATCCATCAGTGTCATCATTGACATACCCATCGAATTTCTAGATGCCCAAACTTGAAGATTTCAAAGATGATGAAGATGCTGAAGAGCACGTGACAAGCTTCATTCTTAAGTGCTCTCATCTTCAATATTATGACCCTTTTATGTTGAGAATATTCATTACAACATTATCTGGAGATGCTTTAGAATGGTATAATCATCTACCACATCATAGCATAAACACCTTTGAGCAATTGGCCGATGCATTTTTGGGATGTTTTGCCTCTAGCGCTAAGAAAAGGATAAACTTGATTGACTTGTCTAGCCTTCATCAACTTGATGATGAGCCAGTCATGGAGTATGGTAATAGATGGAGAAAGGTGATGTTAAAACTACCTTTCACCCTACCCACAATGGAACTCATCCGAATGTTTACTAGAAGTTGTTCAAAGAATATTTCACTTCTTTTACAATTACAACGATATCAAACATTTGAGGAGGCCTTAGCACAAGCCCAAATCATTGAGGACATCAAGGTCTAGGAGGGTGATGTACGACTCCACAAAGGGGAACAACCAAACAAGAACATTAAAGGTGGTAACATGCAACAAAATGTAGCCCCAATCAATCAAGTGGTTCTAAGCATCCCTGAACCCTTAAACCAAGCTCCCCCACCGCAATTACCAGTGCAACCTAATTACCAGGCTCAGCCTCCATTGGCCAAAAACCATCTACAACAAAAGCAAAGACAATATACTCATTTGTTAGAGCCCTTAGCATCAATCTTCAATCGATTGTATGAGGCACGAGCAATCACGCTTCCCGAGATCCATCCATTGAAACCTAACAAACGTAGATCAAAGGCACACAGGAAAGATCTATACTGTGTTTACCATAGACAAAGAGGTCATGACATCCAGACATGTTATCCCTTTAGATATTTAGTTCAAGATATGATCGAGAGGCAAGAGCTTCCGGTGGGCAATCCTATTGCTCCTAACAACCAACCGATAGGAGACTTCCAAGACCTCTGGCCCATACACGAAGCAAACACAACATCTTCCAACCACTTTGAGCAACCCAAAGGTAGCATACCTTCCCCACCATCCACATCACAATCAATGAATCATAGTGAGAACTCTAACGATATCACACCTTTCTCACCTTCATTGAGTAGCACACACACTAGGGGTGCCTAAGGTATCATGCCTTCCCCCTCGCAAAACACTCAAAATTCAAAAACAATTTAAAACACCAAAAATCCAAACAAATCATAAAATGTCAAAATCCACAAACATTCAAAATAATCAAAATTTCAAAAATATTGCAAAACATTAAAACACAAAAACATTTGGCATGTACCCTTGCATACTTTAATTGCATTGCATTAGGTATTTTTCAGCCATTATACTTGCATTAGGATAGGTCCTGTTTAACATCGCATCAATCATAGTAAATGCTAGGGGTATATAAGGTATTGCACCTTCCTCCTAAGAACACAAAGTAAGCAAAGTTACAAAAGGCTCCAAGGGTATCTACATACTGCTTGGTCAACTCATAACACCCCTAGGTGGTCTATAACTGTATAGGGGACCAAAAAGGCTCCAAGGGTATCTACATACCGCTTGGTCAACCCATAACACCCCTAGACTATCTACGATCATCTAGGTCAACCCTAAAAGCCCCAAAGGCATCCATAAGCCCTTTGGTCACAACCAAATGCCCCTAGGCAATCGTAGACACTTTTTAAGTGCCATTGACCGTCTAGGTCACCCAAAAGGCTCCTAGCGGGTTTTCACCATCTAGGTCAAATAAAAATGCTCCTGGACTATCTACGATCATCTAGGTCAACCCTAAAAGCCCCAAAGGCATCCATAAGCCCTTTGGTCACAACCAAATGCCCCTAGGCAGTCGTAGACACTTTTTAAGTGTCATTGACCGTCTAGGTCACCCAAAAGGCTCCTAGCGGTTTTTCACCATCTAGGTCAAATAAAAATGCTCCTAGACTATCTACGATCATCTAGGTCAACCCTAAAAGCCCCAAAGGCATCCATAAGCCCTTTGGTCACAACCAAATGCCCCTAGGCAGTCGTAGACACTTTTTAAGTGCCGCTGACCATCTAGGTCACCCAAAAGGCTCCTAGAGGGTTTTTCACCATCTAGGTCAAATAAAAATGCTCCTAGACTATCTATGATCATCTAGGTCAACCCTAAAAGCCCCAAAGGCATCCATAAGCCCTTTGGTCATAGCCAAATACCCCTAGGTAGTCGTAGACACTTTTTAAGTGTCGTTGCCCGTCTAGGTCACCCAAAAGGCTCCTAGCAGGTTTTCACCATCTAGGTCAAATAAAAATGCTCCTAGACTATCTACGATCATCTAGGTCAACCCTAAAAGCCCCAAAGGCATCCATAAGCCCTTTGGTCACAACCAAATGCCCCTAGGTAGTCATAGACACTTTTTAAGTGTCACTGCCCATCTAGGTCACCCAAAAGGCTCCTAGCGGGTTTTCACCATCTAGGTCAAATAAAAATGCTCCTAGACTATCTACGATCATCTAGGTCAACCCTAAAAGCCCCAAAGGCATCCACAAGCCCTTTGGTCATAGCCAAATACCCCTAGGTAGTCGTAGACACTTTTTAAGTGTCGTTGCCCATCTAGGTCACCCAAAAGGCTCCTAGCGGGTTTTCACCGTCTAGGTCAAATAAAAATGCTCCTAGACTATCTACGATCATCTAGGTCAACCTTAAAAGCCCCAAAGGCATCCATAAGCCCTTTGGTCATAACCAAATACCCCTAGGCAGTCGTAGACACTTTTTAAGTGTCATTGCCCGTCTAGGTCACCCAAAAGGCTCCTAGGTTTTCACCATCTAGGTCAAATAAAAATATCCCTAGACTATCTACAATCATCTAGGTCAACCCTAAAAGCCCCAAAGGCATCCATAAGCCCTTTGGTCCCCCCAAATGCCCCAATGGCCCCCAAATAAGCCCGTTGGTCACATGTGTATACATATCAATCAAAAACTCAAAAACATCATCAAAGCATCAAAATACAAAAACATTGCATCACCTCTCTAATCAATCAAAATAAAAAAAAAACATTATCAAAATTTCAAAAATTCAAAAATATTGCATCACATCACATTGCATCCCATTGCATTTTATTGTCGCTTGCATTTAGGCATATTCATCATTAGCACTTTACATTTTAGAGTTGCTCATACATGTCTAGCACCATGATGGTACACTACTTACCGCTCAAAATCAATGTTGTGAAAGTACTCATAGTTCAATGCCGCAATTATCATTTTCACCCACATTTGTCACATTTCCATAGTCGTGTCTATTCCCTTCACTTAGCCATTTGTTTTAGAATGTCAGTAGGGTTTTCGATCACTCAGCCATATCCAGTCTCTACTCAGATTTTGTAGAAGGCTAGCACGATTTTTAGGAGGTAGAATATTGCTTAGATTATGCCTTGTGGACATCATATCCCAAACATAGTTAATCATTAACAATCCAAGTTTTGCACAAAGACAGATGAAATCCATGAAGTGGTCTAGGTTACCTTACGCGAAAAGGTCATCCTGCTCATCCCCCTATGCGAATGGTTCAAGAATGCTGAGAGTTGGCAAAAGGACAAGTTCTCCCCTACCCAATTCCCCCCACAAAAATAAGTGGTTTTCCCCCCTTTTTTGTCATCAAAATCCCACATTTTCACATGTTTGCAACAGTCTAAATTTGCAAACCCCCACAAAGCAAAAATTCAAAGTACAAAAATACAAAAATCAAAAAGTGCACACATCAAAAAGCACAAGAAACAATGATCCCCATCACTCAAAATTCAAATCCCTTGCTCAAGAGAAAAATAAAAAACTCAAAATAAACAGTGATTATTATCACTAAAAAGAGAAAAATAAACAATGATTCTTATCACTCTATATGAGAGCAAGTATCCCAATAAAATTGAAGAAAGTAGGGAGTCGAACTTGAATCCCTGGAACTCTCAGCATTTGGAAAACCATCAGGTGATCCTCATTACGGGTTTGGTGGATAGCCTATCCGTCAATGGCGGTAGCCTCCCGCATGACGATATGTCTGCCACATTAGCTTTTGGGCATATGTGTAGACCAATGTTTGCATGTGGATGAGCTAGCTTTGGTAACCTAGATTGCCTAGTGGTCTAGTCATACTTAGTATGAAACCTAGGATGGTGGCATTCATTGGGTGATCCTCAGTACAGGTTTGGTTGAGAGCCTGCTTGGCACTGGCGGTATCCTTATGCATCTCACAGGAATGAACTCACTTGCACACATAGGGATATGAAGTACCTTGGTCATCCTAGCAGATTCATACCTTGTCAAAAAGTCTTGCATGGTTAGTATACAACTTTTGATCAATTGACTAGATTGTTTGAGTCTCATGAAAACCTCATAGGCCTTCTAGAACATTCATTTTATTCATTCCATTTTATCACATGTATGTTAGTTTCCATTTGCACAAATCCATTACATAGTCTCATGACAATATTCCACATGAATTGATGAATTCTATACAGTCTATGGTGCTAACATAGTATGTCATATAGTGTTCATATTCCATCAATACACATCAATAGATCATCCATTTCATTATGCATACACACATTGCATATCATCAAATAACATCATAGTACAACACATGCATCCATCAATGCATCCATAGATCATAACACATAATGCATCTAACGCTCCAAATTATCATAATTGCAAATCAAGCAAACATTTTTGTAACATCAACTGGGGCATTATTGGTATCATACCTCCCCTAATCAGCAATCAAACAGTTAAGCAATCAACCTCAAAAATCCCCAAAGGTATCCATAAACCCTTTGGTCACCCAAAAGCTCCAAAGGTATCCATAAACCCTTTGGTCACCCCAAATGCCCCAATGGCATCCACTAAGTCCATTGGTCATAATAACAACATGTTTAATCCAAATCAACAATGGATAACTTAATCAAGTTAATCATGTTCATCTTGCGAATCATTGCCAAAGATAGTCATGCACCCCCTTTGCTTGGGGAAAATAAGCAAAATATCAAAAGCAAATTCAAGCAAACTAGTAAGCTTATCTCCTATTGCCATCAAGGCTAGGATTTGATTTAAGCTTATCTCCTATTGCCATCAAGGCTAGGATTTGATTTAAGCTTATCTCCTATTGCCATCAAGGCTAGGATTTGATTTAAGCTTATCTCCAAATCGCCATCAAGGCTAGGATTTGATTTAAGCTTATCTCCTAATTGCCATCAAGGCTAGGCTAAAGTGTAGACTTGAGCTCGTCTTCCAACTGCCACCAAGGCTAGGATTAGACTTAAGCTTGTTTGCCAATATGCCAAAGAACACCAAAATCAAGTTCCTTAACTTATCAAAGGCATTAATTTCGAGAGGCATACCCTTTCCATGGTTGGGGCATCCAATGTTGATGAGGTATTCTTCTATGAAATCTCATCAAAACTCAAAAATTCAAAAACAATTAAAACAATTAAAACACAACAAAAACAACACAAAAAGCTAAAGAAAAGATCCAAAACCCAACAAAATTAAGTCAAATCTGGGTCAAGCGACTCGTCACTTTTCTCACTAGGTCATTCCCTCAACAACTCATCACTTGAGGGGGTAGTCATACTTAACAAATTCATAATCAAAATAAAAAATTAAACACTCAATTATGTGAATTGCGTTCGCTCAACGAATCTTTGAGAAAGACAATCATGCCCCTGCTTGGGGCAGCAAACAAGCACACAATATCACATCATAACACTTGACATTACTGGCATCATGAAGTCATGGGCCCTGTCCCTTCATGACGGACAATGTTTAAGCTTAGGCACGCTCATTTAGTGAGTCAAAAACAAGGACTCAAGAACACACGCCCTTTCCATGATTGGGGCATCTAAAGTTGGTTAGGTTATCGAGTAACCTTAATCATTCAACATTTTAGTCATCTATTTTTGCTCAGCGTTGTGCTGCACACAATGCATCTCAAAAAGGGGCATCTATAGACACTAAAATATGGTTAACCCGATTAAGCATCCACAAACAATGATCAAATTGGCATCATATGGCCCCTTGGGCAGCCCTTAGAAGGCTCACAATGGTTCTAGCCACTCCGAAAGAGGTTTTGGAGGCTTATGGCCCAATTTTGGGAGGTTTTGGCCCAAAATTCACCACCGTCCCACCCTGGGATGGTGGCAGATTCCCACCATCCCACCCTGGGATGGTGGTGAGCCATCGTCCCAGGGTGGGACGGTGAGCAAGTTTGACCCAAAAAAAGTCAAATCTGGGACAAATGGCACCCAAAAACTACCATTTACCCCACCAATTGGAGCATGCGGGTCAGAGGGCACTGCATCCTTATGACATGCTTCATAATGGAGGCCCAAAATGGAGATTCTCTTCCACACCCAATGCATGCCTCCTTTTTGACAAATGGCGCCTCCTGCCATGCATGCCCTTGCATGCCTTTTTGCACATGAGCCCCTTTGGGCTATAAAATGGATACAAGGTCCACAAAAAATAAGGAGAGGAGTTCTAGGATATGCAATGGAGTGCTACCGAGATTTCCCCCAACTTTATTGTGCTCTCTTGCCCTCGAAATCTCTCCTTAGCGAAGGAGGTTACCGGGTGACTTCAAGAGGGTCCTTTGAGCATAACTTTTCCATCCGGGTGAATTTATTCACCAAATTCAATGAAAACACCCCTTAGACTATTTAGGATCATTCCCCAGTGGGATTGGTAGCAAAATATGTGCATAATTGGTGGGTATCCCCTCCTAGGGTGCCCCCCAATTAGTTGCAGTCACCATCGTCCCCCCAGGATGAGGACAAATACTTGCACAATTTTATTACTATTTTTTAATTATATTATTCTATACTATCATATGATGTTGTGGTTCAAATTTCATGCAATTTGGAGTTAAATTGGCCGAGATATTGCATTTTTAAGGTTTTGCAGGTTCATAGGGCCCATCCAGGCACCCTAGTTGCATGCAGGTGGATCTGCACCTCATTTTGAAAATCTAACCACATGGGTTGTCTTAAAATGTTTATTTATGCATTCTGTCCAAATTTCATGTGTTTTGGACATGTTTAGGTGCAGGAATTGTTCGTCTTGGTCTTCGTAGGTTGCAGGCGAGCGACGCAAAATCGAGGGGTCCATGGATGCAATTTCCAATATTTTTTTAGTGATATCCCCTAAAAACATCTTATTTAACATCCCCATAAAGTTTCAAGTCATTCTGAGTTGATTTGATATATTTTTAATATATGTGCCATTTTGTGCCTATGGGGATTGCATGTTTCCCTTCACACACCCTTGCTATTTGACCCCTTTTGCTTCCTTGTGTGCAGGTGCAGGTTCTTAAGAGGCATTGGGAAGGAATATCAGACATCAGAGATTGAAGATACAAGTAGCGGCGGCATTGGCCCACCCACCTCGATTGTGGGTACGAGGAAAGGCACTGGATGTGCACTCGGATTTCTTGGAGGATTTGATCCTTGGGCACCCAAAATTTGTAACAATTGTATCACCTTTGAGCCCTCAAGGGGACTGATGTGTAACCTTGGATCTGATCCACCAAATTAATAAGAAAGAGACTCGTTTCATTTCATTCCTTATTGTTTGGTATTGCTTCATTTTCACATGCATGCTTCCGTTTGATGCTCATAAGCGAGATAGGATAGATACATATATTGTTGCTCATAATTAGGTGCACCACTTTTCCCTAATTCAGTAGTGTATCCTTTATAAACTGGGCAATGTGATGTATTAATTCTACTTCCTTTGTTGTCTTAATTAATGGTTCAGCTTCTAGCTTCTTCAAGCCCTCTAAAGGGCTAAGACAAGGATGTCCCTTAACACCCTTATTATTCTTACTTGTGGTTAAAGGGCTAAGCAAAATAATCAAGGAACAAAAATACTTGGCATGATTAAAGGTATTAAATTGGGAAATTGTCTAGATGGAACTCACCATTTGCAGATGATATACTCCTATTTGAAAATAGCACCTTAAGAGAAGCACTTAGATATAAAGAGTTGTTAGACCTATATTGTATTACCACAAGAATGGAAGTAAACCTTCAAAATACAAAATACAGATAGAGATTCTAATAGACTACAACTAGGATACAAAGAAGCAATGATAGGGATTTTTAACTTCAATATAATTGAGTTTGGCAAAAGGTTTAATATATTTGAGGTTTATACTAAAACCAAATAATTATGGATACCAGGATTATATTTGGTTATATAATAAAGTAGAAAAAGTGTAACTTTATGCTATCATGATTATCATTGGGAGGTCGTCTAACAATGGTGAAACCAATTTTGGAAGCTATTCCAGTATTTTGGTACTCCATGACTATGGCATATTCCTATTAAAATAGTGGAAAAAACAAGAAAGAAATACTTTTGTTTCCTTTGGATAGGAAAAATGAAGTGTTGAAATTGTGTTGAAATTTTCCATGTTATTCGGGTGGGGTTAACTCTGAGAGGACTAGACACTCTACTCCTATACTTGTCAAGGAATTTTTTTGTGGGGGTTAAAGCTATTTTTTAAACTTGTATGGGTAATTTTGGATTAATGTATAGTCAGCCCATGGATTTGCACCCATGGTATTGTAATTCCCCTTCTTGTGTTGTTGGTATATAGAACAACACTTGAATGAGGTCTTGGTGTGTTTAATGTGCAAGCAATGTAATTACAAGCAAAAGCAATTGAAACATGGATAAGGATAAATGTAATCACAGTCAAGTTTATACAATAAGAAAATATTCTTGTTAGGTTTTTCCCGAAAGGGTTTCCCAAGATAAATTCTTGTGTAATGTGTTTCTTCTTCTTTGTTTATCCTTTGATTCTACACAAACTGCTTTTCTAGATTTTATTTATCGGGGTATTATTTCTCTTCATGGATGAGGATGCAACGTATTTGGTTAAATGAAGTAAGATAGCCAAACCTAAATCAATAGGAGGATGGGGACTTAAGAATATACATAACTTTAAGAAAACACTAGCTACTAAGAGTCTTTTGAGATTGATAACTAGTAAAGGATTATGGCATGAGGTTATCAAGAAGAAATATTTAGATTCCATGTCTTTTGAAGAGTGGATTAGACTTCCTATCAAACCAGTGACCAATGTAACTATCATTTGAAAAGCATTAGTGAAGGCTTTTCTATTAGTGGGTAATTTTTTGGTTTGGAAAATAGGAAATGGGAAGAAAATAAGGATAGGAAAAGACCCTTAGCTAGGGAATGAAGGAAACTATCAACTATCTCAAAATTTAATAGAACACATAAATAGACAAGATCTTAGGATTTGGCAGATGCAACCTCTATGGACATAACAAATTTGTGGAATAAAGGGTGGTTTTTAGTAGAAGAGTTACTTTTGGAAGGAATTGACATTGAGCAATGAGCAAGTATACAAGAGATATGACAAGGGATTTTATAAGAATGAGATAAAAAAAACTCTTTAGTATGGTCAAAGAACCCAATTAATGGATAGTTTACAACTAAGGAAGGATACAAAGCAATGTTTGAAGATAATAATAATGAGGTACTTTGGTGGTGGAGCAAGATTTGAAAGATGAATACACCCTTGAAAATTAGAATATTTGTTGGTTAGATTTAGTTAAGAAGGCATTGACATGGGATGTTTTGTAAAAAATGTATTGGCAGGGTCCAAGTCAATGCATTTTATGTAAAAGGGAAGAAGAAACAATAGATCACCTATTGGTCCATTTTTATTTCTTGAGATAAGTGTGGAGATCTATTATATCCATGACTAAGGAGAAGAAATAGTGATAAAAAAGGAATCTATTGGATAATATGCAATAATATTTCAAAGTCAAAGGATTAAAAAAACTATAGGTGCATTCCATTAGCAGTGGTATGGGGTTTGTGATTGGCAAAAAATTCTATGTTGTTTGAGAGAAAGGAAATTCTACCTGTACATGTTCAAGCTCAAATCAAATATACTTATGAAGGCATAAAATACTCAAAATTAAAGGTGGTAAGATAGGTTGGTAGTTTAACAATGGATATTACAAAATCTTGGTCTTTTTTTTTATGGAGCTTATCAAGACAATCTAGATAGATGTGGGGCAAGAGGAGTGTTATATGAGGATGAAAATCACAAATTCACTTTCAAAGTAGTTATTGGTGAAGGTACCAATAATGTGGTAGAGTAAAAGGCTTTGATATTTTTGTTAAGAATGGTAGTGGACTAGGGAATAACAAAAATTCAAGTTTTTGATGACTCAAAATTGGTAGATTGGGCATTAGGATTAGTAGGAATGCAAAATTTGATACTTAGGCCTTATTATGAGCAAGTGAAATTGATGGAAGCATAATTTGTAGAGATATTTTATAAACATATATACATATAACTAAATGAGGAAGCAGATGGTCTATCAAAAGCTACCTTGGATATTCTAGTTGGTACTTGGTTAAAGGAAGGAGTAGTGTGTGGGACTATGATTCCACCATAGTTTGCACCCTTTTGATACTTTTTTTATTTTGATAGAATTAGTTTAAGACACCTTTGTGTTTTCTTATGTCTTTTGATAATTAAGGTCATATATGTAAGATGACTAATGACTACAAGGTTGAAGTACCAAAATAAAACTTTATAAGATGACTGAATACTTGCAACAGGTGGTTATTATTATAATAGGTCCAATAGACTATTTAGATAAATTTGAGTCATTGTTGGAATATTTTAAAATATCTCAAAATGGGGTTGTTTAGTAAGGCCTATAAAAGGGTATAAAATACCCATCTATTGTAAAAAAGAAATCACTCTAAAATGGAAGTTTTTTCAAGGAAAAAAATAAATTTTATGAATTGTATTTTCAAAATCTTCAATTTTAATAAATTATAAATGATAGAAATGAGTCCTACCTATATTGCGCAATGAAATTATTATAGAAATATTTTAACAAAGTATTTTTTTATATGGGATTGAAATGACCCCACTTTTATTACATTATGACCACATAGTAGTATTCTAACAACTTGGCAATTATGTATATCACTTGGCAAGATTCAAATCTTGGTATCCTTCTTAGAAGTTGAGAAATCTAACTGGTTTGACTAATGCAATTTGATTAGCAAAGTATATTATTATATTAACTAATACCATTTGATTAGCAAAGTATGTTATTATAATATGAAGTAATCCATATTGAATAAGAATCAATTTGATATAAATAATAGAGTGCAGTTGGGAGTGAGTGTAGTCGAGAGCGAGTGTGAGCGTAAGACAGGAGTGAGTGCAGCTATAAGCGAGTGTGAGCACAAGCCATAAGCGATGTGAGAATGAAATAGGAGTTAGTGAAACCAAAAAAAAGAGTGTAAGTGAAAGTCAAGAATGAGTGCAGTCAGTAGTGAGTGCAAGCACGAGTTGGGAGTGAGTGTAGCCAAAAAAAAAGTGTGAGTGTGAGTCAAGAGTGAGTGTAGCCAAAAGCAAGTGTGAGCACAAGCTAGGAGTGAAGAGGAAGTATGAGCAAGAAAGCAAAATGTAGAAAGCAAAGTGTAATCAAGTAACAAGTGTCACTTCTTTTTCTAGATATTAGGATAATTTAAAGGATTCATTTGAAAAAAATCTAGGTAACATGGAAAGAAAGTCATTTGTGAAAGTCCTTACTAAAAATATGAATGGTCAAGGTGAAAGTTTGGATTCCCTAGCTAGCAATAAGAGGAAGAGAGAATCTATGGAAAACCCAGTTTAGGTAGCAAATCATACACCATAAGTGATTATCAAGGATGCGATGATTGAGCATGATATTATGATTCTTAAAACTAGAGGGTTAATTTGTAAGTTTCATGGATATTGGCCAATTTTTTTTAGATTCAAAATTGGATTAAGTGGAAATGGGGATTGAATTCAAATTACTCCATGACTTTTCTTCCAAAATGATTTTTCCTTATTATTTTCTTTAGTTTAGAAATAAGCGATAAAATAATGGATGGAGGCTCGTAGTTTAGGGGTAAAGATGTATTATATTTAAGACCTTAGAGTGAGAATTTTTTTGTGGACATAAAAACTATTAAAAGACTTCTAGTATGGATTAGGATTTTGGACTTCCTTATCAACTCATCAATAAGGAGGTTTTGAAGAATATTGGTAATACATTAAGTGAATTCATCCAGGAGGGACCAACTACTAAGGAGAGAAGACATGTTGTATACACTCGAATATGTGTTTCCATGGATATTTCTAAATCTTTACTACAATTTATTAGGATTAAATTTGAATCAAGAGAATAGGATCAACAAGTGGATTATGAAAACATTACATTTTGATGTTGCAAATATCATGAAACTGGGCACATGGCAAGAGACTGCAAAGTGAAAATGGAGGAAGAGATGGATTTTTTTGGGCATGAGGGTAGCTTAAATTAAAAACAAGGAGACCATATCACAAGAGAAGCTAGGTCAAATCAAGGATTTTACACTCCTAAGAAAATGGCTAGAAAAAGTCCTCTACATCATTAGATGGAAAAGGCCATTATAGTTCACTTGAATCAACCATTAGAAGAAAAAATGATATAGAAGATGAGCAAGTACAATGCGTAAGTTCAAATTTAGAAGGAGCTAAAGGGTCAAAGGAAGATGAGAAGCCAAATTTTAATACAAAGGAATATGGGGAGACAAATTTTAAAGCAAATGAGGTAAAGGAGGTCAAGCTTAATCTAGGTAAATCACCTTTATTATCCTCAAGTAGCTTAAAATATTCTCCTTACAATAAAAATGAAATTAGTACGAAGTGTATTCCTTGCACTTTAGGTTTTCAAGAGCAGTATAGTAAAGAAAATCTTATGGAGGATATCCAAGAAAATTTAGGGTTTTCAGGTGAACATAAAAAAGTGATGACTATGGAGGATCATCTATGCAGTTTAGAGTTTTTCCTTGCACTTTTGACTCTTTAGGGCAACATAAATCTTTAGAAGATAAGTCTCATTTTGAACAATATGAAAAAATGGAAGATATTGATGAATATGAGAGTGTTGGTGGGAATGGAAGAGAGGAAGGGCATAAAAGCAAGAACTAAGAGAAAAATAAATTCAAAAGGATATTGATCTGGGAAGCAAAATAAAAATATCATAGGTGTTAACAAGAAGTGGGGCTAAACCCACTAATAAAAATAAAAAGTGTTGATGATGAAATGATATCATGGAATTTTAGGGATATGAATAAAATCCCCAAAAAAGAGTTATTAAGGAATTAATATTTTTTTATAGCCCCGAGTTTATTTTAATACAAGAAACAAAATTAAGTAGTGAGGAATGTAAGGTTGCTTTTAACAATATTTGGAAGACAAGTGATTTTTTAGTAGTTTCTTATACATGAGCTTTAGGTGGTATTACAATAATATGGGACAAATGCAAATGGGATGGACAACTATTAGAAGCAAAAAGTAATTGGGTTTTTGGATTATTTTGTAGGAAAGAGAAAACATCAAACTTGGGGTTATAAAGGTATATGCTCCAACTATAGTTACTCCTTGTGAAATATGGTGGAAGGACCTTAGTATATTGTTATCAAATACAATGATGATTCATTGTGATCTATGGATTCTTGGGGTGCTTTTAATATTGTTATATCTCCTTTGGAAAAGAAGGGTGACATTTTAGGATGGTCTAAATCAATGTAATATTTTGCTTCATTTGTTGATTCAAATAATATTTGGGATGTTAGTCCCTCAAGCTTTCAATACACATGGGATAACAAATGCATTGGGAAAAATCATATAGCATAAATATTGGATAGATTCTTGTTATCTAATAAATGGTTACAAACAAAGTATACAATCTCTTCGGATATTTTATTACGAGCAGGATCAGATCACAAACCCATTATTTTGACTTGTGAGTCACCTAAAAACAGTCATCCAAAGCCATTTTGCTTCCAATCTATGTGGCTCCAAGACCATGATTTTTTTCATATGGTTTTGTTATGGTGGGATGAGTCAAAATTTTAAGGATCATGTATGTACAAGTTTGTTCACCTAACAATGAGGCATCTAAAGCCATTTGCTTCCAGTCTATGTGGCTCCAAGACCATGTTTTTTCTAGATGGTTATGTTATGATGGGATGAATCAAAATTTGAAGGATCATGTATGTATAGGTTTGTTCAAAAGTTTAATATTTAAAGGAGAAAATGAAGATATGGAATGTCAAATATTTTGGTAACATTTTTAAAGAAAAAAAAAGAATTGAATCCAAGCTCAAAAATTTACAAGAGATAGTAGAAACTAATGGAATGGACCAAGATTCTTATGTGAAAGAAAAATAATTGCTTTTTTATTATCATAATGCATTGAAAAAGGAGGAGTAATATTGGTTCCAAAAATCTAGAGAGAAATAGCTCAATGAAGGAGATAGAAATACCAATTTTTTCATTCTATACAAAAAACAAATGTTTATGTTCGTCATATCAAAAATATTTTAACTCCAAATGGAAGAAATGTTGAGGATAAAGAAGATATAAGGAAGGAAGCAAGAAATTATATCAAAAATATTTTATCAAATTCTAGGCAAGATAAGGAGGCACCAGAAAAACTTTTGCAAAATATTCCATTAAACTCAAGGGAAAAATGAAAGCTTGATGAAGAAGATATCTATGGAGGAGCTCCTTGAACAGTTTTCTCTTTCCATCCTAACAAGGCCCCTAGCCCCGATGAATTTTATGCAATTTTATTTCAAAAAGTTCAGGATTTATAAGAGTGATATGTTATATGCAGTTGAAGAATATCAAAAAATGAAGGCTATAATAAGTGAGATCAATGCTACTTTTATTACCTTGATTTCCAAGAAAGGTGACACAAAATATTTTGATAATTTTTGTTTAATAAGCCTTTGTAATATGATTTATAAGATCATTTTAAAATTATGGCAAACAGGTTGAAGGGTATTCTAGGGTGTTTTATCTTAGAGAAACAAGTTGGCTTTGTTTAGGGTAAACAAATTCTTGATGGTATAATGACTACACAAGAGGCCATACATTCTCTTCATTCCATGAAAAAACAAGGCATGCTTTTGAAATTAGATATGAACGAAGTATATGATAGGGTTTCCTGGAATTTTCTACATGCTATTCTCAAAATTTTTGGCTTTGATTATAGTTGGTGTGAGTGGATTAAATGTTGTTATAGCACTGTAAAATTTTCTATTTTGATCAATGGTTATCATACTGGGTACTTCAAGTCATCTTGTGGACTTCGTCAAGGTGATCCTCTTTTTCCTTATCTATTCATTATTCTGGAGAAAACATTAGGGAGATCCTTTTCAAAGGCAAAAATAAAAGGAAAAATAAAGGGTATTCAAGTTGCAAAAAATGGTCCCTTTGAATCTCATCTCCAATTTGTCGATGATACTTTTATTTTGGGCCATCCCTCAATCAATGAGGCCATGGAGTTTAAATCAATTTTATCATATTATGAGAAGGCTACTAGACAGTTGGTAAATGCTTCAAATTCCAAGATTTTTTTATTAATACTGCCCTAGATTTACAAAAAAATACTATGAATATTTTAGGGTTTAAAATTTCATCAACCTACTTGTGTATTCCTTTATCTGATAAAAAAATAAAAAGGAGCTTCGGATCTATTTTTTGGATAGAATGAATGCTTGCTTGGTAGGTTGGAAAGATAAGTTCTTAACCATGGCAGGAAGGCTACAACTCATAAATACTACTTTGCAATCCATTCCTATTTATATGATGTCACTTTCAAGACTGCCAACGGGTATTGCATAAGAAATTGATAAAATCAAAGAGACTTTCTATGGAAAGGTTGTGAGGAAAAATTTAGGTTTCCTCTTTGTAAGTGGGATAGGGTTTGAAAAGGAAAGAATATTGGAAGAGCAGGCTTGCGAAATTGTATACTTATAAGTTTGGCATTAGGAGCAAAGCTTCGCTAGAGATTATTAAAATATCAAGGAAAGAATTAGGTAAAAATATTACTTCAAAAATATATAGGTTCTCTTGATGCAATGCAATTTTTTAGGAAAAGAACTCTATCCAAAGGATCATCAACATGGAACTTCATATCAAATATTTTGCAATTGATAAATAAACATATTATATGGTCATTCAATGAGGGAAGTTATGAAAATTTTTGGTCTGATGCTTTATTGAAGCCTTATCCTCTTATCTTTGACTCAAAATGGAAACCATTGGCTCAAGCATGCCTAGCATATAAAGGTCCAAAGGTCAAATATTATATTATTATGAGCCAAAAATCCGTATCATAGATTGTTTTTAGTAACCTGGTTGAAGGAGAGGAACTCAAACAAATTGTTGATGAACTTCAAAGATGCTTCAAGAGTTATATTTGCCATTTTTTACACGAAAATATGAGTTGGTTTGAAATTTATCAAGGGATAGTGGATACTCGGTCAAGTTGGGATATGAGGATTTAGAACAGTCAAAATTTTATTCTCCCAAATATTTTCATTGGAAGAACGTTTGGTCATTAGAGGCTTTCCCTAAGGCCTCAACATTTCTTTGGTTAGAAATTCAAAGTAAGATTCTTACGAAGAGAGATTCTACAAAGAAGAGGTATTATGGACCCTTCAAATGTGCCTTCTGTGAGATGGATTTAGAAACATCATACCATTTACTTCTTCATTATCCATTTTCTCACACCATTTGGGGTTATTTTTAAAAAAATATGAAATTATATTGGGTAGCTCCATCAACATTAAAAAAGTTGATAAAATGTTGGATAAATTATTTTAAAGCTAAAGCATTATGTATTCTTTGGAGGATTGGCCCTGCCATTATTTGTTGGAATTTATGGCTTGAAAGGAATAATAGAATTTTTAAAAATAAATACCAAAATCATAGCCAAGTTTGAAATCGTATTAGTGCCTCTCTTGCATAATATCTACAAATATGGTGCTCGTCATGGGAAGTCTCAATTGCAGAAAAAGAGGTGCTAATAATCTGGCTACAGGATATGAACATTCATGGAAGATTCATACACGACAACAAACAACGGAATTATCATCAATACTATTAAAAAAAATGGATGTGGAGACTAGATAAAAAATAATATTATTGTTTATGTTCATCATCTATTACTAGAGGCAATATCCTGGCAATGTGAGCATATTTATAGAGAAGGAAATCGAGTAGTAGATAAATTAGTGAATTATGGTGTTGATTTTCATCCGGATGAAATTTAAATTTAAGAAGGCAACTGGCCAAGTGAGATTTTATATCTTAATCAAAAGTATGTCAAGGAGTTCATTGTGGAAACATAGCACTTCAAGAAAGTTGAATGTATTTAAGAGAGAAAGAAATTAAAAAACCGTGATAAAAATGTATGTTACAACAAATGTAATATTTTGGTATTTTGATGGGAGTGGCCCCAATAGAAGCCACATATAACCTATTAATATATATATATATATATATATATATATATATATATATATTGTCAAATTATTTTATTGTAGAAGTGTTTAATATAACTTAAAAATTTAAATTCAAATCATGTTTCTATGATTGCATACAATTTATCAATACTCTATAATATCTTAAATAAATACATTAAAAATTTCTAGCGGTTGTAAAATGGTATGAGGATCGTTGTATTATAACTTATTTTGTTGATCGAATCTTGCTACAAGAATATCTTTAAAATTGGTTGAAGATTCACTGGGAAGCTTATGGCATTATGGTTGCAGCTATCCGCAATATTACTTAAAAAAAATTACTTTTCTTTAAATAACCCTCGTAAGTGCAAACTATGGTTGTGAAGTCTAGTTGCTAGTTTCTTCACAATACTTTGATTGTCCTTTCTCCTTGGACTCCTTTTCGATTTTTGTACCAAGTTGCCTTGAAAGTGTAAGTTTGACTTGAACTCCTTGGTCTTTCTCTGCCCTTATGGACGTTTATTGCCGATATTGTTAAACTCATTGGTCGGGTGATCTATCACAAAGAAGAGTGATTCTTCTCGGCATGACCTAATAAAAGAGTCTGTGTTGAGGTTGACCTTGCACAGGATCTCAAAGAATTTATGGACATTCAGGTTGATATAGAGTATTTTATGCAAAAAAAAAAAACTTTAATTTACCTAATACTTGTTTTCGGTTCCAATACACCATGCATCGTGTCAAGGACTATATGTTGGTTGCTTGAAAACCTTTGGTGTTTCCCCTGCTCCTCATACTGCACCTAAACCTCCCAAACCCTCTGTTGAGGGTGATTGGATCATGGTTTCTAATAAAAAGGGGGTGACCAATCCTATGTCACTACTTTCTAATGGAGATAAGGTCGTGAAGCTGTCATCTCAACCTCCTATTATTCCTATTCATCCTATTTTGGCTCCTCAGGCTCTACCTGTTGAGAAACCTCCTGAGCATAAATCAACCTTAGAAGAAGGGAATTCACTGCCAGTATCTCCACCCTCTAAGTGTTCACATAGTCCATCTTAGGATGGCTCACCATCATCAAGGGGAATCCAGGAGGCTAAGTCATCCTTCGGTTGTTGGTGACTTATTTCAACCTTCTTAGACCTCTTTATTGAATAGGTTTTTGGTGTTGGTCGATAGTGTGGGTAGTCCCTCAATTGTTGGTGAATAATTTCAACCTTCTTAGACCTTTGCATTTAATAGTTCTTCGATTGTGACTGACAGTGGGTGCAGCCCTGTGGAAGATGACTCCATGGATATTTCTCCTCCATGAGTTTCCTTTCGTGGAATGTTCAAGTACTTATAGAGTCCTCAAGAATTTTTTTTTTCATCTGCTCTGCAAAGTATTGGCCATGTTGATGTTATTTGTTTACAAGAAGTTAAGATCTCTAGTTTTTTGTTAGATATTTCTCTCAGCTATATTGTAGGTTATTTTATGCATTTCACTACTCACCATGAAGATGGTTGAGGTGGTTCTTCTATTTCTATCTCCTCTAAACTTGAGGATTATCTGCTTGGGTCTAGTGAGGATCATTCTCATCATGTGGTCTAGATTTTGTTGAATATTTTTGGAACACCCTAGGCATTGCCAACATTTATGCACCTAATGATGGGCCTAGTCACTTTACCCTTTTGTGGTACATGGATTATCACTTACCAATGGCGTATTGACTTTTTTATGGCAATTTTAATATGGTTGAGCATGCTAAATATAGTTGGCCACCTCCCAATATGTTGGTGTGCAGGAGAGTGTGAGGCTTGGTTTTTTATTAAATGTAGATGGGGTCTTTTTTATCCCCTTTTTTCTAGTATAATTGCACGCCTCCACCCTGGTTCACATGGTCCAATTTTTGTGTAGGTAATGACAGATTCTGCAAGTGCCTTGATCAAGTTATGATATCAAAGTAACAATGTTTTTTATTCTCCTCCACCAATAATAAGATTTTGATGAATCGAGATAAATTTCTACTATCAGATCATTTCTCAATTTCTTTTCAGATTGAGTAGAGTTATTGCCAATTTAATTTTTTGTGTAATCAATTTTATTTAAATACTTCTTTATTGCAACACCCTGGCATGATTATTGTGATTGAGAGAATCTAGAATTTATTGCCTTGTCTTCCTCACTCTTTCAGTTGGATTTCTTGGTGGAATGAGGCGATTGTATGTACTACCTCTTTCATGTGGCACTTTGGCAAATAGGTGGCACATATCAGAAAGAGTGCTCATTTGGATATTACAAATGAGTATAACAAAATTTACTATTATTGGAAAATGATCCATATGATCAACAGTTGCAAACCAAGGTTTTTGGTCTTCACCACCAACTTATATTCCATGAACAACATGAAGCCATGGGGGCTCAAATTTGGGCTCGTATGCACTGGCTGAGGGTTGGTGATTGCCCATCCAAAGCCTTTTTCAAATCTCTTCATTCTAGGTAGGCCAAGATCCAAATCAAGGCTATTCAAGTCTCTCATGATAGGTTGACTTATCTTATTGATATTGCATCGACCTTTGTGGATCATTATAAGCTTGTCTTTCAAGCGCAGTAAGATTATCTAGAATGTTAGATTGCGCTCCAATAGTATCTTGATATTGTTCTTGCTAAGTTATCTACTTATGATAGACTTGTTTATGATGCTCCTTTTTCACTTGATCTTTATAATGCTCTTATGACTATATCGGATGAGAAGTCCTATAGTCTTGATGACTTCTCCTTTTAATTTTATAAAGCCACTTGCAAGTTTACTGGGCCTGATATGCTCAATGTCTACAATGAAACATTAGCCAACAATTCTTTGGGCAATATTATCAATTGTGGAAACATTAAATTTATTCCTAAAGCTGGAAATCCTGAGCTTATCACTAGTTGGAAACCTTAATATCTCTTACAATATTTTGGCTAAATATTTAACTCTTTGTATTCATAAAATTCTCCCTATGATTATCAGATTGGAGCAGACGAGTTTCATTAAAGGGTGTTACATCTTGGATAATCTTATTGATGTCTAGGAAGGTTTAAAATGGGCTCGTCTTTCTGGCCAAATGCCCCTTTTCCTTAAACTAGATTTTTAGAAAGCTTATTGAGTGGCATTTCATTCTCGCCATGATCCAAGCTCTTGGCTTTAGCCATTTTTTATTAGGTCTACCAGTATGTTATTTGTTGATGTTTTATCTTGTCTTACTATTAATGCACATAGGTCAGAGGATTTTGGTTTATTTCATTCTATTTTCTAGGGATGTCCTTTGGCCCCCTTGATTTACATCCTTGTTGTTGAAGCTTTTGGTTATCTTCTTGCCAATAAAGCATCTAAGGGGTTGATCAAAGGTATTATTTTACCTGACATATCCACCCAACTTATTAATGAGCACTTTGTGGATGATTCTTTTCTCACTATCAATGAGGATGAGGTTTCAGTTTTAACTACTTTGGTTTGTTTGGACACTTTTTGTAAGGCCTCGAGATCCAACATCCAATGGTCTAAGTATCTTTGTTTTTGACTTGCGTATTCTTCTATGTCTACTTAGCTTAGACATTTTTCATGGCATTGGCTTCAAAGGGGTGAGCATTTTAAGTTCTTAGGAACCCCCTTTTATTTTGACAACTTTTCCTTTGATCTCTGGTAGTATTTCATTGATAGAATTAAAAATAATATTTCCTATTGGGCCTCGCATCCCCTTTCTCTTACCGGTAAGTTTCAGGTTTGCACTAAGATTATTGCTACCACCCATGTTTATTACTCCTCCTGTTGGGCCCCTTCTAAGAATTCTTATAGTAAGTTGGCCAAACTACTTAGATATTTTTGTTGGGTCAAGGGAAGAATTTGTGTGGAATTAATCAAGTTGCTTGGGATATCTGTTGCACACCTACTAATAAAGGTGGTATGGGCATCATTGATATTTACATGTAAAGCATTTCTTTGTGTGCTAAGTGGGAGGTTAAATCTATTGACGACCCTGAAGCCTAGAATATTTTTATTCACCATCGTATTTATTTAGGGTTGCCTTATGGGCACAAAGCTTGGACTAATATTGGCCTCCATACTCTCATTATTACTTTTTTTCTAGTTAAGATTCAAGGTTCCTTTGTTGTTAAAAGTATTTGGCGAGATTTTGAGGTAGTGAAACCTCATCTTTGTTGGATTGGTGATGGTTTTTGTAATGGTATTTTATTCAATTCTTATATTATTTTATGGTCTCATATATTGTCTAATTCTTCAATTTTTCTTATTGATATGCCATGGATTAAAGCTTTGAGGTTGTTTCACAAGGGCATCTACTTTATTAAATATTTAGTGCACTCTCGAGACTGGATTCCTTGGCCTAATATCAAACATAAATTTAATCTTAAAAATTTAGATCTTCCTTCTATTCTTAAGATTCAAGAGCTTATGCCTGATGTCATGTTTCATAAGCTCAACCTTCAACCCCCGTGTGCCTGGTGGAGATATTGGTGTTGGAATATGGATACTCCTTTCAAGAACTACTCTTCTTATTTTAATAGATTCTTAGTCATTTTTCCTCTGGTGTTGACAAGTTTAATGAGAGATGGTAAACTCACTCTACCTCATATACTGGGATTGCTCATCTATACCATATATGGCAGTCTTACCTTGAACTCAAGATTACATTTTTTCTTTGGTCTTTTATTTATCAATGTATTCCTATGGGAGAGAGACTTAGTAGACTTGGTCTTCATAATCCTAAGTTTTTGGCTTGTGGTCATTTTGAGACTTTTAAACATCTATTTTAGTTTTGCCCTCGTGCTTAGTCTGCCTAGTCTTGGATTCACTCATTGTTCAAGATATTTCGTTCTAAATTCTTCAGATGGTAGATGATATTTTCTAGATATAGTAGTTGTTAGACTACTTATATTTTTGCTCTATGGAATTTATTTCATGCTATTATTGTGTTTCAACTTTGGAAAGCTAGGAATGCTACTATCTATTATGGAGATTCAATTTCCAATTAGTTTTATATGCATGAAAATATTACAATGTTTTCTACTATTATTTTTTAGATCCATTCACAACTTTCCAAGTTGACTCATGAGTTGATGCATTTGATAAATCTTATCAAGTATTGGGGTGAGGCTTTGTGCACTATTAGTATGGTTTTGCCTAACCCCCCTCCACCTCAAGGTCCCTCTATTTCTTTGAGGCCTCAATGTAGCAAGTCGAGGAGGCAACATTATCCAACCTCAGGTCGTTCTGTTAGTGCCCACAACAAGGTACGGTCTCCTCTAGGAGCAACTTCCTTTACCTAGTTGTGTTGTTTGTTCACCCTTTTAGGGGCTATTTTTTTTTGCCTCAGACCTCATCTCTATGGTGTTGATCATTTGGGTGGCCTTGTGCCCCAAGATGTTATTTTTCCAACTCCCTTTTTATTGTAACCTCTCTTATTTTTTATTTAATATCATTGTTGGTTCCAATAATAAATAAATAAATTCAACACCATAAATGGTTAAAATATTTATTGTCTAGTTTCCATACCTACAAGTATATTGTTTATGACAACTTGACAATTTCTTAATACCTTTTTTAGGGTTTTTATTCATGCCCCTAATATTCCAAGATATCATCTTCATCATCATTTTTTGTTTTTATTTGTGGGTTTAGCCCCACTTCTTGTCAACACCTGTGATATTTGTTTTTGTTTTCCCATATCAAAATCCCTCTATGTTTCCTTTTCTCTTTATTTTTGTTTCTTGGATCTTCCTCTATATTTTTATTTCCACTAATACTTTCATCTTCATCAATCTCTTCAATCTTCTCACCCTTCCATAATAAGACTTATCATCTATACGTGTGTCTTGCTCTAAGTGCAAGGAATAACATCAAAAACACATTCTTATTTATGTAGCCTTGGAAACCCTAAAGTCCGAGGACTCTCTTCCATAACAATTACCTTCTTATGCTACCTTGAAAACCCTAAATTTCTCAAGATTTTCTCCATATTTATTTGTTTATTATGATGCTCTTGAAACCCTATAGTGTAAAGAATAACCTCTAAAATACTTTCACTTTTATTACATTGAGAGAATTCTATACAACTTGAAGAAAATAAAGATGATTTACCTAGAATAAACTTGACCTCTTATATTTTCTTTGTTTTAGTATTTTCCTCTGCATCTTCCTCTGCACCTTTAATTTCTTTCAAACTTGAAATTACAAATTGTACTTTCTCATCTCTTATATCCTTCTTTGTTTCTTCTAATGATTTATCTAAGTGAGCTATGGTGACCTTTTTCATATGATGTTGTAGATAGGATTTCTGTACCTCTTATTTTGGGGAGGAATATTCTTGATTTGATTTAGCTTCTATTGCAAAATAATGTCCTTGCTTCATCTTCAAGTTTATCTCATGACCAATTAAATGTATCTCTTTATTTATAGTTTTCACTTTGCAATCTCTTGACATGTGTCCAGTCTCATAACAATTGTGGTATTAAAATGTGATATTTTCATAATTCATTTATTGATCCCATTCTCATGATTTAGATTTAAATGACAAATATTTTGAAATATCTATAGCACAACATATTTGTATATTTATAGCATGATTTCACTCCTTAAGAGTTGGTCCTTCCTTGATGAATTTCCCTACGGTATTTTCAATATTCTTCAAAATATCTTTATTGATAAGCTAATATATAATTCCAAAAAGCGTAACCCACATTAGAAGCTTCTTAATAGTTTCTATCTCAACAAAAAAAATTATTCCATGGTCTTAAATAAAGAGCATCTCTCTCCCTAAACCATGGGCCACCATCCATTATTTTACCCTTAATTTTCAAACTGGAAAAGATGATGATGAAAAAATATTTAGGAAGAAAAAATGCACAAAGTAGTTTGAATTCAATACCCACTCCCACTTGATCCAATTTTGAATTTCCAAAAATCTTGGTCAATATCCATGGAACTTACATATTAACCCTCTACTTTTAAAAACCATTATCTCATGCTTAATCATCTCATACTTGATAATCACTTTTGGTGTAACATCTACTACCTAGATTGAACTTACCATATATTTGTTCTTCCACTTATCTTCAACTTAGACATCCATACTTCCAAGTAGGGCTTCTCGATCTCTAGCTAAAGCATCTTGACTTCCTACTCAGGTTTCAAATATGGTTTTCCTCGCTCGCTCCCTCCTAGCTCACACTCCCTCCCAACTCACACTCACTCTTGGCTTGCACTCCCTCCTAGCTCACAATCACTCCCAACTAAATGCTATAATCAAAAATACTAATGTATATATTATATTTTATATTTATAATCATTAATTATATTTTTTACAAAAATAAATAATAATATATTTTATATTATATTTTAAAAATAATTATTTTTTTATTGATTATATGGGATTAAATTGGGTTCCACCCATATTACATCATCACCAGATAGTGTCATTACAACAACTTGGCTATTATGTATAGCTTGACAAGATTTAAACATGGGTCTTCTCCTTGCAAGTCAAGGAATTTAATCACTTGAACTAATATCATTTGCTATTTTAAGAACTAATTATTTGATAGATATATATTTTTTATTTTTTTATGTATATATTATTGGCTAGTCACTCTTAAATTATGTTATAATGTTGAAACATAGTACATGAGTATAATGTGAAAATTTTGATGTTGGTTAATTTTTTCACATGGTACTTTAAATTGCATCAAGATGGCATCTATTAATATTAGTCCAATGTTATCTTGATATTATGTCTCCTTATAATCCACTCAATACTAATCTATGCTAGATGCATGAACTAAATACAAACATTTCTCAAAGTAAAAATGATATGAAAGTGATGCCAATACAAATCTAAGATAATGTTAGCTCAAAGTTAATGATATTTATTTAACAGTGATACATATCTTAAATAAAAAAGATTTGGATTGATTAAATGTAATTAACTCAATTGACTATATTTCTTGACTTTTAAGTAGGAAATCGAGGTCCTTTTAAGTGGGAAATCAAGGTCCATATCTTGTCAATCAATTCATGCATGATTTTCAAGTTGTTATAATACTTCTTTATGATCATAATGTAGTATAGGTAGGATCTATTTCAATCCCATATAACCCATTAAAAAAGAGAGTTAGGTCTAGTATATTAGTTAATATATATAACATGTCATTAAATGTCTCCCCATAGGATGTAGTTGGCCGTAAATAAGTATTAAATGGCTACAGACTCACATGTCTGTCTAAAACAATCTCACTAGCCATATATCCCAAAGATATTAACAACTCCTAAGGCATTGATATTTTAAATGTCTCAAGATAGATCACTTTGATGACCCTTCAAGCTGGTGGAAAAATAAAATAATTTATGTTACATCTAACACATGAAAAATATTTTATTACAATCATGTAATGTTGAAGAATATTACATTATTTGGTAGATGTAAATGTATCTTCATGGTACCCTTGTAAATATTATATTAGTGTATGAGTCTATAGTTTAGGGTGTGTGATTTATATTTTCTTAAAGTATGTGTTTATGTATTGGATGAGTGCAATGTGTGCAAGTGTGTAGAGTGAGAGAGTATGCAAGTGTCATGTAGTTAGGTGTGCAAGTGTATGCAATGTATCATATAGGTTAGTTAAGAATCATGTGTATATGTGTCTGTAGGCCCAAAATGGCCACATACTTAGTAAAATTTTGCAAAATTTTGCCTAAGGGATAAAGTCTTCATTCCACACACCTTGTAGTGCACTTTGGAGTGGATCCACAATAGAAGGTATGAGCCCACTCAACACTTAGTAATTTTTCATGCTTGAAGTGATTCTGGGAGACTTGTTTTCGTTTTGGATTGGTGACGTTCTTGAATCCACAAAATTTTTAAGAAAGTGGTGACATCAGTGATTAGAAAGTGCGGATTGACATCTTTGCAAATGGCTAAGTGTTGGGATGAGCGATTTTGGGAGTCTTCTTTTGATTTCGGCTCCGGATTAGCACCACCCTGGAATCCGCAAAAGTCTTCAAGAAAATATGATGTCAGCGGTAAAGAAGTGTGGATTGGTGATGAGGTGGATTTTTGTTAATGAAGTATGTGCGGATTCATGACTAAAGGTAATTTCTACCAACTTCTTTCTGGATTAGCGACAAGGAATGTTTTTAATAAGAAAATGAGCAGAATGGAGAAAGGGTCACTTTGCATCATGATGGGTCCAGATTGAAGATCATACACCAATATACTTGCTCAACCCAGAATGGAATCCGCAAAAGTTTCAAGGAAGGTATGACATCACCGATATTTTTGTGCGGATTGGTGAATGTTTGACAAGTTATAAAGAAACATGAATGATAAGGAGCGGATTCGATTCCTTTTAACTTTAGAGTCATTTGGAATCCGGATTGGCACTCTACTATTTCTGAAGATAGAAGGATGATGTCATCAATGTTTTGAAGTGGAATGGCACTTTTTCTCCCTACCATTATAATAAGCTTTCATCAGATTTAATCATAATCGTATAATGAGGGAGATCAATGATGGAGAAGGCATCAAGGAATCTGAGGTATTTAAAGGATGTTTCTTCACTGGGATTGAAACAACTAGTAAGAGGAAGCTGAAGCATCGAGGGTTTCAAGAAAATAGAACCAGAGACAGTTGCAGATCTACGATGGTAGATAGCTTCCAAGAAATATCGATGGTAATGCATGATTTCTAATGACCTGAACTCTAGTTTTGTCGAGTGACCAACAAGTTGCAGAGGCCTCGAGCTGCCATGGCGGACCAGTTTCAACGGATTTCTCGAAGGATGAACCAGTAAGCAAATGCCAGCTAGATCCCTCTGTTGTACTGTCAAAATGAAATCTTTGTAATGTTCCTTGTAATTTTAATTTCTGCAAAACTATAAATAGAGGTCAAACCCTCAATTTTAAAGGGTCGGCTCTAGTGTGTTTGCCTGTGCTACTATAAATATTCCCAAAAGCTAATGGAAGGAGCATTACATTGATCTTCACCTCAAATTCATGTTCTCATACTTGATATCAGAGGTTCGAATTCTTTAGTTGTATTTCTGTAAATGCTTGGATGGTTAGTTTGTGCCTAGTTAATGGATTACTAGTTGTTAAAGTAATTGAAATCTGCTTCTGAGATTGTTCTATATTGTTAGGGAGTGTATTTCTATAAAATCTAGGTACTGGTGAATTCTGTTATTTGGATTATCATTGTCTAGATATTGAAATCTCTGTCTACAATATTTCTCTATTGTGCTTTAATGAATGAAGAATTATGTGATTTGAGATAATGTTGATCTGAGTACTGTATCTTTGGGTTGGTTTTTTGGAGCTTTCTATTGTGGTGCAATGTTGTTAGCCTATCCTTCCACTATTATTCACATTTATCTAACCCTAACCTTTTCTTACCCTAACCTTTAAACCCTAAGTGAGCATAATTGTGTCAATATCCTGTTAAAGTTGACAAGGAACCAACCTACTCTGGAGGTTGGATCGAAAACTCTATTTTGGTCCATCCAATGTTGAGTGTTGAGCTGTAGCTATCGGGTGCAAGCTTGAATAGAAAATAGGAAGATAGATAGCCATAGTATTGAGTGAAAACTTGGTGCAATTCAGTGCCCAATAGTTTTTGGCATGCTTAGTGGGACCAGTTCACAAGGAACATGAAACCCATCAAATGAGTATTGTTATCTCAACCCAAAGGAATCAAGATTTGGTGAATTATCTTGACCTTATAAGTGGAGAAAAGAAAGTTCACCTGGTGACTCCCTGGTCATTAGACCCAAAAAAAGGATTATCCTTGTAGACCAGTGTCCTTTCATGTATACCAGGTCTTTCAAAAGGAATAACCCTAATTCCTACTTTTACTATGAGTTACCTTACAGAGGGGCTATTGTTGCTAGAATTTTAGATCAAGATTTCCTCGAGGAGGAAGAGCTTCTGGAAGAAAATCCAATAGTCCCCCCAATAAGACCTGCAATAGGAAATATGGCACAAAATGTGGCTCCCAATCAGCCATTACAGAAGTACCCTAGCTGGAACACAATCGGTCCCCTTAGATTAGCCCAAATGGATGTCATTCCCAAGGTTGTATCTAAGGCTATCCCCACTTATGATGGATCTAGGAAAATATCTTATGAGCACTTTCAGGATATCTTGAATCTAGTAGCAATCCACAACATAAAGGAAGAAAATATTATTGTCAGAATTCTAGCCCTATCCTTCAGAGGAAAGATATTGCATTGGTTTAGAACTCTGGAAGATAATTCTATCACTTCATGGCAAGCATTGGCTGAGCCGTTCATAGAGGAATTTAATGAATCTGTTGATCCTTTTTCTCTGCTTAATCAGTTTACATCCATGCAGAAAACCCAACAAGAAACTGTCTCAGACTTTAATTTGAGATTTAGCAGAACATGGAAAAGAATTCCCCCCACTGCTAGACCAGCTACATGTTTGGCTTATATGTATTATATCCGAGCTCTTGGATCTGAGTTAGGGTTGCAGACACAACAATCAGGAGTAGAAACCTTCCCCTAGGTTTATAATGCAGTTGTTCATGCTAAAAATATCCTAATTAATGTAGGAAGGCTTCCCCCAAAAACTATGTTGCCTTATAACTCAAAAACCACTAGTAGCCAAATTCAATCTCACATAGACCCCCTTTCTTTGTCATCTCCATCTCCACAAATGAATGCCATCCCTCAACCAAAGCCTATATCCTCTGCACCCCCTTTTCCTCCCCTTCCTTCTCAACCATCTCAGGATTTTTCTACTATCCTGGATATACAAAATACTCTAAAAACTCTAAGCAATAGAATGAATTCAATGGAAAAAAGAGACCAGGAAAGGTCACAACAGAGGAGATTCCCATATGTAAATAAATATCAGAGACCTGGTCCTAGTAATAATATTAGGGTTAGGGTGAATGCAACATATGAGGAGCCATAATGTTCTTCTGATACTACTCTTGCAAATGTTTGGTGCCTAGTATGCAATGACCCCCATGACTCATAGTCTTGTGTAATGTATCAACACCATGTTCAACAAGCCATGGATCAAGCTGAAAGGAACCAAAAGGGAAGAGTCAATATGTTATGGCACCCTGATCAAATCATGGTTGGAAAAGAGTCAGCTGAGGAAAGCCCAATTGTTGTTATGACAAGGTTTGGGAAGAAATATTTGCAAGTAGATCCACAAAAAATGGGGCATTTCCAAGTCCCTTCTCAGAAGAAAATAGACTCCCTTCCTCAAAGCAATGACACCTTCCCTATTCCTCAAGCTAAGGGGAAAGAGAAGACAGATAGTTTTCCCAAGAGACCAAAAAAGGAAATAGAGGGAGACCGAATGAGATCTAAAGGTGAAGATCAAGAAAGGCTTAGGTTCCCTTCTATTACTAAAATACAAATATTAGAGGCCACCCAAAAATATAAAAGAAGATATGGTGAGCCAGAAAGAGGTTTGGAAAAACTCTCTTTGACTAAGTCAGAATACAACATTATTGAAGAAATGAAGAGAATCCCCTCAAAATCTAGTCTGTATGACACTCTGTTCATTCTTGGTCAGATTGACTTGCTTAAAGCTTCCCTCAGTAAGAATCCATAGAATAGTTTGGCCACTACAATCCTTAGTATGCCATCAGAAAAGAAAGAAATGACACCTACTATGCTAAAGAATAAGCCTCCCCCTTTCTATATATCCCTAAGAATGGAAGGTTGGGTAGTCCAAAATTGTATGATTGACTCAGGAGCATCGACTACAGTAATGCCTAAAGCAGTATGTGAAGAGATGGGTATGGAGTATACCCGGTCTTGTCCTGGAGTGTTACAACTAGATGGAACACCTGTCAAGATAGTTGGGGTCATTAAAGATGTACTGATGAGGTTGCACAGAGCCCCTGAGGTAACAATAGTGCAAGAAATAGTTGTGGTTGACTTAGAACCCTATTTTGGATTGTGTCTTTCAAGAGAGTTTACTGCAAATCTAGGGGGATGTATGTATATGGATTATTCTAGCATGGTGATCCCTTTCAAAGGAAAAAGGATAAGAATAACACCTAAAAAACTAGTAGCCTATCACATTGAAAATATTGAAGAGGATATGTGTAATCTTAATCCTGTGGAAGAATTTGAGCTGGTGGAAAACATTGAAGAGTTGGACATTGAAGATGAGTTGCCTTTCAGAGAAGATTACAGTCAGTTTGGAACTGGTATGGGAACATACAGCATCTCAACAGAATCAGAGAAGAAAATCCCTGCTATATCCAACCAATCCCTAAGGGAGAAAGAAACATGGATCATGCACTTTGATGGTGCTAAATGCAGAAATGGTGCAGGAGCTGGTGTGGTCCTACAATCACAGTCAGAAGGTACAAAATATTTTGCTTATAGACTGACATGGTCATGTACTAACAATGCTGTAGAGTATGAGGCCTTATGTCTAGGATTGATACAAGCAGAGAGCATGGGCATTAATATTTTGAACATATATGGTGATTCTGAGCTAATAGTCCATCAAGTAAGAAATAGGTGCAGCAGTAAGCACCATTACTTGAAAGCTTACAGAAATAGGGTATGGGATTTAATGGAATATTTTGATGCCCTGAATTTAAATTTTGTTCCCAGAGAAAAGAATACTCTAGCTGATTCATTGGCAACAAAGGGTGCTAACTTCAACCCTTCTGTAGACTTTGGAATCAAGAAAGCCAAGGGAATTAAAATGATTTTCAGGCCTATAGTACCAGACAAGCAGATTTTTTGGCAGGTTTTTGAAAGTGATGAACAAATTCTTGACTTTCTGGTAAGGGAAGCATGTCTCTCGACTGTCCAAGAAGAGAATTCAAAAGAAATTGATCAGCAAGACATTATCCAATTAAGAAACAATCATATCCCAAGAGGGTTGGTCACCCTTGAAAGTTTGTTTGATAATGAGGACAGAAAGAAGGTTAGAGCCATGAAGGTCAGCGAAAAAATTTATAAAGAAGTTGAGGTTGGAATGGAGAAGAAGCTCAATGTTGGGGTCCAATGTTCACCTGAGGAAGCAGAAGATATTAAAGCTTTATGCTTAAGGTACCCTGATATTGTGGCTTGGTCATATGAGGACCTCAAGGTGTATGACAAAAAGGTTATCCAACATACTATTGAATTAGAGCCTGATGCAAAACCATTTCGATAGAAGTAGAGGCCTATCAATCCAAGGATAGAGTCCATTATGAGAGAAGAGCTCTTAAAGTTGTTGAAGGCTAAGATAATATACCCAATAAAACATTCCACTTGGGTAGCCAATTTGGTACCCATAAGAAAGAAGAATGGGGATATACGCTTATGTGTAGACTTTAGGAATCTGAACCAAGCATCCCTTAAATATCACTACCCCCTCCCTCAGATTGATCAGATCTTACAAGTAGTAGCAGGAGCAGAGAGGTTCTCACTTTTGGATGGTTACTCTGGATACAACCAAATTTGGGTGAAAGATGAAGACCAGTACAAAACAACATTTACCACAAAATGGGGTACATTTGCCTACCAGAGAATACCTTTTGGACTGTCCAATGCAGGAGCTACATTTCAGAGAGCCATGGATTATGCTTTTGGGGCACTGATCAACAAAGTTATTCTGATCTACCTAGATGACATGACTATGTTTTCCCATGATAAAAAGGATCATCTGTTTCATTTAGAACAAGTTTTTCAAAAGTGCAGAGAATTTGGTATTTCACTCAATCCTAAGAAGTCATTCTTTGCAGTCCATGAGGGAAAACTACTAGGTCATGTGGTCTCAAAAGAAGGTATGGCTATAGATCCAGATAGAATTAGGTCAATTCTGGCTCTTCCTTTGCCCACTAATCAGAAGACCTTGCAGTATTTCCTAGGCCAAATCAATTTTGTCAGGAAATTCATCTCTGATTTTGCATAGAAAGTAAGGCCTATATCTGAACTACTCAAGAAAAAGGCTGAATTCAAGTGGACTAAAATTAGGAAATAAGATTTTGAGGTTATCAAGCAATCCATTGTAGCAGCCCCAGTGCTGGTAAATCTGGATTTTAGTAAATATTTTATTCTTTATGCATATGGAGCTGAGCAGAGTTATGCCTCAGTACTTACTCAAAAATATGATCAAGGGGAGGAACATCCTATGTTCTTTTGGAGCTAGACACTCCATGATTATCAGGTCAAATACAACTTTATTGAAAAGCAAGTATTTGCTATGATGAAGTCACTAAAAAAGTTTAGGCAGTATTTAGTACAAAGCAAGACCCTGGTATATGTAGTCCACCCGGATGTAAGAAGTTTTATCCTTCAGGGTGATCTAGGAGACAAAAGAGCTGGTTGGATTACCAAAATCTAAGAATATGATGTAGAAATACATCCCACCAAGTTGGTAAGAGGCAGAGCCTTGTGCCAAGGGTTAACAGAAGCTGCAACATTGGCGGAGGTAACAACTTGCCAGGAAGTAGAAGAAAATCAGGTGGAAATAGTACAAACTATAGACTCTGATTGGATTGACCAGATGATCAGGTATTTCCAAACTAGAATATGCCCTCCCAATATGAATGCATCTCAAATAAGGAGATACAAGCTTCATGCCTTGAAATATGTATTACTACCAGAGGGCTTATACAAAAGAAACTTGGATGGAGTTCTTCTAAAATGTTTAAAGGATGACCAGCAAAAAAGAGTCATGGAAGAATTCCATGGAGGACCAGCTGGTGGACATAGTTCAGGTAGGGTTACAACTTTAAAAATCATAAGAGTAGGGTATTATTGGCCCACCGTATTCACTGATGCTTTTAAAGTCACTCGGGCTTGTGACAAATGTCAGAGATATGTAGGAAGAACAAGGAATGCTTCATCCCCCCTCAAGCCCATTCAAGTTGAAGAGCCTTTTCAACAATGGGGGCTAGATTTCATAGGGGTTATCAACCCCAATTCCTCAGTAGAGCATAAGTTTATCTTAACTACCACAGATTACCTTACCATATGGGTAGAAGCTATTCCTACCAAGAAGTCAGATCAAGATGTTGTGATCCATTTTTTGGAAAATTTGATTTCAAGGTTTGGAGTTCTAGAAGCTTTGGTGAGTGACAATGGCCCAAATTTCATAGGAGCCAAGTATATTGAGTTTGCCAGTAAGTATGGCATTACTCTTAAAAATACTTCCAATTATTATCCATAGGGTAATGGACTTGCAGAATCTACCAATAAGAACCTGTTAAGGATTTTGAGAAAATCACTTGAAGGGAACAAAAGAAGTTGGCATCTATTGCTAGACCAAGCTCTATGGGTAGATAGGATTACTATTAAAAAGTCCATTAAGACTTCTCCTTATGCACTAGTGTATGGCAAAGAGGCAGTGTTGCCAATCCATTTGGAAATCCCAACACTTAAACTTGTCAGTACAGAAGAAGAGCTAGAAGAAGATCCGATAAAGACCAGGTTGACTCACTTGCTGCAACTGGAAGAAAGCAGAGCTCAGGCCTATGACAGTTTTCAAAAGCATTCATCAGACATTAAAGCATGGTTCGATAAGAAAGCTAGATTCAAAAAATTCCAAGTTGGAGACTTAGTTCTCAGATGGAATGTTGATAAAGCAAAGCCAGGCAAGCATGAAAAGTTTGATTCTTTTTGGGATGGTCCTTTCAAAATCATGGAAGCCAAAGAATCCAATGTGTTTCAGCTAGAAGATCCAGAGGGAAACATACAACCAATCCCAGTGAATGGTTTTCATCTCAAGCTCTACTATGTGTAAGGAGTGAGTATCACCCCCCCAACGCCCCCACCCCCCCCCCCCCCACCCCCCCGCCCCCCCCCCCCTTGGCTCATTGTAACATATGTATATACATTGTATAGTTATTTCCCCTCCTTTCTGCACTTTGTACTTTAATTTCTTTCTGCACTTTGTAATTGGTTTTCTCTAGAAAATCTTGAAAAGAAAAAAATTGCAAAATGACTAAGTATGGGCCAAGTGCACAGTAATGTTCCATTCCACACCAAGTGCTATGTAAAATTTTTTGGAACGACGTTCCACTCTCAAATCCGCATCAAAATGCATCGGATTTTTGTAGAATGATGTATAGGTTTCTATCCCACATGAAAGAAGAACAAAGATGCTCTCAATCTGGGAACCTTCCAAAGCTAAGATAGCCAGAGTGGAATCGAGATGGGATTTCGTGCATGGGATTTCTAAGTGTCAGTGGATTCAAAAAAGCTCTCAGCTCGCCAGTTTCAAAATCAAAGTGGAACCAAGCTGCAACTTTGACCGCGACACGTGGAGGCTAGAGAACGCTCCCGCATTCAATTCTAATGAACTCACACCATAATCAAAGAGTAGCCGAAGGGGTGCAGTGAGCTGGCAGTGCAATTTGAAATTTCAACCAATGAAAAGAGAGGATGACACCATTGAGCCACCGAAGCAAATGATTAGAAATTGGAAAGTGTGCCAATGGAGAGGTCATGCAATAGTTGCATTAATGGTGGAAGATACGCATGCTCCAGAAGATAAAAGTGACAAAAAGTGTACATGAGCCTCATTTGGCAACCATTCGTGACCACGAAGCAGTTAGAAGGTGAAGCAATATTCTGAAAATTTTGCTGCTAGTTACAGTGAACAAAGTCGTACTGCTACCAAAATGGCTCTTGAGGAATCACCCACTGAGACTTTAGAAGATGTTTAGGAGTTTGAAACTCTGGATAAGAAGGTGGTGGCATCGTATCTTGATAAAGCTGAAGTCATGGCAGACACAGTAATGACCATCATAGAAAGGACAAGGTTGAGAAGGAACGTAAATGATAGATACAAGAAGAGAGCTGCTTTATCGGTAGAAGGTAGATGCTCAATCCTCTCTTATCTCTCTTTTTATATTTGTGATTCTGTTCATCCATGCCCTGAGTTGATAGCCATGATAGTGAAGTTTTATGACCCATTGGCTAAAGTAGTAAAGACCCATGAGGGCAAAACCCTTTTTAGTATCACTACCTCTTTCTATCATAGACTCTTTGCCCTAGGGTCCGAGCCACTGGTAATCCCAAAACCATTTAGGGTCATTGAGTAGACTAGGTTTTACACCATAGAAAAGTGAGCTAATGACGATGAGTCATTTAAAAATTGGGTTTATAAACAACTTAATATTAAGCCTAGGGAAAATTTTCTTGAAGTCCCTATTTCTATCGACAAATTTGCAAACCCCATCCTATTTTCTATGTTGGCTTGCATGGAGGGTTTAGACTCTGACAGAATGGTCCATGGCTGGAAAATTGCTACCGCATACTATATTTCTAATGAGAGGATGTATGAAAAAGATGTAGGAAAGAAAGGGACAAGAGTGATTTATTTTGACTGGCCAACTTTTCTCGCTCAAAGGATACATGAGCAGCTGGTAAGCATGAAAAGGGGTATTGATGCTCCTAGTTTTAGGCATTGCTCAAGCCTGGTATGGATGTTCTATGCTACTGTTAGAGATAGAATGCAGTGGATTCCGGTCAAGGATAAAACCAATGATGGGGAACCCTTGTCGGTGTATTATTGGACAAGTCACTTAAGGAGCAGTGAATCTTACTATAGATTCAATTTGGAATTTCTTGAACCTGCTCTCAAAATAATGTATGGTAAATGCCCTAGATTGCCACCCTTGGCCAAGGAGATTCTGAGGACTAAGGATGTAGAAGAAGGAGACTAGTATTTTTTGACTGAGGGCACTATGATCAGATTGTATGGTTTCATGGGTAAACCCTTCCTCCTACCCCATTTCATCACAGAGAGGCTTTTTGCCCTAGAATATCTGAGGCAGGCAGAGTACATTGATGCGAACTATGGCTCTGGAAGGAAGAGGAAGTCTTTACTTACCCACCACACTTTGGATGACATCACCATCACCAAGAAGGGATAGAGCCAGCAAATAGACCAATACCTTGATAGGTTAGGTCTATTTTATATTCCCCAAAGATGGAGCTATGACCCTGATGGCATTTTCACTACAAGGAATAAAACCCTAAATGGAGATAAGGCTTATAAGTTTGAAAAGAGGCCTAGGGCTCATTTTGAATAGGGCAAAAACAATGATGAGACTGCTCTTTTAGAGTGGAATGTCTCAAATATGGATCAGTTACCCCCCTGGTTGGATTTTTATGAGCAGATTGTTGATTTTGACCCTGACCATAAGCCAAGTCATCGGATTACAGAAGCTACAATTGAAAATATTGAAGTTGAATCTACAAAAAGAAGGAGCCTCTACCTGAGGCTAAGTCTGCAAAGAAAAAGGGTCCTCCACCTAAGGCTAAGTCTACAAAGAAAAAGGATCCTCAGCCCGAGGAAGAAATTGTAGAAGAAGAAGAAGAGGAGGAAAAGGGACCATGGAATGTAGCAAAAATAACAGATTGGTGGAGAATGAGGATTGAAATCGGAAAGCCCAAGTCCAAGTTTGGGATGAAAATTGATAAAGAATTTTCAAGGAGATATAATAAAAACATTGCGACTTGGAGACAAAAGGATGTCAGGAACATTGTATTAATAGTTGAAAAACCACAAAATTCCTCTGAATCCCTCCCTCCACCTACTGATCAAGAGGCTCAATTAGAAGAGCCAGGAACTCCTTTGACAATGGCTGAAGTAATGAAGACTTTCAATCCTACCACTGAGCAGGTGGAGAAGTTTCCTAAGGGGGCTAAGTTGATGAGAAAAATGCAGTATTCTAAGGAAAAAGTTGTCAGTACCCCAGTCATTGAAACAATATCCAGGCCTAAACATTTAGCTCTGGGAGGACAGCCTCTAGACACAGATATTGATTGGAAGAAAAAGGATGAAATTTTTAGGTTCAGACCACTTTCTTTTGCCCCTACAACATCTGTTGAGATACATCCCATTGTTGAGCAATCATTACTTTCTAGAGTTGCGCAAGAAGATGTGTTGGAAGAAGATTCTGAAGATGAGACTGCTGATTTCCAATTGGTTCATAGAAGGACTAAGAGATTTTGGGAAAGAGAGGAGAAAGAAATTTCAAAGAAACAAAAAATGGATATGGAGGAGATTGCTAAAGAGGTAGCTGATTTTGCTATAGAAGAGTTGACTAATCAGGAGCAACAACAAGAAACCAAGGAAGAACAAGAGCACCCTACATATGTAGGTGAAGGTATGGTTTCTAATCCCTCTTCTCCTCTTCATCTCCATGAATCCCCAAAGGAATATCCCTCCCTTTCTAATCAAGGAGATGTGGCAAACGTACCTCCTCCCTCTCACAGTCCACCACATATCTCATCAGTAGCTATGGAGGTACAGGTCAGTTCTATTTCATCACAGTCACCCCAAGTATCACTACCAGTATCAGGAGTTATCACCCCATCCACCACCACTTCACTTCCATATTTTTCATCACCACCATCAATGGGACACTATGTTCCAAGTATATCCACCCATCCAATTGTTAGTCTTGCATCAATTTCTATGAGTCTACCAGTAACAACAACAGCAGTAGTTATAGAGTCAACTGTTGTCACAGAGGCTATTGTAACTATATCTTCTCCCCCATCAACAATAGTTCAGTCCACCCTTTCATTTCTAGTGTCACCATATCCCATAGTTGTTGGTCTTTTAGGACCTATTGTTGTACCAAAGGAGTAGGCAACCACTCAGAGCATAAATGATTATTGGGCAGAAAATCTTGCTAAGCCTTCCAACAGGATGGTTGTAAGAAGAAGAAGTATGTATGTTGATCCTATTTCCAGACAGAGAATATCAAGATCCATGACTCCACTGGTAAGCAAACCTGAGAATGAAATGATTGTTCAAGATTACCGAGTGGAGGAAGTCACAGAAGATATTGACAAGCTCCCTGCTGAAGATGAGCTAGTTATAGCCAAGGCCCACTTAGATACCTTCTATGTGAAAAATGATATGGTTAGAGAGAAGGTGGATAAGCTGGAAAAACAAGTTGAAAAGCTTAAGAAGAGTCTCAATGATCAAAAGAAGATAGAAAAATCTCTGAAGAAAGAGGCCAAGGGTTGGCAAGAAAAGTTTCAAAAGGCCAATGAGTTGAAGGGCCAATTAGAAGAGCAAAAGAAGTTGAATGAAGATCAGGCAAAAGAAATTCAGAACTTAAAGCATCAGCTTCAGATTGAGAAAGCTAAGTCCTCAGGATTTTCTAAATATGAATTGAAAAATATTAAGGAGTTGCTTTCTGAGGTTCAAGAAAAATGTTCAGGACTTCAACTTATGATTGATTATCTTGAAGATGCCAGCCGCTTACTCTCCACCATTCAGAAAGAGTTAGATCAAATCACTGGAGAGTTGCAGCCTATGGTGATTTCGACAGAACAGATGTACAGGTTGGTTGATAGCAGACTCAGTGATTCTGCTAAACCTATTCCTAATAAATAATGGAATCTCACCAGAGTTGCTGCTAAAATAGTGGTTAAAAAGCATAGGGCAATTCAAAGAGCCTGGCTATTGTTTGATAGGATGGAGAGAGTGATTAAAGATGTTGTTGAGATAAACAAGGAAATGATTCAGGTTGGTTTTAAAGGACTCTGGAAGGAGGATCACAACTTGTTATCTATGGAAGAGATCCAACAAAGCATCAATGAGAATTTGCAGGATGAATCTAGAATTGATTCTTTAGAAGAGCCACTACCCCAAGAACAAGCTGCCAAACTGATCATGGATTGTACCCGGTTGAGAGACCTCATGGAAGATCTGGTGAATAGAGGGAATGTTGCTAACTATGAAGATGTTGGAGAGTTGCAATATGTTTACAAGCAACTTAAAGAAACATCAAATCCCTCTGAAGAAGCCTGGAAATAGGCTCTACAATCTTTAGAATTGATGATTCAGTTGTTTGGAGATACTCCTGGTGAGGGAGGTCAGAGAACACCTATTCCAGAAGAAGAGGTTGTAGAAGAAGGAGAGCAAGATAGAGCTATCATAGGCCCGGAAGGGGCTCAAGCTTAGTTTGTTTTTGTTTTGTATATATATACACAAGTTTTGTATTTCTGTTTTTACTCTGACAATTTGTCAGAAATAAGCAATAAAGGCATGAAGCCTACAGAGCAGCAGATTTTGTGTGAAGGCATTTTTGAAATGAGGCCTTATAAAAGGAGTAGAGTTGTGTATAGTTTTTGAAGACAGTAGCAATACTTGTATTTTATACATAGTCTCTGTATGAGCGGATAAGTTTTATGTATTTTTGGCATCACTTCGATATGAACCCCTACTCTCTCAGCAGATTGTTGAAACTTTCAGAGAGTAGTGTTTGTATGGAAGTTATTCTATAAAGTATATTTTTTGAAGAGAAGTATATTTGACTCCTAAGGCCCAATGGATAAGACTCTGAGTTTGATTGGCTTTGTGAGAAAATCCACCCAGGAGGCGCCAGAATGTAGGCCCAAAATGGCCACATACTTAGTAAAATTTTGCAAAATTTTGCCTAAGGGATAAAGTCTTCATTCCGCACACCTTGCATTGCACTTTGGAGCGGATCCACAATAGAAGGTATGAGCCCGCTCAACACTTAGTAAATTTTCATGCTTGAAGTGATTCTGGGAGACTTGTTTCTAGTTCTGGATTGGTGACGTTCTTGAATCTGCAAAAGTTTTAAGAAAGCGGTGACGTCAGTGATTAGAAAGTGTGGATTGACATCTTTGCAAATGGCTAAGTGTTGGGATGAGCGATTCTAGGAGTCTTCTTTTGATTCCAGCTCCGGATTAGCGACCGCCCTAGAATCCACAAAAATCTTCAAGAAAAGATGACGTCAGTGACAAAGAAGTGCGGATTGGTGATGAGGCGGATTGTTGTTAATGAAGTATGTGTGGATTCATGACTAAAGGTAATTTCTACCAACTTCTTTTCGGATTAGCGACAAGGAATGTTTTTAATAAGAAAATGAGCGGAATGGAGAAAGGGTCACTTTGCATCATGATGGGTCCGGATTGAAGATCATACACCAATATACTTGCTCAGCTCGGAATGGAATCCGTAAAAGTTTCAAGGAAGGTATGACATCACTGATATTTTTGTGTGGATTGGTGAATGTTTGACAAGTTATAAAGGCACATGAATGATAAGGAGCGGATTCGATTCCTTTTAACTTTAGAGTCATTTGGAAGTCGGATTGGCACTCTGCTATTTTTGAAGATAGAAGGATGACATCATCAATATTTTGAAGTGGAATGGCACTTTTTCTCCTCACCATTATAATAAGCTTTCATCATATTTAATCATAACCATATAATGAGGGAGATCAACGATGGAGAAGGCATCAAGGAATCTAAGGTATTTAAAGAATGTTTCTTCATCGGGATTGAAAAAACCAGTAAGAGGAAGTTGAAGCATCGAGGGTTTCAAGAAAATAGAACCAGAGACGGTTGCAGATCTACGATGGCAGATAGCTTCCAAGAAATATCGACGGTAAAGCATGATTTCTAACGGCCTGAACTCTAGTTTTGTCGAGTGACCAACAAGTTGTAGAGGCCCCAAGCTGCCATGGTGGACCAGTTTTAATGGATTTCTCAGAGGATGAACCAGTAAGAAAATGCCAGCTAGATCCCTCTGTTGTACTATCAAAATGAAATCATTGTAATGTTCCTTGTAATTTTAATTTCTGCAAAACTATAAATAGAGGTCGAACCCTCAATTTTAAAGGGTCGGCTCTAGTGTGTTTGCTTGTGCTACTATAAATATTCCCAAAAGCTAATGGAAGGAGCATTACATTGATCTTCACCTCAAATTCATGTTCTCATACTTGATATCAGAGGTTCAAATTCTTTAGCTGTATTTTTGTAAATGCTTGGATGGTTAGTTTGTGCCTAATTAAAGGATTACTAGCTGTTAAAGTAATTGAAATATGCTTATGAGATTGTTCTATATTGTTAGGGAGTGTATTTCTGTAAAATCTAGGTACTAGTGAATTCTATTATTTGGATTATCATTGTCTAGATATTGAAATCTCTGTCTGCAATATTTCTCTATTGTGCTTTAATGAATGAAGAATTATGCGATTTGAGATAATGTTGATCTGAGTACTGTATCTTTGGGTTGGTTTTTTGGAGCTTTCTATTGTGGTGCAATGTTGTTAGCCTATCCATCCACTATTGTTCACATTTCTCTAACCCTAACCTTTTCTTACCCTAACCTTCAAACCCTAAGTGAGCATAATTGTGTCAATATCCTGTTAAAATTGACAAGGAACCAGCCTACTCTGGAGGTTGGATCGAAAACTCTATTTTGGTCCATCCAATGTTGAGTGTTGAGCTGTAGCTATCGGGTGCAATCTTGAATAGAAACTAGGAAGATAGACATCCACAGTATCGAGTGAAAACTTGGTGCAATTCAGTGCCCAACAGTGTCAAGTATGCAAGTGAAAATTCACATGTATGTGGCAAGATGTAAATCCAAGAGACATAAGAGGTTTGTCTTATGTGTGGAATAGGAAAGGATGTATCTCCCGGATATATAAGGAGAGCAATAGTCAAGTATTGAAGAGTCATCTTCTAAAGTTATATTATGGAGACAAAGCTCCATGTATTATATCAAGAATTGTATCAAGCATTGATTTCGATAATAAAGCTCTTGTGAATTTGATTCATCAATGATATTAAGTATATTGTTGATTGATATTGTTATATTTCATGAATATTATATTCAATATTATTTTGTGATTGAGCCTTCATATATATTTCATGTAAATTATATGTATTCCTAAATATTAGGACCTATGATTAAATATGGCTAAAAAGACAACATAAAATTGCTAGATTCGTATCTGAAAGAGGAACGAACCAACAATATCATTCCACACCCAAGATCAGAGCCATGAAGACAATCACAAATGAGCGAGAGAAAAATGATTGCTTGCATTATGTCAAAATGACAAGAGGCCTTGCTTAAATAGGCAAGGAGAGCAATGACAGCCACACGATCGGTTGGAGAGGATCAAGATCACAACCATCGATAAATAACAAATAGATAAGGATGACAAAGCATACCAAAATTATTAAATACCTAGGAACACACTATCTTATCTAGTGAACTTAAGCTAGCCTAGATACCTAAAAACATAGGTATATAAATATACTCTAACACCCCCCTTAAGTGATACTAGGAAGGAGTGGGGACAACTAACCAACAAAAAAGATAGTGGCAAGATCCACAAATATGAGTCCCGACAACAAGGCCTGATAAGGTACTCATGTACAATGGCTATCACATAAACATGAAACTCTCTTGTAGATGATGAAAAACCACATGGGAAAAAACCATCTTCCAAAAGAGAAAAGAAGGTGGAGAAGATGTCCTCTCAACACCCCCCAAGGACAACTTCCTTCACCCCTAGCAAGCCACACAACTCAATAAAACTAGGCGATGCAAAAGGTTTAGTAAAGATATTGACAATTTTCTGATGAGTAGGAAGATACTCCAAGCTGATAATACCATCTTGGATGTGCTAACAGATGAAATGCATATGAACCTCGATGTGCTTGGTACGCTGATGCTCAACAAGATTATGATAAATGTGGATGGCGCTTTGGTTGTCACACCAAAGAACTGTAGCTTGATCATATGGGAAACAAAACTTCTCCAACAACTATCAACACCAAAGAGCCTCTTCACTTGTAGTAACCACTACCTTGTACTCTGCCTCAGTGGATGATAGTGCAATAGCCTGCTGCTTCTTATAATACCAAGCAATAGGAAAAGTGCCAAGACAAAACACAGTCGAAGGTAGAACAATGGTCATCGAAATAACCAGCCCAATATGAATCAGTGTAGCCAACCAACACTGGATCACCTCTGGTATAGAACAAACCAAAGTGTGAAGTTTCCCTCACATAGCAAAGAATCCTCTTGGTTGCCTGCCAATGAGTCTCATGTGGGGATTGTGCAAACCAATAAATAAGCCCAATTGCATAGGAGATATCAGGATGAGTATGCATGAGGTACAAAATACTTCCAACCAAATACCGATACAAAGTAGCATCGCACAAAGGTGAAGTGCAAGAAGTCAAAGTAACCCCCATCTGGAAAGGTGTTAGATATGGCTTGTAGTTAGCCATCCGAAACCATTGAAGAAGATCTAAGGTATACTTCTGCTGACATAGTGAGATTCCAAAATCTATCTGAGTGACCTAAAATCCAAGAAAGTAGTGAGCAAGTCCAAGGTTTGCCATCTCAAAATGAGCAGAGAGAGATTGTTGTATAGATTGAATGTAAGAAAGGGATCTTCCAGTGAGAAGCAAGTCATCAAAATACAACACAAGGATGGTGATGTGGTCTCCATCTCTCCAAATATAAATAGTAGGGTCAGACTAACACTATACAAAACTAGTAGAGAGAAGAAAAGAGTCCATCTTCTCATACCAAGCCTGAGGTGCTTACTTGAGGCCATAGAGAGACTTCCTAAGGTGACAAACAAGTGAAGGATCCTGGACAAATCCAGTGGGCTGCTCCATATAGATCTCTTCCTGCAAATCACCGTGCAAGAAGGCACTCTTCACATCCATCTGAAATATAGACCATCTCTGTGATGCAGCAAGAGCAAGTACAAGATGAACATAATCCATCTTGGCCATAGGAGCAAAGGTCTCAGAGTAGTCAATACCTTCAACTTGTGAAAACCCCTTAGCTACAAGACGAGCCTTGTACTTGTCAATAGAACCATCTGTTGCATACTTGGTTTGGTAAACCCACTTACAACGAACCAAATTCCTCCCCTTGGTAAGAGGAACAAGATCCCAAGTTTTATTCTTCATCAAAGAAGAATACTATGCCACCATAGCATCATCCCATTCTTGTATCCCATGAGCCTCTAAAAAATTATGTGGGTCACCTGAAACTGCCTGACCAACTAGTCCAGTATCGGTAGAATAACGATGGGAAGGAGGAAGATCCTGAATAAAAGGTGTTGCATCCTCAAGTGTAATACAAGCCCAAATAGGCAAGGTAGGAGAAGTAGGAGCAACAAAATTAGGAGTATCAAGAATAATATGAGGATCAACAACTCTAGGAGTGTTCTCCATATCTAAAATATCAAGAGTGGTGTCATGTGAGTCATATAAAGAAACTGAAGAAGGAGGATAAAAAATATGCTCATCAAACTGAACATGAGTACGAAAGAAAATATCATGTGTGTCAAGATTCAGTAAGCGATAAGCCTTCATGTCCTCACTATAGCCAACAAATATGAGTGGCTTACTCTTCCTATCCAAAGCCTTACGTTGTTTCTTTAGAATAAAAGCCCAAGCATGACTACCAAAGATCCTGAAGGATGACACATCCGGCTTGTGTCCAGTCCAAGCCTCTTCAGGAGTCATATGTGCTAGTGCATGATGTGGAGTGCGATTTTGGATGTAATTCACACAATTAACTGCCTCTACCCAAAATATGGGAGGTAAATCCCAAGAGTGCATCATGTAGTTAGCCATCTCCTTCAAAGTTCTATTCTTTATTTCTACAACCTCATTCTGCTGTGGAGTATGAGGGACTGAGTGCTGATGAATAATACCATGTACCGCAAGAAAATTAGAGAACTCTTTGCTAAAGTATTCCCCCCATTATTTGTGCAAAGCTTCTTGATGCAACTAGAAGCTTGATTCTCGACCAAAGCCTTAAATACTTTGAAGTGAGAAAAGACCTCACTCTTGTACTTGAGAAAGTACACCCAAGTACACCTCGAGTAATCATCAATGAATGTAAGTGCATATCGAGCTCTAGTGAAAGATAGATGAGGAAAGACCATCAAGTCACTATGAACAAGCTCCAAGGGTGAAGATGCACGATGAGCTTTGCCTTTGGGGAATGGGTCTTGATGTTGCTTGCCAAGAGCACAACCAGGACAAACACCATCAACACAAGAAACCTTCGGCAAACCGGTGACCATTTCATGAGTGTTCAACTGCTACAAATACCGGTAGTTGAGATACCCAAATCTCTCATGCCAAAGTCTGCTCAAAGAATCTGCATGAGCAACCAACCCAGTACCAAAAGTAGAATCATCAAAGCTCTCAAAATGATGGAGTCTCTGTAGAGCTAAAAGCACAACACCAAATAACAATAGCAGATAAACATATCTGATAAGATAAATGAAATTGCATAAGAAATATTTTATTAGATAATGGGGGGAGCTGAAAAACTCCTTTGTACAATTAATTTTGCCTTGACAGAAATATTGTGATACAATGAATACAATCTACTAGGGTTCTCCGAAACCCTAGCTACAATAACAAAGGTGTCTTCAATGTGCTTTTGCTCCCAATAGAATGAGTGGGCTTCAAGTATCCATGTGTTTGGGCCACTCTAACTGCAATAGTCTTTCAATGTTCTTTTGATTGATATTATCCAATCCTACACACACAACAAACAATAAAGTAGTTAGTAAACAAAAGGAGGGTTCCACAGTGTGAACCCTTAGAAATGAAAACTAAAAACCCTATATCTTATGTAAACTGTGTATGTAAAATGTGATAACACCAAAGGATAACAAAAACATAGATTTACCTTACTCATGGTGATACTTTGCTCCGTTGTTACACTCTATTTTAAAAGGGTAAAGAGCCTAACGATAGATGGCATGATGCAGCAAACTCTGATTTGCACTTTGATGATTACAACAAGATTGGGTGTGCACCTGGTAATTACGATAGGCTCTGGTGTGCACTTGATAGGATCTGGCATGAGCTTCGTAGGCTCTGGAGTGAGCCTGTGATGCAATAGGTGCTAGTGTGTGCCTTGAAAACTCTACAGCGAGATCAGCAAGCTTTTGCAGCGAGCTTGTCAAGCTTTGAAGTGCGCCTATGGGTGAGGGTGAAATTTGTAGAAGCAGATTGTGTGGATGGGAAGGATGCGGTGGATGGGGTATGATGGATGTGATGGAAAATGGCTAGGGAATGTATGTGGGGATGGCTGGAATAGTTGAAGTCCTATGGCCAACTAGGGCTTTGGATTTTCAAGGCTCTATCACTTTCTGCTTCACTAGGGCTTTATCACTAAGTTCTTCATGATGCACATTCCAATATTAGGATTCCAAGGTTTGAGCATTTGTAAATGCCCGTACTTATAATCCAACTTAGGGTTTTCTTAGGGTTTCAGCCTTACACTTTTAATCGCGTGGCTAAGATTAAATCAAATCCTAAGGTTGAGATTACTTTTTAGATGTAGCATGGATTAATGAAGATGGGCGGTGGAGATTAGATTGTATCGGACGGTTGTGGTTAATTGGGTTTATAAATACATATTTTATAATAAATATATTTTAGTATAATATAAAATATTATATTAAATATGAAATAATATTAAAATAAGCCCAATTGGGTTAGGAAATGGCGAGAAAGGGCTAAAATGGGCCTTTTGAAGGTGGGAAAGGTGTATGGTGGATAAGTTGGTGATGGGATGGTTAGGATGGAGGATTAGTGGCTGAAATTTGGTGTCTACAGATGCCCCTTTTTGTACCATATTGCGTGAAACACAATATGGTGCAAAAATACGAGACACCTACGTGGGATATGGGCGCAGAAGCAGCTTCTCTCTATTTTTGGATTTGAGCACTGATGTTGAAGACAAAAGAATAAATATTTTTTTTGGAATTTGCGTAGCTTACCCCCTCAATTGGTGAATGAGAAGCACCTCACGAGCCAATTGAAAAAAGAATGTTTTTCAAGTGATGAATGATGTGATTTTGGACGATATGAATGATGTAAATGTGATACCATTTTTGCCCCAATGGTGGGAAAGAGGGTTGGTGTAAAATACCATGTGATTATGGATGATATGAATGATGTAAAATGTGATATTGTTTTTACCCCAACGGTGGAAGAGGGGGTTGGTGTATAATACCATGTGATTGTGGATTATATGAATGATGTAAAATGTGATACCATTTTTGCCCCAATGGTTGAAAAGGGGATTTTATCCAATGTCATGACCATGTAAGATGTTTCCCATTGTTGGAGGATCATAATCAAATTGTGGTTACCCCAAATTTTGGTATGATTCGATGTTGTTGAATAGTGTGCTCTCTGATGCCATTGATATGCAAGTATGATGATGCAGGAAAAAAAAGGAACTGAGGATAGCTTGTTGGTGACTATTCTCACAATTAGAACTAATCATCCTATCTAGTGCCGATCATTAGGTTTTTTACGAAAATGATGAAATTTGAGTTTTTGTTCATGTATTAGGCCTCACAAACTAGGCCATCAATGACAGCAGTTGTGAAAAGTGTTCTTGGCAAGGTTTCACTCCAAAATGTGAAGTGCCCAATGTGACTGTGATATTGGACAATGAGATAATTGATGATGATCATGGTCAAGCGTCCTTATTGTAGTTTATTCATCTTATCGAATTGCATGGACGCAAATCGTTGCAATCGCCAAGGAGATAGAATAGACCACTAGATACGAGGTTCGCTTGAATGAACTTAAAAAATGGTGGATGAAATGATTGATGGATTTAAATATGGTGATGGAAGAATGAATGAATGCATGAATGTTGTGTTTTTGCTAAATGTAGAGTTAGTTGACATACAATTTATATTTTGTGCTTCAAATTAACTCAACTTTTTGCGAAGTTTGATGGGATGATGAAGAATATGATGTAGAATGGTGAGATGTTAGTTTTGTGAAAATTTGGATTGTTTTGCTGCATTTTGTGTCATTATTTGTGTATTTTGAAGATTTATTTTGTTCTCAAAAATTATGCATGCAAAATTATTTTTGTTTTCACAAAACTTGATTTTATGAAGTGCATGATGTGTGTGTGAAATTTGGTGAAATTTGGAGGAGGTAAGCTATTATTTTGGTTGATTTTGTATTTATTCCTTTATTTTGGGTCCAAGCACCCATCTGCACCTGTGGCATCCCATAGGCATGCAAGTACATCTTGGTGTGCCTATAGGTGCACAAGTGCGCCTACGGACTGCAGGTGCAGGCCTGCACCTGAGTGTGCTAAGGAAAGCTATAAATAACTTTATGATTGAATCATGAGGCTCACTTGTGTGTTTCAAACTTTGAGGAGTTGCTTCTGAGGAGTGGAGTGAATTTGTGAGCTTAGTGAGGCTAGTGGAAATCTGCATGGAAGCTATGGTGGCAGAGGGATCGAATGTTGTTGGTGGAGTTGAGGCACCATTTTCCTCGGTAATGTTTAAAAACACATTGTCTTTTGTGCAAAATTTTTGTTGTTGTTTTTTTTTTTTTGAAATAGTATTAATAAAAATGTTTGTTGCTGCAATTGAGGGACATAGAGCCTCGACATCGATTCTCTTCGCTTTTTCCTGGGATGAGGAAGAAGCTCACGAATGGGGATTGGGAGCTATTGGGGAAGGTGGGCCTAGAGGGGGTAGCTAGGTTGGATGTTCTAAGGACGGATGAGGGGTATCTCTCATCATTGATAGAGATATGGGATTTTGATAGGGGGACGTTCCAAATACCGACTGGGGAGGTTACTGTCACTCTTGAGAATGTATTTAGCATCCTCAAGGTGCTAGTATAGGGGGAGAAGGTGGTGGTTGGACATGACAAGAAGGTTGAGATGGAGCGGATGTTTGGTGATCTATGGCAAGAGGATCGGATGGGGGATGGGGTATGTGCTATCTGAGCATGTACAAGGCAAAGGAGTTGGATGCGCTCCTAGCCTTGATCATGTTTGTGTTAGCAAACATTATGCTACCTAATAGCACTGGTCATTGGTTCCCTTGGAGCCTATTGGGGTTAGTGAGTGATCTACTGACTGATCCTCGAGAGTATGCATGGGCTTCTACCTTGTTGGTGTAGTTATACCGGGAGTTATATGAGATGTCACAAAGAAGGAGAAAGGGGATTGGGTGCAGCTTCCTCCTACAATATTGGGATTAGGAGTATTTTGGTGTGGCTCGGCCAGAGGGGTTGTTGTGTCAATCATGGTAGATGGGGGAGACCTATGCTAGGCGATGGGTAGTGGCAGAGGAGGTATAGTCAAGTCGATAGGTGCATACCAGCCAGTGGTATCAGGATATGTGGTTAGGATTGACTCGGGATGACATGATATGGAGACCATAATGAGGGGATTTATGGGATGGTGATAGGGAGCAGCTACGTTGGGTGAGGCAGGTTTGGTGGTTGATTGGGTGGAGAGATGAGGAGGTGGAGTACTTTCAATACTCATAGGTATTGAGGCAATTTGGATTGCCTTAGGATGTGCCAGATGAGTCGATGTTGTATCAACGTCATCGAGATGAGGTGGGGCTCCCATGTGCTGAGCCATGGTGGGTGCATATGGATGATGATGAGCCATAGGATGTCCTCGACGTAGATGATATCAAGGTAACTCTAGAGTATATAGCTTGGTTTGGTGCCCAACCAGTGTCAACAAAGGAGCATCGACATCAGATGGACCTACGACATTTGTGGGCCAGTGAGGCATATGCGTAATCACATTACATTGTCGGATCCTCCTTCTTCTTCTATATCTGAGTCATCTAGGCATACTGAGTCTAGGCAGAGTAATAGGTCGAGGTCTCCTACTAGGTCTCAAGAGTCCTCTCATGGACATTAGCTTAGTGCTTAGATGCACTATTTTGTATATGAGCCTTGGTGCTCCCTTGTAGCCTTTTTGGCGTTTATTGTATATGTGATATTTATACATATATATACATGGATTTTACTTTTGTGTTGTATTTTGTGTGATGTAATATTTATTTGATGAATGTTTTATGCATGTTTTAAAAAAAAATGTTTTGATGGAATGCTTTATGGCTAATTAATGCAAGCTAATAATGATGTATATGCATAACGTTTATATGGATTATTCATGCAAGTTGTATGATGTGCCATGGATGATAAATGCAAGTGAATGAATCTAAACTATATGAGAGGAATGCATGGTGTTCGAATGATCTTTTATAGTTCAGAAATTTTATTGGCCATTTTTCTTTGTCCATTGTTTGTCAGTTGGGGGTACCCAATTTAGTGGCTTTATGCAACTTGAACTTGTAATGAAGGCATGGATGTTGACATGGAAGAAGACATGGAAGAATGTATAGAATATGACATGGATTTTGATATGGAAGATTGAAATATTTTCAAATAATCAAACATACTAGTGTCGCCCACCAAACTCACTAGGTTGTCTAACTTTCATTAGAACAAAATGTATGTGTGAGTGAGGTTTAATTACCAAGTCTTGAGTATGAAAATGAACCTATCCAATCAAGAACCTGTGTGTGTGCATGTGAAGTTCATTAACCCATTATGAGTAAATTAGGCATGACTTGTTATGGAGATGACCTAGAGGCTAGCTTGTCCTTATGTGCAGTCAGAGGTCTCTCTTTTTGGAGGAGAGACATGTCACCTCGCATGAGATTACTCCACTACTAGTCAAGCGTCTATAGCCCTGGTGGAGATTTACTCCATAGTCCAATGGGATTGAATTTTAGGCCTTAGGGATGACTACCCATCCTTGTCAGGGACATGTAGTACAATCCTTACAAGTTTAGGGATCAAGGTTGTTTAGGATTTTATTTGTTAATTTTATATAGAGCTTTGGGGAATCAGATTCTCAACCGAAGTATGGTGAGCATTTTTACCCTATCCTTACTACTCTATGTTTTTATGTTTATGTTTTGGAGAGCAATTGTTGGTAGTGGTAAAAACCACTATTTTTGCTTTGGACTATGTTGCATGATAGGAAAAGCAAGAAATTATCTCCTTTTCACCTCAAAGTGCTACACAAGTATGGTACTAGCCCCCCTATCTCATAATATTTTAATATGTGATGGAATGTGATTGGTTCAAGATTGTTTTGTGATCGATCGACAATGCTCAAGACTTTCTTAGTGTATAAATTGTGTTTTTGGTCCTAAAGAAAATCAAACATTCAATTGGATGTTGCTTGCTACACTAGTAATGGTTGAGTGATTAACAATCTAGGCCTTATGATTTTTTTTACACTTGATGTGGTTGACATATGACTTTTGCGAGGGTTGCATGATTTCTTCAAACTAGGTACCCCCAATTGTTATAACTTGACTTTTTTGTTTATGACCATATCATCATCACTATGCCAGATAATTGAACATGGGATGGGATGAATGCACATGTATATGCCTAATGAGATGGAGTATTGATATGCAAATGGAAATTGTACAATTCCATGGAATGTGTATGATTTAATGTTTGCGAATGAAACAATGCATGAATGCAAAAAGTGAAGATGCATGTTAAATGCCAAAATGTAAATGCAAATGGAATGTATGCAATGTGGGCATGCCTATGTGAATGATTTATTTTTTTTATGTACATATGTTACATTTATTGGCTTATGTGTGCGGCTCAAGGTGGATTACCAGGTAGGTCCGCCTGTTCTTGTGAAAGAAGTAAGCGAAATATGGGATGATGGATTGGAAACATTCTAAGGTATAACTCTTCTTGTTGGGTGATGGGGACAATGGGTTGTGCTCCTCTTTAGAATCATCAAAAGCATTGAACATGACTTCAAACTCTTCATAAATTTCATCGTCAGAATCAAATACAGGATAGGAGAAGTTGATGGGGTCATCCTCGTCTACTTCATCAATGCGAAGTTCTTGAAGGGCTTGTTCAAGAGAGGATGTTGAGGGTAATGGATGGATGGGGTGATCTTCATCATTGAGGCTAAGCTTTTTAAAGGATTTCTCAAGAGAAGCGATGGAAGACAACGGGGTATAGCCTAAACCAGAATGATCATGGACACCTCTATATGGGACCTCTAAGATATCATGCATCCCTTGCTCATGGGAACCTAGACCTTGACCCTTCCAATTGACCATGTTAAAGTAGCGAGCTGGAAACTCCTCCATATTAGGTATGTTGGCACACCTAGGCTCTTTTGGTTCTTCGGGTGGGTTTGCTCCAGTTGAGAAATCCAACCCTCCATAAACAAAGTTAATGCTATTAGGAGCTGCGCTCATATCATAAACAACACCTATGGATAAAGAATGGTCTCGAGGATGTCCAAAATATTTGGTTGTGGGAATGTCTAGGGGTGTGATGGTGACATCTTGGACCACATACTCACCTATACCAGGATTGGTGATGTGGACCTTGAATTGGACTGTGGTGGTTGATGCTGGGGACTCAAATGGCTCTGGATTGGTTATGGATGATGGTGAATTAAATATTTCACAATTGAAAAGTTTGACTTGTGAAACATCGACTGATGGAGTGGGATTGGATGACGATGTGGAATTAGAAGGTGGCGGATGGGGTAATGATGAAATAGAAGAAGTGGTAATAGAAGAAGGGGTGGATGTGGTGGATGATGTACTGAATGTGACCACATGTACAAGAATAAGTGGATTTTTGAAGAGGGGATGTGATGGGTAGTTCCTCTAGGATGGGAGCCTTAGAAGAAGATGTAGATGGATTTTAAGAAGACATATTAAGAGATGATGTGGATGTATTCGATGATGGTGCCAAGAATAAATGGGTGGAAGGTAACATGGATTCATAAGGATTTGAAATGAAATTACAATACTTAAAAGGTTCGACATCCGCAGGGATGCAATGGACCTGTCCATCATGAACATATTTCAAGAATTAGTGGAGAATTGAAGGAACACATTTCATTTCCCTCATCCAAGGTCTACCAAGGAGTATATTATATGCCATGGCTCCTTCTAAGATGTGAAACATTGTGTGCAATGTTCTAGCCCCTACTTCTATGGGTAAAACAATAGTACCAATTGTGGTACACAAAGCATCGTTAAATGCTTTAAGGGTGAATGATGATTTGAAAATATGGGATGGAGGTAATTTGAGGTGACTAAGGGCAGCGGTAGTAATGATATTGATGGACAAGCCGGTATCAATTAGGATTCTTTTGAATGGATTTATGTCTATTAAGACCATTATGTGTAATGGAGGGTCTATTGATTCTAAACTCATCGACTTTATCTCAAAGTCATAGAAGGTGATTGATGGCTCCATACACATTCTAACACTCCCTACAAAGTTGTTGAAGGCATTAGAGTCTTGGGATTCTAACTCAATTGACTTGAGTATTTCCATTAAAGCTTCTCTATTCCTAGGGGATTTTTGGATAAGCTCATACACAAAAAGTTTGACCGATGCCATTTTCAAACTAGTGGTTAACCGGTTGTTTAAGGTTACCGTTGGCCTTATTTGAAAAAGGATGGGTTGATTGGATGGATTGGATAGATTTATTTGTGGAGATGGATTTTGTGATGTTTGGATGGGGTGGGTTTGAAGGTTTTTGAGTATTTTTTTTATTTTGTCGTTGCCCTCTAGTGATCACATGGACTTCTCCTGCAAAGTTTTGATATTGTTAGACATGATTTACTTGGTTAGGAGGTGTCTGTTGATTGTTACCTCCTACATTATGTTGGACCTCCCCATGGTTAGGTAGAGGTGTCTGATATATGCCCAAGTTTTGGTTTTGTGGAGCTAAGGGGTTATCCACATTAATGACCCCTAGGTCTATGAGGTCTTGCACTATGTTCTTGAAAACATGGCAAGAGTTAATATCATGCCCATTTTGTCTATGGTATGGGCAAAACAAGTGCTCTCTATAACTTTTAGGCCTTTTAGTGGGGTCATCAGGTCTGATTTATGATAAGGATAATTTATTAGTCTCATACAACCTTTGAAATATGGATGAATACGACTCCGCTAAAGGAGTGTATTGATGTTGGGGTCAATTGTATTGATGACAAGTAGGTTGTTCCATAGTTGGCGCTGTATTTTGTACCGTTGGTTCTTGAGTTACTGATGGGACCGCATGATAGGTAATTTGTTGTTGTACTAGTTTTTGAGCCATTATAGGCTGGCTCATCACCACTTGATTGACTTGATTAGTTGTGTTAGCCATTGAGGCTTGTGTTGATTTAGTTTGGACAGATTTATTATTTCAATATTGGTCCTTATTTTGCCATTTTTTTTCTTAGGCTTAATGACACCTTCTTGGATTTTTATCTCCTCAATGACACTAGCCTGTGCTAAAGCTTCCTCAAATGTTCTATAAGTGTTTAGTTGTAGCATCCAAGAGATGGGTTTTAAGCAACTCTTGGTAAAAAGTTTTATAATTTCTTCCATTGGTAGGGAGAATGGCAAATTTGTTATGACTGCCCTCCAATGGTTTCCAAAGTCATAGATAGGTTCATCATCCAATTGTTTCAAATAATATGTCCGATAATGATACCTTCTTCCTAATATTGAGGGTGAAACGCTCAAAGAATAATTCCATCAATTGGTCAAAAGTATAAATACTATGTGTAGGTAATTGATTGTACCATTCAATGGCATCTCCTTCGAATGTTTGAGGAAACGTTCAAAGCATAAGAGCATTATCATCACTAATATGAAAACATGCGTGAACAAATGAACTCACATGCTCCTTGGGATCCTCAGTTCCTCTGAACTTGTCAAATTTTGGTACCATAAAATTTGTCGGATATGGCGGTGATGGTACCAAAGGGTGGATTGGTTGATGGATCAGTTGGCTTAAGGTGAGTTTTTGGATCGTTATTCCTAGTGAGTTTTGCATCAACTGATCAATTTGCTTTTGTATTTCTTGGAATCTAAGATCTTCTGCTGAGGACCTTGTATTATGTGGTGGTTGGTTGATGGGATGGATGGTATATGTTGGGGTGTGACCAACATGGTATTGTGAAATGATTTGGGTTAGGTATGGGGTGAATATTGATGGTTAAAATATGGGGATGATTGGTGAGGAGGTTGGTGGAAGAATGGATTGTGTGGTTGGTTGGTAGCAATGGTAATTGGTATGGTTGATGTATGGATTTGTGGTGGATTAGGGATGGAGACGATGGAATATTTGGGAACCCATGCTAGATTTTAATTGGTGGTTGGAGGTTGATTTGGAACTGCTTGGATCCTAGGTTCTGTGTGGACCGGTTGTTTTCCTCTTGTTCATTGTGAAAGCAACTTATTTATGATTCCTAATGTATCCGTGAGTTCCTGATTTGACCATGTGTCAAAGGATGTGGTTGTGGCTAGATGAGATGATGGAAGGGTGGATGATGATGGATGAGAAGGCATGGGCATTGTGGATAGGTGATATGATGGAGGTATGAATGATGATGGATGAGAAAATATGGACATTATGGCTAGGTGAGATGATGGAGGGATGGATGATGATGGATGAGAGGACATGGGAATGGAGCAAGTTGCATTTGATGTGACAACTTGGAAGTTAGGAACTTGTGAGGCAGCATTAACATACTCCTCATATAATGTGTTGGAATAGATGGATGTGGGGTAAGTATCTGGAACACTAAGATGTTGTTGCAGTTAGATCATGGAAGAAGCCATACCATATTTGTAACCCAAATTATGATATCCTTGGGTAAGGTGGGAGGTAGCCAATTCTGGTTCTTCAAAACCCTCTTAGCTAAGGGGCTCTAAGACATAGTTGGAAGACTTGTAGATGGCCCTCACTTTTTCCATGTCTATGTCGGTGGTGGTTGTCTCCACATTGTGTGGAAGGGTTCCTACTTGAGGTAGGGATGGATATGATGATCTAGACGAAGTAGTCTGAACCATGCTGGATAGGTTGGCTACCAAATTAGCGAGAGCATAGGAAATGTTTTCCATTAAACAAATTTGGTTTATTACTTTCTTTTGTTGTCTCGTTAGCACCATAAAATAGTTAATCCAAATATTCAAAGTTTGTCAAAATCACACAAACTAAAAACTTTTTCAGAATTTAAAGTAAAGAAAACAATCAATCCTAGGTTTAACCGTGTGTGGCTTACCTCGTTCATTAGTCATTTTCTTTTGTTAATGTGAGATTTTTGTTAGAATTGTTGGCTTGTGTGTTTCGATGTAACTTAATCTTGTTGGGCGCCTATGTAGGCATGCATAGTACCTATGTAGGCATAGGAGAGCGCCTGTATAAACTTTGAAAGTGTTGTAGAATGCTTCAAAAACCCTAGTGGCGAGATCGATGACTTTTGTGCTTCTAAAAATCTTGTAACAAACTAAAATAAAATCAATTTAGCAAGGTTGATCAATTTAAACAATGAAACCCTTGTGGGGTTCCACCGTGATCACCATTTGTAGAGCTAAAAGCACAACACCAAATAACAACAACATATAAACAATCTGATAAGACAAATGAAATTGCACAAGAAATATTTTATTAGATAACAGGGAGGAGCTAAAAAACTCCTTTGCACAATTAATTCTGCCTTGACAAAAATGTTGTGATACAATGAATACAATCTGCTAGGGTTATCTGAAACCCTAGCTACAATAACAAAGGTGTATTCAATGTTCTTTTGCTCCTAATATAATGAGTGGGCTTCAGGTATCCATGTGTTCGGGCCACTCTAACTGCAGTAGTCTTCCAATGTTCTTTTGATTGATATTATCCAATCCTACATACACAACAAACAATAAAGTAGTTAGTAACAAAAACTAAAAACCCTAGATCTTATGTAAACTATGTATGTAAAATGCGATAACACCAAAGGATAACAAAAACATAGATTTACCTTGCTTGTGGTGATATTTTGATCCATTGTTACAGCTCTAACGGTAGATGGCGTGATGCAATAGACTCTGATTTGCGCTTTGATGATTACAGAAGGCTTGAGCATGCACCTGGTGATTATGATAGGCTATGGTGCACACTTGATAGGCTCTAGAATGATCTTCATAGGCTCTAGAGTGCACCTACGATGCAACAGGCACTGGCGTGTGGTTGGAAAGCTCTGTAGCAAGCTTGGCAAGCTTCTGCAATGAGCTTGTCAAGCTTCAGAGTGCGCCTGTGAGTGAGGGTGAAATATATAGAATCAGATCACGTGGATGAGAAGGATGCGGTGGATGGGGTATGATGGAGGTGACAAAAAATAGTTGGGGAATGAATGTGGGGATGGCTAGAACAGTTGAAGTCTTATGGCCAGCTAGGGCTTTGGATTTTCAAGGCTCTATCACTTTCTGCTTCACTAGGGCTTCGCCACTGACTTCTTCAGGATGAACATTCCAATATCAGGATTCCAGGGTTTGAGCATTTGTAAATGCCCGTACTTATAATCCAACTTAGGGTTTTCTTAGGGTTTTAGCCTTACACTTTTAATCGCGTGGCTAAGATTAAATGAGATCCAAATGTTGAGATTACTTTTTAGATGTGGCATAGATTAATAAATATGGACGATGGGGATTAGATTGGATCGGACGGTTGTGGTTAATTGGGTTTATAAATACATATTTTATAATAAATATATTATAATATAATATAAAATAATATTAAAATAAGCCCAATTGGGTTAGGAAATGGTGAAAAAGGGCTAAAGTGGGCCTTTTGAAGGTGGGAAAGATGTATGGTGGATAAGTGGGTGGTGGGATTGTTAGGATGGAGGATTAGCGGCTGCAATTGGGTGTCTAAAGTCTCAAAAAGTAATCAACAACACCCCGTGCAATCAAATATTGTGGCTCCAAAAAACTATGAATCTCAAATCCCTATGGTGTGAACAAAACAGTTCACCCAGTACCAGAATTACAAATTTGATATACAAAAAGCAAGTTGTTGATGATATCAGGAACAAAGAGTACATCATTGATGCAACCACCATTCAGAAGAATATCACCCTTCCCCTTAAAATAAATGAAAGAGGAATCACCAACTTCAATCCTTGAAATAGAACTAGAACCAAGAGATGCAAAAGACTTCTTGGAAGAAGTCATATGATGAGTAGCACCCGAATCCATTACCCAAATCTCTAAATCAGAATCTATCTGACCACAAACATTCAAAGCCTTACCATGCTCCTTAGGCACATCCTTAGGAACATCAATCTTGTGCTTTTTCATGGCATCTTCCAAAGCACACATCTTCTTGGAACATCGAGCTATGGGATGACCAAAAATGCCATAAAAATCACAAGTCTCATTAGACTTTGATTTCTTCTTCTTAGAAGAACCTTTCTGATTGGGTTTGGAATCCTTGGGATGAGGAGCTGACTGTGAAGGAGGTGCAGTGTCTTGAGGCTTAGGTTTGGGCTTACCTTTACCTTTAGGATGTGATGCTATCAATACCTTAGTCGAAGAATATGAAGTCTCAAGAGTGGAAATTTTGGTCTCTTCCCTCGTAAGACGATCACAAAACTCTTCCAAGCTAGGCATTTTAAAAGTATCACCCATAGCATCCATAGTAGAGAGGAATGTGGAAGCAAAAACATGAAAGGGACCTTTCAATTTTGACAATATTAAGAATACACATTCATCTTCTTTTTTGGATTTACCACTGCCTTTCAACTAAGTATAAAGCTCCTTAAACTTAGTGAGAAAATCAACCATGGTGGGATAATCATCAGGTGATAAAGAGGTAAGTTGTGCATCCAATTGCATTGCCCTAATTTGATCAACTTTACCAAATAATGATTTAATCTTATCCCATGCCTCATGAGGAGTAGTTATTTCATCAAAATGGAACCACAAACTCTCACTAGTATTTGCTTTAATCATCCCAAGTGCTTTAGAGAAAGACCATGTCTCATAATCTGTCTTGAAAGTGAATTTTTGCTCCTTAATGAGTGTGTTTAAGCCTTTTTGTGCCAATAGTGTTAACATGCATGGCTTCCATGTGTGATATTTGTGAGGTGTAAGAGGCTCAATCTTGAATCCTAAATCCATCTTCAGGGATCACCAAAGCAACAAGAAGAAACAAGGAGCCAAGCAACACACAAGGGTGCTTTCAATCAACACCGACACAATCCCCCCCAAAAAATATTTTGTTTCACCACTTTACAATATAGAAAGACAAAATGTAATTGATCCATGACAAATTAGGTGGATTCACGATCCCAACGCAAAAATAATCGTGTGAATCAGAGTCCGTATGTGGATTCTATGCAATTAATCATCGGGTGCCCTCAAAAATCAAATTAAAGGGCCCAAAAACTTTACAATATCACAAAAAATTAAAATTTAATGTGAATCAATATTTTGTAAAGTCTAATGTGAAGGCACCAATAATTAATTCACAAAACCCTAATCCATGCAAAAATGAAGGGCACACACAGCAAAAATACTCATAAAACGCAAAGAGAGATGTCATGGAGCACCTGGGACGGGAGGAGGGTCGTGAGACTAGAGAAGCTGTGCGTCAGGAAGAAAATGCTGGCACACCTTGAGAAGATGTCTTTGGAGTGAAAGACGCCAAGCAATAAAATTGTGCTACTAAACCATGCACAACTGAGAGTGTAGATCCATCGTGATACAGTGAGTGTGTTGGTGAAATGGCCTCGTAGGCCATTGAATGGGCCGATACACCTGTAAGAATGCCTCACGAGTTGTAGTGAGTCATGAGAAGACATGGGCAATGCGAGCAATGACCACAACCATACGATGAGCAATAATGGCATGATTCTCAGAGGGTCAATCAAGCTCGATTAGAGATGTCGAGATGTTAGGGAGTGTCATGAGACATCGAGAAATCAAACTGTGAAGAGCTGGGTTGAAAAAACCATGACAGATCTGGAGGGAGAAAGGCCTAAAGAGCCAAAAAATTTGGATCTGCAGAAGAGAAGGCCTAAAGAGCCAAAAAACTCTAGATCTGCATAATGAAGGCCTAGAGAGCCAAGATGCAAGCAAGAGCTTCAAAGGAAAATATTCAAAAAAACTCCTTAGCTTTGGTACCATGAAAGAGGAACAAACCAACAATATCATTCCACACCCAAGATCAGAGCCATGAAGACAATCACAAATGAGCGAGAGAAAAATGATTGTTTGCATTATGTCAAAATGACAAGAGGCCTTGCTTAAATAGGCAAGGAGAGCAATGACAACCACACGATCGGTTGGAGAGGATCAAGATCACAACCATCGATAAATAACAAATAGATAAGGATGACAAAGCATGCCAAAATTATTAAATACCTAGGAACACACTATATTATCTAGTGAACTTAAGCTAGCCTAGATACCTAACAACATAGGTACTCTAACAATATCATTCTATTATCCTATTGTAGTTTGGTCACCTTTACACCATTTCACCACTAGTATAATGTTGAAAAGTATGTCACATTATTCTTATTGTAAAAGTGGTGCTAAGTAAATACAAATCCAATGGGGATCCATAATATACCCAATATCATACCATGTGAGTTCATACTAGGGCAATTAAAATAAAATATATTAAAAACAACATACCACGATCCATAAAGTATGAGTAAACTAAATTTAGGTTGTGTATCAGGGGTGGGAGGTGTTGATTCATGTAAAATACAAGAGAAAAAATTTCCTTCATTTTCATCTTCTAATATACAATTTTTCTTGGATGCATTTTTCTAGATTGATTTCATAAATGATGAAGAAGATTCACATAAAAATTTAAAGCTCACAAGTTCTCTCCTAATTACATTAGAAGAGAAATTCTATAGCTTAAATTTCTATATAATCTTATTCATATGTTTTTCCTATAATCTAATAATCTCATCATAATTTTTACTCACACACCCTATCGTGGTTTCAAATTGAATCTCTCGAATGACATCCCAAATTTATACCACTATGGTGTCCCACAAGGACCTCAAGGTTCATGAAATTATTAAAAACATAACTACTCTTGTTATAAAAAGAGTATAAAACATGTGATGAGAAAAAAGTACCTAGGAATATAAAGAATTCATTAGCAAGGGGTATTAATAATATAGGATTCAGATGTAAAAATGAAATATAAGGGTATTATGTAGAATTCTATGAACACTTACATTTTTTTTTGTTAAAGCGAGAAACCCCTATGACAAACTTAGGACTGAGCATTCTGATCCTAACCATACCCCTTGTAAGGCCAAGAGTTAAACTTATCAATAAAGGATTAACACAGTCCTACACACGTCGTGGTTTGAACCTTGGACCTCCCAAAGAAGACCCAAACCTCGAACCATCGCATTGTCCCCCATGGTTTGAACCTTGGACCTCCCAAAGAAGAGCAAAACCTCGAACCTTTGCATTGTCCCCCAAGACTATGAATGCACATATTATACCATAGTCTTCTTGATGAAACCCATCTTATGGTAAATTTAATGCTTCAAAAATATTTGAAATATTATCTTAGTGTGTCAACCAAATACTAGACATATTAACACTACATTGACGAAACCCATATTATGGTAAATTTAATGCTTCAAAAATATTTGAAATATTATCTTAGTGTGTCAACCAAATACTAGACATATTAACACTACATTGACGTTAATTTTGTTACCAAGCATCAATGTGTGGTATTATAAGAATTCTATGATTGATGTTACAAGGATAAGATTTGGTATTAAGTAAATATAATACTAAAAATATTATTGACATGTATTTATTTATTTTTATTTTTTTGGTTATATAGATGAATTGGTTACAATCACAATTTTTAGTAGGGTTCAAACTATCAGTGAAGGCTTCCAACACATCCACCTTATTTCATGTGGTTATATAAGGACTGAAATGATCTCACTTATATTACATTAGAATAGTGGTATTAATACAATAATATTTTAATAATTATGTAATATAAATATTAAAATCCAAATTTTTAAGCACTTCAACTCACAACTCTCATCATTAATCATTTAATAACATGTATTATTTTATTATTTTTAAAATAAAAACTTATATATATATATATATATATATATATATATATATATATATATATATAGTTTAGGGTAGTGTGAGAAACCCCTACTACCATCGTCTATGGTTGAGTATTTTCATCTCAACCATGACTTTTCGTAAGTTCAACAGTTAAGCTTGTTAATAGGGGTTAAACACACAGGCGCCCACAACACAGTTTTAACCTTGAACCTTATAAAACCAAAACCCAAACCGTTATACTATCCCTCATAAAATATATATAATTATATAATAAGAATAGGAGGGGAGGTGGATTGTAGAAGTTATAATAAGAGTAGGAGGGGAGGTGGATTGTTCTGGTTGTGTCCACTTACAAACATAAATTTATAATTAATATATTATTAATTTTAAGTTTCTAATAATTCTTGATGATGAGTTTTCTAATCCCAACCCTATTAAACTAAACATTTTTCCAATAACCGTTCTTATCCCTAACCTTAGCATTCATATTAAAGAATTTTGTAAAATAAGCCTATAGCCACAACACATCTTCTAATTCGACATTCATGATATTGTTAGAGCCTAAATATAGACTAGAATTCAGCATTCGTAATAACGTTGGAGCCTCAAATATTGTAGAGAGTTATATGATCCAAATGGATAGCCTAAAATTTAATTTTTTAAAATTTGGAATAATAGTGAAGATTGATTGATTTTTAATTGAAATATTATAATAGTGTTTATCAATTAAAAAATAAAATGAGGTGGTTTTGGGTGAATCCTCAATGGACCTAGTAAAAAGAATTTTCTCAGGATGGAAGGAGCGGGAGCAGGAGCAGGAGCGGGAGCAGGACTGAGATCAGGTTTAGAGAATGGTGCAGGTTTCAGGGTAGGAGCGAAATCGAGATCGAGATCGGGCATGTCAAGGCCTGGTCTCGAGCCCGCAGGGCCCTCGGCGGGCCCAGAGGATGGCTCAAAGATTGAGCAGATTGGTGGCCAAGGCGGGGACGACATCTTGGGCCCGAGCCCCCAGCCCAGCCTCGATGTGGGCGTAGGCTTAGGGTCAAAGCCTCCTAGCCCTGGGCAGGGTTCTGTTCTGGGCAGGCCCAAACCCTCTTATCAATAGATCTTGGCTGGCACCAGGGCCCCTCCTCGGGCCCTGGGCCTATGGATTTCCCTCGAGGGCACTCACATTTCTATTTAGGAGGAGGTCTACTCCTCCTTTGTCGCTAGATCATCTGTCTCCCTAGTTGGGAAATTCTTGGGAGGGCGACCAGACATGGAAACCGTCCGCATATGGGCAGCTAACAAATGGAAGGTCTCCGGGCATATTCAGTTGGTTGCCCTCACTAAGGGCTTCTTCATAATCAAACTAAATAATAGCAAGGATGCTAAAAAGCTCATGTTGGGTAGGCCCTGGTTTCTAGGATGCAAAAGCCTCTTCCTCAGGCGATATGGAGCTGACTTCCACCCCAACACCCAAAGCATCAACTTCGCCCTGGTATGGGTCTAGCTCCTAGACCTTCCCTTTCACTTGTGGCATGAAGATGTCCTGAGACTTATTGCTCAGTCGATCGGGGACCTGGTGGCCTTTGACCCCGCTACCAAGGCAGGATCCTGAATGGTACATGCCAGATTTTGTGTCAACACAAATATCAAATTTGAACTTTGCTCTTTGGTGACCATCTCTTCTAGGTCCTTCTTTTGGTGCCAATCCTTGATTTATGAAAATAAACCTACTTTCTACCCCACCTACTGCACTCAAGGTCACATCCCCCACCAATGCCTTGGATCCAAAAAGTCTGATGGCCCTACCCCCAAATTCCCCTCTTGATCAAGTCGAGCCCCATCTCGCAGGCCCCCTCATGATGGCCACAGATCCTAAGCCTGGACCAACAAGGAGGCCTCCCCTTCTACCCCAAAGGACTCCCAAGTGGACCTTGCCATGGAGGACGGTCTCCTCTAGGCTTCCCCTTCCACTAATCCCTCCCTTGGGTCGCCTTTCGGGGCCCTTATCCCAGGTTCTTCCTCCCTCCCCATTTATATTCCCCTCACAGCCTCTTGCTTGCGCCCCCCAGGCCTACGAGCCACCCGGGCTCTTTCCTCCATCGGCTCCCACCTTCCTGTCTTCCTCTGCTAGGGCCCCCTCCTCCACCCCCTCCCCTGCTATCCCCCCCTTGACCCCCCTCCCACTTCTCTCAATGGTCTCTACCGGGCTTCCCTCCTTAGAGTGCGGTTCTGAGAGGTCAGATAAAGAGGTTGAAGGCAGTTCTCCATATGGGCTCGATGAAGTCAGGCCCAAGATGACCAAAAGTAGAACTTTCACCATAGACTTTGGCAAAGAAACTCAAAAGAGGCCGACCCACCCTGGGTGACCAGCGAAAAAGGATCACTGAAGATGACATAGCCAATGGCTCCCAAGCAACTCTCTCTGACGTTGGTGCGAAATTTTCTAAGATAGACAGCCTCCGACCCAAACCCCCCGCTCTGGCCGAGAAGGGGGGCAAGCGACCCCACAAGGGTGTCAAATGAATCTCATCACCTGGAATATCAAGGGCCTCAATGGGGCCCCCAAGAAAAGGATCCTTGGCCAACTCCGCAAGGATCATCGCTCGTCCTTCCTCCTTCTTTAGGAGACCAAAATAGATGATGCTACTACCCGATGAGTAGCTCAAGCTGCCTGGCGTAATTGTGACTCCCTGTCTACCCTCGTGGCTGGCTCTATCGGAGGTCTGCTATGCATGTGGGATCCCTAGTATTTTGAGGGGAGGCTCATATCATCATCTCCTAGAATAATCAATATTTTGGTCCATTACGTGAAGTCAAGGCGCTCTTGGATTCTGTCCAACGTCTACGCCCATAATAGCCCCATCGAGAAAGTGGCCTTATGGAAGGAAATCAGCTCAATGAGAGAAGAATTTGGCCCCCTGCCCTGGATCCTGGCAAGGGATTTCAACGGTCCCCTATTCCTCTCTGACAAAATCGAGGGCTCATCAGCCCCGAGCAAAAGCATGGAGGACTTTGGAGCCTTCACCGCCCTCAACGAGCTCATGGACATCAACTTGAAAGGAGCTAGATTCACCTGGTCTAAGAGAAGAGTGAGAGCAAGCCATATCCAAGTTAGGTTGGATAGAGTGTTCCTGTTCAAGGAAGCCCTTCCCATGTTTTCCGACGCAACCTTATTGGCCCTCCCCAAAATTGGGTCTAATCACAGCCTCCTCCTCCTTGAATCTGATCATTCCCCCTCCCCCAAGCGACCCTTCCGATTCGAGTCCATGTGGCTACATCATCCCAATTTTTGGGCCTAGGTTGGCTGTTGGTGGACTCCCCTAGTCCCTGGACGCCCCGCTGAACAAGTCTCTCACAAGCTAAGATGCCTCAAAGAGCAACTCAAGGTATGGAAAAAGGAAGTGTTCGGTAACATCTTTGAAAACAAAGTTGTAGTTAAGAAAAAACTCGAAGACCTTGAGGTCATATTTTAGGTAGGCTCCTAAGATCTAGAGCTCAGGGAAGAGGAGCGCCTTGCCCTCAGCAAGTATCATAACATCGTGGCTAGAGAAGAAACATTTTGGAGGTAGAAGTCGAGAGCCCTGTGGCTCCAAGATGGCGATGCAAACACCAAATTCTTCCACATGTCGACTATCAGGAATAGGGGCTCTAATAGAATTGTTGAGCTAGTGGGCAGTGACGACAAAATTATCAAGGAAGAAGAGGACATTCGGGCTGAAGCCACCCACTTCTTCCAAGAGCTCCTCGGATATAGCCCTCCCATGTCCTCAAAAGTGGCAGACTCCCTTCTGGAACATATCCCCACTTCAGTCTCGACCATGGAAAATGAGATGCTTATGTAGCCCTTGTCGGACTCTGAAATCCATGTTACCACCTTTTCCATGAAGGCTGAGGTGGCCCCGAGCCCGGATGGGTTTCCCCCCAGATTCTTCCAATCCTTCTGGGACATCGTTGGGAAAGAAGTGTGTGCTGCCATCCGGGACCTCCAAACTGCCAGATCCATCCCCAGAGGTATTAACTCCACCTTCATTGCCTTGATCCCTAAGACCCAGGCAGCCAGATCCCTCTCAGATTTCTGCCCCATCAGCTTGTGCAATGTACTTTACAAAATATTGACCAAATCCATGGCCTCTCGCCTTAAGGATATCCTTCCCCTGATCATTGCCCCCTGTTAGGGAAGCTCGATCAAAGGAAGATTGATCACAAACAGAGTTATAATCATGCACGAGGCCATCCACTCGGCCTTCCTCTCCAAAAAGGCCTCCTTTCTGCTCAAGCTGGATATGAACAAGGCCTTTGACAGAGTTGACTGGGATTTCCTTTCCAAGGTCCTCCTTAAGTTTGGGTTTCACCCCTCCTAGGTCAGGCTCATTAGCAATTGTGTGTCCTCCCCCTGGTTCTCTATCCTTGTCAATGGATCCCCTGTCGGGTTCTTCCCCAGTTCCAGAGGCCTTCGTCAAGGTGACCCCCTATCCCCGATCCTCTTCATTATCCTAGCTGAGGTGCTAGGGCATACCATCTAGAGCGTTGTCTCCAGTGGTCTCATTTTAGGCATCAGGCCTACGTTGGGCCTAGCCCCGGTGTCCCACCAATAGTTTGTGGATGACACCATCCACCACCTCAGCTTCGATCCCCCAATCCAAGGCCCTCAAGCATATCTTGACCCTGTATGAGGAAGCAGCTGGGTAGAAAATCAACCTTCGAAAAAGTAATATTTTCTTCATCCACACTCCCTTGGCTAGGCAACTCAGAATTGGGCAAATTCTGGGTTGCACCCCTGGCTCCCTTCCCTCCTCTTACCTCGGGCTTCCCCTATTTATAGGTGTGTCCTCCAAGGCCCTGTGGGGTGGGATGATAGAGCGAATTCAAAAGAAACTGGCCCCCTAGAAAGGGCACCTCCTCTCTCAGGCTGGAAGAGCCACCCTCCTAGCGATAGTCCTTCAAAGCATTCAGATATATTTCATGTCGGTCTTCAGAATCTCGGCCTCCATTGCAGCTCAAATCGAATAAATTCAAAAATGCTTTCTCTGGTCAGGCAGCGAAGATAAGAAGAGGATCCCCCTAGTCTCCTGGTCCCTAGTCTGTCACCCCAAATATGAGGGAGGGATCAGGCTCAGGCGAGTGACCCTCATGAACAAGGCCCTCTTGTCCAAACATGCCTGGAAGGTGTTCACCAATGCCCCTGATGAGTGGGTTAGCATCGTGCATAGGAAATATTGCCATCATCACCCCTTCCTCAGTGAATCCCAGCCTCGAGATGGATCAGCCTTTTGGAAGTCCCTAATATCCACCAAAGACATTATCCGAAAAGGGACCAGATGGATCCTTGGGGACAAAGCCAAGATCAACTTCTAAGAAGACAGATGGATCCAAGACGAGGCCTTGACTATTGACAAAGATCTCATCCTTAAAATAGTGCTTGCAGATAGAGGGCCCAGAGTGTCGGCCTATCTCTCTTAGAACTAGGGGCGGGTTGCTTGGAAACCCATCTTGAATCGCAGGCACCTGCTCCAAGCTACCAGGCTTCAGCGCCTCCTCAAGGTGACTATCATTTCGTCCTTTGAAGGAAACGCCAGATGCGTTTGGCATGACACTCCCAATGGAATATTTTCTATCAAATTTTCCTACAACCTTCAATAAGTCCCTGGCGAGGCCCCATTTCTAGCCCGACAAGTGTGGGCAAAGAAGCTGATCCCCAAAATCAGCCACTTCGTATGGGCGGCCATCCAAAATAATATCCTGATGATCGAGAACCTAATCAGGAGGGGCTTTCAGATCTCGAATAGATGCTTCCTTTGCTATGCTTCTTGGGAGTCCACTAATCACCTCTTTATCAACTATCCCTTCTCTTCTGAAGTCCTAGGCCTCATCCTTTCCCAATTATCTGTTCAGTGGGTGACGCCCAACTCCATTTTTGACCTCCTATCTTAGTGGCCCAACCCCTTTGCTCACCCTTTAATCTGCTTCCTTTGGGGCTCCTGCCTTCCTCATATGTTGTGGCAACTCTGGCTTGAGTGCAACAGCAGAGTCTTCTCCTCCCCGGCCTGTTCTCCCTAATGGATAGCGACCAAGGCGATGTCCTTCGCCCTTGAAAACTCCCACTCCATCCCCTTGATCAAAGCGCCCTGATGACTGGGTGAGGACTCCCTCCTATCCTCCCTCAGAGTCCAACCTCCCCCCCGGTCCCCCCCGCCCCCTCCTGTCGATCTTTGACAAGGTGGACTGCCCCCCTCGGATGGGTCAAGCTCAATTTTGACGGCGCTTCTAAAAGAAATCCCGGGCCCTCTGGAGCAAGCGGGGTCATCAAAGACTACCACGGGGCCCTGATCGTGGCGTATGCTGCCCCGCTCGACATTTATACGAACAATTTTGCCAAAGCAACAGCTCTTCTCAATGGGCTGAATGCCCTTAGGGAGTCACCCTCAAAATTCATCATTAAGGGTGATTCCCAAGTTATTATTCAAGCCACCCACAGCCCAGGAAACTTCTCTTGGTGCATTCACAACACCATTCGGGAAGCCCTCTCCATTCTCCAAGGACTCCTCGACCACGCCTTTCGACACGTGTACATAGAAGGCAACAGGGCTACCGATTTTATGGCAAATTAGGCAATCCCGACTGAAGACTTCACCACTTGGACCATGAACTTCCCCGAAGCTCTGGCCAAAATAGCGTCACAAGATTATTCTAGCAACGATGAGGGCCCTGGTGATTAGCCTGCCATGAGTTGGGGCCCCGAAGTTTCCTCCCTTGTCCTCTATCCCCCCTGAAGTGGCTAACTCCCACGGTGCCTCCCCTGTAGCTTCTAAATCCAAGGAGACTCCCTCCCCTGAAGCGACACAGGCCCTCCTGAAAGTGCAAGACTCTGGCCCAGGGCCCTGGTAGGGCCCCAACTCCTGGTACCAGTCGCAAAGGCCCATTCCTAGGCAGCACGAAAAATTCCAAGGTGGAGGCCTCAGAGCCGACTAAATCCAGTTCTGACTCTGACAACAGGCTGTAGAACTTGGCAATCAGGGCCCTCCTTGACACGGTGATTGGATCCCTGACCGTGTCCACCCAAGTGGCTACCTCGACAGCCAATTCCTTGGTCGAAATCTGGCGCAGGCTGGGTGATGGCCCTGATAGGGAGTGAAGCTGACCTGGCAGGTTGGGCCCGCCTAGGCCAAGCCCGGTTGTAGGGCCTCTCAGAGTTATGGCGTGCAATTTTTGCGTTATTGGCGATTGTCGTGTCTCGGCTTTTCTGTGTTTTGGTGGCCGCAGGCCAAGTTTTGTTGTTATACTTCTTAGGCGGTCTATTTTTGTAGGCACCAGGGCCCCAGGCCCCGGATCGCTGCCCAAGGGCGCAGCCCCAGTTTTTTTTCTTAATTTCAGCCTCGACTTTCTATGTAACTAAGGTTTTGGGATCCTTCTTTAAAAAACCTACTGTAAATATATCGCTACTTATCAAAAAAAAAAGGTGAATAAGAAGTAAAGCATTCATAATTGAATATATATATAAGAATAAAATTTAATAGTAATAAAAAGACCAAGTTATATCTTGCTACAATACATCAGATATGTTAAGTGCGATCGAAGAGGTTAGAAAAAAAGTTACTATATATTTATTGTGTGGATTCCTCGTAAGATCAAAATGTATTTTGATCATTTTTGTTGAATAAACTTTTAAAACATAATTTGTAGGATAATTTTAAAAATTATGGCAATTAGATTGAAAAACATTATAAATAGTGTTAAGTGTGACGAAGAGGTTAGAAAAAAAGTTACAACATCTTTATTGTGTGGTGTGGATTGCTCGTAATATCAAAAAGTATTTTGATCATTTTTGTTGAATAAACTTTTAAAACATAAATTGTAGGATAATTTTAAAAATTATGGCAATTAATCTGCTTTTATAACTATGTTCTGTTTCTATTCTTAACTTCCATATTCACGCATGCAGCCTGTTAATAGTAACGGCTCCTTTATTCTCACATGCAATCTTATTAATAGAATGGTTCTTTGTTTGGGCTTCGAGACGTTTCTCTGTCCAACTCGTGGTCTTTTTCTGATTACTTTCAATAATCGCTACTGCATGATATTTCTTTGTAACGGCTCCTGTAATTGCAATAATGACTTATGTTTACTATCACTATAACTGTCGTAATTACTTCAGTTCACTATTCTTATTTAACTACATGATTTCTATCTGTAAATGCATCTGTAACTGTCGTTTTCCTTCAGTTAACTTTACTTTTGCTGGGTTCTCCTTTTAGCTCTAAGTCACGCAGAAACATGTCGTGATATCATGACATTTCTACCCCTTTAACTCTTCCTTGTCGTTTGACCGCAAAAACAAGACATGTCGCGATATCGTGACATTTTACGCTGGCGTACACTCTTCTTTGCATGCACCAGCGAAAACGAAACATGTCATGAAATCGTGACACTTTCACTGCCTTGTTCTTTTCTCTGCATTACGCCCGCAAAAATGGAACATGTCACGAAATCGTGACGCTTTCGCCTTTGAGTTCTTCCTCCTTGAATTTGTCGCGAAATCGTGACGCTTCTGCTTCCATGCTTTTTCGTTTTGCTTCTATCATGAAATCCAACATGTAGCGATATCACTACACTTTTGTTCCTTGCACTTTACCTTTGCTTCGGCCCGCGATAATACAACATGTAGCGATATCGCTACACTTTTTCTCCTAGCACTTTCTCTTTGCTTTGGCCTCCGAAAATACAACATGTCGCGAAATCGCGACACCTTTTTCTCTCTCCTCTTTCTCTTCGCTTTGGACCGCGAAAATGAAGCATGTCGTAAAATCGTGACACCTTTTTCTATTGGACTCTCTCTCCTGCATTATGTCATGAAATCGTGACACTTTTCTTCCTTAACGCTTTTCTTCTTATCGGATCATGAAAACCCGACATGTCACGATATCGCGACACTTTTTCTCCTTAGCGCTTCTTCTTGCAAATTGTCATGAAATCGTGACACTTTTCCTTGCAAGCTCTTTCTCTCAAACATGTCATGAAATCGTGACACATTTCTTTGCTTGTGCCTTCTCTCCGAACATGTTGCGAAATCGTGACAGTTTTCTTTGCCTGCGCCTTCTCTCCAAACATGTCACGAAATCGCGATAGTTTTCTTTGCCTGCGCCTTCTCTCCAAACATGTCGTGAAATCGTGACAGTTTTCTTTGCCTGCACCTTCTCTCCAAACATGTCATGAAATCATGACAGTTTTCCTTGCATGCGCTTCTTCTTCAAACATGTCACGAAATTGTGACAGTTTTCTTACTTGCCTTCTTTGCTTCCAACATGTCGCGAAATCGCGACAGTTTATCTTACGCTTTCTCTCTCTTCCAACATGTCGTGAAATCATGATAGTTTATCTTGCACTTTCTCTCTCTTCCAACATGTCATGAAATCATGACAGTTTTCCTTGCGCTTTATCTCTCTTCGAACATGTCGTGAAATCGTGATAGTTTTCCCTGCATGCGCTTCTTCTTCAAACATGTCACGAAATCACGATAGTTTTTCCACTTGGATTTTTCTCTGCCAACATGTCGCGAAATCGTGACTGTTTTTCCTACACTTTCTCTCTCCTCAAACATGTCGCGATATCGCGACAGTTTCTCATGCTTGCTCAACATGTCGCGATATCGCAACAGTTTTCTTACTTGTCTTTTTCTTTGAGCTTTTGAATCTGGGCCACTTCTATCTTCTTGGAAATTCACTGTGCATGCTCTGACTAACCTGAACTCTTGTTCACTTCATCAACCGATCTATCTAATGACCTCTGCACTCCTGTCCATTGCATCAACCGATCCTCTGTCTGTGTTGACAACAATGACAATACTTTGGCTGCACCTTGCTCAACAATGAACTCCTGTTTATTGCATCAACTGATCAACCTGACTGTGTTGACAACAATGACAATACTTTTGTTGCACCTTGCTCATCAGTGCTACCTAGGAGTCCACTAATAACCTCTTTATCAGCTATCCCTTCTCTTTTGAAGTCATGGGCCTCATCCTTTCTCAATTCTCTATTCAGTGGGTGGCGCCCAACTCCATTTTTGACCTCCTGTCTTAGTGGCCCAACCCCTTTGCCCACCCTTTCATCTGCTTCCTTTGGGGCTCCTACCTTCCTCATATGTTGTGGCAACTCTGGCTTGAGTGCAACAGCAGAGCCTTCTCCTCCCTGGCCCGTTCCCCCTAGTGGATAGCAACCAAGGTGGTGTCCTTCGCCCTTGAAAACTCCCACTCCATCCCCTTGATCGAGGTGCCCTGACGACTGGGTGAGGAATCCCTCCTATCCTCCCTCAAAGTCCAACCTCCCCCTTGGTCCCCCCCTTGCCCCCTCCTATCGATCTTTGACAAGGTGGACTGCCCCCCCTGGATGGGTCAAGCTCAATTTCGACGATGCTTCTAAAGGAAATATCGGGCCCTCTAGAGCGGGCGGGGTCATCAAAGACTGCCACGAGGCCCTGATCGTGGCTTATGCTGCCCCGCTCGGCATTCAGACGAACAATTTCACCAAAGCAGCAGCTCTTCTCAATGGGCTGAATGCCCTCAGGGAGTCACCCTCAAAAGTCATCATTGAGGGTGATTCTCAAGTTATTATTCAAGCCACCCACAACCCAGGAAACTGCTCTTGGTGCATTCACAACACCATCCAGGAAGCCCTTTCCATTCTCCAAGGACTCCCCGACCACACCTTTTGGCACGTGTACAGAGAAGGCAATAGGGCTACCGATTTTATGGCAAATCAGGCCATCCCGGCTGAAGACTTCACCACATGGACCACGAACTTCCTCGAAGCTCTGGCCCAAATAGCATCACAAGATTATTCTAGCAATGATGAGGGCCCTGGTGATTAGCCTTCCATGAGTCGGGGCCCCGAAGTTTCCTCCCCTATCCTTTGTCCCCCCCTGAAGCGGCTAACTCCCACGGTGCCTCCCTTACAACTTCTAAATCCAAGGAGACTCCCTCCCCTGAAGCAGCGCAGGCCCTCCCGGAAGTGCAAGACTCTGGCCCAGGGCCCTGGCGGGGCCCCGACTCCTGGTACCAGTCGCAAAGGCCCATTCCCAAGTAGCACCAAAAATTCCAAGGTGGAGGCCTCAGAGCCCACTAAATCCAGTTATGACTTTGAAAGCAGGCTACAGAACTTGGCAATCAGGGCCCTCCTTAACACGATGATTGGATCCCTGATCGTGTCCGTCCAAGAGGCTACCTCAACGGCCTATGCCTTGGCCGAAATCTAGCGCAGGCTGGGTGATGGCCCTGATAGGGAGTGAAGTTGACCTGGCAGGTTAGGCCCGCCCAGGCTAGGCCTGGCTGCAGGGCCTCTCAGATTTATGGCGTGCAGTTTTTGCGTTATTGGCAATTGTCGTGTCTCGGCTTTTTTGTGTTTTGGTGGCCGCAGGCCAAGTTTTGTTGTTATGCTTCTTAGGCGGTCTATTTTTGTAGGAACCAGGGCCCCGGGCCTCAGATCGCTGCCCAAGGGCATAGCCCCAATTTTTTTCTTAATTTCAGCCTCGGCTTTCTATGTAACTAAGGTTTTGGGATCCTTCTTTAAAAAACCTACTGTAAATATATCGCTACTTATCAAAAAAAAAAAAAAAGGTGAATAAGAAGTAAAGCATTCATAATTGAATTTATATATAAGAATAAAATTTAATAGTAATAAAAAGACCAAGTTATATCTTGCTACAATACATCAGATATGTTAAGTGCGATCGAAGAGGTTAGAAAAAAAGTTACTATATATTTATTGTGTGGATTCCTCGTAAGATCAAAATGTATTTTGATCATTTTTGTTGAATAAACTTTTAAAACATAATTTGTAGGATAATTTTAAAAATTATGGCAATTAGATTGAAAAACATTATAAATAGTGTGAAGTGTGACGAAGAGGTTAGAAAAAAAGTTACAATATCTTTATTGTGTGGTGTGGATTGCTCGTAATATCAAAAAGCATTTTGATCATTTTTGTTGAATAAACTTTTAAAACATAATTTGTAGGATAATTTTAAAAATTATGGCAATTAGATTGAAAAACATTATAAATAGTGTGAAGGAAAAAAGGGTTGTTTTCTTCGTGATAAATAGGGGCGATATATTCTCTTAAGTTTATATAAATATCATTAATGCTTCTAATACTAGACATGAACAAATCATATGACAGGGTTTATTGGAGTTTTCTATATAATAATCTTATAGAGTTTGGTTTTAATTAAGGTTGGTGTACATTTGAAACAGGTCTCATTTGAATTACATCATGACCACATGGTGGTAATATAACAAGCTTGGTAATTATGCACGTATTTCTTGGCAAGATTTGAACCTTGGTCTCTTCCTTGAAATTTGAGAAATATAGCCAATTGACCTAATGTCATTTGATAAGTGGATTGGATGTTATAACAATCTAAAATATTATATTTTGATCAATGGATCCTTTTTTGGATACTTTAAATCATATTGTAGATTTTGTTGGGGCAATTAATTTTTCTCCTTATCATCTATTTTTCTTATTAAGGTATTAGGAAGAGTTCTCTAAGAGAAAAAAGATAAAATCAAATGTCTTAAGGTTGCAATTAATTGTCCCTTAAATCTCATCCCCAATTTGTTGATGACACTTTTATTTTGGGTCACCTCTCAATTAACAAGGCCATAAAACTTTAATAAATAATATCATGCTATGAGAAGGTTGTTGGATAATTAGTTAATATGAAAAATATTATGAATAAATGCTACCTTCATTTTATAATGAATTAGTGCGAATGCTTTAGGGTTTAAAGTTGAAAAATTACCATCTAGATATCTAGATATTCATTGTCTAATAAAAAAGAAGGTGCTTTGTTACTCAATTTTGAATAGAGTGAAATCTTGTTTGAGATATTAGAAAGGTAAGTTCTTAACCATGTATGGAAGACTACAATTCATAAAGGAGGTTGTTGAGGGCCAGATCTGATCCTTGTGCCTTGGGTGTCATGACCACCCACGAATATAGTTTTTTTCGAGTGTGACCAGTGCCCATACCTCGCTTGGACTATATCAATACCCCAACATTTTAAACTAGCATTCCTAGTGGGAAATAAATTGCTAAAATCTAACCCCTAATCAAAATTTAAATTAAGGTTTTGTGAAGGCCTCAATCCCCTACTTGTTGTAGCACCTTGAAGATTCACTTGGCGATTCTACAAAAAAATGGAAGAACTGAAGAAGTCACCTATCAAGGAACATGTTGAGGTTATGGTGTGAACCTTTGTCTGGCTAGTAGTAAGTTTTTACCACTTGGCAATCCATTGTAGGAGAAAATAAAAGAGAACTCAGACAAGGTAGTAGAAAGCAGGCCTATTGTTTCATGAGCTCAAGGTCTACCATAACATCCAATGCAATAGTAAATCCTCAATTGCTTTTACTCCCTCTCAACTTTGGTAATAGACAAAGAAATCAACGGTAGAACATGGTCATTCCTCATAATACAAACTAGAGCAGGATTTTGGCATGGGATGATGGAGGTCCCTTGCAACCGCCAGTAGCACCACCTATCTAGAACAAGGTCTCGACCTCTATTTTGAAATCCCTACCATATTTTATTGAAGAAGATGCAATGACTTTGATTGAACACCTCCAATATATGGTCAATATGTACGCTCTCTATAGCATTGGAGTATAAAATATTGTACTCAAGCTTTTGGTAGTCTTTTTTAAAGGAAAAGCAAGAGAGTGGTATATCTCCCTTGCCCTTCACTCCATCACTAACTGAGACTAGCTCACAAATAAACTCATAGATAGGTTTGGGGAAAAAGTGGATGGAGTATCACTACTAGAATAAATGATAAACATTAAAAGGTGCCTTATGGAATCCATAAATGAATTTAATGCCAAATTTTAGAAGTCTTGGTATAAAATCCTAGAAGAAATCTAGCCCATACCAAGTATGGATTTTATCTACTATCTAAAGGCATCAATTCTAAAATATCCATGATGATAAAAAGTAGGAGAGGCGATTCATTGCTAGCAGCCTATAGGATAGTAATTCAAGCCAAGAGATACCTCATCTAGATTAGGTTATCCCCTAGACTACCTATACCTCTTTGTCCCAATGTTCAGCCACCATATCAACCTCCTTCGACCATACAACCCACCACTTTTTAGTCAGCTTTCACTTCTAGTAATACCTCTATGTAAACACCTTCATCTGCTGCTAGCATGTTTCCTTATATCTCTTGATATCCAAAAATATAAAGAATATAAAATTCTATGAGGGACATAAACAATGAAATTTTATCCCTTAAGCACCAATAAAATTTCTAGAGTTTTGGTTATCGTAACTACCTAAGACCTCCCTACCAGCAAGGCAACCAAGGATACCAGCCTCCACCAAATAAATATAAAAGGTACTCACCTTAGCCCAATAAAGAGTGTAGTCCACCCCAAGACCTCGAGAGGTAAATAGTACCTATTCCCATACCTATGTAATCAGTATCCTCTAATCTGATGAGATACATGGTTCCTACTCAAAATAATTATATAGGAGATCTATATGGTTGGCTATACTATTATCTTGATCCCTACTATCTAGGCCATGAATATCTCCAATAAAAAACATGTACAATTCCTATGCACATATATCAAAGCCATATGGTGCAAGCACTAAGACCAGCTGTTTAGAACTAGTCATTTGAATTTCCCTCAATTTTAGGGATTGAAGCACCAAAATAGACCTTGGAAATATGGGACAAGGGAGAAGTCTATGTCAATATTAGATGAACAAGTGCTCTACCAAACAAATGAACCTCATAGAAAGCAAAAGGGAATGTGGTTGAAGAGGTTTAGAGGTAGCAAGGCCTGGCATCAGAGGTCAGAAGATCAAAATCCAGATAAAGCTAAGGGACAAATCAAGAGGAGCCAAGACCACTAATACTAGAATAGTTGGTGCTAAAGCAACATATTTCAAAGCTAGTTTGAGGGCCAAATATTAGCATTGAGTGATGTAGGACCCAATGGATTGCAATCAATATACCAAAAGCTTAATCACTAAAGTTATTTAATGTGGTTGAGCACCTGAGGATATCCACTATACTCATGCCACTGTGGGATGTTATCACCCTATCAAAATATATGAAGCAGTTGAAGGAAGCCCTAGAAAAACATAAGATCATCAAAAAGAGAAAAGAGTAAGCCATACTATAAATTTCTAGTCTTGGTCCTAGTAGACCCAATTCATAATCTTTCTACCTAACACTCATATGCAAGTATAAGCTCATTCATATTGCTTGGTAGATTCTAAGGCAAGTACCTCGGTCCTGCCCAAAATGATGATGACGCCTTGGAGATATCCTACAAACCGATCAAACAAGGGGTAGTGTAGCTAGATATTACTTCAATTCCTACCCTTGGCCTCATCAAGGATCTACAACTTTCACAATATGCCTACCTCAATATGATTACTGCTCAAGAGGTAGTAGTGATTGATCTACCTACATTTTTTGTCCTATGTCTTTCATGTGATTTCATTGCAAAGATTGGAAGGTGCCTCTCCTTGGATTGGATTCACATGTTTCTCAAGATCCGCTATGGCACCAATATGAAAGTTCCTTCTGAGCCCTTTCACCTGCATCATGTAGAGCATATTATGCCAGTCAAGTCCAAAGGAGAGTGGGCTTTCTTAGTCATAGAAGAAAGGATGAAACCTAATACACTCAAGGATGAAGTACACACCAAAGTGTCGAATGATCAAATGGATGAATGGGTCGATAGAACATGGGGAGCAAACCTACATGGGAAACTCAATTCAACTCAATTATACACACACCTACCTCAAGAAGTACTTGACACATTATAAGCTTTCAAATCTATATGAATCTATAATTCACCAAAATTAATGAAGCACCCACCCAAAATGGAACAACCAAGACAAAAAAAAGTTTGGATTACTTTGGTCTAGATATTACATATTTAGATGAGAAAGGATTTTCACATAATGATTGGCATGTAAAAACATATCGGATCATGTACTATATTGTATATAGATAAAATTTAAATAAAAGGCCAAGTACTATAGTTAATGGTTGAAGTAAAAGGTATCATAAATATAGGAGGTAGAAATTCAAATTGCCCATGCGAAGTATTTTGGAGAACCCACCACCAAGCTATATTATGTAAATAAAGGAAAATTGCATGGATCAAGAGGACCGATGATTAGTGAAGATAGCTTAAGATAGTCATTCTATATGTTACACCCAGTGTTCATCGAATCATTAAGAGGACAATTGTTATGGCCATGCATTTGGCAACACAATAGATAACCATGTCATAACCAATTTAGTTGCATGGAGAAGATTGAGGAGGAATACTGAAGGTACAAAAAACTTTAGTGTTTCATCAGTATGGGATTAAAAAAGGAAGGGCTCCCTTTGGCATATCACATGAGTCTGCTCTCATAAATCCCCAAGCCTCCAAGATCTGCACCTTAGACTTTATACCCAAATGATAATACTATCATTTGTTGGGTTATTTAACTCCTATAAGCAGAAGTCCCCTATAAGTCACCAAATTGTAGTGAAAATTTCACTATAGAGGTGCAAAACTCTGCTCTAAAGAGAAGTTAAACGAGATCACCATCCAAATATAAGTATATGAGAGGCCTAAAAGCTCCATAAATATATGAAGTAGTTGATTTGAAGAAGAAACCAACAAAGGGTAGTCTATGCCAAAGACTGGTAGTATGCTAGAAGTTCCTTGCATCACAAGGCAAGATCATTCATCCAAATCAAGGCAGCAAAGGATCAAATTCTTTTTTGTGGTGACTAAGTTACATCCCACCATCAACAAGAACCCCAAAATATTTTTGGTGGTAACTAAAAGGGTTTTTTTTATGTTAGGGCCTCTATTATCTTGGTTCACTAGGACCCATTTGCCAATCTGGCAAATAGACCCTAAAACCAAGCTACCCTCTTCTAGTAACTGGGTTACAAAACTCCATATACCCAAGAGTAGTTTCTCAATGGCACAAGAAATACACCTATAAGGGGAAGCCCAAGGACCTTGGAGAGAAGAAGATAATGGAGGAATGAGTTAAGAAATTATTCAACAAGCTTGTCAAACCTTGCTAATACACATATAGATCCCATAGAGGCATAATTGCAAGAGGTACAATAAGAGCATACAAAATATATGAGGGATCGAAAACATACCCATCAAATTAGATTTAGTGGAATCCCACACAAAGGAGTCTTTATATAATCAAAAAATAAAAGGAGCAAGGGAACATCAAAAGTGGTATCAACCAAGTTAGAGGTTAGCTATAAATATAGAATGGGAGCCACCAAAGCAACTGAATCATGAGAGGAAAGGTTCAAGATCAAACCATTACCAAAACCTAGTGGACCAACACAAAAGAGGAGAAATATGCCAAGATGGGTTGGAAATAAATAAAGTATGAGTCCATGACCATCGAAGTGGACTTTTGTCAATTAAATACACTACTTGAGCTTGAGTTCCCACAAGAGAAGGTGAATGCATTAATGTCATATTTTTAAGGAGATTATGCCACTCATGGAGGTATTTATGGTAACTTGACCTCCAATCATCTTGGAATATCTCAAAAATAAATGTAACTGTTGGTCATCAAATCCGCACAGGAAAGGACTTTCGATGGGTTTACGCGCCCTGGACCTGCGACCAACATTGAAAGGCCAAAGGGAAGAGATGCCCCTCATGCCGATCTCTGGATAAAGTCCAGCTCCTATACTAATCTACTTTTGGGGTTTGAGACAAGAGTGCAGGAAAGAAATAAACAAGGTAAGGGTTAGGAAAAGAAATAAAAAAGGGTAAGGGTTAGAGAAAGAAATAAAAAGAGTAAGGGTTAGAAGATGATGATTTAAGGTGGGAGAGAATAGGAAGCACGATTACTCGCTAACAACTTGAATAGCAGCAGGAAATACCAAGAATAGCACGAAGAAAATGAAATGTCGAACTTCCTATGTATCCTCTAGACGGGTTCGCAGGGTTCTCCTTTCTCTCTCGTTGGAATTCAGGATTCAGAGTAACAATGATTGAGATAAGGGAATAACAAAAACCTCGATCCACCAGGCAGCATAAAGGAAAGCGACAAGGCATTTTTCCTCCCCTATGTATCCTTCAGGGCGAATTTCAGGGGTTCAATCCCCGATCGCACACCGGATTCAAGATTCAGAGTCTCAGTATGCGAACGAGAAAAGACAAAAGAATTAAGCACATAGGCAGCATAAAAGAGAGAAATAGAGCACAAAAGATCTTTAGTATTAAACGCAAGACATCAAGTTACAGCAGCTTTCTAGCAGAAAGTTCCCCCCCTTTTTACATTACATGTCTGGGTTTTTATAGAGGACCCAGCCCTCTGAGTCATTATTAAAAAATGACAAAGTACACTCTCGAACCCTGGGAAATCGGTGCCTCACTGCTGTTGCGACTGAGCTTTCAAATCGGTTGCCAAAACTGGCAACTGCGACTGGGTCAACCATGGAAATGTTCATTTAATGCACCACTCGAGTGTCCCTGGCTTCTGGATGCTGTGCTTGAGTGATCGTTATGACCGTCGTGTTTTACTTCGAGGACTGTCACGTCCCTTTCGTTTGCCAAAAATGGTCAATGGGCTTATCGAGCAAGAAAGGAGGTATTTATAAGGGGCCTTCGATCACCTTGGGAAGCTGCCCGCCTTGGAACGTGGGCTTGGAAAGTGCTTCGCTACATATCTGCCTCGTCGAAGCCTTGGGCCGAAGTAGATCTTCCTTGATTTGTTCTTCGCAAAATAATGCTTCGCAGAAACAACTTCGGGGATGTCGAGTGCTAAGCGGGCTCCATCTTTGAAATGGGGTTCTTTGTCCTTTGCTGGCGAAACTGCTTCGGATGAAAAATGTTTCGGCTCGATTCTTTCTCAAAACTACGGTTCGGGGAATATCCTCCTGAAGCACTTCTTCTGTTTCTAACACATTGTCATTTTGCTTCGAGCACCACTACTTCGGGTGAAAACGGGCCGAAGTAGGTGTCAAAAATACTTCAGGCCCGAAGTAGTTTCCCTGCCTTAGCTAATTTTGGATTATGCTCTCTCCTTCGGCGAATTCGTTTGGATGCTACTTCGCAAGACTTCCGCCCGAAGTGGCTGTTGAAAATGCTTCGGGTGTGAAGCGTTATCTTTGTACTTTCTTTGGCAAAATTACTTCGCAAGGTTTTCACCCGAAGTAGTGATTTGAAGTGTTTCGGGCCCGAAGCTCTTTTCACATTCTCCTTCTTTTCTTTCGGCGAAGCCATTTTCCTTGGCTTGTTTGGTAGCGAAGCTCTTTCTTCTTCATTTTATAAAAGGGGCGATAGGGAGGGTCAAAATTGCTGTAACTTAAAATAAAAGAAAACTTTCAACAAGGAAATATTATACAAAATTCTACTATTCTTCTACCCCTTGTATAATGTGACAAAAAGTGTCAATAGTAACTCAGTCCCTCTGATTCAACAACCAAGAATGACATAAGCGCTCCCATAGCCATTTCAAGGGAAATTTTGAATTTCAAATTTTGATGTAAATATTATAAATAACCATCTTCAAGGCCAAAGAAAGGAGGTTGAATTGTTGTTGTGTCTAGTATCTGATCTTGAGAAATTTTTCCTTCTCTTTCCATTTTGTTTTTTAGTCTAGACTTAAGCCTTGGGTCAACTACGTACATGCCACTGAGCCTCTTTCAATTATGTATGAATGTGTAACAGTCCCAATATATCCATGTTGGCTAATTATTTTTATTATCTCGAGCCATAGATTTAGTTAGTCAGCCCTTAAGCATTATGGTTAGGTTATCATTAATTTCATCTATAAATAGAAAGAATATTTTAAGTCTGGATCATCGGATAATTTGGATTTAAGTCGCCTCATTGTGCATAAGAGACTTCACCCTCTAAAAGTGGTTATGAGACTTTGCCCTCTCTAAGTGGCTATGGATTTGCTATTGTATTAATTTATTTTTGGATTTTATATTTGCATATTGCTCATGGTATTTTTTTTGAATTATTATTGTGTGCAAGCTGTTAATAATAATTTAATATTGAAGTTTTTTATTGCAGATATTAAATATTTATGCAGTATCGTAACAAGTGGTATTAGAGCATGATTCTGAAACCAGTGGAAATTAATGGAGATATTTCGTGCCTTAAAAAATAAAGCTTTTAATTTTTCACAGAGAAACAAAGGTTTTCAAAATAAATCTTCCAAAGAGATACATTTGATTTCTCAAAATTAATAAGTTTTTTTTAATTATTCAATGCAACTCCTCCTACTTTATATTAATAATTACAATAAATTATTAATAGGCCAATGGGGCCTTTTTAATGGTTGGGATAAATAGATGATGTAGCTAACATCGAGGTTCAAATCTTAGTGGCACAAAATAGGTTGTATAGCTCAATGTGACTAAGTTGATGTAAAAGGGAAAGGGCAACCCTTTCAAAATCCTAGTTTAAAAATATATTAATAACGAGCGCAAGCATCCCCTTTTCATTTTTTTTGTTCTTCTCTTGGTGTATCCATGATTTACATTTCATTTTTTTTTACTTATCAAACCCCTGCTTTCACATTTCATTTTTTTAATTATTCAATTACCCCTCATTATTAAAAAAATTAGCAAACCTTGTCAAACCCCATCCCCTCCACCACTCCCAAGCATCCCCCTTCCTATTAATTAACACCCACTCCATTTGACTCTTTCTCATTTTTTAAAACCTTTTCTCCCTAATTAATAAAAAAATTAGGGTGAATTTAGGGATTTGAATTCGACGGACGAAGAAAGAAGTTGGAACGACTAGTTTTTTGGTGGAATTTTTTTATTCTATTGCTCTACCCTTGGTCTAGGGTAATGGCAGACCATGCGTAGCCCCAACCTACTTTTTAAAATCCCTAATGGTTGTTTCTTCCTTATTTACTTGAGGTAATGGCCCTTTTTCTCTGTTTTCACATCCTCCTCCCTTTGATCAAGGGAAGCTAGATTTAATGATTCAAGCTCTTAAGCCAAGAACCGGGCTAAAAACTCAACCAAATATGCATGCTCATCCTTTCAAAGGCACCTTTATGTTTAATGTAGATGTATACCCTATGGTTGAGGTACCACCAACTTTCACTCAACATCCTATTCTTACCTTATCTGCTCAGGCTCTAGCATGCAAGTTCATGGGTTTGTGGCCTAGTCCTACTACAATACAAAAAATGGATCAAACTGAATTGGGGAGCCAAATTCTCTTCTTACAAATTTATGATGGCAGGAAGAGGTTACTTTGTAGTAACCTCTTCCTGCCATATTTCATCGAGGGCCATGGTTTCTTGGTTCTAGCCCATTATATATGACTCCTTGGGCCACAATATTTGACCCACGGGAGGAAGAACATGAAGAAATATCATTATGGGTAAGACTACCTTTCTTTCCTGTCCACCTATAGAATAAACCTACAATTGATATCATAGGAAATATCATTATATCCTTCATAAATTACCCCTTCCAAAGCCAAAAATATCATCTATGCATGAATGTGTGTGCAGGTTAACTTGAAAAAAGGATTGTCATAATACATTGGAATCAAGGTGTTAAACTAGGTACATAATAAACCCTTTGATTATGAATACATCCCATTCAAATGTATTACTTTTCATGAGCATGGTCATTTCTCTAGGAATTATCCAACTAGAGTGGCACAGGATAAAAAGGATGAGACACAAGTCTTCCAAGAAATCAAAATGAAATGAAGAAGATCAAGGAGCAAAAAAGGCAACTACATCTAAAGCCTACTCATCAGACCACAAACTGTTATAAATAGATTATATTACATAATTTGGATCATGTAAATGTACCTTCCTAGGTACATAGGACATTATATTACTTTAAGGGGAAGTTACCTAGTTTATTCATGCAATGTAATAAATGCACAATTATCAATGTGCAAGCTGTATAGGTGCAAGTTATCCCTTGCACATCAAGGTAGAGTGTTGACCAGGGAACTTATCTTCCTATATAATGGTCTCATTGTAATAGGAGAGCATAGCATAGGAAAGCATAACATAGTAGAGCATAGCATAATTAGAATCACTCATATTGGTAATGGGTGCAATGTAGTCTAGTAGTATTATTCATGGAGTGTCCATTTCCTCCATAGCTACATTTTATTCATTTTTGTCATTTCTATTTATAGAATATTTTAGTCATCTTCTAGATTTACTTTCTTTCATATTATTTCTACATCTTGTGATTGTTATATTCTATTACATACTGCATCAAAAGCTAACAATGGTATCAGAGATACGGTAGATCTAGCCACAAGAAAACCACCATCATCATTGAGTCTGAGTTTTTTGTCAACCTGGTGCGTTGTTGGACCACTCATTGAAAAAAAATATAAAAATAATATAGGTGGTAGAATTAGGGAGAGACACAAGTGAGGACTGAAATAAATCTTAGTTCCAAAAATACTGAGATTGCATTTGGCTAGAGTCTTTCCACAGAGTTGTAGGAAAAACTTGTGAAGACTAGGACTCAACATTCAATCCACTAGATTGAAAAATCAACTAGTGAAAATAATTCAAGATATATGGAATTTATTAACTATTTCCCAAAGTTTCTTTTATTACAGAAAACTAATTCTCATAATATTGGAACTCCCCCTACAAAAGATAGCTAGGAGACTTCAACTTCGTTGCTCTAAGATCGGTGTGTCTTCATAGTGTAGATATTAGTTCTTTGTGCAAGAAAAGAATACTACGGAAGAAGACTTTTGGAGAAGAGTTGTGGTGAAATTAGGAGACTAGAGGTCTCCATTACTAAATTGAGAACTTCACAAAAGAAGAAAAGGTCATAGTAGCCTTGATCAAGAAGAAAATGCCATAGCAGCCTTCATCCATAAGAAAAGGCTATAGTAGCCTTGATCTAGAAGAAAAGGCCATAGCATCCTTGATCCTGAAAAGGACCATAAAAGCCTTGATACTAAATAAAAGGCCACACAAGCCTTGATATTGAAAAATGCCCTAGAAGCCTTGATATTGAATAAAATACCACATAATCCTTGATACTAAAAAACGCCATAGAAGCCTTGATATTGGAGAAAAGGCCATAGAAGCCTTAATATTGAAAAAGGCCACAAAAGCCTTGATATTGAAGAAGAGACCATAGAAGCCTTGATACTGAAAAGGCCACAGAAGCCTTGATCCTGAAGAAGACTCCAAAAGTGAGTATTTGATTCATAAGAAAATTAAGATTTTAGTACTAATACTTTGTTGCATGAAAAGAATATTTAGTGAGTCGGTAAACTTCCTACAAGAAAGTTAGGAAGAGTATTTCTTCAAAATCAATTAAACACCTGAAACAAAATTGAAGGAAAGGAGATCAGGAGGAGATCTCATTGAAGAACTTCCAATCTTGGAAGAAGAAGGACTAGGAGAGTCCTGCTCAAATCCAGAAGCAGCAGAATCAAATATCCAGAGGAATATCTCACCACCAACATTTCCAGGAGTAGAAGGTTGAAGAAAATGTCTCAAGGAAGACCATAAGAAGCTGCAAGATCAAAGACCTTGGGGAGGTCTCAACGAGAATCCAGTAAAGGGCTTGGAGAGCCTTACTGAAGAAATATTCAAAGAATAAATCATTGGATAAATCCACTATCAAGTAGAAGCCCCTAATAATGAATAACTTGGGATAATTATCGCCATCCGATAACAAGCCCAAGAGAAGAAGAATTTGGCAAGGAGTGCCAAATCCTAGAAGAAGAATCCAATGAAGACCTCAAGACATTCAAAATATTGAGAAGAAGATCCTACTTGAAGTCAAAATTCAACAAGACTTGAAGATAGGAGAAGCTTGCAAGATCTAAAATATCTGAATATTTTCTCTCATAGCAATAAGGCACCGTTTTAGAGACAAAGACTTCTTCAAATATATAGCAAAAGGAGACTACAAGAGAAGAACAAGCCACCAAACCCCAGGCTCGTTAAATAAAGTTTGAGATTATTTTTTGGTGAAGAAGGAGTTGTTTAGGATAGTCTACAAAAATCAGCAAGCTCTACATCCTCCATAGAAGTGACAATAGCGCTAAAAAATCTTTAAAAAATGTATGCAAATATTGGTGCAAGTAGATTTATTAATTGGATTACTTTTATTAAAGTACCTTAATTTGGATTAAAATTGCAATAAGAAACATTGGATTACAATCTTCAAAAGTGCTAAAAGAGAACAATTCCTTTTGAGGTTCATTTGCACATTAGGAGTTGATTATATTTATGCATTACAACTATATGATCATCTACTTTAGAAAGCAAAAGAAGACTAGTCCTACAACTTTGTTTGTAAGAAAATTGTAGAATAATTTTTGAAGATTCATTTTAGATTATTCTTGATTAGTTGTAGTAAATTGATTAAGTGCATTAATTTTGAGAGTTAATTGGAGTGATAAGGTTAAATTGTTAGTGCATTAAAAGTGAAATATTATTATATTCATTTGCACTATTATATTGCTCTCAAAATATTATTATTTATGTTCTTGAGAAAGGTACAAAATCAAAATTTGGCAGTGTCTAAAGATACTATTAGTGTACACAAATCTGCAACATTTAGTGTCCAGGAGAAGCCACCAAATCAGCTCAATCCTCCAAGCATTGGAGAATAAAGTAGCCACCAAAGATCAACAAAGGAAGCCTCGAATCGATATTTTATGAGTCTCAAATTCAAAGCATAATAAGGTCTCTACAAAGAAATGGTGCAAAAAAATATAGAAAAAAGGAGAGCTTCTATCAAGTGGTCACAAGCTTAGGTTCAAACAAAAAGAGGGAGGTGTCTAATAAAAGAGACAACCTTGAAATCCCTACATTGCATTAAAAAATTTGCCACAAAACAAGAAATCCAAACCTGAAAAAAGGAGTGCAAAAGAAGATGCAATAAAAGGTTATTTTATACATAAATATATTACATTGCATTGCACTATCCTAATCTGGTTTATATAGGAAAAGAAGTTATAATTGAAGGTGTCTCAAGGGCACAACATCCACTGGAAAAACTCGTCGAAGGCGTTCGAATGCTAGCATATTTCCAAGCATAGCAAAAGGAGCCACTCTGAGGGCTCATACTCCCCTCATCTTGGATAGCTGAACCTGCAAAATACAAGACATGAAATAAATGGAAAAACAACATTATATTCAAGAGAAATGTTGTCTACAAAAGGAGGATGTATAACAAGTGATAAAAGAATAATATTAAAGTACCATTAGAGTGTTTTAAACTCCACATCCTCATTGCTCAAAATTGGTTCGCAAGCCTCCAAATCGTCGCTCCTCAACCCAGCTAGAAACAACCCACAAGCAAGTGGTGTTGAACAAAATAGAAGCTAGGAATTTTTACAAGGTTTAAAGAACCTCCAAAGCATACATTGAAGAAGCGTTAGAGAAGACATCCATGCACAAGGAGGAAGTTACATTTTTCACTTGAGGCAATACCCTAATGCTCCTCAAGTGAGTGCTCATCTTCATCAAGAAAGGAGTTACAAGCTACAGGTTGGTACAATCAGTTTATGAGAAACACTTATCCGAAAATAATCCAAGCACTCCGTTGAAGAACGTAACGTCCATATGTTACTCAACGAGAGAAATAAGTTTTTTCTAACACCTTTTACTCCTCAAGTGCTCAAGAAGAAAATGTACGTGTCACTTGGCACCCAACACAAGATTTTCCTCCATTTTAAGAGTGTCAACGACCAAGCATTCAACAAGCACTTACGTCGAGCGACAACGTGGAAGCAAGGTGAAAGAGCCTTCACAATGCTCTAGTCAAGGAAGGTCAAAGGCAAAGACTAAAGATACCATATTTGGAACGTCAAATCCCACAAAGTTTTGAAGCAATTCTATTGGAAGAAATAACCAAAGCAATGACGTCAATATTGCAGCCCTTGCACAACAAAAATTAGTGCCAATTATTGGATGATATAAGGTAAGGTTTATTCCTAATTTAATGTGATTTCATTTCTTGGGAGTTATAAGGTTAAACTTAGAGGAATTTAACCATATTGAAAGCCATATCTCAAAGGGAATAATTTATCAAATCAATATAACATTTACAATATTAAACATAGGAGCAATAAGGATTTCTACTGGAAATTATTTTTAAAAATATTTGCAAATATTATTTTTCCAAAATTTGGGAGTTATAAGGGTTACTACATCAAATTAATTTATTGGAAATTAGATACACTACCATTAAATCCTAAAGGGATATTAAAAGAGGTTATTAAGGCTTTTTGCTAAGGTTGGAAATTTATAATATTCTTGTCTCAAAATTTCATAAAAGGGACAAAAGAAATCCAACATTAAAACCTCTTCAAAATTATAAAAGTGCTTAGTTCAATAGGAGCAATAAGGGATAATAAAATTTGATTTTTGATATTTACAAAACTTTACAAAATCAACCAAAATTTGAACTACTTTTTACAAGAGCACTATATTATATCCCAAAATCACTAGGGAGTCATAAGGGATTCTACAAAACTTGGTAATATCAGCATTTATCATAGATTATCAAGTTGCAAATCCATTGGGAAGATATAAGCTTTCTACAAAATCTAAAAGCTCAATAGGTGTATATACTCTCATTAATAGGGAGACATAAGGAAGCCTACAAACCTAAGGATTAATAAAGGTTTCATCAAAAAAAGCTTATATATTTAGGAAGCCATAAGTTAATATCTTTCTATTCTAGGGAGCCATAAGGATGTCTACTTCCAAAAATATTGTAAATACCAATTAGAATAATTGCTTCAGAAAGGAAAAATCCAGGGTCATAAAACTTGGGATCATGAATCTACTCATGAAATATGAAGGAATGTTAGACCTAACTTCAAAAATAAACCATAGTGAAGCCTTATAAGATAATTTTGATACTATCTTCAAGCTCATCTCAATGAAGCAATTGATTATGGAAAGAGTGACATTTCACTTTCCTTAGACTTTGTGAGCATATTATATATAGCATTGCTCACATTTAAACATTACAAGGATGAGAATGTAGAACTGTAGCACCCTAAAATTGGCACAGTAAAACCTTAATAATTACAATTACTCTAGTAAATAATTCAAACTCAAATTTCAACCTCCAAACCGCTCCCAAACTGCCGTTTAATCTGTTTCCTCATTTTTCGCATTATTTTTAGAGTTTGTTTTGACCGTTTGACGATATCGTCGCCGATCAGATGATATCGCCCCAGATCGAACGATTTCGTCTGGGCTAGGATGTCCAGACGATCTTGTCCCAAAACTAATTTTCATAATTAGTCTATGTTCCAATGGCGTCTCTAATCCGGGCAGAAGCGTGTCTGCGCCGTTAGAGACCCTCCCCGTTGGAGATCTCCCAAATAGGGATGATCTCCAACCTCCTAACCTCCCTCCTAAGCCTATTTAATCCTAGGCCCTCCCCTTAGCATCCCCCTGGCTGAATTTTCCTGTAAATCGACCTTCACATGCATTAGAATAATATGTATTACCATCTACATTTGTTGCATCCAATTTTCTTGTAGGAACCTTGTCATTTTTTAGCCGGAGAAATCTTACATCATTTCAGATGATCCTGTTAATATTGGAGACGATCCTGTCAAATCAGAGACGATTTCGACTGCAATCATCATTGGGGGCAATCAGTGCCCAGAGTTTGCATTTTCCTCTTTTCATCTGTTGTTTTATTCTGCAACTAGCTAGTTTATTTATTATTTTCTGCTATTCTGCATCTTGGAGTTCACCCATATAGCTTAATTGCATAATAAAGTCATGATTAGCTATTAAATTATTGCAACTCACTTGCATTTATATTTGGGATTATCTATTAACATCCTTATTGTTATTTTACATCATTATCCTCTATTAGCATTGCTGCATTTTTTGTATTTTGTCTATTTCTCTGTTTGCAGGTCTCTGATGAATTCATCTGACGAATTCGTCAGATCTCAGACAATCCTGCAGGTCGGAGACGATTCCGTCAAATTCCAGACGATCCTGTCTGCTTCAAGAATCAAAACCTTCATTAGACATCCGGATCAGGTATGGCTCTGTAATTTAGCTCTTTCTCTCTATTTTTGTTCATATTTGTCTGTTGTATTTCATCTAGTCTGCATTTTCATAATAGATCAACTTAGATTCATTTGGCCAAACCTAGGACCCGAATGTTTAAAGCTAAAACTGAATACATTAAACACATTCCCAACCTAGGCGTGGAAACTACCATTCAAACGTTTCCTGGTGAACCCACCATCCGTCGAAAATCACCATAATACACCTCCCCCGAGAGGCGGGACCTTCGCAAGGCCTCTCAGTCCGAGGTACCACGCCATCCTTTTCACATCCCACTTCCGGGCATGGATCCTATAGCTTGAAGGTAAGGGTGTGAAAAATTTGGAGCGATACATTTTGGTGAACCCGACATGAATAACATAGGCATCTTTCTGATTCAAAAATATAAAAAAAACAAATATATATATATATATATATATATATATGTATACAAGAAAAACAAAAACAAAATCATCATTAGTTCAAGTTTGCATGTTTTAGATTCAATTCTAAATAATAGATACTAAATATTACTTTTATAAGTACTAAAGAAACCATGAGTTTTTACTCAAATCAATATGAGCCCATCAGTAATGTTGGAAGAATTCAGCTAAATACATTTGTTGATTATGACCAACCTCATCCCTATTCAACACCACCTCCATCACACTTTTATCATTTTTCATCCTTACCCCAACAGGACAATCCCTTTGCCAATCCTCTTCATAATGATATTATCTATTCTCCCATATATCCATATTATGTCTATCGATCCACATACAATCCTCCTCCACCCTTTCAATATTCTTCTTTCAATACAACACATCCATTTCAACAAGAAAATACTTATTCTTCCAATTCTACCATGCACTCACCTCATACTTCGCAATCTTCCCGTCATCATTCTACCCATAATAAAGAAAGTAGAGGTGAGAAACCATTAGGTCCTTTTATGACTGAATTCCTAAGGCACGTATCAAAAACCTCTCGAAAACCTTCATCACGTAAATTTACTAAGCTCAATCAACCAATGGATATAATTCTCAAGTATTTACTTGACACAAATAGGATTGAACTCCCTTCCATAAGACAACCTCGATACCACAACAGATTGGTTTAAACCTGAGCTACATTGTGAATATCATAGAGTAGATGGACATATGACACAAAAATGTAAAGACTTAAGATGTTCAATTCAAGATTTGATTGATGAGGGTCTTTTTAATATAAAGGAATTACAATCTACAACTGATGATAAATCTCTAGTAAACAATCAAACTCCTACACAACAAATACCAATAATCAATCAAGACATGGGGATCTCCCAAGAACCCCTATTCAATTATCAACAACAAGAAACCAATCAAATATTGCATGTTAATGTGTCCCTTCATGATGATATTACTAATGTAATAGAAACTATAAATGAGCAACCTCAAGTTCAATCAACCCAATCTGATATTCAAGAGATGGATTCCTCATTTGACCAACCTTCAAAACTATATTTGGCTCTAGAGAATGATCCAAAATGGAATGTAAGCATAGAAAGCTCATATTTAAAATCAAAATCTCAATCTGAAATCCACTTTGATAGCCAACAACAAGTGATTAATCCTCAAGCAAAGATATCCCTTTTAGAAGTATTACAAAGTTCTCATAAGGAAACTTTGTTCAAGATACCTAGCCAACAATTTGTTCCTCATCATATTTTCTCTAAGAACATAATTAATGGTGTAAGCCCTCTTGAGGTTAACCATATTTCATTCTATGATGAGGAGATTCCTTCCTCTACTCCACAAGAAGACTACTATCTTTACATTACAGGATCTAGTAAAGAAACACCTGTTAAAACTATCATGGTAGATAACGGCTCCTCTCTTAATTTATGTACTTATCAATTATTCCAAAAACTCAAAATAAAGGAAGAAGATATTAATGAATCAAATTTTATTATAAAATATTTTGAAAATGAAATTCAAGAAGCTCAAGGTACTATAATTTTTCCCCTTAATATTGGACCCAATATTCTGGATACTTTGTTTTATGTAACATATTGCCCTTCACCTTACAACCTACTTCTCAGAAGCCCTTGGATTCATATGATGAGGGTTGTCCCTTACACTCTTCACCAATGTTTGAAGTTTGACAAATAAAATTGTCACCATACATGGTGACCCAACACCATTTGAAGAATATTTAACAGTTGAAACATCAAGCTCTATACATTCTCCATTGTCGCAACTACTTTTTATCCATCACTTTTCTTCATTCATATATGATCATCCTTGTTTGCCAAATAAAACCCATGCATATATTTTATATATGCTCCCTCCATCTTATCAAGACTTGGAAGATAGTGATAAGAATGAAGAACTTTCTTATCCTTATGATATTTTATTTTGTAATATGATCAATTTCATACATATAAAAGTCAAATATTTTGCTACATTATTTTACATTATAACAAAGCTTGTGTTATCGCTACCTTTTATTCATCACCTTTTGTTCTTACTTTCACCACAACCAAATTATCCTTCAAAACCTCCTTTGATTTTGAAGCAACCTTAGACATGCTATACTCAAATAACCTTATATAATGTATATAGATCATCTTGTATATACCACAATTCCATCATCTAAAAATTCATATAAAATATAAAAGTTTCAAAAAAAAACAATCACATTGTATTTCTTTCAATTCATCAATTAAAATCAAAATATAAAAACATCAAAATCATCAAAATCTTCAAAAATATTTGTTGTATTTATTTATGGCACTTGTTAATTCTTTCAAAAACAAACAAAAATAAAAACAGCAATATTCTTGACTCTTTCAAAACCAAAACAAAATAAAGAAGAAAGAGAGAGTCAAAATTATCAAACTCCTCAAAAATATTTGTTGTATATTCTTGAAGTATTGCAGTTATATTTTCAAATTATTATTGGATAAATTAGCATTTATTTGGAATCCCTCACTTTTGCAAACACAAAAATAAATATCTTGATTTTATCTGGCATGATTACTAATCTCTCTTATATCAAAGTCCACAAAATTCAATTAAATAAAGTTTGAGCACAGAGAATTGATCTAGTTATTTACTTAAACCAAGCACATCCTTTCACAATAAAATGATTATATTTGTAATGTCCATGCTATGCTACATAGTAGAAGTGGTTTCTTGAGCGAAAAGTTTCCCCTGCTATCCTATCATGCACATGGTCTAGAATCTTTGAGAATTGGCAAAAGAACAAGCTCACCCCTACCCGTAATAAAAATCCCTTGCTCTACAACTAATCCGAGCAAGTATCCCTAGCATAGAACAAAAAGAAAAAGCAAAGTTCAAGAAAAAGAGAAAAAGAAAAATGTTATTTTACAAAGAATGTTCCAAGAATTATCAAGCAAAAATACAAAAAGAAAAGAAATGAAAGCAAAAGCAAAAGCAATAAAATCCCTTTCCCTACCCTTTGAAAAGAAAAGAAGGGTTGATGAGCTTGAATCCCTGGAATTCTCAATTATTCGAAAACTGTGAGGTAAGCCCCATAACAGGTGGTTTGTGCCCAACCTGCTTGGCCTTGGGTAACTCCTAGCATGGCGATATGTCTGTCACATTAGCGACCTTTTGTACAGATCTATTTCTGCTTATGGATTAGCTAGCTCTTGATAATACGACTTACATAGTAGTCTAGTATGGTTATATACATCTACATCATGGTTAATGAACACTTATTTGGTTCATTCAAATCACTTGTATCAAATTATCTTGCTCAAAACTGGTAAATGAACAAAGCAATTGCACACACATTTTGTATTTGAGAGATTTTGTGTATCATTATGATAAATCAAGATTGGAAATAAACTCACATATGCACATGGGATTCCTTATAAATCTAACTTTTGTATTTAAGATACTTTGAAATATTTTTTTGCAAATTGTCTAGAATAATTCATTTTCTTCTTTAAAGTACAGTTGTTTAGTATAAAGACAACTACATACATAATAGAAAAAATCAAAATTTCTTTCAAAACCATACAATCAAAACACACACATATATATATATATATATATATATATATATATATATATATATATAGTCTAGTGCAAACCATTGTCTATATCTACATATTCTATGTCTAGTGCAAACCATTGTACCAATTTTTTATTCCCCATTTATTTGAAAATCATGAAAAAAATATGACTTAAATCATTATGTTACACCATTATGCTTTCAAAAGCATGCACATTATCATTATTTCATGTCATTATGTCAGAACTTCAATTTTGCAATGATGGTATAATTCCTAGGGAATTATTCAACAATTTTATCACACTTAGGAATTTATGCCTAGCAACATCATATTTTCATGCATACTATTTTTATGAAACTCTAAAACAAACCATCATCATCATCATTTGCACCATTGCACCAAAGTCTTAAGACAGTCTCTTAAGCACTCTTTTACTTTTAACAATATTTCTATACTGGGATTAGCTTGACGATCGAGTGAGCGGCGACTCCATGAAATGGTCTATAATAGCGACAATGTCCTTTGAAATTATTGTTAAAATTCCCTTTTATTTTTTTATCAAATCATCACATCACAAACAACCAATTTGTTCTATCATATTATTTCATTTAAATTTTTAAAGCATGCCATTTCAACCATAATATTTCCAAATGACATAATTACATGAATCATCCAATCAATCAATCAAAACATTAAAAGCATCATAAAAATACATAAGACACAAGTCATATGATCAAAAATATCTCATCTATATCTGTATCAACCATAATATACATCATATAAAAACTGAATCGGTATGCCACAATATGTACCTCGGCATACTCAATCCTCTATCAAAAATAATAAATACTATATATCAATCTGTGCAGTGCAATCTGTAGTAGCTAGCCTTGAGAACTCCTCGAGCTCTCAGCCTCATCTCCTCCCCTGCCCTGAGGTGGATGAGGTGGCCCCATCATAGTATGTGTGGTACTACGAGTCCTAGTCGTGGATCGGGACGAAGTCCTTGACGACCCAATCCTGATCGGATCTGCGATGGTAGCCGGCAGTGGTAATCTCTCCTCCTCTGGCACCATCTGGTGGTATAGTGTCTAATAAAATGTGATCTGGGCAATAGCCCATGCTAGCTCCCAGTGCTCGCTCCTCCACCTCGTGCTCTGAGGCGTGCGATCTCATCTCTGAGCTATGTAACCTCAGCTTGGTGGCGTGCAGCCTCATCCTGCAATGTCTGCACCTGTGCCTAGAGATGAACTGTCTCCACTCAGAGAGTCGCTGTCTCGCTTCTCTCCCCAGTGTCAACACCCTTGCCCTTATCAGGCGATGGTGGCCTCTCTCTCTCTGTGGATAAGGGGGTCTCTCCTCTCTCCTCTCCTGTTGTTGCAGCCCCTATTGTGCCTGTGGTCTCCTCTGCTCTCTCCTGCCATGACCCTAGGCTGCCTCAATGGTTGCCTAGTGCCACCTCCCCATCCGATGCACAACTGCATGAATCGAACCATGAGCCCTCGTCATCCGATGAGGGCAGATGCTTGTGTACCAGGCATCGTAGCCATCGGCTACCCCAACGTCATCCCCATCCATTGGCTGAATGGGGGCATCATCTACGTCCTGACTCCAAAATTGCTGCATATCTGGAGCTCGCTAACTGTAGTGTTATCTCAAACAGTCTGGGAAAACTCGTAATCCCTGAGAGATGGGATCCCCTGCTGTAGATCGAACTGCCTAAAAACTTGATCGTAGCAATGGAGCTCCACCTCTCCCCTCTCCATCCTCAGCCAATAGACTCGCCTGATGCGAGCCAGCTCCTGTCTATCCTCGGCCCACCCTGGATGATCTCTCCAAGGCCTCCAGGTGATCTGGTCGGATACAAGGTCATCAAGTAGTCTCCGGGACATCGGTAGATCTATCTGCCACTGTGACCCTCTTCGGAGCCACCATTAGAAAGCTCGGGGCTTCTCCTCGTCAATCCCTATCAGTGGGAGCCCTACCGGCCTCCGCACTGCAATGTGCTCCTAGAACAAAACCTGTAGAAGCGATGTCATAACCAAACATCGGTCGCCCTTGTACATGACCCCATGCAAGATCTTGTACAATCGGCATAGAACAAAGCTGCCCCAAGCAAACCTGTAGTCGTGGTCTCTCATGTCACAGACCACATCTACCAGTACCCATGGTACCCTGCATCCGCTCTGGTGGCACAGTAGAAGTCCACCCACCACTCTGATAAAAACCCGTGTGAGTCTCGATGCCCCAGGCATCTGACGCAACGACTCGATGTTCACTTCGTCCTTCTCCAGGGTGAAGCTCAGATCGCCACACAGTCGCATCATCACGTAGCCCTGATTGGTCGTAGGAGTGATCAACCGTCCTTGTATGGGGATCCTCAAAATCCTCCATACATCCTCTAATGTGGGAGTCATCTCCCCTGTGGGTAACCGAAAACAAGAAGAACCCGGATACCACCTCTCTTCCAGGGCTGTCAGTAGCCCCATGTCTGTAGAAACTTGTGGCATCTCTACCACATGCTGCAAGCTGACCTGTTCCTAAGATAGAGCGGCCAATTCATCTCTCAACCCGTCGTATTTCCATTCTTTGCTCTTTAGTAAACCTCTCTGCAACATAAAAACAACAACACAATAAAAAATCATTAATAAAAACTCAAGTGATTAATAATGCAAGTAAAATCAGTTCAATTTTATACAAATGATGATATCGTCCACTATTGGATGATATCGTCCCAAATTTGAGCAAAATCATCTCCGATTTTGCAAGCCGAAATCGTCCCCCTTTCGCCAATTTCGCCCTTAGACGAAATCGGCGAACTTGAGACGATTTCGTCGAAATCGGGACGATTTCGTCCCGACAACGTCGACGGCCCAAAAACGGCCGCGATGCTCAAAATTTATTTAAAATCAATCTAAAAAGCATGTAAATTCAACTTAAAGCATTCTAAACTAAGTTTAGACTCTTACCCATAGCCCGCGCCGGACCTCTGTCGATCTGTGCGCTGTCTCGACCATTTTGCTTGCAGAGCTCTAAAAACCAGAAAAATGAATAGTAACAATGAATTAGGGTTTTACCCTATTTTTTTTAATTTTATTCAAAACACAATTAAAAAATTTTTAAAATTTTGCTTTTCCGCGTTTTTACCTCAAACGTTCGATTTGGGTAAAAACATGGAGGGGGCACCATAGTAAGCTGTCGTACAATTCGACCTAGAATCGTCGCCTAAAAATGGGAATAATTTTTGCTTTCTCGTAGATCGAGAAGAACTCATATTTAACGCATTTTCTTCAAAAAATTCGCTAAAGAGGGGGCAAAATGTAGCACCTTAAAATTGGCGCAGTAAAACCTTAATAATTACAATTACTCTAGTAAATAATTCAAATTCAAATTTCAACCTCCAAAACCGCTCCCAAATCACCGTTTAATCTGTTTCCTCGTTTCACGCACCATTTTTAGAGTTTGTTTTGACCGTTTGACGATATCATCGTCGATCAAACGATATCGCCCCAGATCGGACGATTTCGTCTGGGCTAGGACATCCAGATGATCTTGTCCCAAAACTAATTTTTCATAATTAGTCTATGTTCCAACACGTCTCTAATCTGGGCAGAAGCGTGTCTACGTCGTTAGAGACTCTCCCCGTTGGAGATCTCCCAAATAGGGATGATCTCCAACCTCCTAACCTCCCTCCTAAGCCTATTTAATCCTAGGCCCTCCCCTTAGCATCCCCCTGGCTGAATTTTCCTGTAAATCGACCTTCACATGCATTAGAATAATCTGTATTACCATCTACATTTGTTGCATCCAATTTTCTTGTAGGAACCTTGTCATTTTTCAGCCGGAGCAAGCTTACATCGTTTCAGACGATCCTGTTCAGATCGGAGACGATCCTGTCAAATTAGAGACGATTTCGATCGCAATCATCATTGGGGGCAATCGATGCCTAGAGTTTGCATTTTCCTCTTTTCATCTCTTGTTTTATTCTGCAACTAGCTAGTTTATTTATTATTTTTTGCTATTCTGCATCTTGGAGTTCACCCATATAGCTTAATTGCATAATAAAGTCATGATTAGCTATTAAAGTATTGCAACTCACTTGCATTTCTATTTGGGATTACCTGTTAACATCCTTATTGTTATTTTACATCATTATCCTCTATTAGCATTGCTGCATTTTTTGTATTTTGTGTCTATTTCTCTGTTTGCAGGTCTCTGACGAATTCGTCAGATCTCAGATGATCCTGCAGGTCGGAGATGATTTCGTCAAATTCCAGACAATCCTGTTTGCTTCAAGAATCAGAACCTTCATCAGACATCCGGATCAAGTATGGCTCTATAATTTAGCTCTTTCTCTTTGTTTCTGTTCATATTTGTCTATTGTATTTCATCTAGTCTGCATTTTCATAATAGATCAACTTAGATTCATTTGGCCAAACCTAGGACCCAAATGTTTAAAGCTAAAACTGAATACATTAAACACATTCCCAACCTAGGCGTGGAAACTGCCATTCAAACGTTTCCTGGTGAACCCACCATCCGTCGAAAATCACCATAATACATCTCCCCCGAGAGGCGGGACCTTCGCAAGGCCTCTCAGTCCAAGGTACCGCACCATCCTTTTCACATCCCCCTTTCGGGCACGGATCCTATAGCCTGAAGGTAAGTGTGTGAAAAATTTTGAGCGATACAAGAACAAAAAGGATTGATAGAATTACTCAAAAAGAAGGTAGAATTTAATGAATCATATATAGAAAAAAATTTTCAATCCTCATGCAGCATTGGCACTTCAGGTTCTACTAACTCAAGACGTTATCATGATTTCTTAAGTGGTTATTCATAAGCTTCTGTATATATTGAAGATAGGAAAGGAGAATCTCCCTTACAAGAACCAAGTAGCAGCACAAAGACCTATGAAAGCACAAAAACTAGGATCAAAATCCATGGCATGAAGACTGAAGTAGATGAAGATGAAGAACCAGTTCAAAGCCATCCATTGGAAGAAGATCCACATTGAAGACTAAAGTCTTCAATACCCAAATAATGTAATATAGGGGGTGTTAGAAATAGATTATATTACATCATTTGGATCATGTAAATATACCTTCCTAGGTATATACTTAGGACATTAGATTACTTTAGAGGAAAGTTACCTAGTTTTTTCATGCAATGTAATAAATGCACAAGTGTCAATGTGCAAGTTGTCCCTTGCATAGCTAGGTAGAGTGTTGGCCAAGGAACTTATCTTCCTATATAAAAGCCTCATTGTAATAGGAGAGCATATCATAGGAAAGCATAGCATACTAAATCATAACATAGATATAGTCACCCATATTGGTGATGGGTGCAATATAGTCCGATAGCATTATTCATAGAGTGTCCATTTCCTCCATAGCTACATTGTATTCATTTCCATCATTTCTATTTATAGCATATTTCAATCATCTCGTAGATTTACTTTCTTTCATATTATTTTGCATCTTGTGATTTCTATCTCCCATTGCATACTGCATCAAAATCTAACACAAACTAGTTATTTGTTCTCAATTTAGAAGAGGAGAATCCAACTACAACATCAAAACCAGATCAAGGCACATTTTCCCAAGATAAAGGGATAAACACTCCATAGAGTCCAATGGAAGATAACTTAGAGGATATCTCAGGCAAAAGAAAAATATCCTCTAGAATAAGAAATAAAAGAGGAGGTTGAAGAAACACAAACTAAATAAGTAGTCAAATTAGGAGGAACCCTAACAACATGATCTGCTACCAAGGAGAGGAAAACAAATTACCAGTTAAGAAATGAACAAGACAAAAAGAAAATGTAATCTAAAACATAAACCAACATATTAGAAAACTTCTCTAAGAACAAGAAAGAATCTAAAAAATGAAGTTACTCTCATGGAATGGGAGGGGATTAGGTAGTCCCCTAAAAAAAACTACTTAAAATCACTAATTGAGAAGCATCATCCACATGCAGTTTGTATTCAAGACATAAAAAATGACACAAAAATAGCTATAGAAGAATGGAATAAAATCTAGCAGCAATAAAAAACAATCGTAGTAGATGCATCAAGAGCTTCAGGGGGTCTGATTCTAGCATGGGACCCCAAAATCTTAACTTGCACCAGTAGGCACAAACACAACAATTGGATAGTAGATAAATTAAAATGACAAATGAATACCTCATAATAGTTGTCAACTTTTATGGGTTAAACCATATAGAACAGAAGAAATAGACATGGCAACATCTTGCTCAATGGTTGACCATTGAAAAGCTTGAAAACTTAATCATTGGCAAAGACTTGAATATGACACTCAAACATTAGAAAAAGTTTAGAGGATAGATAAAAAGACTCGATTAAGGAATTAGTAGAAATAATTATTTTTGATGAATATCTCCAAGATGTTATCCCAAAAAAATAAAATACACTTGGACCAATAGGATATTTGGAACACATTTCATAGTTAAAAGGCTTTATAGGCCTAGTGAAAGAAGATCTATTGGTTCATTTTCCACTCCTCTCAAGCCACATAGTTCAAGGTTCCAAATACGATCATAAACCCATCATATTAGATAGTGGACATAACCTTTTGGAACCAACGAGAATCACCTTCAAATATAATCCAAATTGGACAACTCATGAAGAATTCATCACTTTGGTTGAAAATATTTGGCAGTAGTAAGTATTGACAACCAATCCCCAAAAATTATGAAAAATAAAAATTCATGACCTCAAAATAGCTATACGAAATTGGCTATCAAATAAAACCAAATTCAAGACAGAAAAATCCATACTACTTCAATAGACTGAACAATTAGAAGCATAAATTAAAGACTCTCCTCTTTTTCCACACCAAGAGGATGTAAGAAGAGAGTTGCAACAAAAGCTCTACAAGCTATATGCAGAAGAAGTGTAGTGGAGGCTCCACTCAAGAATGAGTTGGCTAAAAAAAGGTGATAAAAAATACCAATTATTTTCATCTCAAGACAATGCAAAACTATCAGAGGAGCTTAATCAGATAAATTGAGCACAAAGAGATGAAATATAATCAAATAGTTGGCAAGCAAACATTTTTTAACTTGTTGACCAAAGAACATATGAATCTTCAAGCTCAAGAGTTAATTTTGCAAAATATTCAATGAGGAGGATAAATAAGAAATGAGTAAATCACTCACAATGGATGAGTTAGAAGAAGTTGTCAACTCTCTTCCCAAGGATGAAGCTTTGAGTCCTAATGGGTTCACCAATAACTTCTACCCAAGGTTATGCATAATAGTGAATTTTTGCCATTGGGACGAAAATTGGCATTTTCAAAAATTCAAATTTACGAATTTAGCGGACCCGAACGTTGTCCATTTAGCCAAAAAAAATCAGGATAAAAAATTTTTAGGTGTCGATTCGCCGTGCGTTGATAAAAGTATCAAATTTTTTTTTTTAAATTATCTCGCCTAAATAGAGGACCCTTTTTGCCATAAAATTTTAAAATTTCTAAATTATCCCGCCCAATTAGCCAAGTATACCACTATATATAACTAACACCCCATCAATACTTTTTCATTTCTAGACCCTATTCTACACTAGACGGATATCCCGACCTAGTTCTGCACTAGATCGGACCTGTTGAGTGGTATTTTCACCCGATTGTGAAAGTACACTCTCCTTTAGGATTTGGGCTCCAAATCCCCTCTTGCAAAGAAGTTAACCAAACAACTTCTCCAAGGTCTCCGCTATATTAGCATTTTGCATAAATAAAAATATTCAATTTTAAATGCTTGGAACACCTTAGTGATTGCAAGTAACTGAAAACAAGGGGCTATGTTGGTTTATTTTATCGTGCAACTTTAATGATTGTTCGTTGAACCAAAATAGGGTAAATATGAGTCGGCCCAGCCATGGAAATTTTTTATTTTCAGATTTTTTATTTTTTTATTTTGATGACTGCAAATTAAAATAAACTGAAATTTCTAAAAAATAAAGTGCAGAAGAATGAAAATAAAATGCAAAAAAGAAAATAAAAAATGCATCCAGTATGATGCTATCCTATTCCGACAAAACCAAAGATATGAGGTTTTCTTGCATGCAACCTAGCCTATTAGACCTGCAAAACAAACATAATCAAAATAGACTAGGTGCTAGCTCCTAGGGTTTTAAATGTGGTTTTCAGATTTAAACATTCGCATGAAGCAACCAAGAAAACTTGCAGAAACTCCATTTACAAGCCTAAAATCTGAAAAGGGAAAGATAGACATTTAATTTTGCATGCAAAAAATGACTCCTCATTTCTTGCCCATAAGATGCAAATTTTTGAAAAATTATCTGCATTAAATATGTGTCATTTTACAATAGCAGAAATCTGGTTCTCCAAAACCAGAAAAAGTGGAAGAAAAACACTCCAAAGCAGGTTCAGAATGGCCTCTTGCCCTCAGATCTGCAATCCTGCTCGCAACAGTTTCGACCCTTGTACCTGTCTTTGCTTCTACTTTTAAACTTTTTGGTATGGCTCTCTTTTTTGCTCTGTGACATTTCATTTCATTTCTCAGATCCCTTCGTTTTGTCTTCCCTACCTCTTCGTTGTTTTAACTTTTGTTCGAAGTCGAAACGCTTGATCTTCTTTGTTAACTGTAATCGTTGGTCATGAAGCGTTACACCATAACCCTTACACCTTTGTGCCACATGTTCAATGCTTCCCTTGTAGACTCTGTAATGACCCCCCGTGAATCGCAAAAAAAAATAGCATGTCGCGATATCGCGACATTTTTATGTCCGCAGCTTTGTTCTTCTACTTACATCACAAAAATGAGACATGTCGCGATATCACGACACTTCTATGTCTTTGGTCACCAGAATGCAACATGTCGCGATATCGCGACACTTTTCTATTTTTGGTCGCAAGAATGAGACATGTCACGATATTGCGACACTTTTTCTTTTTTGGTCGCGAGGATGCAACATGTCGCGATATCACGACACTTTTCTTTTTTATGGGTCGCGAGAATGCAACATGTCACGATATCGCGACACTTTTTCTATCTTGGTCGCGATAATGCAACATGTCGCGATATCATGACAATTTTTGTCTTTTGGTCGCGAGAGTGCAACACGTCGCGATATCGCGACACTTTTTCTATCTTGGTCGCGATAATGCAACATGTCGCAATATCGCGATAATTTCTGTCTCTTGGTCGCGAAAGTGCAACATGTCGCGATATCGCGACAATTTCTGTCTTTTAGTTGCGAGAGTGCAACATCTCGCGATATTGTGACACTTTTTCTTTTTTTGGTCACGAGGATGCAACATGTCGCGATATCGCGACACTTTTTCATTCTTACTCTTTCTCCTTACTTTCTATCGCGAAAATGCGGCATGTCGCGAAATCGTGACACTTTTTCATTCTGCTGTGTTTTGCTGCACTTAGCCGTGAAAACGTGACATGTCACGAAATCGTGACACTTTTTCATTCTGCTCTATCTTCTTGCTTTCTGCCGCGAAAACGTGACATGTCGCGATATCGTGATACTTTTTCATTCTGCTGTGTTTTGCCGCACTTAGCCGTGAAAACACGACATGTCACGAAATCGTGACACTTTTTCATTCTGCCCTATATTCTTGCTTTCTATCGTGAAAACGCGACATGTCACGATATCGTGACACTTTTTCTTTCTACTGTGTTTTGTTGCTTTCAGTCGCGAAACTGCAACATGTCGCGATATCGGGACACCTTTTATTTCTTAGTCGCGATAATGCAACATGTCACGATATCGCGACACTTTTTCTTTCTCAGTCGCGATAATGCAACATGTCACGATATCGCGACATTTTTTCTTTCTTAACCGCGAAAACGCAACATGTCGCGATATCGCGACATTTTTTTATTCTTGCTTTTTCTTTGATCTTTAGCATCTGGGCCACTACAGTCTTCTTGGAAAGCATGCAAAGAGGTGGGTCCCCAATTTTGGGGTACGTTGTGGATCAGCCACAACAAATGGTGACTCTATTGGAAAATACTCCTGAGCATTTTGGTGAGAACCTAACCTGAAAATATATAGACTTAGATACAAGCATCAGCACAAATACAAAGAATGCCAATAGATCAGAAAGACATGAAACATCAAAATCATTAAGCATCAGCTTGGTGTGTGCATTGTGCTCCATTCTCTATCGTTTGAAATTGATCAACCTTCCATTGTCAGTTTTACCTGAATGCATATATGAGGTTATGAATGATTTGTGCAGGATTTAATGCATGACAAATATGCTAGAGATATAACAACCTGCTTTATAAAGGCTCAAACCTTCTAGTATCATACACAAACATTTAAAACTATCAAACCCTCTTAGGATCAAATACGTGTATAATGAATTAATTTATTAGATCCCAAAGTTGGTTATGTGTCACTACCATATTGAACCCATGTGCAAGTGTAAGTGAAATCAGATCTTTGGGGAATAGGATTCCCAACCTAAGCGAGATGGTAATTTAACCCTATCCTTACTACTTTGATATGGAATTCGTTACCTCACTTTGAACAAAATGATTTAACCTATTATGAATGAAATTGTCAGGCTAGTCTGTCCGTTTGAGCAGTCAGTGGTCTTGCTTTTAGACAAGACATGCTGCCACGCGTGAGCACACTCCACTGCCAGTCAGGCGTCTATAGCCCCGGTGGAGATTAACCCCATAATCCATGATTTGGCTTCATTTTATTTCTTGGACCTTGGGGATGACTACCCATCCTTGCGAGGGACATGTAGTACGATCCTTCCAATCCAATATTAATGATGAAATGAAAAATATTAGCTTTACTTTTGATTTCTTGGACCTTGGGGATGACTACCCATCCTTGCAAGGGACATGTAGTACGATCCTTCCAATCCAATATTTATGATGAAATGAAAAATAGAAGCTTTGGGGAATCGGATTCTCAACCTAAGCAAGATGATAATTATGCCCTATCCTTACTACTCCATGTAGGTCAAATCAGAGCTTTGGGGAGTTGGATCCTCAACCTAAGTTCGATGAGGATTTAACCCTATCCTTACTACTCTGGTTTTAGACTTTAAGCTTTATGGGAGTGGTAAAAACCACTGCTTTAATGATTATGTTGCATGATAGGACAGACACGAAATACTCCTTTTGCCTCACATTTTCTTCCAAGCATGGTTTTGATCATTTTGCTCAAGATTCTCTTTAATATGCGTAGAACGTGCTTGGTTCGAGATAGTTCGGGCATCAGTTCCCAACCTTAGGATCCTTTTAATATATGTTATGTAATAACCCTAAGAGGATTTGACACCTTTTCAATGATTGTACTTGAAATGTAGATGCAACTGAGATGGAATGTATATGCAATGTGGAATGTAACATGAGATATGAATGAATGCATTGCTCTTTTTGAAATGCGGATGTAGTATACCACCTACGTTGCCATAATTTGTAAAACTGACAACTTCATGCATCACAAGTTCCAAAAAATATTCTTTACTGTGTTTGCGATACTCGTGGAGCTTTCTGCAATACAATTTCGATGTTTCATATTCTCCTAGTCTTAGTCAACATTCACAAGGACATAAACTGACATCTCGTTTCCTTTTTTTTTTTTTTTTAAACAACCAAAAGTGTCCAAAGGACCAACACACAACTTGAAACCAAACCCAAAATGCAATCCCAAAAATGAAAATTTGAAAACACAAACCAAAACCAGAAACCAAAGGTATATACATATAATACAAGATGGTGCAAAGTTTGAACTGTCACTTCCCTGGATCCCAAACATAATTTGAGCATTCCAAAAGACATATAATGTGATACACATGCCAAATGTGGAAGAAATCTAGCAAAAACAAAATCAAACCAAACAATGCAACCAACTTCAACTTTCCTCTCTCACCCCACCAATTAGATATAGTTCCATTAGTCTTCTCATAGGTGAGATTCAAATTACCAAATTGACTAGACAATGGTTGATTTTCAATTCTTTCTTGTCTATTCTTTAAGATGTAAATTTCATAATTCCATTCATGATTTAGAACTAGGCTTTCTTTATCCACAATGAAATTTTGTAAGCAAGAGCCTATTTCTAAAAGTTTCAACGCCAATTCATTTTCCATGTTCTTAGGCCAATCACAATTGTGCAACAATTTACAAGCATCTAGGATATTTACTAAATTGGGATCATTAGAAGTTTTTATCCTAGGTTCAAGAATTAATTGTTGATGAATTTTATTTAACAATTTAAATGCATCAAGCTCCTTTTCATTTATTAAAGTAATGTTATCAAAGGTGTGGTTAGAAATTAATCATTGTTTTTCATTCACCTTCAATGGCACTTCATCATAATGTAACACTTGTTCTTTCTCCATGATTTGTTTATCAAAGGCACCAAGCTTAGGTACCCAATTGAACATATGCCCATCCCTTTCAAACCATAAGTCTTGTCTATCTAGGGGTGGGTTAATTAACACATCTTCGTGATCAATCACTTGGGTTGTTTTGGGTAACGTGAGATTTTCAATTGGGTCATCAATGATATCAAACCCAAATGATTTAGGTTTTGTAGTTTTCTCATTTTGAAATGGCATAGTTATTGTAGCACAAGTAAGTGGATCAAGATTTTCAATTTCTTCATCTTCTGATTCATCAACATGTTCCTCATCCAATTCATCTTCACCTTCCTTAGATGGTCCAGTTATTTCCAAAAGTGGGTTCTCTCTTGAATTCAAATTGATAAAGCTATCATAATCCAAATTTGTAACTCATGATTCAATTTTATCACAATTTGGAAGGTGTGGATCCTCTTGGTCATCGCTTTCGAGAACATCATCCAACGTGTCTTTCGAGAACAAGTGGTGAAATTCGATTATGTCTTCAACTTCATTTGTTGATTTTCTCTCAAATTCATTTTCAGCCACTTGTGATGGCTTAGGAGCTTCTATAATGGGATCAATTTTTGAATTTCGTGTAATATAGTTGCCCCAATCCTTTGCAAGTACCTCTGACCAAATCCTATCCACATAAGTTTTTTCATCCAAATCCTCATTTTTGGGTAATGATTCTAGGTGTTTCTTTTCCAAAACAAGATTGTGATCATTTGATTCCAACTTCTTGTTACCCATCCATAGAATTTCTTCTCCAAAATCTTCATCCTCTTCAAGACATTTTGAATAGGTATTTACTTCGTCGTAAGTCACCTCAACATCTCTTGTATCACTTGAAGAAGCATAACATGAAACATCGTTAAGATCAGCATTATGAATTTTCTTCCTAGGATTATTTGGATGCATACATTGACATGCTCATTTTTGTGGTGGAACATGCCTACATACCTTCTTAACCACTTTCTTTTGATATTTTACTTCTGATACGAAATCTTTGGGTTGAGTGGTAGAAGTAGTAGGATTAGTTGGATTGATATTCGCGAACAAAGCTTGAACATTTGTTGCCATGGTTCCATGAGTGACCACATGATTTTCTAATTGAGGCATAGTTGGATGGATGAAAGTATTTGTATAAGCACATGTGGGAGCATAAGTTGGTATGGTAGGATAAAGTTGATTGTAGGGAAAAATATTTGATATCAAATTTTGTTGTGCCCATGCTTGATTTACCATCAAGGCTTGATTGCAAGCCACTAGTTGTCCTACCATAGTTGATTGCTCCATTCCATAACCTTGTGGCCTCAATTGTTGATCTACAATCATAGCTTCTGTGTAGGCCGGTGCAATATCAGTAACCCAGGGATTCATCCTAACAAATATGGCAAACAATGGATCCAGTGCTTGAAAGTATATTTGAAGAGCACCCCTTTCATCAATAGTATAGGGAGAAATTAATCTCGCATAAAGCTTTCGAAACCTCAAGTTGAAACTTCTCACTGGCTCATTAGGTTCTCTTTTGCAAGAAGCAAATTGTTGATATATCGTGAGAGGATCAATGAGTAACCTAAATTGATTGATAAACTCATCTTTCAATTGAGTCCAAGATGTAATAGAACCAGTGGGTAAATTGATGTACCAATCATATGCCACCTCATCTAGGGTTCCCGAAAACATTCTACATGCCACATCCTCATGTTCGACATTCCATCTAACTAAGATATCCACATAGGCTTGAATATGTTCCTAGGCTAATGTTGGACCATTGTGCTTAAATTTGGGCAAATGTTTTTCTACGTTCTTGGGTAAATCATGAAAATCTCCATTAATTTTCAAAGGATTAGCATGTATCCCATACCACGTTCCTGCAGTTGTAGCCATTAATGAAACTCAAAGAATAACTACAAAACCAATTTGTTAGTCATGAATAAAAGAAGGAACCATGACAAAGCAATATTCTAAAATGTAAATTAGTTTCGATTCACCAGATCGCATATGCGCAAGTGAAGAGCATACTCCTAGTGTTGTAGGCCTTCTGATTCACAAGATCACATTACACGCAAGTGAAGAGCATAATACCGACAACAGATACATTTTAGACAAAACAATTCCTTACAAATAAGCCTGAAATGACTAGCAAATATCAAACATGTAATGTATAAATAATCGCGTTAGCATCAACCAAGAGACGTGTCCCTTAAAATAAAATGAAAGTAATTGCATGGAGACAACCTCGTTAGTCAAGACCAAAAAATTTCAAAATAAAATCAAAACACATTATTCCTATATGAACAATCAAAAAGCGTTAATAGGGCATGAAATATTCAAAATTTAAATCCCTATAGCATTTAAATCACACTGAAATAAACCAATTCAAGCCCTCCTTCTAGCACCAAAATTTTGAGTGGTATTTTCACCCGATTGTGAAAGTACTCTCCTTTAGGATTTGGGCTCCAAATCCCCTCTTGCAAAGAAGTTAACCAAACAACTTCTCCAAGGTCTCCGCTATATTAGCATTTTGCATAAATAAAGATATTCAATTTTAAATTCTTGGAACACCTTAGTGATTGCAAGTAACTGAAAACAAGGGGCTATGTTGGTTTATTTTATCGTGCAACTTTAATGATTGTTCATTGAACCAAAATAGGGTAAATGTGAGTCAGCCTAGCCATGGAAATTTTTTATTTTCGGATTTTTTTATTTTTTATTTTGATGACTGCAAATTAAAATAAAACTAAAATTTTTGAAAAATAAAGTGTAGAAGAATGAAAATAAAATGCAAAAAATAAAATGAAAAATGCATCCAGTATGATGCTATCCTATTCCGACAAAACCGAAGATATGAGGTTTTCTTGCATGCAACCTAGCCTATTAGACCTGCAAAACAAACATAATCAAAATAGACTAGGTGCTAGCTCCTAGGGTTTTAAATGTGGTTTTCAGATTTAAACATTCGCATGAAGCAACTAAGAAAACTTGCAGAAACTCCATTTACAAGCCTAAAATCTGAAAAGGGAAAAATAGACATTTAATCTTGCATGCAGAAAATGACTCCTCCTTTCTTGCCCATAAGATGCAAATTTTTGAAAAATTATCTGCATTAAATATGTGTCATTTTACAATAGCAAAAATCTGGTTCTCTAAAACCAAAAAAAGTGGAAGAAAAACACTCCACAGCAGGTTCAGAATGGCCTCTCGCCCTCAGATCTGCAATCCTGCTTGCAGCAGTTTTCAACCCCTGTACCTGTCTTTGCTTCTACTTTTAAACTTTTTGGTATGGCTCTCTATTTCGCTCTGTGACATTTCGTTTCATTTCCCAGATCCCTTCATTTTGTCTTCCCCGCCTCTTCATTGTTTTGACTTTTGTTCGGGCATCAAAACACTTGATCTTCTTTGTTAATTGTAACCATTGGTCATGAAGCATTACACCATAACCCTTACACCTTTGTGCCACGTGTTTAGTGCTTCCCTTGTAGACTCTGTAACGCCCCCGTGAATCACAAAAAAAATAGCATGTCGTGATATCGCGACATTTTTATGTCCGCAGCTTTGTTCTTCTACTTGCATCACGAAAATGAGACATGTCGCGATATCGCGACACTTCTATGTCTTTGGTCACCAGAATGCAACATGTCATGATATCACGACACTTTTCTGTCTTTGGTCGCGAGAATGAGACATGTCGTGATATCGTGACACTTTTTCTTTTCTGGTCGCGAGGATGCAACATGTTGCGATATTGCGACACTTTTCTTTTCTGCGGGTCGTGAGAATGCAACATGTCACGATATTATGACACTTTTTCTATCTTGGTCGCGATAATGCAACATGTCGCGATATCATGACATTTTTTGTCTTTTGGTCGCGAGAGTGCAACATGTCGCGATATCGCGACACTTTTTCTATCTTGGTCGCGATAATGCAACATGTCGCGATATCGCGACAATTTCTGTCTTTTGGTCGCGAGAGTGCAACATGTCGTGATATCGCGATAATTTCTGTCTCTTGGTTGCGAGAGTGCAACATATCGCGACAATTTTTGTCTTTTGGTCGCGAGAGTGCAACATGTCATGATATCATGACATGTTTTCTTTTTTGGTCGTGAGGATGCAACATGTCGCGATATCGCGACACTTTTTCATTCTTACTCTTTCTCCTTGCTTTCTGTCGCGAAAACGCGACATGTCACGAAATCGTGACACTTTTTCATTCTGCTGTGTTTTGCTGCACTTAGCCGCGAAAACGTGACATGTCGCGAAATCATGACACTTTTTCATTATGCTCTATCTTCTTGCTTTCTGTCGTGAAAACGCGACATGTTGCGATATCGTGACACTTTTTCATTCTGCTGTGTTTTGCTGCACTTAGCCGCGAAAACACAACATGTCGCGAAATCGTGACACTTTTTCATTCTGCTCTATCTTCTTGCTTTCTACCGTGAAAATGCGACATGTCACGATATCGCGACACTTTTTCTTTCTACTGTGTTTTGTTGCTTTCAGCCATGAAACTGCAACATGTCGCGATATCGCGAAACCTTTTCTTTCTCAGTCGTGATAATGCAACATTTCGCGATATCGCGACACTTTTCTTTCTCAATCGCGATAATGCAACATGTCGCGATATCGCGACATTTTTTTTTCTTAACCGCGAAAACGCAACATGTCACGATATCGCGACATTTTTTTATTCTTGCTTTTTCTTTGATCTTTAGCATCTGGGCCACTGCAGTCTTCTTGGAAAGCACGCAAAGAGGTGGGTCCCCAATTTTGGGGTACGTTGTGGATCAACCACAGCAAGACCCATTTCTACACCAAACAAGATCAAAATCATTTTTTTCACTAGATCAAACCTTGTTTTACACCAGATCAGACCCTTTTTTTGCACCATACCAGACCTTGCTCTGCACAAGGCTGATATTCGAACTCTATTTTGCATTTGGATGGACTACCGAACCCTGTTCTGCACAAGGCTGATATTTGGACCCTATTCTACATCCAAACGGACTACCATACCCTATTCTGTACAAGGCTGATATCTGGATCTTGTTCTGCATAAGGCCGATATCTGGACCTTATTCTGCATCCGAATGAACTATCAAACCCTATTCTGCACAAGGTTGATATCTAGACCTTGTTCTACATCTGAACAGACTACCAAATCATGTTCTACACAAGGTTGATATCCAAACCCTATTTTACAAAGGGAAAATACATCTATTTTTGGCTTTGAGATCCTCCCAATGACGTAGTAGGGGGCGTTGCCCCCCTACACCCCCCTTCGTGGAGTGGGTCCAAGTGCGACTGAAAACAAGACCTCCAAATTAGAGAGAATCAGGCTCCACAACCAATACCATCTTCTATACCTAGTTTGAGATCAGACCTTTTTCTACACTTGGTTCAAGGTCGAACCATTTTTTTCACCAGCCCATGGTTGGATATCGTTTTCCACCCGGTCTGGCTAGAACTTTTAAATTCATCAATATTTTATAATTATTTTTGAAAAATAAGGTAATTTTCCATGTCCTCCTACATGAAGTTGGTCAGAATTAGCCAGGGTTTTGCAATGGATTCACCATTTTTTACAAGTATATTTCAGGTCTGATCCCTTATGCATAACCCTACTTCTACTAGTATTTTTTTCATATTATTCATGAAGATCTACTGAATATGAATAAAGATGTTAGACTAAATGGTAAGTTCTTGGGTGCTATCAACTCCACTTTATTTAGCCTTAATACCTAAAGAGAAAAATATTGTAATGTTTCCTATATTTAGACCAATCCCAATGTGTAATTCTTCTTATAAAATTATCTCCAAAATCATAGCAAACCGAATAAAAAAGAAAATTGGCAAATAAATTGTTGAAGAGCAAGAAGGATTCATGCCCAAGAAACAAATATATGACAATATTATAATGGTGCATGAAGATATCCACAATAGTAGGAAATCCAAAAAGAAGTATATAGCCATTAAGCTTGATATGACTAATGCCTTTGATAGAATAGATATTCAATTTCTTAAACAAGTGCTAATTTAGTTTGGATTTCCCATTTAGCTTACGAGATGGATTAAAGCATGCATCAATACCCCTTGGATATCCCCTTTGATCAATGGAGAACCTTTAGCCTTTTTTAAGGCTTCTAAGGGCATTATATATGATTGTCCTTTATCCCCATATATTTACATCCTGCTAGAAGAGACTCTAGGGAATTTCTCAACAAGCTAAGAAGGGACCACAAGATCATAGGTATTAAGGAAGTTGCAAGATACAAACAATTTACTCATGCTCAATTTGCTAATGACACCATTCTTATGGGAGAAGCATCAAGAAAAAATATGAGGCAGATCAAATAATGCTTAGATTTGGTTCACACAAGCCACTAGAGCATTAATTAACACAAAAAAGCCAATTTTCACCCAAAACATCTTAGAAGCTAAAAATATAAGCTTTAGTTTAATCCTTGGATTAAAACAAGGAAAAGAACAACAATTTAGGTATCTTGGAGTCCCAATGGGTTTCCACCTAAAGCCTAAGGATAGCTAGAGTCCAATGTTAGAAAAGTTGATTAAGAGAATTCAAAACTACAACAATGACTGGCTAAGTCTGATAGGCAAAAGAGTGTTGATTAAATCCATTTTTTTCACTCTCCTAATATATCAACTTCTTGTTTCTCATGCTCCCAAAATTATTCTTCATATGATTGATGGCATACTTAGAAAATTCCTATGGTAGGGAGGAAGGCAAATAGAAAGGAAGAAATTCCATTTAGTAAATTGGGATGTGATCACCAAAGCTAAAGAGCATGGTGGCTTGGGAATCAAAAAAATAAAAATGTAAGCAGCGCCCTAGGTGCCAAGCTCCTGTGGAACATGCTAAAGCCACCCCAAGCTGCTTGGAAGAAGATCTTGATGAGAAACAAGCATACAACTATTAAGAAATATAGAAAACCAGTCAGGTCCATTTTTAATATGGAAGCATATAGTTGAGGCCAAGGAAATAATTGGAGAAAAATCTCTTGGATCCTTGGAGATGGCAGCAAGATCAATTTATGGGAATATTCGATCCTTGGAAATCCTCTATTACAAGAAATATGCAACCCTGATCTCCAAAACCAACTGTAAATTTCAAGAATTGAGAAGCTTAGTGACCTTATAAAATGGTTAGAGGAACCTACCTAGAAATTTCCTCCTCTCCCTATGTGTCTCTAAGATGAATGAGATTATTTCAAGAGGTAGAATACTGGTATCAGACCCATCAAGAGGCATCTATCAGATCAAATTATGTGGGGGAACATAAGAAAGATAGGGGAGTATATAGTCAAACTTGAAGTTCACTCCCAATTGGTCAAAACAATCAACAAAAAATTACCCTCAATTTGTAAAAAGAGGATTCCACCTAAGTTGCAAGTCTTCACTTAGAAGGTGCAACATAACAAAATCTTAAGGGATATTTGAAGGGAAAGGAAAAAAAATGGGTACAATCATAGGGGGAATTATTTAGGATATCACAACTAATGTCAAAGCAAATTTTACTCGAAAGCAAAAATCAAGAAGAATTGACTCCAAAAGAGTGTCATATGATTAGAAGTCATGATCTCCATGCATTCTTGGCAATGATGTGCCACCATGTTGATTTAGAAACTCCTATCATCGACTACCCTACACTATTCTGAGGAGGACTAATCCTTGCATGCCCAAGGAAGGTGTTAATTAAATTCAAAATAATTTGGTTATCACATCCAATAATGTGGTCGAAATACTTGGATGTGAGATGGGGATGAGGCTCATTGTGACAAAGGAAATTAGACACCTATCGATGTATGGATATTCGAAACTGGTCATGACAACACTCTCCAAAAATAAAGATCTTCAATATTTACAATTGAGGATTGTCCAAGACAGGATTAGGCATTGGGAAAAAAATGACTAGCATCAAATATTCCCACATCAAGCAAGAATTTAATAGGGATGCAAATGCCCTAGCTAATGAGGCAATTAACATTGTTCATCTCCAGTGTAGAGTCACAAAGATAAAAAAATAAATAAGGAGAGTTACCTATCATGGAGCAAATTTGCTCTAATGTCTAATGCTCCCTCTCTGCGTGCTTTGTTTGCTTTATCTTCTTCCTATTTTTTGTTTGCTTTTGATGCTTTGTGTTGTTGCTCTTAGTATGTTACACAGTCATTTTGTTATGGTTCTTGTCAAGCATCCTTACCTATTGTTGTATTTGTTTTGTACTCAGCTCTAGCTTTGGCTTCCTTTCCTTCTAGGAGACTTTGTTTTTGTTTTTCATGATTATTAATACAACTCTCTTTATATATATATATATATATATATATATATATATATATATATATATATATATATATATATATATATATATATATATATATAAAGAGAGTTGTATTAATAATCATGAAAATATATATATATATATAATTTTATTTAAAAATTAAAAAAATAATAAGAAGAAGAAAGGAAGGAAATTTTTATTTTAATTATTCAACAAAATAAGGTCCGAGGTGTAGACCAATTGGTTCATCCAAACCCCATAAGGGGGCGGAGGTCCAAGGTTCAAATCTCGGGCCTTGTCGGACTGAACACTTGTCCCTTTCTTGGTGCTTTCAGTGGCATAAAAGATTTAAAATGATTGTGGCATGGCGGTTATAGGGGCAGACTGCACGAAGATCTGTGTGGCAGATTTCGAGGTGGACAATGCAGAATACTATGGCGACAATAAAAGCTGGACAGCCTGTTCGGATTCGTGGTGGCTATCGATTCCACCATGTTAAAAATATATATATATATTCAACAAAATAATCTTTTGCCTCTTTTTGCTTGTTGTTTCTACTTTCATATTAATAACAATGTGAATTTGGATATGGAATGGAAAAAAAAATAGACCCCATACATTGAAACAAAGATTTATAAATTTAGTCTATGCACATAATCAAAATTTTCCAAAATATTTCTAGCTTATTGGCCAAAAGGTGCAATCTTAGATAAAGCTTCCATTACTCGATGAAGGTGGTCAAATCACTCTTCAGCCTATTGCAGTCCAAAGTTTGTCAACTTCAATATCGACAAATTCAAGAGTTTCTCATCAAATGGGAGGACCTTTCAGAAAAAGATTCTACATGGGAGCCTAAGAGTTTTTTTCAATATTTTTTAGCTTTGAGGATAAAGCTTCTAAAGAGGGAGCCATGTAACGGTCCCAATATAGCCATGTCGACTAATTATTTTTATTATCTCGGGCCATAGATTTAGTTAGTCAGCCCTTGAGCATTAGGGTTAGGTTATTATTAATTTCATCTATAAATAGGAAGAATCTTAATTAGTTTGTATCATCGGATAATTTGGATTAAAGTCATCTTGGTGCACATAAGAGATTTCGCCCTATCAAAGTGGCTATGAGACTTTGCCCTCTTGGAGTGGTTGTGGATTTTCTATTGCATTAAATTATTTTTGGATTTGATATTTGCTTATTTTTCATGTCATTTGAATTTGAATTATTATTGTTTGCATGTAAATAATAAATTAATATTGAAGTTTTGTTGCAAATATCATATATTTATGCGATATCATAACACTTTGTAATGCGCTTTTAACATTAATACAATGAGCTATGACTATTCCAATATTTTTATCTTAGTCTAAGTGTTCATGTATCTTTCTATGGGGGGCTATGACTAGCATCTATCATACCTTTCACAATAAGTCTTTTGATTTGCAACCAAACATGATTGGGACCATGTTCAATTTTGTTGTCATGTTTGATTCATGTGTTCACTAATCCCACAAATGTGCAAAATGGGAAATTTAATCTTTGTCACATAACCACCCATAGCTTAGGCTAGTTAGGTTTCATTTTACTGTTTTTCCTTCTTTTCCCCTTTGCCTTGGAAAGAACCCTATTAATCTAAGCTCGCATAGGAAGAAGGAAAGTGTGTTGAATATCACACCCGAACAAGAAGCTAGCCTTGGTAAAAAAAATCCTAGAGATCATCTAAAGAAGTCGTGTCCCATGCTCCCTGGACTTCCTAGGACTAATACCCGAATCAAGGCACGAACACCAAACACACCCAAATAAAACCGGATTTGCAGGTAGTTGTGGTTCCTGAGGCACAAGGACCAATTTTGATCCCCAACCAATGCATTGCAACCTATCCCTATGTATATGATATCACCTTAAATATTTTTAATAGTTATAACATCTAAATATTACAACATTCAAAGATACTTTCTTTAGGAGGGGTGTAAGGAAAATTAGGCTTTCTCTTTGCAAATGGGACAAGGTTTGTAGATGAAATAATATTAGAGGAGTAGCCTACAAAATTGTAAACTTATGAGTTTGGCATTAAGAGTAAAATTTGATTGGAAATCAAGAAAAAATCAAGAAAAGAGTTGGGCAAAATGTTACTCTAAAAATATATAGGATTTAAGGAAGTAATAAAATTGTTAAGGCAATAAACCTTTCCTAAGGGTTAGACAACATGGAACTTCATATTAGAGATATTGTAATTAACCAAGAAGCACATTAGATGTTCGATCAATGAGGGGGATTCTTTTTGTTATATGTTTTATTGAAGCCTTATCCTCTTATATCGTATCCAAAATGACAACTATTAGCTTGGGCCTCTTTGGCTTGTAGAGGTTCAAAAACAAAAAAAAATATGTTAATGTGAGCAATAATTCTATATATAGGATTTATATTAGGATTGAGAGAGAATCTCAAGCAAGTAACATATGATCTCCAAAAGATGCTTCAAGAGTTTTTATTTTCCCATTATAAAATAAGGATGATTTGGTTTTGAATCAATCAAAAGATAATAGATACTTGAGTAGTTGGGATATAAGGATTTGGAGCAATCAAAATTCTCTACTCCTAAGGAATTACCTTGGAAGAATGATTGGTCAATATAGACTCTCCCTAAGGCCTCAACATTTTGTTGGTTAGAAGTCCAAGAAAACTAATTTAGGATGATAATCTGCAAAGGAGAGAATATCATGAACCTTTTAGATGTACCTTGAGTAAGGAAGAGCTAGAAACATCATATCATGTATTTCTTCATTCTCTCTTTGCTTTCACACTTTGAGTCTACCTTTTCAAAAACATTAAATTATATTGGGTTGATCATCAATATTGAAAGAGTTGATGAATTATTGGATTAATTATTTCAAAGCTAAATCATTAAACATTCTACAAAGGAATGGTCCTCCATTATTTGTTGGAATCTATGGCTTGAAAGGAATATTCAAAATTTTAAAAATAAATCTTAGAATCATATCAAAGTTTGGAATCATATTATTTTCTCTCTTCGAGATGTTTATAAGCATGGTGTTAATCATAGGAATTTTGAAGTGCAAAAAAAAAATTTAGTAACCTCTTGGTTATAGGATTGGAATATAAGTGCAAGGATCATCTACAATAACGGAGATAAACTAAAATATTTGTGCCTAGAAGTGGGGTTCATCAACCTTAATTTTGATGGTTCTTCCAAAGAAAACCCTAGGAAGTTGATAGAGGTGGTGTTTTTCAAAATAATAAGGCTAAATTCTTCTTAGTTACTTAGAATCATATGGAACTTCACTGGATAACTATGGCTAGGGTATTTCTTATAGGGATTAATATTGTAATTGAAAAATAATGAATATATATTTCAATTGAGTAGGACTCACAAATTATTATTAATGTTATCACGAAAAAGGAACATGGGGATTAGATCAACAAAAATGTTTTTCATGTCCATCAATTATTGATGGAGATAGTATCTTAAAAATTCCAAAAAATATTTGGGTCGTGGATAATTTAGACAATTGTGATCTTGACAAAATTCAAATTTTAGAAGATAATTGGTTGAGAGGAGATTTTTTCTATCAATAAAAATGATTTCAAGTAGTTGATAAGGAAAAAGTAGTTGTTTTAGAAATATGAAGAATATCTTTGATACAAGGTAAGTTGGATATTGTATAATTGACCCAATAACAAATGTAACGTTGTGATATTTTGATGGGAGTGGACCTTGTAGAAGCCATAGATAACATTAAAAAAAGGATCTAGGAAGGAAGAAAGAACACCACCTTGTTGAATTCAACCTTGCATACAAATGCTATCAAAAGGCATGTAAGAGCAAATATCAAATGTAGAGCAAAGATACTTTGGCTTAATTATGGACTAGCTCACATAGACTCCAATGTGAGACAAGGAGATAAAAGTAACCAAAAGAAAGGTGGAAAGGAGAGGATATGTACCTTTTGTGTATAAGAGATACTAAAATGAGAAGCATTTTATTTTAGAATCTAAATTGTATAATGATATTTGTATTAGTTATGATGATACTCTAATAGTATATGTGAACTTTTTTTAATACATAGGAGAATTGGTACCACCATTGGATGCTACAACTATAAATTTTAACCCGTTGGATTAGATGAAGTCAATGGGACCCCCGAACCTCCAAGGCATCAAGTTGAATCAATTAACAGACAAGCACTCAATCACTACCATCCAATCTATCCCTTTCTAGATATACCGTGGTTTGAACCTTAGACCTTCCCAAAGATATGCCAAAGCCCTAACCACTACTTTTCCTTGTTAAACATATGTAAACTTTTTAAAAAGTCTAAAATAGAAAATTTTTCTAAAGTAGAAAAATTTATTATCAAAATAAATAACAAAAAATAAACACATAAAAAATAATAGGTAATTTTACACAACCTTACTTTTTTACAAATAAAAAAATAATATCTATATATATTAGTGATACTAAGTTCTCGTAAATTATTTTACCTTTTAATCATTGCTAGTTTTTAATTTTAATATACTCTATTTATAATGCAATAAGTCAATTGTACATTTTTGGATGAAAAGGCTATTATATTAATAAAATAATGTCTAATCATACAAAAAAGGATGAGTGGTATTAGCACACCTCATAAACCAATACACTAACCACTATGGTTAGGAGTATATAAGAGTGTCAGAAACAGTCCACAAAATGCCAGATAACAACTGCCAAAACAGTGTCAAATATGTATTCAGAAAGAAAGAAGCCGAGAAATCACTGCCACTTGGAAGGGAAAGGAAGAGGCACATGACTCATAACGTAGGGTGCATTCCCTCAATGATCCATGAGGGTACGTAAGTACTGCAACTCCACCTATATTTTTTTCAACCTGTACTTGAATCTATAACCAACAATAAAAGAATATATCATATTTATCAGCAACAGAGAAGACACGCCCGAAATCTTGCTGAGAAAAAACAACTCTATTCTAAGACTTCCATAGATAAAACAGGGTACCAATTCTAAAAATATTCCAAACAACACCCAAGTTGAAAGAAAAAGCAATAGGGTCATCCAAAATAGCATGCACCCAAGTAAAATCCTCCTGCATAAAAGGTCTGAAAATTTCAAGAAGCCACTCCCAAGCCGACTGAACCCAATCACAAAACTAAAAAACATGTAGTAAATCTTCCGCCTGTCCACAAACTGGGCAAATGGGATTATGAACACCCATATGCTTGAGCCTGTTGCCAACAAGTAACCCTCTTTGTAAGAGGCTCCAAGCAAATTTTTTTTGTTTAGGTTCAATATAAGTAGCCCAAGCAATCTTAGACCTCTTATTCCATCAGGAGGGAAGAGAGACCAAGTCCCATCTCAGAGTGAGCTTATCAACCATTGGAACTTGCAGGGTGAGCCATTTGTAACCAAGATGAGCTTTATATTGCAAAACAGGAAGCTCCCCATGCTAACACCAATCTAACCACGAGGGTTTTTAAAAATGCTTATGTAGTTTGCTCCAAATAGAAAATGGAATACTATCAATAACCACCTCATAAGTGTCTCTATCACCAGGATTTAAATTATGAATTTGATGAAAACTTTCCCAGGGTATCCAACACCTGGTATGTCGGGAGAAGAAATCAAAAATGAAAGCAATACCATGCTTATAGAACCTCTGCGCTCTGACCCACTACACCAGAGATAGGGGAGAACCCTACCAAGTGATAACAGGAGACCACCAAATATTCATGGAAGGTAAAGAGGCACCTTCTTTGTGAAAACTCCCTCTCTAAATAAGCCAAGGTTTGAAGGCCTCCCAAGATTTCCAAATACTCTGAATGACAAAAGAACCTTTAACTTTAATAGGGATAGGGGTAGTAAGAATGGATTGCAATCCCACCCCTTTCCAAATTTTCTTCCCCTAAAGCAAACCAGAAGAAATGCAATGCCTGACCAACACTTTCCAAGATTCATCCCCAATTAAATATTGGGTGATCCATTTAGCACAAAGGGCAAAACCTTGTCGATGACAATCAAATAAACCCATGCCTCCATAGCCCTTGGGCAAACAACAAATTTCCCAAGCTACTCGATGAAAACCTTGCTTGATAGAGTCTTTGGCCCACAAGAAGTCTCTCAGAAGCTTATCCAACTTTTTATAACAAGATTTGGATGGAACCCAACAAGACGAATAATAGACATGGGTAGTGGCTAAAACCTTCGAACAAATCTAAAATTTTCCTACTAGAAAAAGTTTTTTACTAGTCCAGTAAGAAAGCTTCTTTTCCACTTTATCAATAACATACTGCCATAATTGAGCAGAGGAACCATGAAACGTAAAAAAAATTCGAAGAAATTTAAACACCTCACCTGGTTGAATCCAAGTCCATTGGAATGATGCAACCAACATGGCAGCTGAGATTGAGATTGCTGATAAAAGGAGGTTGGTTTTTTCCATTGTATAGAAGAAAGGCTAAACAAAACACCTCTAAGCAACTAATAGCCGAGAAAATGGATTGCTCATCTTCTCGAAGCATTAAGAAAGTATCATTTGCAAAATGATCATTGACCAAATGACGGTCAAAATTGGGAAGAGCAATACCCCTGATTAATCCTTGATCCATCTTATGGGCCAACAAATAGCCAAAAGCCTTTGCAGCAAGAATGAAAAGAGATGGAGCAAGAGGGCACCCCTATCTTACAAAACGACCAAGAGAAATTGACTAATATTGACTATTATTCAAGGTAAGAATAGCTGAAGCATCTTGAAATAACATAAGAATGGTACTCACAAACACTGGTCCAAAACCCAGAGCTTGAAGCATGGTATTTATGAAGTACCACTCCATCTTATCATAGGCTTTATGAAAGTCAATCTTAATGAATAAAAAATCTTGTTCAAATTTTTTTTCCCACTCCATACCTTCCCAAACAACAAGAATATTATCAAGAATGTATATTCCATTAACAAATCCAGTTTGTTCAAGTCTGACAATCAAAGGCAGGAGAGATTTAAGCTTAAGTGCAAGGGCTTTAGAAATAATCTTGTAGCTCACATTAAGCAGGGTGATCAACCTCCAATTGGTGATGACCTCAGGATCTCCAGACTTAGGAATAAATTTAACATTGCCTTTGTTAATAATGGAACCTAGTGAACCACATTGTACGGCTTTGAGATAAACTTTGTGGAGATCAGAATCAAGCATATCTTAGAATTATTTATAGAATTCACATGGGAAGCCATCAAGCCCAGGTGCCTTATCATTAGCCATGAGTGACAAGGCATTTTTCAGATCTTCCAGAGAAAGAGGAGTGCCACAGAATAACATTTGCTCAGGAGAAAGCTTGTTGGGGATAACAACGGTACAAATATCAAGAGCTTCCCTTCTAGCATCATCAAGGGGTTGAGAAGCAAAAACACCTTGATAATGTGAAACAAAGGCTTTGAAAATATTCGAAAGATCTGCAAATATCTGCCCATCAACTTGAATGGCTCGAAACTGAGAATACTGAGCAGGAGGTCTAAGGCATTGAAAAAAATCTTTGGTCACTTTGTCCCCCACTTTGAGCCAATGCATTCGAGCACGTAATTGGGCCCCCTTGGATTCATACAAATCAACTTTTTTTAGCTCATACCGAATGGAAGAAACTTAGGATTGAGCAACAAAGCTGAAAGGAGAGGCTTCAAGCCTGAGACAGGCTTTGGATAGATCACTTTGCAAGGCAAACTTAGCCTATTTTTGTCATTTTGCAACTTCAACACCCAGAGTCCGCAACACCTTAGTGGTTCGTTGAATGGCAGCATTCCACCATTCAATTATTCCAGAAATACCATCAAGAATCAAAAGTTCATATATGTCAATTGTACATTTAAAAAATAAGAGCCTCTATGTCATTAAAAAAAAGTTATTTTTTATCAATTTTTATTTCTATTTTTTTTAAATTGACTATATGAGATTAAAATAGAGCTTATGCCTCAGTCACAATATAATGAAAATAAATCAAATTCAATCTAATCTTTATTTCTCATCTATCTTATTTTATATATTTTTTAAATTAGTTATATTAAATTCAAACAGGCTTGAAGACTCGCCTATATTACATCATTACTACATTTGTTTATACATAGGGGAGTTGGTTACATCCACACTATTTTTAGTAACTGCTAAGGGCAAGGTTCAAACCACATGTGTTGCTCCCAATAAGCCTATACCACCTCGTTATTGTTGATCCAACATGAAGGGGACCACCGGACGCTCAAGATTCATATCGTCATTGTCGATCTGGAACACATTCAAAGGATTCAGATCAAACTACTACCTTTGCAATAGCCATGTCCTCGAGGTTTAGAGTTAGGTCTCTTCTTGGTAAGGGCCTAGCCAAATAGACAATTACCAATCCACCTAGCCCTTGAGAGCTCATAATTACTACATATAAATATTACTATTTTTTACAATTATTTGTGTATCCTAGACAAAATTGTCTCTTCCATATTTTATAAAAGTTAAGAAATTAAATCTTGCCATTTAAAAAAATTATTAAGATTCACCCACAAAATTTATTTTTCATCTACTATATAACATAATTATTATTTTTTGTTTGATAGGAGAGTTGGTTACAACCACACTATTTTTACTAGTTGGCAAGCGTAGGATTCAAACCTCAGGGACTGCATCTATAAAACCTATTTCACCTCGTTGTTTTATAACCTAACATGAAATGGACCACTGAGTGCTCGGGATTCATACCATCATCGTCACTCTCACGTGCACTTAGAGGATTTGGATCAGATTATATCATCATCACTCTAACGCACACTTAAATAATTTGAATCAAACTACTACCTGTGCAACAGGCTTCCCCCAAGGTTTGAACCTAGGTCTCTTCTTAGTAAGTACCTAGCCAAACTAACACTTATTATTATTTTAATGTAAAAAATACATCTATATTAAAGAATTAATAAAAATACATTTTATTATTAAATTCAATAATTTACCATAGCCCAATTTTTTTTAGATTTTTTTATTTTTATTTTTATTTTTTTTAAGATTTGGTTAGTGTGAGAAACCCCTCGACGCTCAAGGTTAGGCATCACAAGGGGATAGTTGAGCTTATCAATAGAGACCAAACACAACCATACACCCACCCAATTTGTCACCAAAATAATATTTTATTGATTATAAAAATAAAAGAACTTCATTTTTTTTATAGAAAAAGTTAGATTATATTAATTTATTAACCTGAACATTACAATATTATGGAGCTAACACTATCCACCAGCTCACGATTGATAATCTTAAGGAATAACACAACGGTTTGGAGTTTGACTCTTCTTCGGAAGGTTCAAGGTTCAAACCGTTGCATGTGTGTGATTATGTATTAATCCTCTATCGATAAGTTTAACTCTCGACCTTACAACGGATCATGGATGGAAGGGGACTACTCAACTCTAAGCATAAGTTATAAGATTTCTCACACTAACCTAGTCCAAATATATATTATAACCATTGTTCCAGGGATGCATGGCAACTGTTCAAGCTTTGGCTCTTTTTAGAGAGATCCAAAGTTCAAACCGCAACGTGTGTGGCTGTGTGTTAAATTCTTTATTGATAAGCTCGACTCTTTCCTTATGAGAGTTCATGGTAGGAGAGGGATGCTTAGTCTTGAGCTTCAATTGTAAGAGTTTTTCATACTAACAAAATCTTAAAATAATAATAATATTAATATTATAACCATTGCTCCTAAAGGCTAGGTGGATTGGTAATTCTCTGTCTGGCCAGACACTTACCCAGAAGAGACCTAGGTTCAAATCTTGGAGGCATGCCTGTTTACAAAGGTAATAGTTTGCTTTGAATATATAAGCACTTACCTAAAAAAGACCTAGGTTCAAACCTTGGGACATTATTGTTTGCAAAGGTAGTAATTTGCTTCGAATATTTTGAGTGCACGCCAAACCTACGAATCCAGACCGACTAACGAAGTGGTATATGCTTGTTGGAGGCAATGTATATGGTTTGAACTGTACACTTGGTAGTTACTAAAAATAATGTGAATGTAACCAACTTTACTATGTATCCAAATAATAATTACGTCGAGAGACGTTCCTACAATGGCAGATAGGGGTGGGAGGCAAAGAGGTCATACATGTCACGCCGTAAACAAATTTTTTTTCATTAAAAAAAGCCGACATTAACAAAAACATTTAAAATATTTAAACTAAAACAACCGACTAACCAACCGTTGCAAACATTTAAACTATCTTAGATATAAAGGATATATATCTAAAAACGCCGAGAGTTATCAATCCCGAGGCACCTATCTTGGAGATCACACCCCCAAGAAATGAGATAGGCGCCTCGAGATTGATAACTCTTGACGTTTTTAAATATATATCCTTTATATCTAAGCTAGTATTAAAATCATTGAACAATTATATTATACCAACTTAACAAAAATATATATTTTTAAAAAATTATCTAAATTTCTTAAAAATGACATTCGAGTATAAAAAGTATTAGAAAAAAAAAGCAAGCTTATTTACATATCATGGTAATACACACCACACTATTTTAATTTAAAACAGCTATATTACATGTTGAGTCGTCTTTTTATTATTTTTAAAGGAAGCTATATTATTATTTTAATTGGTTATATAGGATTGAAAGTGGTTCTATTCTTATTGCATCATCAACACATAATGATATTACAACAAAGTTTGAATATTATCCTTTATATGGTGAATCATTTTTTAACTCATTTTAACAATAAGCTATGCACATGTATTTTTTTTTTTTTTAATTGGCTATGTGAGATTGAGAATATTGCATCATCACCACATTATAAAGTTTGGATATTATCCATGGCTTGACAAGATTTTAACCTTAGTCTCCTCCTCTTTAAATGATGAAGAATCTAAATGTTTGAACTAATACATCATTACCATATAATTACGTCCAGAGGCGTTCCTACAATGGTAGACAGGGGGTGGAAGACAAAGAGGTCATACATGTCACGCCGTAAACAATTTTTTTTTTTAATTAAAAAAATTGACATTAACAAAAACATTTAAAATATTTAAACTAAAACAATTGACTAACCAACCGTTGCAAACATTTAAAATATTTAAACTAAAACAATGGATTAACAACCGTTGCAACTGTTTAATAAAATATTGTATAAATACATGAACATCCATTGCAATATAGATAGGCGCCTCAGGATTGATAACTCTCAACATTTTTAGATATATATCCTTTATATCTAAGTTAGTAATATTACAACAAAGTTTGGATATTATTCATGAATGGCTTGGTAAGATTCTAACTTTGGTTTCCTCCTTAAATAATGAAGAATCTAACCGTTTGAACTAATACATCATCACCACATAATAATATTACAACAAAGTTTGGATATTATCCATGTATGACTTGTTAAGATTTTAACCTTGATCTCCTCTCCTTCTTAAATGATGAAGAATCTAACCGTTTGAACTAATACATCATTACCACATAATAATATTACAACAAAGTTTGGATATTATCCATGTATGACTTGTTAAGATTTTAATCTTGATTTCCTCTCCTCCTTAAATGATGAAGAATCTAATCGTTTGAACTAATACATCATCACCACATAATAATATTACAACAAAGTTTGGATATTATCCATGTATGGCCTGGATCTTATTCACTTATTTTGGTCTTGTGACATAGCTAAGCAGTTTTGGGATGTCTTTCTACACTTATTTTCTTCTTTCACTAGATCTTAGAAGCTTTTTCTATTTGGTTTTTCTGAGTTGGATCGATGCCGCAAACTCTAAGATGTTTGTAGACTCATCTTCTCAAGCACATTTGAAAGTGCAGATGCTAAAAGGTGTTTACACCTCTATGGGATATAGTTTTAGCGGACTTGACCTTTGATCTTTTGTTATATGTGGGACACATTCATCCCCAAGTCTATAAAAATTTCAGCACACCACAAAATGTTATTGACAAACTTCCTCAACTTTCTCGCATGGTTGAGGATTTTCAAAAGGTCCAACAAAAAACTAAAAAGAAAAAAGTTAACAATAGTGAGTAAGTTCATGTTTTGATTACTTCTATTTCTTTTTTGAAGACTTCAGAAAATATCACGAAAGATACGTCCAAAATTTTTCCATATAACAAACTCTCCCATAGATGAGAAGGTCCAACCAAAAACTAAAAAGAAGGAAGTTAACAATGATAAGTATGTTCATGTTTTGATTACTTCTATCTCTTCTTTGAAGACTTTAGAAGATATCATGGAAGATACGTCCAAAATTTCTTCATATAACAGACTCTCCCATAAATGAGTGTTGATATATGGTATATTGTAGCAAAGTTTTTGTTGCTATTAACTTCTATTCTGATGTATATTCAGTTATAGATGCTTTATTCCTTATCCACCTCATTTTGTTGTTTTAGCTTTGGACAAAAAAAAAAAAAAACTTAGTTTCCTTGGTCTCAACCTTAAATGATGAATAATCTAACCGGTTGAACTAATACCACTTGATTCATTAAGTTTAAGCAGTTTTTTTATGAAAGTCCTGGCCCCCCGAGAGTCTTGACCCCTCATACCTTAAATCTTTGTATGAAAACCCAAAGACTTACCACTAAGTAGGGTTTTTATGAAAGTCCTGGCCCCTCGTACCTTATGAGTTTTTATGAGAGTCTTGACCCCTCCTACAATTAGTCTTCTGTATGAAAACCCAAAGACTTACCACTAAGTAGGGTTTTTATGAGAGTCCTGGCCCCTCGTACCTTAGAGGTCTCCGTATAAAAACCCAAAAACTTACCACTACAATATCCTTCACCAATTACATATATTATACTTTTTTAATATATTCATCCAATTTTTTTTTAAAATTTATTAATAAAAAGTTGACAACAATTAAAATTACTTAATTGTCTGTGACAAATTTTATTTTGGTAATCTCATAAAATAAATTTTATCTTCTATTTGGTAACCTCATAAAATAAACTAAAGCAAGCAGGAGATCTCTTTATGAAAACCAGAAGAGGATAAGGAAGCGACACTACCCAGAAGACACCAAGAAGAAGAAGAAAATGGCCCATGCAGTAGCCATTCCAGTGGCTTCTTCCTTTACTGTGCTCAGTGGAGGTACAAAAAAATTTCACATCCCCAAGACAATTTCAGTATCAAGTTCGCTTACACAGAAGGTATTACTTATAGATTGTATGCTTTTCTTGTGTTTCTATCTACCTATCTATTAATTAAATGTGATTTTGGGCTATTTTTCCCTGATGGGGATGGCATGGAACTGCGCAACAGTTTGCAGGGTTGAACATAAGGTGTGCTCGTATTGGCGGTGTGGAAATACCCAACCATAAGAGAATAGAGTATTCTCTTCAATACATCCATGGCGTTGGGCGCCACACAGCTCGGCAGATATTGTGCAACTTGGGCATGGAGAACAAGGTCACCAAAGAGCTGGGCCAGGAGGAGCTCACAAAGCTTAGAGATGAGGTCTCCAATTACGTGACTGAGGGAGATCTGGTAACGATTTTCATACCCACTGTGACTCACCCAATTGAATTTTGATTCTGTCTCAGTTGGAAATGAAATTGTATGTGTTTATAAGTGGTTGGATTCCGTCAGAAATTATTAGGGGAATTTGTCTTATGGGCCACAGTATAGTGGTAAGTTAGGGTGATTTCTATGATTACGAATGACTTGAAGCTTTTAGAGGCCATTTTTCTCTGGAAATCAAGTTCTGAAACAAATTGTGTGATGTCTGGGGTCAAACAGCATGACCCATCTCCAGGATGAGAAATGAAATTCAGATTAAAATTTTGACTTTTTTGTAACATCACTCAAAATTAAAATTAAGAACATGAAATTTCACTTTGAGACTCAATGCCCAACTAAGTAGGTGCAATCAAGACAATAATGACGCACGATTGTCTAGTTCAAACTATAACTGACCTTGTGTTAATGACCCTCTAACGATAGCCCACGTTCGAACTTTTCTGAGTGGCTTTGTTGATGGGCTCATTTAGCTATGAACGAATCATTTGGAGAAGTTGGTCTGAGTTGTGGTATTTTTTATTTTTATTTAACAAGGGCCTATATATGGAGAGTTGACCCAAGTGGTTTGACCTAAGGAGCCATCTGGAGTTCAGCCTTTTATCTCAAGGGTTAAGGTAATCTTTAGGTTACATTCCTACCCCAGCACTTCTGGTTTTGAGTATAAGCCACCTTCCACCTCAAACCAATCCTACCCCACAGGATTCAAACAGGTGACGAAGTCAGATCTGCAATCGGGCTTGACCAACACCCTACTTGGATGTAAATGTTTTGCAGGTTTATGGCATGTGCATTGTATTCTGTCATTAATTTAGTTGTTATGTAGATATTGTTTGAGCTGATGTCCAATTGGGATAGCGCAAACCCTCTTAACAGGTATGTAGAGGTGAGAGTTTTAGTTTTGAGTCCACTTCACAGCATAATATTTGCCAAGAGTGGGTAGGGTATATGGCAACAGCATTCCAGAATTGAAGCCCTGACCGCTAATAGATGATGATGGGTTGTTATCAATTTCCCTCTATGTTAAAAAAAATAAAACAATTTGTAGGTCTCGGGTGGTTTGTTGTTTTATTAGGTGAAATCCCTAGTTTACCAGAATTGGCCTTTGGTGATCATACTTTTACTGGAGAACCTCGAAGCAGCATGACTTTGAGTGTGGCCATCCTAATAAGCATGGGGTAGCATTCAAGTCCAGAGCCTCACCAGTTTCAAATCAATTTGAGCTTAATTGTTATGCCAACCTATCTTATGGCTACATTTTTTTTAAATCCACGGTTCAATTTTTGTGTGGACATAGGCATTGATCTTGGACATGCACATTTCAATGAGATACTGAACTGACGATGACCATCTTTAAAAGGGTATAAATTGAGTCCAACATGCAGATTTCAATCATATATTGAACTGACTATAGCTATCTATAAAAGGGTCTAAATTGAGTTCAGAACTGCTACTTTTCACAATGACACAGAAAACTGGAGTATTATTTTTATATGAGCTGTCAGAAATACCGTGATTGGTAACCTGGACTACGAGATATTTGGAGCTACTGAATTCTGCCTTTAAGATGCTTGTGCTTTGACTATGTTCTTGTTCAAACATCCTTTGTAAAGAAAAGAAGAAATATTTATATAACTTGAACCAAGAATATGGAGCATCTGTGGCAATATCTGTTAAGGGAAGAGGAGAAATTTGAAAACATTTTCATACTTTATCGGAGTTTTATCATAAATTCTTATCCACACCGTATCCAGATACTTTTTCAAACTTTTCTGCATGGGTCCACACTATTCTGGTGATGCTGGAGTTGCAAGGATGCCCTGCAGGTCTTCTTATTCTTGAGGGCTATTGACAGATCTCACAGATAATGAGAATGAGGAATCTTGCCAAGAATGCTGGTATTAGTTAGTTTATAAAGCATTAAAATCTTGTTTCAAGGTACAGGATGAGGACATCAACACTGGACTAGTATTCAGGTTTAACATAAGCAAAAACCAGTGCATTCGAAACAAGAGTTGATGCAATATTTGCTTATGTCCATGTGGCTCATGCTGTTTCAAATTTCAACTAATTGATGTCTTTTTACACAAACAGAATCTTCTCATTCTTGGCAATGGGAGAATACTTTCATCCATATAATTGATATCTTTGTACATGAGCATGATCTTTTCACCCTCAGGATTGAGAACATAAATTCAGGTCTCCATAGCCTGTGATTCATTGTTGCAGCAGTAACAGAAGAATTTTAGCTCTATTTTGCTAGGTTGTATAGGTGGTTCATTTGACCATTGCTTGTCCTTTATGCATTCTTATAAATGATTCTGTGGAAAGCATTTACAATCTTTTTCATTACAAGGTCACATTTGAGAATTTGTGCACCATATTGATAAGGATAATCACTGTCAGAAATTATGCTCTCAGTATGTGCCTTTTATGTGCCTGTCCAGTTCCTTTCTAGATTGTGTGGGACTCAGCATTAGTGTGGGTTATTGTAGCCAGCCTCCTGGCAAAATTTAACATGAACTTCTTGTCCAGGTTTCTCATGAGCCTCCCCTCTTTTGCCACTCTGTCCAGATTGCCTTTGGCTGCCCCATTTAAAATTGGACTTTGAAGTCTTTTGGAATTAATGATGTTTCCATTATAGTACTGTTACTTTGTTTTTTCACTCAATCTGTTAGAACCAAACTGCTTACTATTTTGGGATTCTCTGCAGAACAGTATGGTGTGAGTAACTATATGTCTGGAAATGAGGTTCCAGATATTTTCTATGTGGTTTTGTGATTCAAACTAAAAAAAGTGTCGGATTTTTCTAGGGAGGGAACTATCTTTGGATCACAATTCCTTTTAAGGTTCTATTCCAAAGTTCAACTGCAAACTAAAAATTGAGAAAATGTTGCATGGAAACAGATACGGTATCTGATATGAATACAGATAGAGCAAATTTTCAACACTTCCTAATATGGATACGACATAATAAAAAGCATGTATGTTTCTATCTGAAAAGAAAATTATATATAACACAAAAATGATTACACATAATTTTTGAATAGGATATTTCATTAACTAAGAAGATGATTGTCATTGATTTTTTTATTTTTAATTTTAATTTTTTTTTAAATTGCATATTCTTCTTTTAATCTCATGTTGTGAATACAACTCTAGACATGCCTAGGCCATACCAAGATATATTAGATATGGAACAAATAGGGGCATGTATTCGGATACATCTGGATACGATACCCATGTATTAGGTTCAACAATTAAGTAACTTTTATGGTCCAAGACAATGTCATACCACCCTATACTCCTTGGTTCCACTATGCGTGGGAGGAGGCACTTGTGTTGTGCTATCTGCCTAGGAGGTGTACATACCCTAAGCCCCTTTAGATTCGAACCTTGGACCTCCTATCTAGAGTACCCAAGCAATCACTGTTAGATCCACTCAGGCTATAATGGGATACATCTGGATATGGAACCCATGTATTTAATTATGTCTAGATATGGTACCTTGTGTTGGGATACATTTGGATATGATATCCAAGAAGTATTGTATCCATATCCGTATTTGATACACGGATACAGGTATCTGAGCAAGCGAATTGTCAGATATGGTAACTATGATAAATATATGATCAGTGCATTCCTTTTTTATATGCCGTAAGATGCATCCGAAGGGGGCTTGAAGCTTTGCTTTTCGAAGTTTTCAGCAGTCAAGGGTTTGCCATGCCATAGCAACAAGAATAGAATATGATGTTAGGTATGGAATGTTGACATCATAATTTTCGCCGAGGAGTAATATAAGTGTTTTCTACTTCCTTTTGGTGCACCTCTTATCTAGTTTCTAAGCAACTGTAGCAAATTATCAAAAGTATTCAAGATAGACCAATATATAGCTTTTACATAGATTCAACTTCTTATGCTTTTGTTAAAGTGACTTGCATAAATCTATATGCAACTCATTGAGAACATGCTGAAGTGACTAGATCTCCAAGGCTTCTTAGGCATTGACCTCCCATCAAAAATGAATTGTTTGTAAGGCTAGCTTATGAAATCATTGTTTTCACAATCTCTATAGAGAAAAAATTAATGTTTTTTTGCAAGACTAAATTAGCCAGCAGAGTTTACAGCCAATGACAGATTAATCCATGTTGAGTGCCACATGTTTACTTCGAGGATCAGGTTCTGCATGATGCCTTTTTGCTTATGAGTTATGAGAAATAGCTATGATCAAACTTGTCAACCATCTCTTCAAATTTCTCTGCTAACAGGCCCTAGGGTTATATTGATAAGGCTAAATGCCATTGTATCTTTTTTATAGTCACAAAATTATTGGGATCAGTAATGAATTCCTTCCAACGAGTGAAATTGCTATCCATGAGTGGAATTATGATAGAAGTGTGAAAAACTAAGTTGTGCAGTAATGGTTTTTGCTTCTACCACCCTACAAATAAGTTTGTTCCCAAGATCATGGCCTTGGTGTGCTTAAATGCTAAATAAGTAGATCTTTCTTTTCCTGATGTTCAATACACTATTGTGTCCTAGCCTATAAATGGTTCCATTTACCCCTACATGTTGGGGAAGCATAAAGGCACCACCAAGTCTAGGAAGAGTAGTATAAACTATAAACAGAAATAGTTGGAAACACCATGCTTTCTTATTCATTTAACCATTAAAAGTGTGTTAAGGATTCAGAGTAAAAATTGTATTTGGTACCTATGCTAATTGAGGATTCATCTTTTACAACTATTAACCTATCAACTAATAAATAAATGATCTATAGGGAAATATTTGAATAAGAAATATTATTGGAAGGAAATGGTAAGGTTGGGTCCTTGATCCAGTAGAAAAAGTAGCTTCTAATTGCTACTTTTCCCTTTGCACATGTAATCTGACCCCTCATTGCTGGATTGGCATCAAGTTGAACATAGTGGATTTATTGCATTAACCACAATACCCAGTGGCTGGCATCATCGAGGCATTGTTGTACAATATTGAATAGCCATAATTTACTCAAACATTGTTGAGTGCCAATAATAAAAAAAATCCAATCAACAGATGAGTCTTGGAGGACAGATTTGTCATAGATTAGTAAGTAAATGCCCCTTTGGTCTAACTCTTGGACAATGTCTAATTACAGGATTCCTTTATCCCCACATCTAAAAGAATTGATAGGTGAAAGAAGCGGTGTTCAAGAACCCAACAAAAAGAACTCCAGCATATAATCCATTTTGTGGTTAACTCTTTGGAATCAATAGCCTAGATGTCGCCATCTTCTCTGGCTGGAATCTAAATGTTTTTTTCTGTTTGCTTTTCATTGAAAGCCTAAGATCATCTTGATGCAGACAACAGTCCACAACTTCTTTTGAAGGACAACTGTCTCACGATGGCAATCCTGTGAGTTTCCTTGTACGGCAGTCAAAATGACGGTAAATCTTTGAGACTACACCTCTGTTGTACGACAATGTTCTACCGTACGACACCTTCGTTGTACGATGGACTAATTGTACGACTCTCCTTAGTTGTACAGCAATTTCAGTGTATGACACATGAATTGTACGACACGTGCATTGAATGGCCAACCCACAAGACGGCAACCCTTTTTGAACGGAGTTCCACTTGAGTGGAAGGCGCATGAACGATATTGCACAACTTAACTTTAATTTGATCAACATTCTTGTTTCCTCAGAACAGTACTCCATGCGATGACAACCTTGTTTGAACGGCAGGAAAACATGGCATTTTACTTTGAACAGCCCTCTACTAGAGCATCAATTCGCTCTAAATCGAACGGTGACTCTTTTTTTCGAACATCGCTCCTATGTGATGACACTCTCACTCATGCTTAAAGGTGCTCCCATTTGAACGTCAACAAGCAGAATGACAATGTTGGATGGTTTTGAACTGCCGACTAAATTCGGCAATGTCTTGAACTGCAACCGGAATTTCACCTCTTTGGTTATAACCTGCACACATCAAATTCCACGTATTCTAATACAACATAAACCTCATTCATGCACACATAATGGATCAGAAAAGAAAGATAATTATATTGTTCAGAGCCTGCTCAGCAATTACAAATAACAGTATCAACCATTGGTACAACCCTGCTCTACTATCTCTCACTCTCCTCCTCTCCTAGACTGTCTCAGTCTTCCTCTCAGACCTCTTTTTCCTTCTGCCCTTTCTCCAATTCCTCCAAATCCACTCCTTCATTTCCCATCTGCCTTGCCGTCCCTTCCACTTCGTCTCCTTCATGCCGTTTTTCTTTTTCTCGTCTGCCTTGTCATGTCGGTTCCCTTCCTGCCGGTGGTAGATGATACAGTTCATCAACCATTTCTGGAAACTGTTTGATGCCCATATCACATCTGTTGCCCCTTTTATATTTGCCAAATTCCATATGAGCTTCAGTACTTGCACAGACAGAACTGATAAACTCCAAAGGCTTTAAAAACTAGTGGGAAAGAATTGCTAATCTGCTGTAGTCAATTTTTAAGTCACAGTAATCTGCTGTAGTCTGTCAATTTAAGTAACAATTTTCCCAGAAGACCATCATCAGGGTAGGACCTACAGCTCCAAGGTGCATCAAGATCAAAATTTGATGCTGTTTATGGGCACCTAATATGCTTTTGAATTAACTCAAATTCCTGGAATTATACTGCTCTAAGTTGTAAGAATGGTTTATTATCAAGTGCTAACTATTTGTTCAAGTTTCAGTATATTAAGTGGACAAGGCTGTTGTTGCGTTTCTTTAGATTTTTGTGACTAAGTATAAATTTATTTCATATGCCAAATTAATTTAAGCAGCTATGGAGTTTTGCCAAAAAAACTCCGAACATTTCAAACCCCATTCAGGTATGGTGTTTAGAGGGTGCATATGTTTTTCCCATTTGGCTGACTTGGTATTATTTTCTTCTTATAAAACTATTTATTTCCAGTGGCATTTTCCTATGATGGAATTTCGTTCCACCTTCATACCTTTTTTATGACTAGCAGAAGTTTACTTCCTATGCCAAATTAGTTTAAGCAGCTAGGGGATTTTGTTCCAAAAAAGCCTCCAAAACATTTCAAATCCAATGCAGGTATGGTCTTTAGAGGGTTCATATTTTTTTCCCTATGTAGATGACTTGGTGCTTTTTGAGTTAAATTTGTATCACATTACTCCATTGCATCACTTGTAGTTGTACAACGCTAGGGAGTAGGATACTAGGTCTCAATTAATTGCAAGTGGGGAGTTATACACATGATTTTATGTTTGTCATTCTGATTTACTTTGTGAATTTGCAGCGGCGATTTAACAACCTTAACATCAAGAGGTTGATTGAAATTCAGTGCTACAGAGGACGACGCCATCAGAAAGGTTTACCTTGCAGAGGACAACGCACTAAAAACAATTGCCGAACATTAAAAGGAAGGGGTGTTGCAGTTACAAAAAAGAAAAAGGCTCCAGGTCCTAAATAAACCTTAAGAGTTTTACTAGATCAAAATGCATGTTACTTGAGGCAGAGTTTTTAATTATGAAATTCCTCTGACCTCATTTCAAGATTATCGTGATTTTATTTTTAAGCAATTTCATTATAATATCAACTATTTCCTGTGTCTTTGCTTGAAAACTTGATATGAATTGAGGCAGAGTTGCAGTGTCTTTGCTTGAAAACGTGATATGAATTGATATGATATGATATGATAGGAAGGGGTGTTGCAGTTACAAAAAAGAAAAAGGCTCCAGGTCCTAAATAAACCTTAGTGTTTTACTAGATCAAAATGCATGTTACTTGAGGCAGAGTTTTTAACTATGAAATTCCTCCGACCTCATTTCAAGATTATCTTGATTTTATTTGTAAGCAATTTCATTATAATATCAACTATTTTCTGTGTCTTTGCTTGAAAACGTGATATGAATTGACTCCCACATCATTATTTAAAATTTATGATTTAATGGTTTATGTGACAAAGATATTGTTAACTTCGTCTAGAGTTTCATTGTTAAAAGTTCTCTAGGAATGGGGCAGACTTATGGTTGCAATCATCATATGTCAATTGCAGGTGGTGGTATCCAAAACTCAAAATACTCAAATTAATGACGTGTATAGGAAGCCTTTGTTAGTGACAACCACCTGTACTGGTGGTTGTCATAATTGACACAAGTAGGAAACATGATAGACACTTGTTCTTACAAAACATACTCAGAACACTAGGTTGTAATCTAACTATTCTAACTGTGAATTGTTGTTTGCAAATAAAATGTGATGAGCGTGAAAAAGGACGAGAGAATGCAGTTGGAATGCAACAAACCAAAAAAGTTCCATTTGATTGAATTTTGCATGTTGTTTTAGCTTCCAATAAATGTTTGTAATATTAGGTTGCACTAGTATTAAGGGAACATAAAGGATATTTAGTGCTTACTTATGTGAAAGATTACAAAGTTTATTAAATAATATAACGGAAGCAAAAACATTATTGAAAGGCATTCAGATCACTTTGTTAAAATGTGATTCAATGTTGATGTGCAAAAAGAGACCACTTTATTCATTGATATATATATATATATATATATATATATACAAGAAAGAGGAATGCCATTGGGAACGACCTAACTTTACAGCCTATAATTGATTACCTAATTCATAACATTTCCCCCTTATTACATCAATGTAGGAGTAGAGACCAATTTCAAAAAACTGCTTGATGATGGACTAGGACACACAATAGTTCACCAAGTACTCAAAAGTTTATGGACAACGACACACGGAATAGTTCACCAACTATTCAAAAGTTTATGGACAAGGACACACACTATAGTCCATAACAAACATCAACATGAACAAGGATACACTCAAGTATTCATCTCACTAAAATCATAACCAAGGATAGGGATAAACACAACTATCCATAACCTTACATTAAATGTGGATAGGGACACACACTATCCATTACCAAAGTCACAAATAAGGACAAACACAAATGTCGTGATGTCCACGACATTTGTGACTAGGGAGACGACTAATAACAAATGATTGGTAGGTCTAAACCTTACTGAATTACTTCATCTTGTAAATAAGGCCACAACTATTCACATGTACAAATCCTTGTTTCAATTAAGAAAATATATTCCTCCTCATTGTCCTCGTGGGAAGGGTCTTCAACATGTGTTATCAAACCATATTCTTTGTCATTATTCTCCCTAGCAACAAATGCTGCCTTGTCTATCTTCAATTTGCCATCTATGAGATCCTTGGCTTGTTCAACATAATTCATTAAAAGATAATCCCTTTGCTTACAATAAAAACACGCGAATCTATTCTTCAAAATCTACTTTGTCTTCAAAGAGCATTGATTGGTTTCTTAGGAAGCTTTAAGCTTGTTCTCCATAAGTAATGCAGTTTATTTTATAATCGAGTCTTTTTTCTTAACTTGATTGGCTTCATCAATCAACAAAGAAATTATATCTTCCAAACTGGGGTCAATTTTGTTTAACGTGAATACAATACTAGCATAACTAGCAAGCATGCTATACAACAAAACAACTTTGGCATTATTATTGTCTACTTTGAGATTAATTCTAGTGAGCTGAGTCAATAAAGTGCAAAACAAACTTAATGAACTTAATGGCTGACCAATATAATCACCTTCTTTCATCTTTGGCCTAAAAAATTTCTATTTTAGAGCAATCTCTTAATGCTTGTGACCTGAACAAAGCATTGAGTCTATCCCAAGCATCTTTTGCAGTATTTGAGAGATATATGCAATGTATGTAAGTGTTAAAGAGCTCAAATCCAACTATGACTATTGATTTTCAATATTTTGTAGTCCACTTTGGCGATGGATTGGTGTCTATGACATCCCATAAATCCTTTTTGATCAATACCAATTGGAGCTTGACTTGTCATGTATGAAATTCTTGTCCTTAAAACTTCTCAATAGCAATTCAACAATTTAAAAATGTCGGGTTTGAAAAGAGCTTTGTGACAAGCCTACATAAGCCTATGATTTGAAAAAATATTCATCGTAGAACAATTTAATAGTCTTCAACTTGTTTGCAATCTCCTGTCAAAATAAACTTTAACCAATTGCACTTTGTTCCAACATGCCTTTACATTTAAAATAAAGTTGTGCTTTCCACTTGATGCATGTGGGATAAAGCATGCATCTTCTTTTTAAAAGGAATATACCATGACTTCCAAAAATAAGGAACATACAACGTGCTCCATGAACTTCAATCAGCAGGAAGATGATAATATAATATAAATGTCAAAAGTATCTTTACCCACAATGCATGTAAGGTAATCATTTTATTTTTCTTTTAGAAAAACGTGTTTTTTACTTGTGCTTGCCAAATAACCAAAGAGAGGTAATCTCCAACATTGGTGATTAGAATATGATGACTTGCGTACGTCTCTTTCAAAGGAAAAATAAATTAAAAAAATTGTTGATCTTTGACATCTAATGACTCTCAATCAATTCAATTTTAAGATTTGGTTTGTCTAACAATTGTCTACACCATTTCTAGAATTTGTCAAGCCATTATATGGTGGCGTATTCCTCCATAGGTTTTTCATTCTTTCGAATGGTCTCACCCACACATCTCAGCACCTCACATATTCTTCTGACTACAATAACTTCTGCGTACCTTTCTCTACACTTTACTTTTACACCATTTCTTCTTGTCTATGCAAATTCTTCTTGTTCCCTTGTCAATCGATTGAGTTGAAATGACCTTTATCACACATCAAATTACCTCTCTTTTTGGTATATTGAGACACCAAAATGTCTTATCGATGGCCTAGCAATGCGACATCTTATCGTTTGTAAGATAACACGCTTCAATGGTAAACCTCTGCATGCCCGTTTTTGCCCATGTGGCTTCACACAACAATGAAATCCAATCAACAATGACAATGTGATCTTTACAAATATTCTTATATGGGCTTTGGGTCTCCACTAGACGACCTCTATGTTGGTATCTAGATGATGCTCATGCTTGTGCTTTTAGGAGATGGCCTCTGTGTTGGTATCTAGATAATGCTCGCTCTTGTTAGCAACTTCCTCCAATGGTTCTCAACTTGCCACCTTGTAGACAGATTCCAATTTGACAAATGACCTTCTATTGAAAACAATTAGTCAACTATTTTTTCCTTTTAAGATGACACACATGCATTTTATACAACTTTACTATCACTTGCTTGCAACTATAGACAATGTGTTATTCTCTATTGTCAGCAAATCTTGACAATCTCTCTTTTTGACCCTTCTTATTGCCAGTTATGTCTCTATTAGATAGTCCTAGGGTGACAACCCTTCTTGTTGACAACTCTTCAAATCGTCAACTTGTTTTCTACAATGTGTTAAGTGACGTAAACATTCACTAAAATGGCAGGCGATGACAACATAGCTAACTAGACAACGTTGCACTCCCTTGTTGATGCTTGACTTTCTTCACTTCATAAGATAATATTTGGAAGTCACTTGAACGACCTTTCTCCAATCTAATGGATTTCACTTGGCCTAGACGATCTTTCTCTATATGTCAACATGTGCTCCACTTCAAAATTTCTCCTTCATGATCCTTCTACTCGAATGTGAACATGCTCTTGTTTCCACAAATGTTGGTTTTTAACTAGTTCTCTCAAATGACCTTGTATAGTGTCGCTTGCTTTTCAACTCCATATCTTGCTTCGATACCAAATGATGTGTAGAAGAGACCACTTTATTCATTGATGTAATATAACACACATAAATATGTGTGTGTGTATATATATAAGAAAGAGTGATGCCATTCCAAACAACCTAACTTAACCACCTATATTCGATCACCTAATTCATGATGTAATTATGAAATACATTATTTATAATTGAAAATTATTTTTTGGTCTTGTGTCTTAGCGAAGGTAAAGGGACAAAGTTATATGGCTTCTTATCTTCCATTATAGACTCTTTACTAGGCTTTATATTACCCTTATGTTGTATTGTATGGATTTGATGTTGTGTATGAAAATCTGGGTGAAGTTTGTTGTATCTTGATTAGCCAATTGTCAACGATATATCCTTTCTTCTCTATCAGATTCAACCTTATCTAACATGCTTTGGAGGAGTTAATTTTATGATAGATTACATTGTGACAATAATGGGTTTCCTAGCACCTTAATGAATACCAATAAAAAGGACATGAGTCGTATTGTAAATCAAATTGGCTTGGTTACAAAAGATGTCAACCCTAAAACTCGTATAATGATTTAAGGACCTAATTTTTGTGTGGTTTCAACATAGATGAATGTTGTACATATTGTTTTCTTCTCACAAACCAGAAGCTTGTTTAGAAATTATTGATATTTTATGCAACTTCAAAAAATGGTGGTGTGTGTTGTTCTGGACTTGGTTAATTATTGGTTTACTTAGACAAATGACATAACTACACTCTTACACTGAGCCAAAATCATGATGTCTTGTTATTTGTTCCAAGAAGTCAAAGTAAATACGAATATTCTTCATATTCGATGTTCTAGAAGGGGGAGGGGATGTCAAGACAAGTTGGATAAATAGTATATAGCAAATGTTCTTACATTAACATTAAAGTGATTAAGTCATATTTATTTCTATAGTATAGTTGATGTGCATTGAAATATTTTAAAATTTTATATTTATTACATATTAGTCCCTATTGTTTTTCTTTGAAAAATAATTTGAAAATTTTATATTAAAACAAAGATCATTTACAAGTTGAGATGAAACTCCTCCTAGCCTTAGCCGACAAGAACACATGTTTACAACAATAAAAGAAGATTTGCATTGGAACCAAATCTCCTAAACCATATTTCTACAAGGGTTGTCCACCTATTTACAACAGTAAAAGAAGATCTGCATTGGAGCCAAATCTCCAAATTAGCTAAACATTGGATTTGCTCACCAACTTGCCTAATCCTCTCATCCTCAATAGCCATGTCACTGTGCCACTGAACCCCTACATCTTTCTTAGTACCTATCTTAGCCAAGAAGTCTCTCACTCTTTTTAGATCTCTACTCACATAAACTGGAATCACATCATCTAATTCCCTCCACAATTCCTTAATTTGGGTGACAAGAATCCTCAACCTCCATGTCTTTAAAGCAAAGTTCTTCATGCAATCTAGAGCTCCTACCAATATTTGAGAATCCGATTCTAGGATTATCTTCTTGTAACCTTGTCTTACCGCCCATATAGAAGCAAATTTGATAGCTAAGGCTTCGCTTCATTGTTCGTGGCCCTTCCCAAGCCTTGTAGTTCCCAATAGAGCATTGTCCCAACATGATTCCTAAAAACCACTCCAATTCCAGCTCTACCCGGACTATGGTATTCAAGAATATCTCAATTATCACAATCTTATGGAAAGTTTTCACCAATTAAATGCATATGTTTTTCAAATTAAATGGAGGTGTATTTTTTTTCCCTTTAATAAGGTCTAAAATAAAAGAAGTCAGGATTATTTGCAAATATAATCAAAATAAGACAAAAAAAAGAGTACAAAATTCTAATGTTCTTAATCCAAAGATCAAATGGACATGTGCATCAACCTTGAAAGCAACTGACATTTTAAAAATTTTAAATTTTATGTATGCCTACGTGGACTTGGTTTTTTTTACCTTTTTCTCATCAATGTCATGGATTTTAGATTTGGACAACTAACAATTCTCCTTTCGAATTCAACATGGAGGGGCACAATACTTTGATGCCCTCTACAATAGACAAAGTTTATTAATAGATCTCGACTACATAGTAACAAAATCTCCATGGCATATTGGTTCTAGCTTTGTAACTGATAGGATTATTATGATTATTGACAAAATTAGAGAATTTTTTGTTTTAGGATTAACTCTCATGTTTTTCACATTTGGCAATAACAAGGACACGAACAACTTCCTAAGCTAGGAACCTTGTAACAGACTCTTGTTTGCTATGCACCAATACAACTGGCAACTACCATGGTAAACAATGACAACTATGTGCATGAGTCCAGGATTTGTTTCTCACAAGATTCTCACATAGAAATTGGTGCACCTCCTCATGGTGTGCATAGAGGTTGTGTAGAGAAGCAATTTAAAGATGGTGTTGACTCCATCTATGTGGCGTTTGATTTAAGACGTCGAGAAGTAGAAGGTAGGTTTGATTCAATTTTTTACTAGTTTCTATGTAAGACCTAGAATGCAAAGGGCCAAGCTTTTTATTTTTTGATTAGAGTGTAAGTAGAAGACAACACAATATGTGTCTCCCTACAAATCTAGAGTGGAAGCAGAAGGTTGGTATCCTTGAGCAAAAAGAGGCACACAAGTTTTAATTGAGGAGGCTAAGTCTAGGGTTACAATAGAATTCCAATAGAGACTATGCCATGCTACACAAGAACTAGAGCACAAAGAAATTGTGAAGTTGGGACTGCAATAGAAGCCAAGACAAATCGATTTGGGCTAACAATGACGAGAATCAATGGATTAGCTAGGACTGTGGCCCCATAAATAATTGATGCAAGTGAAACTAAGAAGGGGTAGTTGTAACAAGTACAAAGTCTTATGTATACAAGAGGAACAATTTCAAAACAACTTGTTATCAACGAATTCGAAGAAGGGATAGTCAATGCATGGGGCGTCTCAAGTGGAGATTGAGCTAGACAAGATACAAACTCACCAAATGCAAAGCATCTGAAAGGATAAAATTGTTGAATGCTACATATGGATTCACAACTAGACCAATTGAAATAATCCAGAGCACATTTGATGGTGAGACTCCATTGGGAGAACTCATTACATAGAGATCACTTCCATAGTGAACACCATAGAGGAGAGAGCATCATGAGTGAGAACGAAGAAGCCTGGCATTGGAGGAGGTAAGGACACCATTGAAAAGATTGGACATCATTGAGGAGAGGGCAACATGAACGAGGACAAAGAGAGGAGGACACCATCGAAAAGCTTGACATATTTACCAATCCCGTAGGACAATTGGACACTTGCACACTGTCCATAATCATGTGCTCATTTATTTGTATGTCAATTTTGAGTCTACGTTTGTTTTGTTTAATGACATGCTTTTAATGAAGCTTAAAGAAAACTTGAGAGTTATGTCAATGTATTTATAAAATCTAGGAGTGTAGAAGTGTGCCTCTAAATTAATTTCCCAACAGAGATGGCAATCCCACTTCTATGAATCTGTGTACTATTATGCCACCATTATGCAACTTGTCAAATTCTTAAATCTTATTAGAAGATGAGTGCTTTATACCCACAAATTAAAAGAATAACCCTTCTTTCACCATTCTTTTTTTAACATATAGTTAAATCTCAAGGGGATAACAATTATCATTCTATGGAGATCTTTGTTTGCCTCCCAAATGCTAGCAATTTTTTTGCAGCTATCCTCAACCAAGTAAAGCCTAAATGAATGAAACTGATACCTAGATGGTGGAAAGCATTTATTTATTGCAAAAAATTCAAATTCTAAGAGACCTAGTAGTTGTCACTAGCTTGGCAAAAGTGCAATTTCAATTTCCTCCAATGACTTGCCCTTTATTTCTATGAATTATTTCTTATAAATCCCACTATTGACAAGAACATAAATCCAAAGAAATTATATAGAAATTGGGCTCCTAACTCCTTTAATAACTCCAAGATAATTAAGGGTACAAAAAAATTTACAACCTAGCATCCAACAAAAACAACCTTGTCATTTAAAATAGCTATCTAGTGTACTTAGTTGGATTTGCTTAAAAAATGGATCAAATTCAGCATTAAAATTAATTCAATTTTGGAAAAGTTATTAAAATTTTGTGCAAGCAACAAAGAGGCTAAGGCAACTTTACAAGGATGGCTAACATAAAATATTTAAATAATGTAGTGTAAATGACTCCTCAATATACATACATGCAAAAAGCCATAGCTTTTGCATGAATTTGGCTATTGAAGATCTAAGGAAGCAGTAACATTGGCATTGGTCCAACTCCAATAGTGAAAATGAAAATAAACCCATAAAAATTTAAAATGTTATAAAATGGTTTTCTAAATGACAAAGTAGATAATTTTATTGGTAACTAATCTCTCAAAACTTGCATATTTTAGTGTTAATTTTTTATTTTCAGTTCAAATTTTATTATCTTTTTTTTTCAATGAATTTAAATATGTTTTTATGAGGGATCCTGGCCCCCTCATACTGAGTGGGGTTTGAACCTTAGACCTCTCAAATAGAGACCAAAGCCCTTACCACTGCAGTAAGCTTGTAATTCTAAAATAAATTTTACTCGGATCTATACATCAGGGTAATAAAACCCAATAAAAAAACTTGTTCATCTTTATTATAAATAGATTCTAACAATTTCCAACATAATTAATTTATATATATATATATATATTTATTTATTTATTTATTTATTGGTTACATAGGAGACTTGGTCACAACCACACTATTTTAGTAACTGACAAGCAAGATTCAAACCATAGGAGTTGCTCCCACCAAACCTATTCCGCCTCTATTTAATATTATATATATTATTATTTATTTATTTATTTTTAAGCAAAAAACCCCTTGTGGGGCCGCCTTGGTCTGAGAGACCACGAACAGGGGGTTCTACACCGTCAAAGTCACCTAGGAGTCGCACCTAACCCTGCCCGCACCAACATTATCAATTGGATTTTGGGTACCCAATTCAGCTTTTTGGTAGGGTGGAGATTTGAACCTGGGACCTCCCTTGGAGGATTGCCCTCTCCTCTCCAACTCACCTACAACACCTGGGTATATATAATATTATTTAAAAGTAATTAAAGTTAAAATATTTAATATGCCTCTATTTAAAACCATTGTATAGTAATTATAATTATCTCCTCTCAAACTTCTTCTTATTATTATTTTTTTTGCTTACACCTATGAATTTATTTTTTTACTTCAATTACAAATGCAATATTGCTTAGATTCCTTATATTGCTTTCATTTTATATTTTTTTTTGATGAAAAAATCAAATTTATATTAAATTAAGATAAAAGCCTTTACAATAAAAAAAGTGGGTGGGTTAACACACCCCATGGGGAATCAAACTAACCCTCATTGACAAGGGTTAGGAAACAAAGCCACCAACAAAACACAAGTTTACCAATCATGATCATTGATGATCATTACATCAAAGAAAGCATATCATATGGAGTAATGTGCCCTGGCATGTTGTCCTGCATAAACTGCTAGTGATTATGGGATGGGAATCCACCCCTCTGCATCGCGATTAAGGCCTTTAGTACCCACGTCGCTCCAACCAACAACTGGCCTAGGTGAAACTGGTTGAACATCATCCCACCCCCCAACCTGGCGGGACGAACAAGCAATGTCAACATTAGGCCGCTTCCTGACTGGTGAGGGTTGGGACCAGTGCCTATCTATGAGAGCACTTCTTGCATATGATGGAGGCCAACGGTGAGAGCGGGATCGAAAATGCTCCTGAGAAGAGCGCTCTAGGGGGATCCGATTGATTGTACATGGAGCATTGGCCCAGTGTGCCAGAAGAACTTGTAGATGATCCAACTCCATAGCAACTTTGTTGGCTTGAGTACATATCTGTAGCCACATGTCATTAAAAACTTCTAATTTGTCAGCATGAGTAAATGTGACAGAAGGTGTATACTATTTAAAAATAATTATGTTACGGGCCTTCCAAATATGAAAGAGCAGGCTAATCCTGAAAACCTACCACACTTCAAAAAGTGGGAGAGACAAAGTAAAAGAGTCCCCAAGAAGAGCTTGGGGCCAAGAAACTCTTGCAACTGTAAATGGGGAAAAAAGGAAAGAACCCATTCCCAAGCTTACCTAGATCTTCTGCAATTCCAAAAGAGGTGAGTACAAGACTCGGGTACACCACAAAAAGGACATTTAGGATCAGGAATTCCAAGGTGCTTCAAACGTTCCCCCAAGGGAAGGCCTTGACACAACAAGCTCCACGCAAAAAAGATTGCTTGGGCTCAACATAAGTAGCCCAAACATTCTAAAATCTAGAATTCCATCTAGTCCTTGTAGAAAATAAGTCCCAACGTTGATTGAGCTTAGGCACCAGAGGAAGATGAGGAGATAACCATTTATACCCCAAATGAGCCTTATAATTAAGCAAAGGAGTGTCAACATGCCATCTCCAGTCTGACCACCAAGGACGCTACGAGCGCACACCAATCTTGTGCAACATAGAAAAAGGGGTGAGAGCAATAACAGCATCATAAGTATCTTTGTCCGCACCATTCAGCCTGAAGGTGCATTTGAACTCATTCCATGGGATCCAATCCCTGGTCTGGCGAGAAAAGAAATCAGCTATTGTAACAATACCCTTTTTGAAAAACCATTGAGCATGAATCCATTGCACCCAAGCTAAGGGAGAACCTTGATGAAGAAACATGGGGGACCACCAAATATTCATAGAATTGATGGATAAGCCTTTATGAAAGCCATATCCTCTCCAACAGATCCAAGGAGTGAGTTGCTGCTAGGCTTTCCATATACTTTTAATAACAAAGGAGCCAAAAATCTTAACAAAAATTGGAGCAACAATGAGAGAGGGAAAATCCAACCCTCTCCATGCTCTACGGTTTAAGGGAAGACCAGAGGAAATGAAATGTCGAACCAAAACTTTCCAAGCTTCAGCTCCCCTCAGAGCCCTGACCACCCACTTAGCACACAGAGCAATACCTTGCCATCTACAGTCCAACAGACCCATTCCACCAGATTCTCTAGGAAGACAACAAATATCCTAGGCAACTCTATGAAATCCCTTTGTTTCAGAAGAATTATTCCAAAGAAAATCTCGAAGGAGTTTCTCAAGCTTCTTATAGCAAGCCTGTGAAGGAACCCAACAAGAGGAATAGTATACATGAGTGGCAGCTAAAACTTTAGAGCAAATCTGAAATTTACCTGCTAATGACAGCTTCTTAGTAAGCCAGAAATCAAGTTTCTTTTCAACTCTTTGAAGCACATAATTCCAAAGTTGAGTAGGGGAGCCTTGAAAGGCAAAAGGAATACCAAGAAACTTAAAAACTTCTCCAGGAGGGATCCAATTCCAATGATACCCTTGAAGCCAAGGCGACATAGGCAAGGGAGACTGTCTGAAGCAGGAGGTCTTCCTCCATTGTATGCTAGAACCAAAGGTTGTGCAAAAGGTGTTCAGACAAAATAGAGCATTAGAAATAGATTGCTCCTCTTCCCTTATAGTAAGAAAGGAGTCATCAACAAAGTGACCATTAATAAGTTGTCCCTGATCATTCGAAAGAGCAATTCCTTTAATAAGACCTGCAAAAGCTTGAGCAGCTAAAAGATAGCCGAAGGCTTCAACAACAAGCACATATAAAGAGGGAGCAATAGGACACCCTTGCCGAATAGACCTAAAAAGACCCACTACTTTAGACTATGAATTGTTCAGATTGAGAATAGCCAAAGCATCTCTGAATAGCATAGCAATAGTCTGAATGAAAACTGGCCCGAATCCTAAAGCTTTGAGCATAGCAAGAATGAATCTCCATTCAATGCGGTCATAAGCTTTCTCAAAATCAATCTTAATAAAAAGCATGTTCTGGTTTGACATCCGGGCCCATTCCATGCCCTCCTAGACAACCAAAACATTGTCGAGGATGTACCTTCCTTGAATAAAGCCAGTTTGCTCTGATCTGACTATCAAAGGAAGAAGAGGCCTAAGGCGAAGAGCCAAAGCTTTGGCAATGATCTTGTAACTAACATTCAACAAAGTAATAGGCCTCCAATTAGTGATCAACTCCGGGTCCCCTTGCTTGGGTATGAATTTGATATTACCCCTGTTAATAATTGCTCCCAAAGAGCCTACTCGAAGAGCCTCCAGATAAACTTTATGCAGATCAGGACCAACTAAGTCCCAAAGACCCTTGTAGAACTCACAGGGAAAGCCATCCAGACCTGGTGCTTTGTCATTTGCCATTTGAGATAATGCATCCTCCAGATATGTAAGGGAGAGTAGTTTATCACACCCTGCTCTTTGAGACTCTGAAACCTTAACTGGTACAACTGCCATACAAGCTGCCAGTGCTTGCTCCCGCTCAAGGGAATAAGCTTGAGCGGCAAAAACATTAGTATAGTGCTTGACAAAAGCATCAATCATCTCAGGAAGAGAGGTAAGCCTTATTCCATTGTCTTGAATGGCCTTGAATTGAGTAGCTTGCCTAGGAGGGCGAAGCCTTTGAAAAAATTCTTTGGTGACCCTATCACCAACTTTAAGCCAATGAAGACGGGCTTTAATTCGAGCTCCCCAAGCCTCATAAAGTTCAGCAAGTTTAAGTTCATGCCTCAGCTGGGCAACATGAGACTGAAGTTCAGGATTAAACGAATAGGCCTCAAGCTTGAGAGAAGCTTTGGCAAGCTCATCATGAAGGACAACATTGGAATGTCTTCTGAACTGCGCCACCTTTTTTCCCAAAGTACGGAGCAAGACAATTGTATGAAAAATGGCATCATTCCACCATTCTATCAAACCCAACTCTCCAGTAGGTCTAGGAACTAGATTCCAGACTTTCATTTTATATTTACAACATATACTTATAAAAACAATCTCTCGCATAATATATCTATGAATGGATACTTTTACCCTTCTTAATAAGTCCTCATTATGGTAGTTGATTGTTTGGCTAGGCACTTACCAAGAAGACACCAAGGTTCAAACCTTGTGGGCAACATGTTTACAAAGGTAGTAATATGATCTGAATCCTTCGAGTGTGCACCAGACCAACAATGATAGTATGAATCGCGAGCAATCGATGGTCCCCCTCATGTCGGGTCAACAACAATGACATGGAATAGGTTTGCAACCAATGGTCTCCATCATGCTTTGGATCAACAACAACGAGGTGGAATAGGTTTGGTAGGAGCAACCCTTGTGGTTCGAACCCTGCGCTTTACAGATCAACAACAACGAGGTGGAATAGGTTTGGTAGGAGCAACCCTTGTGGTTCGAACCCTGCGCTTTACAATTATTAAAATAGCGTGGTTTTTAACCAACTCTCATTCTTTAATTCAAGTCAACAATTTTTCTTTTCTTGTTTTGAAAGGTTTCCCTTTCCTTTTTATATCAACTTCTTCGCATCAAGCTATACAGTCTATTTGTACCACTGGGATTTGAAACTTGGTGTGAGTTAAGTCATCCATATGTCTCAACCATTGAACCATGATAGTGTTAGCAATAAAAATGAAACTTAATAATAACTTATCGATTATTTTTTTTAAATAAGATACAACATACTTAAAAAAGAGTTTTGGCAAAATGTGTTTGTCTAATTGTTTTTTTGGTAAGTTAAAATTATATTAAAAGAGTGTTTTGAAAGGACCCCGAAACCTTTTTACAACAGGTCAACCGACCAAACCAAAGGTAAAAAACAATTGATTTGAAAAATCCCATTCAACGGGAAACAAACAGTTTGGAAAAATACACACAGTGGGATCACAAAAATTTGAAAAATCTCGCCCAGTAGAAAACCACCAATTTTGAAAAATATCAACGGGAAAACATGCAAGAAGATGAATTTGAAAATCCTGCCCAGCGAAAAGAAGTCGAAAACCATCAAATCGAAAATCTCGCCCAGTGGGAAAACCAGCAGGTTTGGAAAATCCCGCCCAGTAGGAAAACCAGCAGAAAAAATAAATTTGAAAAATCTCGCCTAGCAGGAAAACCAGCAGGTTTGGAGAATCCCACCCAACGGGAAAACTAGCAGGTTTGGAGAATCCCGTCCAGCAGGAAAACCAATAGAAACCGGATTTGAAAAATCCTGCCCAACAGGAAAACCAACAGGTTTAAAAAATCCCACCCAGCGGGAAAACTAGCAGAAAAATGGATTTCCAACGGGAAAACAACAGGTTTAGAAAATCCTACCCAACGAGAAAACTAGAAGAAAAACGGATTTAAAAAATTGCAGCACTGGTATCCCACCAACAGGAGTATGAGGTAACCAGGTTGGGGCAAGGTCTAGAAATGGAACAACAGAAATGGGAGATCCCCAAGACCACCGGATCTCCCCTGTAACTAGACTGGGAATGCAACTACAAAGGAGAAACATGGAAACTGTCACATGAGCACCCATGATTGGAGAGGATTTCTTGCCTAGGTTGAAAAACATGGTAGTGCCTTTGCAGTAGACGATGAATCACGAGGTCCCATCCCAAGACCTTTAAACCTGCAAAGAAACATACCACATAAACAACCAACAAAAAATCTACCAGTCCCACCCTTGCCTGCAAAAGGATGTATCCAGGGAAAGTTGCAACTGCACAAAGAAGCTCAGGGTCCCCCTCCAAGACCAAAAGGATAGACTACGGGAAGAAACCAAGGATCCATCCAAAAAACAAGCAACCACTGGATCTACAAGGAGATCCCGAAGGCAGAGAGTTCCTAGAACGACTGAGAAGGAAAGTCATCTACGAGAATGAAGCCCAAGCCCCCCCGAAGCCGAAAAAGAGCGCAGATGAGAATCTTGAGTAGTGAACAAGAAATCAGAGCCAAAACCTCTTCAGAAGCCATCCCCAACCTAGCCAAAAACCTACCAAACCAAGGTACTCAGGGACAGAAAACACAACACACTCCTTGCAGTGAAACAATCCAGTCAAAAACGGGAAACTTGAGAAACCCAGGAATCTCGAGAACTAGGCCAGAGAGCAGCTTAAGGAGGGGGGTAGGGAAATGGAAAAGTGGGACTGGATAGTCCTAGGGAACTTGGCACTGGAGCCATCCCGCCCTGCCCCTGTGCTTGTCTAATTGTTATTATTAAAGTATCTTAACTTTTATCTGAATAAATAATTTAAAAAATCAATTAATTTATTCTTAAAACTAATTTTTTTAATTCATAGAGAAATTGATAAAAATTGTTTAGGGTAAACACAAGATTTTTAGAGTGGCCTGGATTTTGGGTAAATACAATATTTTTAGAGTGACCTAGATTCTTAAAACTACTTTTAATTTTTAAATATTTTTTAAGTTATAGGCTTACTGCAGTCGTAAGGGCTTTGGCCTCTCTTTGAAAGGTTCAAGGTTCAAACCCCTAGGACCCCTCATAAAAATCTTTGTAAACTCGTTGAAAAAAAATTAAAGTCTTTTATTTCTTAATCTAAAATATTATAAAAATATTAAAAATATTTTTAAATACAAGACAAGGTATCTAGTTTTACTTACTATCTTTAATGTGAGCCTTAATAAATTATAATATAGTAATAAATTATATTGTATTTAAAACAAGCTTCAAGATAAAAAAATTGTATATCTTTATTTAAAGTGGATTATAATTTTTTTAGTATATAATTTTTTTTTTTTTTTGGTAAAATTAAGGGAAGAGGGTTTTGAAAGGGCCCCAAAACCTTTTACAACCGAAAGAAGATAGCAAACCAAAACAGTGCACTTCAGCACTTAAACAAAAGAGTACATAAACTGTACTACAACACTAACCAAAACAAAACAATAACTGCATAAACCGACACCACAAACCACAGGATCCAAAGGGTCGGGAGATCCGAGAAGACATGTGAGAGAGCCGAGGTAGTTCTACAACATAGCATCTAACTCCGATATAATCCCACCAGACATTTGAGCCGCATCTCAATGGTCCCCAATTGATAACCACTTTCCAAGGTAGGCAGACAAACCAAGGCAGAAACATATTCTTGATTTCCACTCTCCATTTTTGAAATAATTCCTGCTCCTCATTTTTGAAATAATTCCCGCTTCTCATATTCGAAATAATTCCTACTCCTTTTTTTTTGAAATTAATTGGGTATTTAAAAATACCTTCATTAATGACCTTCATTAATGAATTAAATGGGATAATTAAAATACCTTCATTAAATTGATTGGGTATTTAAAAATACCTTCATTAATGAATTAAATAAGGTATTTAAAATACCTTCATTAATGACCCATAATTAGTAAATTGATTGAGTATTTTAAAATACCTTCATTAATGAATTAAATGGGGTATTTAAAAATACCTTCATTAATGACCATTGATTAATAAATTGATTGGGTATTTAAAAAAGCAGGCATAGAAAAAGCAGGAATTACGATCCCCTTCCTTGAGCCACAGCTCCCTAGACTTCTGTTTCCAAAACAACTTCTCTTGAGCCTACCTTTTATGATATTCTTCCAACGAATGGCATTCCTCTCTCAACAGATCATCAAAACAATCTCCGACCTCCATAGCAGCCTCCAATTGACCAATAAAGTAAATCTCTCATTATCTCTGAAAATATTCCCAAACATGGACTTGTTCCAAAGTTTGAGATAGCCCCTAAGCCTCCTTAGTTTATTAGTTAACTTTAACAGATCGTGCCCCTCGATATCCTCCTGCCACCATTCCAACAACCGAGCAATCAGGGTGGGAACACCACATGGCCTCAAACCGAAAGAGACGAGAAAAGAATGATAGATTATAGGGACGTCCAACCATATAGGGTTATGATACAAATCTTGCCACAAGATACATACATAATTACAAGCTCAATTTTTAATGAGGAATCTTGCATAATTATCAAGTTTTTTTTTAATCAGGCTCACTTACACACATACCATGCCCCACACCTCACACCCCAGTGTGGATTACCAATACTTTTATAATATCATTGTATGGTCATAATGTAATATGGGTAGGACTGTTTCAATCTAATATTAAATGATATTAGTATAACCCATTAAATTCCTCAATGCTCAAAGAAAAGTTTGTTCTTATCCTGACAAAGCATACATACATAATAAATAAATTGTTATAATACAACTATGTAGGCATGATGCAAAGGTAGGGTCGACTCAATCACATGTAATTTATTTAAAAGGAGACAAGATTTAGTTTTTTAAATTCACTATACAAGACATAGATATATACTATATCATTATCATAATGTTTTTTTGTTAGTGTAAAAATTTCCAACTATCATCAACGGTCGGAGCATCTTCATCCCACCATGAGGATGCCCTTACACAACCAATAGGAAATTTAACACACAACCATATACACATCCAACCCCTCACACACTCTTATGTCGTGGTTTGAACTTTGGACCTCCCATACACACATCCACCCCCTCACACACTCGCCTATGCCATGGTTTGAACTTTAGACCTCCCAAAGAAGAACCAAAGCACAAACCGTTGCATTGTCCATTGGGATATCATCATTGTAATGTTACCATTATATATTAATGAACTAAACAATAATATTATATTATCTTGTAAGACTTGAACCTAGATTTTTTTATGAAAAAATATATTTTGTTTCTCAAAGGATTTGAATCAGACTTACCTTTGCAATAGGATTTTCCAAGGTTTGAACCTGGGTCTCTTGAAAAACCATATTTTAACAATTTGATAAAAAAATTATATAAAAACATAAATATAATCTTTTTTTTAATCTGCTCATGTGGGAGAGTTGGAGAGCAAGTGGGTAGTTAAAACTCTCAAGTTGAAAAAGAGAGGCTCCAAGTTCAAATCTCTCTCCCCTCACATACTACAGATATGCTAAAGTTCAGTCGATGGTAGACCAAGCTGGCGTGGATGGGGTCGGGTGCGACTCACGGGTGACTTTCTGGATGGGGCTGAGTGCGACTCCCAGGTAACTTTGATGGAAGAGAATCCTTCAAACACAAAATCTAATTCCAAGGGGAGTCGGGTGACTTTGATGGAAGAGAACCCCCAAACACGGAATCTAATTCCAAGGTTTTGCTCCCCTCAAGGGGCGTGTTTCCAACTATATATATATATATATATATATATATATATATATATATATATATATATATATATATATATATATATATATATATTTAAAGCAAATTTTTGTAAAGGTTGTCCTTTCTCTTAGTCACCATAACATCTCATAAAGGAGGAGACACCATGACCTCTCATAAGGGGGAGAGCTAAGCTTATCAATAGGAAATTTAACAAACACCCACCCATGCCACGATTTGAACCTTTGAAGAACCAAAGCCGAAATTGTTGCGCTACTCCATTGGGACATCACCATCTTAATGTTATCATTATATATTAATGAATGAAACAATAATATTATATTATTTTGTAAGGCTTGAACCTATATTTTTATATGGAAAACCATATTTTAACTATTTGATAAAAAAATTATATAAAAACAAATATAATTTTATTTTTTTAAAATAAAGTTTTTGTAAGGGTTGAAAGTCACATTGAGCTATATAATCTGTGGTGCTACTAAGATTTGAATTTTGGTGTAGGCTGTATCATCCATATGTTCCATCCATTGAACCAATAATCACCAAGTACATATAAAATCATATGCCACGAAAAAATTAATATGCAATAAAACAAATAATTTTAGAGACAAATTATTTATAAAAAATTGATATCTATTTTATAAATTGTATATTATAAGAAGTTGAATGGTGAAAATTGTATATAGCTGAATAAATACCTATACAATACAATAAATACATATAAATATTTATTATTAAATTTATGTTTATTTTATTTTTTAATTAGTTATATAAAATTTAGGTAAACTTCACTTGTATTATATGATGATTACATATTAGTATTATAATATTTTTGACAATTATGCATGTATTTATTAATAAGCTTTGAACTTGAACTTTTTATTGAGTTTATGTTATTTATTTTTGACAATTATGGATGTATTTCTTAATAAGATTTGAACTTAAACTTTTTCTTGAAAGTTAAGGTATTTAACTTATTGACCTTATGTCATTTAATAAATTTATGTTTAGTTTAAATTTAAATACTTTTAGTCTATGGTTTTTAATGTTAGTCATTGTAATGTAAATAGGTTTCAATTTTAATATATCATTTAATAGTAAATGGATCCTTGAAAAGTCAATATAAACTTATTCTTTCATGATATTTTATTAACAACTATAGTTAAATATAGTTTTAATTGAAATCCAATTTTATGTTATAAATATAATTTGATCAAACATTCACTTAAAAGCTAAACCTAATTATGAAGGAATGCTAGACTAATAGAATAAATTTATCTAATAAAAGCTTTTATTTTTTTGTGACATAGGGGATTTTATCCAATAAAAGTTATGTGGCTCTCTCAATTGTCATGATTTAAAAAACTCTATGCATTTAAGACATTCAATATAGCTTTTAAACTCTTTGCATTAAAGAAATTCAATATAGCATTTGTAGTATTCATAGTAATTGCACCTATAGTCGGACAATGACATCGTAGCGATTAGGGCTTTGGCCTTTCTTTGGGGAGGTCCAAGGTTCAAACCATGACATACCTAGAAGGGAATAGGTTGGATGGTAGATATCGAGTGTTTGTTAGTTAATTATCCCAGTATGATGCCCTAGAGGATCGAGGGTCCTGTTGACTTTGTCTAACCTAGAGATTCCCCTATGTATTAAAAATAAAACTGCATCTCTAGTTTAACAAATTCTAGGTCATTGTTAGCCTATGTTTCATAAAGTTTTTGAGACAAAGGGTGTGGAATGGTAGGACACATTTTTGGGACAACATGACGCATTTTTGGTATGTCAACACCTATCTTTGAAACAACCCTCAAAACCCTAGACACATCCCCATGAAACATAACACATTCTGTTATAAGATGACCTTTCATAATGTTACAATGTCCTAAGCTAATTTAAGAAATATTTGTGAGCATATTTGAGCAGGTTTTGTGAGCTGATTTGAGCAGGTTTTGTGAGCATATTTGAGTAGGTTTTGTGAGCAGATTTAAGCAGGTTTTATGAACTAATTTGAGCAGGATTTGTGAGAATATTTAAGCAGGTTTTTGTGAGCAGATTTGAGCAGAGTTGTGATCAGGTTTGGAGTAGACCAGAGTAGAGGGGATTGGTGTCTCCTATGGATTTGGGTCCATGAACTAGATCAAAGTGGATTGAGGTCCACGAACTAGAGTAGAGTGGATTGAGGTCCACGAACCAGAGTTGAGGGGATTGAGGTCTCCTATGGATAGAGGTCCATGAACATTGTAATAGGGGTTGGAGCCCATGAAATTTATTTGAGAAATTTATAAGAAATATTTCTCCATGGATGTAGCCCACATTGGGTGAACCACGTTAAATCTATGTCTCTTATGTGTGTGGTGATTTGTGCATTGTTTCATTATTGCAATTGATAATATTGGATAATATTGCTTTGAAAAGAAAAGTAGAAACTTTTATCTTATACTATTCACCCCCCTCTCAGTATAAGCTTGTGTTATTCAATTGGTATCAGAGCGGGTTCCTTCGTGAAAGCCTAACAACTTGAAGGAAGATATTACAAGAACACACATGGCTCATAAGGAAGGGTTTTCATCAAATAAATCTCAATTGTTTGATGGGACTAACTATGATTTTTGGAGTATGAGTATGAAGACTTATTTGATGGCACATGGATATGATATATGGCAATTCATTGAGAATGGGTTCACACCACCTACAACTCCTCCTATAGATGCACGTGGTAAGAAACCATATGAAGATAATTCTAAAGTGATGAATGTAATTTTGAATGGGTTATGTGAATCAAAGTTTGTGAAAGTCATTCAATGCACTTCAGCAAAAGAAATATGGGATGAGTTACAGAGAACATAATGGCAAAACTTCAAACACACAAGAGAAAGTTTGAAGACTTTAAGATGAAATATGATGAAGATATTGCCATGTATCTACTTTGTGTTGATGAGGTTATCGACACCATTCATGAACTTGGAGAAAATATTGAGGAATCAACTATTATTCAAAAATATTAAGGTCACTCCCTATGAGGTATGACGCAAAGGTTTCAGCAATAGAAGAGATGAAGGATCTCAAAAATTTAAGCATGGATGAGCTACATGGAATTATCACAACCTATGATATGAGGACAAAAAAATATCAAACATCCAAATGAGAGGCAATATTCAAAGCTTCAAAGAAGGCAAAGGATAAAGAACCAGAATCAAGTGATGAATCAAGTAGTGAAGAAGAGGTTAACTTTGTGAGAAGAAATAAGAAGGGTCCAAGAAAACACAAGAATATGCAAACTATGAAATGTTTTAGTTGTGGTAACATTGGTCACTATGCAGCTAATTTTCCAAAGGTTGGGAATAGTAGCAATGAAGAAGAAAAATAATACAAGAAGAAGAAAGAAAGAAGGTTTTATCATGAAAAGAAAAATAGGCATAGTCAAGGCAAGCATGAGAAGAATATCTTTCAAAGACACAAGAAGAGTTTTTATGTTGAATAAGCAAGCAGTGCTTCAAGTGACAGTTATAAGAACCTCTCTGATAGTGAAAAAGAAGAAATCTTATTTTTGGCCATAGAAGAGAATGAAGATGCTCCTGTTGTCAAAGACCAAGAAGAATATAATGAAGATGCTCCTGTTGCCAAAGAACAAGAAGAAGGAAATAATATACTCTTGTGATTAAAGATCTAGAAAAATATAAAGATTCGGAAAAGGAAGAGGAAGCCATAGTTGATATGGAAAAGGAACTTGTTGATCTTGAAGAGTTGAAAAAGGAGAACTTAAGATTGAAGGATCAAGTAAAAGAGGATGAGAAAACAAAGGCAAAGTTTCTACAAGATATCACTGACTTAAAAGTTAAGGTTGAAGAGGCAAGGAAAGTTGAAGAAGGTATGGTTGAACAATTAAAGGCAAAAGATCTAGAATGTGAAAGACTAGAACATGAAGCTGACATTATAAGGAAGGGACTTGAAAAATTTAATAACAAGATATATTAGTTTAAGAAAAGCTCAAAATATTTGGATGATATTATCAAAACACAGAGATCTCCATTTATAAATATCGGAATTGGCTTTGAGGAAGGTCAAGAAGAACAAAAAGAGGAGTCAAGATCAAAAGAAATAGAAGCATCAAAGAAGGTATTTGAAGAAGAGCCTAAGACCTATGCTAATGTGTTGAGAAATTGAAACATCAAAGAGGAAGAAAACAATGCACAATCAAGGAACAAGGACCATCACAGAAAAAGTAAAGAAAGAACCATGAGATCATATCCTCCAAGGCAAGATGAATATTTATTCCAGGGTTATTGTTACTCATGTAATCATATTGGTCATAAAGCTATACATTGCAGGGTTCATGGTAAGAATGATTATGGCTTCACCAAGAGAAATTTCAAGTCATTTGCACCTTTCAAGGACTACAATATCATGTGTTTCAATTGCAATATTTTTGGGCATAAAGCTAAATGGTGCAGAACAAAGTTTCCAGAACTTCCAAAGACAAGCAAGAAAAAGGATGCTCAAAATGTTCAAAGAGGTATGACTTCAAAATTTTGGAGAAAGAAAATTGAAAAAGAAGAAGAGCATTATAAATTGGGAGTAGGTTCACTACAATCCTATAATTGATCACCTCAAGAAAATGAGGTGGTGAGGGGGTTGTGCTAAGTGTCTTATTTTTAGCCCCAAGGAGCCCTTTTCCATTGATGTCAAAGGGGGAGAATTCAGTGAGGGGGAGCAACTTGTCAGGGGGAGCAGATTGAGAATCTAGTTGTAGTAAAAGAATTTTTTTTAAAGGGTTACCATCAATGACAAAGGGGGAGATTGTTGGAAATATTGAGTTGTCATTGATGTCAAAGGAACATGGTATTCAAGGCAGAAATATTCTTCAAGGGTGATGTGTTTATAAGGATGGATGATGTCAAGGATGGATTTAGTAAATAGCAAACCATGGACAATTATTCAAGGTAAGGTATATCTCCAAGCAAGGAAAATATTTTTAAGAGAAGGATTATAATATTTAAATGTCAAATTTAAATATTATAAAGAAGGACAAAATCTTGGGACACAAAGGTTTAAAAAGGTTTAAAGTTGCATGGGACAAAAAGAATTAAATATTCCAAGAGAAGGAAACAGGTTTAAAGTTGCATGGGACAAAATTTAAGAGTTAATATTATAATATTTAAAATATTATAATATAAAGTTTTGAAAAATAGGAGGTGCCAAAGTTCATGGAGGTAATATAAATTTGAAAAATTATATATGCGCCGACATCCTTGAATATTGAAGGTAAACCATATATATGGGGCAAAAATATTTTATTTTTAATGAGGTTTTCATTGTGCAATATGATGGCTTTCATGCGAAATGTAAAGTAAAAATAATAAGAGGTAGATACGACATGTTTTGGAGTACTGATTGAAAATAATAAATATTTATTGCTAAAATGATTGGTCCTATCTGGGTGGCTAGCCTAGATGGTCATTGAGCTAGCGCTAAGGCGCTGCGTGGCAGGAAGTCTCGAGGACAAATTCGAGCGACTTTTTTTTAGTTTTGTGGTAGAGAAAATACGAAGATAGTGTTGAAGTAATTCATGTTGAGCCCTTGTTTCTACCCGCTGGGGTAGCCCAGCTGGCTACCTAGCTTTTGCTAGGGCACTACGTTGGCAGAGGTTGTGAATTTGATTCTCTTTGCGTTCGTGGGGGCTTGTTGTGTGAGGTAAGAGCAAATATTTTATTATTAATTTAATTTTAGTGGGAGTTATAAGGTGTATGGTGGACAAAGTCATTTGTAATTTTTGCATATTGAAAAAGGAGAAATAGAGTGTACTATGGACAAATTTATTTGTATTTTTGAATATTAGAAAAAGGAGAAATAAGGTGTATTGTGGTCAAATTTACTTGTATTCTTGCATATTAGAAATTGGAGAAATAAGGTGTATTGTGGTTAAATTTATTTGTATTATTTGCATGTTAGAGAAAGGGGATTTAAGGGTTTAGTTATTATTAAAGCTTTATTTTGTGAGATTAAAAAGGAGATATAAGGTATTATTCTTGTTAAGATTTATTATGCACATTTTGACAAGGGTTTTTAAATGAGAATGATTTGATATCTATTCAAGAAAAAGAGATTTGCTAACCAATTTTGAAGTGGCAAAAGAAAAGAAATTTATTTTTGTCAAGATAGCCACATGCAAAAGAAGACTATCATCATTGAGGAAGATTTAGAGGTATGGTGATTTAATTCATTTCTCAAGGGTGGTTTTGTTTGAGGAAAATATTTTTGATGTCATATGGTTGGAGGTATAAGGATTGATTTGATGTACATTAGTGTTGATTGAAATTAGGAGTAAATGTGCAAAGGTTATAGGTCAGATTTATGAGTAAACTTGTGCATTGGTTTTGATTGATATTGAGAGTAAATGTGCAAGGGTTATAGAACAGATTTGAAAGCAAAAGTTATGCATTGTGTATGATTGATTTTGGGAGTAGATAAGCAGGGCAGATTTGTGCATTGTGATTGATTTTGAAGTGAGTATGGAAACAAGAAAAATAGTATAAGTCTCACACAAATAGAAGAGTAGTTCTAAAGCAAGTTAAAGTGTCACATAGTGCAAGGATAGAGTGAAAGGATTTAATTGAGAAGAAGAACATATTGGGTACTTGTAATGCATATCATTTTCTATATGTTCATGAAGATAAAAGAATTCTGGGTAGAATATGTTTGAATTACTTTAAGTTGAAGAAAGCACTTTTGGAAAAGATATGAGCATTGTTTGTATGCGACTTTTGGATTAAGATATGAGCATTGTTTGTATGCAAGATTTGAGCATATTTGAGCAAGAGCAGGATTTGTGAGCCGATTTGAGCAAGTTTTGTTAGCTAATTTGAGTAGGCTTTGTAAGCAGATTTGAGCAGGTTTTGTGAGCAAATTTAAGCAGGTTTTGTGAGCTGATTTGAGCAGGCTTTGTGAGCAAATTTGATCAGGTTTTGTGAGCTTATTTGAGTAGGATTTGTGAGCAGATTTGAGAAGGTTTTGTAAGCAGATTTAAGCAGGTTTTATTAGATGATTTGAGAAGGATTTGTGAGAAAATTTGAGCAGGTTTTTATGAGTATATTTGAGCAGATTTGTGAGCAGGTTTGGAGTAGACCAGAGCAGATGGGATTGGTGTCTCCTATGGATTGGGTTCCATGAACCAAAGTAGAGTGGATTGAGGTCCACGAAACAAAGTAGAGTGGATTGAGGTCCATGAACCAGAGTAGAGTGGATTGAGGTTTCTTGTGGATAGAGGTCAATGAACTAGAGCAGAGGGGATTAAGGTCCACGAACATTGTAATAGGGGTTGGAGCCTATGAAATTTATTTGAGAAATTTATAAGAAATATTTCTCCGTGGATGTAGCCCACATTGGGTGAACCACGTTAAATTTGTGTCTCTTATGTGTGTGGTGATTTGTGCATTGTTTCATTATTACAATTGATAATATTGGATAATATTACTTTGGAAAGAAAAATAGAATGTTTTATCTTATACTGTTCACCCCCTCTCAATATAAGCTTGTGTTATTTAGTCCCCAGATAGGAGAATCTCCCAATTATCCATAATCCAAGGACCTGAAAGCTCAGAAACCCTTTTGACCAAATAATCAACAACACCATTCCATTCCCTTGGAATGTGCATAAAGGAGATGAATTCAAACTCTTCACTAATTTTGATAATCTGAACAACCACAAAGGCCAACCACCAATTAACATCCTCCAAACTTTTTCTATTTAAAATATTAACCAAAATTTGAGATTCAAACTCACAGATGCTCCTGCACCAATGTAACAACCCGATCTACTCACCGGATGTCAAACACACAAACACAAAATTTTGATTGAGAGCATAATTAAAATTTTTCATAATTACTATTTACCCCAACTAAATATTTGTACAAGGCATAAAGTTATCACACTTCAAGATTTATCACCACTGCAGCTGGTGTCTTAAGTGCTCAGGACTGGCTAACTTCCTGCAATGCATTGCCCTAAATATAAATTTTACCCCTTTCACGGGTATTCTTAGTTCTTGGCTTGGGGTTTTTCCTTCCAGGGCCCATAACACCTGAAAGGGAATATGCCTTAACTCCCTTGTTCTAAAGTAAGACAGATAAGGATTCGTAATCCCACTCATGTCCATATGAGTCCACCAACCCATTCCTTTAATAGGTTATCTCTTTTGGAACTGGCATATTTATACTTGTGACTAACCATTGACTTTATACTAAAGTTTAGTTAGGGGTTACCATCGCATGGCTTCTGAACCAAATTACTCAATTCTAACTTTGATTGCCCATCCCATCTACCTCTGGACTTTCCAATCTCATATACCAACTCTTTGGTTATGAGTCTAGTTGGCAATTCCACAATCGAAGCAGGTTGTGAGAATCCCCACATACCATCCATGTGTTCCAGAGATAATGTACCATACCATCATCTCTTACTCTCTTCAGTGTGGAACCTCTAGTTAAACACTTGGCTGAATATCAAAACATATATACTCGGTTACCGCCACCGCTGACCATCGGAGTTGGGTTAGTGCTATCCTCCTTGATAAGCACTAGCTCTCAATGTAAAAATGAAGTCCATTTTGTACTGACTTCATTAAATATCTTTTTTTTTCTATGGCGAAGGTTTTCTTATGAGCTTATTACTCAGTATGCTTGAATTTTTGATGATATCCCTTTTATATCCAATCACAAAAACACAAGTTTTCATATAGCATAATCATTGAAACTTCTTTTGTACAATCATATAACTAGAAAATTTATGATGCTTAACAAATAAATCTAAATAATATCATAACAATTAAATTTTAACACACGTAATCACACAATTTAATTAAGGAGTCAAGTCATCAACTTATTAAAAGAACACATAGACATTTACTATTTCTTTCTTCGGATAGAATATATCAGTAAACACATCGATTTTTTCTTTCTTGAATTCTATACATTATCAAGCACAAGATTTAACAAGTTTCCAAGACATAGTCACGTCTTTCATGAAGGTCTTTTATCTATACATATTTTTATCTAAAAGAATGGTATATTTATTTTCTTTTGGCAATCTATCCATTTATCGATTAGATTGTCTACTATCTTAAAGATTGTATAGAGCTAAGAGTAATCTTGTGTTTTTTTATAAGAAAAAAATAAAATTCAAAAGTTTATTATGTTAATCAAACATTCCTTAACTTCCTTTAAAATTATATATATATATATATATATATATATATATAAAACATTTGACTCTCTAATATAACTTCGTTCTATTCAAATATCATTTCAAACCATCATAGTTCATGTTTTATCATCATTCAGAAATAGAATAGCACACGACATCAATATTGCAATTTTATGAGAAGGTTCCTTTGATATTTAAAATAATTAAAATACAATTCGTGACACGCTATAGAAACCTTAAGTGAAATTCTCATGTGATTTTCCTAAATTTGAAAGTATAAAATTTGCATTTTCAGATTCAACAGGATAAATACGTTAAAACATTTCATTTCCTTCACTTAGAAAAATAAAATAATAGCTAATTTAGGCTTACAAAGCACTTCCATATAATTTTCCAGAGTCTACACTTAATTTATATGAGCCAATTGCCATTTATTATGGAAGTGGCTATGATGCCATGGCTTTGTGTGCAGTTTATAACTTGGCAACTCCACCATTACCTTTAGTGAACCACCGTTCAAACCACCCGCTCAAGAGAAAGACAAGAGTTTAACGGTGAGAGTATGGACTCATCTTGGCCATTTTATGCATCTAAATGCAAACAACAATCATGCAAAGCAAGCTTATGCTATATAAATCATCTCAGATTTATATATAGTTTCACACTCTCACAGAGCATGTAAGCTTAAATCTCATTTCAGGATTAAATAAGAATTTCCTTCCCATGCAATTCATAAAGCATATGAAATGTTGATATCTTTTTAATGTTTTAATTAAATGTTCCTTCTCATTCCATACACAGAGCAAATAAGATATTGAATCTCAAAGCATGCAAGATATCAAACACACCACATGCAAGTTTCCAACTCCTTTCAATAAAAGGTTTCCCACTCTTGCATTACTCAATCATGCAATTCTTCGAGCTCATCTTGGTTTTCAATAAATAAAATCCTCACTCATACAACACACAAGCATGCAATTCATCAAGCTCATCTCAGATTTCAAAAATAAGATTACTCACTTTTGTAATACACAGGACATACAGGTTAATGAACTTCTTTACATGTTCAAATAAAGGTTTCTCACTTATATAACACACAGGCATATAAATTATCTCAACGTTTCAGATTTGTTAATAATCTCCTCTCATGTAGGCTTTTCAGCTATTAAGTTGTCTCTAAAAATTTTAGATTCATCATTTCATTAATATAGAGTGCATTGTTTTCCAGAATTGACCATATATCGTCATGTGGAAGTTTTTCACAAGCTTAACAGTTTCAATTGCGGTAATATGACAACGATTTATCACTTAACAGACAACAAACAAAACATACATTTCCAATAGATGTAGCATAGAAAACATAACACACATAAGGCCTTTTTTTAAACCAGAATTCAAGTGTTTACCTGGTTACACCACGCTCCCAACTGACTACTTTTTCCACCAGCAAAATTACTCCAATGCCGCTCTCCCTGTTCAACATCCTTTTTCCAACACTCTATGCATACTGCCCATATCCAAACACTCCTTTCCTTAATGCTCAAAATGTGACTTGCATCCACTTTGCTTCATTATTATTAAAAGAAACTTCCTCCACTATCCAAAGGTGATGCCTCACATAGTTTGTTATGCCAGATCATTCTCTCCATACACAGACAAATATATATTTTTATTTTTCTCCTTATACAAATAGAAATAAAACAAAGTGGTCTTAGTGGTTGTAATCATCATAACACTCAATGACTTCGTAGACGCCTATTCATATGTTTATATTATTAGTTTACTCCATATAAACAATTATCAAAAGAAATCCTTATTATATATATATATATATATCTTATGTTGCAATACATGAGTTTCTTCCAACAAAGACAAACAAATAACAAATATATTTTTATTTTTTTTCTTTATATTTTTCCATTTAATAACTGTAGATTAAAGATACAACGCCAAACAAAAGATAAAGAAATCACGATAAAAAGTAATGCAGAACATAGTTGTACAAAACAAACGATTTTTATTAATCAATGGAGTTTAGAAACTCCTTTTGAGTACAACGGGGCACTGTAACCCTTTTCGTGATACAAGATTACAATTTGTGCTAGGGTTCTCCGAAACCCTAGCTGGCACAATATGGTGGCATCTCCGAAGAATGTATCCTTAACCTCAACGAGAATGAGTGGGCTTCGTTGTATCCTTTGGCTCGGACCACTCCAGCTTAAGCAGTTGCTATCATCCAATCAAATCTGCCATTAAAATCCTGCACACATTAAAACTACAAAAAGGTTAGAAACTAGTAAGAGGGCTCCACTTGTGTGAGCCCTCAAAAACAGTCTAAAACCCTAGAAATGAAATAAATAGAATGCAGAATCTAACGGCGGATTAATACATAAAAATATTACTTGCTTTAGAATCTATACCTCTTTTTCTGTTAACGCGGCGAGACCAGGCGGCACCTGGAAGTGATGTAACTGTCAAATCGGCTGCGGAAGGCGCCCTGGTGCGATCGCTGAATGCCCGCGTGCTTCTGGATCGGGGTTGCAGACGTCGGTCTGCGTCTGTGGCTGTGGGTAAACGCCCGCGGGCACTTGCGACAAGAATGGGGGATTCTACAGAATGCTGCAGAAGGGATGGCGGCGAAGTTGGCGACGGATGCGGCGATGGATGCGACGAAAAGGGACGGCGATGGATGGGTAGGTTTAGCTGAAGAAGATAGATAGATAGCGATAGATAACAAAAGAGAGATGGTAAAAGAGATCGGGTTTGAGCCATCAAGGTGACTCAATTTATAATCTACTCTTAGGGCACACTTTAGGGTTTTAACGACACTTTGAACGTGTGGCTAAGATTAAAGTGGATCCAAGGGTAGAGAATAAATCTAGGTTGTGAAACGGATTAAGATGGATGGACGGATGAGATTAAATGAAGGATGGACGGCTCAGATTAAATCACTTAAAGTATCTTTATATATATATTAAAAATATAAATTAAAATATATATATAAATATTAATTTAAATAAATTTGGGAATGAAAAATGGCGGGAAAGGTGAAATTGGGCCAAATAATGGCGGGAAGGTGAAATTGGGCCAAATAATGGCGGGAAGGTGTGGATTTGGGCCAAATAATGGCGGGAAGGTGGATGACTGACACGTGGCTAACGGGAAGGTATAGATGACTTACAAGTGGCTGGATTTTGGTGTCTACGAGATGCCCCTTTTTGAGCTGCTTTGTGTGAAGACACAATGCGGCACAAAAACTTAAGACACTGAAAAGTTGGATCGGACGCAACTCTCTCTCAAGACTAAAGCACAACTTTGAAGACCAAAGAATAAAAGAATATTTAAAATTTTATCAGCTTACCCCCTCAATTGGCGAGCGAGAATGGTTCTCACAAGCCAATTGGAAGAAATTGGAAGAAAATGAACCGTTTTTGCCCCAACGGTGGGGGGGGGGGGGGGGGGAGACCCCTTTTTTTCCCCGGGGGGGGGGGGGGGGGGGGGCAGGAGGAAAAAGGAGGGGGGGGGGGGGGGGGGGGGGGGGGGGGGGGGGTTTTGCCCCAACGGTTATAAAGGGATTTTTGCCAAATTGTAAGTTCCATGATCATGTAAGATGAATTCCACTATAGGAAAATTAGAAATTGATAACGGATGCCCCAACTCCTGTGTGTGAGTCCATCCTGTTAATGAAATTGCCTTGTTGGCGCCATTGATATGCAGAGATGAAAGATGCATGAAAAGAGTCCAGAACTCAGAGATGCTCCTAGTGGTTGTATGGATAATTCCTCGGGTCGGAACCAATCAACCTAGGTAGCCTCAATCTCTAGCAAGACTCAAAATAATGATGATATTAAAGATTGTCCATGTTTAAGGCCCCATGAACTAGGCCATCAATGACAAGCTGTTGAGCAAATTAATCTTGGTATGAGGTCACTTGAAAAGTAGAATATCCAAAATTGATTTCCAATTTTCAAAGAGTGAAATAGTTGATTATGATAAATGGTAGGTGTCCTTATGGTGGTTTAATCCTCTTATCGAATTGCATGGATTCAAATCGCTGCAATCGCCAAGGTGATAGAATATACCACTAGATACGAGGTTTACTTTAATTTGATTTGGCAAAAATATGCATGATGAAAGAAGAATGAATGAAATTGACGATAGATCAGAAGAATTGATGAATGTGGTTAATTTTGTGAAGGTTTTGAATATTTTTAACCCAATTTGTAAAACAATGATGAATGATGCGCTTTTTGAGCGAAATGACAAAATTTGTGTCTAAAGCTGTTGTAACCTTCACAAAATGTTTTATTATGATAAGAAGAATGGATGAATGCAATTTGATGAAATTTGGAGGAGGTAAGCTTCAATTTTGCAAGTTTTGTTCCTTTATTCAATACTAACACCAAACGTCGGTCTGCATTTGTGGTTGGCAGAGACGCCCGTCGGTGTTTAGGCGCTCTACAAATGCGGGACTGCGTCTAAATGCGCCATGAAATGCCCCACTACGTTTCGGGCGCCAAAATCAGCTATTTAAACGAGTTTCAGCGAGAATTTCGCTCATTTGTGCGTTCGAGCTTGAGAGAAGTGCGTCTGAGGGAGTGGAGTGAAAGGTTTGTGTGGGAGCTATGGCGGAGATAGGAGCGGACGCGCCAGTGCAGCCAGCTGAGGTATTTGTTCATTTAAGCAAGTACTTATTATGTGTTTTTTTTTTTTTTTTTTTTTTTGTTTTTTTTTTTTTGGAAAAAATTTGTAACAAATTTTTGTTTTGTTGTTTTGCAGCTTAGGGTGTTAGAGGCACGACACCGATTCTCCCCTATCATTCCGGGGATGAGGAGGTCGTTGTCCCATGAAGGCTGGGAGATATTGGATGTAGTGGGGCTAGCAGAGATAGCCCGGTTGGAGGTAGTTCGGGCGGATGAGGGGTACCTCTCGGCTTTGGCCGAGAGGTGGGATCCAGATCGGGGGACGTTCCAGCTCCCGACTGGAGAGATGGTTAGCTTAGTGCTTAGATGCACTCTTTATGAGCCTTGGTGCTCTATTGTATATTGTAGCCTTTTGGCATTCATTGTAGAGTTTGACCTTTATACATATATATATATCATGGCTTTTATTTATTTGGTGTTTTACTCTCTTTTGTGTGAATGCCTATGTTTTTGTGATGCATGTTTTTATATGTTTTAATGTTTTTGATGCATATGTGATGGAATGGAATGCAAACTTATAGATGATTAATGCGAGACTAAGTATATAACATACAAATCTATGGATGATTAATGCAAGACTAAGTAAATGATATGCACTAAGAAGCACTCATACTTTTAGATAGTTAGATTTAGCCAATTGTTATCATAATTGTTTAATCAGGGGCACCGAACTTGGTGGCTTGTGAATGGATGACGTATGGAATGACATGAATATGGAAGAAGATATGGAGGAAGACTATTTTACAAAGACTCAAACATGCTAGTGGTATCAAACAAACTTACTAACATTGCCTAATTCAACTAGGACCAAATGTGTGTGCATGCGAGTTCATTAACCAAATCCGAAGCATGGTAGTGACTCTAGGCAATCAAAAACCTGTGTGTGTGCAAGTGTGTTCATTAACCTCATCTTGCATAAATTAGGTAACTCTGTTATGGAGAAGACCCCGAAGCTAGTTTGTCCGTATGAGCATTCGGAGGTCTCTTTTTGAGGAGAGACATGTCGCCACGCAATGAGTATACTCCACTTGCCGGTCAAGCGTCTATAGCCCCGGTGAAGGTTAACTCCATAGTCCATGTTGTTTTTGACCTTTGTAAGCCTTGGGGATGACTACCTATCCGTCGCATTGGACAAGTAGTACGATCCTTACAACTTATTTGGGATCGGTGGTGTGTGAAAAATGTTCATTTCCTTAGAGCTTTGGGGAATCGGATTCTCAACCGAAGTATGATGAGAATTTTACCCTATCCTTACTACTCTGTTTATATTTATATTTTGTGATTGCTTGTGATAGTGGTAAGAACCACTGTTTTATGGACTATGTTTGCATGATAGGACAAACGAGGATTACCCTTTTCACTTCAAGGCACAACCCAAGGATGGTGTTATCTCTCTTTGACACAAGATGTTTTTAAGATGTGAAAATGTGATAGGTTCAAGACCGCTTTTGAAATCATTTCCCAATACTCAAGATTTTATTTAGTGTAATTTGTGATATGGCCCTAGAGAACTTTGACATGCATTTCAAAGTTTGCTTAAAACACTAGGAATGGCTGAGTGACTGAAAACATTTTGGCAATGTAAATATGTGCAAATGGAAAATGGGTGTACGAATGACAATTCGGTTTGATGGATTTTATGACGGTGCCCCTGATTAAGGCAACATGACTTTTGCTTGACCAAATTTTATATCCAAAAGATAGAATGGTCTCTAACATGATATGCAACTATGGCTGGAAATGAAATGTTATGGTTTTCAATGAGATGTATGCACATGAAATGCAATGTTTTTGAATGAGATGTATGCAACTAACAATGAAATGCAAATTCTTTTTATTTTATTTGTTTTTTTTTTTTTTTTTTGTTGTACAAGCCATGTATATATGTACATATAAAATTCAAACTATGCGTAGAATGCCCTCAAGTGTATAACATTAAGTGGTTCGGGTTCTTCCTCTCCCTCTAAAGCTGCCAAGTCTATAAGTTCCATTGCCCACTCTTTCGGTGACCATATATGGACCTAACCAATTAGCCGCGAATTTATCTCGAAGATGCGGCAATGCATTGGTGTTTTGTTGATTCTCTTTAAGGACAAGATCTCCTACTTGAAATTCTCTTAGATGAACTTTGGCATTGTAAGCACGTTTCAATCGGTCTTGATAAACTCGCAAATGCTCTAAAGCATTGATTCGTTTTTCATCTATGAGTGTGAGTTGATCAAGACGTGCTTGTCTAGCAGTATCATCATCGATAAATTCCTGCAAAGAAATTCGCAAGGAAGGGATCTCGACGAGGCGGAGCTAAGACTAGCGGAGACGCTAAGTACTGCTTGATGTCATCAAAGGCTTTATGACACTCATCTGTCCATGAAAATTGTACCCCCTTTTGTAGTAGGTGGCAAAATGGCCTACATTTATCGAGAAAGTTGTGCAATAAAGCGACGGATTGAATTAATCTTTCCTTGTAAACTACGCAACTCCTTCAAATTAGTTGGGGGACACATTTCCATAATGGCTTTGACCTTGTTTGGGTCCACCTCAATACCTCGTTTAGAGATAATAAAACCTAGGAGTTTGCTCGAGGTAACACCAAAGACACATTTCTTAGGCTTATCCGGATCATATGGATTATGGAGCGGGGTGAATAAGTCTTCGAAATTCATTGTCGACTTATGGAAGAAAGGATGGGCGGAATGGAAGGGAAAACCGGTGAAGACCTCGGAAGACCTGAGATGCAAAACAACATAGTTTTTCAGTTTTTTTTTTTTGTAGTTTGAGTTTTTTTTTTTTTTTTTTGTAGTGGTGAAAACCACTATTACACACATACATAAAGCAATAAAGTATTTTTATATATTTTGATTTTTTTTTTTTTGGGAATTTTCTGATTTTTTTTTTTTTTTTTTTGTAGTGGTGAAAACCACTATTTTAGTATATACATATAATACAGGTTTGGATTATGGCTTATGGATGTGGCGGAGGGGGTGGTTCACCTCGTTCTTGTGGAAGAAGCAAGCGAAAGATGGCCTCTTGGAGAGGGAACAATTGGAGATAAAACTCGTCTTGTTCAATGAGGGGGAACAATGGGCGCCGACTCTTCTTGATTCATCACCATTTGACATGACGTCAAATTCTTCATAGGCTTCATCTTCGGATTTGTCGGGGTGGAGGATTTCTTCTTTCGAATTAAGATTAATGCTTTGAAAAGCTCGTTCAAAAGAAGAAAGGGATGGAAGTGGTTGGTAGCCCAGACCAAAACGCTCGGTGGGTCTACGATATGGCATATCGATGCGTTCAGTTACCCCTTGCTCGTATCGACCTAGGCCAAATTGCTGCCAATTATGTCTGTGGAAATAGCGAGAGGGAAAACCCTCCATCCTTTCGATATTGGCGGGGACTGGATGCTTAGGTTCTAGTATGGTGGTAGGACTAGAAGATGACTCTATTCCCCCATATACAAAATTAATGGAATTTGGCATAGAACCCATGTTATAAACCGATCCAATGGATAAATGTTGGTCATGTGGACAACCAAAATCTTTAGCTGTTTGCACATTGAACGGTGTGATGTGGACATCTTGGATGGCATACTCACCAATACCTGCATCGGTGAGATGGACCTTGACTTGGGAGGGAGAAGGACTAGATGATGGAATAGAAGAATGTGGGATAGAAGAATTGGAAGGATTTGGTTGGGTTGATGCTTCACTAACTTGTGAAACATCAGGTGGTGATGGTTGGGAAGATGGAGGAATAATAGGTGATGTTGAAGAAGGTGTAGAAGAATGGGGTAATGACGTGGAAAGAGATGATTGGTCATGGCCACATGTGCATGTGGTCACTGATGAAGAAGAAGGAAGATTAGGAGATGAAGAAAGTGGTGAATGAGATGGAATAGCGGAAGAGGAAGATGGTTGCGATATGATGGGTAGCTCCTCAGGAATGGGAGATTTAGAAGAAGATGGTATAGAAGAAGTAGATGGGGTCAAGAAAAGATGAGTGGATGGCAACACAATCTCATAAGGATTTGAGACATAGTTGCAATGTTTGAAGGGTTCAATGTCGACGGGTACACAATGAACTTGTCCCTCATATACATACTTGAGACATTGATGCGGTATAGAAGGGACACATCTCATCTCCCTAAGCCAAGGCCGTCCAAGCAATACATTGTATGCCATGGACCCTTCCAAGATGTGAAACAAGGTATGCAAAGTTCGGGCCCCTACCTCAATGGGCAAGATAACCGTGCCAACCGTGGAAGATAAAGCATCATTGAATGCTTTAAGAGTAAAAGTCGACTTTGTGATAAGGGATGGCGACGACTTTAGATGACTCAACGCCGATGTTGTAATGATATTGATTGAGGAACCGGTGTCAATTAAGACTCTCTTGAATGGCTTGTGATCGATCTTGGCCATGATATGCAGTGGAGGATCTATACTTTATGTTGACATAGGTTTGATTTCAAAATCATAGAAAGTGATGGAGGGCTCCATGCATGTTTGAATACTCCCCACAAAGTTGTTGAAGGCATTAGTATCTTGAGTTTGAAGCTCGATTGACTTCAAAATTTCCATTAATGCCTCTCTATGCGGGGGAGATTGTTGAATGAGGTCATAGATCGATAACTTGGCAGAAGCCATTTTTAAACTGGTAGTTAATCGGCTACTCAATGACATGATGGGTCGTTGGCGTTGAGTAGAATGATTTAGCGGTTGTTGAGAAGTACTAGCACGTCGTTGGGTCATTGTTACAGAGGTGGGTGGGGGTTTGTACAGGTGGCTGTGGTTCGGCCTGATTTGGTTGGTTCGCCCTTTGACCCCGGGTTACTACGTTAATAGTACCCACAAAACCTTGGTATTGTTGTACATGGTTGACTTGATTAGGAGGAGTTACAGAGTTACTCCCCACGAAGTTGTTGGAGCTTCCTCCCGATGTGGAAGGGGTGTTTGAAATATACCAAGATTTTGATTTTGTTGGGCTAAGGGGCTATCCAATTTAATGGCTCCAATCTCAATAAGATCTTGGATCACATGTTTGAAAGTTGTACAATTATTGATATCGTGCCCATTTTGCCTATGATAAGGACAAAATAGGTACTCCTTGTAATACTTCCCCCTTCTAGATGGTTCTAAAGGTTTAAACTCAGGTAAAGTTAACTGATTTGTGCTATATAACTTGTTGAATATGACCGCATATGGTTCATCTAAAGGTGTGAACTGTCGCTTGGGACGATTTTTTTGCCAAGGTCGAGTTTCCATGGTTGGCCCAGTATTGTGAGTTGGTTGAGGAGGGGCGGGTACCGCATGATAAGCAATTGGTTGCGGTTGACTTTGCATTACTTGTTGTTGTTGAGCCATTACGGGCTGGCTCGCCACCACTTGATTAACTTGGTTAACATTTGAGGTTGTACTAGCCTGTGCTTGTTTGTTTTGGCCATAATTATTATTTCGTTGTTGGCCCTTTTGTTGCCATTCTTTTCTACGGGGTTTTAAAACACCCTCTTGGACTTTAATGTCTTCTATGATACTTGCTTGGGCCAAAGCCTCTTCAAAAGTCTGTATTGTTGTAATTGGAGTAACCAAGAGATAGGTTTTAGACAACTCCGGGTGAACATTTTGGTTAACTCCTCCATTGGTAGGGAGAATGGCAATTTATTAATGATAGCCCTCCAACGGTTTCCAAAGTCATAAAGAGTCTCATCGTCATGTTGCTTGAGCTTGTATAAGTCGGACAATGAGACTTTCCTTTGTACATTTAGGGAGAATCGTTCTAAAAATAGATTAATCAATTGCTCGTAAGCATAAATGCTATGGTGAGCTAAATGATTGTACCATTGTACAACATCTCCCCCTAATGTATGAGGAAAATTTATGAGCATAAGAGCGTCATTATTTTGGATTCTAAACCAGGCATGCATGAATGAGCTCACATGTTCATGAGGATCCTCGGTTCCTCAAAATTTGTCAAACTTCGGTAATGTGAAATCGGTCGGATATGGCGGTGAAGGTACCGAAGGATGAATTGGTTGATTGATCAACGACCTTAGCGTAGGTTTCTACTAGATGAGCCGGGCATGTTGAGCATAAGGTTGTCAATCTGTTGTTGCATAGCATGGAGTCGAGAATCTTCATGAAAATTTTGATTCGTTTGATGATTATGATGATGCAATGGAGGAGTGGAAAAATGATGAGATGGGATGAAATTGCCTGGATTAGGCGGTGTGGAATGGACGGGTTGTTGGTATGGATGATACCGAAAAGAAGGTGATTGGGGTGAATGATGAAGCTGGATTGGGTTGGGAGAAAGGTGGGGTAGGAATGGACACCACCGAAGATTGGGGTACCCAGGTGGGGCTGAGCTAAGAAAAGTTAGGCTGGGTAGAAATTGGTTGGGGTGTAGGATTTACTACGACAGGTGGTTGGGCATTTTGTTGCTGTTGTTGCTTGAAGCAACTTGTCGAGGTACTCCCTAACCTTATTAATCTCTAACCCAAGGGATGTGGGATGATTGGATGAAGGTGGAGGGCAGGCTGCCATGGTAGTCACGGGAGGCTGCATAGCGGGGGCAATGAAGGTGGCTGAAGTAGGCGGTACACAGGAAGAAACGATGGATCGTGCCCCGGGTAGGGTGAAACCATAAATGGTTTGGGAAGAAGAGGGTTGAAATTGGTCATGGCTAGAGGAGGTTCCACCGGCCTCATAGAGAGAATTGGTGTACAACCGGGTAAATGGAGGAGAAAGTGGTCGGGAAGACACTACATTTGTCTCCAAAGGAGGACAATTGAGCATTCGGGAAGATGTTGGAGATGAAGCCGGCTGAGGAGATACAACATTAGCCTCAAAAAAAGGGTTAGTGTAGACCTGAGTGAAACCGGCGGGTATGGTTGATGCAATATCCTGCTGAAAAATAGAATCTTGCATAGGGGAATCTTGGATTGGCTCAAGGACATAACGAGTGCCATCTCTTAAGTGAGTTTGCACTTGGGCCATATCAATGTGGGTAATATGACGGGAATTGTCTTCCTCCATGGGCATGGCCATGCGATAGACGGTAGAAGGACGTGAAAGACACTGCGAGGCGAACACTGCTGAAATTCACTAGGATAAGTGGCTATGTTGGTGGTGGGGATGTTCCGTGAATTATTCATTTGATTATTTAGATTTAACACTTTAGATTGATTCCTTGTTAAGACCATAACGCAATAAATCTAAACAAATTCAGAAAAGAAGAATGCAAAACTTGAATGATAAATTTACACTAAAGAAATTATCAGAAAACAGTCACAACCTAGGTTTCAACCAATATGTCTTACCTGTGGTTAATTAATTATTTTCCGATCTTAATCTGCAGTAAATTTTAAGTGTCCGGTTTATGAGTTTTGCATGTGATCTAATCTTGAATTATTCACAAAAAAGGTAAAAACTATGGCTAGGAAAGGACAACGAGATTCTTCTTGGTGATGAAATCCGGCAAGTTTGCTCGGGGGTGACCTATGGTGTCTAAGGCGAGAAGTTTAATGGATGGAGATGAATTCCACCGTCACTAAACTTCAAGCAATACCTGGTGATGAAATCCGAGATATTCTTGTTTTAAATGCAATATGAAATGCAGTGAATTTTATTTTAAGTGTTTTAGTTGTCTAATGTATACATACAAAGCTATAAATCAAAAGTTCTAATGATCTAAGCAAGAGGCCACTGAAAATATGCCATTTCCTCTGAAGAAGTGGAGTACACCGTTTAAAACCCCCTGCCTACCAATGATATCAGATATCAAAGGAGCAACCGGAAGGTTCGTCCACTTCTCTGCCTGGAATCACCCAATGGCAGGAGTACTATTGACATCCAATCAATAGTCCTACTTAGATAACTAAAACAGATAATTCGTAGCTATTCTAATATGCAGCTAGGTATGCAAATTTTTTTTTTTATGCAAGCAACAACCAATAATGCAATGCAAAAAAAATGTAACTAAAAATAAGCTGTTCTTTTCCAGATTACTTAGTTTTTGTTCATTTTAAAGCAATGATCTGAAAAAGAAACAGAATACGACCAGAAAAACCAAAAACGTAAAAAGTACAGTTTAACAAAGAAAAAAAAAGCACTTACTCGGAAGCCTACGCTTTCTCTATGAAACTGCCTTCAAACGCCCAAGGGAGTCTGCGCAGGCTGAAACGCACCTCTGCGTTTCGGATTGGACTTCCAGACGCCGCTCTGCGTCTGCTGCGTTTTTTGCAAACTCCTCAGAAACCCTAGTTCGCTGGAACAGCGAATTTCACGATTTTCGAAACCTGCAAAATAAAACAGAAAACAGGAATAGATCAGTAAAGCAAGTATTAAAAACATGAAACCCTAGGGGTCCCACCGTGATCGCCATTTGTAGATTAAAGATACAACGCCAAACAAAAGATAAAGAAATCACGATAAAAAGTAATGCGAGAACATAGTTGTACAAAACGAACGATTTTTATTAATCAATGGAGTTTAGAAACTCCTTTTGAGTACAACGGGGCCTATAACCCTTTCTGTGATACAAGATTACAATTTGTGCTAGGGTTCTCTGAAACCCTAGGCGGCACAATATGGTGGCGTCTCCGAAGAATGTATCCTTAACCTCAACGAGAATGAGTGGGCTTCGTTGTATCCTTTGGCTCGGACCACTCCGGCTTAAGCGATTGCTATCATCCAATCAAATCTGCCATTAAAATCCTGCACACATTAAAACTACAAAAAGGTTAGAAACTAGTAAGAGGGCTCCTTTGTGTGAGCCCTCAAAAACGATCTAAAACCCTAGAAATGAAATAAATAGAATGCAGAATCTAACGGCGGATTAATACATAAAAATATTACTTGCTTTAGAATCTATACCTCTTTTTACGTTAACACGGCGAGACCAGGCGGCACCTGGAAGTGATGTAACTATCAAATCGGTTGCGGAAGGCGCCCTAGTGCGATCGCTGAACGCCCGCGTGCTTCTGGATCGGGGTTGCAGACGCCGGTCTGCGTCTGTGGCTGCGGGTAAATGCCCGCGGGCACTTGCGACAAGAATGGGGGATTCTACAGAATGCTGCAGAAGGGATGGCGGCGAAGTTGGCGACGGATGCGGCGATGGATGCGACGAAAAGGGACGGCGATGGATGGGTAGGTTTAGCTGAAGAAGAGATAGATAGCGATAGATAACAAAAGAGAGATAGTAAAAGAGATAGGCTTTGAGCCATCAAGGTGACTCAATTTATAATCTACTCTTAGGGCACACTTTAGGGTTTTAACGACACTTTGAACGTGTGGCTAAGATTAAAGTGGATCCAAGGGTAGAGAATAAATCTAGGTTGTGAAACGGATTAAGATGGATGGACGGATGAGATTAAATGAAGGATGGACGGCTCAGATTAAATCACTTAAAGTATCTTTATATATATATTAAAATATTTAAAAATATATATATAAATATTAATTTAAATAAATTTGGGAATGAAAAATGGCGGGAAAGGTGAAATTGGGCCAAATAATGGCGGGAAGGTGAAATTGGGCCAAATAATGGCGGGAAGGTGTGGATTTGGGCCAAATAATGGCGGGAAGGTGGATGACTGACACGTGGCTAACAGGAAGGTATAGATGACTTACAAGTGGCTGGATTTTGGTGTCTACAATAACTTAACATTGACTTTGCACAACAACAAGGAGCACACATGAAATGCACACAACATCCAATAATAAGTAAGAAATGCAATAGCAACCTTGTATGAAGTGCAATCACACACATGCTCTAATGCATCAACAGTCAGAATGATTCATATGCAAATCCTACGGTGGACTTCCATGTATCCACTGGCCAAGGTGCAATGAAGCACAACATCATATCCCACCTACCTGACGCCTTTCAACCTCAGTCTCCGTCAGGGGTGGTTACTCTCTTACGCCTCCACGTGTAAACCTATGCCTGCATCACAAAACTCAACGTAGCATCACATTCTTCCAAATAAAAATATATCAAGCAATAGGGATGTGACATACTCCCCCTCTAAGAATTAACACAGTCCCTATGTTAACTAGAAAACATAAATGCAGATATCCACAACATCTGTCATATATATATGTAATATCAAAAATTACATAATAGTCACATATGCCTATTTAATCTCAACATGCCATCACAAAATATATACAACTCATGTACTATCAAAAATTACACAATAGTCACATATGCCCTATTAAATCTCAACATGCCAACATAAAAATATATACAGCTCAATACATATAGCAAATTATCTTTTGGTTAACAATTTTCAAATAAGTATGGAAATTGGTTTCTCATGTCTACAACATTTTCCCAGGTGGCATTTTTCTCAGAGTAGTGGTCCCACTGAACCCTACACTGCTCCACAGTTCTTTTCCTCAAGTGTTTAGTTCTGAACCCCAAAATTTTAACTAGTCGAACCTCGATGAGCTGTGGGTCCGACGTCTGCAAATGTGACACATCCAAAACATGTGATGGGTCAACAACATATTTGCGAAGGAGAGACACATGGAAAACACTGTGGATTTTGGATAGATTTGGTGGCAAAGCAAGTTTGTAGGCGACAAGACTAATCTTGTCAACAATGTCAAAAGGACCAACAAATCTAGAACTTAATTTGGTGGATTTGATTGAACTTTTGGTCGGTTTGACTCTAAGAAATACTTTATCACCTACAACAAATTCTCGGGGGGTTCTTTTCAAGTCTGCATAACTCTTCTGGCGATCAGCAACTTCACGAAGTCGTTGATGAATTTCCTTAAGTTGGATCTCCATATTTTTAACAGCTTTAGGACCGATCACCTCTCGATCGTCCAAATTATCCCACGTTAAAGGTGTCCTGCACCTACGCCCATATAGAGCCTCAAAAGGGGCCATGCCCAATGTGGTATGGTAGCTATTATTATAAGAAAATTCCACCAGGAAGAGATAATCTTCCCATTTATTCTGGTGATCCATGCAATACATGCGCAGCATGTCTTCTAGCACCTGATTGACCCTCTCGGTCTATCCATCCATCTCAGGATGATAAGCGGTGCTGATATTGAGCTTTGTTCCCCAAGCTCGATGCAAAGCTTACCAAAAATCAGAGGTAAATCTCGAATCTCTATCCGAGATAATTATTTCAGGAAAGCCATGTAATCTTACAATTTCATGAGCAAATTTTTATGCTATGGTTGATGCATCATCACGTATGCTACCTGGTATAAAATGTGCTACTTTAGTTAACTTATCCACCACAACAAATATGGCATCATGCTGAAATCGTGTCTTAGGAAGGCCAACAATAAAATCCATAGATATTACTTGCCATTTTTGTTCTGGCACATCAAACAGATGCAACTGTCCTCCAGGATGTTGATGCTCTGCCTTAACCTTTTGATATTCCAAACATTTAGCAACAAATTGTACTACATCCTTTTTCATTCTAGGCCAAAAATAGTCCTTTCTCAAAGTTTCTTTCATTTTAATTACCCCTGGATGAGCAAAATATGGTGGATAATGAGCTTCTTGTAGGATAGCTCTTCTTAGTCCCTCATCATTAGGTACTATAACTCTGTTACGAAAGTATACCAGGTTTTTCTTAATATTATAATCTTTGTGTCATTCTGGTTCTCGCCCAACCTTATTGTGACATTGATTGCAAAACTCATCACTCTTTTGCTTTTCTTTGATCTGTTCCACTAGATCATACTGGCATTTTGTAATTGCTGCTATATGCCTTCTTCTACTGAGAGCATCTACCAATTTATTCTCTTTCCCTTTGATATATTCAATACCAAAGTCATATTCAGCCAGAAACTCCATCCATCTTCATTGTCTGGCATTCAACAGAGGTTGAGTAAAAATATATTTCAAGCTCTGATGATCGGTTTTAAGCTCAAAGGGCTTTCCTAACAAATAATGTCTCCATATATTAAGAGCATGAACTACTACTGCTAGCTCTAAATCATGGGTAGCATAGTTTATTTCATGTCTCTTGAGTTTCCTAGACTCATATGCTATTACAGCCTCATCTTGCATCAACACACCACCCAATCCTTCCAATGAAGCATCAGTACAAACTGTGAATAATTTGCTTGGGTCAGCTATTTTTAGTATAGGTGCAGTTGTCAACTTTTCCTTAAGAATTCTGAAGGCTTCTTCACACTAAGTCATCCACCTAAAAGCTTTCCCTTTTCTTTGCAAATTAGTAATAGGAGATGCAATATTCGAAAACCCTTTAACAAATCACCGATAATAACCAGCCATTCCCATAAAACTTCTTACTTCTGACACATTGGTTGGGGCTGGCCAATCCATTATAGCTTCAATATTTTTAGGATCTACAACTATTCCATTGGCTGATACAATATGTCCCAAATACTGAACTTGTGATGTATAGAACTCACATTTGGACAATTTGCCATACAATTGATTTTTCCTAAGAATTTCCAACACTATTCTCATGTGTTGATCATGTTCTTCTCTACTTTGAGAGTAAATCAAGATATCATCCAGAAAAATTAACACAAATTTGTCTAACTACTCTCGAAATACACTATTCATCAAATTCATAAATGCAGTTGGTGCATTTGTTAACCCAAATGGTAATATTGTGAACTCATAATGTCCATATCGAGTTCTAAAAGTAGTCTTATAGGTATCCTCCTCTCTGATTCTCAATTGGTGATATCCTGACCTTAGGTCAATATTTGAATAGATTGTAGCTCCTTTCAATTGATCAAACAGATCATCAATTCTGGGCAAGGGATACTTGTTCTTAACTGTCATCTTGTTGAGCATTCTATAATCAATGCATAGTCTCAAGGATCCATCCTTCTTTTTAACAAATAGTATTGGTGCTCCCCAAGGTGAAACACTAGGTTTAATGTGCCCTTTCTCTAACAAGTCTTGTAGTTGTGTCTTAAGTTTTTGCAATTCAAGAGGTGTCATACGGTAAGGAGTTTGAACTACTGGAGTTGCTCCTGGCATAAGCTCGATTGAGAAATCAAATTCTCTTTTTGGAGGTAGCCCAGGTAAATCTTCAGGAAAAACATCCCTATATTCATTTAACATTGGGTATTGCTGAAATAATGTGGAGCTTGAATCAGTTTCCTCCTTTTTGTTCAATTTAACCACATACAGTTTACATCCTTTCCTCCAGGCTCTTTTGACCTGCATGGCGGTCATCAAATGAGGCTCAAAGAATGTTCGATTGCAGTGGATACGAATTCACCGGTTTACATCATCCGTATAGTCCAACCATATTTCCTCAAAATTCAAAAGGGCCTTATGAGCTTTAAGCCAGTCCACTCCTAGGACAATGTCAAATGCATGTAAAGGAGCCACATACAGATGCCAATTGATTTTTCCTTGAGGTAATTCTATTTGTGGGTCAAATAGACACTGGTTAACTAAGTAAGTTTATCCCGAGCCATACTCAACTTGCCACCCTCTTGCCATAACCCCAGGTTTAACTGGTATGTCTCTCAATATATTATTGGAGATGAAACTATCTGTAGCACCACTATCAATTAAAATTTGAACATCTCTTTTGCCTAGTTTTCCTTTAATAAGAAATGGAGTAGCTTGTCCCAAAATAATATGGTTACCTATGGCAACAAAAATTCTATGCAGTGCTTCCTCAGTGGAATTCCTATGATCAACTCTGTTAGGGCATTGTCTAGCATAATGGTCTAGTGCTCCACATGTAAAGCATGTGTTTGGTCCATCGTTCTTTTGTTTATCACTTTCCTTATTCTGATTACCATTTTTACCCTATTCTCTATTATTGTTTTTCTTTTCCTAGAAATTCCTTCGATCTGGCTGCCCTCTGTTCCCTTGGAATTTACCCTTGCCTCTGTTATCATTTCTGTTACGCCCTCCATCTCTAAATTTCTTGTACTGATATTTACCTCTATTTTTCTTGGGATACCTTCTTTTCTTTAAATTTTCTTTCTCGACTTGTTGATAGTAAGCCTTTACCTCTTTTTGGCTTGACTCTTCATATCGAGCAGCATCATAGGCAACTGACAGTGTTTGAGGTACTTTTCTTCCCATCGGTTGACTATATTTTGGGTGTAACCCCATAACAAACTTATGAGCTTTGAACTTTTCCTGCCCATCAAATTTTGGGGCATACTTAAGAAGTTGCACAAACCTCTGGTAATACTCAATTACCATCATATTACCTTGTCGTAAGTTGGTAAATTCTCCATGTTTCTCAATATAGAATTGTTCAGTAAGAAAGCGATTTTTAAACTCTCTTTCAAATTCCTCCCAAGGTATATCTGCCACTTCCTTCTGAGTAATTTTCTTGTATGTGGTCCACCAGTCTCTTGCAGGACCTTCTAAATGAGCCACTACCCATGTAGTTTTGGATTCAGAACAAAGAGGTTGGATCACAAAATATCCTTCGACCTCACTTAGCCAATTGACAATGGTTTTGCCATCACCTCTTCCATCAAACTTGGATATATCCAATTTCTTGATTTCCTTTTTCAATTCTTCACCCACTTTCCTCCTTGAGGAACCCTCTGGAAATTCACTTACATTTTTAGCTCCCCTTCTATTAGTCAAATTCTCAATGACTTTTTGTTGTTGGGTGATTAATTCTTGCTGTTGGGCCATCTGTGCCCTTTGTTGATCCATATACTCACTCATTTGAGCTTTTTGGATTTGCATTTGTTCATTCTGTTGATTCAGTTGCCCCTGCATCATCTGAATCATTTGAGCCATATTTTCATCATTTTGTGTAGCTCTCATAGCTACAGGCTATTTCTCTCTCCTGACCACTCGTCATGGTATATTGGTAGCTTGCATCATTTCAGACTCCCTCATGAGTCTTCTTGTTCCCACTCGTGGAACTTCTGCATTTTCCTCTTGTAGATTTTCACTGGTCCTCCGTGAGGTACCTACCATACCTGGCATCAAAAGAGTTATGTTAGAACAACCATCCATGTTCATTAGCCAAGGTTCGCAACCTAGGCTCTGATACCAACTGTAACAACCCGGTCTACTCACCGGTTGTTAAAACACACAAACACAAAATTTTGATTGAGAGCATAATTAAAAATTTTACATAATTACTATTTACCCAACTAAATATTTGTACTAGGCATAAAGTTATCACACTTCAAGATTTATCACCACTGTAGCTGGTGTCTTAAGTGCTCGGGACCGACCAACTTCCCATAATACATTGCCATAAATAGAACTTTTACCCCTTCCATGGGTATTCTTAGTTCTTGGCTTGGGGTTTTTCCTTCTAGGGCCCATATCACCTGGAAGGGAGGATGCCTTAACTCCCCTGTTCCAAAGTAAGATAGATAAGGATTCACAATCCCACTCATGTCCATGAGAGTCCATCGACCCATATAAATTAATAGGTTATCACTTTGGAACTAGCGTATTTATGCCTATGACTGACCATTGACTTTCTACTAAAGTTTAGTCAGGGTTCACCATCGCATGGCTTCTGAACCAGATTACTCAGTTCCAACTTCGATTGATGGTAATGTTGCCCATCCCATCTACCGTTGGACTTTCCAACCTCATATACCAACTCTCTGGTTATGAGTCTAGTTGGCAATTCCATAATCGGAGCAAGTAGTGAGAATCCCCATGTACCATCCATGTGTTCCAGAGATAATATCCCATACCATCATCTCTTACTCTCATCAGCGTGGAACCTCTAGTTCAACTCTTGGCTGAATATCGAAACACATATACCCGGTTGCCTGCCACCATTGACCACCGAAGTTGGGTTAGTGCTATCCTCCTCGATAAGCACTAGCTCTCAATGTAAAAATGAAGTCTAATTCATATTGACTTCTTTAAATATCTTTTGTTTTCTCTGGAAAAGGTTTTCTTATGAGCTTAATACGCAGTTTATGCTTGAATTTTTTGATGATATTCCTTTTATATCCAATCACAAAAACACAAGTTTTCATATAGCATAATCATTGAAACTTCTTCTTTGTACAATCATATAACTAGAAGATTTATGATGCTTAACAAATACATCTAGATAATATCAAAACAATCAAATTATAACACACATAATCACATAAATTAACGAAGGAGTCAAGTCATCAACTTATTAAAAGAACATATACACATTTACTATTTCTTACTTCAGATAGAATAAATCAGTAAACATATCGAATTGCTCTTTTTTTAATTCTATTATCAAGCACATGATTTAACAAATACCAAGTCATGGTCATGTCTTTCATGAAGGTCTATACATATTTTTATCCAAAATATTGGTATATTTTTATTTTCTTTTGGCAATCTATACATTTATCGATTGAACTGTCTACTATCTTAAAGTCTGTATAGAGCTAAGAGTCTTCCTATTTTTTTTAAGAACATAATTCAAAATTTTATTATGTAAAATGAACATTCCTTAACTTCCTTTAAAAATTTAGTATAAATAAAACATTTGACTCTCTAACATAACTTCATTCTATTCAAACATCATTTCAAACCATCATATTTCATGTTTTATCATCATTCTAAAATAGAATAGCACACGAATCAATCTTGCAATTTCGTAAGAAGGTTTCTTTGGTATTTCAAATAATTAAAATACAATTCGTGATATGCTATAGAAACCATAAGTGAACTTCTCATGTGACTTTCCTAAATCTGGAAGTATAAATTTTGCATTTTCAGTTTCAACAGGATAATACGTTAATACATTTCAGTTTCCTTCACTTCGAAAGATAAAATAATAGCCAATTTAGGCTTACAAGTACTTCCATATAGTTTTCCAGAGTTTACATTGAATTTATATGAGCCAATTGCCATTTATTCTGGAAACGACTATGATGTCGTGGCTTCGTGTATAGTTTATAACTCGGCAACTCCACCATTGCCTTCAGTGAACCACCCATTCAGACCACCCGCTCAGGAGAAAGACAAGAGTTTCAAGGTGAGAGTATGGGATCATCTTGGCCATTTTATGCATCTAAATGCAAACAACATTCATGCAAAGCATGCTTATGCTATAGAAAACATCTCAGATTTATATATGGTTTCACACTCTCACAGAGCATGCAAGCTTAAATCTCATTTCAAGATTAAATAAGAATTTCCTTCTCATGCAATTCACAAGGCATGTAAAATATTGAACTCTTTATAATTTTTTAATTAAAGGTTCCTTCTCATTCCATACATAGAGCATACAAGAATTTAAATATCTGAGTATGCAAGACATCAAACACACAACATGCAAGTTTCCAACTCCTTTCAATATAAATAAAAGGTTTCCCACTCTTGCATTACTCAGACGTGCAATTCGTCGAGCTCATCTCGGTTTTCAATAAATAATCCTCACACATGCAACACACAGGCATGCACATTCATCAAGCTCATCTCAGATTTTGAAACAAAGATTACTCAATTTTGTAAAACACAAGGCATGCAGGTTATTGAGCTTCTTCACGAGTTCAAATTAAAGATTTCTCACTTATATAATACACAGGCATATAGATTATAGCAACATTTCAAATTTGTTAATAATCTCCTCTCATGTAAGCTTTTCAGCTATTAAAGCTATCTCTAAAAATTTTAGACTCATCAATTCATTAATACTGAGTATAATATTTTCCATAATTGACCATATATCGTCATGAGGGAGTTTCTCAAGCTTAAGAGTTTCAACTGCGGCAATACGACAATGATTTATCATTTTAACAGACAACAAAGAAAACATACATTCCAACAAATGCAGCATAGGAACATAACACACATGAGGCATTTTTTTAACTAGAACTCAAGTGTCTACCTGGTTACACCATTCCTTCCAACTGCTTCTCCTACAACTGAATTACTCCAACGCCGCTCTCTCTGTTCAGCACCCTTCCTCCAACGTTCTATGCATACCGCCCATATCCAACCACTCCTTTCCTTAATGCTCGAAGGTGACATGCATCCACTTTGCTTCATTATTATTAAAAGAAACTTCCTCCACTATCCAAAGGTGATGTCTCACATAGTTTGTTTTGCCAGATCATTTTCTCCATACACAGACAAATATATATTTTTATTTTTCTCCTTCTTCAAATGGAAAGAAAACAAAGTGGTCTTAGTGGTTGTAATCATCATAACACTTACTGACTTCGTAGATGCCTATTCATATGTTTATATTATTAGTTTACTCCATATAAACAATTATCAAAAGAAATCCTTATTATATATATATATATATTTTAAATTACACATTATTTAAATTATGTTTTATTATATATTTTTTTATATATAGTATATATATATATATATATATATATATATATATCTTATTTTGCAATACATGAGTTTCTTCCAACAAAGACAAACAAATAACAAATCTATATTTATTTTTTTTTTCTTTATATTTTTCCATTTAATAACTTAACATTGACTTTGCACAACAACAAGGAGCACACATGAAATGCACACAACATCCAATAATAAGTAAGAATTGCAATAGTAACCTTGTACGAAGTGCAATCACACACATGCTCTAATGCATCAACAGTCAGAATGATTCATATGCAAATCCTACGGTGGACTTCCATGTATCCACTGGCCAAGGTGCAATGAAGCACAACATCATATCCCACCTACCTGACGCCTTTCAACCTCAGTCTCCATCAAGGGTGGTTACTCTCTTCCACCTCCACGCGTAAACCTATGCCTGCATCACAAAACTCAACGCAGCATCACATTCTTCCAAATAAAAATATATCAAGCAACAAGGATGTGATAGCCAGCCAAGAGAAAACCTTCTCTAGAAGGCCTCGAAAAATGCAAGAGCTTCCATAAAATTATTGGAGTGAACACCTTTATAAATGGAAAAGAAAAATCTGACCATGCCAACAGAGTATCTCCCAACACCGCCAATTCCAGCATGTCCAGGATTACCCCTGGATGGCCCATCAATATTAGTTTTTAAAACTCCCCTAGATGTAACAACCCAGGTCTACTCACCTGGTTGTCAAAATACAAATTCAAAATTTTAGCAATTTAATCACAAATGATGCAAGTACCCCAACATTGTATTAGTACTTTGGAATAGAGGATCACACTTCAAGATCATTTACCACTACATATGGTATCTTAAGTGCTCAATACCGGCCAACTTCCCATGATAGGTTACCTTCTATAATATCCTTACTCCTTTCTTGAGTTTCCTTGATCTTGGCATGGGGTTGCCCTTCCAGGGCCCATAATACCTAGAAGGGTGGACGCACTAATTCCTCATCTCAAAGCATGATGGACTTGGATTCGCAATCCTACTCTTGTCCTCATTGGTCCACTGACCTGTCATTTCCTAATGAATCATGCTTTGGGTTAGCGTAACTATGCTAGTGCCTGATCATCGACCTTCAACTAAGGTTTAATCAAGGTCCGCCATCACATGGATTTTGGACCAGATGTCTCAAACCCAGCTTTAGTTGATGATAATGCTACCCATATCATCTACCGCTAGAATTTCCCCCCAAATATGCTCACCAGCCTTGGGTTTTGTTGGCAATTCCACAACCGAATTCGATTTATGAGCATCCTCACGTACTACTCGTATGGTAACATGGAACAATGTCCCATTCCATCATTCGTTATTCTCTACAGAAAAGGACCTCTATCCTTAAAAATGCTAGAGAACGATTATCTCTAATTCACGATAGTTGCCACTGCAAACAACCAGAGTTGGGTGGATAACATCCTACTCGATGCCATCATATACCATTAGTCACAATGGTTTCAAGAAAGTTTTAATCTTCTGCTGGTTATGGTTAGGTAGTTTCATTGTTTTGGGTAACATGGTTTGCTCTTAAAGATATCATGCTATGATCCATTATATATAAAAGAAAAATAATTTTTTTTTAGTTATATAATAGAAAATACTATAAAAGTTTATTTAAAATATACCAATTTGAATATCTTAGATTAAAGATGTCATGCATATAATACAAAATAAAATAACCAAAACTTTATAGAGCACCTTACTAAAATTCTTCTTATTAAATAACCTTTTATTATTAATGGGAATAAAAACTATAACCTTAAATACAATAATATATTTTACAATTTATAACATATAATTTTTCCTCTAGAAATTCTAAAAGAAAGATTATAATAAAACCAACAACTTATATACTATCCAACAAGCGATATATTTCTTAGACTAAACTAAGCATTTTAAAAAATGTTTCATGAAGACTTCTTAAAAATACAAGACTTATGAAAAAGAATCATTTACTTAAATTTTATTACAAACCCCAGAGGATCTTTCATAAATGAATACAAAACCTAAATATTTGTTACCTTTAGTATTTCTAATACCTGGCCAGATGTACTAAACAACTTAAGAGATTACATATTTTTTTTTTTTTAAGTTTTCATAAACTTCTGCATACCTAATAAGTCTTTCCAAAAAAATAACACTAACTTGAACTTACGCCTACGCCCGTATAGGGATTCAAAAGGGGCCATGCCTAACGTGGTATGATAGCTATTGTTATACGCAAATTCCACCAGGAAGAGATAATATTTCATCTAAGCTCTGTGTGGTGTTTCCTACCACAAGCATACAAGTGCAAGACGATGAATTGTTGAAGGAATTTCACTCAGGTTCTGACTGTATTTTAAATCAAAGAATTAGAAATTATGTTGATTTATTTGTTAGAATTGTTATTTTCATGATGTCTTGCCTATCTAGGATGATTGGATCTGTTGTATAATTGAATATTATGAGAAGAAGGTTTCTTTTTATATGCTTAAGGTTTATATAAATGCTATGAAGATTGTGATTGGTCTTTAAATATTAGTGTTTTCCAAATATAAAATATTAAAAAAAATATTCACACCAGTATACCTATACCAATAGAAAATAATGGTTGCTTGTGGTTGACAATGATTGAAGGAATAAAAAAATAATATCGCTGACTGTGAATATAGGAATGCATAAGAGTGTGATATTTGCAATTAGTAAGCATAAGCCATGCTAATCCAATTGCTCAAACCTCCCCCTGCCTCATGCCATGATGGTGTTGTGGAAGTCTGCTTGAGTAAACAAATCAACTTCCATCCTCTGTACTCTATGTACTTGGAGAGGGCTAAAAGGGAGCGCCATTTTTTCAAAAGCTTTCACGAAGGAGGTGGTCACGTTTTATGATTGAAAGATGCCCAAGTCGGATAGAATTAGTTTTTCGTTTATGCTGTATGGTGACATATTTAATTATGTTTGAGTTGTGATGATAGAGATATTAGAAGAGAAAATCTCGTCAGACCATACCTGGCGATAAAAGAGTTACGGTGATGGACCAATGTTAATCTGCAAGAGAAAGTTGTAGAAGTTACAAGGAAGGGATTAAGATGACTCGTGAGGGAGTTGAAAAGGGTGCAAACTATCGAAGTGCCTCGATGTATTGTCAAAAAAGAAAAAGAGCCAGTAGCTACAAAGGATAGACAAAATGATGAAAATGTGGTAAAGATGATTCAGTTGATGTAGGAGTAGATGAATCAATAGTCAGAGCAAATGGATATCCAAAGGGCTCAAATGAGTGAGTATATGGATCAGTAGAGAGTATAAATGGCCCAACAGTAGGAAAAATTGCTCAACAATAGAAATTCATTGAAATTCTAACTAAGGGTAAGGAAACTAAAAGAGTAAGTAGTTGTCAATTGGCTAAGTGAGGCTAAAGGATATTTCTCAATCCAGCCCTCTCTGCAGAATCTAAAACAATTTGGGTTGTGGCACATTTGGAAGGTCTATCGAGAGATTGGTGGACCACCTATAAGAAAGTCACTCAGAAATAAGCTATTGAAATTCCTTGGGAGGATTTCAAAAGGGAATTTAAGGATCAATTCCTCACGCCATAGTTCTATATTGAGAAATACAGTGAATTCACCAACTTACACCAAGGCAACTTGACTGTAATTGAATACTATCAGAGATTTGTACAACTTTTGAAGTATGCCCTAGAATATGACAAGCATGAGGAGTTCAAGATCCAAAAAAATTTAATGGGACTACATTCCAACTATGAGATACCTGTTGGAATAAAAGTACCAAAAACTTTGACAATAGCTTATGAAGCTGCCCACTATGAAGAAATAAGCCAAAAGAATGCAAAGGCTTATTATCAGCAAATTGAAAAAGAGGATTCCAAGAAAAGGAGATACCCAAAGCAGTATAGGGATAATTATTAGCATAAGAAGTTTAAATATGGTGGCCAGTATAGGGGTGATAACAGAAACAAGGGAAAATTTAGGGAAACAAGGGGTATGCAGATAGAAGAAATAATCAAGGATGGAGGAATAATAACCGGGACCAGGGTAAGAATGGTAAACAGAACAAGGAAGGAGATAAATAGAAGAATATGGGTCCAAATGCATGTTATGCATGTAGAGCCTTTGATCATTTTGCAAGATAATACCCGCATAGAGCTGATAAAAAGAATCCTACATAAGAGGCCCCACACAGGATCTATGCTGCTACAGGTAAATCTAACCTGTTAGGCCAAGCTACTCCATTTTTTATAAAAGAAAATTTAGGGAAGAAGGATGTTCAAATTTTGATAGGTAGTGGAGTTACTGATAGTTTTATTTCAACTAGTATTTTGAAGGACATATTGGTTAAACTTGGGATCTTGGCAATAGGGTGGCAAGTCGAGTATGGTTCAGGACAAACATATATGGCTAATCAATGTTTATTTGACTCTCAAATAGATATACCTTAGGGAAATATTAATTGGCACCTATATGCGACTCCCTTACATACCTTTGATAGAGTCCTAGGAGTAGACTGGTTAAAAGCCCACAAAGCCCTATTGAATTTTGAAGAAAGGTGGTTGGATTTCACAGATGACTCTAATCAACGAATCCATGTTCAAAATGAGCATATTTTGAACCCTACTTGATGACCGTGATGCAATTCAAAAGAGCCTTAAGGAAGGAATATAAACTTTATGTGGTCAAGTTAAAAAAAAAGGAAGAAACTGAGTGAAGCTCCACTCTGTTTCAATAGTATTCTATTTTGAATGAGTTTAGAGATGTTTTTCCTAAAGACCTACCTGGACTACCTCCAAAAAGAGAGTTTGATTTTCCTATTGAGGTCATGCCAGGAGCATCTTCTATAGTCAGAATCCCTTACCGAATGACACCCCTTGAACTGCAAGAACTTAAGATCCAATTGCAAGATTTGTTAGAAAAGAGGCACATTAAACCTAGTGTCTCACCATAGGGAGCACCAGTAATGTTCGTTAAAAATAAATATAGATCCATGAGACTGTGCATTGATTATAGGATGCTTAATAATATGACTGTAAAGAACAAGTATCCCTTGCCTAGGATTGATGATCTATTTTATCAGTTAAGAGGAGCTATAATCATTTCCAAGATCGATCCTAGGTCAGGTTATCATCAATTGAGAATCAAGGAAGAGGATACATACAAAACTGCTTTTAGAACTTGCTATGGACATTATGAGTTCACAGTGTTACCTTTTGGGTTAACAAATGCACCAGTTGTATTTATGAATTTGATGAAAAATGTGTTCAAGGAACAAATAGATCAGTTTGTGCTGATATTTCTGGATGATAATTTGATCTACTATCAGAATAAGGAAGAACATGACCAACACATGAGGGTAGTTTTAGAAATTCTCAAGAAAATCTAATTATATGGAAATTTTTCCAAATGCAAGTTTTATACTCCACAAGTTCAGTATTTGGGGCACATTATTTTAGCCAAAGGAATAGTTGTTGACCCTAAAAATATTGAAGCCATAGTAGACTGGCCATCTCCCACCAATATTTTTGAAGTGAGATTTTTTTTGGGGATGGCTGGATACTATTGGCGATTTGTTAGGGAATTTTCAAATTTTGCATTTCCTATTACCAATCTATGATGATTACACAATGACACTGAGAGGGGGGGTGAATCAGTGTAGCTATTAAATTTTTATATCTACAACATTTAATATGAAATAAAGAGAACTTAACAACGAAAAAAAACTTGAACAAGAGAGCACACCACAACACTCAATATACCGAGGTTCACCAATTTGGCTACTCCTCAAAAATGACTGCTTGGACTCCAATCCAAATCCAGCCTTTGCAAAATCAATTTTACAAACACTTTACCAAGGACCAACCGGAAGGAGCACCAACCCCCGTAATTTTCTCACGCAATGAGATGGAGCACCAACTCCTAGTACCAAGCACCAACTTGGACCTGCAATTCGATAAATTTAGAATGACATAAAAATGTCTTCACTTTATGCACGACCCCGACCGGTCCGCAATTAACTCAACTCGCACACTCTCACGGCTCGCTTATTTTTCTCTTGATTCTTTTCTAACTCTCCTTTTACAGCAATTTCTCTCTAACAATGACAACATCTTCTCTGTACGATTATTCTTTTATAACCTTTCAATTCTGCATGCAATCGAATCACATACTCTGACTGTTCGAATCCATGCAATACGGCTGTTCGGTTCCATGCACTTCGACTGTTCGAAACCCTGCAATACGTCTTTTGGAAACCATGCAATACGGCAATTTTGTTTCATGCACTTCGACCGTTCAATTTCTTCGAATACGGCTTTTCGAATGCTTTTTCGAAACTCCATATGTGATTCTTCGAAAGCTTTTCGATTCTTCATGTTCGGCTTTTCTGTATGCTTCAAATACGTCTGTTCGATTTCATGAGTGCGACTTCGAAGGTAAAAAAGACTTTTCAAAACCTTTCGATACTTTAAATTTGATTCTTCGAATACATGCAAACGGCTGTTCGAATGCATGACTGACACTTGTCAACCAGTAATCGCAGATCCGACATCGCTACATTTTACGTAATCGTCGCATGATTTTCCTGTCTCGCTTTTTCGACACGTGTCACCTTGCATGTTCCTCGGGTTTTACTCGCCAGATCATTACCTGTCGCGATATCGCGACACTTTTGACTTATGCTGACGTCACCCTGAAGGTTGTCGCGAAATCGCGACCATTTTGGCCTTGAAAGCTTTTCTCTCGCTCATGTCGCGATATCGCGACACTTAGAACTTTTGCTGACGCCATCCTTAAGCATGTCGCGAAATCGCGACCGTTTTGGCTCTTGCAAGCTTTCCCTGCATCTTGTCGCGATATCGCGACACTTTGAACTTTTGCTGACGTCATCCTCAATGCTGTCGCGAAATCGCGACGCTTTCGGCTTCCAGCAGCTTTCCTTTCATCCTGTCGCGAAATCGCGACACTTTTCAACTTTGCTGACGTCATCATCCTGCTTGTCGCGAAATCGCGACACTTTCGGCTTCCATACACTCTTCTTTGCCAGCAGTAGCGAAAAAGGAACATGTCACGAAATCGTGACACTTTGTTCTTCCGTACAACTCTCCTTGCCAACTCCAATAAAATGGAACATGTCACGAAATCGCGACGCTTCCGGCTCTTGCTGACGTCATCATCCTTCTTGTCGCGAAATCGCGACGCTTTCGGCTCTTGCTGACGTCATCAATCTTCTTGTCGCGAAATCGCGACGCTTCTGGCTTCCGTACGCTCTTCTCCATGCAGTAGCGAAATCGCTACAACTTTGTGCCTTGTGCTTTTACCTTGCCTCTTTTCATGAAATTTTGACTTGTAATATCATTGCTGCATCTTTCAGTTCTACACTTTTGACTAGTAGCGAAATCGCTACACCTTAGTTTCCCTTTGTTCCAACATGTAGCGCCATCGCTACACCTTAGTTTCTCTTTGTTTCAACCTGTAGCGAAATCGCTACACCTTAGTTCCATGTATTTTCATCATGCAGCGATATCGCTACACCTTTGTTTCCATTCATTTCAACATGTAGCGATATCGCTACACCTTTGTTTCCATTCATTTCAACATGTAGCGATATCGCTACACCTTTGTTTCCTTCTCTGCCAGCATGTCACGAAATCATGACAGATTTGCTCGCATCTTCTCTCTCTCGACCATGTCACGAAATCGCGACAATTTGGCGTGCATTTTCTCTCTCCTACTTTTTGTCGCGAAATCGCGACACATTTTCTCTCTCCTCAACGAAAACTCGACATGTCACGAAATCGCGACATTTTCGGCTGCGCCTTCTCTCTCCTCGATTTTGTCGCGATATCGCGACACATTTTCTCTCTCCTCAGCGAAAACTTGACATGTCACGAAATCGCGACATTTTCGGCTGCGCCTTCTCTCTCCTCGACCATGTCGCGAAATCGCGACAGAAAACATGTCGCGATATCGCGACGCTTTTCTTCCTTGTCTCTTTTTGCCGCTTCGAATCCGGGTCACTGCTTTTCCTTGAAACTTTCTCGCACTTGATCCGATCGACCTCCGAACCGCATCAATCGCATCAATCCGACCGTGTTGACAACAATGACAATACTTTTGCAATTCTTTTGCTGCACCTTGCTCAACAATCTCCCCCTTTGGAATTGTTGGCAACACACCGCAACCTTGCTTAATTTCTTCTCCCCCTTTGCCAATAATACCAAAGGGTCTGCTGTAGACTCCCCCGAGTCTATGCACAACATTCTCGGACTTAAAAAGTTTGAATGCTCCCCCCGAGAATGTGTTTCCCATAGCTAGTCGCTTGCTTGGGTGGTGTGACTACTCCCAACTTCTTCCGAAGGTATTCAAATACTTCCTTAGGCAAAGGTTTTGTGAATATATCAGCTACTTGCTCCGTAGTTGGAACAAAATCCAATTTAACCTCTCCTTCTCGCAACTTTATCCTTCAAGAAATGATATCGGATTGCAATATGTTTGGTTCTTGAATGCATATCTGGATTCTTGGATATGTTGATAGCACTAGTGTTATCACATTTAATTGAAATTGGTTCATTGAAATGAATACCAAGATCTTTCAACGTTTGTCTCATCCATAATATCCGAGTACAACATGTTGTTGCCGCAATGTATTCTCGCCTCTGCAGTGGATAGAGATACTCGATTCTTGTTTCTTGTCGTGCCATGCTACCACCTCGTCACCAAGATAAAATGCTCCTCCACTTGTGCTCTTTCTCGTCATCAATACATCCCGCCCAATCTGCATCAGAATATGCAATCAAAGTGAAATCTTTACCTTTTGGGTACCACAACCCATAATCCATAGTGCCCTTGAGATATCTAAAATCCTCTTTACAGCTGTTACATGAGTTTCTTTGGGACTGGCCTGAAATCTTGCAACCATACATACTGCTTGTAATATATCTCGGTCTAGTGGTCGTTAAATACAAAGAGGCTTCCAATCATAGACCCGTACATTGTTTGATCTACATCCTGGGATTTATCATCCTTGCTCAACTTGCAACTTGTTGTCATGGGAGTGCTGACCGGTTTACTGTCTTCCATTGTGAACTTTTTCAGCATTTCTTTTACATATTTAACTTGAGAAATAAAAATGCCTTTTTCATTTTGATTGACCTGCAGTCCTAAGAAATAAGAAAGTTCACCAATCATTGACATCTCAAATTCTTTTTTCATTTTAATTGATATGTCTTTGCAAGTATTCATCCATGTCGCCGCCAAATATTATGTCATCTACATAAACAACAAGAACAATAAGATGACCCTTCTCTGCTTTGACATATAAGTTGCTATCCACCAAACCTTTCTTAAACCCTTGTTTAATTAGATAATTATCCAGACCTTGCATACCATGCTCTGGGTGCCTGTTTTAATCCATATAAAGCTTTCTTTAACCCGCAAAACAAAATCTGGATTTTCACCAAGTTGGAAGCCATCGGGTTGTTCAATGTAAACCTCTTCTTCCAGCTTTTCCATTCAAAAATGCTGATTTTACATCCATTTGATATACTTTGAAGTTTTTATGAACTCGCTAATGCCGTAAACATCCCGATTGCCTCTAGTCCTGCTACCGGTGCAAAAGTTTCTTCAAAATCAATGCCTTCAACCCGAGCATAGCCTTTACATACCAATCTTGCCTTATTTCTGACAACCCGCCCATCTTCATTCAATTTATTTCTAAAAACCCATTTAGTACCAATTATGTTTTTATTTGTTGGTCTAGGTACTAATTCCCATGTATTGTTTTTCTCTATCTGATCTAGTTCTTCATTGATTGCCTTCATCCAACTTTCATCAGTGCTTGCTTCAGCAACATTTTTAGGTTCAATACTAGATAACAGAGAATAGTTCCTCACTATTGTTCTTCTTGTTTGAATACCATCTGTGGGATCCCCAATAATCTGCTCACTTGGATGATTTTTCTCGCCAATTGCCTGCTTTAAATTTCCCGTTTTCTTCTTCTTCGATCTCAGCTTTTTACACTATCTGGATCAATTTTCTGATTCTTCTCCGTTTCTTTTTCATCATCACCTTCAATGACTTCTTCATACATAGGGTAGTTTTCTTGATAAGTAGTTTCTTGTTCTCTACCTTCATCAACTTTTACATCAGCACTTTCAACAATTTTCTTCAACTTCTTGTTGTAACATGTGTATGCCTTGCTTTTTGTTGAGTAACCGAGAAAGATACCTTCATCAGCTCTATCTTCAAATTTACCGAGGTTATCTTCAGTCCGTTTTATGTAGCACTTGCTGCCAAATACTTTGAAATGTCTTGTTGTTGCCTTTCTGCCAAACCACAACTCATAAGTTGTTTTTCTTTCATGTGGTCTCAGAGATGCACCTCGTTTTGAATGTAAACTGCAAGATGAATCGCCTCTTTCCAAAATCTGTCGACTATTTTGTTTTCTCGCGACGATTGTCCTTGCCATTTCCTGCACTCGTTCTATTCTTCCTTTCTACAACACCATTCTCGCTGAGGTGTCCTAGCCGCTGAAAACTGTCTTCTTATCCCATGTTTTTGACAAGATTCCGCAAATTCTTCTGAGATAAACTCTCCTCCCCCGTCTCGATCTTAGGCATTTAATTCTTTTTCCCGATTGATTTTCAACAAGATTTTTGAAGGTTTTAAACATTTCAAAGGCTTCCGACTTGAGTTTCGTAAATAGTACCCATGTCATTCTTGAGTAGTCATCTATACATAGCATAAAATATTTGTGTCCATTTATGCTTTCGGTTCTCATGGGTCCACATAGATCAGTGTGAATTAGTTCTAATGGCTTGCTAGTGAAGTATTCTTTTGCTTTGAAAGTGGCTCGGTTTGTTTTCCCTTTTTGCATGACTCACGGATGCTATTTACAGGTTTGCCAATGTTTGGTATATCTCTAATCGCTCTTTTTGAACTGATTTTTGCCGCATTGTCAAAACTAATATGCCCAAGCCTCTTGTGCCATAGCCGCTTTCATCTTCCCGTCCCATCAAGCATGTTCCTTCTGCAGCTTCTGAAAGTGTATACAGATTTCCTGAAGTTCTCACCCAGATGGCTATTAACTTTCCATTTTTTGTCTTTCTTACTTCACAACCCTCCTTCTTGAAGATTACATCATGACCTCCGTCACATATTTGACTTACACTTAGCAAGTTATGCTTCGGGCCAATTACAAACAAGACTTCTTTTGATTTTATATTGCCATCACCGATCTTGACTGATCCCTTTCCAACAATCTTTGCTCCATCATTATTTCCAAATTTCACGTAACCACCTTCATAATTCTGTAAATTCTCAAACTTTTGCTTGTCACCCGTCATGTGACCTGGAACAACCACTGTCAAGTATCCAAGGTGCTGATTTGTTCTGAGCTTTAAAAGCAGTCTGGACAATCAAAGATTCCTTTTCTTTCCATTCTGGTTTGATAGCAGATTTTGCTATTTGTTTTGCCTTTGTCCTTTCATTAGCATGTGCCTGTTTTTCAAGAAATTTCTGGTTTTGTTTCAACCCACTTAGCTGAGATTTTCTACCCTGATAATTATTTGATGCAAAAGTGCTTCTGTACTTTCTAGCAATATGTCCAAAATTATGACAATTATAACATTCAACTGCATAATTCATTAAAGGAGAAAAAACATTTCTGCTGGTAAAATTCCTTTGAGATACATTATGCCCGCAATCTGAAATCTTATGGCCATAAGCATTGCATTTAAAACAATAACCAAAAAATGCATGATTAAACCTGGGTGCCGGTCTTTGCCAGTTTGAAGTAGGAGCCATGACTCTTCTCCTCCTCGGATGTGTGACTTTTGTGAATCCATCTTTGTCAGTATTCTTCTTGAATCTGGCATTATTGTTTTCTTTTGCATTATTTTGTTTTTCTGGTTCAACCCTCGATCTTTTCTTCTTTCTTTGTGGGTTCTATATTCAAGTTCTTTGAATCCTTTGAAGATTCTCCTTCATCAAAGCCTAAAACAAATTTGATGCCATAAGGCCTTTGGTTATTTAACATTTTATCCAAACTTTACAGTACTTTCTTCAAACTTATGAAAACAGTTCAATTTTCTATTCATCTCCTCTAACCGCATCCTTAACTTAACAATGTCTTCCTCTAGCTTGCCGCATTCAACCTGCCTTTACAGTTAATTGTTCATCAAGAACTTCGACATTTTCTTGAATTCCTCTCGTCTCGTATTTTCAAATTGTTTATTATGTCTCGTGGCATTCTCTAATTTCTTTGAAAAATTTTTATTCTTCTTCCTTTCCGCACTCAACTCTTCAAGTGCAAGGAACCAATTCTCCTTCCAAATACACTTCAGCTTCATCCTTGGAATTTTCATCACCTTCCCGATTTTCCTCTCGTTCTTTCTTCTTCAAGTGCCATGAACAGAGCTTCACCTCCTTCTTCTTCGGACTCCTCATCCGTGCTTTCTTCGAACCGCCGACATTCTTGGTTATGAAGCTTTTCTTCTTGAAGTTATTCTTTCCGAAATTTTGTTTCTTCTTCCAATCACCTTTTTCTTGGTGTGACCCTTCACCATTTTTGGTTCTCTCCCCGCATTGGACATTTGGCTGCAAAATGACCGACTCCTCCACAATTGAAGCATTTAAAAGGTAGCTTCCCTCTATATTTTCCTTTTCCTTTTGTGAGTTTCCGAACAAAATTGGCTTCTCGTTTCATCCAAGTGTTCCTTCATCCTCGTATTCATGTTCAGCTTTTACATTCTTGTGTGCTTTAAAAGTCGCTTCTCTGTCTCGTAGACTTGGTTTGTCCTATTCTCATTTCATATGCTGTCAGTGGAACCATGCAACTCATCCATGCTGAAGTTGTTTAGATCTTTTGCCTCTTCTATTGCAGAGACTTTGGAGTTAAATCTTTTGTGAAGTGTTTCGAGAACCTTTTTCACAACAACTCGCATCATCAATTTCTTCACCAAGTCCTCTCGATTGCATTAATAATTCCGTTGACTCTCAAGGATATAAATTTCTATGTTTTCATCTTCCTTCATTTGCAGTGCTTCGAACCGTGCTCGATGAGTTTGCGCTTTGCTTCCTTAATCTTACCGTCTCCTTCATGGATGCTCTTCGCTTTATCCCACATGTCCTTTGCTGATTTACAACTCATGACTCTTATCGCTTCACCGTCAACAAGCCCACACATTATGGCATTCTTAGCTTTGGAGTTGTTTTCAAATTTCTTTTTCTCAGCAGTATCTGTTGGAGGGGTAGTGGGTGCCGTGTATCCACTATCTACAGAATCCCAAATATCGTATCCCAATGCACTCAGATATGTTTGCATTCTAAGTTTCCAAAAGGTGTAATTTGTTCCATCAAATAAGGGAGCTTTGTTGGATGAAAATCCTTCACCACCTCGCCATTGTTTCTTCCAAGATCTCCTTAGCCGATTAAGCTTGTACAAGGAACCTTGCTCGATACCAATTGATGATTACACAATGACACTCGAGAGGGGGGGTGAATCAGTGTAGCTATTAAATTTTTATATCTACAGCATTTAATATGAAATAAAGAGAACTTGACTACTAAAAAAAACTTGAACAAGAGATCACACCACAACACTCAATATACCGAGGTTCACCAATTTGGCTACTCAAAAATGACTGCTTGGACTCCAATCCAAATCCAGTCTTTGCAAAATCAATTTTATAAACACTTTACCAAGGACCAACCTGGAAGGAGCACCAACCCCCGTAATTTTCTCATTGCAACGGATGGAGCACCAACTCCTAGCACCAAGCACCAACTTGGACTGCAATTTCGATAAATTTAGAATGACATAAAAATGTCTTCACTTTATGCACGACCCCGACTGGTCTGCAATTAACTCAACTACGCACACTCTCACGGCTCTGCTTATTTTTCTCTTGATTCTTTTCTAACTCTCCTTTTACAGACAATTTCTCTCTAACAACAACAACTTCTTCTCTGTACGATTATTCTTTTATAACCTTTCAATTCTGCATGCAATCGAATCACATACTCTGACTGTTCGAATCCATGCAATACGGTTGTTCGGTTCCATGCACTTCGACTGTTCGAAACCCTGCAATACGTCTTTTGGAAACCATGCAATACGGCAATTTTGTTTCATGCACTTCGACTGTTCAATTTCTTCGAATACGGCTTTTCGAATGCTTTTTCGAAACTCCATATGTGATTCTTCGAAAGCTTTTCGATTCTTCATGTTCGGCTTTTCTGTATGCTTCAAATACGTCTGTTCGATTCCATGAGTGCGACCGTTCGAAGGCTGTAAAAAAGACTTTTCGAAAACCTTTCGATACTTTAAATTTGATTCTTCGAATACATGCAAACGGCTGTTCGAATGCATGACTGACACTTGTCAATCATTAATCGCAGATTCGACATCGCTACATTTTACGTAATCGGTCGCATGATTTTCCTGTCTGCTTTTTCGACACGTGTCACCTTGCATGTTCCTACGGGTTTTACCTCGCCGATCATTACTCGTCGCGATATCGCGACACTTTTGACTTATGCTGACGTCACCCTGAAGGTTGTCACGAAATCGCGACCATTTTGGCCTTGAAAGCTTTTCCCCCGCTCATGTCGCGATATCGCGACACTTAGAACTTTTGCTGACGTCATCCTTAAGCATGTCGCGAAATCACGACCGTTTTGGCTCTTGCAAGCTTTCCCTGCATCTTGTCGCGATATCGCGACACTTTGAACTTTTGCTGACGTCATCCTCAATGCTGTCACGAAATCGCGACGCTTCCGGCTTCCAGCAGCTTTCCTTTCATCCTGTCGTGAAATCGCGACACTTTTCAACTTTGCTGACGTCATCATCCTGCTTGTCGCGAAATCGCGACACTTCCGGCTTCCGTACACTCTTCTTTGCCAGCAGCAGCGAAAAAGGAACATGTCACGAAATCGCGACACTTTGTTCTTCCGTACAACTCTCCTTGCCAACTCCAACGAAAATGGAACATGTCACGAAATCGCGACGCTTCCGGCTCTTGCTGACGTCATCATCCTTCTTGTCGCGAAATCGTGACGCTTTCGGCTCTTGCTGACGTCATCAATCTTCTTGTCGCGAAATCGCGACGCTTCTGGCTTCCGTACGCTCTTCTCCATGCAGTAGCGAAATCGCTACAACTTTGTGCCTTGTGCTTTTACCTTGCCTCTTTTCATGAAATTTTGACTTGTAATATCATTGCTGCATCTTTCAGTTCTACACTTTTGACTAGTAGCGAAATCGCTACACCTTAGTTTCCCTTTGTTCCAACATGTAGCGCCATCGCTACACCTTAGTTTCTCTTTGTTTCAACTCGTAGCGAAATCGCTACACCTTAGTTCCTTTTTTATTATTATTTTTCTTTCATTTCAACATGCAGCGATATCGCTACACCTTTGTTTCCATTCATTTCAACATGCAGCGATATCGCTACACCTTTGTTTCCATTCATTTCAACATGCAGCGATATCGCTACACCTTTGTTTCCTTCTCTCACAAGATGTCGCGAAATCGTGACAGTTTTGCTCGCATCTTCTCTCTCCTCGACCATGTCGCGAAATCGCGACAATTTGGCGTGCATTTTCTCTCTCCTGCTTTTTGTCGCGAAATCGCGACACATTTTCTCTCTCCTCAACGAAAACTCGACATGTCACGAAATCGCGACATTTTCGGCTGCGCCTTCTCTCTCCTCATTTTGTCGCGATATCGCGACACATTTTCTCTCTCCTATCGAAACTTGACATGTCACGAAATCGCGACATTTTCGGCCGCGCCTTCTCTCTCCTCGACCATGTCGCGAATCGCGACAAAAACATGTCGCGATATCGCGACGCTTTTCTTCCTTGTCTCTTTTTGCCGCTTTCGAATCTGGGTCACTTCGTTTTCCTTGAAACTTTCTCGCACTTGATCCGACCGACCTCTCGAATCGCATCAATCGCATCAACTCGACCGTGTTGACAACAATGACAATACTTTTGCAATTCTTTTGCTGCACCTTGCTCAACAATCTACAAATAAATGGAAAAGCATTTAAGTGGATAACCCATTGTGAAGATGCTTTCAGAACCCTTAAATAAAAATTGATGACTATACCTATACTACATATACCTAGCCCCAACAAACCATTTACAGTTTGTATTGATGCCTCTCTAGAAGGATCGGGTGGTGTCTTAATGCAAGACAAGGTAGTTGTAGCATACAAATCCAAAAAGCTTAATAAATATGAAATAAATTATGCTACTCATGATTTAGAGTTGGCTATTGTGTTAGCATATAACATAGTTTATTTATTACATTATTTCATTAAAAGGGTAAAAGTAGCGCATAGGCACTCTCCAAATTAGATAGGTTGGTTATAGAACCAACCAGGAGGTTCACCAACCACCTATTTTGAATGTATTTAAACACATGCATATTGAATGAGAAAGTTCACTTCGCATTTCATAAACCGTGCACATTTCTTCATGGTACCAGAGCACAGATCTGAGGACGCGAGGGAGGAGCCAACAGGCGAATGTGAAGGAGAGCCAATTTTTTGTTTTGCAGGCACAAACCCTAATGCAAGTGGACCAACATGCAAACCAATGCACAGACCCTAACATAGGCAGACCAACACGCAAACCAATGCACAAACCCAAACCAATGCACAAACCCTAACGCATGCGAATACATGGCATCACAAGGTGGCTGGGTGTGATGTGGTGCATGAGGAGGACAAGCTGACTTGGCATGGACATCGACGACAGACAGGACACGGCATCGGGAGGGCATCGGGAGGGCATGATGTGGCGGGAAAAGAAGGTTCGTGGGAGGCAAAACACAGGCGAAGGCTAACTACTCGAAGGCAGTTACCAACCTTGTACGCCTTCCATGTTTTAAAGCCCACAAGTGCATCCATGGGATGCATGTGGGATTAATCCACGATATTTTTTTTAAACCCTTGCAGGCCCTAGAAATAATAAAGCCCACGTGCGGGCTTCTTCCTCCCAGCTACTACGGTAGTGCACTTGGCTACAGGCACTCCGTTGTGTGGATGAGGTCCACGGTTCGACTCTCGATGGCGTTCAAATTTAAAAATATATATATTTTGCAGGTATTTAACATTATATAGCCCGCGTGAGGGCTTCTTCCTCCCAGTGGCTATGGTAGCGCACTTGGCTATAGGCGCTCCGTTGTGTGGATGAGGTCCACGGTTCGATTCTCGACGGAGTGAAAATTAACCAATTTTTTTACCCGTCTACGGAATTTGACACTCGATAAAAAAAAATTGACGCCCTCAAAGCATTTTTTGACGCCCGAAACAATTTTTTACGTCCGAAATAGTTTTTTGACGTTCTCAAAGGTATTTTTGATGCCTGAAACATCTTTTGACGCCCTAAAGGGGTCTTTTGATGCTCTCAATGGGGTTTTTGATGCCCTCAAAGGGGTATTTTTGATGTCCTCCAGTTTTTTTTGATCCACAGAAGCATTTTTTGATGGTCGAAGGAGTTTTTTTTCTCTTCCTTGTTTTATTTTGCAAACAGAAAGGGGGGAAGCACAGTATTCTCTTTTGCAAAATTCTAAAGATCTAGGGGGGAAAATATAAGGAACCACCTTCACAATGGCTACTATTCATAAATATCTCTCAGACTCTCAGTTGTTGAAAGGTTCTAACTTTGTTCCATGGAAGACAAAGATGAGAGCCATTCTTCAGGTGGAAGACTTGTGGGATGTAGTAACTGGCACTTCAAAATGCCCTCAAACAGCAGGAACAGATCAAGAAGCTTGGGATAAGAAGGACAAAAGAGGTCTCATGTTTCTCCTACTTGCTACGACAGATGAGGTTCAACCTCATATCTGTGATGCCAAAACCAGTAAGGTAGCTTGGGATTCTTTGATTACTGTTTATGAAGGAAAGAATCAGTCCACCATTCTACATCTTCAAACTCAATTACACACCCTCAGTATGAATTCTGGAGAGACAGTTGATCTATTCCTGTGTAGAGTGGCAGATCTGAAAGCCAAGTTGAATGCAATGGGAAAACCAGTGGATGATGATATCTTGAACTCTGTCATCTTGCGAGCATTGCCAGACTCCTATAAGATGTTGGTCACTTCCCTAAATGTTTCTGGTAGACAAGTATCTTTTGTGGAATTGGTAAATTTGCTCCAGACTGAGGAGGCAAATCAAGTTCAGAGAGATGAGTTGTCGGATAATGCCCTTTCCACCCAACAAAGGAGCAAGAACCCAGGGAAATTTCAAAAAGGGGGTTCTTCTTCCAAGGGAAAAGGGAAACAAAATCAAAATCAGCAAAAGGATAAATATTGCAAGATTTGCGATATGAATAACCATGACACCAACAGGTGTTGGTTCAAGAACAAGCAACAAAATGATCAATCTCATAAGAAGAAAGGGAAAGAGAAACAACAATATACAAAGAAACATAAGCAACCTAAGGGACATGTTGCTTATGCTAATTCCAGCTCAGACTCAGATCAGTCTGGTCCCGATTCAGATTCTGACTCTGAAAGAGCACACAAGGTGCTCATGACTCATACTTCATCTTCTCAGATAGATGCAGTATGGTATATTGATTCAGGGGCTAGTAAGCATATGACTGGAGATAAATCTTGGTTTGAAACATTTGAGGAGAAAGAGGGGAAGCCAGTTACCATTGTTGATGATCAAGTCTATCAAGTAAAGGGTGAAGGTAATGTTTCTGTCACTCTTCCAGATGGAAGATGTCAGATTGAGAAGGTTCTCTATGTCCCCGGACTAGCCAATAATTTGTTGTCTGTTCCTCAGATGTTGGACAGGAAAATGGACGTTGTGTTCCGAGTTGTAAAAGGCAAGAAAAAATGTTTTATAACCCACAATGGTAAACATATTGCAACAGGTTCCTACAAGCATGGCTTGTTCATTCTAGATGCTCTTTCAACACCTCATGTTGCTCTAGTTGCAACTACAAAGGTGGCCACTTCTCTCTGGCATAGAAGATATGGGCATCTCAGTTCAGGATATTTGCTCGAATTGAGCAAATATGAAATGGTGAGAGGCCTCCCTCCTCTCTCCTCCATCCTACCAGTTTGCTCGGATTGCTTAGCAGGGAAGCAACATCGGGTACCTTTTGAATCCAGTTCTTCCAGGGCTAAGGATCTTTTGGAGTTGGTGCACACCGATCTATGCGGTCCTATGCCAACCAGTTATGGTGGAAAGAAGTACTTTCAGTTGTTCGTGGATGATCACTCCCAAAAAATGTGGGTCTTCTTCCTTCAATTGAAATCAGAGGCATTTTCATACTTTCGACAGTTCAAGAAACTTGTTGAAAAAGAGTCTGGCTGCCTCATCAAATCCCTCCGCTCAGATCGAGGGGGGAATATACTTCCAAGGAATTTTCAGCATATCTGAAAGAACATGGGATAAAGCAACAACTAACAACAACTTATACACCACAACAAAATGGTGTTGCTGAGAGAAGAAATCGCTCCATTATGGAAATGGTTCGATGTATGATAAAAGGAGCACATCTTGAAGATCAATTTTGGGCAGAAGCAGTAAGTACAACTTCATACCTCTTAAATAGAGCACCCACAAGAGCTCTACAAGGAAAAACCCCACAAGAAGCATGGAGTGGAAAGAAACCCTCCATATCTCATCTACGAGTATTTGGTTGTAAAGCCTTCATGCATATTCCAAAATAGAAAAGAAAGAAGTTAGATGAGAAAACCCTGAAATGTATCTTTCTTGGTTACGATGAGCATTCAAAAGGATATCGCCTGATTGATCCTATAACCAAGAAAACACATATAAGTAGAGATGTCGTATTTGATGAAGCTTTCACATCAAATAATATCTCTACAACAGTATATCATGAAGATGAAGATGATGAGCCTAAGCAAGAGGTTTCACCCCCTCAGAAAAATATTCCCAAATGGTATACCAACACTTTGAGAGATTCTAAATTGAGCTCATTTCTAGATATGACTCTAGATCGACCATGTACGCGTAGTATCACTCAACAGAAAAGGGCAGAAGCACCATCTTCAGAAGTTGATGAACTTTGTCACCAATTTGATGAACTATCCGTAGATGCAACAGAAGATAGAGAAATGGATATAGAGTATGAAAGGGTTTATCTGACAGCGTTGGATGAAAATGAACCCACAACTGCTCAAGAAGCCCTCAGTAAGCCGCAATGGAAGACTGCTATGGAGGCAGAGCATACATCTCTCATGCAAAATCACACTTGGAAACTAGTAAATCTGCCTTCAGGAAAGAAACCCATTGGTTGTAAGTGGGTATTCAAAGTGAAGTATAAAGCAGATGGTACAATTGATAAGCACAAAGCCCGCCTTGTGGCAAAGGGCTATGCTCAGAAAGAAGGCATAGATTATGAAGAGACATTCGCTCCTACTACAAAAATGACTACCATCCGAATATTGTGTGCTATGGCAGCTCAGTTTGGGTGGAAGTTACATCAGATGGATGTAAAAAGTGCTTTTTTGAATGGTGATCTACAAGAAGAAGTATACATGACTCAACCTGAAGGATTTGTTGTGACAGGACAAGAACAAAAAGTTTGCAGGTTAATCAAATCCTTGTATGGGCTAAAACAAGCTCCTCGAGCTTGGTACATCAAAATTGATAGTCACCTATTACAACATGGATTCCAACGAAGTCCGTCAGATGCGAATCTCTATATAAAGAACAATGGTTCTGACATAGTGATTCTGGTGCTATATGTAGATGATTTGATCATAACAGGTAGTTCAGAAAGTATGGTTGATACAGTGAAAAGTGATCTCAAATCATCCTTTGAAATGACAGATCTGGGACTTCTCCACTACTGTCTTGGTTTAGAAGTAACTCAAAAGAAGCATCACATCAGAGTTACACAGAAGAAGTATGCCAAGACTTTGATTGAGAAATATCGCATGGATGACTGTAAGTCCAAGGCCACTCCCATGGAAGCAGGACTTAAGTTGTCAAGATATGATCAATCTCCACAGGTAGATGGCACTCTCTATCATCAACTGATCGGGAGTCTATTATACCTAACCAATACCAGGCCTGATCTTAGTTTTGTTGTGGGTTATCTTTCACGGTTCATGCAGGAACCCAAAGTAAGTCATTGGAAAGCAACAAAAAGAGTTCTACATTATGTCCGTGGTACATCAGATTATGGCTTGGAATACAAAAAGAATAACAAGTTCTATTTACAAGGATACACGGACTCAGACTATGCTGGATCTATTGATGATAGGAAATCAACGTCTGGATACATCTTTCATCTTGGATCTGGTCCTGTCTCTTGGCACAACAAAAAGCAGCAAGTGGTTGCTATTTCTTCCACAGAGGCAGAATATCGCGTAGCTAGTGGAGCAGTCTACGAGATAATGTGGCTACGTCGCATCCTTACAAATATGGGTCTTCCAGAAAATCTTCCACTACATTTGTTTTGCGACAATCAAGGAGTTTTGAACCTTGTCAAGAATCCAATTTTTCATGATCGTACCAAACATATTGACACCCGTTGTCATTTCATTCGAGATGAAGTTCCAAAGAACAATATACAGCTCCAATTCATTCCCACTGATGCGCAAGTTGCGGATATCTTCACCAAGGCACTTGCACGGGTCAAATTTGAAATGTTTCGCAATACTCTTGGTATTTGCCAATAATGTAATAAGGGGGGATGTTAGCATATAATAAAGTTGTATTTATTACATTATTATATATTAAAAGGGTAAAAATAGCGCATAGGCGCTCTCCAAATTAGGTTGGTTGGTTATGGAACCAACCAGGCGGTTCATCAACCACCTATTTTCAATGTATTTAAACACATGCATATTGAATGAGAAAGTTTGCTTCACATTTCTTCATGTTGTAGTCCATGCTCTTAATATTTTGTGACACTATCTACTGGGAAATCCCTTTGAGCTAAAAATTGATCATCAGAGTTTAAGATGCATTTTTACTCAACCTCTGCTAAATGCCAAATAATGAATATGGATGGAGTTCCTAGCCGAATATGATTTCAAAATTGAATACACCCAAGGAAAGAAAAATAAATTCGTAGATGCTCTCAGTCGAAGAAGACACATAGTTGCCCCTCACAAAATGTCACTATGGACTAAAAAACAAATTAAGGAAATGCAGAAAATTGATGAGTTCTGCAATCAATGTCGTACCAAGGTTGAGCAAGAAATAGGTCGACATACAGATTTTAGTATCAAACAAGATTTGGTGTATATTAAAAATAGAATAATAGTACCTAATTATGAAGGGCTAAAAAGAACCATATTTCAAGAGGCACATTATGCACCATATTCTGCTTACCCAGGTGTGATAAAAATGAAAGAAACTTTGAAAAATAACTATTTTTGACCTGAAATGAAGAAGGATGTGGTTCAATTTGTTGCAAGATGCCTAGAATTTTAGAAGGTTAAATTTGAGCATCAACATCCTGGAGGACACTTGATGCAGGAGCATCCAGGAGCAGCACAGCAATCTTGCATCACCAAAAACAAAAAAAAGAGAAAAACAAAAGAAACAAGCAAAAAAAGTTCTAAGTATAAAAAAATAGTCTAAGTGTTGAATGTGTCGCGATATCGCGACATAAAAGTTGTCGCGATATCGCGACAACTCAGAATAATGGCGGGCGCAAATCACAAGTGTCGCGATATCGCGACATAAAAGTTGTCGCGATATCGCGACAACTCAGAACCAACGGCAGGCGCAAATCGCAAGTGTCGCGATATCGCGACACAAAAGTTGTCGCGATATCACGACAACTCAGAACCAACGGCGGGCGCAAATGGCAAGTGTCACGATATCATGACACAAAAGTTGTCACGATATCGCGACAACTCAGAAACAATGACGGGCGCAAATGGCAAGTGTCGCGATATCGCGACATAAAAGTTGTCGCGATATCGCGACGAACTTAGAGCAAAGTTGTGAGCAAACAAAAGTGTCGCGATATCGCGACACATTGGCAAACAAAGACAAAAGCCGAAAAAGTGTCACGATATCGCGACGGATGGACATGGAGGAAAAAGTGTCACGTTTTCGCGACCCGGCTAGGAGAGAGAAGAGCGAGATGCAGAGGTGTCACGAAAACGTGACATGTTACTTTTTCGTGGACTGTTGCAGAACGACAGTTGGCAGTTTTAGAAGCCGTTAAGGCAGTTCCAGGGAACCGTTGCAGCGGTTACAGGGACGGTTGCGAACGACGGTTGCAGCAAGAACCTATGATGATAAAAAGAGATTTTTTCGAAGGATTGCAGAGGCTGGAGAGACGAAGGCTGCGGCTTCTTTTGGGCATTTTTTGTACTGTGTAATCTTCCATAGTTACGAATTGTAAAGCTTTCCATGCTTCAAAATAAAATTGCATCTTTTCTTTGTTAATTAAAATTGGCTCCCCATCAAGTGGTATCAGAGCAGTAAGATTCTGAGTGTGTGAGCAGAGCGCCGAACGTGAGGCAGCTTGCACCAGGATCTGGGGTTACGGGTTCTGAGAAAAAGTGAAGCAGAATGCCGCCGCGAAGAAATCATGGTGCTGGAAGGAACGTGGTTCCTGAAGGAGACTTTCGAGCATTGCAGAGGCAAGTGCAGGCCCTGCAGGAAGAATTGCGTAGAGGAGTAGAGCCAAGAGGAGAAGACCAAAGCGATGATGAAGCTTGCGGAGTTGATGATCCGTCTGAAGAAGAAGAAGAAGCGATGAGTTCTGCAGAAGCTCGAATGATTAAAGCCATTTCTCAAATTGGGAAAAGGCCGAAGATTGATGTATCCACATATTCTAGAAATTTAAATCCAGAAGAATTGATTGACTGGATTAATGACATGGAGGAATATTTCGAATATGAGGAGGTTGAAGATCCAAATCGAATAAAATTTGCCAGAACAAAGTTGAAAGGCCATGCTGGCATATGGTGGAAAGGAGTGCAACCGGAAAGAAATCGGAGAGGAAAAGAAAAGATCACCAGGTGGGATCGAATGGTTGAAAAACTGAAACGAGCAGTTTATTTCGGCAGATTACGAATTAGATCTCACTGAGAAAAATGCAGAGTTTGCGCCAGTCCAGCAAGTCTGTTAAAGAATATACAGAGGAATTTTTTAAAATTTCTATCAGAACCGGTCATACAGAAGCAAATAAAGAGAGAGTAGCCCGTTACATTAATGGGTTAAGAACCAACGTGCAAGAAGAATTGAGTCTGGTTCGAATGAGCACCATTGAAGATGCTTACCAGTTTGCTCTGAAAGTGGAAGAGAAACTGAACCATAGATTTGATAGTAAGCAAAGAGGAAGAGGTCATGGTGGAAGAACTGGTGGAAGAACCAGTGGAGGTAAATATGATGACCAAAAGCAGACTGGTGAAACCAGCAATCACCAGGAACAGAAGGAGGAGAATGCTTACCGACCCCGTAATCGGAACAATGATTATCAAAGGGGACGAGGTAGAGGTGGACGCGGATATGGAAGAGGCAGATTTCGTGGAACCTGTTTCAATTGCGGAGAAGAGGGGCATCGATCATATGAGTGTCCCAAACACCAAGAAACACCGAACAGAAGGCCTGAAGGTAATGCCAGAGCTGCAGTTGTTGAGGATGGTGTTGAATCTGAGCACTCTAAAGAAGCAGAGCGAGGAGAAGTGATGATCACAAGGAGAACCTTGTTGAACGAAGAGAAGGAACCAGACCAGCGGAAAATCCTGTTCCGCACGAGGTGCAAATGTTCAGGTAAAATCTGTAATATTATTATTGATAATGGTAGTACAGATAATTTGGTTTCTGAGGAAATGGTAGCTAAGTTAAAGCTAGAAAGAAGACAACACCCGCATCCATACCGGATTGCGTGGTTGCAGAAGGACCATAGAGCATTGGTCAGTGAACAATGCTTGGTCAAGTTTCAAATTGGAAGATACCAGGATGAGGTCCTGTGTGATATTTTGCCGATGGATGCTTGCCATTTGTTGCTGGGAAGACCATGGCAATTTGACAGACGTGCAGCGCATGATGGGCATGCAAATACCTATTCCCTGACAAAAGACGGAGTACGCCACAAACTGAAGCCATTGAAGGAGGTTGAGGAAAAGGTATGCAATAATGCTAGAATTTGTTTAGTAGATGGCAAAAAAATTTTGGATGGTCTAAAGAGGGATTCAATGTGTTATGCATTAATTCCTATTGTAAAGAGAAAAGAAACTACTCGACATTCCAGCAGAAGTTGAACATCTCGTTAGCAGAATTTCCTGATATAATATCGAACAATGTGCCTGAGGGTTTGCCGCCAATGAGGAATATTAGTCATCAGATTGACTTAATGCCAGGATCTAGCTTACCCAATAAGGCCGCCCATAGAATGTCTCCTGTAGAGAATGAAGAGTTGAACCGCCAAGTTCATGAATTGTTGAGGAAGGGTTTGATTCGAGCAAGTTTGAGCCCTTGTGCAATGCCAGCAGTACTTGCACCAAAGAAGAATGGCGAATGGCGAATGTGCACTGATTCCCGAGCCATTAATAAAATTACCATTAAATATCGCTTTCCATTACCCAGAATGGACGATATAATGGATTGTTTGAGTGGAGCTAAATACTTCACTAAGATTGATTTAAAGAGCGGATATCACCAGATACGTGTTAGAGAGGGTGACGAATGGAAGACAACCTTTAAAACCAAAGAGGGTTTGTATGAGTGGTTAGTTATGCCATTTGGATTGACTAATGCACCCAATACGTTTATGAGGCCGATGAATGAGGTATTGCGTGACTTCCTGGAAAAGTTCGTGATAGTTTATTTGGATGATATTTTAATTTTTAGTAAAACATTGGAAGAGCATTTGATGCATGTGCGGACAGTTTTTGAAAAACTGCGTGAGGAGCAGTTATTGATAAATATACGTAAGTGCAGTTTTGTACAAAAAGAGTTGATTTACCTGGGATTTGTCATCTCAGAGGAGGGTCTAAAAATGGATCCTAAAAAAGTGAAGGCTATCATTGAATGGCCTGCCCCAAGGAATGTAACAGAGGTAAGATCATTTCATGGTCTTGCAAGTTTCTATAGAAAATTTATTAGAGACTTTAGCAGTATTTGTGCACCCCTAACAAAAACTATGAGAGGGGATAAGAGAGAATTTAAGTGGACTGCCAAGGCAGGTACCAGTATGGACATATTGAAGAAGAAAGTGACAGAACAACCCATTCTGGCACTTCCAGATTTTAATAAAGTGTTTCAGGTTGACTGTGATGCCAGTGGCAATGCCATTGGAGCTGTGTTGAGCCAAGAAGGTAAACCTGTTGCATACTTTAGTGAAAAATTAAATGATGCTAGAAAGAAATACTCTGTTTATGATCAAGAATTCTATGCTATAATTCAGGCTCTTAAGAAATGGAGACATTATTTGCTAACCAAAGAGTTTGTTTTATATACTGACCATCAAGCTTTGCAAGTATATAAATAGTCAAGGTAAACTTAACCAACGACATTTGAAGTGGGTTGAATTCTTGCAGAGTTATACCTTTGTCCCGAAGCATAGAAGTGGTAAATCTAATAGAGTTGCAGATGCCTTGAGTAGAAGGCATAATTTGTTGATAGAAATGAGAGTGCAAGTTGTTGGGTTTGATGAACTCAAGAGTTTATACCCAACAGATCCAGATTTTGCAGAGGCATGGACGGCATGTGTGTCTCCTACTACCGTGGATCGCACTAAGTGGTTGGATTTTATGATCCAAGATGGGATGCTATTTCGGAAGAACCAGTTGTGCATTCCACGAAGTTCCATGAGGGAAAATTTGATCAAAGAGAAACATAGCGGAGGACTAGCAGGGCATTTTGGTCGAGATAAGACCATTGCTCTCGTTAGTGAGAATTACCATTGGCCGCAGTTGCAGCCGGATGTGACCAAATTTGTGCAGGGTTGCAGAGTGTGCCAGATGGCAAAAGGAGTCAGCATAATACAGGAATGTACCAGCCATTGCCTCTACCAGAGAGACCATGGGAGGACATCAGTATGGATTTTGTTCTTGGTCTGCCAAGGACACAACGTGGAAATGATGCCATTTTTGTTGTTGTTGACAGGTTTTCGAAGATGGCTCATTTTATTCCATGTCAGAAGACAAGTGATGTTGTTCATATTGCAGGCTTGTTTTTCAGGGAGGTTGTGCGCCTTCATGGTCTACCCCAAAGCATTGTCTCGGATAGAGATACCAAATTTGTGGGTTATTTCTGGAGAACCCTATGGAAGAAGCTGAAAATAGAATTGAAATTCAGTTCTGCGTACCACCCGCAGACTGATGGACAGACCGAAGTAGTCAACCAAAGTTTGGGTAATCTTCTACGATGTCTGGTAGGAGATAAACCCAAGGGATGGGATCTGATTTTACCACAGGCAGAGTTTGCTTACAATAATTCTGTCAATCGTAGTACTGGTAAATCCCCATTCCAGATAGTACATGGGAACAGCCCGAGAAACGCTTCTGAGTTGAGGCCGATGGATAAGGGAGACAAGCGCAGTGCTGAAGCTGAAGACTTTGCAGCACACATGAAGAATTTACATGAAGAGGTACAGCAGCATATCAGTCAAATGAATGCTACGTACAAAGCCAGAGCAGATCGAAGCGACGTTTCAAGGAATTCCAGATAGGAGATGAAGTCATGGTTCATTTGCGCAAGGAACGTTTTCCTACCAAAACCTACAATAAGCTAAAAATGAAGAAGTTTGGACCATGCCGGATCATAGGTAAATGAGATTCAGGCAATGCCTATGAAGTAGATCTACCAAGTGAGCTGAATATTTCACCTATCTTCAATATTTTAGACTTGGTTGAATATCATGCAAGAAGTTGTAGCGAACCACCCAGTCCGGATCTGTGGAACATTCCAAGGATCCACTCTAGACAAAGAAGAAATTGAAGACATACTCGACACTCGCGAAGGCAAAAGTACCCAAAACAGGCAATATTCAGAGTATTTGGTCAAGTGGAAGAACCGACCTATCGAAGATGCCACATGGTTGTCCAAATCGGAGGTTGATCGTCTGGGTTTTCCTTTGACCGTCCAAAAGTGAGGATCACTTCTAAATCTACCCCGGGTGTCTGATGCAGGAGCATCCAGGAGCAGCACAACAATCTTGCATCGAAACAAGCAAAAAAAGTTCTAAGTATGAAAAATAGTCTAAGTGTTGAATGTGTCACGATATCGCGACATAAAAGTTGTCGCGATATCGCGACAACTCAGAATAATGGCGGGCGCAAATCACAAGTGTCGCGATATCGCGACATAAAAGTTGTCACGATATCACGACAACTCAGAACCAACGGCGGGTGCAATCGCAAGTGTCGCGATATCGCGACAAAGTTGTCACGATATCGCGACAACTCAGAACCAACGGCAGGCGCAAATCGCAAGTGTCACAATATCGCGACAACTCAGAACCAACGGCGGGCGCAAATGGCAAGTGTCGCGATATCGCGACACAAAAGTTGTCGCGATATCGCGACAACTCAGAAACAACGACGGGCGCAAATGGCAAGTGTCGCGATATCGCGACATAAAAGTTGTCGCGATATCGCGACGAACTTAGAGCAAAGTTGTGAGCAAACGAAAGTGTCGCGATATCGCGACACATTGGCAAACAAAGACAAAAGCCGAAAAAGTGTCGCGATATCGCGACGGATGGACATGGAGGAAAAAGTGTCACGTTTTCGCGACCCGGCTAGGAGAGAGAAGAGCGAGATGCAAAGGTGTCACGAAAACGCGACATGTTACTTTTTCGTGGACTATTGCAGAACGACAGTTGGCAGTTCCAGAAGCCGTTAAGGCAGTTCCAGGGAACCGTTGCAGCGGTTACAGGGACGGTTACGAACGGCGGTTGCAGCAAGAACCTATGATGATAAAAAGAGATTTTTTTGAAGGATTGCGGAGGCTGGAGAGACGAAGGCTGCGGCTTCTTTTGGGCATTTTCTGTACTGTGTAATCTTCCATAGTTACGAATTGTAAAGCTTTCCATGCTTCGAAATAAAATTGCGTCTTTTCTTTGTTAATTAAAATTGGCTCCCCATAAACACTACACCTGTTTGATGTGCCTAAAAAAAAAATGGCAAGTGATTTCTATGGATTTTATAGTTGGTCTTCCCAAGACTCGATTCCAGCATGATGCAATTTTTGTAATTGTGGATAAATTGACTAAGGTGGTGCATTTTATACCGGGAAATGTTCGTGATGATGCACCTACAATAGCATAAAATTTTGCATGGGAAATCATGAGGTTGCATGGTTTTCCCAAAATAATTATCTCGGATAGAGATTCGAGATTCACTTCTGAATTTTGGTAAGCTTTGCACCGAGCATGGGATACAAAGCTAAATATCAGCACAACCTATCATCCTGAGATGGATTGATAGACCGAGAGGGTTAAACAGGTGCTGGAAGATATGTTACGCATGTATTGTATGGACCACCAAAGTAAGTGGGAATATTATATCTTCTTGGTGGAATTTACATACAACAACAGGTATCATACCATGTTGGGCATAGCCCCATTTGAGGCCCTGTATGGGCACAGGTGCAGGACACCATTAACGTAGGATAATTTGGACGATCGAGAAGTGATCGGTCCTGATGTTGTTAAGAAAATGGAGTTCCAATTAAAGGAAATCTACCAATGACTTTGTGAAGTCATAGACTATCATAAGAGTAATGTGGATCTTAAAAGAACCCCTTGAGAGTTTACCATTGGTGATAAGGTATTTCTTAGAGTCAAACCGACCAAAAGCTCTATTAAGTCTACAAAACTGAGCCCTATATTTATTGGTCCATTTGAGATTATTGCCAAAATAATTCTCGTTGCTTATAAACTTGCCCTGCCACTAAATTTATCTAAGATCCACAGTGTTTTCCATGTGTCTCTTCTTTGCAAATATTTTGCTGATCCATCTCATGTTTTGGATATATCTTACTTGCAGACGTTGGACCCACAACTTATTGAGGTTCGACCAATCAAAATTTTGGGATACAGGTCTAAACAGTTGAGAAAGAGAATAGTTGATCAGTGTAGGGTCCAGTGGGATCATTACTCAAAAAGAAATTCTACTTGGGAGGATGTAGCAAAAATGAAACAACAATTCTATTTCTTGTTTGAAAATTATTAATCAAAAGAGTTATTTGAATGTTGTTATGATTATATTTGTATGTTTGGTACTTTGATACATATTTGAAAATGAATGTTGTAATCTTGATTGTGACTTTTGCAATGTTGTGTAATCTATGGTTGTTTGCTTATGAAAATATGTTCAGTTATTTTAAAACCTACAATATTATGTTATCCAACACATGGACTGTGTTGAATTCTGGAGAGAAGAATGTAACATCCTTATTATTTGATTATATTTTATATATAAGAATGTGATATTGCTGCAAGTATTTGTGTGCGCAGGTGTAGGGTTGCAACTGTAGCAAACATGCCATAAGAGGAGAATACCCACCCTCTGGCGGAGATAGTGGATGGAGGCATCAGGGAAGGTGGGATATGATATCGTGCTTTGTGCACCATGGCTCGTGGGTACATGGAAGCCCACTAAAAATACAAGCATATAGGAGCATCCTGACTGTGAATGCATGGTTGCTTGACTTGTTGCATAAAATACATGATTGTTGAATGCACGGTTATTGGTTTTGTTTATTTATTAGAATAAGTTTTTAAAATAAATAAATAAGTATGTGCATAAAATACTTATTTATGAATATACATATTATATATATATATAAATAAAAATATATAGTAAAATAATTTAAACTCAAAATATGAAATAAGAATATAAAATTTATTAATGAATTGTATCTTACTTTTCAAATAATAACAATATAAAAATAAAATTAAAAAATAATAATATAATAATGATTGAGCATAAAGCTCTGTCGTGTCTTGCGGTGGACACTCGGTAATCTTCCAAGTCTAACATGGAGTGCCTATGTGTTAATCGAAGAGAGGTATCCACCTTCTTTATATATGAAGCACCAGGTAAAGAGGGATTACCATTCAACTTGCGAAGCTTCGAAAGAGATTTCTCTGGTTCCAAGTGTGTAGCTTCTTCACTTGAAAAAAAATAAGGTTGAAAGAGTGATTTGTTTTTTCCAAGTTTGAAAACTTTGGAACCTTACTAAATTGTTTGGATAATATACTGCTTTAATATTTTGCTTCTTTCCTCATATGCTTTGTGTGTCTTCTTTAATTTTGTTTCCAGTGGGATTGATGTTGTGGTTGTAAGAACTAGTTAAAGAACATCTATAATATTAAATCTATTAAAAAGCTTGCTATACGAATTGTGTAATAGGTATGCATTGTACATTAGAGAATGCAACTCTGTGTTTGCAATAGTAATTCATGAGCCATGCTGACCCATATTTCAGCTACATCCACTATCTTTTGCTACGGTGTTTGGTTAAGAATTAATTAATGGATAAATTGCAAGTTTAAATAATTGTTTTCACCATAAAATCTTTTGTTGTTGTAAAAGTTAATAACATAGTGTTGTATTGAAATGTTCTAGAAGTTGTGTATGGATTAGCTCAACAAACTCTCTTAATGAGGATGTGATGTTTTGGTTTTATGAAGCGACACCCTCAAAACGAAGACTGAATATATCTAATGGGAATGTAATACATTGTATGGGTAAACAAACCAATGTGTTTATTTATTTTTAAACCAAATGCCAACCTAAATATTAATTTGAAATTAGTCCAGTGCATCGATAAACCAGATGTCACTTGAGACATTCTTGGAAAATGTTGAGGAAGATAAATTATATTTCACCTTTAGCAATTAGGATTAGATTCTTCGTTCAATATTTTATTAACTAATAAAAATCCTTAAGGGAGAACCTTTCATTAAAAACATGTGTGCAGTGATTGTATATTGTTCGTCAAGGTCTTTATGGAATTTTAGTCACATTAAAAAAAAAATATTGCGTGAGGAGTTGTAAAAATTTAGGCAACAAATATTTTTCCTGTAACAACCCAGGTCTACTCACCTGGTTGTCAAAACACAAATTCAAAATTTTGGTAATTTAATCACAAATGATGCAAGTACACCCAACATTGTATTAGTACTTTGGCATAGAGGATCACACTTCAAGATCATTTACCACTACAGATGGTATCTTAAGTGCTCGGGATCAGTCAACTTCCCATGATAGGTTACCATTTATAAGATCCTTACTCCTTTTCTTGAGTTTCCTTGATCTTGGCACGGGGTTGCCCTTCCAGGGCCCATAAAACCTGGAAGGATGGATGCACTAATTCCCCGTATCAAAGCATGATGGACTTGGATTTGTAATCCTACTCTTGTTCTCATTGGTCTACTGACCTGTCATTTCCTAATGAATCATGCTTTGGGTTAGCATAGCTATGTCAATGCCTGATCATCGACCTTCAACTAAGGTTTAATCAGGGCCCACCATCACATGGATTTTGGACCAGATGTATCAAACCCAGCTTCGATTGACGGTAATGCTACCCATACCATCTATCGCTAGACTTTATAACCCCAAATATGCTCACCAGCCTTGGGTTTTTTTGGCAATTCCACAACTAGAGTCAGTTCATGAGCATCCTCACATACTACTCGTATGGTAACCTGGAATGATGCCCCATTCCATCGTTCGTTACTCTCTACAACGTAAGACCTTTGTCCTTAAAAATGTTGGAGAATAGTTACCTCCGATTCATGATAGAACCACTCTTCCAACCTTCTTTTTTTTAAGTGAAGAAGCTACACACTTAGAACCAGAGAAATCTCTTTCAAATCTTTGCAAGATGAATGGTAATCCCTCTTTACCTGGTGCTTCGTATATAAAGAAGGTGGATACCTCTCTCCGGTTAACACATAGGCACTCCATGTTAGACTTGGAAGATTGTCGAGTGTCCACTGTAAGACACGACATAGCTTTATTCTCAATCATTATTATATTATTTTTTTTTCAGTTTTATTTTTATATTGTTATTATTTGAAAAGTAAAATACAGTTCATTAATATTTTATATTTTCTTATTAATAAATTTTAAATTCTTATTTTATATTTTGAGTTTTAATTATTTTATTATATATATGTTTTTATTTAAATATATATAATATGTATATTCATAAATAAGTATTTTATGCACATAATTATTTATTTATTTTCAAAACTTATTCTAATAAATAAACAAAACCAATAATTGTGCATTCAAAAATCATGCATTTTATGCAATAAGTCAAGCAGCCATGCATTCACAGTCAAGATGCTCCTATATGCTTATATTTTTAGTGGGCTTCCATGTACCCACAAGTCATGGTGCACAAAGCACGACATCCTATCCCACCTTACCTAAATTCCTCCATCCACTGTCTCCGCCAAGGGGTGGGTATTCTCCTCTTCTGGCATGTCTGCTACAATTGTAACCCTACACCATCACATTTTCGCAAAACCCTTCATCTGTTGTAGTAAAAATAGATGCAATAATTTCACATTATCCACCAATCCCTTTCCAACCATTGGGGCAAAAACGGTATCACATTTACATCATTCATATAATCCACATTTCATTTGCACACACTTATTTTCAATTGGCTCGTGAGATTCATCCGTAAACTCATTTGCCAATTTAAGGGGTAAGCTATGCAAATCCAAATTCTTTTTGTCTTCAATCTCATCTATCACATCTCAAGAAAAATTTACTTCTACATCTAACCCAAGCAGGTGTCTCATATTTTTGCACTACATTGTGTTTCACACAATGCAATACAAAAAGGGGCATCTGTAGACACCAAAATCTAGCCACTTGTCGTCCATCTAGGTCTTCCCAACATTTATACCCATTTATTTATATATAATTAGGTATTTTTTTTTAAATATATGTTTAACATTAATATTTCAATATTATATTATATATTTATTTAATATATATATATATATGTAAATAAATCCCAACCATCAGATTTAACTTAATGCTAGCCATCCATCTACATCAATCCATGCCACACACCAAAAATTAATATCCACCCTTCTATTTATTTTAATCTGAGCCACACAATTCATATCATTCAAACCCTAACATACCCTAGTGTGGATTATTAATAGGAGCCATTTTGATGGCTCAACCCCTAAGTAATTCCCTAAGTTTTTGGAGGATCCTAAGCAATCCAAGTTTTTGAGTATCCTGAATCCCCTAAGTTATCCATTTGTCCTCGCTTGCCATAGCCCCCGTATCTGTCACCATCCTTCTCACTCATCCAGATCTACTTTTTTATATCTTTACCTCAGCTCTCGAATGCCTTCAAATGCTCCCTATCATCATCGAGCACCTTTGAGTGCTTCCCCTCTGCCACGAAGCATCTTTGAGCACTTTCTACCATTCTCGAAGCATTCACGAGTATTTTCTACTACCGTTGAGCACCCGTAGGCATCTCAAACCAGAGCCTTGCTGCCCTACTAACTCTCAGGTGATGTTAGGGCATCGCTACACCATCTTCCTTAAACAAATACAATAGTTCAAAAAATGACAAGTTCAACAAGGTAAGATTTTCATTGTTATATTTATTTTAATCTTCTCCTATCTATTTATAGTATTTCTATTATACAACTAAAGTTTGTGTTGGCAATTTGAGTTATTTTATGTTGTCATTGATGTCACATGAATCATTGATGTCATATGGATCACATTGAGTTTTGATGGGCAAATGATATTTTGGAAAGCATGGATAAAATCAGGGTTTTTGTGAAAACCAAGGCAGGCAAAATAAAAGGTTTTATTTAAAACCATGGATGGCAGATTTGAAATGGGTTTTTCTTAAAACCCAGGTTGGCCTTTCGTTTCATCGAAAAAGGTGCCCCGGTGATGGAGATATTTAATTTTAAATATTTAGTTTAAATTTTAATTATTTAAAATTTAAATTTAAATTTTAAAATTAAAGTTAGCGCCGACGTCTAAAGAAAGAGGGAAAATCAATAATGCACCGACGTCATCGAAAATGAGGAGAAGACTATATAAAGGGGGATCCTAAGGTTCATTTGAAATTAATCCTTGCTCGTGTTAATCGTTGGCTAAGCATCCGAAGAGAGCTCATGCAAAAATCATTTTGAAAAGGGAGACAATGAATAAATCCAAGGTTGGTCGAAAGCCCAAGACATTGTGGGTAGAGTGGCGCATTGGCAATTGGCTTTTTGTTAAGGTGTGTGGCAGCGCTTTACGTCAAGGTTCGAATCTCCTTGACTGCATTCGAAGGCATTGGAAGGAAAGCGCTCGAAGCGCTTTTGGTTTGCGTGGAAGGGAGGAAGGACTTAAGGCACGTCGTGCCTTTTCCTTTCGAATGAGCGGCTAGCTCATGTGGCAACCTTAGCCGTGGCTAAGGCGCTCGTGGTGTGTGCAAGTTGGGGGTTCGAATCCCCTTGAGGAGGTAATTACGTTTTGCTCTAATTAATTTCGTTGATGCCCTAGGATAGGAGTTATAAGGTGGTTAAGGAATAATTAAAGTTTTTAATTAAACTTTATTTTTATAAGGGTTGTGATTATTATTTCAGAGGTGGATGAGTTGTTGATTTATTTTGATATTCATGAAATTGAAAATTAAGATTTAGGAGAAATAAGGAGTTGTTATAAAATATTTTTGAGAGCCTTATTGATTATTATTTTTGATAAGGGTTTTTATTAAAAAGGACTTTGGTGGATGTGTTTATTAAGTTGGAGTAAAAAGGTGTAAATTGAGTTATGCTTATCTTGTGATTATTATTTGAAGTCCACTAACCCTTATTGAGATTGGAAAGGAAAGTTGTGTTTAGTGTGGCAGATTTTGTGGACAACTTCTTGGCATCAAAAAGGTATGGGCACATTCTCCTATTGATTGTTTATGGTGGTTGATTTCTGAAATATCATTGGAGTGAAAAGGATTGATTGTGGTTTCCTTTTCGAAAGTGGTTGGTTGAATGCTTCAAGGTTTTCTGGTTTGAGAGTTGTGTTTAAACCTTGTTTTATAAGCATAGTTATTGAAGCCCATTGGTTGTGAAAGAACTTGAAAAGAACATGAGTATCATTGTTATGTGAGATTTGTGGTTGAGCATTGTTGGAAACATTTGAGTTGGTTGATACATGCTTGGACTAGGGTTTTTGTGAGAAAGAGTAGTCCCTTGTGGTGATTGGTTGAGTTGAGTTGATTGAGCCTAGTCAAGTGATTGTGTGAGGTGATTGGTCAAGTTCCATGAAACAAACTATTCCATAATTCTGATTTGAGTTGAGAGTGAGATTAGAACATATTGAGTCTCTAACAATTCTCTTTATGCTTCTATGAGTTGACTTGAGTTGAGTTGAGATTGATTTGAGTTGAGTTGAGTTGAGATTGAGATTAGAACATATTGAGTCTCTAACAATTCTCTTTATGCTTCTATGAGTTGATTTGAGTTGAGTTGAGTTGAGATCATTGTGGATCATTGTTGTCATCCATTGAAGAGTACATTGCCATTCATTGTTGAGTTCATCTTTGAGCTTTGCCTTGATAGATTTGTGGATGATATTTGAGTACTACTTGAGCATGATTGATTGAGCCTTTGAGAAGGCCTTTGTGGATAGTTTTGGGACAACTTTGTGGATAGTTTTGGGATAGCTTTGTGGATAGTTTTGGGATAGCTTTGTGGATAGTTTTGGGATAGATTTGTGGATAGATTTGAGCAAGTTCTTGGTGAGCTTGCTAGAGCATATTTGGACAAGTTCTTGGTGAGCTTGCTAGAGCATATTTGGGCAAGTTCTTGGTGAGCTTGTTAGAGCATATTTGGGCAAGTTCTTGGTGAGCTTGCTAGAGCAGATTTGGACAAGTTCTTGGTGAGCTTGTTATTAATTTTTGGACAAGTTCTGTGTGAGCTTGTTATTAGTTTTGGACAAGTTCTGTGTGAGCTTGTTATTCATATTTGGACAAGTTCTGTGTGAACTTGTTATTCAATTTTGGACAAGTTCTGTGTGAGCTTGTTATTCAGATTTGGACAAGTTCTGTGTGAACTTGTTATTGCCTAGCTTTGAGCAGATCAAAGAAATCATTGTATTGGATAAGGATCCTTATTTCTGTGTGAAATATTATAAGGAGATTATCTGGTGGAGTACCCCACATTGGGGGAACCACGTTAAATCTTGTGTCTCAATTGTGTGTGGTGACTTGTGCTCTTGCTTACTACTGCTATCTGAGTTATTAATGCACACTGCTATATTTGGTTATTGCAATTAAGGACATTAATTGATATTGATTTGGAAAGAAAGTAAAAAGTGGTCTTATACTGTTCACCCCCCTCTCAGTATAAGCTTGTGTTCTTCAATTGGTATCAGAGTGGGTTCCTTCGAAAAAGCTAACAGCTTGAGGGTAGATTCTACAAGAACACAGATGGCTTCATAGAATGGATCATCTACAAATAAGGCTCCATTGTTTGATGGTAACAATTATGCTTTCTAGAGCATGAGGATGAAGAACTACTTGATATCACAAGGATATGAGGTATGGCAAATGGTTGAAAAAGAGTATAGGGTTGAAGGTGATCTCGAGGCAGATAAGACTATCAAGAAATTGGTTGAGATCAATGCAAGAGCAATGAATTGTATTTTGAGTGGGCTTCGTGAGACAGATTTTGCAAAGGTCATGGTATGTAATTCAGCTAATGAGATGTGGACCAAGTTGCGGAATACTTATGAAGGAGATTCCAAGGTAAAGTTGGCAAAACTACAAACTCATAGAAAAATATTTGAGGAATTGAAAATGGAAGATTCTGAAGATATTGCAAAGTTTTTACTTCGTGTTGATGAGATTACTAACACCATGAGAGGCCTAGGTTTTGAGATGAAAGAATCAGAAGTTACTCAAAAGGTTTTGAGATCACTTCCCATGAAATATGATTCTAAGGTTTCAACAATAGAAGAGACAATGGATATCAACAAGCTAACAATGGAAGAATTGCAAGGAACTCTCACAACTTATGAGATGAGGGTAAGTAAGCATCAGGTTCCAATAAAAGAGATTGCATTCAAGGCTTCAGAAAAAGAGAAAGGGAAAGTTTCAGAAATAAGTAGAGGTTCAGATAATGATGAGGAAGCTAACTTCATCAAAAGGAATAAGGACTCAAGGAATTTCAGGGATATAAGGAAAGTCAGATGCTACAAGTGTGGTGATCTTGGTCACTATGCATACAAGTGTCCACATGAAGAAAATAGTGATGATGAAAAATAGGGTCATAGAAGAAAAGAATATGGAAAGCATAAGCATGACAAAGATGACAGATACAAGCAAAATAGGTATGAGAAGAAGAAATTTTTTGTAAGGCAAAGAAATCTTACTACATTGTAGAAGCAAGTGATAGCTCAGATCATAGTGATAGAGACAAATCAGATGATGAAAAGGAAGAACATCTATTCCTAGGAATAGAAGGTGAAAGAGAACAGTGCTTTGTGTGTGGTCAAAGAGATCACAGATCAGGATATTGCAATGGTTTCAGTGATAGTGAAGATGAGATGACACATCAAGGAAACAGGTATGGTCAAAGAAATCTTGAGAGTTTGTTTGCTATAGAAGATTATAATGATCTTAGTGACAGTGAAGATGAAGAAGGTTTTTTCTATGGAATAAGAGAAGTAGAAGAAGAACATTCACTCCAAATAGAAGAAGTTAAGCAAGAGGATAATGTCTCAGTTGATCTAAAGGAAGACTTCAATGTTATCCATGAGCAACTACAAGAGGTTAAAGAGAATCTGAAAGAATTGAAATGTTCCTTACTTGAGAAATTTGATCCATCACATGACTCAAAAGGTCAAGATATTTTCACTAAGAAGGAAACATGTGTTTCAAAGGCTATAGATATGGATGCCAAGTTGCTACTTGACACAAATAAAGAAAAAGAAGAGGAAGATTCCAAAGCACCAAAGGTCTCATATTTCAGGTTTGGGGAATCACACTCAAAAGGAAAGGAAGTTCTAAAATATGAAAGCAAGGAAGCACCTAAGATTTGTGAGGAAAGTTCCAAAGTTCCTATGGCTCCAAATATTCAGTTTGGATCTTGTTTTGAGATAGGTGAATCAAGTTCAAAAGAAAAAGAAATTCTTGAAGAGGAAAGCAAGGAAGAAACTAAGGAAGAGGTTTTAGATGCTACAAAGAAGGTTCAAGGATGCAATGCACAAGTTGAAAATGATCATAAGGATAATGGTCAAGAAAGGTATGAGGAACCAAGGCATGAACAAAGGGCTTTTCAAGGACATTGTTTTTCTTGTAATGGATTTGGACATAGGGCTATACATTGCAGGATCCATGGATCAAAGAAGTTTGATTTTTCTAGAAGAAACTTCAAAGGAAGAAGGTATGGTTTTCAGGGACATTGCTTCTCATGTAACAGGATTGGTCATAGAGATTTTTAGTGCAAAGGAAATGAGCAACATGGTTTTGGTTTTAGAGCTTCACAATTCAGAAGTCATGGTCATAATGGTCATGAAAATAGAGCTTCACAATATAGGGTTCAGGAAAGGAATGGATATGGAAATTATTTTAAGAATGAATTCAGGACATGGGCACCATCCAAAGGCTACAATATCAAGTGTTTTAATTGCAATAACTTTGGGCATATTGCAAAATGGTGTAGGACTCAATTCCAAATAGGTTCAAGGCAAGAAGGTCAAACAGGTTCAAGACAAGAAGATCAAGTAATTCATCAAGAGAAGGATATCAAAAAACATGGAAGGAAGTTGATAGAGGAAAGAAACAATGTGATATGGGAGTAAAAGTACTCCCACCCCAAAATTAATCACCTCAAGAGAGAAGGTGGTGAGGGGGCTAAGTTTAAGAGTCATATCTTTTAGCCCCATAGGTGTCCCTTTTGCCATTGATGTCAAAGGGGAGAGATTTGAGTAAGGGGAGAGCATTGAGTTAGGGGGCCCCCAAGAGGGGATTGGGGTTGGGGGAGCAACCTCCATAGAGAGTATTGAGTGAGGGGAGCAACTTTGATTCTCAGAGATGGTTTTTGTAGTGATTGTGGTTTTTGCTTTAGAGGTGTTGCCATCAATGACAAAGGGGGAGATTGTTGGAAATTTGAGTTATTTTATGTTGTCATTGATGTCACATGAATCATTGATGTCATATGGATCACATTGAGTTTTGATGGGCAAATGATATTTTGGAAAGCATGGATAAATTCAGGGTTTTTGTGAAAACCAAGGTAGGCAAAATAAAAGGTTTTATTTAAAACCATGGATGGCAGATTTGAAATGGGTTTTTCTTAAAACCTAGGTTGGCCTTTCGTTTCATCGAAAAATGTGCCCCGGTGATGGAGATATTTAATTTTAAATATTTAGTTTAAATTTTAATTATTTAAAATTTAAATTTAAATTTTAAAATTAAAATTAAAGTTAGCGCCGACGTCTAAAGAAAGAGGGAAAATCAATAATGCACTGACGTCATCGAAAATGAGGAGAAGACTATATAAAGGGGGATCCTAAGGTTCATTTGAAATTAATCCTTGCTCGTGTTAATCGTTGGCTAAGCATCCGAAGAGAGCTCATGCGAAAATCATTTTGAAAAGGGAGACAATGAATAAATCCAAGGTTGGTCGAAAGCCCAAGATATTGTGGGCAGAGTGGCACATTGGCAATTGGATTTTTGTTAAGGTGTGTGGTAGCGCTTTACGTCAAGGTTTGAATCTCCTTGACTGCATTCGAAGGCATTGGAAGGAAAGCGCTCGAAGCGCTTTTGGTTTGCGTGGAAGGGAGGAAGGACTTAAGGCACGTCGTGCCTTTTCCTTTCGAATGAGCGGCTAGCTCGTGTGGCAACCTTAGCCATGGCTAAGGCGCTCGTGGTGTGTGCAAGTTGGGGGTTCGAATCCCCTTGAGGAGGTAATTACATTTTGCTCTAATTAATTTCGTTGATGCCCTAGGATAGGAGTTATAAGGTGGTTAAGGAATAATTAAAGTTTTTAATTAAACTTTATTTTTATAAGGGTTGTGATTATTATTTCAGAGGTGGATGAGTTGTTGATTTATTTTGATATTCATGAAATTGAAAATTAAGATTTAGGAGAAATAAGGAGTTGTTATAAAATATTTTTGAGAGCCTTATTGATTATTATTTTTGATAAGGGTTTTTATTAAAAAGGACTTTGGTGGATGTGTTTATTAAGTTGGAGTAAAAAGGTGTAAATTGAGTTATGCTTATCTTGTGATTATTATTTGAAGTCCACTAACCCTTATTGAGATTGGAAAGGAAAGTTGTGTTTAGTGTGGCAGATTTTGTGGACAACTTCTTGGCATCAAAAAGGTATGGGCACATTCTCCTATTGATTGTTTATGGTGGTTGATTTCTGAAATATCATTGGAGTGAAAAGGATTGATTGTGGTTTCCTTTTCGAAAGTGGTTGGTTGAATGCTTCAAGGTTTTCTGGTTTGAGAGTTGTGTTTAAACCTTGTTTTATAAGCATAGTTATTGAAGCCCATTGGTTGTGAAAGAACTTGAAAAGAACATGAGTATCATTGTTATGTGAGATTTATGGTTGAGCATTGTTGGAAACATTTGAGTTGGTTGATACATGCTTGGACTAGGGTTTTTGTGAGAAAGAGTAGTCCCTTGTGGTGATTGGTTGAGTTGAGTTGATTGAGCCTAGTCAAGTGATTGTGTGAGGTGATTGGTCAAGTTCCATGAAACAAACTATTCCATAATTCTGATTTGAGTTGAGAGTGAGATTAGAACATATTGAGTCTCTAACAATTCTCTTTATGCTTCTATGAGTTGACTTGAGTTGAGTTGAGATTGATTTGAGTTGAGTTGAGTTGAGATTGAGCTTAGAACATATTGAGTCTCTAACAATTCTCTTTATGCTTCTATGAGTTGATTTGAGTTGAGTTGAGTTGAGATCATTGTGGATCATTGTTGTCATCCATTGAAGAGTACATTGCCATTCATTGTTGAGTTCATCTTTGAGCTTTGCCTTGATAGATTTGTGGATGATATTTGAGTACTACTTGAGCATGATTGATTGAGCCTTTGAGAAGGCTTTGTGGATAGTTTTGGGATAGCTTTGTGGATAATTTTGGGATAGCTTTGTGGATAGTTTTGGGACAGCTTTGTGGATAGCTTTGTGGATAGCTTTGGGATAGCTTTGTGGATAGTTTTGGGATAGATTTGTGGAAGATTTGAGCAAGTTCTTGGTGAGCTTGCTAGAGCATATTTGGACAAGTTCTTGGTGAGCTTGTTAGAGTATATTTGGGCAAGTTCTTGGTGAGCTTGCTAGAGCAGATTTGGACAAGTTCTTGGTGAGCTTGTTAGAGAAATTTTGGACAAGTTCTGTGTGAGCTTGTTATTTAGTTTTGGACAAGTTTGTGGTGAGCTTGTTATTTAGTTTTGGACAAGTTCTGTGTGAGCTTGTTATTCAGATTTGGACAAGTTCTGTGTGAACTTGTTATTCAGTTTTGGACAAGTTCTGTGTGAGCTTGTTATTCAGATTTGGACAAGTTCTGTGTGAACTTGTTATTGCCTAGCTTTGAGCAGATCAAAGAAATCATTGTATTGGATAAGGATCCTTATTTCTGTGTGAAATATTATAAGGAGATTATCTGGTGGAGTACCCCACATTGGGGGAACCACGTTAAATCTTGTGTCTCAATTGTGTGTGGTGACTTGTGCTCTTGCTTACTACTGCTATCTGAGTTATTAATGCACACTGCTATATTTGGTTATTGCAATTAAGGACATTAATTGATATTGATTTGGAAAGAAAGTAAAAAGTGGTCTTATATTGTTCACCCCCCTCTCAGTATAAGCTTGTGTTCTTTAGTTTGTTGTTTTATGTCTGAGGGTCTCACGTAGTGGAGCCCTCATAGTTGCTACTAATATTTTGTTGTTATTTTCTGTGTGCAGGTTTGGGAAGATACATAAGCATTGTGCAACTGCTTAAGTTGGAGTGGCCCAGTATTGGATAGCACGAAGCCCACTCACCTCTGTTGGGATCAGAAGTGATATTGAAGACACCACCAACATTGTTCACTAGGGTTTCGAAGAACCCTAGTTATTGTAAAAATTTGTATTAAAGAAATCAATTCTTTCATTGTAACATTAGAGATTTGAGGCTCCCCCATATTAATAATATCATCTCTTTTTGTGCAATACTGGGTCTTGATTTCAATTTATTTTGTTATATATTTTTGTGTTTTGCTTTTGCATCTACACAACCCTTGTCTATCCCTAACTACCAATGGAAGCACATATCCATGGATTTCATTGAGGTCCTTCTCAAATAAGAGGGTAAAACAATGATCTTTATGGTAGTAGATCACCTTTTCAAGTATGCTTACTTTTGTGCATTACAACATCCCTATTTGACTAGTAAGGTGGCCAAATTATTTCTCGATTATATTTTTAAGTTACATGGTATACCCAAAATCATTGAGAGTGATCCTAACCCTATCTTCACTAACAACTTCTGGAAGGAATTGTTTCATATTCGTGGTACCAAGTTGAGTATGTCCTCCTCATATCACCCTCATTTTAATGGTCAAACAAAGATTTTTAATAAATGTTTAGGTACTTACCTTTGTTGTTTTGCTCAAGCCAAGAAATTTTACTGGGTCCAATGACTTTCATTGGCAAACGATGGTACAATACTTACCATTTTCCCTTAATATGTCCCCATTTGAAGCATTGAATGGTCAAAAACCTCCATCAATCACAAACTATATTCCAAGATCTTCCAAAGTTTCCCAAGTGGATGATTTGTTACAAAAATAATGAATCATGTTGTAACTTCGTAAGGATAATTTGACCCAAGCCCAAAACCATATGAAGCAACACCATGATTTTGTAACAGTCCCAACATAGCCATATCGGGTAATTATTTTTATCTCAGGTATTTGATTTAGTTAGTCGACCCTTGTGAATTAGGGTTAGATTATTATTGATTTCATTTATAAAGAAGAAGAATATTTTATTATTTTGGATCATGGAATAATAAGAATTTAATTTGCGTATGTTATACATAAGAGATTATACTTAGGTGGGCAATCTCTTTCCTATGAACCTGGGAAGTTCAAATGTTATCTTGGAAAAACAATGACTATCTTAGCTTGGTGATGTTACTGTTAATCTACAAAACTTATATATTAAGTAGAAAAAGAATGGGAAGGTCATTTGTCCTCAAGGAATTCAACCTCATCCCTACAAAGTATTTAGTTCTCATTGCATGGAAAAGATATTTAGGAAGGGTGGTCTTGGATTCTTTGCCCAAGTCAATTGCATGGAAAGTTCAATCTTCAGATCCATCTCTTCTAGCTCTTCCATTGTATGTACAAATTATCGTGGATCATTATGATGTGGTATTTAGTGAGCCAAGGGATCTACCTCCTAAGCGCACACATGATCATGCCATCCATCTAATTCTAGTAATTTAACCTTATAATGTGCATCCTTATCACTACCCCCAACCCAAAAAGTCAAAAATTGAGAAGTTGGTCCAAGAAATGTTAGAGCATGGAATCATTTGTCCAAGCATTAGTTCATATTCCTTTCCAATGGTGATGGTATGACATAAGGATAACTCGTGGTGCATGTGTCCTAATTTTTATCCTCTAAACAATATCACTATCAAATATAACTTTCCTATCCCTATTATAGATGATTTTTTGGATGATGTGCATGGTGCTAGATACTTCACTAAACTATACTTGCATTCTAGTTTTCACCAAATTAGGGTTAGAGAAGAGGATATCCCTAAGACTATCTTTTGTACACATGAGGATCATTATGAGTTCCTAGTTAGGAATTTTATACTTACTAATGCTCCTTCCACCTTTCAAAGTCTCATGAACCATATCATTCATCCTTTTCTTCGTAAGTTTGTCCTAGTTTTCTTTGATGATATTTTAATTTACAAAAAATATTGGGAGGATCATCTAGTTCATATTGACAAAGTCCTTCATCTATTACAAAAGAAAAAACTATTTGTTAAAAGGTCCAAATATTCCTTTGGGGTCCAAGAGGTAGAATATTTGGGATATATAGTATCTCACGAAGGAGTCAAGGTAGATCCTAATAAAATCAAAGCTATTCAAGACTGGCCCTTGCCCAAATCCCTTAAAAAACTTCATAGATTTCTAAGATAGAGGTTATTATGAAAATTTGTCAAACAAATATGGTAATATTATTGCATCTCTCACCGCCCTCACCAAAAAGTATGCTTTTGTTTAGATTGAAGTTGCTTCCCAGGCCTTCCAAGCCTTCAAAGAAGCTATGTTCCACTCTAATTTTGGCCACTCCTAATTTTAACAAACCTTTTGTCATTGAGAGTGATACTTCTGGCACATGTGTTGGAGCCATTTTAATGCAAGATGTTCACCCATTGCCCTTTGAAAGTAAGAAACATTTGGGCAAGAATTCGGGACATGCTAGCTATTTTACATGCCATAGAGAAATAGAGGCAACATTTGTTGAGTAGTCATTTCATCAGTAAGACTAGTTATAGTAGCCTGAAGCATTTCTTAGAATGTCTCTTATGCCCTTAAAAAAATAAATGGATGACTAAATCTCCTGGATTATTGCAACCATTGTCTATCCCTAACCGCCAATGGGAGCACATATCCATGGATTTTATTGAGGGCCTTCTCAAATCAGAGGGAAAAATAATGATCTTTGTGGTAGTAGATCACCTTTCTAAGTATGATTACTTTTGTGCATTACAACATTCCTATTCAGCTAGTAAGCTGGCCAAAGTATTTCTTGAGAGAGAAATTAAGTTACATGGTATGCCCAAAATCATTGAGAGTGATCCTAACCCTATCTTCACTAGTAACTTCTAGAAAGAATTGTTTCATCTTAGTGGTAACAATTTGAGTATGTCCTCCTCATATCACCCTCGGTCTAATGGTCAAACAGAGTGTTAATAAATGTTTAGGTACTTACCTTTGTTGTTTTGCTCAAGCCAAACAATATCACTGGGTCCAACGACTTTCATTGGCAGAACAATGGTACAATACTTACCATTTTTCCCTTAATATTTCCTCATTTGAAGCATTGTATGGTCAAAAACCTCCATCAATCACAAACTATGTTCCAGGATCTTCCAAAGTTTCCCAAGTGGATGATTTGTTACAAAAACAACAAATCATGCTTCAACTTCTTAAAGATAAGCTGACCCAAGCCCAAAACCATTTGAAGCAACACCACGATTATGTAATGGTCCCAATATATCCATGTTTGCTAATTATTTTTATCTCAGGCTTTTGATTTAGTTAGTCGGCCCTTAAGAATTAGGGTTAGCTTATTGTTGATTTCATTTATAAATAGGAAGAATATTTTATTAGTTTGGATCATTGAAGAATTAGAATTTAATTTGTGTATGCTATGCATAAGAGACTTTGCCCTCTCAAAGTGGCTATGAGACTTTACCCTCTCCGAGTGGTTGTGGATTTTTTGTGGCATTGATTTGATCGAAATTACTATTTGCTTGTTATCTGGATTGGAATTGATAATTGCATATTGTTGGCGGTATTTGAATTGGAATTATTATTGTTGCATTTTGTTAATAATAATTCAATATTGAAGTGTTGTTGCGAATATTAAATTAATTGTGCGGTTTCGCAACAAGTGGTATCAAAGCATGATTATGGAATCGGTGGAAATTAACGAAGATATTCCATGCTCTAATTTTTTGCAAAAGAAAAGGTACATTTGATTTTCCAAATTAATTAGTTTTTTTATTCGTCTCAACTCCCCTCCCTACTTTATATTAATAATTAAATAAAATTTAATTTAATTTAAATATATATATATATATATATATATATATATATATATATATATATTTTTTTTTTTTTTTTTAATTTAGTAAACATCTACCCTCACTTTTATTTCACATTTTTTTTAAATTATTAAACACCCATCATCATTTGTCTTTACGTTCTTCTTCTCACATATCCACGGTTTTATATTTTATTATATTATTTTATTTTAATTATTAAACCCCTCACTTTAACATTTCATTTCTTTTAATTATTAAACACCTCTCATTATTTTTTTCTAATTATTAAATTCCACCCAACCCCACCCACTACAACTCTTTCTTGTATTGACATTATTAATTAAAACCCTGCTCACATCCTTTTTTATTTTTAAAACCTTCTCCCTAATCAATAAAACTTAGATATAACTAAATAAAAAAACAAGAAAAAGAAGAGAAGTATCAATGCATGAATGATCCCTTTATTGCTACTGGTTGGATACGATTCAATGATCGATTATAGCGTACTACTTTTTCAAAGGATGTATGTATGAGTAGGAGGCACCAACCTAGAAATCTTGGTAAGCATCATAACACTCTCATTAATATCAATAGTTTTGACCAACGTCTTCTTTATTCCTTAAGTTCTATGGCTTCACCTCCAACCAACACATGTGGTTCTTCTTCTCCTTCCACCATCCCTACCTATGTTACCCCTCCAAGTCATATTCCTCTTCTAGGTAATATTGACCCTGATTTGCATCAATATCTTTCACAACAAGAACAAAAGGTTGATCAAATTATTGGCATGTTGAATAGAATTGAAGAAAACCTAGTTCCATCCACTTCTACACCTCTTATGTAGTATCACAACAAACTATCAGAACCCAACCTCTAACCATTCATCATGAACCAAATACTCATGTTCTTCCCCAAAAACCACATAGTCACAATCCTCCAAAGTTTACCTCTTATGACCTAGGCTTTGCCTCTGATCTAGACTCTTCGGTAGGCGATGCTTTAAATTTCTTGCAATGGCCTCATGATGTTAAGGTTACTCCCATCGATATGCCCACCTTTGAAGGTGTTGACCCTCGAGGATGGTTGGCCAAAATAGAAGGCCTTATCCATTTGTACCATATTCCAAAAATAGGTTGTGTTGCATTTGTAGCTTCTAAACTAGGTACCCAAGCTTATCAATAGTTGTTATGGCATCTTATTCAACATGGGGGTCCTATTTTATGGCCTCAATTGTAAGGAATGATTTTTTTGAATATTTGACAAGGGATATTCCACATCATTTATGGTACATCTTATGCAAACTAAGCAAAAAGGAATAGTGGAAGACTATTACTCTGAGTTCACAAGTCTACTCACCTATACCAAACAATTGAGTCTAGTAGTGGTGGTTTCTGCCTTTCGCTATGGCCTTAAGGATAAAATTCGAAAGGAAGTTGACATGCATGATCCATATACCCTTGATGATGCACAACGTATAGCTCTAGTGGCAGAACAAGAACTTTAAGATTTTGATCCTTCATATAGAAATGATTTCAACTTTCATATTTATCACAATTTTGAGTGTTCCATAGGATTTTTATTTTAAATGTCATTCACATCATCCTCGAGATCAAGCCTATGAATAACGTCGTAGTTTTCTCTTAGAATATGGAGATGCATCAATTGTTGAGGAGGAAGATTCATCACAATAAGAGCAATCCACAAAACTAGGACAACAACCAACAAAAGTAGATGAAGCACAACAAGAGGATGATATTGTGGCTCTCTTTGTCCATGCACTTATGGGTCTTCAAGCTCATCACACTGTCAAGATACAAGTATTCATTAAACAACGTGCTAATGTATTTATTGATTCAGGTAGTACACAACTTTATAGACTGTAAGACAACAAAATACTTGGGATTATATATCAGTTCTTCAAATTAAGATAAATTTCAAGTCTTAATTGCAAATGAGAATACTTCTCAATGTGTGGGTCGAACATCTAAAGTTACAATCCAAATGGGGAATTATACTTGGATGGATAATCTCTTTGCTATGAACTTGGGAAGCTCATATGTCATTTTGGGTGCACAATGGCTATCTCAGCTTGATGATGTTACTAGTAATCTACAAAAATTATACATCAAGTGGGCAAATACTAGAAGGGTCATTTGTCTTCAAGGAATTCATCCTCCTCCCTCCAAGGTGGTGAGTTCACATAACATGGAGAAGATATTAAAGAAAGGTGGTTATGGATTCCTCGCCCAAGTGAATTGCATAGAGGTTCAATCCTTGGATTCATCTCTTCCAACTCTTCCAATGGATCTCCAGAATATTGTGGACAGTTATGAGGTCTTTAGTGATCCAAGTGGTCTACCTCCTAAACGTAGATCCATTTTATTCCTGGTAGTTTTTTAGGATACCTAGGAATAGATATTTGAGGATATATTATTATACTGTATAAGGGTTGGCATGGGCCACACAATCCAAGGTTGATTGTATTATAATATTATATTATATTATATTAGTAGTAGGCTCCTCAAAGTAGAATTAGAATATGGGTATATAAATAAGAGATATTTGTTAGTCTCACAATGACACTGAGAGGGGGGTGAATCAGTGTAGCTCTTTTAAAACTTAAATCTTCAACTCTTAAAGCCAAAATAATGAAAACTTAAAACCAAATAAAGCAAGTATAACAAGAGAACATCACACAACACAAGATGTACCGAGGTTCACCGATTTGGCTACATCCTCAAAATGACTGTTTGGACTCCCATCCAAATTCAGCCTTTGCAAAGCACAAACTTTACAATCAATTTACCAACACCCACTGGAAGGAGCACCAACCCTTGATTTATTTGCACCAACATAAAGGAGCACCAACCCTTGATTTATTTGCACCAACATAAAGGAGCACCAACCCTTGATTTATCTGCACCAACATAAAGGAGCACCAACCCCTCTACCAAGCACCCACTTGATTTTGATATTGATAATAAAATGACATATATGAATCTTCTCTTCTCACAGAAAAATTGATCATTCTCTTAGCTCGTTCTGTCAATTGCTAAATGCTTTCTGGGTATTGTGCAGAACTCTGTCTATGACCTCTCAAAATTTCAACCAAAACTGATATCGTATCAGAAAGTTATGCCCAAAATACTAAAGTGACGTTTTTCACCTTTTTCCCAAAAACATGGATTTTCACTCTTTATTTTTCTCCACACACTCTTCTCTGCGCACAAAATAAAATCACGCTCTTCAATAAAACACTTCTCACTTAAATGCACACACTTGCATTCCTTTTTCCTTTGCACTTTCTCCAAAGATCTTTATTTAATGAAAATGCATTTCGTCAAACACGTCACATGCAAAGAATTGACACCTTACTCGTTCTCATACTCCGGAGCCATGTGACAACTCAAACCAAAAACAAAATATGATCTATTTGATGCCTTGAAGGTGTAACAACACTGAAACCGAAACTCTGGTGACTCTTCAAGGTCGAAACGGCCAACTAAAGGATTTTGCACAAGTGGCACAAATTGACATAAAAGAGACCTGTAACGTTTTTGCAAAAATCATAACTCTCACCTCGTAACTCGGTTTTCTCTGAAATTTGAAACATAGAATATTTGCAACACTGAATATGTCCAAACAAAAACTCACTACCTAACTCCTTATGTTTCGCTTTGTACCACTTCCACAAAAACTGCATCTGACACACTTTTTCCAAAAAGAGCATTTTTGTGACAGTCTTGCAACGCTTGTAAAATTCGCCTCGTTTCTCCGTTTTTGTTGAAATTTGGAACACATGTTCTTGAACATAACAACCACCTCCAGTTCAAATTTTTCTGCATAAATCCTTACAGTTTGTTTGTAGTGCTTCTGACAAAACTTGCACTTTTTCAGCCTGTACAACCACTTGCCAAATCATCCGCCAAGATACTAGAAACATCACCGATCAATCCAAACACTGTGCTGAAATCTCCAATGTTGTTCTGGGCTATTTCCTGACATGTTGGCATGTTCCAAACTTATCCATCCTATCCAACTGTGCCCGTGGCGACTTTTGCAACTTTTTGACTATTTTGCTGCTTTGACAACTTTCTGACGATTTTTTCAACTTTTGCAAATTTGCACAAACAACCTGTAACAACTTCACCCAAACATCAAAAACATCCTCATAATCATTTAACATCACTGTACATACTCTGAATAACCTCTGAACTCTTGTCCACTACATCAACCGATCTATCTGACTGTGTTGACAACAATGACAATATTGTCGCTGCACCTTGCTCAACAATATTTGTCATTGTAATCATCATGGAGATCAATCATATATAATCTTCATTGCCCACAAAGTAGCTTACGGGGTTTTACCCTCCTTAAGTGGCTCTCATATTGGGAGATCTTGTGGAGTTATACCTTCCTTAAAGATTATTATTGGTGTTTCCCTGCCTAAAGGGTATTATCTATCTCTCTCATTTGTGGATTGTTATTGTGGATAATTATTTGTGGATGAATGATTTGATAATTTTGCATAATTATGATGATTTCTATTATGAGAATAAAGTTGTGTAGCAAGTGGTATCAGAGCAATGATTTTGGCAAAGTGAGAATTTTGTTTTGTGTGGAATTGCAAAATTAGGGCATATTTTTTTAGAAAAATATTTCATCATTTAAGAGTCGTATCTCTGTGAACATTTATCTGATTCAAATGATCCTTGGATCATTTTGTGTGTAATTTGAAGAGCTTTAAAATGAGTGGTCATATGAAGGAATTCGAGCAGTATTGAATGAGATACTATCTTTTGAATTTAGTCGTCTAGAATAAGGGCAGTGACGAATTTTCAAATCATGAATTTTTTGGAAGACAAAATTTGTTAGTTCGGGTAAGCAAATAAGTTGCAATTTATTTTGTTTGGAAGAAAAAATTGTAGATCTAGTTGTTTATGGGAATTTTAGCTTTAAATCAGTGGAGAGATATATATTTTCATAAAACCCTAGTTTGCATTAGGGCATGATATATTCTCATAAAATCCTAGTTTGCATTGGGGCATCAACTATAGAACTACAAACATTTTTTGGAGACGATGATATTGATATCAGAGAATGGTGGAAACTATTTAAAAAAAAATTAAGAATTGTTTTTGGAGTGTCATGGTTCCTTACCATCTTGGAGGAGAAGCTCTCTCTTGGTTTTATAGTTTTAATAGTGCCCATAAATATAACTTCACTTGGGATGAAGTGGAGCATGCATTCTTGAGTAAATGGGACCCATATAAAAAGATAGCTAATTTGAAGGTCACCATCAAGGGATATGAAGAAGAAATAAACATGCTTCAAAAAGAACAAAAGGAAATTAAAAGAGAGCAGGAATTTCTCAAGAAACAAAATGAAGACTATGAAAAAGAAATAAAATTACTCAAGGAAGAGAAAGAGGAAAATGTTAGGGAAGATAATGAGAAGAATGTAGAAGGCACATATTTGGATTTACAAAAACAAGAGAAGGATCAAAAGAGTTTAAATTCATCTAAAATTTCTATTTTGCAGGTTCATGGAAGCATTCAAAAGGAACGGATTATTATTTCCATTGACCCTAGTAGCAGATATAATTTTATTAATATTTTTTTGGCTAAGAGGTTGCAGGTTCAAGCAACAAAAATTAAGGACATACAGTTGGAGGGTGAGAATGTTCAGATTTTTGAAGATTTGAATATTACCATGGATAAATATGTTTTACATCAGATTTTCATGCTATTGATATGGATGATGAAGATGTTTTTTTTTGTTATCCTTGGTTATATTCTTTGGGTACTGTTAACATTAATGTGCAAAAGAAGTTTATGAAGTTATGGTACAGGAAAAAGAAGATAACATTGCAGGATATTTCTCAGCTTAAGGAGCAAGGATCCAAGGAAAAACAAGAAGTGATTATAGAGAAACAAATTGAAGAACAAATAAAAGAACCTGAAACAAAATCGAAGAAGGCAGTAGCAACAACTGAGTCCATGAAAGAAGTGACAACAATTGAATCCTTGGAAATAACAATAGCAGAGTCTAAGAAAAATTTGTTAATAGAGCATAAGGATATAACAAACAAAAGGAACATGCAAGAACAATATGTAGAAGAATTTAAAATAGTGGAGCCAAATGTTGAGGAGTCAAAGAAGGTAGCAGCTTATCGCCATCCACACCACCATGAGTGACAACAATCTTGGAGGCATGGATCAAGGCAACAATATTATGGTTCTACATGGAATTAGAAGGGCACCAAGTATGGTAGTGTTTGGAAGAGAAAGCATAGTGATCCTGGTTTTCAGAGTAGTTCATCACCATCAAGGAACAAATGGACCCATCATTCAAATTATCAAAATACAATAGTAGAAGCATGGAGCCAACAAAGCAGATTTGGATACTCAAGTGGCAAAATGACATACCAACATCGTGTTTCACTAGGATGGATGGATGATCGAGATTGGTACCAGTTGCTAACATTGCTTGGTAAATCATATTATCTTGTTTCTTCATATGTTTCGAGGATGAAACATTTGTACAGAGTGTGGAATATTAGGGTAACTATGAATAGATATTTGGGGATATATTATTATATTGTATCAAGGTTGGCATGGTCCAAACATAACCCAAGGTTGATTGTATTATAATATTATATTATATCATAATATAATATTATATCAATAGTAGGTTCCCTAAAGTAGAATTAGAATATGGGTATATAAAGAAGAGATATTTGTCATTGTAATCATCATAGAGATCAATCATATGTAATCATATTTTCCCATGAAGTGGCTTATGGGACTTTGCCCTTCTTAAGTGGCTCTCTCATCTTGGGAGATCTTGTGGGGTTATTCCTTCCTTAAGGATTATTATTGGTGTTTCCCTACCTTAACGATATTATCTATCTCTCTCATTTGTGGATTGTTATTGTGGATAATTATTTGTGGATGAATTATTTGATATTTCAGCATAATGGTGAAAGATTTCTTATGAGAATAAAGTTGTGTAACATAGTCAACCTCCTAATGTGCATCCTTATCACTATCTATAGCCTCAACAATTGGATATTGAGAAGTTGATCCAATAAATGTTAGAGCATGGAATCATTCATCCAAACATTAATCCATATTCCTCACTAGTAGTGATCGTACGACATAAGGATAAGTCATGGCGCTTGTGTCTTAATTTTCATCCTCTCAACAAGATCACCATCAAAGATAAGTTTCCTATCCCTATTATAGATGATTTGTTGGATGAATTACATGGTGCTAGATATTTCACTAAACTAGACTTGCATTTTGGTTTCCACCAAATTAGGGTTAAAGAAGAGGATATCCCTAAAATTGCTTTTCACACACATAAGGATCATTATGAGTTCCTAGTCATGCCCTTTGGTCTCACTAATGCCCCTTCCACTTTTCAAAGTCTTATGAACCATGTCTTTCGGCCTTTTCTTCGTAAGTTTATCCTAGTCTTCTTTGATGATATTTTAATATACAACAAATCTTGGGAGGATCACCTAGTTCATATTGACAAAGTCCTTCATCTATTACAAAAGGAACAACTATTTGGTAAATATCCAAATATGCCTTTAGGATCCAAGAGATAGAATATTTGGGACATATAGTATCTCATGAAGAAGTCAAGGTAGATCCTAATAGAATCAAAGTTATTTAATATTGGCCCTTACAAAAATCCCTTTAAAAACTTCATGGATTTTTAGGACTCATAGGTTATTACAAAAAATTTATCTGCAACTATGGCAAGATTGTCACGCCTCTAACTTCTCTTACCAAAAAGGATGCTTTTGTTTGGACTAAAGTTGCTTCCCAGACCTTCAAAGCCCTCAAAGAAGTTATGTGTTCCTCTCTAGTTTTGGATACTCCTTATTTTAGCAAGCCTTTTGTCACTGAGTATGATGCTTTTGGCACAGGTATTGGAGTTTTTATGCAATATGGTCATCCAAGTAAGCAACTTTCAAGCAAGAATTTGGGACGATCCACTTATGAGAAGGAAATGCTAGCTATTTTACATGCCATAGAGAAATGGGAGCATTATTTGTTGAGTAGTCATTTCATCATTAAGACTGGCCATAGTAGCCGAAAACATTTCTTAGAATGTCTCTCATGCCTTGAACAAAATAAATGGATGACCAAACTTTTGGGTTATGATTTTGTTATTGAGTATAATAAAGGTAAGGATAATGTGGTGGTTGATTCTTTGTCTCGTAAATATGAGGATGATGTGGCTATCAATGCATTCTTTGGTCCTTGTACACAATGGCTTTATCAACTTCAATAAGAATGGCTTGCAAATTCAGAGACCGCTCAAATCATTCAATATATGAAAATAGGATCATCATTGCATTCTTACTTCTCATATTTGGATGGAGTGCTTTGCAAAAAATATCACATTTATCTTCCTTAATATTTGACTATTAAGTCAATGGTTCTCTAATAATTGCATGCATCTCCTATGGTGGGACACTCATGATTCTTGAAAACATACCAACAAGTGAAGCAATCATTTTCTTGGAAAGGCTTAAAATCAGATGTCAAGACATTTATGGTTGAGTGTGAGGTATGTCAACATAACAAAGGGGAAACATTTAAATCCCTTGAATTTTTGCAACCCTTACCTATCTCTAACCGCCAATGGGAGCACATATCCATGGATTTCATTGAGGGTCTTCCCAAATAAGAGTGTAAAACAATAATCTTTGTGGTAGTAGATCGCATTTCCAAGTATGCTCATTTTTGTGCACTACAACATCCCTATTCAACAAGTAAGGTGGCTAAGGTATTTCTTGATTCCGTTTTTAAGTTACATAGTATGCCCAAAACCATTGTGAGTGACCATGACCCTATATTCACTAGCAACTTTTGGAAGGAATTGTTTCATCTTAGTGGTAGCAACTTGATTATGTCTTCCTCATCACCCCCATTCTGATGGTCAAACAAAGATTTTTAATAAATTTTTGGGTACTTACCTTCGTTGTTTTGCTCAAGATAAGCAATATCACTGGGTTCAATGGCTTTCATTAGCAGAATGGTGGTATAGTACTTCTTAACTTTTTTTCTTAAGATGTCTCCATTTGAAGCTTTGTATGGTCAAAAGCCTCCATCAATCACATACTATGTTCCAGGATCTTCAAAAGTGGCCCAAGTAGATGATTTATTACAATAACATCAAATTGTGCTCCAACTTCTAAAATATAATCTAACCCAGGCCTAGAACCATATGAAGCAACAACATGATTCACACTATTACGGACGACAATTCAATATAGGAGATATGGCTTTTTTGCGCCTACAACCTTATAAGCAATTGTCCTTGAAGATCAAGTCTACTGAGAAAGTTGGCTCCTCGATTTTATGGCCACTACAAGGTGGTTTATCGCATGGGTGAAGAAGCATATCAATTGGAGCTTCCACCCTCTTCTCGCATATATCCAATTTTTCATGTATTATGTCTCAAACAAGTTATTGCCAAAAGGTGCAATCCCAGATAGAGCTTCCATTACTTGATGAAGAAGGTTGAATAACTCTTCATACTAAAGCAATATTGCAGTCTAGAGTGCATCATCTTCGACCTCGATAAATTCAAGAGTTTCTCATCAAGTGGCATGACCTTCCAGAAGATGGTACGTGGGTGCTTGAGAGTATTTTTCAATATTTTCCAATTTTGAGGACAAAGATTTCTAAGGGAGGAATCCACGTAACGGTCCCAATATAGCCATGTCGGCTAATTATTTTTACTCAGGACTTTGATTTAGTTAGTTGGCCCTTGAAAATTAGGGTTAGGTTATTATTGATTTCATTTATAAATATGAAGACTATTTTATCAGTTTGTATAATGGAAGAATGAGAATTTAATTTGTGTATGCTACGCATAAGAGACTTCACCCTCTCAAATTGGCTATGAGACTTTACCCTCTTTGAGTGACTATGGATTTGTTGTGGCATTGATTTGTTCAGAATTACTATTTTCTTGTTATCTAGATTGGAATTGATAATTGCATATTGTTGGCAGTGTTTGAATTGGAATTATTATTGTTGCATGTTGTTAATAATAATTCAATATTGAAGTGTTGCTATGAATATTAAATTAATTGTGCGATTTTGCAACAGATTCACACAATTATGAACGAAAATTCAATATAAGAGATATAGTCTTTTTATGCCTACAACATTATAAGCAATTATTCTTAAAGACCAAATCTAGGTAGAAGTTGGCTCCTTGATTTTATGGTCTGTACAAGGTGGTTCACCGCATTGGTGAAGTAGCATACTAATCAAAGCTTCCACCATCTTCTCGCATCCATCCATTTTTTCATGTGTCATGTCTCAAACAAGTTATTGGCCAAAAGATGCAATCCCGGATAAAGCTTCCATTACTCGATGAAGAAGGTCAAATCACTCTTCAACTTGAAGTAGTATTGCAGTCCAAAGTTTGTCATCTTCAATCTCGACAAATTCAGGAGTTTCTCATCAAGTGGCAGACCTTCCAGAAGAAGATGCTACATGGGAGCCTGAGAGCATTTTCTAGTCTTTTCCAGCTTTGAGCACAAAGCTTTCTAAAGGGGGAAGTCATGTAATGGTCTCAATATAGCCATGTCGACTAATTATTTTTATCTCAAGTCAGATTTACTTAGTCGACCGTTGAGAATTAAGGTTAGGTTATTATTGATTTCATCTATAAATAAGAAAAATATTTTATTAGTTTAAATCATTGAATAATTTGGATTTAAGTTACCTCGATGCACATAACAGACTTTGCCCTTTTCAAGTGGTTGGAGATTTGCTATTGCATTAATTTATTTTTGGATTTAATATTTGCATATTGTTCGTGGCATTTGATCTAAATTATTATTATTTGCATGTTGTTAATAATAATTTAATATTGAAGTATTGTTGTGGATATTAAAAAATTATGTTGTATCCTAACATATTTTCTTATGAATGCAACCAAGAACCTACAAAATAGATTTTTTAGCTTTAAACAAATCTTCTTAATCATTGTTTGGTTTATCTGACACCAAAGATGTACTTCCTTTTGCCTGCACACTATTATCCTTCTCTTTTCCTTTGGTCAATTCCTTGAAAATTATTTGTTTATTTACATGGTTTTTGGTCTACCTATTTATTTCTTCTACCCAGTTTTTGGTGGACTATAACAAGTTTCTACAAGTTTCTCATTGTTCATGTAATTTCTATAATTTCATTGTTTGGTTTATCTGACACCAAAGATGTACTTCCTTTTGCCTGCACACTATTATCCTTCTCTTCTCTTTTGGTCAATTCCTTGAAAATTATTTGTCTATTTACATGGTTTTTGGTCTACCTATTGATTTCTTCTACCCAGTTTTTGGTGGACTTTAACAAGTTTCTCATTGTTCATGTAATTTCTATAATTGGGCTTCTTTCTATTTAGAAATTTTTTCTAACTCCATGACCTCAATCCAATTTCCTTTTCAAATAACTAGGGTTTTAAAATGCTAAAAATTCTCAAATCTCATTTATTCCTTTATGTAAATTTTCTTCAAAACATATCAATTGACAACTAATTTGCTTACCCAAATTGAGAGATACAATTTTTTTTCCTCTTTAGATAAATTTTATGCACAACTCAGTAACCCAACGTCAAACAGCCATAACTCCCTCAATATTGATCAGAATTTAACAAATGACTAGTTGTTTTTGTAGCGCTCAAAACGATCTATACAATGGTGCAAAAGTCTTCTAAAAATGACTGCTGAAAAAAATATGCCTCCTGCAAGATAAGGCGTATTTGCCCTGATATTCACACAATGACACTGAGAGGGGGGGTGAATCAGTGTAGCTATTAATTTTAATATCTACAACATTTAATATGAAATAAAGAGAACTTGAAAACTAGAAAAACAAATTGAACAAGAGAGCACACCACAACACTCAATATACCGAGGTTCACCAATTTGGCTACTCCTCAAAAATGACTGCTTGGACTCCAATCCAAATCCAGTCTTTGCAAAATACCAATTTTACAAATACTTTACCAAGCATCTACTGGAAGGAGCACCAACCCCTTAATTTTTCTGTCGCAACGGATGGAGCACCAACCCCTAGTACCAAGCACCAACTTGGACTGCAATTCGATCAATTTAAAATGACATAAGAATGTCTTCACTTCATGCACGACCCTGACTGGTCTGCAATTAACCCAACTCTGCACACTCTCACGGCTCTGCTAATTTTTCTCTTGACTCTTTTCTAACCCTCTTTTTACAACAATTTCCCTCTTACAGCAACAACTTTATTCTCTGTACGACTGTTCTTTTATAACCTTCCTTTTCTCATCGGGACTCTTTGACTTCTATAGCGTTTCAATCCTGCATACAGTCGGATGACATTCTCGAGCTGTTCGAATTCTTTTTCTCTTCCCAATAAGCGGTTGTTCGAATACATCAAATACGACCATTCGAATACTTTTTCTATTCTGCATATTTGGTTGTTCGAATCCATTCAATACGGCTGTTCGATTCCAAGCAATACGATTGTTCGAAACCCTGCAATACGGCTGTTCGAAACCCTACAAATTCGGCTTTTCGAATGCTGCAAAAATGTCTTTTAGAAAGCTTTTCGATCCTTCATATTTGATTCTTCGAATGCTTTTCCTATCGTGCATATACAGTTGTTCTAGTGCATGACTAACACTTGTCAATCTGTAGCTGAGATCCGACATCGATTACTTTTTACGTAGCGGTTGCATGATTTTCCTCGTCTCGCTTTTCTGACACGTGTCACCTTGCATGCTTTTTCGGCTTTTACCCGCCAAACTGTTACCTGTCACGATATCGCGACACTTTTTGTAGCCGTACCCTTCATGCCCTTGTTGTCGTGAAATCGTGACCATTTTGGCTTTTGAAAGCTTTCCCACTGTTCATGTCGTGAAATCGTGACACTTTGAACATTTGACGTCATCCTTAATGTTGTCGCGAAATCGCGACGCTTCTGGCTTCCGAGGCTTCTCTCGCAACTTGTCACGAAATCGTGACACTTTCGACTTTCGACGTCATCCTCAATGTTGTCGCGAAATCGTGACGCTTTCGGCTTCCAACAACTTTCCTTGCACCTTGTCGCGATATCGCGACACTTTCAGCTTTTGCTAACGTCATCATCATTCTTGTCGTGAAATCGTGACACTTCCAGCTTCCAACAGCTTTCCTTGCACTCTCGAAATCGTGACATTTTCAATTTTGCTGACGTCATCCTCAGCTTTGTCGCGAAATCGTGACGCTTTCCGTTTCCGTACAATCTTTGCTTTATGCAGATAGCGAAATCGCTACAACTTTGTGCCTTGTGCTTTCGACTTGCTACATCTTTCAGTTTTGCAATTTTGATTGGTAGCGAAATCGCTACACCTTCACGTTGTGCATTTTGGACTTGTAGCGAAATCGCTACACCTTTGTTGCCATTCATTTTATCATGCAGCGAAATCGCTACACCTTTGTTGCCATTCATTTTAACATGCGAAATCGCTACACCTTTGTTGCCATTCATTTCAACATGCGAAATCGCTACACCTTTGTTTGAGCATTCTCTCTCCTCTTCGGGTCACGAAAACCCGACGTGTCGCGATATCGCGACACTTTTCGTTGCAAGCTCCTTTCCTCCATTTATGTCATGAAATCGTGACATCTTTTCACCTTGCTTCCTTCTCTGCCAGCATGTCGCGAAATCGCGACAGTTTGCCTTTCACTTTCTCTCTCCTCGGCCATGTCGCGAAATCGTGACAATTTGGCATGCACTTTCTCTCTCCTCGGCAATGTCGCGAAATCGCGACAATTTTTCTTGCATTTTCTCTCTCCTCGGCAATGTCGCGAAATCGCGACAATTTTTCTTGCATTTTCTCTCTCCTCTGTTTTGTCGCGATATCGCGACAGTTTTCTTCCTTGTCTTTTTCTGCCAATTTCTGAATCTGGGTCACCTCTGTTTTCCTTGAAATTCACTGCACTTGATCTGACTGACCTCGAATCGCATCAACTGCATCAATCTGTCTGTGTTGACAACAATGACAATACTTTTGCAATTCTTTTGCTGCACCTTGCTCAACAATCTCCCCCTTTGGAATTGTTGGCAACACACTGCAACCTTGCTCAATTTCTTCTCCCCCTTTGCCAATAATACCAAAGGGCTGCTGCGGACTCCCACGAGTCTATGCACAACATTCTCAGGCTTAAAAAGTTTGAATGCTCCCCCTGAGAATGTGTTTCCCATAGCTAGTCAGTGCTTGGGTGGTGTGACTACTCCCAACTTCTTCCGAAGGTATTCAAATACTTCCTTTGGCAAAGGTTTTGTGAATATATCAGCTACTTGCTCTGTAGTTGGAACAAAATCCAATTTAACCTCTCCTTCCGCAACTTTATCCTTCAAGAAATGATATCGGATTGCAATATGTTTGGTTCTAGAATGCATTCTTGGATTCTTGGATATGTTGATAGCACTAGTGTTATCACATTTAATTGAAATTGGCTCTTTGAAATGAATACCAAGATCTTTCAACGTTTGTCTCATCCATAATATCCGAGTACAACATGTTGTTGCTGCAATGTATTCTGCCTCTGCAGGTGGATAGAGATACTTGATTCTTGTTTCTTGTTGTGCCATGCTACCGACTTGTCTCCAAGATAAAATGCTCCTCCACTTGTGCTCTTTCTGTCATCAATACATCCTGCCCAATCTGCATCGGAATATGCAATCAAAGTGAAATCTTTACCTTTTGGGTACCACAACCCATAATCCATAGTGCCCTTGAGATATCTGAAGATCCTCTTTACAACTGTTACATGAGTTTCTTTGGGACTGGCCCGAAATCTTGCAACCATGCATACTTGCTTGTAATATATCTGGTCTAGTGGTGCATTAAATACAATGAGGCTTCCAATCATAGACCCGTACATTGTTTGATCTACATCTGGAGATTTATCATCCTTGCTCAACTTGCGACTGTTGTCATGGGAGTGCTAACCGGTTTACTTGTCTTCCATTGTGAACTTTTTCAGCATTTCTTTTACATATTTAACTTGAGAAATAAAAATGCCTTTTTCATTTTGATTGACCTGCAGATCCTAGGAAATAAGAAAGTTCACCAATCATAGACATCTCAAATTCTTTCTTCATTTTAGTTGATATGTCTTTGCAGTATTCATCCAACGTGTTGCCAAATATTATATCATCTACATAAACAACAAGAACAATAAGATGGCCCTTCTCTGTTTTGACATATAAGTTGTTGTCCACCAAACCTTTCTTGAACCCTTGTTTAATTAGATAGTTATCCAGCCTTGCATACCATGCTCTGGGTGCCTGTTTCAAACCATATAATGCTTTCTTTAACTTGCAAACAAAATCTGGGTTGTCACCAAGTTGGAAGCCATCTGGCTGTTCAATGTAAACCTCTTCTTCCAGTTTTCCATTCAAAAATGCTGATTTTACATCCATTTGATATACTTTGAAGTTTTTATGAACTGCTAATGCCAGAAACATTCTGATTGCCTCTAGTCTGGCTACCGGTGCAAAAGTTTCCTCAAAATCAATGCCTTCAACCTGAGCATAGCCTTTACAGACCAATCTTGCCTTATTTCTGACAACCTGTCCATCTTCATTTAATTTATTTCGAAAAACCCATTTAGTGCCAATTATGTTTTTATTTGTTGGTCTAGGTACTAATTCCCAGGTATTGTTTTTCTCAATCTGATCTAGTTCTTCATTAATTGCCTTCAACCAACTTTCATCAGTGCTTGCTTCAGCAACATTTTTAGGTTCAATGCTAGATAACAGAGAATAGTTCCGCACTGTTGCTCTTCTTGTCTGAATACCATCTTTGGGATCCCCAATAATCTGTTCACTTGGATGATTTTTCTGCCAGTTGCCTGTTTTAAATTTCCTGTTTTCTTCTTCTGATTCAGTTTTTACACCATCTGGATCAATTTTCTGATTCTTATCTGTTTCCTTTTCATCATCACCTTCAATGACTTCTTCATAGATGGGGTAGTTTTCTTGATAAGTAATTTCTTGTTCTCTACCTTCATCAACTTTCACATCAGCACTCTCAACAATTTTCTTTAGCCTTTTGTTGTAACATGTGTAGGCTTTGCTTTTTGTTGAGTAACCAAGAAAGATACCTTCATCAGCTCTATTTTCAAATTTACCGAGATTATCTTCAGTCCGTTTGATGTAGCACTTGCTTGCCAAATACTTTGAAATGTCTTGTTGTTGCCTTTCTGCCAAACCACAACTCATAAGGTGTTTTGCTTTCATGTGGTCTTAGCATGCACCTGTTTTGAATGTAAACTGTAGTATGTACTGCCTCTTTTCAAAATTTGTCAACTATTTTGTTCTCGACCGACATTGTCCGTGCCATTTCCTGCCTTTGTCCTATTCTTCCTTTCTACAACACCATTCTGCTGAGGTGTTCTAGCTGCTGAAAACTGTCTTCTTATCCCATATTTTTGACAGTATTCTGCAAATTCTTCTGAAATAAACTCTCCTCCTCTGTCTGATCTTAGGCATTTAATTCTTTTTCCTGATTGATTCTCAACAAGATTTTTGAAGGTTTTAAACATCTCAAAGGCTTCTGATTTAAGTTTCAGAAATAGTACCCATGTCATTCTTGAGTAGTCATCTATACACAACATAAAATATTTGTGTCCATTTATGCTTTCAGTTCTCATGGGTCCACATAAATTAGTGTGAATTAGTTCTAATGGCTTGCTCGTGAAATATTCTTTTGCTTTGAAAGTGGCTCTGGTTTGTTTTCCCTTTTGGCATGACTCACAAATATTGTTTGAAGGTTTACCAATAGTTGGTATGTCTCTTATTGCCCCTTTTGAGCTGATTTTTACCAGATTATCAAAGCTTATGTGACCGAGTCTCTTGTGCCACAACCGGTTTTCTTCTTCCCGACCAACCAAGCAAGCTCCTTCGAAGTCTCTGAAAGTGTATACTGATTTCCAGAAGTTCTCGATCCAGTGGCTATTAACTTTCCATTTTTTGTCTTTCTTACTTCATGACCCTCCTTCTTGAAGATTACATCATGACCTCCGTCCACAGATTTGACTTACACTCAGCAAGTTATGCTTCAGACCAATCACAAACAAGACTTCTTTTGATTTTATATTGCCATCACCGATCTTGACTGATCCCTTTCCAACAATCTTTGCTCCATCATTATTTCCAAATTTCACAGAACCACCTTCATAATTCTGCAAATTCTCAAATTTTTGCTTGTCACTTGTCATGTGGTTGGAACAACCACTTTCAAGTATCCAAGGTGCAGATTTGTTCTGAGCTTTAAAGGCAGTCTGAACAATCAAAGATTCCTTTTCTTTCCATTCTGGTTTGATGACAGATTTGTCTACTTGTTTTGCCTTTGTCTTCTCATTAGCATGTGCTTGTTTTTCAGGAAATTTCTTGTTTTGTTTCAACTCACTTGGTTGAGATTTTCTACCCTGATAATTATTTGCTGCAAAAGTGCTTCTACGAGTTTCTAGCAATATGTCCAAAATTATGACAATTATAACAATCAACTGCATAATTCATTAAAGGAGAAAAAACATTTCTGCTTGTGAAATTCCTTTGAGATACATTATGCCTGCAATCTGAAATCTTATGGCCATAAGCATTGCATTTAAAACAATAACCAGAAAAGGAATGATTAAACCTGGGTGCCGGTCTTTGCCAGTTTGAAGTAGGAGCCATAAATCTTCTCCTTCTTGGATGTGTGACTTTTGTGAAGCCATCTTTGTCAGTACTCTTCTTGAGTCTGGCATTATTGCTTTCTTGGGCATGATTTGTTTTTTCTAGGTCAACCCTGATCTTTTCTTCTTTCTTTATGGGTTCTACATTCAAGGCCTTTGAACCCTTTGATGATTCTCCTTCATCGAAGCCTAAACCAAATTTGATGCCGGAAGGCCTTTGGTTATTTAACATTTTATCCAGCTTTACAGTACTTTCTTCAAACTTATGAAAACAGTTCAATTTTCTATTCATCTCCTCTAACTGCATTCTTAACTTAACCATGTCTTCCTCTAGCTTTCTGCATTCAACTGTCTTTACAGTTAATTGTTCATCAAGAACTTCAGACATTTTCTTGAATTCCTCTGTCTGTATTTTTAAACTGTTTATTATGTCAGTGGCATCTTCTAGTTTTCTTGAAAACTTTTTGTTCTTTTTCCTTTCAACACTCAACTCTTCAAGTGCAGCAACCAATTCTCCTTTCAGATAAACTTCAGCCTCATCTTTAAAGTTTTCATCACCTTCCCGATTTTCTTCTGTTCTTTCCTCTTCAAGTGCCATGAACAGAGCTTCACCTTTTTCTTCTTCGGAATCCTCATCCGAGCTTTCTTCGAAGTGTTGACATTCTTGGATATGAAGCTTTTCTTCTTGAAGTTGTTCTTTCTGAAATTTTGTTTCTTCTTCCAGTCACCTTTTTCTTGGTGTGAGCCTTCACCATTTTTGGTTTTCTCCTGCATTGGACATTTGGCTGCAAAATGACCGACTCCTCCACAATTGAAGCACTTAAAAGGTAGCTTTCCTCTATATTTTCCTTTTCCCTTTGTGAGTTTTCGAACAAAATTAGCTTCTGTTTCATCCAGTGTCTCTTCATCCTCAGATTCATGTTCAGCTTTTATATTCTTGTGTGCTTTAAAAGCTGCTTCTCTGTCTATAGACTTGGTTTGTCCTATTCTCATTTCATATGTTGTCAGGGAACCATGCATCTCATCCAAGCTGAAGTTGTTTAGATCTTTTGCCTCTTCTATTGCAGAAACTTTGGAGTTAAATCTTTTGTGCAGTGTTCTGAGAACCTTTTTCACAACAACTGCATCATCAATTTCTTCATCGAGTCCTCTGATTGCATTAATGATTCCGTTGACTCTCAGCATATAAGCCTCTATGTTCTCATCTTCATTCATTTGCAGTGCTTCGAACTGTGCTCGATGAGTTTGCAGCTTGGCTTCCTTGATCTTGTTGTCTCCTTCATGGATGCTCTTCAGTTTATCCCACATGTCTTTTGCTGATTTACAGCTCATGACTCTTATCAGTTCACTTGTCAACAAGCCCACACATTATGGCATTCTTAGCTTTGGAGTTGTTCTCAAATTTTTTCTTCTCAGCAGTATCTGTTGGAGGAGTAGTGGGTGCTGTGTATCCACTATCTACGGAATCCCAAATATCATATCCCAATGCACTCGGATATGTTTGCATCCCGAGTTTCCAAAAGTGTAATTTGTTCCATCAAATAAGGGAGCTTTGTTGGATGAGAATCCTTCACCGTTTGCCATTGTTTCTTCCAAGATCTCCTTAGCTGATTAAGCTTGAACAAGGCACCTTGCTCTGATACCAATTGATATTCACACAATGACACTCGAGAGGGGGGTGAATCGGTGTAGCTATTAATTTTAATATCTACAACATTTAATATGAAATAAAGAGAACTTGAAAACTAGAAAAACAAATTGAACAAGAGAGCACACCACAACACTCAATATACCGAGGTTCACCAATTTGGCTACTCCTCAAAAATGACTGCTTGGACTCCAATCCAAATCCAGTCTTTGCAAAATACCAATTTTACAAATACTTTACCAGCATCTATTGGAAGGAGCACCAACCCCTTAATTTTCTGCTGCAACAGATGGAGCACCAACCCCTAGTACCAAGCACCAACTTGGACTGCAATTCTGATCAATTTAAAATGACATAAGAATGTCTTCACTTCATGCACGACCACTGGTGATTCTGCAATTAACCCAACTCTGCACACTCTCACGGCTCTGCTAATTTTTCTCTTGACTCTTTTCTAACCCTCTTTTTACAGCAATTTCCCTCTTACAACAGCAACTTTATTCTCTGTACGACTGTTCTTTTATAACCTTCCTTTTCTCATCGGGACTCTTTGACTTCTATAGCGTTTCAATCCTGCATACAGTCGGATGACATTCTCGAGCTGTTCGAATTCTTTTTCTCTTCCCAATAAGCGGTTGTTCGAATACATCAAATACGACCATTCGAATACTTTTTCTATTCTGCATATTTGGTTGTTCGAATCCATTCAATACGGCTGTTCGATTCCAAGCAATACGATTGTTGAAACCCGAATACGGTTGTTCGAAACCCTACAAATTCGGCTTTTCGAATGCTGCAAAAATGTCTTTTAGAAAGCTTTTCCGATCCTTCATATTTGATTCTTCGAATGCTTTTCATTCATGCATATACATATGTTCTAGTGCATGACTAACACTTGTCAATCATAACTGCAGATCTGACATCAGTTACTTTTTACGTAACTGGCTGCATGATTTTCCTGTCTGCTTTTTCTGACACGTGTCACCTTGCATGCTTTTTCGGCTTTTACCCGCCAAACTGTTACCTGTCGCGATATCGCGACACTTTTTGTAGCCGTACCCTTCATGCCCTTGTTGTCACGAAATCGTGACCATTTTGGCTTTTGAAAGCTTTCCCATCGTTCATGTCGCGAAATCGTGACACTTCGAACTTTTGACGTCATCCTTAATGTTGTCATGAAATCGCGACGCTTCTGGCTTCCAACGGCTTCTCTCGCAACTTGTCGCGAAATCGTGACACTTTCAACTATTTCTGACGTCATCCTCAATGTTGTCGTGAAATCGCGACGCTTCTGGCTTCCAGCGGCTTTCCTTGCACCTTGTCGCGATATCGTGACACTTTCAGCTTTTGCTGACGTCATCATCATTCTTGTCGTGAAATCGTGACACTTTCAGCTTCCAGCAGCTTTCCTTGCACTCTGTCGCGAAATCGCGACATTTTCAATTTTGTTGACGTCATCCTCAACTTTGTCGTGAAATCGTGACGCTTTTAGCTTCGTACAATCTTTGCTTTATGTAGTAGCGAAATCGCTACAACTTTGTGCCTTGTGCTTTCGACTTGCTACATCTTTCAGTTTTGCAATTTTGATGGTAGCGAAATCGCTACACCTTCACGTTGATGCATTTTGGACTTGTAGCGAAATCGCTACACCTTTGTTGCCATTCATTTTATCATGCAGCAAAATCGCTACACCTTTGATTTTAACATGGCAAATCGCTACACCTTTGTTGCCATTCATTTCAACATGCAACAAAATCGCTACACCTTTGTTCTTGAGCATTCTCTCTCCTCTTCGGGTCGCGAAAACCCGACGTGTCGCGATATCGCGACACTTTTCGTTGCAAGCTCCTTTCCTCCATTTATGTCGTGAAATCGTGACATCTTTTCACCTTGCTTCCTTCTCTGCCAGCATGTCGCGAAATCGCGACAGTTTGCCTTTCACTTTCTCTCTCCTCGACCATGTCGCGAAATCGCGACAATTTGGCATGCACTTTCTCTCTCCTCGGCAATGTCGCGAAATCGCGACAATTTTTCTTGCATTTTCTCTCTCCTCGGCAATGTCGCGAAATCGCGACAATTTTTCTTGCATTTTCTCTCTCCTCTGTTTTGTCGCGATATCGCGACAGAAAACATGTCGCGATATCGCGACAGTTTTCTTCCTTGTCTTTTTCTGCCAATTTCTGAATCTGGGTCACCTCTGTTTTCCTTGAAATTCACTGCACTTGATCTGACTGACCTCTGAACTGCATCAACTGCATCAATCATGCTGTGTTGACAACAATGACAATACTTTTGCAATTCTTTTGCTGCACCTTGCTCAACATGGCCTAGCTCTACAATGCATAAAAACACAATCCACCACTTTGCCAAAATCATTGCTCTGATACCAATTGTTATATACCTCTACTTCTCATTAACAAAAATCATTTACCAATATACATAAATATCAAATAAATCAGCCACAATCATTAATCCACACAAGACAAGATAAGAAAATACCCTTCAAGTAAGGCAACACCAATATTATTCCTTACAAAAGGAATCACTTTACAAGATCTCCGCTCCATGAGCTAAAACTTTTTACAAAGAACACTGGACATGAATTCTAATTCAACCCTTGCCTTTATATTGACTCTTCATCTACCCCTAACCCTAATGCTCAAGGGTTAGTCCACATGCAAGTGGAGTGCCTGAGCTATATTAACTTCTAATAAAAGAAATAGTTACATATTTATTAACTCCTTCATACAATAAGTAATGTTTATATCATAGTGAGCCCACATTAGCAAATAATTTATTTATGACTCCTGTCAATTATACTATACATTATTACATTATTAAGCACCTATCTTGGGTACCTAAAAATGGTTACAATGGATCCACAAACACATACTAGAGGAGTTGACCAAAACAATAATGTTTCCTTAATGACACAATGTGTTATATAAGAAGCTCAAATTTCTAATGCTCTTCTCTTGTTTCATTTTGATGATGGGTCATAAGATTTGAACTGGAATGCCAACCATTTTTGCTATTTAATACGATTTATTAAAAAAAAAGTTTGTCCAAGAATCTTTCCTTTCAATGATCTTCAAAGAAGACTTCAATAGATTTTTCTGTAAAGAATTTAGGTAATACACAATTGTCCCAACCACAAGTCTTTCTCAAGTGCTTTGGAACCAATTTTGGCTTTTCTAACCTATAGTTAACATTAATAATGTGGTTTACCAAAGCCAAATCTGTCAGAAAAAAACTGAGCTACTTGCTTAGAAAAAAATCTTTGTGAGACACAATGACACAACTCAACATGGGAAAATAAATCCATATGTTCTCTGAAGATAGCCTATGCATCATCCCCAACTCCAAGAAGACAACTACTGGAAAAATATTTATGATTTCTACTCTGCTAACAAGGGAATCAGCATTGAACTTGTGCCTTGCATGAGGTAAGTTTCATGATTAACTATTGGGCAAAAGCCTAAATTCTGCAATACAGGCTGATATAAATTAAACTTTCTTACCATCTTGACTTCTATTGTTGCAATATGCTGAGAAGGAAATTTGACAAAAAGATTCAGCACTAAGATTTTCCATATCATTGACATAGAAAGGGCTACTTCTTTTTCCGTGTAATCTCTCCCTTTATCAGCTCAACTGTACCTTCTATCAGTGTAGATTATTCTCAACTGCTATACCACAACGAACAATGATTGCCAACCTTGTAATAGTTTGATTACTGAGCTTAACTAAGCCACAAAAACCACATGGTTTTCGTATGTTCCAACCATAGGAAGTTCTAGTAAGGTTTATTGAGAACTGGTGGTATAAGATCATCATCAACCTGAAAATCAAGATAAAAAATAAAGTTAAGACACCAGAATCTATGAGTGAATTCCAAACTTGATTAAAAAATGATGTAACCAAACAAACTCATCTACAAGGTAAAAAAAGCAGAAGGTAAGATGTTTCTAACATCCTACACATAAAAACAAAATAGAGGATAGTAAAAAAGAACTCGAAAAATGTTTCAAGCAATAACAGAAGTCAAACATGTACAAATATCAGCTTTTTGGAAGACCATAAAATTCAACAACAGAATGATGAGTAGGAGATTGTCAGTCCAGAAAGCATCCTGTGTATGATCATAGTTTCTTTAAGTTATAAACTCTCTGGAACTGCAGTCAGCAACACATTGTGTCATTCAACATTGGTATGGAACTGTAGAAATATCATAAAAAGTTCATAGTGACCTGCGCATCAAATGTATCACTTTATTTTAACAATAAGAAGTATATGATTGTGGTTGGCATTGATCCAATTCTAAATCATGCAAACTTGGCCAACAAAATAAAACCATGGAATAATAACCTAAGTAATAATAGTGTCCCCCCAAAAACAAATGCTGCCTCCACAAGCTAAACATTTGCTAGAAAGTTTTTCCAATACCAAGAGCACCATAGAGATTACGTGCACAGTGCTAAATCTGTTTACTTTCCCCTTATATAATAGAGAGTTAGGAAGTGAAGAGAATGAAAAAGGCAAATCAGCCAACTTTATCACCAAAAAGAGGGGGGAAATGAAACTTAGAAAAACGCACCATCTCTTGCATTTTTTCTTCATTTTCGAATTTCAGAATCCATCCCGAATCCTCAATAATATTCCACATCTTTTTCAGAGCAGCCTTATAAGCATCATTGAGCTCATCTTTTTCAGCTGGAACCTGAAATCAAAACAGAAAAATGGCCAATACAATTTAGCTTAATATTAGTTGTTACTCAATGTAAAATGATATGTTACAGGAAAAAAACAAGCCATGATGATCAATGAGGAAATCATTTTTACTAGAAACCTACCATAGAAGTTTTACATAACACAAAAATAAATAATAATTAAACATTTAATATGGTCTAAACACACATTCAAGAGAAGGGAAAATCCCTATGTTGAAAATAGTATCTTACCATATGGTCAAGCATTCCTGCTATAATCGACATGAATTTTGCAGCATCATTCTCACCTTCCTCAACCAAATATTGTTCCAGGTATTCAACTGTCTCCTTCAATTCTTCTATTTTCTTTGAATCATGCATAGTCATAGCTTTCACAGCTTCATTTGAGATCTGAATTGTGACAAACATGAGCCAAAATATGAAACCTGGCTTATGATTTTGAGTATCTTTAGAAACATTAAAAGCATCAATTCAGTATAATACAAAATAAGCATTTCAGGCATCACTGAAGAATAATACAAATAAGGCATTTCAGGCATCGCTGCAAAATAATACAAAAAAATATTTCAGGCATCATGTAGCACAATGGCATATTATCCTTTCCTTTCCATTGATGACATTGGGAACTTGGTAACTTTCACACTAGATTAGCTTATTTTTGTAGTATTCTTGGGTGACTACAGTGCATTATAACAGCTCTTTTAGATGAGTCCCACTGGCCTACTTTGGTCATCCGAGGACATTAATAGAAATGTTTTATCATATCTCTTTGGAAATATGAAGGATTAAATTTTATTATTGTTGAAATGGTCCAAGCACTTCTCAAAGATTTGATTCAGAACCATATCCATATGACTAATTGGACCCTTTTGAAAAACTTGGAGTTCCTAAAATAAGGTTTTTGAAGACATTCCTCTAATTCCCACTTTTGTTCCCTTTGATTTCAAAGCTTTGCTTACGATCTTGCTTAAGCAAATATCATCCTATCCAAAATTAATTGAACTTTGGATAAGGGCATTCTGCCTTGGTTAAAGGTCCGAATTTTGGATTTCCCCTTCCAATTCAGGGGGTTCTTAAAAAGAAAGATCTTCTATACAAATGTCACACAACAGTTTTCATTTTTGTTTGACGCGGCTACCAAAGGAAACCTTCATTCTGCAGGTCAAAAGGCCTTCTACTTATGAACAATATAACCTGGACCTGAGAACCTTTCCAAAATTGTAGAATTCTTCTTCTGAAACCTGCATTCTTCCCTCTTTTCCCTTTCCTATTTGAATGATTCAATGGTGTTTATTTGGAAATCTGATAAATGTCTGAGGTTGGGAATTAATTGTTTATGAAACTATATTCCGATGCTGAGGTTGGGAATTTATTTGGAAATCTGATAAATGTCTGAGGTTGGGGATTTAATTGGAAATTTGATAAATGTCTGAGGTTGGGAATATGAAACTTTATTCCGATGCTGAAGTTGGGAATTTATTTGGTAATCTGATAAATGTCTGAGGTTTGAAATTTATAAATGTCCGATGCTGATATTCCATGTCACTATAAAAATAACTTGCACTCATCCATCGTTGTTATCATCTACACTTAAATGATGCTGTCAATCTGTTCTTTTTCTTTGGTTCTTAGGCTTGTCAAGTACAGGTTCCGTCTGTCAATTTGTGTTTGACTCAAACACAGGCATATGAATCCGACACTGAAGATAGGAGATATATCAAACTTATCTAGGAAATCAATGACATAGGCATTATGACTTCAAAATTTTACATGTAGCAATCCTATTCACTTCATCTTATTCGAGTCAGTGTCAGAATCAATCGATCCCCGAATTTGCCATGACAGAATCTTTAACAATGAAATACTAATCATTTTCTCTCATTTTTCCATATTTTCTGCATCAGCAAGTACCTTTTTCTTACACAAGAAATATCTCAATTCTACAATAACTCTTGGCCTTGCACGAAAAGCCACCTAAAGTGTAAATGTTCATTATTCAAGTTCATGTAAAATTTATATGCCAGTTTTGATTATAACAACATAAAATCCAATTGTTTCAATTTATCATTAGGAAACTATAACCGGACCATCACATAAGCTAATTATAACTTCAATTTGACCATCAATTTAAACGAGGTATGCAAAATTAGTGTTCTGTAGTACCTAATTCCTTCCAAAAAGCATACCAAAAATGAAATAAATTTCTCATCTCTATTTGATGTAATGGTCCTTGGGAATCATTATTCTTAAAACGTATGATAGATGTGCCATCTTAGTGACCAATCAGTGATTGAAAAAATAGAATCCATACATTCCAAGCCAAGCACAAGAGCTTAAGGTTTTCACATGGTGACACTGAAGCTAGCAATGGTGTCTGTCTTTTCCCAGCTTCTCTTTGAAAGATAACATATTTTGCATCTTAAAATAAACTTGTTTGAACTGTGAATCCTTGTGTAATTCAGGCTGAAGTACATGTTGTAGACCAACCACCCTCAGCAACCACACAAACCTTATGCTGCATCTCTCAAATAAAAGATTACCTCATTGAACTTATGGGAATACACAATTCCTGAGCATTGAGAAAAGTTCCAACCATGAAGAAATAATCTAAATAGATAAATCTATCACCTATCATACAATCTTCAGATGCACCCATGGCCTCAACAAAATATGCATCTTACAACTCCTTCAAGCTATCAGCTCCAATCACTTTGTTTACAATGGTGATAGGAAGGTACATTCCTCTTATAAAGACACGAAGAGCACACAAAAAGATTCCTTGAACTGTACATGTTTTATACTTGTATTATGTATATATTAAGTACAAAGGAAGTTTGTAAGAGAGGTTGTACATAGGAGATTCTTGGAGAAGGGATAGAAGCCTCTAGGGAATCAGTAAAACATGTTCAACATGTGCAAAAGATGTTAGGACTATATGACTATTATTAAATACAAAAGACTATATGACTATGTCTCAACTATTCACAATGTTACTATTCTAAGAATGAGAGAAAATTTTGGTCCAAGATGTTAGGACTATGACTGAAGAAAACATAGCAAACATACCAAATTCCATTCCTATTGTATTTAAGCAAAACAATGAAACTTTTGGTAGTTTTGAGTAGTATACCAAAGAAATAGGATCTAAATTGGTGAGAAGAATGGGTTAAATGGCCAAGAGCTAGGTAAGAATGGCCAAGGTATTGAAAATTTGATAGAGATACTGGCATCAGTATTTTGATCTTTTGGTTCTTTGAAGAGGGTAAATTCTTCAAAGAGAACCAGGTATTAGAGTGGAACGAAATTCCATCATTGTAATATGCCGCCACTAGAAACAGAGTGTAGAAAAAGAGCATTACAAGGAACCAGTTAGAAAACAAGAGTGAAAAAGTACATTCCAAAGGGAAGGAAGTACATAGACATGATACCCAAGCAAAGGGACGTGTCAAAGCAACTCACAAGATTTCAAAAACTAAATCTCGTTGTGGAAGGAAAGGACACTTTCACTATATTGTTGGGACTTGTATCCATGTAAATTTTATGGAAAGAAGAATCATGGTGCCAAAATGTGTTAGAACTAGGATGTTACCAAGTGTGTGATAGAGACCTCCAACATGAGGGCCGATTGGAAGAATCCAATTTAACCATGTACAATTGTAGAGCCAAGGAAATTTGAGTATGGTTGGGCACCACCTTAAAAATGGGTTATGGTTGGCAAGAAATTGAAGGACTTGTACACTCTCGAACATTCTCAAGAGAAAGAGAGATTGAAGTCTGCAAAGCCAAGATAGAGTGAAGTGCCAAAGCCATAAATGGTGGATGAGATTTTCAAAATGATTCATGAAGAGGAAATGCAGGCATGAAGTTCTCCTTGGAGATATGGTAAAGCTATGATGCCAAAGAATGCAGGGACCAATTCGTGTTGGCAATTTGGAAGGGCACTTGTAGGCATCAAAGGAGCAACAAGTCAAATCACAAAATGAAAATTGTCCCATTGGATTTCTTGCTTTAAAAACCTTTCCAACAATACATATCAGGACAGGTAGGTTTTTGATGAGAATGAAATGCTGAAATGACTCAATACAAACCCTGAGATGGCCAAAAAGGGAACTAGCAATGCTAAAGCCAACCCCAACTAGGTTCAATACCGCCCTTGATGGTAGAATATCCCTAAACTGTTAGGGAACTCCTGAGAAATGGTGGAATTATGTTCAGAAGCAACAGAAAATATTTTCCCGTAAAAAACTGGCAGGAATGGATTACAAATAAAAGGCAGTTGGGATTTCATCCACAAGACATCCAAGTGTCTTCCAACAAGGAAAAAGGACCCTTGAGTGAGAGAGTATAAGGTGAATCCGAGATGCCTAAGAAAGAAGTTTGAGAAGTCTCTTATGGCACATTGGAAGGCATAGTGAACAGAAGAGTATCTGGTTCAGATACCAGCATAGTCATAATTGATTTGCCATGGAATTCCATTGTTCTACGTAAGGTCTTCTTGATTTCCTAAAGAGGTTGAGGAGGCTTGTATGGAACATAAACAAGCGAAAAAGGAACAGAGCAGAATGTTTGAGTGGCGCAGGAGTACCTTGAGCCAGAATCAAAAGGGTTTCCAACTGCCTTTATACTCATCCTCAATTTCTGTGTAGTTTCATTGTTCCTGAAGTCAATAGAGTTTTCACATTTTCCTCAGGATTTTTCTTGTCCAAGAGGGTTTCTTCTCATTAAAACTTATATCTCGTTACTGTGTGTAATGTTTCAAATCAATTCATGGAGTTTTCTTTTCCAGATTTGAACCTAGCATAGCTTGTTTTTCTTGATTTTGACCAGTTTTATGTATGTATATGGTAACTAGTGCCTGTCTGGAGTTGAAATCTGGACGCATGAATGTGATAAATCAATTGTGAGTGATTGCAGATCACGCTGGCATCACCATTCGACTTCAAACACATTTTGGAAATCTACTAACCTCAACGATGGTTACTCCAAATTTTCCTTCTTGAAAATGTCCAAACACCTTTGCGACTCATCAGTCTAATTCTTTTGTGTCGCCCTTGGATAAAAACTATCAATGGCCTTAGTATTCCATAGAAATTCCTAATAGAGTAACAATTAGCCAAGTGATGTAAAGCTCTCGCATAAATTATAGTTGAAGTAGGCCAATTTCATGATGACTTGAACTTCTTTTGAATCTACTTTTCCTCCCTCTGCTGAAATCATAAAATCAAAACTGAAAAAACACTAATTCTTCTAGAAAGAATTTTGAAAATCACTTCCCAAACTCACACACAGATTCTCTCTTCTCAAGGAATCAAACACTATTAGCAAATGTTCTAAATGTTCCCTGCTATTGGCTGAAAATTATTATGATCTGATGGAATCATTACCAACTTGCAACATAAGAGTTAAAGTACCATCTTCATTTGCCTCAAGAAGCACTTCATCTCCTTCATGACTAGTAATGCTGGTCTTCAAACCCATTTTCCATTCATCTCCTTCAATCCAGATTTGATAGTAACCTCACCTCTCACCAATTTTGTTTAACTATTCTAGTATAAAAAACACTAGAGGTACTGTCAATAGCAAAACCAAAAAGCATCAGACATTGGTTAGTAGTAGGTCTATTGAAATTCTTATTACCACACTTATTCCTGCTTGAAGCAGGCACATGCACTTTTATAACTAGAGAAACATTGCCCTAGATACCCCTGCTCTACTTTCCTCTTCTTTTCCTGTTAGAAGTTTCAGGTTGGGTATATAAGCATACCTGTCGGATGTTTGTATTGATTAATGAAAATATTGATGTATCATAAATTTATAATCACCACTTATGCAATGACTTCGTTTGCCTATGATAAGATTTATAATGGTATCTATATATTCTTAATCATCTCCTTCTTCCTTCTAATTATCTTAGTTACCTTATAATTATCTCAATTAATAACTAAGGGTGCTATCTTGCATGTCTGGTTCATTTCAGTTGGCAATGAGGTGTCCATGCATACCTAATTCAAGCCCTTGAACCTCATCTTTGTAAATCTATTTTCACCTCATATATTGTTTGAGGCTTTCACACTGTGCTAGGTTGTTGGAAAAGCTATCAGGATTCACCATATGAAGATTTAAAATTCTCAATGTTTCAAGTCCAGGTTCCGGATCCATCCTCAGGGTTCTGCGTATGTTAATGAAAGGAAGGTCGGTCTTAATAATTTCAAACATAGATATAGTTTGATGCTTCTGTTGTCCCCCACACAATATGCTAAGAGAGAGTGATATTTTCACCTCACTAATGAAGAGTGTACATCAATAATTTTGGCCGCTATCTTCTCTCATTTGCTCCTCAGTCTGTAATTTCTGTTATTTCCATTATAAGAGTTCAAACAGCACAAGAGGAAGAAAAATAATATAATTTAACTCATCCATAGTACGAGAACAAAGAATATGAAGATATTCCATCCTTCAAGAAATTTAAGTGCTTATTTTTATACAACTTTCAAGACCCACTACTAAGAGAAGCAAAGGATGAAACCCCTTGGCGGCGTCTATTCATAAACACTACTAAGTCTCAAAAGTACATATCAACCTTATCTGTCCTAAAACATCCTGTAGACTCTCAGCATGCAAGTCTTGTTTGAAATGCGCAAACTCTAAATGCACCTTTGTTTGGCATTGGGTCTGCAATTGCATTGAATCAACCAGTAAACAAAGATCAGTTTTACCATAACCAAGGAGAATCCAGAAAATGAAGCAAAGTTGGGGCTTGGAAAGAGGATGACCGTGGCCGAAGCTACACATCCCAAGGAGACAGTTGCTATCCTAGCTATTCAAGAACATTTCTTTTGGGCTAAACTTGGCTGTTACTGCCTCCAATAGAATTTCAATCATAACATCCTATATAAAATTCAGAGCTAAATTCCCACACACAATTGTGGGCATGTGTGTTGGATATATGCATAAATACCCATACAATTGTGGGCATGCGTGTTGGATATATGCATGAATACCCACACCCACACTATTATTGGCATTAGACAGTATAGTTAGCATTGTTACAATTGTTGTTACATAGAATTCGCATTGGTCAAGAAAAGAAGTGAACGACAGATATAAACGAGCTAAATGGAATACAATAATTTGTGGGAACAAAATACTTGCCTCGTTTAAGCCTGCAAGAATGTCGTCCTTAATGGGTGAAGTCTCCTTAACCACCACCTCAGGTTTGCTAGATTTCCTCTTGGCATGGGTTAAAATAGTCCCAGTTAATGAATCCCTTCTGGATGACCACCCATTCAATCCACCAAAATTTGAAGGTGGTTCTGAGCAATTCATTGATTTGCAACTCAAATTCTGAGGGGTGGAGAAGAATGTAGATTTGGGTGGTTTCCATGGCGTTCCTGATGTGTTTGGATTGTCTATGTGAGCTGCAACTGGCTGAAAGGATAAGGAAAGTATCTTCATTCCTAAGAATGTATAGTATGTTCACATCACCCGGCCTGGCAAAGACACTGGGTGCTGAAGATAGATCAGGGATAATGCTTAAAGTCTCAGGAGATTTTTCTAATTTTTTCCTTTTAAATGATGAGGAAGAAGATATTGGGCCCGTCGGCAACCTCTTCGGATAAACTTTGTTTACTGTAAGTCTAGGTCACATGAAGCGTACGGGTAAGCCTTAAGAATGGTTGATCTTGTTTGGGATGTGTTTTAAGCCAGAACAATTCTTACCTTGATTTTTATGTGTTATTTACCTATATAGGAGGAAAATCTTTGTTTTTAATGAAAATTTTATTATTTTATTTTCATGGCAATCCTTAACGCCTGTTGTTTAAGGTAAGGTTCACTATAAACCTTAGTAATAGTATTTTAACTATAGTTAAAAACCCTGCCTTAGATAAAATGAAATCAAAAATAAAATTATTAGAATTTATCGACAAAACGTCTTGAAATTTATCGATAAAAATGTTACTCCGTATTCCTTAAAAAAGAAGAAAGAAGATTTTACTAGGGCTTAATCCACTTATCTTCTTATATTCTCCTATGAATCTGCATTTTCAATCTAAGTCTCGAGTTTTTACGGCAAGACCTGGTCAAATTGTATATAAAAAAACAAGATTCGACTGGAAAGTTTTATAAAATTCTTAGTTGCATATAAGATACTTTTATAATGGTTTATTTGAAAAAATAAAAATAAATAAAATAAAATATTAATTTATGTAAATGTTAAAATAATAATAAAATATTAAAAACATAATAAAGTTTAACAATTGAATGTAAATTGTAAGTGAGTATGAGCTAAAGTAGAAAGTATGATATCATTAAAAAAAATAAGTCATTTTTTTTATTTTAGATTTTAAAATTATCTTAAAAGCTAAAAAATTATGTGAAGTAAATTTAGGTAACATGGTAAGAAAGTCATTTTTGAAAGATTTTATTGAAAGGAAGGATGTCGTGGTTGGAAGTATCTATGCCTTAATTAAGGATCTATGACAAACCTTATCCAGGTAACAAATACTTCACTAAGAGTGATTATTAAGGATGAGATGAGATGATTGAGCATAATATAATGGTTCTTAAAACCAGAGAGTTAATATGTAAGTCTTATGAATACTAGTTGGATTTTTATGAGATGAAAAATTGGATAAGTGGAAGTGAGATTTGAATTCATATTAGTCCATGACTTTTCTTCCAAAAAGGTTTTTCTTCGTCATCTTCTCCAATTTAGAAATAAGGGATAAAATAATAGATGGAGGCCTTGGTTTAGGGGCAAAGAAGCATTATATTAAGACCATGGAGTTAATTTTATGTGGAGATAGAGACTATTAAAAGGCTTCTAGTGTAGATTAGGCTTTTTGGACTTTCTTATCAACTCATTAATAAAGAGGTTTCAAAAAATATTGGTAATACTTTAGATGAGTTTATCTAGAGGGATGAACTACTAAGGAGAGAACACATGTTATAGACACTTGAATATATGTTGCCATGGATATTTTAAAACCTTTACCGCAATTAATTATGATTAAATTTTAATCAAGAAAATGGGATCAATAACTAAATTATGAAAAAATTGCATTTCGACGTTATACATATCATGAAATCAAACATATGGCAACATATTGAATATAATGCATCTTTACCCCTAAACCAAGGGTCTCCATCCATTATTTTATGTTTATTTCTGAATTGGAAAAGATAACAAGGGAAAATCCTTTAGGAAGAAAAGTCATAGAGTAATTTGAATTCAATCCCCACTTTCACTTCATCCAATTTTGAATCTTAGAAAACATTGGCCAATATCCATCGTACTTACATATTGACCCTCTGGTTTTAAGAACCATTAATTATGTCTGATCATCTCATCCTTGATAATCACTTATGGTGTAGCATCTACTACCTCGATAGGGTTTGCCATAGATTCGCTCTTCCTCTTATCACTAACTAGGGCATCCTTACTTCTAGTAAGAATTTTCAAAAATAACTCTTCCTCTTATTGCTAACTAGGACATCCTTACTTCTAGTAAGAACTTTCAAAAATGACTTTTTTGCCATGTTACATAGATTTTCTTCACACGAACCCTTTAGTTTTTAAGTTTCTTCTAAGAATTGGAACAAGGAGATGTGGCACTCTTTTGCTTCTCACGCGTTTTTAAGTTTCTTCTAAGGATTGGGACAAGGAGATATGGCACTCTTTTGCTTCTCATGCTTCATACTCGCTCCTTGCTTTTATTGGAGATATTACATTATTTGGTAAATGATAAAGTATCACCAAGGTTGTACATTTCTAAATATTAGATTAGAGAATGTGATTTATATTTTTCCTAAAGTATGTGCTAATGTGTAAGAAAAATCAAGTGTCATGTCTAAAATATAAGAGTGTGCAAAGTGTCATTGCAAGTGTGTAAAGTGTGAGAGTCTGCAATGTGTCATGTAAGTAAGTCAAGAGTTATATGTATAGATGTCAAGTATACAAGTGAAGAGTCACATGGTATGTGGTAAAATGTAAAGTCAAAAGACACGAGTTTTGTCATATGTAAGGAGTAGGAAATGGCGCATCTCTTGGATATGTGAAGAGAGCAATAGTCAAGTATTGAAGAGTCATTTCTAAGGTTATATTATGGAGACAATGCTCCATGCCAACACAAATTTGAAGTTGTATATTTGATTTATCAAAATATTGTGAGTTTATTATTGAGCACTAATGTTATTTTCATAAATGTTATATTTATTGATATTGACTAGATAGATTGAATGCTCTATTATTGAGTTTGATTAAAATCATAGATGTTGGAACTTAGTGATTTAATATGGCTAAAAATCCATCAACTCTCATATCTATTATATATATCTATTGTAATTTTTTTTGTAAGGGCTAGGTGGATTGGTAAAGGTTTGATTGGTCAAGTACTTTCCAAGAAGAGATCTAGGTTCAAACCTTGGCGGCACACTGCCAGCTTTAGCAAAGGTAGTAGTCCGTGTTGAATCCTTTGAGTGCGCGCCAGACCGATGACAACAATACAAACCCCGAGCGATCGATGGTTTCCATATCACGTCGGGTCAACAACAACGAGACGAATAGATTGTTGTGATCCGTCTTTGTGGTTTGAACCCTGCACTTATCGGTTACTAAAAATAGTGGTTGCAACCAACTCCCCTATGTAACCAAAAAAAATTGTAATAGTTTATAATTATTATTATACGTTATGTTGTTGGCCAACTAGAATGTATATATATATATATATATATATATATATATATATATATATATATATATATATATATATATATATATATATATATATATATATATATATATTATATATTTTTTGATACATAGAGGAATTGATAACTATCTTTCCTTTTTGAACAACTGGTCACAAGGTCAAGTCGCATTGCCTTCGATCGTAGCATCAAATCATGGTGCTACCACTATAACCCCTATCTTGCCTCGGTAAACATGAATCGGAGTGAGGAAGACCCCGGTGGCTCGAGATTGGTACCGTCATCATCAAGTTAACACACACTCAACAAACTCAAGTCAGACTACTACCTTTATCCAGATTGGGCATGCCCTCGAGGTTTGAACCTAGGTCTCCTCTTCGTTTGAATATATAATTATATTTATTTAATATATTTTTAAGTTATATAAGATTGAAATAAGCTTTTCTTTTTAAGTTGCATGTTTCAAACTAAAGTTAGGTATTTATTTTATTTGGTTGAGATTTATTACAAAGCTTAAAAATTATTTTATTTTAATTTTTTAGAAATATGCCAACCATAAGGAACTCAAGAAATATATATAAAATAATATTTTATTTTATGTGTTTTAATTATTTGCATTACTTAAAATATTTAATATTTTTAAAAATATATTATATAGAATTATAAGGAATTCTATAGTATATTTATGTTTTTTTTAATACATAGAGGAATTGGTAACTACCTTTCCTTTTTCCTGTTTAACAATTGGACATAGGGTCAAGTTGTATTGCCTCGATCGTAGCTTCAAGTCATGGTGTTACAAATATAATCCCTATATCGCCTCGGTAAACACAAGCTAAAGTGAGGGAGACCCCTTGTGGTTTAGAGTTGGCATAGCCATCATCAAGCTGACACACACTCAACAGACTCAAATTAGACTACTACCTTTGCCCAGATTGAATATCCCCCCGAAATTTGAACTTAAATCTCCTCTTAGTAAGTGTCGAGTGTCAAGAACCCATAATATATTTATATAGTGTGACAAAAAAATTATGTGTACTTTCATCCATTTGATCACTTTTGTTCAATTATTAAAATTAAGAAAATAAAAAAACAAGAATTTGGGTTTATAGAGCCCTTATAGATGACTTCAAGTGCCCACTAATCTTGTTTCTAGAAAAACTCTTATAAGTAGTTCTTTCCATCAACTACCATATCTCGAACTATTTCCTCAAATATCTTCACTTTGGATGCCCATATTTGTTGTAAATTATCATTCAAATTTCTTGAAGGCGATGAACATCATCAACATTCTGATTCAAAAGGGCTCATAAATTAATTTTTAAATGTTTATTAAATATTTGTAAATTTTAGAACCTAGAAAACAAACTTCATTTATAGATGTAACAATTATTAAATACAATAAAATAAGTAATTTTTTAAATTGTAATTGTCTAAGTAGTATTGTTAATACGTTAAAATTATAATGTTTTCTAAAATTGTAATTTAAACCATTATAATTTAAAAAACTAAATTTGATACCTTGTTTGGAATATTTTTAGAAATGGTACCTTGTTTTATCTATGGAAGTCTCGGAATAGAGCTGTTTTTTCTCATCAAGATGTCGGACATGTCTTCTCTATTGCTGATAAATATGATATATTCTTTGATTGTTGGTTACAGATTCAAGTACAGGTTAAAAAAGTATAGGTGGAGCTGCAGTACTTGTGTACCCTCATGGATCATTGGGGGAATGCACCTTGCATTATGAGTCATGTGCATCTTCCTTCCCCTTCCAGGTGGCAGTAATTTCTCGGCTTCTTTCTTTTCAAATGCATATTTAATACTTTTTTTGGCAGTTGTTATTGGCAGTTTGTGGGTTGTTTCTGACACTCTTGTATACTCTTAACCACAATGGTTAATGTATTGGTTTACGGGGTGTGCTAATCCAACCCACCCTTTTTTGTATGATTAAACATTATTTTATTAATATAATGGCTTTTTCATCCAAAAAAAAAAAACTAAATTTTGTTAGAAACAAACAGCTTTATGAAGACCTACCTAATAGATGTTATTTGCCATCAGGTACCTTACTGGTAAGTTCTCTCAATCCTTTAAATGAGGTTTGGGGTTCAAGCCTGGCGGCTTGCGCCGAATACAAAAAAAACCCTTTGGCTAGCCTGAGGGGTATACCCGGATGGGACAGGCCCCTTGGAATGGAAAGTCTTGGCTCCTAGGAGATACCGGGAACGGTTTTCCTTAATTAAGATTTCATCCGCACCAAGTACGTCATTGGCAAGTTCCCCCAACCCTTTAAAAGAGGTCCAAGGTTTAAGCTTGGTGGCCTGCGTCAGATACAAAAAAAAAACCTCGGTTAGCCTGAGGGGTTCACCTGGATGGGACAGGTCTCGTGGAATAGAAAGTCTTGGCCCCTAAGGGATACAGAGAATGGTTTTCCTTAATAAAGGTTTTATATCCACACTAGGTACTTTCTAGTAAGGTTTTATATCCACACTAGGTACCTTACTAGAAAGTTCCCTCAATCCTCGAAAGGAGGTCCAGGGTTCAAGCCTTGCGGCTTGCACCGGATACAAAAAACCCCCCCTCGACTAGCCTGAAGGATATACCCGGATAGGACAGGCCTCGTGGAATGAAAAGTCCTGGTCCCTAGGGGATACAGGGAACGGTTTTCTTTAAGTAATTTTTTGTCTCGAGGGGGACAACACAATGGTTCATGCTTTGGCTCTTCTTCGAGAGGTCCAAGGTTCAAACCGTGGCGTGGACAAGTGTGTGAGGGGGGAGGGTGTGGTGGTTGTGTGTTAAATTCCCTATTGATAAGCATAGCTCTTGGCTTTATGAGGGGTCATGGTTGGGAGGAGACTACTCAACCCTGTGCATTGGTCGTAGGGGTTTCTCACACTAACCAAATCTATATATATATATATATATATATATATATATATATATATATATATATATATATTAATAATTTTACATATTTTATAAATTTTTAAATTTTAAACATATTTAAAAATTTCAAGGGACAAGTGCAATGGTTCGAGTTTTAATATTTCTTTGAAATGTCCAAGGTTCAAACCATAACATTGAGTTTGTGAGGGTGTGTGTGTGTGTATGATTGCACAAAACAAAAAATATATATTTATAAAATAATAAAAAATATGCTTTTTAAAAATGTAATAAAACAAAGGAATGTTGAAGGTCTGAGGAATCAAACTAGGGTTTCAAAGGCTAGGGTAGAGGCCTGGAGAACATTTTCATGCAAAAAACACCATCAAAGAGGATCAATCCTTTTGGAGGGTCTTTCAACAGTAAGGATCACGACCAAGAATGGGGGACATAGGTACTTCGGTACCAGTTCCTCCAAATCAAGGAATCTCATACCAGGATAAGCTATGTGGAACCCAAGATAGCTTCAATGATTGTCAAACACAAGCAAGGACAATCATAACCGCCATGGGAAAGCGACAAAAGGAGGATTCTTTGCCTGGAAGGGTGAACGAATGTTTACCACAAGCAAAAGAAATACCGATATTGGAAATAGCATAGGACTTGAATAGTTGAGGATATAGTTTATAAGACAAAACACAACCTGATAGGTAAATTTGTGGGTTTCAGACCATCCGTGCACTTCCTCCACACATGGATAAGGAAACAATGGCATATGGAAGGAGAATACGAAATTCTAACTCTCCCAAATGGGTATTTTTCTGTAGAGTTCACATCAATGGCAGATCGACAAAAAATATTTGAGGGAGGGTCGTATCATCACGGGCCAATGAGACTATTCTTGCAACCATGGAAGATGGGATTCGACCCAAGGGTGGAACCGACTACAGTACCAATATGGGTAAGATTATTTGCCCTTCCCCTTGAATTTTGGAAAGAGGAGGTACTCGAGGCAATAGGCAACTTACTCGAGCATTATCAAGGTAGATCAAGAGAAACAGTTTTAGGAGGATCGACAATGTTTGCTAGGGTTTGCGTAGAAATGGATCTCAGTAAACCTCTTCCAACAGAGATAGACCTAAAAATAGGGGATTTTGTCTGGCATCAACAACTGGATTATGAGGCTATTCCATTCAGATGTCGGGTGTGCCACGCTCATGGACATCTGGCTAGAATGTGCCCAACAGTTAAAGATCATCAATTTGGACAAGAGGGGACAAAAGCAAATATTAACATGGCAGGCAAATCTCTTCAACAAAAGGTAAATCAGAAGGAAGGGAAGGGCCCAACAGACTCTGAGGGCTTCCAAAAAGTAATCAGAAGGCCAAACAAAAGAAATCAACACAATAACCAAAGACAAGGAGAAAAAGCGAGAAGAACAAATAATAGATATGAGATATTCAAACAACTGGGAAGCTTGGAAACAGAAGGGGATTTTCAAATGGAAGGATTAGAGGAGGATACTCGACAAGTCACACCGGTGGATCAGGAACAATACTCCAATCTAGTGTCAGGGAACAAGCAAGGAGCAAAACCAGACACAACCTCTCTCATGGAAGAGGAGATTCAACCTACGAGGGAGACCATAGGAGGGGAATCAGAGCAGGGGATAGTCTTAACTCAGGAAATAGAGATGAAAGAAGGAAATAAGAACAAAGACAACCCTACTTTAGGGATTCATCAAGTGGAGAAGAAACAAAAATCGAACCAATCTATAGGGAGGAAGTCAAACAAGGAAAATATGGAGGAACAAGGAAGAAATTTGAGCCAGAATGGATAGGTAAAATTGATGGCTGATTTTTTCTCTCCCCATTCTCAATGATTTTAATTACTTGGAATGTGAGGGGTTTAGGCAGCCACCCCAGACAAAAGGCAGTCAAAAACATTATCATGGATATGAGTCCAGATATAATTTTGTTACAGGAAACCAAAATGCAAGGAGAAGACTTACAAAAAATAAATAGGAGGATATGGCAAAAAGGAGAGATCCTTACTCAATCGACACAGGGGAAATCAGGTGGATTGGCCACTATGTGGAATCCCCAACTATTCCTAGCAATAGGGGGGGCCTCCGCGAGAGGGGTGTTGATGGTTCGGTTACAAAATAGGGAAAATGGGAAAAACTGGACTATAGTTAATTTCTATGGAGCACAGACAGTCAAATTACAGAGGGATCAATGGGCAGCCATCCAGAATTTCAGAGACAACTACCCGAAGGACCAATGGATTGTGGGAGGAGACTTCAATGCAAAGCTTAGAATAGAGGAACAACAAGGAGGCAGAGCCATGTTGGAGGAAAAGGATAGGTTCTTTTCAGCAATAACATGTCAAATGAATCTAATAGATATCCCAACTGTGGATAGCTCCATGACTTGGACAAATAGAAGAAAGGAAGGGGAGATAATCAAATCTTGCTTGGATCGTTTCTTCATGGGGGAGGAATTATTCTTGCATACCAAGCATCAAGCGAGGGTCATGGATAGGCTTTCTTCAGATCATTTTCCAGTAAGCCTTACCATAGAAGAAGATAATCATAAAGTTGCAGGAACTTTTAAATTTGAGCTATGGTGGCTGAAAGATGAGGAGTTGGAGGACCACATAAAGGAATGGTGGGAATTAGGGAGACCAAGATTTGGGACAGCCCAATTCAAACTCCACAAACAACTAAAATATGTGAGGACCCAACTAAAGGAGTGGAGTAAACACAAGAAGGAACTCACTAGAATCCAAAAGAATGAAATCAAGGATCAAAAGGAGAAGATTGCTTAGGAGATAAGACAAGGAACTATTACGGAAGATCTGTTGCAACGTGAGGCAAAAATTATTAGGAGAGAGGAAGCTTTGGAGGAACAAGAAGAGATCTATTGGAGGCAAAGAGCCAGAGTTACATGGTTAAAGGAGGGGGATCAAAACACAACTTTCTTTCATAAGACAACAACAACTAGAAGACAACATAATAGAATTACAGGTCTTACAGATATGATGGGTCAGGTAAAAACCAGTGGAAGTGAAATGAAAACTATAGCAAATCAATACTTCCATACTCTTTTCAGTAGCAAAAAAAATTTGAATGCAACATGGCAAGAGAAGATACTAGAGGCAATTCCACAATTAGTCAAACCTGAACACAATAAATTATTAATGGAGGAAATTTCTTTGGAAGAAACATCGCAGATCATACAAAAAATGCAAACAAGAAAGACCCCAGGACCAGATGGATTCCCCATTGAATTTTATCAAAATTTTTGGGAAATTGTGGGCCAAGCAGTGGTGGAGGCACTGGAGGAAATCAGACAGAGTAAGCAAATGTTAAAAGCCTTGAATCATACTTTTATCACTTTAATTCCTAAGGGCCCACCTAGTGAGATAATTGAGAACTATAGGCCTATTTCACTATGTAATGTAGTATACAAGATATTAACAAAGCTTATGGCAGAGAGGTTAAAACCTTTTTTACCAAATTTGATTTCAAGTGAGCAAGGTGGTTTTGTTGAAGGCAAACAAATTCTAGATGGAATAGTAGTGGCCCAGGAGGTGATACACACAATGTCCAAGCAAAAGGACCCAGGTATGTTTATTAAATTAGATCTTTCTAAAGCTTATGATAGAGTAGACTGGTCCTTTATGCAAAGGATTTTAGAAAAAATGGGCTTTGCAGAGGAGTGGAGAGACTGGGTAAAAGCATGTACACAGACTACATCTTTCTCAGTTTTGGTAAATGGCAGTCCATCTCCCATGTTCACAGTAGGAAGGGGGTTGAGGCAAGGGGACCCTCTTTCCCCTTACCTTTTTATCCTTTATGCAGAGGGTCTAGGGAGACTGTTAAAAAAAGGGAGACAAGAGGGGAGGCTAAGGGGTCTAAAAATAAGTTCTTAGATTGAGATAAATCACCTCCAATTTGTGGATGATACTGCTCTTATTAGTCAAGCCAATCTCCTAGTAGCAAGAAACATAAAAGAATTTTTAGATGGGTATACTCAAGCTATTGGGCAAACTTTTAATGAAAAAAGTCTCAAATAGTTTTTTCAATACAACAAAGAGGGTGAGAGATAAAATTATACAGTTGTTGAACTTCATGGAAACTCCTTTACCCATACAGTATTTAGGAGTACCTTTATCTGCAAAGAAAACAAAAAGCAAGGAGTGGAAAGGGTTGATTGACAGACTTCAAGCTAAGTTGAGCAATTGGACACACAAATGGCTAAGCTTGGGAGGAAGGCTTACAATGATTAAAGTTGTGCTACAAGCTCTCCCAGTTTATAAATTTTCCATACTTTAGGCTCCAAAGAAAATTCTAAAAGATATTGACAAATACACAAGAAAGTTTTTGTGGTCAGGTGCAAGGGAAGAACAAAAATTAGCACTAGTTGGGTGGGAGAAGATATGCCAACCAAAAAAACAAGGAGGATTGGGGATAAGATCAACATCCCAAAGCAACAAGGTACTAGCAGGGAAGCTATATTGGAGATGGATTACAACTACTGGAGGCTTATGGAGCAGACTATTACAAGCCAAATATTACCCAAGAGAGGCTGAGAAATACATCCCAAGACTCAGAGTGGAAGGAGAGGGATCTACAATATGGAGAACAATGGAAGCAGGCCAAGAGTTAATAAAGCCATACCTTTATTGGCAATTAGGGGATGGAAAGGATGTTCTTTTTTGGGAGGATTCATGGAATCAATCTCAACCAATTATTCAAACATTCCCAGAGATGGAGAGTTGGAAAGCAGAGCTCCAAAAGGTAGGGTGGTGGAAAGCCTCTTACTATATGAAATCATGGAATCAACATGTGCTAGACTTACTACAATGGAAACATCCCCGAGAATGGCCAATGAGGGGGACAAAGGAACTAACCGAAAAACTATGGAGACATCTCCAAAGACATCCAGTTCAGGATGGTTCTAAGAGGGATATACTTGGATGGGGAGGAAGTAAGTTGGGAATCTATAAGGCAAAGGAGGGATACAAGGTAGTCTGTGGATATGAGATTACCCCAGCACCACTTCCATGGACATTTGTTTGGCAAAAGGAAGGATGGCCAAAAATTAATATTTTCTCATGGCTAATTAACCACAGAAAGTGCTTGACATTTGATAATTTGAGAAAAAGAGGTTTCTACGGGCCTTCCAAATGTGTTATGTGTGGAAAGGCAGAGGAGACCTTGAATCACCTCTTTTTTGGGTGTTCTTTTGCCAAAGACATATGGATCAGTTGGTGGAGGCATATGAGACAACATTGGGAAATTTTTGAGAGCCAGGAAAGCTTTTATGAGAAATGGAAACAGTGCAGATTTAAGACTAGAACAATGAAAATGGCATGGAAGCTAGGACCTAGCTTCATATGGTGGCAGTTATGGCTAGAACGAAATGCACGCATATTTAGATCAGAGCACAGAACAAGGGAGCAAGTTTGGGAGAGGATTATGAGTAAGTTAATGGAAACACTATCCATTAGATTACAAGAGGAAACAAACATAGAAATGGAGGAAGTGACTATTCTAAGGAGCTTTGGAATAACTGTAAAAGAAAAACAACTAAGGGTTGGTTGCGCAGGTGAGATCTCCTCGAATAACATAGAGTGGAGACCGCCTCCTAGAGAGTGGGTGAAGGCAAACACAGATGGGGCTTCTACTAAAAATCCTGGAAAAGTTGGTTTTGGCATTATCATACGAAATTGGAAAGGAGAACAGGTGTACTGGAGAGCAGAAGGTATGGGGGAGACAACAAATAATGAAGCAGAAGGACAGGCGATCTTGTCAACATCAATGATAGCTGCAAATCTACATTTACATAAGCTATGGATAGAGACAGACTCTCAGGTATGGGTTGGATTCTTAGATCCGATAAGACCCTTTCAGGTGCTGGGAATTGGAGAGAGAAGGAAGGTGGAAGCAATTCAAAAGATTTGGAAGGTTTTTCAAGATGTTTTATTACTCATATCAAGCGAGAGGGAAATAGGGTGGCAGATTATTTAGCAAAATGGGGAAAAGAACTGGAGGAAGGGCAATATGTGGACTCTCAGATGGAAAATCAAATAAGTTGGTGCCAAAGAATCCAAGGGATGCGAGAGGTGGTACAGGCAGATAGCAAACATGTTCAAGATGCCAATAATGACTTCAAAACATCATGAATATAGATGGATGGTCTACGAAATTCAAATGACTGAGAAAAATTGGAATTCAACTATGGTAATGTTGATGTGTATGGATAACTGTATTATGGTGGCCTCAGGTGATGTTTTCAACAAACACACCTATATATTATTTTTATGGCTAATTTTTGAGCCAGGAGGGATTGGAGGAGGATTTTCTTCTTCCCTTGTTTCTTGTCCAACTCATTTTACTTTGTAATACAACTTCTATAAATATAATATATTTTTCATTTTTTAAAAAAATGTAATAAAACTAAGGTACATTGAATATTTCTAAATCTTAAAATTTTATTTGAATTTTATTAATGTTGATCTTATAACTTTTTTATTATTATTTATTTTTTGTAATTGGTTATATGTCAAACCATGGCGAGGTGTTGCAACAACAACAAAAAAAATGGTTATATGAGATCGAAATGATCCTCGACATTTTAACAAACTTTTACAAATATACCTATTACTATTTGAACCTTGGTCAATATCCACATTTTTTCAATTAGTTTATACAGGTTTTTATGAGGGGTCTTGGTCCCCTCATACTGAGTGGGGTTTGAACCTTGAACCTCGTAAAGAGAGGCCAAAACCCTTACCATTGTAATAAAATTGCAGCTTATCAATATCTACATTTTTAACCACATATTTATTTATAATTTATTGATTGATTAATTTATTTTTAAATTTTTTTTAATACAAGTTTCTTTCATCGCTCTGCATCGACAAGTAGACAAAGGAATTATTTGACTTACCTTCAGGATTCCAATGGATAGGTGATGGACACCATACCAGGTATGAAACATGCAACAAATATTTTTTTCAAAATATTTTTACTGCACCTGCTATCCCTAATCTTGCAACGCAACAAAAGATACTTAATTATATCCCCTAGTATATTTCAATTGAGCAAAACCAAGCCCTTTTCAGACCAGTGGATAAATATGAGGTGAAGAGCATAGTTTTTAGCATGAAATCAAGGAAATCTCCAGGGCCCGATGGTTTTCCAATTGAGTTCTTTAAGGCTTTCGGGGATGTCATAGGAGAGTATTTAACCTAGGTTGTTGAAGAATCTCGTTCAAATTGAACTATGCTTCAGGCTCTAAATCATACTTTCCTCACTTTGATTCCTAAAGTGGGACAAACCTTGGAGATTTTCGCCTGATTGCTCTCTACAATGTGACCTACAAGATAATCACTAAGTTGATAGCTAAAAGGCTTAAAAATATTATGGACAACATAATATCCAAGGAGGATTTGTGGAGGGCGTCAAATTCTGGATGGAGTTATTCTAGCCCAAGAGGCTATCCATTCTATGGAACATTCTGGTCAAAGAGGTATGTTTATAAAACTAGATACATCTAAGGCTTATGATAGAGTCCCCTGGCAGTTTTTGGATCAAATGCTTTAGAAAGATAGCTTCTCTCAGGAGTGGAGACGGTGGCTCATGAGTTGTGTCTCGACGGTTTCCTTCTCCGTTCTCATCAACGATTCCCCCTTGACCCCTTTCCATGCCTCGAGGGGCATCCGTAAAAGAGATCCTATTTCTTCATTTCTTTTTATTATTCTAGCATAAGGATTGAGCATATTCATTCAAATAAATAAGCAATAAGGTCTTTTGGAAGGTGTGCAATTAGGTGAGGAGATGTTAACTCATCTTCAATTTGTGGATGATACAGGTCTCTTTGGGGAGGCTAGCATTCGGGAGGCTAGAACATTGAAAGCTATTTTAAAAACCTACATGGATGCTTCTGGTCAACAAGTGAATGCGGCCAAATCCAAGGTTGTTTTCTTCAATACAAATAGAAGAATCTAGGATCAGATTTTATCCATTTTGAGCTTTGCCCAAGGTACCCTTTCGCTTGATTACCTAGGGATTCCCCTTCATTTTAAGAGCCTAAGGGTAGCTGATTGGAAAGCTTTAATGGATAGATTCGCTACTAAAGTTAATCATTGGACTCACTGTTGGCTTACCTTTGGAGGAAGAATGGCTCTCATCCAGTTGATGATCCAAGCCATGTCTATTTATAAATTCTCCATCCTAGCTGCCCCTATGAGAGTCCTCAAAAAGTTCGATTCGCTTATGTGAAAATTTTTGTGGGATGGTCCAAGGATGGGTAAGAAGTGACCTCTAGTGAGTTGGGATAAAATATGTCATCCTAAAGCTCGAGGGGGCCTTGTTTTTCGTAAAGCAACTCTAAACAATCAAACTCTTGTTGGGAAGATTTATTGGAGATGGATATCCAACAAAGAGGCTTTCTTTAGTAGAGTCATCACTAGTAAGTATTTGGGTTCTATTCCTCATTGAGAAGTTGGGCGCATTCCTCTAAGGGGTCCTGGCTCCATTATTTGGAAGGTCCTGAAAGTGGGTGAACAATTCATAAAATCTAGACTTTTTTTTTTGAAAGTAGGTAAAGAAGACAAAGCTAACTTTTGGAGTGATTCTTGGGACCAACATCCCCCTTTAATCTATGATTTTCTAGAGTTGCGGCCCTTGCAACAAAGCCTTGAGGGTAGAGGATGGATAAAGATGGCTTCATACATTACTTCTCGGCAAATTGGAGATTTCTATTTCTTTCAGTGGAAGAAATTATAAGAATGGCCTATTCATGTCCCTCTTCATCAAAGGCTTCTTATTGATAAGATCCTCAAGCAAAGGTGCCTCACAGGGAAGAGGAAGAGGATAGGATTGCCTAGGGCCTTGGTACTATAGGTGTAGAAGAAGAGGTATTAAAGTGGAACAAAATTCCAATATAGGTGTCTTCATTGTTCGTGATGGTTATAATGCTTTACTCCCTCCTCTGTTGATCCTGTAGGATGCCCCATGGGATAGATTTTAGGTGGCTAAGGGTTGCCTAAAATCAATTTATTTGCTTGGGAAGTGATGCATACGAGTTGTCTCACCTATGATAATCTTATGAAGAGAGTTTTTTATGGCCCTTCCAACTACATCATGTGTAATTCCTAGGGAGGAGACACTTGATCATCTGCTTTTCCAATGTGCATTTGCAAGAGAGTTGTGGAAAAGGTGGTTAGACCTCTTTAAGGTTCACCTAAACTTTCAGGTGTCTCTTTCTAAAATCTGGGAGATTTGGAAACACAAAAAATTCAAGAATACCTCCATTCAACTAGGTTGGTCCCTAGGCCAAAGATTCATATGGTGGCACATTTGGCTGGAAAGAAATTCTAAAAATTTTAGAGAGGAGTTCAGTCCAATGGAGTTGGTTTGGAATAAAAGTTTTACCAAGATTTTTGAAACTGTCAGAGCTCACTTTAGGGATAAGAAAACTCAGGTGAATGAGGGAACTCCCAAGCCAAAGAAGTTGGGACCATGGCAGCCCCCTCCCCTAGGTTGGGAAAAGATTAATTCTGATGGTGCAGCTAAGGATAACCCGGGGGCTGCAGGCATTGGTTGGGGTCTATGTTGACAGATAAAATAATGCAGCGACTAAATTTTTGGCTAAACATGGTAGTGAAAGTCCTGTTGGATACATGCAAAATTCTAATAAGGATAGGGACACTTCTGAATGGAGGGAGGTGAACCAAATGGTTCTTAAATTGGCTAGCAAAGACTTAGCTAAGGATGAGGATAGGTCCAAAGTCCACTGAGTCTTGTGGATCAATGGAGGATGAACAATTATTTGTTGGGTTTTTTGTTACCTCTTGCAACACTCTTTGGCCCTTTTTAGGATAGCACGGGTAGTGTTCGTAGGACTGTCAAGCCTGCTAGGTTTCTTAGGATCAATGTAAAGCATAAATGGGAACAGATTCAATGTTTCTACTCTGTAAATGCTACTCATTTTTTTGTTACTACTGGAGATGTTAATTCGAGTTTTATTCGGATTTTAGGGCTTATCAAAATTGGCAGACATATGATTGTAATTTGATTCTTGTTCTATCAATATAATTTTTTACCTTTTCAAAAAAATATTATTTACAATTTGATTGAAATATATCTATAATAAAGTTTGTTAGCAATTCATTATATATATTTTTTAACATGTTAAATCTAACATAGGTTGTGGTTAAATAATTACTTGCAAGAAATATGTTTTATATGTTACACAAAATTAATAAAAACATTATATCTCAATATAAAGATATGTTTTTGCTTTTCTTAACCAAAAAAAATTAAATTAAGAATGATATTAAGACATACCAAAAAATTTTCCTAGTATACATCAATCCTTGTAAGTATTAAATTTAAGTTGTAAAGATAACACAATCTTTAGGATTATGAATGAATGAAAATGATTCTAATTTCTGCAAAGAAGACGATGAAATATCTATGAAATGAAAAAGGAAAAAGAAAATTAAATTACACAAACAAGTTTTTCGTCTCTCAATTGTAATTCACTTTAACATTATAAAAGAAAATTAAAAAATTAGATTACACAAATTAGTTTTCCTTCTTTTTTAGAGCTAAATTGTAATTTATTTTATTAATATTGCTTAATTAATTTTAAAAAATAAAAATATAAAAATATAAAAATATTGCTTAATTAATTCAAAAAGTCTTATTTTTATTTGTTTTTTTAATAAGTTATGTGTGGCTTTTATTGGGACCGTTCCCATTGCAAAAACAAAACATTGCATTGTTGTCATTACATTTTTATCAAATTAATTAAATCATATTCAATTTTTCTTTCTATCAAAAATATTCATCTGTCTTTCTTATCAAAGAGATTTGTCATCTTCCTCATTGCTAAGTTTCTGCAATCAACTTTTTTTTATCATTTCATACAAATGCCTTCAAAATTGAAATTTTTTCAAGATAAAATTATGAATGGCTAAAATATTTGCTGCTCATTTTTCATATCTATAAATATAAATTTATTGTCTATAGCAATATGAGAGTTTCATAATATTTTTTTTAGGGTTCTTATTCATGCCCCTAATATTCCAGGATATATTTTTCATTGTTATTTTTTATTTTTATTTGTGGGTTTAGCCCAACTTCTTGTTAACACTATGACATTTGCTTTTGTTTTCCCATATCAATATCGTTTTGGCTTTCTTTTTCTCTTTGTTTTTGCTTCTTGCGTCTTCCTCTCATTTTTTTCATTTCCACCAATACCTTTGTCTTCATTCATCTCTTCAATCTTCTCATACTGTTCAAAGTAAGACTTATCATTTATAGTGCAGGATTTGTAGAACAAGGAAGAACCTCAAATGTACATTCTTTTTTATATTGCCCTTGAAACCCTAAAGTGCAATGATGCTCTTTCAAAGCAATTACCTTCTTATTCTACCCTAAATTGTTACAAACTTCCTCCATCATCATTTCTTTATTATGCTGCTTTTGAAACCTTAAAGTGCAAGAGATAACCTCTATACCTCTTTCACTTTGATTACAAGGAGAGGATTTTATACTACAGGAAAATGAAGATGATTTATCTGGAAAGATCTTGACATCTTTTGTCGTCTTTATGTTAGGATTTTCCTCCACATTTACCTTTGTACCTTTAATTCTTTATGAATTTGAACTTACATATTGTACTTTCTCATCCCTTATATCCTTCTTTGTTTCTTCTAACTGTTGATCCAAGTGAGTTATGGTGGCCTTTTCCATAAGATGTTGTAGATAGGCTTTCTTTGCCCCTTCTTTAGGAGTGGAATATCCTTGATCATATCTAGCTTCTATTAATGTATGATTTCCTTGCTTCACCTTGAAGTTTATCTTATGATCAAATTTTTTTGTCTTTCTTCATAGTTTTCACTTTGCAAACTCTTGCAAAGTGGCTAATCTCATAACAATTGCGACAACAAAATGTGATGTTTTCATAATCCACTTGTTGATCCCATTCTCTTAATTCATGTTTAATCTTAATGGATTGTGGCAAAGGTTTTGAAATATCCATAACAACACATATTTTGTTATATATAGCATGCTTTCTCTTCTTAATAGTTAATCCTTTCTTAATGAATTCTCCTAAGGTATTTCCAGTATTCTTCAAAACATCCTTATTGATAAGTTGATATGAAAGTCCAAAAAGCCTAACCCAAATCGAAAACTTCTTAATAGTTTCTATCTCAAAAGAAAAAAAATCATTCCATGGTCTTAAATAAAGGGCATCTCTCCTTCTAAACCATGGGCCACCACTCAATATTTTGTCCCTGATTTCTGAATTAGAAAAGATGATAAGAAAAAAACCTTTAAGAAGAAAACTCATAGAGTAATTTGAATTCAATCCCCACTTCCACTTGATCCAATCTTGAATCTCCAAAAACCTTGGCCAAGATCTATGGAACTTACATATTAACCCCCTACTTTTCAAAACCATTATATCATGCTTATTCATCTCATCCTTGATGGTCACTTCCATTTGGATCGAATTTGCCATATATTTGCTCTTCCACTTATCTTCAACTTGGGCAACCATACTTCTAGCTAGGGAATTCTCAATTCCCATTAGGGCTTTCAAATATGAATTTTCTTCCATACGAGCTAGTGGGGTTGGTACTCACTCTTGGCTTTTGCTCCCTCCTAGCTCGCACTCTCTCAGCTCACTCTTTCTCCCGACTCGCACTCCCTCCTAGCTCACACTCCCTCTCTGCTCACACTCAAAATGTCTCTTCTTTCTCTCAACGTTCTTTTGCTTCAACACTCAAAATGTCTCTTCTTTCTCTCAGCGTTCTTTTGCTTCAACAATTTTTGGAAACAATATTTGTTGCATTCATGGTTAGGGTTTGGAAGCATCGATACACTCCAAACAAACCTACTGCTCTTTCGCCACATCTAAATATCTCAAGATTGTAAAACAAATTGAATCTTCCTCTACTCTCAACACAAAATCCTCCCACCTTACTCTACAACTCCTGGGGTTTGCTATTTGCAAATTCTCCTTCGCTAAAATTTGAGTTAAAAACACGGGTTTTGATGAAAGGTCTTGATCCCCTCATATTGAGTGGTGTTTGAACCTTAGACCTCCCCAAAGAGAGGCCAAAGCCCTTACCACTGCAATAAGTTTGCAACTATTGTCTTTGTTTGTTCTTATCTTTGAGCTATACATCTAATTTTATATATGCTAAGCTTAATACATTTTATAAGTTATTCAAGTTATCATATTGTTAAAAAGTGTTTTTGTTTGAGATGTTGATATGTAGGACGATATATCTTTACATGTTTATGATCCTTATTTTTTATTGGTTACAAAGGAAACAAATGTGCCCTTTTTAGTTAATGTATTTTTATCATCTCAATTGGATGAATAAAAATATATATCTTTTCTTTTCAACCGGTTGACAATATATATATTTTCTTAGAGGTAGCTTTGCTTAGTGACTATTGGATTAAATCTCAAATTTGTAAAATCTAATTTTTTCACTAGGATCTTGCTAAAGATTTGATTTCTTTTTATTTTTAAATACAGAATCTCGAATTCTTAACAAGCCTTTTGATAAATAGCTTCCATTAATTTTCCATGTTTTTACCTATTCATGCCATCATGGTATCAATCCTTCTTTTGAGTTACAAACTTCGCTAGATGTGATAATATACTTTTATCTATACAATTTATTTTGATTATATACATCATGTATTGAGATAATGTTTCTCCTTTTAATAACAACATTTGTGTTTCAACTAATATCATAGGATAAAGAGTTCAAACCTTAACTGCCAGTTCTTTTCAAAATATTTGTACTTATAAAACACACTCAACTCTTTTCAAAACTTCCTATAATAACCCAATACCCTAAACATAACATTTATACAAAATTATTATTTATATTTTATAAGAATATATCCCTCGCATTTTGAAAATATTTTACTTGAAAAAAACATATTAAACTATGGTTACCCAATAACAAATTAACTATATTAAAAGTCAAATTGGCTTTACAAAACACAGTTTTTTTTTTTTTAAAACAAAAAACCCCTTGCGGAGCCGCCTTGGTCTGAGAGACCACGAACAGGGGGTACTACATTGTCAAAGTCACTCGGGGGTCGCACCCCACCAACATTATCAATTGGATTTTAGATACCCAATTCAGCTTTTTTGGTAGGGTGGAGATTTGAACCTGGGACCTCCCTTGGAGGATTGCCCTCTCCTCTCCAACTCACCTACAACACCTGGGCTACAAAACACAGTTATCAAGTGGGCATATTTTCACATTAAAAATTAAATATCTTTAAAAATATCATATTTCCCCTTGAATGTCGTATTAAAACATTTATTTTTAATATTTTCTGATGAACGATTTGTAATCAGACTTGCGATAACTTTCTGAATACCTCTCTGCGATTTCGAAGTATGATAACTTGGTAGAAGAACTCGCTTCATATAAACGTAAAGGTAATAATGATGTTCTAGGTCATACCAAGCCAACTTGCATCCTGCACTTATGAGACCTCCTTATGGAAGGAAGGGAATGGTTTCCCTCTAGTAGATATTCTAATTCAATTGTGCATCTCTTTGTGTTTCAAGTCTATAACCATTAATGTGGTAAAATAAGTCTGGCCAATCCATTTAAATCCCAAGGTACTCCAATGAGTTCAATTCATCTAAGCTCAAGGTACTATATGGGGTTGGGCTGTCAACTAGCATGGTGTCAGTCTTTTTTTTTTTTTTTATTCCACAGCGCCCAACTTGTTGCAGCTGGGAAACATATTCAAACAATGTGATTCATTCATACACCATGGACAAACAACAAGGTCTGAAACTTCCTCAAATTTAAAGAAAGCAATGAGACTAGAGGTTGCTGTTCTACTTTAGCTTTAACTCCAAAACATCTACATCAATACATTGGTACAAATCATGCAGTTCCTCTTCTGACACTCGTTTTATAGAAAAATTAAAGTGAGCCTTTTCTAAGAAGGCTTGTTCTGCCTGTCTGTTACGCCCATAAGCTAATAATATAATTGTATCTGGCCCTGAAAGCATCTTCAACGTGCTCAGAAGTGGTTCCACTGCTTCAACACAGTACATAACATCTGTTGCAATGACTACATCAAATGGACATGCTAGCAGTTCAGACCTGTTTCCCCAGACTAGGGAGGTCATAGAGGCAGTTCTTTGCACGTTATTAGCTGCAACATTTCTTTGTAGAAGATCAAGATTTTCTGGAAAATCAGTGAGGAGGACTGATGAAGTTCCAAGAGCAGCTGCAACAATGCCTGAATAATGTTGACAGTAAGTGAGGAATTGAATTCAGATAACAATTGATTAACATATGCAAGCATTAAAATTTGAGATTGCACTATGGTTGCCATCACAAGTAAGCATCAAACATGCTACCTTTGAGAATTGCTAGAACAATTACTACAACCACTGCCACTCAAATGAATAATATTAAAGAAAAGACTTTTGTATACCAATGAAGTAAGGTTCCTGTTTGGAGGGCCCATTGGGACTGGACTGTGTTTATGTATTTAGAGGTACTTGTGTGCTTTGTAGGTCTCCATCCCTTGTGATCATGGAAGAATGAATACTAGTAGAAAACGATCATGAATGGGTAACTGAACTATTAAATACTATGCATGGTTGAAAATTTGTGACTATTTATATTACCAATGTCCATGAAAAAAGGTTATGGATGGATGTCTTGACTATTAAATACTACACGTGGTTGAAAATTCCACAAAATAAAAATTGGAAAACCTAAGGTGTCTTTTAAGACCAAAAAAACATATTTACAGGTTATGAATGCCATTGTTTATATATACGTGTATCTTTCGTGTGACTGAGGGAAAGCTTAGACAAGGAAAGACCTGTAAACGGAGACATTTATAGGGCAGATTGAACTGATGTTGTTAACAACTCCTAAGTCACTTCCATAAAATAGAAATGTCACAAGTTTACGTTGACATTCTTTCCAGTAGTGTTTCTTCTTCAAAATCTATTTTATTTGTTGAAAAAAAACTCACATAGAGAACAAATAGTAATTTGGAGGAAATACCCGATGTAAATGCTCATAGAAATAAGCTGCACAATCTGCTTGATTCCACAACTGACAACTCGTGCTATTTCATATTTTAAATAAGATTGTATGAAGCCTTTACAAATATCTGAGGTGACTTGAGGAAATGTGACTTCTTTTCTCCTGTACACTATCAGATGCAGAACTTGACACTCTATTTGATATTGGTCAGTATATTTGCTATTCTGTATTCCAAATGTATCTTTAAAGTTTATATATTGCTACCAAGGTTATTACTTTAGCACTTGTTTCTGATATATAGTGCAAGTTTTGTGCCTGCATTTTATATGTTTTCTTTTACCAACTGGCAGGTGCGTGCCATGGTGTGTGCATGCATGGATGTAACAACAGACTTCAAATCCATGCATAAAACTTCAAACTGCAGAATGCCAAAATTCTGGGAGATTGCTACCCAAATCTTAAAGCAAAGGCTGGGCTATCCTATACCTTAATCGAAACACCCATACCCTATATTCTTCTGTTAATCCATTGTACATTATAAGATGCTATCTAATGTTTCCCTGATCAAGTGATTCACTACTTTTGGTTGAAATTTTTATCCTTCATATAACCTACATAGTGCTGACCTATGGGCTGCAGGTACAAAAGAAAATAAGCCCCATCATTCAAACGCAACTAAACATTGAATTTCCATTATCTAATTACAGCAAAGAAACTAAACTCTAGCATATGTCTAGGTCAATAGCTCCTGGAATATATTTTTGAACCTGCATAAGTTCAGGAGATACTACAATGAGCACAAAATTGTTTGAAGCCTTTCAATAGCACCACGGAACAATAACTTATGGAATAACTATTAAGATATGGGTTAATCTGAAACTCAAAATCTTGAGTTAAGGAAGATAAAGAAAGAATGCAATTCAGAAATAACAGAGTATAACTTATTAGAGCACAGAAATATAAGCAAAGCAACAAAATCATTTTATTGCTCAAAAAATAGACTACAAATCTCTTAGAAGAGATGTGAGGCTATGACATTGCATTCATTACTCATTCTTTTTAAAGTTAGGTGCATCTGTCTTTAAAACAATATTTGGTATGTTGAAAATCTACCATATTAAATATGGAAGGTCACTCGTATGGAAATGTGGTGGTTCACCTTCCATGAGTTACAAAGTGCATATTAAATAAAAATCTTGTCCTTTTGTATTTTGTCTTCTACTGATCTGTCAACATAGTCAGAGCATTTTGGCTGCAGACGAGGAGGAGGTATTAATGTGGAACGAAATTCCATCATAGGAATATGCCTCTGGAAATAAACAGCTTGAATAAGAACATCATCACATGAACCAGTTAGAAAGAAGAGGGGCCAACTACCCCCTACACACATGCCGCAACTCGATGCTAATAGGGGTGAGGAATCCCACATAAGCGGGACCAAGGGCTTGCACCTTGAAGCCTGCTAATATCTAAAAAGTAGGAAATTAATATTTTTAGTAAATATTTTGTTTTACATTTTTTAGAGCCCTCTAGAGCATTTTTTCCATAGAGTTGGTCCAGGAAATCCGTGTCAAGGATTTCCCCCTAGAAGTTCTAGATCTTCCTCTGAGCTTTCCAACACAGTTTGAACGGAACAAAACAGAGTCCCAAGCACAAAGTTATGCCCCTCACTATGTGGATAGGATCAAAAAATAGGTTTGCGGGCATAAAGTCGTGTCCCAAAAAGGTCACATGCATAAAGCCATGTTCCCATTGTGTCAACTTTTGACATCAAAAATTGCTTTTTTATCTAATTTTTTGTGAACCATTCCCCATGGTGATCAAGTTGTCCTATCTTTACCACTCTGTACACCTGAATGGACTGCCTTCTGCTGGTCTTAGTCCATGTATCAACAATCTGATCCTCCTCCACTGGTGCTAAACTATTTAAAATGAGTTCTTCAATGTCCAACTAGTTTGTTACTATGTAAGTGTCCAACAAAGGTGGATGATAGGGCCTAATAAGTTCAACATTGAAGATTAGATGCAAACCAGGATAAGATGGAAGATTAAATTCAAAAGCATTTTCTCCCACCTTCTAGGTGATGTTATATGGTCCATAGCGGAGAGGTTTGATCTTGCTACGGGGTATAGCAAGCCTCTCATTTTGAAGACATAACCATACCTAATCTCCAACATTGAATTGATGTGGAACCCGATGTTGATCGTGGCATTGCTTGTATTTCTAATTTGTCTTCTCCATGAGGTTATGGCCTTGTTGTTGGATATGTCGAATCTGTTCCACAAACCATGTTGCGCATGGGTTGCATAGGGAGAGCTACATCAATGGGTGAAGGGTTGGAACCCGAAACAAATATGAAATGGGTTGTGTTTGGTAGAGTTGTGTAGAGCTCGATTGTACCCATGTTGAATGTAGGAGAGGCTCTCATCCCATGTGCATGGATGCTTGGAATTTTATATTCAAAGATGTAGAATCAATCGATTCACAACCTCTATCTGGCCATCAATCTAAGGATGGAAGGTTGTGGGCGTGTTCAGCTTTGTGTCCATCATGCTCCATAGGGTGGACCAAAAAATGCCTTCACAAAGAGAGACTTGTAGGGCACCATAAGAAGACCATACCTCTTCGCTATGGACCATACACCATCACCAAGAAAGTAGGAGAAAATGCCTTTGAGTTGAATCTTCCATCTTATATTTGTTTGCATCCAATCTTCAATGTTGAACTTATTAGGCCCTATCATCCACCTTTGTTGGACACTTAGTAGCAGAACAATTGGGCATTGAAGAACTCAATCTAGATAGTATAGCACCAACGGAGGAGGATCAGAGTGCTAACACATGGACTAAGACCAGCAAAACGCAATCTATTCAGATGTACAAAGTGGTCAAGGCAAGACAACTTGGTCACCAAGGGGAATGGCTCACCAAAAATCAAATAAAGAAACAATTTTTGCATCTAATGTAAATTGTTGATGCAATAGGGACCATTACTTTTCAAGGGGGGATGAATGATCCGGGCATGTGACCTTTTTGGGGCATGGCTTTATGGTTGGAACTTGGAAAAACCCAAAAATCTATTTTTTTATCCTAATCGCATTGTTAGGGCACAACTTTGTGCTCGAGACTTCGTTCTAAATCCATTCAAGAAGCGTTCAAAAGATCAAAGAGAGAACAACGATTTCAACAAGTTGTTGACACGTTTGTGGAAAAAACACTCTAAAGGCCCTCAAAAATGCAAAACAAAATAGTTACTAAAAATAGTAATTTTCTATTTTTAGATTTTCGTAGCCAAAATGCATCTCTAGCCATGTTGACACATTAGTAGAAGACAAAACACAAAAGGACAAGTCATATGTATGTAATTTTCAATTAAATGCACTTTGTAACTCATGGAAGGTGAATCACCACATTTCCATATGGATGACCTTCTAACTCACAAAAGGTGAACCACCACATTTCCATATGGGTGACCTTCCATATTCAATACGATGAATTTCCAACACAACAATTCTTGTATAAAGAGAGATGCACCCCTAACTGTAAAAAAACATAAGTAATGAATGCAATGTTATGGCTTCACATCTCTTCTTAGAGATTGCTTGCATCGTGCTCTGTTTTTTGAGCAATAAAATCATTTTGCTATTTTGCTTATATACTCTTGTGTTCTGGTTTGTTATACTTTGTTGCTACTCTGCTGTGTAACAGGTTGAGAGCCCAGCTTTTGGGCATTGGATTGTAACAGCCATTGGCTGCATTCTTTCTTGATCTTCCTTAACTCGAAATTCTGAATTTTGGAATAGTTGAATTTCTATGTTTCGGATCACTACCACATGGTGAAGCACTTGGTCTGATGTGCCCCTTTTGAATCAATTCTTGGATCTGCCTCCTGATTTTATCATTTTGAAGGATTGATCTGCAATAAATAGGTGTATTAGGCAAAGGAAAACCAACAACTAAATCAATGGAATGTTATACATCACAATGCAGTGGAACTTTAGTTGATGATTTGAACAAGTCATCATATTCTGCTACAATCTGGTCCATTTGCTTCTACTATGCAGCTCTTGCGGTCGATGTAGCAATAGTCCTCCTTCTCCTTTGTGGCTTGATCATCAACAAAATGAATTTCCTTCTTTTAGCTATCATGTTCTTGTATTGTTTGTCACTGACTAAGAAAACAGAGGTTGGAGGCAATACATTTAGTATTTTGAAGCACTAACCCTTGACAATGACGATAACAATTTGGGGTCTAGATTCATACACACCATGCCTCTTCCACATGAATGGTTGGCCCAAAATCACATCACAAAAATCCAAGGGCACAACATCACACAAAACTTCATCTTTTATGGGTTTGATGCCATAAGAGAGGAGACATTATTGAGTGAAACGAATGTTTCTCCCCTGTTGTAACCATCCAACATTATATGGTTTTGGGTGTGGTGTTGTTGTGGTATAAACCAACATGAACATCAAATTAAAATAAAGGGCATAATATAGGCCCAAAAATTACAACTAATGTCCTACGATGGAGCAACGAACTCCCAAATGGAGAATGTCGGCTCACATCCGAAGGAGATTATTTGGGATTGATTAATATCAATCCAACTCACCTAATCTAGAAGGCGATAAGCTATACTACGTGAGCACCAAGTCTCACTTACATTAAATATTTTATTTAAATATTGACTAAGCCCTAAGACCTAGCCTAACTAAGGACCCTAAACCTTAGTAATTCATTTGATGCCCTCATTAGGTGTGACAATTAGATCCAAATCCTTGTATGCCTCTCCCAATGCCTTGAATTCAAAGAGGTTCATGTCCTCTCGAATGTACAATTGCATCTCACTATTGTTTAACTTGAGGATTCAATGCTTTTCAATATCTTGAATACTTGGTTTTATTGCCATGGAATGGAAAGCATCAATATAATCTTGAACAGATTGGTCTTTACCTTGATGCAATTGTAACCATCACATGTATTGGTCTTCATAGGCTCCCATGGGATAATATTCTTCCTTGACGACTTCCATGAAATAATCCCATGTTAAAACTACTTTTTCATCTGCATTCCTCTTGACATTGTAACAATATGCTTCCCACCAAGAATAGGTAATGAAGCCTTCAAGAGTGCAAAAGTGATTATCTCACTATCGGTGAATTTATTTACAGTGAAGTATGAAGATAACTAATCCAACCAGTTTTCTAGGGCATCAACATTAATTTTACCTTCAAAAGTCAACATATCAAAATTTACTTGCACCTTAAAAGGTGTGGAAGCACTAAACGGTGCTAGGGTAGTGAGAGGTTTTGCAAAAGGAGGTTGCAGAACTTGCAACAAGGAGTCATTCAAGAATTTGAGAAAATTGGTCCATCATCTCATTCCTCTGTTTCACGAGGGCTTCATTCAACGTCTCCTTGAAAGGATCGATTGTCTCAATGTTGTCCATTCTTCTTCTCGTCTGAGATCAACAAGTGGATCAGCAAGTGGATTATGAAAACATTGCATTCCGATGTCGCAAATGTCATGAAACTAGGCACATGGCAAGAGACTGCAAAGTGAAAATGGAGGAAGATATGAAAACTTTTGGGCATGAGGGTAGCTTCAATTTGAAACAAGAAGACCATATCATAGGAGAAGCTAGGTCAAATCAAGGATTTTCCACTCCTAAGAAAGTGGCTAGAAAATTCCCTCTACATCATCAGATGGCAAAGGCCATTATAGTTCACTCGAATCAACCATTAAAAGAAATAAATGATATGGGGGATGAGGAAGTACAATGCGCAAGTTCAAATATAGGAGCTAAAGGTGTGAAGGAAGAGGGGAAGACAAATTTTAAAACAAAGGAAGATGAGGAGACAAATTTTAAAGCAAATGAGACGAAGGAGGTCAAGCTTAATCCAGGTAAATCACCTTTATTATCCTCAAGTAGCTTAAAATCTTCTCCTTACCATAAAAATGAAAGTAGTACAAAGTGTATTCCTTGCACTTTAGGATTTCAAGAGCAGTATAGTAAAGAAAATCTTATGGAGGATATCCAAGGAAATTTAGGGTTTTCAGGACAACATAAGAAAGTGATGACTATGAAGGATCATCTATGTAGTTTAGAGTTTTCAGGGCAACATAAAGAAGAAAATGCTAATGAGGTTATTCCTTGCACTTTCGACTCTTTAGGGCAACATAAATCTTTAAAAGATAAGTCTCATTTTGAACAATATGAATAAATAGAAGAGATTGATGAAGATGAGAGTGTTGGCGAGAATGGTGGAAGGAGAGGAAGGCCATCAAAGAAGGAACAAAGAGAAAAAGAAACTCAAAAGGATATTGATTTGGGAAGCCAAATAAAAATATCACAGGTGTTAACAAGAAGTGGGGCTAAGCCCACTAATAAAAATAAAAAGTATTGTGGAGCAAGAGACCTCCCGCTTTGGGCGGGAGGTCACCTTTTCAAATTCTTGCTCCCTCCTTGGCTCTTCCTAGGGTTTTTCAAGCTGATCTCCTGCTTTCCTCTGGATTTGCAGGCAGATCTCCTATTTTTCCTGGGTTTTCTTGCCTTTCCTGTCTTTGCTTGGTGCCTGGAGGGCCTCCAGGACCTTTTCTGCGTCTTCCTAAGGTGTTCCAGGAAGTCTTCTTAGGTGGTATTGCGTGGTCGGACAAACCTGGTTTTTCAGTGCAGTTTAGGGGGGTTCCGTTCTTGCTCGGTTCAAGGGGCTAGTGGAGCTCTTCCCTGCAGTTTTTCCTTTGGCCATGGGATGGGGCCATGCTCTTTACTGCCTGTAGGGGAAACTCTTTGTTCCTCTCCAGATCTTGGCTTTGCTTCAGAGTGGGCTTCAGTTCGTTCGTTCTGCTTGCCAAGATGGTCATTCGTTGGTTTTTCTAGGCTTGGGGGAGGCCCTGATTATTCTCAGCTGAGTGATTCCCATGGTTTGTGGTTCGTGGCTGGTGGTTTAGGGTTTTCGGCAGTTTTGTTTTGTTTGCTTTGCTTGCCAGGATGGTCACTCACTGGTCTTTTTGGGCTTGGGGGAGGCCCCGATTGTTCCCAGTTGAGTGTTCTTGCGGTTTGTGGCTGGCGATTCGTGGTTTTTGGTGGATTCTTTTCATCCGATCTACTTTCCGGGATGGTCATTTGCTACTTTTTCTGGGCTTGGGAAGGCCCCGATGTTCATAGTTGAGTGAGTCTCGTGGCTGGCAGTTTAGGGCTCGTGTCTAGGGGTTTCTAATGGATTCCTTCTCTTCCTTTTCTAGTCTTGGAGGGGACCATGTGCTGCTTTGTGTTGTAGAAGGGTTTCGTGGGTTTTCCTCTGGTGGTAGGGTTAGGGTTTCTTGCAGATCTGCAGGTACTTTGTGGATAGTCCTACCTACAGCTCTTTCTGGTCTGGTTGGGGGACCATTTGTTTGTTGCAACAGAGGGCTTCCTGACATTGTGTTGTGCTTGATCTTTTTCTTGTTTCGAGGGCATATTCTCTACCAGGGTTTGTTTTCGGCTGTGCTTCACCTTTTTTCGCTAGGAGATCGCATGGCCTGTTGTGATCTCCTTCAGCTGCTCCATTTGCAGGCCTGTGGATGACCTTGCGTGGACCATCTTTGCGGATCTGCTTGATGCTGGTATTCTAGCATTAGGCCCTATGAATTTTTATGCGTTTCGGGCCTTCCAAAACTGTGTGTTTTTTCCCTAGGCGGATGGTCCAGTGTTGTTTTGCGGATGACCCTGGGTTGGTTTTCAGAAGGTCCCATTTCCTTTGCGGATGATCCTGATTCATTTGCGGTTGGTCCTGTTTTGTTTATGGATGGCCTTGCACTGTATTGCTTCATTCTTTTTTTGGACCTTCTAAATCTGTGAGGTTTTCTCCTGTGCAGGGAACCCTTCTCATTTTTGTGTGTAATTGTGAGGTTTTCTCCTGTGCGGAAAAACCCTTTTCAAATTGTGTGTAACTGTGATATTTTCTCTGCTGCCCCTGCGAGGGCTTCTCTTCTTTGCCCGCATGGCTTCCTCTCTTACTCCTGCGTGGACTTCTTTTTTTCTCTTTTAGCTGTTTTTCTCCAATAGACCCTTGAGGGCCTGTTTCTTCGGATTTTTTTCGGTTGGGAACTCTTCTCCCAACCTTCATCTTTTTGTAAAAGGTTATGGGATCCTTTCAAAACCCTTCTTACCAATAAAATAAAAGATAAAAGTGTTGATGATAAAAATGATATCATGGAATATTAGGGTTATGAATAAAACCCCTAAAAATGATTTATTAAGGAATTAATAGGTTGTTATAGCCCTAAGTTTATTTTAATACAAAAAACAAAATTAAGCAATGAGGAATGTAAGGATGCTTTTAAGAAGATTTGGAAGACAGGTGATTGTTTAGCAGTTTCTTCTATAGGAGCTTCAGGCGGTATTGCAATAATATGGGACAAAGGCAAATGGGATGGACAACTATTAGAAGCAAAAAATAATTGGGTTGCTCGATTATTTTGCAGGAAAGAGGAAAACATCGAAGTCCAACTATAGTTACTCCTCGTGAAAGATGTGGAAGGACCTTAGTATATTTTTGTCAAATACAATGATGATTCATTGTGATCTATGGATTCTTGGGGTGATTTTAATATTGTTCTATCTCCTTTGGAAAAGAAGGGTGGCATTCCAGGATGGTCTAAATCAATACAATATTTTGCTTCATTTGTCAACTCAAATGACCTTTGGGATATTAGTCCCTCAAGCTCTCAATATACACGGGATAATAGACGCATTAAGAAAAATCATATAGTAGAAAGATTGGATAGATTCTTGTTATCCAATAAATGGTTGCAAACAAAGTATACAATCTCTTCAGATATTTTATTGCGAACAAGATCAAATCACAAACCCATTCTTTTGACTTGTGAGTTACCTAATAATGGTCATCCAAAGCCATTTCGCTTCCAGTCTATATGGCTCCAAGACCCTGGTTTTTTCCAGATGGTTCTGTTATGATAGGATGAATCAAAATTTAAAGGATCATGTATGTACAGGTTTGTTCAAAAGTTGAAATATTTGAAGGAGCAAATGAAGATATGGAATAACAAATCTTTTGGTAACATTTTCAAAGAAATGAAAGAAATTGAATCTAAGCTCAAAAATTTACAAGAGATAGTCGAAATTAATGGAATGGTTCAAGATTCTTATGTGAAAGAAAAAAAATTACTTTCTGATTTTCATAATGCATTGAAAAAGGAGTCATATTGGTTTCAAAAATCTAGAGAGAAATGGCTCAAGGAAGGAGAAAAAAATACAAAGAAAATTCATGCTACAGCAAAGACAAACTTTTCTCTTCGTCATATAAAAAATATTATAACTCTAGAAGGAAGAAATATTGAGGATGAAGAAGATATATGAAAGGAAGCAATTAATTATTTCAAAAATATTTTGTCAGATTCTAGGCAAATAAGGAGGCACAAGAAAAACTTTTGCAAAATATTCCATCAATTATCACTCAGGGACAAAATGTGTTAAGTACCCAATATAAGTATTTAATATTATAATATTGTAATGTTAGGGTACCTAGAAATAGATATTTGGGGATATATTATTATATTGTATAAGGGTTAGCATGGGCCACACATAACCCAAGGTTGATTGATTATAATATAATATTATATTAGTAGTGGACTCCCCCAAGTAGAATTAGAAGATGGGTATATAAAGAAGAGATGTTGGTCATTGTAGGGATCATGAAGAGAATTATACTATAGAAGTCTTGGCTCGTGGAGTTGAAGATATTGTAAGGAGTGGCTTCCTTCCAAAAGGAGTATTGTATGGTGTTGCCCTACCTCAAGGGTTTGAGTATTAAATTGAATACATTGTAGTAATTTACATATTTGTCTTGTTTTATATTATGTGGATCATTAATTGTGGTTGTTATGCAATATATCTGCAATTTGTTAATGATTTATGTGGTGAGAAAAGGAGGTTCATAACAAGTGGTATCAGAGCGACGATTTGGGCAAAGTGGGTTTGTTTTTGCAGAGCTAGGGCACAATTCTCAAGAGCAACAATTTGGGAAAAGTGGGGATTTTTTGTGGAATTGCAGAATTATAGCAGATTGTTTTTTGGAAAAACATCTCATCTTTCAAGAGCCATATCTCTGCGAAAGTTTATCCGATTTAGACGATTCTTGGATCAGTTTGTGTAGAATTTTAAGCAATTTAAAATGAGTGGTCATGTAAAGATATCCAAGAAATATTGAGGGAGATACGACCTTTTGAAGTCAGTCATCTGGAACAAGGGTAGTGACAAATTTTCAAATCGCAAATTTTTTGGAAGATAAAATTTAGTTCGGGTAAGCAAATCAGTTGCAATTTATTTTGTTTGGAAGAAAAATTATAAATGATTTATGTGGAATTGAACTTCAAATCAGTGGGGAGATATATATTTCTATGAAACCCTAGTTCATAAAACCCTAGTTTGCATTATATTTAACTTGGGGTGTGAACTTATGGAGCTGCAAGATTTTTTGGGGAAGGATGATATTGATGCTAGAGAATGGTGGAAAAAGTTTAGGTCTCTATATTGTAATTATCCATTTTGGACATTCTTCCTTAAGAGAAGGTTTAAAGGGGAAGCTTGGTCTTGGTTGAATAATTTTTGTAATGAAAGGAATAATGAATACACTTGGGATGAAATGGAGCATGCATTCTTGAGTAAATGGGACCCATATAAAAAGATAGCTAGTTTGAAGGTCACCATCAAAGACTATGAAAAAGAAATAAAATTACTCAAGGAAAAGAAAGAGGAAAATGTCAGGGAAGATAATGAGAAGAATGTAGAAGGCACATCTTTGGATTTACAAAAGCAAGAGAAGGATCAAAAGGGTTTAAATTCATCTAAAAGTTCTATTTTGCAAGTTCATGGAAGCATTCAAAAGGAACAGGTTATTATTTCCATTGACCCTAGTAGCAGATATAATTTTATTAATATTGCTTTGGCTAAGAGGTTGCAGGTTCAAGCAACAAAATTTAATGACACACAACTGGAGGGTGAGAATGTTCAGATTTTTGAAGACTTGAAGATAACCATGGATAAATATGTTTTACATTCAGATTTGCATGCTATTGAGATGAATGATGAGGATATTATTCTTGGTTATCCTTGGTTAGATTCTTTGGGTACTGTTAACATTATTGTGCAAAAGAAGTTTATGAAGTTATGGTACAGGAAAAAGAAGATAACATTACAGGATATTTCTCAGTTTAAGGAGTAAGGATTCAAGGAAAAACAAAAAGTGGTTGCATAGGAACAACTTGAAGAACAAATAGAATAACCTGAAACAAAATCCAAGAAGGCAGTAGCAGCATTAGAGTCCATGGAAGAAGCAGCAGCAACTGAGTCCATGGAAATAACAGTAGCAGAGTCAAAGGAAGCTTTGATAAAAGAGCACAAGGACACTCCAAACAAAGGGAACATGAAAGAACAATGTGTAGAAGATGTTAAAACAATGGAGCCAAATGTTGAGGAGTCAAAGAAGGTAGAACATCAAGTTAAGGTGACACCATATCGCCATCCACACCACCATGAGCAGCAACAATCTTGGAGGCATGGCTCAAGGCAGCAATATTATGGTTCTACATGGAATCATAAGGGCATCAAGTATGGCAGTGTTTGGAAGAGAAAGCATAGTGATCCTAGTTTTCAAAATGGTTCATCAGCATCAAGGAACAAGTGGACCCATCATTCAAATTATCAAAATACAGTAGTAGAAGCATGGAGCCAACGAAGCGGATTTGGATACTCAAGTGGCAAAATGGCATACTAGCATCAACATGTTTCACTAGGATGGATGGATGATCGAGATTGGTACCAATTGCTAACATTGCTTAGCAAATCATATTATCTTGTTTCTTCATATGTTTCGAGGACGAAACATTTGTAAGGGGGATGGAATGTTAAGTACCCAATATAAGTATTTAATATTATAATATTGTAATGTTAGGGTACCTAGAAATAGATATTGTAGAAGTCTTGGCTTGTGGAGTTGAAGATATTGTAAGGAGTGGCTTCCTTCCAAAAGGAGTATTGTATCCTACCTCAAGGGTTTGAGTATTAAATTGAATACATTGCAGTAATTTACAAATTTGTCTTGTTTTATATTATGTGGATCATTCATTGTGGCTGTTATGCAATATATCTGCAATTTGTTAATGATTTATGTGGTTGAGAAAAGGAGGTTCATAACAAAATGAAAGCTTCATGAAGAAGATATCTATGGAGGAGCTCCATGAAGCAGTTTTCTCTTTCCATCCTAACAAGGCACCTGGCCCTAATGGATTTCCTGTAATTTTCTTTCAAAAATTTGGGATTTATTGAAAAGTGATATGTTAGATGCGGTTGAAGAGGCCCAAAAAAGAAAGGCTATAATAAGTGATTACCTTGGTTCCCAAGAAAGGCGACACAAAATATTTTGATAATTCTCATCCAATAAGCCTTTGTAATATGATTTATAAAATCATTTCAAAAAGTATGGCAAACGGGTTGAAGGGCATTCTAGGGTGTCTTATCTTAGAGAAGCAAAATGGCTTTATTCATGGTAAACAAATTCTTGATGGTATAATTATTGCACAAGAGGCCATACATTCTCTTCATTCCATGAAAAAACGAAGTATGTTTTTGAAATTAGATATGAACAAAGCATAGGATAGGGTTTCCTAGAATTTTCTACATGATATGAACGAAGTATGTTTTTGAAATTAGATATGAACAAAGCATATGAAGTTTGGCTTTGATTATAGTTGGTGTGAGTGGATTAAATGTTGTTATAGCACTGCAAAATATTTTATTTTGATCAATGGTTCTCCTGCTGGGTACTTCAAGTCACTTGTGGACTTCGTCAAGGTGATCTTCTTTCTCTTTATCTATTCATTTTTTTGGCGGAATTATTACAAAGAGCCTTTTCAAAGGAAAAAAACGGAAGGAAAAATCAAGGGTATTCAAGTTGCAAAAAATGGTCCCTTTGAATCTCATCTCCAATTTGTTGATGATACTTTTCTTTTGGGCCATCCCTCAATCAGTGAGGCCTTGGAGTTTAAATCAATATTATCATGCTATGAGAAGTCTACTAAACAATTGGTAAATACTTCAAAATCCAAGATTTTTTTCATTAATACTGCCCTAGATTTACAACAAATTATTGTGAATATTTAGGGTTTAAAATTGAAAATTTTCCATCAACCTACTTGGGTATTCCTTTATCTGATAAAGGAAATAAAAAGGAGCTTTGGATCTCTTTTTTGGATAGAATGAAAGCTTGCTTAGCAGGTTGGAAAGGTAAGTTCTTAACCATGGCGGGAAGGCTACAACTCATAAAGACTACATTGCAATCCATTCCTATTTATATAATGTCACTTTCAAGACTGCCAATAGGTATTGCATCAAAAATTGATAAAATTCAAAGAGACTTTCTATGGAAAGGTTGTGAGGACAAATTTAAGTTTCCTCTTTGTAAATGGGATAGTGTTTGCAAAGGAAAGAATATTGGTGGAGCAGACTTGCGAAATTGCAGACTTTTAAATTTGGAATTAGGAGCAAAAAATCGATGGAGATTATTCAGAGATCAAGGAAAGAATTGGGCAAAAATATTACTTCAAAAATATATAGGTTCTCTTGATGCAATGAAATTGTTTAGGAAAAGAACTCTACCCAAAGGATCGTCAACATGGAACTTCATATCAGAGAGTTTGCAATTGATAAAGAAACATATTAAATGGCCAGTCAATGAGGGGAGTTATGCAAATTTTTGGTTTGATGCTTGGTTGAAGCCTTATCCTCTTATCTCTGACTCAAAAGGGAAACCATTGGCGCAAGCGTGCCTAGCATGTAAATTTCCAAAGATCAAAGATTATATTATTATGAGAAAAAACTCTAGATCATGGATTTCTTTTAGTAACCTGGTTGCAGGAGAGAAACTCAAACAAATTGCAAATGAACTTTAAAAGATGCTTCGAGAGTTTTATTTGTCAATTGTTACACGAAAAGAAGAGTTGGTTTGGAATTTATCAAAGGATGGTGGATAGTCGGTCAAGTTGGGATATGAGGATTTAGAACAATCAAAATTTCTTTCTCCCAAAGATTTTCCTTGGAAGAACGTTTGGTCATTAGAGGCTCTCCCTAAGGCCTCAACATTTCTTTGGTTAGCAGTTCAACAGGAGAGAGTCTACAAGGAAGAGGATATTATGGGCCCTTCTGATGTGCCTTGTGTGAGAAGGATTTAGAAACGTCAGACCATTTACTTCTTCATTGTCCGTTTGCTCACACCATTTGGGGTTATTTTTTTTATGTATGAAATTATATTGGGTAGCTCCATCAACATTGAAAGAGTTGATAAAATGTTGGATAAATTATTTCAAAGCTAAAGCATTATGTATTCTTTGGAGGATTGGCCCTACCATTATTTGTTGGAATTTATGGCTTGAAAGGAATAACAGAATTTTTAAAAATAAATATCAAAATCATGCCCAAGTTTGGAACCATATTAGTGCCTCTCTTGTATAATGTCTACAAATATGGTGCTCATCATGGGAAGTCTCAATTGCATAAAAAGAGGTGCTAATAACTTGGCTACAATATTTGAACATTCATGGAAGAGTCATCTGCAACAACGAAATTAAAACAAAGTATCTACTTCGATCTATGGTAAAATGGAAATGTCCAGAAATTGGGTTTATCAAAAATAATTTTGATGGTGCTTCTAAAGGAAATCCAGGAAAAGTTGGTGGAGGTGGTGTTTTTAGAAATAATGAAGGCAAAATTCTCCTCACTTATTCAAAATCATATGGAACTTCAACTAACAACTATGCAAAGGCTAAGGCACTTCTTATAGGGATTAAAATTGCAGCAGAAAAATGATGGAAATATATTTCAATTGAGGGGGACTCACAAATTATCATCAATGCTATTAACAAAAATGGATGTGGAGACTGGATAAAAGATAATATTATTGCTGATGTTCATCATCTATTACTAGAGGCAATCTCCTGGCAATGTGAGCATATTTATAGAGAAGGAAATCGGGTGGTTGATAAATTAGTGTATTATGGTGTAGATCATAGTTGAGAAAAATCGGAATTGGCAAAGAATCGGCATTTTTAAAAATCGGAAAAATCAGGAATCGACAAAAAATTGGGCAAAGAATTGGCAAAAAAAAAAACCGAAGAAAACAAAAATTTTCATTGAAAAAAATGTTTTTTTCATACATATTACAATGAATTAACATTTTGCAAATCAAATATTGCAATAGCAATAATTCATGTCAAGACATCATACAAGGCTCAAGCTTGAAGTACACATGAAACGTACAAATTTACAAGTAACGAGGAAAAAAAAGGTTTCATTTTTTATATGCTTGCACATGGAAACAAGTAACAACAAAATTACAATCATTTGAAAAAAAAAAAAAGAAACCTAAACCTTAAACCAAAAGGCTAGGGTTTAGGGTTTAAATTTGAAACATTGACAGCTGAAAAATGGGCTTGCATACATAGTTATCAAGCAGCAGTATTTACTTTAACAAAGAAGAAAAAAAACCCTAAACCCATAACCCTAGGGCCTAGACTAGGGTTTAGGGTTTAAACTTCAAGTTCAAAGTTCAAAGTTTCAAATTCAAACATTAACAGCTGAAAAATGGGCTTGCATACATAGTTACCAGGCAACAATATTTACTTAAAAAGAGGAGGAAAAAAAAACAAAACCCTAGGGCCTAGCCTAGGGTTTAAACTTCAAAGTTCAAAGTTTCAAACATTAACAACTGAAAAATGGACTTACATACATAGTTATCAAGCAGCAATATTTACTTAAAAAGAGGGTTTCGGGTTTAGGGTTTAAACTTTAAACTTTGAAGTTCAAACATTAACAGCTTAAAATGGGCTTGCATAAAAAAACCCTAAATCGGCCACAGCCTAAAAAAAAAAAAGAAAAAAAAATTGCAGATTTTTTGAAAAAATCGGCAAAAAATCTTTGCATCGCCAAGAGTTTGCCGATTGCATCGGCATTTTAAAAAATCGGCAAAAATCGGGATTCTGCAGTTTTTTTGCAGATTTTCTCAAACTATGGTGTAGATCTTCATCCCGGTGAAATTCAAATTTTAGAAAGCAAGTGGCCAAGTGAGATTTTATATCTTGATCAAAATGATGTCAAGGAGCTGATTATGGAAACATAGCACTTCGAGGAAGTTGAAGAATATATTTAAGAGAAAAAAGAAATGGAAAAACTGTGATAAAAAATGTATGCTTCAGCAAATGTAACATTTGGGTATTTTGATGGGAGTGGCCCCAATAGAAGCCACATATAACCTACTAAAAAAAAATATCTTAGTTTGCATTTTTGAGGGCTTTTGGAGCATCTTCTCTATATAATTAGTCCAAGAAATCCATGCCAATCATTTGGCATGGATTTGCCCATAAAAGTACATGCTCTTCCTCTAAGCTTTCCAATGCATTTTGAACAAACCAAAAAAAAATCTCAAATGTTATCCCCATGACTGTATGGATAGGAAACAAAATAGGTTCGTAGGCATTTTTGAGCATAAAGCCATGCCCCAAACAGGTTACAAGCTTGGATCATGGGTTCTACATGTGAATGGAAATAATCTAGAGAACTAATTTTGATAGAGTAATCATATATCACATAAATAATATGCAAGTCTTGAAAACACAAATTTGAGGTCATTGTTTTCTTGTTATTGTGACAAACTAAGAAAATAGTACAGGTACAGGGAATGGAATGTGTTCTCAGTTCTGAGGGATTTCTCGGGCCTTGTAAGGATCTAGGTGTGTCACATTATATTCATCAATGTCAAGTGAAATGACAAACATATTAAAGCAAGACACTTATTGTCTATTGAACCTTGAAAGAGCTCCCAAGCTCCACTATACGATGTTTAGATACAACTGCAATTAGACTGGGATTGATAATACCATGGTTGAGAAAATCGGAACTGGCAAAAAATGGGCAAGGCAAAAGAATCCGAAAAAATCAAGAATCAAAAAGAAAAAAAATGCAATTGTTCATTGACAAAAAGTTTTTTCATGCATATCACAATGAATTAAAATTATGCAAATCAAATATTAATAATGTAAATGATACGAACTTAAACTACACATAAAAATGACAAGTGATACAAGCTTAAAGCCTTAAACTACACATGAAAGTGACAAAACACATCTTGTATTGTTTATAATATAAAAAGGTACAAATCACATGAAAGTAACAAAACACATGTGTGGTAGCAAGTAGGCAAACCTCTCTCTCCAGTTTGAAACAAGCAAAATGAGGCAAAATGAAAAAAACAAACTATTTATGCCGTCAAGCTATTTATGCCATTTCCTCTATCCATGCTGTTGTGACAGATTTTTTGAGCAAAAAATAAGGATTCTATCAGCGAGGGCAGGAATTGGCAAAAATCACGAAAAACCGGGATTTTTTGCAGATTTTCTCAACTATCGATAATACCATTTATTGCTGTAAACCTGCAAATCAATGAGCCATAGGTGATTAAGACCCTTTCACTTGGTTTACACTACGGGTTTTAAGCTGACAATGTGTGTGCACATGCTGCTCCAGGGGTATACAAGAACTCTAAGGGTAATTAAGTTGTCAGTTTCTCTTGTCATTGCCATTTAGAAATAGTATACTGTATTGGCTGCACAAGTGATAACTCGGTTGCAGCCAGGTGCATATTTTGATAGCATGTTGATTTCATAGAAACCTAAATATCAACTTGAGTGGGCCCAACTGTAAGACTTTGGAACTCCGAATAGGAGGTCCAAGGTTTGAGTCCAATGGAGGTAAAGTTGTACACCATACTTTGGTAACCAGAGTTTGGTTGGATAAAAATATATTGGGTAAATAGCATCTTCTATGAACATTAAAAACTACTTTACCTTTATAGACTATGTTATACAATCCATGGTTCAGCTTCGAGATGCAATTCCCTAGATGTATAAATAAAAGGATTGAAGATCTCCTAGGTTAGTGATACATATTCACTATCATTAGAATTGATGAGCTCTTAGGTTATTGACACATATTCACTTCCAATAGAAGGATTGAAGAGCTCCTAGGTTATTGACATGTTCACATGCAAAGATCCTAAATGTACACTAGATTCCACCTAAAACACATTGCTCAAATATTATTTCAGGAAAAAAATGTTTAAGGTATCAAAAATCTTGGAAAGAAGCAATGAGAACCACAATAAATATAAAAACAACAAAATGATTAAAATCCTTTAGCATAAAATTCAATTTGAGAAGTTTGGATCATCTTCGCAATTAAATGAAAATGACTGAACTTTAACTTTTCCAAAAATCAGGATTAATGATTAGAGGGCAATTTGAATTTAGAAGCATCACCTGGGAGGCCACACCCTGCTCCAAGCTCTATGCAATTCTTGCCCTCCACTTTATGGGGCCACATTTCAAGATATTTGGACAAAACTATTGCACTGTCCCATACTGCACATCAAAGGTACATAAATCTATTATTTTTATTCTTCAGAGAGGCTTAGTGGGTTAGAGGAATTTCCAAATGGGTAATATACAAAACAACCATTTTCAAGAAAAGCACTTAGAAGGGGACACCCACTAGAAAAACTGTGCAGGGTAAGTGGAAATCTCATGCCCACAAACCTGTGGAAGCAAACCCAGTAGTCTTGAAGGGAGACTGATTGATGACCAACTCAAGTGAAACGCTTTGAGCTTTGAGTTTGTGATGGTAAGGCCTGTGGAAGCGATCCCTGTCAGGCCTACACAAATGCCAAATATTTGGTGAGAACGTTCCATGCGGAAACTTTATAGGAGAAAGAAAATGAAATGTTATGAAGAATAATCACGGTTGCAGACATTCATGTTTTCAGATTGAATCGAGGTGATAAGATACATACCTGTGCTCTCTCTTCCAAGCCCAGGCTCTCAAAAATGGATTCGCATTGCTCCTTTGTCCTCTATTGCTGCTGCTGTCCAATGTTTCCATTGTACATGCTTGTTCTAATTTATCGAGCAAAATGCACCCTATTTTATATGTATAGTCGAGATGAAATGAAATGAAAGATTTGAATTACGTCCGTGAGATCCAAACATGGTCTATGGGATTTCAAATATGGAAGTACAATTACTCAAATCATATCATATAATCTTTAATATCTTTGAGAAGGTTGTTCCTTTCTTCTGCTGATTTGTGTTAGCAATTCCTCAACTTTTTTTATTTTACTGTCTTCAAATAAATCTGCTATAAACTCGTTCCCAAGTGTTTCTTTGTATTTGTCACAGATGAAAAACTCGGGCATTTATAGATGAAGTGTTCCTCTGTCTCTACTGCCCCTGTGTTGCATAGAGTACATATCCTTTCTTCCCATTGTTCTTTGGGCGTTGTCCATCTCCTCGTTTCACATCTAAGCCTATGAGAGCTAGTCTTATCTGCGCAATGAGTATTTTTTCCTTCCACTTGATTTCAGTGCCTATATACGCTTTTTCCTTGTGGTCGTACGTTGGGTTAAAATTTGCAATATAATATTGTCTTTTCCTGCTTGCATTTTTCCACATTCCACTTCTGAACCTTTCATTCACATAATTTTTTAATTTTTTATGTCTTTGTTGACATTTGAGCATTCATTTCATTTATGTTGATTTCCCAACGTTTCATCCATTTCCGATTTTGTTTCATCCATGTATTCTTTCGCCTATGCAACTCTTCGTCCCTAGCTGCCCTAGGCCATCTATCATTTGTCATGTTTTCTGTTTTTTTCAAGTAACATAACAACTTGGTCATAGCAATTGCTTCTAAAGGGAACATTCCAGTTTCAGCTAGAATAATTTCATAAGGGGTTGTGGTCTTAATTTTGAAAAAGTTTGTGATTAGATATTTTTGAATCATTTCTATTTGCCTCCATTTTGCATTTGTTGTGCCACTAGTCCACACCTCGCAACCATACAACAGAACCGGTCTAACAAGTAGGCCAAATAAGACCTAGGTGGTCTTCTAGTCCCACAACTCGACATTCCTACACCTGTTTTGAAGTGCATATAGTGCTCTCCAACCACTTTGAGTTCTTTTCATCTTACATGTATTCCAATTAAGTTTGTCATGAAAGTCTATGCCCAGGTATTTGTATTCTACTACTACATCAAGCGGTTCTCCTACAAACTGAAATTTGAGTCATTGCTTCTTCTTCTTTTTTCTGAAAAATTATAATTTTTAAAACACGCTCATACATCAAAGTCATTATGAGGATTTATATCTACAATCGTTGAAATTAAATTACTATTTTTTTTAAATATTTTAAAAACCAAAAGAGGCCACCTTCCCCGTGAGTTAGGTTTGGGTAAGGTAATATATTGTAATTCTTTTAATTCGTCTATTGTAATTTTTTAATTCGTGGAATATAAATTAATTAAATGCAAATATAATGAGATCATTTGTATCTCATTTAGTAGTTCGATGGTTTCTATAAAGCTTAACCACACGGGATTATACATGTGGTTTGAATTTTGAACCTTAAAACAAACAAAAATTTAAAATCCTACCACACTGACATTTGAACCTCCATAAAAAAAGCCAAAGCCCTTACCACTACCTTGTCCCTTGAATTCTTTGAAAATAATTGAATTAAGGAGTTGGTTTTCTCATCAAACATGTTATATTTATTTTATAATTATTTGTGATAAGATTTAAAATTAGGTTCAAAGTTTGGTTCTTTATTGGTGAGGTCTAAGTTTCAAATCACCACGTGTGTGGGTTGCGTGTTAATCCTCTATTAATAAGTTTAGCTTTTGGAAGAGTTATGGGTGATTATTCCTCTATTGATAAGTTTAGTTCGGGACCTTATAACAAGTCATGGGTGGGATAAGAATGCACAACCCTAGAGTTTATTAACCAAATAAAAAAATTGAAGTTAGTCTATTGATAAGTTTTGCTTTGGACCTTATAACGAGTCATGGGTGGGATGGAAATGCTCAACCCTGAAGTTTAGTAACCAAATAAAAAAATTGAAGTTAGTATATTGATAAGTTTAGCTGACCTTATAACGAGTCATGGATGGGATAGGAATGTTCAACCCCTGAAATTTATTAACCAAATAAAAAAATTGAAATTAGGTATATGAAATGAAAGATTTTAATTAAGTCCCCAAGACCCAAATATGGTCTATGGGACCTCAAATATGCAAGTCAACTACTCAAATCATATCATATGATTTTTAATACATTTAAGAAGGTTGTTCCTTCTCCTGCTGATTTGGGTTAGCAATTTCCCAACATTTTTTATTTTACTGTCTTCAAATAACTTTGTCATAGATTTGTTTTCAAGTGTTTCTTTGTATTTGTCACGAAAATTTGAAAAACTCGGGCATTTATAGAAGAAGTGTTCCTTTGTCTCTACTGCCCCTATGCTGCATAGAGTACATATCCTTTATTCCCATTGTTCTTTGGATGTTGTCCATCTCCTTGTTTCACATCTAAGCCTATGAGAGCTAGTCCTTATTTGAGCAATGAAGATTTTTTCCTTCCACTTGATTTCAATGCCTATATACGCTTTTTCTCTATGGTCATACGTTGGGTTAAACTTTGCAATATAATATTGTTTTTTCGTGCTTGCAAGTTTCCACATTCCACTTTTAAACTTTTCATTCACATAATTTTTTGTCTTTGTTGACATTTGGGCATTCATTTATGTTGATCTCCCAACGTTTCATCCATTTTTTATTTTGTTTCATCCATGTATTCTTCCGCCTATGCAACTCTTCGTCCCTAGCTGCCCTAGGTCATCTATCATTTGTCATGTTTTCTATTTTTTCCAAGTAACATAACAGCTTGGTCATAGCAATTGCTTCTAAAGGGAACATTCCAGTTTCAGCTAGAATAATTTCATAAGGGGTTGTGGCCTTAATTTTGAGAAAGTTTGTGATTAGATATTTTTGAATCCTTTGCCACTAGCCCACACCTCGCAACCATACAACAAAACTGTTGTAACAAGTAGACCAAATAAGACCTTGGTGGTCTTCCAGTTCCACAACTCGGCATTCCTACACCTATTTTGAAGTGCATATAGTGCTCTTCAACCACTTTGAGTTCTTTTCATCCTACATGTATTCCAATTAAGTTTATCATGAAAGTCTATGCCCAGGTATTTGTATTCTACTACTACCTCAAGCGGTTCTCCCGCAAACCGAAATTCAAGTTGTTGCTTCTTCTTTTTTGCTGAAAAATCATAATTTTTGTTTTGCTCGTGTTCACCTGCATTTCAACTTCCTTACAAAAGAGTTCTAGAGCTCGAAGGTGATCTTCTAGATCTTTGGTTGGGTGATCTTCTAGATCTTTGGTTGTTTTGGCCACAAGAATTATATGTTTAACCATTAAACTGGATCTAGGGAACATTCCACCCTACCAAAAAGTTGAATTAGGTATCCAAAATCTAATTGATAATGTTGGTGCGGGCAGGGCCGGGCGCTACTCCCAGGTGACTTTGACGGTGTAGAATCCCTCTTGTCTTGGTCTCTCAAACCAAGGCGGCCCCCAAGGGGTTTTTCGTTTATATATATATATATATATATATATATATATATATATATATATATATATATATATATACTTTTAAAGAATGAAATATGTGTTTAAATCTTGCTAAACTATACATTTGTAATTGTTTAATCGTTTACATATTTAAAGAAGAAATCCGTGTTTAAGTCTGCTAAACTATACATACGTAATTGTTTAATAATTTACATATTTAAAGAAGAAATCCATGTTTAAATCTTGCTAAACTGTACATACATAATTGTTTGATCGTTTACATAATACTAGATACATTACATTTATATATAGTAAAATTTAATATTAAGTTAAAAAAAAAAACTTTTGAATTTTTTTTTTTTTTGTATTTTTAATATATATATTTTATACATGGGACCACACAATTTTAAGTAATTGACAAGTGCAAGGTTGAAAACATTTTTAATATAATATTAATATAGATTTTAAAGGCCTTCTATTTAAAAAAATAATAATTTTGTTTTTTAAACAGTATTGCAAACTAAATAGAATGGTTATGGAAATTTTAAAGAAAAAAAAAATCATGTTTAACCCTCGTGTATAAGCTAATAGAAATGAAATGGAAAATATAATTGTAATATATTGTTTTTTTTTTTTTTTAATATTAAGTAATGGAGGTGAATCATTCAACCTATTACAACAACTCCACCAGGGAGATACACACCCACCCTCTCATACACTCACCCATTACTAAATCTCTAGTTTTTCCATCTTAGTTTATCCCAATTTCCTTTTTTCCAATTCTCTTGAAATCGAATGAAAAATTGATCAACTCATCGGATTGGGACTGACGGGGCTCGAACCCGCAACTTTCGTCTTGACAGGGCGGTACTCTAACAAATTGAACTACAATCCCAATGGGGACAAAGTCCACCTATTAATCAGTAGCATGTTACTAGTGGATCAACAAAACATGTGATCTCTCACTTTTCTTTCTTTTGAAGTAACTGCTCATTCTATTCTGTATATTTCTAATATATCTATATCTATATAGATAGATATAAATATATCGAGGGTTTTATAACTAATTACCTTTTCACCAATGTCATAAATTGACATAAAAATTACCGATGGATCATGTTAATATTGGGTCGAGTTGGATTTGAACCAGCGTCAGCATATTGCCAACGGATTTACAATTCGCCCCCATGAGCCACTCAAGCATCGACCCAGGAACAAGAAATGGAAAGTCTTTAGTATACCCAATGTGTATCCTAAAGACTTTCATGGCATAGTGCCCACCCACGCCACAGTTTGAACCTTGGACCTCCCAGAAGAAGAGCTAAAGCCCAAACCGTTATATTGCACCCATTATTGTTGTTATGTAATTATTATATTATTATATTTTACTAAAAGTTATATTAGTTATCTTGATAAAAAAAAGTCATGTTTGAATTCTATAAATTAAGGAAATAGATATATATTTATTATTATTATTGTTGTTTTATATAATTATATAATTATTATATTTTAGAATAAGTTACATTAGCTATCTTAATTTGTAACATCTATTTTGATAATTGATCTGTTATTAAATATTTAATATTGAATTAATGAAGATAGACTGGTTTTTTTCTCAAACTAAATTTGATATTAGAATAAATCTATGTTCTTGCAGTCATATCATGGTGATGTGGGTTGTTCCTTCGAGTTCAAATTCACACATAGCAAAGCTAGCATATTCTCCTAGAATAACTTCCTTGGATTCATGCTCGTGGCATTGGACATCGTCTTGTTGGCACAGTTTGAAAAGATTGACTCTTGAGGTATAGTTGTTAAAGCTCTAGCTACCCGCGATGTCATTGGTCATGTAGCTCTAGAACTTGTTCCTCATAACGTTGTTCTTCTCTACATAGATGGTGAAGCACTCCAACCTACTGTTCCAAAGTCGTTGAGAGAGAATTCGTAGAGCAGGAATGCTTATATGAAGGGCTTCGATGTCTAAGTGGTACTAAAATTGTGAAGGCTCACATTTTTATCGCAAACCTACTTGGGTTGAAGAAGACGGAAGCATGGCACTATGTGGAGCGGTCCATTGGACGGTTCATGAGGCAATTTCATCTGCCAAAAACGTGAATATGGATCGGATTTCTGCCCAGCTAAAGAACAACATGGTGATTGTAAATGCTCCCAAGAGCAGTCCTGACTTTATCATCGATGGTAACATCAAGAAGATCGATGTCGCCAACGTCTAAAGAACAAATTTTTAATATGTATGGTCATGGGGTATGCTACATGGATCTGTAGGTATAAAACTCTAGAAACTTGTGGAGATGGTTTTCTTAGCGTAATATAAAAGAGGACAAGCTGAGATGCATTATTTACTGGTTGAAAATTATTTCAAAACTGAGGGTCATTAGAATTTTTTTGGAAGGCCCACCACTAGCTTGGTCCCATAGCACCATTCGTCTCCTAACACAAAAGAGAGGAGGAACACACGAAAGCAACTAGTTGACATCCTTCGATCTTGTCTTTGCCTTGCATAGGCAAACTTGAAGACATACAAGTATTTAGTAGGGGAGTAGGCAAGTTGAAGCAAAGTATGAATTTTTAAATTAGAAGTCAAGAGGTCAAAACCCACCAAGACCAAAAAATTGTCTTTACTACCGTAGGAAATATATATATTTTTAATTTTATAATTTTTTATAGTACTTGTGGGCAAATAAATGCAAAATTGATTATAGTCTTTTGCAACATTAAGGGAGGGTAGTAAATTGTTTTTTGTAAAAGGTGCATTTTTGACGGAGATTCACACCTTCAAGTTTTCAAATATTTTCTCAAATTTTTCATACTTTGTATACCAATTAAACACGTGCTTAAGCACACAAGCAACATTCAATATCAACGACACCTTTGGATCGTGTTTACAAGTAAAGTTATTGCATTGAGCTACTATGTTTATAGCCTAACAAAGCTGCCATAACAACGTCTAGGCATCGACCCTTTAAATCGTCAAGGAGATATAAGGTCATCTTTTCTTGATACTTTCACTCCATCATTCTACCCTATTTGTCACTATCGCTAGACATAAACCCTAAAATTGAGAAATTTTGAGTATATAGGGAAGTTATGCCTACGTACAAGGATTTCTCTTTAAGCACACATGTGTCATTGATAAGGTGAATCCCTTTCCATATTGTCTACCTTGGTACCTCGTATCATTCTCTTTCACATACCTTAAAGTCTCTCTCATATACGGCCACATATATCGAGAGAGCTAGCTTCTTCCACTTACCAACAAGTATATGGGAGTGATGGATATATAGAAAGGTTTAGTATATTGAACTAACGATATATTGAAAGGGGGACCATTTGGGAGTCATAAGGAACCCTCACCATGCAAGCATCAAAATTTTTTCTTATAGAATCCCAACTACTCAAAGGTTCAAACTTTGGACCTTGGAAGACTAAGATGAGAACCATCTTGGTAGTTGAGAAACTCTAGGACATTGTCACTAGCACAGTCACTCGACCTGAAGAGGATGAAGATGCCCAATAAAAATTTGATGATGCAGATGTCAAAGCATTGATGATCATCACCCTTGCCATAATAGATGTTATTCAACCACATATTTGTGAAGCACAAACATCCAAGGAGGCATGGGACACACTTTCTACCATCTATAAAGGGAAGAATGAATCAACAATACTTCACCTTCAATCTCAACTCCACACATTGAGAGTTCACGATGGAGAAAGCATTGAGGTTTTTCTTTGTGAGTTGTAGAGTTGAAAGCCAGATTGAATGCCATGGGTGAAATAGTGGAAGATAAGCTCTTAGTACCCATCATACTTCGAGCTCTACCAGATTCATTTCAAGTGTTGATCACTTCCTTACAAGTCTCAAATAGGAAAGTGTCCTTTGATGAGTTGGTGAATATGCTTCAATAGGAAGAAGCAACCAACAAGTTGAGGGATCAATTGACAAACAATGCACTCATTTCCAAGAAGTTTAGAAAAAAGAAGCCACAAAAGGGTCCTTCCTTCCTCCTCCTCATCATCACATAAAAAACCTCAAAAACAAATGAGGTATTGTCATATCTATGATAAAGAAGGACACAACATAAAGAGTTGATGGTATAACTCTATGACTCAAGGAGATTAAGTCCACCAACCTCAACAAAATAAGTCATAGCACAAACTATGTCCCAAACAGAAGCAACAACAAAGGAATGTTGTAAGTGAAGAATTAGCTTCAGATTCAAAATAGGCACATAAGGTGCTAATGTCCAAGGCAAAGACAAGATCGAAGGATGTCGTTTGGTATATTGATTAGGTGCTAGCAAGCACATGACTAGGGACAAAGCATGGTTTGACTCCTTACAAGCCAACAATGGGAAACTAGTCACCATTATAGATGATAAAACCTATCAAGTCAAAGGAGTGGGAGATGTTCCTCTCAATCTTCTTGGAGGCAAATGCACCATTGAAAAGGTACTATATGTACCTAGATTGGCAAACAACTTGTTGTTCTATACCACAAATTTTGGATCATAACATGGTGGTCGAATTTTGAGTTGTTGATGGCAACAAGAAGTGTTTTATCACAAAACATGGCAAGATTATGGCAACAAGTTCCTACAAGAATGGCTTATTTGCACTTAATGTCATATCCTCTCCTAATATCACATTGTCAACAATAACGACAAATGCTACCTCTCTTTGGCATAGGAGATATGATCATTTGAGTTCTGGATACTTACTCTAGTTGAGTAAGCATCACATGGTGTTAGGTCTACCAAACCTTTCACCAACATTGCTAGTATGCTCAAGTTGTTTAGCAAGGAAACAACACCAAGTACCTTTTGAGTTGAGCACTCACAAAGCCAAAGGACCATTGGATGTGATACACATCGATCTGTGCGGACCCATGCCAGCCAATTTCAATGGACGAAGGTACTTTCAATTGTTTATAGATGACTACTCAAGGAAGATGTGGGTGTATTTCTTGCCACTGAAGTCAAACGTGCTCAAGTATTTCCAATGCTTTAAGATGCATGTAGAAATGAAAACTAGGCATTCTATTCAAGTTCTTCGCTCTAAATGAGGGGGAATATACATCCAATAAATTTTCAAGGTTTCTCACGCAAAATGGGATCAAGTGACAACTCACTACAACATACACTCCACAACATAATGGGGTTGCTAAAAGGAGGAATCATTCCATCATGGAAATGGTTTGTTGCATGCTCATAGGAGCCAATCTGGAGCAGCAGTATTGGGTTGAAGCAGTCTCCACTATAGTGTATCTTCTAAATAGAGCACCCACAAAGGCACTACAAGGAGTTACACCTGAAGAAGCTTGGTCTAGGAGGAAGCCTTCCATTGCACATCTCAAAGTCTTCAAAAGCAAGGCATACATGCATGTGCCAAAGCAACAGAGGACCAAGTTGGATGCAAAGACCCTGTCATACATATTTCTTGGGTATGATGATGAGTCAAAGACCTATCGACTGATAGATCCAGTCACCAAGAAATTATATATAAGTAGAGATGTGGTGTTTGATGAAGAATTTGAGACTAAGTCAAATACTATGAATTCTAAGGAGTCTAAAGATGCCACATCTCCAATTATGAGTATGGAGTTATATGAGGAAGTTATAGAAGTTGGTGATGTACCTGTAGCTCCATCTCAAAGCAGAAAGACTCCAAAATGGCTCAGTAGTACCATCAGAGATGATAAACTTGATGTACCTCTTGACCTTACTTCCACAAGCCCACGTAATGACAAGAGTACTCATCAATAAATAAATATGGGTTTGGTGGCTTCAATGATAAACTCAAATACAACACTAGTGAAGGACAAACTTAGTTTTCCATAATGGAAGACAACTATGGATGTAGAATATAGATATTTGATGAAGAACAACATATAAAATCTTATTGATCTGCCTAAAGGAAAGAAGCCCATAGGCTACAAGTGGGTCTTCAAAGTCAAATACAAGGTAGATGGGTCCATTGATAAGTATAAGACACAACTTGTTATAAAGGGCTATGCACAAAAGAAAGCAATTGTTTATGAAGAGACATTTGCACCCACAATGAATATTAAAACCATCCATGTAATCTATGCATTGGCAAAATAGTTTGGTTGGAAACTTTAGTAAATGAATGTCAAGAGTGCCTTCCTTAATGGTGATCTCAAAGAAGAGGTGTACATGACACAACTTGAAGGATTCACTATATGGGTTGAAGCAAGCTTCTAGAGCCTGGTACATCAAAATTAATGATCACCTATTGCAACATGGTTTCACTAGAAGTCCCTTTGATGCAAATATCTATATTAAGAAAGTTGGATATGAGATAGCGATACTTGTGTTGTATGTTGATGATCTGTTCAAAATTGACTGCTTAGATGATTTGGTAAATGGTGTGAAGAATGACTTGAAAAATTATTTGACATGATAGATCTAGGACTTTTGCATTATTGTCTTGGTTTGGAAGTATGGCAAAAAAGAATCACATTGTGGTCTCACAGATGAAGTATGCCAAGACACTACTAGAAAAATACTAGATGATAGATTGTAAACCTAAGGCAACACCAATGGAGCAAGGGTTACAATTATCTCGATATGATAAATCACCTCAACTGATTGGGAGTCTCATATACCTGACACATACCAGGCTTAATATCAGCTTTGTTGTGAGATATCTTCGAGGTTCATGTAGGAACCTAAGGTGAGTCATTGAAAGGCAGCAAAGAGGATATTGCATTATGTATGTGGTACAATAGAATATGGCCTAGAGTATAAGAAAAATGATAATTTTTTCTGGAAGGATACATAGACTCAAATTATGTTGGATCTATAGATGATAAGAGGTCAACATCTGGATATGTATTTCATCTAGGATCTCGACCCGTCTTGTGGCACAACAAACAACAAGCAGTAGCATTGTCATCCATAGAGGTGAAATATTGTGTTGCATAAGAAGTTATGTGTGAAAGGATATGGTTGTTGCATAATCTCATATATGAGTGTACAAAAAAATCAATCAACAATATTGAATTACAACAATCAAGGTGTTTTAAAATTGATCAAGAGTCCTCTCATTCATGAAAGAACAAAATATATTGAATTCCAATGTCACTTCATTTGAGAACAAGTTCAAAATCACTAGATTCAACTCCAATACATTCCACCAAAGAACAACTTACAAATATTGTTATAAAGGCAATTACACATGTCAAATTTGAATTGTTTTGACAACTCTTTTGTATACTAAAAAATACAATAAGGAGGGATGCTAGGTAATTGTTACATTTGTTTTTTTAATAAGCAGGTAATTGTTACTATATTACACCTCATGGGAGGTTATGTTAGTTATCTTGATCTATAACATCTTTCTTGATGATTAATCTACTATATTAAATATACAATATTGAACTAATGAATATATGGATTGGTTCTTTTGCTCGAACCAATAATTATAATATTTTAATTGATTCATATTGAAGAAATAAGAAATAAGATTACATACTATATTTCATTAGTTAGAATTGTTTATTAGATAAACAACATTGTTTAATATAACTTATAACCTTATAAATACTAAAAACTTTACTATTAAATATCATAATGCCATTACTACATTATTATAAAAGACCACATTGTTACCTTTTAATAATTATCATTGCAATATTAGAAACATTGTGTGAGGTATGACTTTTGGGCATGAAATTTGCATGTTAAAATTTTTATTGGTCTATTACAATTGTATGTGCAAACCATATAAATCTTGTCCCCTCCTTAACATTTGATGCAAATATATAAATAAAAACATTTTCATGACAAAAACGTTCCTATAAAAATCAAAACCTATGAACCAAGATAGTAATATCACTACCTATTTAATTAAAAGGTTTTACTTGAAAGGATAGGGGTTGGCAGCAGTGCTTAAATTAGTTTAGTTTAAAGATAACGTTATGCAAATGTTGTATTGTATTATGAATTTTTCAAGTTTAAATCAATTGGTTTTATTTAGTATTTTATATATAGAATTAAGCTTGCAAATGTTTGTAAAGGTTGTATTGGAACTTTCAAAGATAAAATCAAAGTTTAAATTTTATTAAACCATACATGCATAGTTATCATGTTGTTATAATACCACCATGTAGTCATAAAGTAATACAAGTGAAACCTATTTCAATCTATTATAACCATTTTTTTTGTTATTGGATAATAAGGGGTTGTACTCGAGTCTCCCACCATTGACAAATTACAACTCTCTTCTTTAGAGCTTGAGATCTTAAAAATAGATACACTTTTCATCTCAATTGAGATGTTATAGCTAGAAACCTGCATCATTTTACATAAAATGCCTGAATTCTTGATTTTCATCTTCTGGATCTTTTCAATTTTTTGTATGAATACAAATATTCTAGAATTCAACATCCTTCTTGACATTTTTATATAGTAACCTTCACAATACCAAAACTTCACCTCTACTATCTATGCATTATATCTTAGTAGAGTAATATTTCCAAAACATCCCACTATCATAGTCCACTTTACCAAATTTGAATTGCTAGTTTCCTTCTTGAAACACAAGTGCAACCACAAAAATTATAATAAATAGTTTATATGAAAATACATTAATGTTATAAAATAAAACATATATTACCAATGGAAAACATTAAAGTAAATCTTAATCATTATTTGATTCAGGCAATCAACATTTTCTTGTCAACTTTAGCTAAACTTGCTACTTCCTCTAACCATGGAAAGGAGAATTTAACTTCACAATCCTCAATCAAAGCCCCTCTATAGGCTAGCCTATATGCACATTTTTTTCCTTCCATTATTGTATGTGTAAACCTAATTTCTTCAAAAAATTTAGCAAGATCTTGAATTTCCACAATTATCTCTTGTATGTTCCATGGAGCCTTTGCTTTCCTCAAAATTGCATTTATTACTATGAGAGAATCACCTTCCATACATAATTTGTTCCATTTCATTTGTTTGCATATGTTTAACCCTTCTAAAGTTGCCTAAGCTTTAGTTTCATTATTTGTCTTAAATCCACTATTGAAAGCGTAATGAGATAAAATCTCTCCCTTATTATTTCTAATTATTCCTCCCCCTCTTGCTGGTCTTGGGTTTCCTTTGGATGCTCCATCAAAATTCAATTTAACCAAATCCACATATGGTGGTTTCCACTTTATATTCTTTGCCTTTTTTTACTTCTCTTTTTTTTAAATAAAGGGGTAAAAATTTATTGATAAAAAGTTTGGATTACAGAGTACAACTGAGCTTCCAACTAGGACTCAAATAAACAGTAAAATGAGCTAAAACCACTAGACTAGATTGACACTCTAAGAAGATAATAAGAACAAACCACATTAATTTCAAACATCCTTGTGGATCAACTCCCAGAGGCGTTGAGAGTCCCCAGACAGGAGACTCTCCCAATTATCGATAATCCAAGGATCCAACAGTTCAAAAGTCCTTTTGGCCAGGTAATAAACAACCCCATTCCATTCCCTTGGAATGTGCACAAAGGATATAAATTTGAACTCTTCACTCATTCTGAGAATATGAACGGCTACAAAGGTCAACTACCAATTAACTTCCTCCACCATTTTACTGTTTAAAATATTAACCACAATTTGAGAGTCGGACTCATAGATAATCCTACGCCAGCCAAGAGAAAACCCCCTTTGCAAGGCCTCAAGAATTGTAAGAGCTTCCATCAAATTTTTGGAGTGAACACCTTTATAAATGGAAAAGAAAAAACTGACACTGCCAGCAAAATCTCTCCCAACACCCCCAATTACAGCATGTCTAGAATTACCCCTGGATGACCCATTAGTATTAATTTTTAAAACTCCTCTAGGGGGTGGCCTCCACCTACCATCTCTCCTAACCTTCTTGTTGAGCTAAGGAACCCTACTAGGGTTAGAAGAGTTTGTACCATCCATAAAGAGACCAAGGGCCTATCGTACCTTATCCTCCTTAGAAACCAAAAGAGAGCCCACATCACATTTACTATGGATGGTTTCCTGAACCATACACAAGATCCTTTGCCAGATATGTTGAACAACATAATGATTGCCTTGAAAGATGCGACGGTTTCGTTCAAGACAAATCTACCAGATGATGCAAGAAGGGCCCAAATTCCAATCCACCCAAAGGAAGGGGGCCTTGGTAGGAGTTTTGCCCATACTACTCCAAAAATCCACCAGGGAGAGCACATGAAAACAAGGATGGTTCGAGGCGCTCCACCAATAGTGCCAAATATCTCTGGCAGAGAGCATTGGAAAAATAAATGAGAAGAGTCATCCTCATTCTTACTGCAAAGGACACAAAAAGAGGGACCCTGAAATACTCTCTTCCTCACGTTATCCTAAGTGAGGTATTTATTACCAGCTACCAGCTAGAGAAAGAAGTTACATTTTGATCAAGAAAATTTGTTCCACACCTTTTTCCACCATGTGACAGGAAGACTCCCGAAATTTTCTTATCAAGAACCTGATAACCATAGACTACAGAGTAGGTTCCCTTGGGATCAAGGTTCCAAGCCAAAATGTCTTTACCCCTCAATGAAGAACAGGGTCTCCCCACAAGAATAAGAGCAAGCACATCTCTGTCCTTGGCTAGTCCTCCTTGGGGCCATTCCTACGGATCTTTCCACCTGTACATCTCCATATTTCCAAAAGATTGGATTTTTTTAAAGTCCACACGAGACCAACTCGCTTCCAAGAAACAAACGCTTAGGTAACATAACTTAGGATATTGATTCAAGATAGGGGGTGGCCATCCTAAGAATCCTCCCAAAAAAGAGCATCTAATCCCCGATTGCAAATCCAAAACAAACCCTACTTGATTAAATTAGCTCCTCTTTTTAGAGTGTTCCGAAAACAGAACCTTTCGCGACTAAGATGACTCTAGGGATCTCAGCCTCAGAAATACCTCTCAAGTATTTACAAGATAATATTTTAGCCCAAATTTTATCTTGAGAGGTACACCATCTCCAATAAATTTTTGCAACCAAAGCCTGCCCAAAAAGAGTTATTTGTCGCAACCCAAGGCCTCCCTATTGAACCGGCCTACATATAGAATCCCACCTAACCAAACTCTATTTAGTTTAATCAAGTTTTCCAGACCATAAAAACCATCTTGACAAAGCATCCATGTCCTTGATGAAATGAGAGGGAGCTATTTGTACAAAACATTTGTAAATGGGTAAATCTTGAACAACAGATTTTAAAAGCAACACTCTACCTACAGAGGATAGCCATATTACAATCCAGTGATTCACCTTCCTTCTAAACTTATCAAGCATAAACTACCAATAAGATCTAGGTAAAGGATGAGATGAAATCGAAATACCAAGATAAATTAAGGGGGGAGTCCCAACCTGGAATATTAGAATGCGAGCAATCCTAGCTTGAATAAGAGGAGGGGTATTGAAGAAGAAAATAGAATACTTGTCCTCATTAATCAACTGTCTAGAAGCACCAAGATATATGTCAAGAGACTGTCTAATATTGCCAGCTTCCCTGATAGTGGCAACTCCCAACAAAGCAATATCATCAACAAATTGAAGGTGGGAAAGAGGCGACAAACTACTATCCCACTTCCACCCCTGAATGAGACCCTGCCTGACTTGAGACTTGAGAAATCTTCCCAACCCTTTTGCCATAATGATAAATAAATAAGGAGATAAAGGATCTCATTGCCTCAATCCCATTGAGGCCTCAAACAACTCTGATGGCACATTATTAACAAGAACGGAGAATGAGGAAGAAGAAACACAAATCATCACCCATCTAATCCATTCCTCCTCAAATCCAAAAGCAACAAGAACTTTTTGAAGAAAGGACCATTTGACCCGGTCATAGGCTTTGACCATGTCCAACTTAATTAACATAGTTTTCTCCTTAGAAGTTTCCATCGAGTGAATAGCTTCTGTAGCAATAACAACCCCATCCAGGATTTGTTGACCAACAACAAACCCTCCTTGCTCCTCAAAGATGATTTTGCTCAACCATATCTTCAGCCTCTAACCAATAACTTTTGTGATGATCTTATACACAACATTGCAGAGAGCAATAGCCTTAAACATATCCAAGGAATTTGCTCCCTCTTTTTGGGAATAAGCACCACAAAGGTAGCATTTAGGGCCCTTGGCATTTGTTTTTTCTTTTGGGACTCATAGACCACCTTCAAAATATCAAATTTTATTAACTCCTAAAACTCCTGATAAAACTCAATTGGGAATCCTTCTAGGTTCGGGGCTTTCCCTTTTTTTTATATTGAATACAATATTTTCCAACTCCTCAAGGGAAATTGGACCCATCGAGTGCTCATTCATCTCTCTAGAAATAATCGAGGGAATACAATATAGAATAAGATTTTCATCCTCATCATCTGAGATGGAGTCCTCCTTGAAGAGATAGGAAAAATACCTCTTAGTCTCTTCTAAAATATCCCTGAAAGAAGAGAGCAAGGCACCCTGAGAATTCACAATAGAGGTAATCGGGTTACCATTACGACGGGCCTTAATTGAGTTATAAAAGAAGGTTGTGTTCCTATCCCTTCTTGAAGCCAATCCACTTGAGATTTTTGTTTCTAAAAAATTTCTTCCCTCAGTTCCCATTCAGCAAGGTCTTTCGTAGCCTCAGATTCCTCAACGAGAAGCTCCTTTGTGAGTCCCTGATCTCTAATCTTCCTTGAAGCTTCTTCCACCCTCCTATGAGCCACTAACTTAGCCAAGGAAAGGTTCCCAAAATTCAGTCTATTCCATCTCTTTAGTTTATGCTTAAAAAATTATAACCACTTCATAAAGGAATACATAGTGGTTCCATGAGGAGGTTTGTCAATGGTCCACCAGCCTCGCATGAAATCATGAAGCTTAGGATCGCGAAGCCACATAAGTTGAAACTTAAAGGAAGGATTCTTGTTTATTCCTAACTCCATAGCAATTTGTTTTACAGGCCAATGATCAGATCCCCTACCCTTCAGAATCATAGAACTAGCACTTGTGTTATTACCCATCCAAAAACTGGAGATCATAAACCTATCCAGTCTCTCTAAGATGGAGTCTTCCCCACATATTCTATTATGCCAAGTAAAGATCCAATTATCTGGCTTGATGTAAACCAAGTTCAAGGCCCGAATATGAGCACTAAATATAGAAGAAAAACGCTCAAGATGATCAACCCCATTGTATTTCTCCTCCAGATAAGTGATAGAGTTGAAATCTCCAACCAAAATCCATGGGTACAAGGGAGCCAGACTTCTCACAAAGCAAATGTGCTCCCACAAATTCACTTTACCATTGTAATCAACAGGAGCATACACATTTGTAAGTAGGATGGTTTAACCATATTCATTATCTTACCCGATCATCGAAATAGACCATCTACTGGAAATCCAAGTAAGAGGGGATATCTTAACCGGATCCCATAAACAAGCAACACCACCAACATATCCACATGCATCAATACACTAGCATTGCCCCCTTATCCATAACTTGAGAGTAATATTGAACATATTATCAGTAGCTAATTTAGTCTCCTGAATAAACACCACATCCAAAGAATGTACACGAACCAAATCACGAACAACTTTTTGTCTGGGGATGTTGTTCAACCCCCTTACATTCCATGAAAGGATAATCATTTTTGGGGGTTAGAAAAATGGAAGTCCAATGTTCTTACCAAGCCTGACTCCATAAAAGTCTCCCCCATTAACTTAATTTTATCCTAGTCCTTCTTTCGACCCACCTTCATATTCTTATCCGAAGCATATTTTTTAATTATTTTCTGCTGCAATCCCAACATCGTAGGAGTTTTGCAGTCCAAGGATGACTGTATTAGTGCCTAAGTAGGAGAGGGCATAACTAAATATGTGCCACTTTCCAAAATAGTTTCCCTTCTAGGGCTAGATCCAACCATATCACCTATACTCATATCTAAAGCCCTTTGTTCTTCATTTAAACCCCCCAGATCTAATTAATTAAGTTCCACCTTAATAAGAGACATCTGATTCGGTCCTGTTATATTTGCATTAGGTAACGATATTTCAGGTATCTCCATGCACTGATCAAGATCATCTAATATTTCAAAATAGTTGACCAGAGCATCTGGCTGACTATCCTTAAGGTCTCTGTTTGCCCTTCTTCCTCTGTTTCGAGGTTTTACCAAAACAAAGCCTTCCTTATCCCGTTCCCCTTCCTTTATCGAGGCTTTTCCTTTATCCAAATTTTGTACAGACCGAGAGGGCCCAAGATTTGAATCCACAAGATAGATAAACTTAGGGTATTTTATTTATAGGTGGCCATATTCATGGTAAATCCGACAACGAAATGGAAGAGCTTCATAGTCAAGTTTTTGAACCCATGTAGTCGATCCAAACTATATTTCAATAGAATTTGGAATAGGATTGTTTAAATCAATTTCAACACAGATACGGGCAACAAAGATTACCTTTTTATCCATCATCTATTGTGATTGTCCAACCTACTTCCCAAGAAGAAGGGTAATCTTATGCAAGATGTCAGTTCTCCAGAATTCCAACGGGAGCCATGGAAGTCGAACCCACACTAGAACCCGCAACGACCGCTCCTATGACGGGTTGAAACCCACATGCCAAGGTTTAAGAAAGAGTCCCACTTGGTTACAAAAATAAGGACCCCTTCAAATGCTTTGTTACGATCTACAAGACAAGAAAAAACCACCATAAAATAGTTATTCGCACTCAACATCACCTCCATGTCACCTTCAGGGTTCCAAGTCTTCCTGAACCAAGCCTCCACAAAGGGAAGAGAAATTCGGATGCCCAAAAAATTTTCAATAAGCGCGTGTTTGGTTAAATACTCCACATCTTTTGCCACTGATTCTGGTTGAACCACTAGAATAGGCCTGACTTCACATCGTTCCAAACATTCATTGTTCTTTAACAAGCGGGGCTCGACATGCACTAGGAAATCCTGTTCATTCCAATTATTTTCAGATGAAAAAATGTCACTAGAATGCATTCTCTGTGATGGGCCCGATGCCATCACAACATTCCTCCAATTGTTTAGACCTCCTCCAGAAACTGTTGCCATCCCCGTAGAGCAATTTTTCCTCATCAAACCCTAGCAGAGTAGTTTTTCCTCATCAAACCCTAGCAAAGTAGTTTTTCCTCATCCAAATTCCCTATTCTTTCATTCCTTATCATTGGGTGATTGTACAATCAAATTCTTTATTTGGTATGAATAACTCTTGATGTGCCCTTCTTTTTACTTCTCTTGTACCAAACACCATACTTCCATTTAATGACTTGACTCCATCTATCAAGGCTTTCTGATTCTAGATTAGGGACTAGGTGAGTTGATAGGGTTGGTTTAAACTCCTCTATGGCTAAACATTCTTCCTTTTCATTACCTCTAAATTGCTTTCCTTTCCTTAAAATATTCTTCTATTCCTTTCTAGCTAGATAATCCAAAGTATTGTATCTTTTGATATATCCCATATTGTCTACAAATCCTCACTTTTATAAGTGCTCTACCATTTCTTTAACCATTCTTCAATTATGATATTCATCACCATGCATTTACCAAACATATTAAGAATCCATTGCCATAGTTTCTAGACTATTGAGCAATGTCCCAAGATATGGTCTATACTCTTGATGAGGCACTGAATTGTCACATTCAAAGACTTATTTTGAATACTTTTAAAACTCATTTGGCATTATTTGTGATGTGGATTCATGTTAATTTTGGATAATTATGCATTATGTAGTAATATTTGCATGAGAAATAGGAAACTGCAAATACTCTGTTTTTACTGTTTTATTCATGTTTTTGCTGAAATCTGATTATAATTCTACATTAATTAGGATATAATTCTATTTAGACAATTTGTGAATAAGGTTTATAGTCTTCCACAATGTATTCCACCATTATGCACCTGTTTAAATTGACTGTTAGTGCCAAAAAGTTGTCAGGATGAAAACTATGCAGGGTAGACTGGACTTTGTCATACAAATTCCAACCAGCTGTATTTCTACAGCATGGCATGGAATTTGTCCGCCCCAACTCGAATCAAGGATGGAAATAGTCTCCTGGGTGTCCAAGGAAGCCATATCTACCGTTACAACCAGTCAAACAAACCTTTGAAGACAACACAACAATTTTCCTATTCTGTCGCCTGATATTCTGGAACAACTCCAGAATGAGCGCAGACAGTCTAAAATGCTCAAATATGCTATTGGAAGAAGGAGAAAATGGTGGTTGAGCTATTTCAAGGGATACCTTATCCAAATCTACATCTGTTCCTCACTTGGGAACACTCCATCACTACAAAAGGATAAGGATTGAAGGGTTCAAACCTTGGATTCAAGAGAAGACCTAGACTAAAACTGTTGTAACAAACCTAAATTATAGCTATAAACCTTATCTGCAAGATGTTTTGTTTAGAATAAATAAGCACTCCCATTTGGTTGAGTGAGAGATATATAGAGGAGAAGAAGTAGAAAATAGGTGTGAGTAGCATAAATCAGATTTTCTGTAATTGCTGCAGTAATTCAGTATTCTACAGGTTTTCCCTGCATTACTCTAATGCTATTTTGATGAAATAAAAGAGTGCATCATTATTCATGTCTTATTCTGAGTTAAGTGTGAATAGTTAGTCAGTTTAGAAAGGTTTTACTTGCCTCCTTTGGTGCTGGAAGCAAGGGCCACTTCCGAGCCCAGGGGAGGACTTTTCTTCCGGCATAATTTCGCTTATTCAGCTACGACGAGGACATCGAGAAACTGACAGGTTCTATAATTTTCTTAGGGTATTGCATAGATTAAATATTTCTTTCTATTTTTAGCACATTTCAGATTTGCAACATTTCTAGAATTTCTATTGACATTAGGTTTTGTAATTATAAACATCTCAATTCTGTTATCTTTCCTGCAAATTGTTTGACGATTTCATTAGGAATTTGATTTACTTTCAGCAATTTCAATTTTTAATTCTCAGTCTTCAGTAGTATAGCTTTGCTTTTCTGCAGTAAGAGTGGATTTTCTTTATTTCCATGCATTTTTCTTTAGTTTTTCATAACTTAGGATCATTTTTTTTTTGTCACAGGCAGTACTTTAGCATTTTTAGTACATTCATAGGAAAACCAAACACCCCAATACTAACTGTCCCATCAATAAGAGTTATGAACTAAAGGATTTGAATAATAGTCTGTTATACCCTACTCTCGCATACAACCATGGACACCGCCCTGGACTTCACACATATTGATTAAATGATGAAGGATTTGATGACACTCATCAACTCTCCTCCTTTTTACAAAGAACACATTGAGAGGGGCCATGAAAAACCCTTTTCATAAGGTTATCCTAGGATAAAATTCTTCTATGACCTACTAGCCAAATGAACATTTTAACTTTAGGAATGCTTGGGCTATCCCAATTATCTCTCCATATTCTAGTGATACTACCATTTTGTAGGTGCTTTACATCATATCCACTTCTTATTGTGTATTATATTGTGTATTATCCTGAGATATTCAAATCCCAAATCAATTTATCTTTGGATTCCCTCGGAATAATCATAGTTGTTATCTTTCTACTCATTTGCCTCCTAACATCAATGTCTTGTATACTTGTAAAAAAATCTTCTTTTCATTTGTATCTTCCTTCCTAATCCTTGTACAAAATGTTTGAAACCCTATCACCATATTTGTCTTGAAACAATCTCATTCAAGGTTTCAAAATTGGATCTAAATTGAGTGATTTTTTATCACACCAAGTATCAATCCAAATAGAAATGTTTTCTTTAGTTCCCACCACCCATATTAAACCTTTAATCATTAGATCAAATAGATTTTTTTAAACCATTCCAAAAAGCAGAACCATTTGGTAGAGAAAATGTAGTAAATATTAAACTTGAGTCATTAGATTCAACATACTTAGAAGAATTATTGCCCATTGTCTTTGACTCTCTTTGTACGATTACTTTTTCCCTAAGAGCTAATGCGTTTGCATTTGTAAGAACTCTTAAACCAAGATCTCCCCTAGTTTTATCATCACACACCTTGCTTCATTTCACCAAAAGAAATATCCTCCATTTCACCAAAAGAAATATCCTTTTATTCTGTAAACTTGACCATAAAAAAATCATAATATAGATTAAATTTTTTTCAATTGATTTAGGCATAGTATACAATTACATAATATGTTGGAATGACTTGTGAAATGAAATGAAATGAAAGATTTTAATTACGTCCGTGAGACCCAAATATGGTCTATGGGACCTCAAATATGGAAGTACAATTACTCAAATCATATCATATGATCTTTAATATCTTTGAGAAGGTTGTTCCTTCTCCTGCTGATTTGTGTTAGCAATTCCCCAACTTTTTTTATTTTACTCTCTTCAAATAAATCTGCCATAAACTCGTTCCCAAGTGTTTCTTTGTATTTGTCACGGATATCTGAAAAACTCGGGCATTTATAGATGAAGTGTTCCTCTGTCTCTACTGCCCCTGTGCTACATAGAGTACATATCCTTTCTTCCCATTGTTCTTTGGGCGTTGTCCATCTCCTTGTTTCACATCTAAGCCTATGAGAGCTAGTCCTTATCTGAGCAATGAGTATTTTTTCCTTCCACTTGATTTCAGCGCCTATATACGCTTTTTCCTTGTGGTCATACGTTGGGTTAAAATTTGCAATATAATATTGTCTTTTCCTCGCTTGCATTTTTCCACATTCCACTTCCGAACTTTTCATTCACATAATTTTTTATGTCTTTGTTGACATTTGGGCATTCATTTATGTTGATTTCCCAACGTTTCATCCATTTCTGATTTTGTTTCATCCATGTATTCTTTCGCCTATGCAACTCTTCGTCCCTAGCTGCCCTAGGCCATCTATCATTTGTCATGTTTTATGTTTTTTTCAAGTAACATAACAACTTGGTCATAGCAATTGCTTCTAAAGGGAACATTCCAGTTTCAGCTAGAATAATTTCATAAGGGGTTGTGGCCTTAATTTTGAGAAAGTTTGTGATTAGATATTTTTGAATCCTTTCTATTTGCCTCCATTTTGCATTTGTTGTGCCACTAGCCCACACCTCGCAACCATACAACAAAACCGGTGTAACAAGTAGGCCAAATAAGACCTTGGTGGTCTTCTAGTCCCACAACTCGGCATTCCTACACCTGTTTTGAAGTGCATATAGTGCTCTCCAACCACTTTGAGTTCTTTTCATCCTACATGTATTCCAATTAAGTTTGTCATGAAAGTCTATGCCCAAGTATTTGTATTCTACTACTACATCAAGCGGTTCTCCTACAAACTAAAATTTGAGTTGTTGCTTCTTTTTTGCTGAAAAAATCATAATTTTTGTTTTGCTCGTGTTCACCTGCATCCCAACTTCTTTACAAAAGAGTTCTAGAGCTTGAAGGTGATCTTCTAGATCTTTGGTTGTTTTGGCCACAAGAATTACATCATCTCGCATACATGAGGAGTTTTACCACATATTTGGCTAAATGCACACCCTCTCCCCCAAATTTGTTTATCCATTCTTCTAACTTGTCAATGTACAACCCAAATAAGGTCGGAGATAGAGGGCAACCTTGTTTGACACCTATGTCACTACCAAAACATTCATATAACCCTTCCTGTGTTCTCGATTCTAGCCTTTACATGCTCATATAGTCTGTGAACTGTTGCCTTGTAGTGAATTGGAACCTCTAGCTCTTCCATTCTGCTCCATAATTTTTTCCTTGGCACTATGTCAAATGCCTTTTTGAAGTCTACAAAACAACAAAAAGCCTCCTCTTTTTTGTCCCATATTTTTTCCACTATGTGTCTGAGCGTGATACAGTGATCAATAGTTGAGTGCTTGGGCCTAAAACCTGCTTGCCCCTTTGCTCTCTTTCCCTTTTCTTTCGCCCATATGTCGATCCTACGCTCTATCATACTCCCAAACAACTTTGCAAAGAGAGGGTTGATCATGATAGTTCGATAGTTTGAGGGATTATTTACATCTCCACTTTTAAACAAAGGAATGGTCAAGCTAGTTGTCCACTCAATAGGGAAGCCATTTTGTATGACCTCATTGAAAATTTCTTTGATTTGCGGTGCCAAGATATCTACCTCCCATTTTATATGCTCTGCTTGAAGATTGTCTATGTCATGGGCTTTACCAGTTGCTAACTTTTTTATCCCTTGAATAATGTCTTCAATTGTGAAAAGTTCTTTCTTGACAATGATAGTAGGGGGTGTCTCCTGCTGGTTACTACGCTGATACAGTTGTTTTGAATACTCCAACCATTGATTAACTGTTATGTTATTTTTAGTTTGCATCCTTTTCACGCTTAGTTCCTTCCAAAATTTCTTTGGTTCATGCTTCCCTAAGTAAATCAATTCTTTCCTCCTTGTTCTAGTGTATTCTTTTTTTTTTCCCTTACCAGTTTCTCATATGCTTTTTTGTTTGCTCTTGTTTTACCCGTTGGTTCCTTTAGTAATCTTCGCATTTTTTTGCAATCTTCATCAAACCATGGGTTGGTTGGGAAGCTATTCCTTTCTTTTTAGGTTTAGCTCTCTTGCATTTGTTTAGAGCTTCTTGAATAACGTGCATTAACCATTCACTCTTACTGTAATATCTACTACTGTGATGTAGTTCTTCCCTTTCTCGTAACTTGTTATTTAATACTCGCTCTAAAATTTTGTCGATTTTCATCTGTTAAGAGAATGTTTCCCTTGTGAGGATATTTATTTTGATTGGCTTGCAAGTGTTTTTCCCTTGGTTTGTCTCCATGCATTCGAAGTTTCATAACAATTGGGTTGTGATCCGACTTAAGTTCCACTAGAGAATCTTCCACTTCTAGCTCCTCTATTTTTGGTATGTAAATCCTGTGAGCATATTACATAGTCTATTACACTTTGTCCCTTATATGTTTTGCATGTATACTTTCCTGAATTTTTCCATTTGTTCATCCCATTACAAATAATCAAATTGTATTATGCTGCAAATACCTAACAACTCTTCTCCATATTGTGTGATAACCCCATGCTCATCTTTTGAAGTCCTGGTCCACTACTGATTTTCCTCTTCTGACATCCAAAGAGGATTAATATCAATATCTTCGTTACCTTCTAGAATGTTAGTTTGCTTATTTGTTGTCCTTGCATTGAAATCTCCAATTAATATAATCTCCCCCAACTTATTGTATATTGAAATGTCTCTTTTTAGGGAGGAGTATGGGTCTTCTCCGTTAAGGTCATATTTCTTATAAAATTTAGAATTCTTGAGAGCAAAGTAACATGCTGCTATGCTAATAACTGACTTATTTTCTAGGATCTTTATCCAAATGTATTGTTTGTTTTCATCTTGTTTTTCAATTTTAATGACCCTATCCCATTCCTCTTTTATTAAAACCATAATACCCCCATGCCCTTTGCCATTTTTTGTTGCTTTATTCCATATTGTTATTTTTTTGTATCCCACAAATTTTGGAGTCCTACATCCATCGTGTTCATGTGTTTCTGTCAATATGATTAAAGCTTTGTCTCTAGCAATGGGCCCTAACCCGGGTCCTCTTCTCCAAGGGAAACCTCTACAGTTCCAACTTACCATTGTAAGATGTTCCCGGGCGGGCCATACTCTCTATTTTTTTTTATTTGTTTAGATGTGATGTATGCCTTTCCATTTCTTAAATATGCCTGTTTCCCTTCATTACTTGCTGCCCTCACCTTTTCCCATTCCTTATTTCTTTCTTCCTGCTGTAAAAATGTTAGGTCCTCATCTAAATAAAATTGTGACCCTCTCAACATGCCTCTATTTTTAAGTAACCTTATTTTATCCTCGTAGCTCATCAATGTGACCCGAATATGTCTATCTCTTCCTCCTCTCAATACCAATTTTTCTTGCTTTTTTTATCTGACCCTTCCATTGTAATCGATCTGACAAGAAGTCCTTGGTTAAATGATTTGTGTCTTCCCTGTCCCCATAATATTTCAACCCTTTGATGATTATATTTGATAACTTCTCATTCTTTCTTTCTCTTTTGTTATTTGAATCTTTACTTGCTTCTCTATCAAATCTTTTTGTTGATTGATTGGTTCTTTTACTACTTGAGACCATGTCTTTGCCTTTGCTAATTCATTACGTAGCTCATTTTCTCTTGTTTCCATGTTTTGGAGTGTTTTTTGTACCTCTTTTATTTGATTTGCATTTGTTTTTTCCACCTCTATTGCATCATTGATTGGGGGGTGGATGGCTTGTTTGAGGACATGCCATTCACGTTGACCCATGTTTGCAAGGTTTTGTAGCTTTGACACTTGCTCCTTGAGTTGGTCGTTTTCCTTTTCCACCCTCCGAATGGTGTTTATAACGTCATCTGATTTAGTTTCTCTTAATTTCTCCCTCCTTTCCATGTTTTCAAGTTTCTCTTTCATCTTCATTAGCTCTTGCACATAAAGTCTTGGTGCCCACATGAGTGGTGTAGTTGTGGGACTGTAAGTTTCTTACTCATCTGAAAACTCATTTTGGTGATTTGCCTTTGATTGTTCCTTATTCTCCACCTGTTTATGTGGTAGAATATTTTTTATTTTAATTTTTCGATATGCCCTCTTCATTGTTGTTGCCCTTGCTCGAGCTTGTCGCTTGTCGATGCCTTAATATCCTCCAGTATTGTTTCTCATTGACATATATTGGTTCTTGCAATTGTTGCTTCCCTTCTTCCATTTTCAAACCCTTTATAGTCGAACCCTCTGTACTATTGATCCGATGAAATAAATGTGTAATAAAACCCTCCTTGCTCTGCAAACCCTTCGCTGCAAACCTTGCTGATAATAAAACCTTTTGCCGCAAACCCCTATAACGAATGTATTTCTCCTATCTACTTAAATTGTTTTATAAATCGAAAGAGGACGGAAAATGTGCTTACTTGATGAAATAGATGTTTAATACAATACTCCGCCGCAAATCCTCCTTGCTCTGTAAAAACCCTTTGCCGCAAACCCTTTAATTTTTTTGTGTTGATATTTCTTGTCTGGTTCAGTGTACAGTTCGAATCTTCTCCGTTCTATCGGCTCTGCTTCAGTCCTGCTTCGGTGCAAGCAAGAAACATTTGGTTGGGGCATTGCTCATGAATTAAAAAAATCATGGTTGGGAAACATTTGTAAGACTAACTTAATTAACTGCACTCTTCCTGCTAACGATAACCATCTACCTTTCCAAGCTGATAGTTTATTTTCCCACGGCGACACCCAACGTCCCAAGGACGATCGTAGAAAATTTCCAGCAAAATTAGTCTATTGACGGGTTGGAAACTATCATCCGTGAGTTATGTGTTATCGCTAGCTCGTAGGATGAAATGGCACCAATCGAAAACAGGTTTCCCACGTCTATGGTTGTGTTAGCCAGTGCTAAAATTCGTCGGCCAACCACTTTGTAGGCGCCCAAATGTCTGATCAATCCGTCTGTCATCTGTTCAACTGGAAATCATTCTAGGTCTCTTTTTCACCACTAGTCGATTCGTTAGGCTGCGAGTCTCAGCTAAAATATGTTCCTTGTTAGTGTTGTCTGGACAACCAAAAAGATCAGGAATCACCAATCACACACGATGTGGTGATAAACAAGCTCCATCGGTTTACCACGGGCCAAATGCTACCATATGTTGTCCTAAAGTTCTACATGTGGAAATCGATTGCGAAACGTAGCTACATAGCACTGAGCATTTCCAATCTATCGAAAGGATTTATCATGCAGATCCAAGCTCCACATTTGTCAAGTGACTATTCGGGGGACAAAGGGCATGTTTTAATTTGTAACAATCGACTATCTCGGTGCCAGGGATTCAACTATTTGCAACCCATCCTCAATAGAGACCTTAGTTGGAGCTAGCGATGATGAAGATCCGCTCATCACTTCTCGGTAACAGATCAGAAAGTGACCACAAGTTGTACGAATCTGCGTAGGCGACTGAAGAGATGCACAACTCGGTTCATCTGATTCAAGCTGGTGGAGGATGGCGACGTTAAACTTGTAACACACCATAAAATAGCAACTTCAGCATCCGAGGACATGCACCAATGTCTAGATCCTTATTTTTCTTTGAGCGGAAAGGTCGACAGCCGTAGTATTTTCTGTCAAAATTCGCTGCGTTTCGTCTCAACTCCAATTGGATGCCTCCGAGTCTTAGCTACCAATCTTGATCCAAGCAACTCAAATTTGATGGGCTATTAACATCCAACTAGTCACCGTTATCTCCTGCAATCACGAGGACCAATAATTGTCTATCGACCTCATAGGCGTTTACTCCAATTTGGTTCGATACAAAACAAAACACAATATTCAGGCGCTGCTGTCTAATCATTCACACGGACGGATGATTGACGATGATTGGGGAGATTTAATATGGCCGTGCCAATAAGCCATCAACGATTCGCTGATATAAATAATGTCTAGGTGGAATTCCACTAGTAGTTGCCTAGATACCATATTGGAATCTCATAGTTTATTATTCAGTATGCAATGTATTTAATACAATGTGTATGGCTCAGATTAGTCAATTAGATAAGTAATAGATTGCTTATTTATAGATTTCTTTAACTTAAGCTCATAATATTCTTGTTCTAGTAATAGAATTGTTTCATCAATCTTTATTAACAAACTTATCTTCTAAAATTTCGGTAGGAAAACAATGAAGATGATGTAATAATATTTTTTCCAACATCAGTTTTTTTTTATTCTAGAATATTTTGTTAAAAAGATTTTGCCTTTTTTACTATTTTCACTCTAATCTTCAATCCAAACCCTTTTTATTGATTTAATTCTACTAATTCTGGACGTTGAACTCTGTACTATAACCATCCCATGAAAATATTTTAATCTCTATCACCTTATTTTAACCAAGTATGTCTTGATTTTAATATCTAAAATTTCTCTTCCTTACTCAAAATATTATGATATTCACTAAGCAACTCCCTTTCTTCTAAGCTTGTATTATTGTGATAACATTTTTGGAATTTTAAAAGTTTATATTTTAGTTATTCTTTCTTCTCAAAAATATTTCCAAAAGTGTTCTTGTTCCATTATTTTAATCTAGATGTCATAGATTTAATTTGGTTTGGAAGAGCATACAACCCACCATTTCCTAAATAATTCCATGCTTGAGCTATCATATCAAAAAATTGAGGATGGTCTTCCCACATATGCTCATATTTAAAATATGATATTTTTTTAATTCACTTACCACAATTTTAACTCTTATTGACCAGTGATATGAACCAATCCTTGTTAAGGTATTAATTTTAGCACAAGTTCCTTCATCTAGCCAATGATATGAGAGTATGCATCTGTCTAATTTTTTTGCTATTAGATTCTGGCACCTCCTATTGTTGGTCCAAGTATAGTTGTCTTCTTCAAACTCAACCTCCCATAGATTGTTTTTTTGAATAAAAGTTGAGAAATCTCTCACACTTTGGGTTAATTTCCTAATTCCCCCCAAAATTTCATCCAGCTTGGTTATGGCATAGAAATCTCCAATGATCATGAATTGGGTTTCTTGGTCTTTACTTCTCATAAAGGCTTGAATACCAATCCAAATTTCTAATCTACCTAACTGAGTTGTAGGTCCATAGACATTGATAAGGATGAAATAAATATCTGCAAAGTAGCAAGTGAATAAAGAGGTTATCCAATGCCTAATTTTATGAATGGTTACACAAAAGGTACTAGAAGAATTACAAAAAGTTAGAATTCCCCCTGCTGCTCCTTTAGAATCCATAACATCCCATTCACATCTTGCCCATACTACTTTCATAGTTTCTGAAACTTCTTTTGTCATTTTAGTTTCCTGGATATAGAGAATATCAGGCTTATTACTTAAACATAGGTCCCTGATATACCTATGCTTTGATGGGGCATTAGAACCCCTTATATTCCATGAGATGATAATCATGTCTTAGTAGGGGTTTTTGGCCCCTCCTACGTATTACCAATATCATTTTGTTGTTTGGTAAATAGAAGTTCAACCAACTAAGTTTGTGTTCCTTTCTCTATGTTAGATCTTGCTTCCCTAGATCTTGCTTGATAATTTGAGGGTTTTCCTCTTTTTGCCTTGCCTATATCAGGAGTAGGTCTTATAATTCTATTCCTCACTATTCTTTCACAATTTTGTTGTTCAACATATTTATCCTCTCCCGGCTCTGCTATAGAAGTTTTTGACTTATCCAACTCATTTTCTAGTATTTCCTTATTAATGGCAGAGGTGTTAAATTCCAAACCAACATTTTCTTTACCAATTATTTTCTCCTGAATGTTGCATGGTACATCAAGAGAGTCTTCAAAATCTGATGAGACACATTCCTTAGGTTCATCGAAAATATTCTTCCCTAAATTAGGATCATACTGAATAAACGGTTCCTTGCTAATATGTTGAAATTGTTGTATTGTGTCCTCTAAGTTTTGATCTACTTTTTCTTCATAGGCTAAAGCCTCAAAAGAATTGGAATTTCTTCCAATATCCTTCCTTATTGGTCTCCACTATTCATTTTATTTTATTTTTTTAGATCTATTTTTTGGAAGTTGAAAACCATATTTATCCATAACCATTTGTAAATTTCTCTTACGATTTTATACAAATGATTCTGCTAGGCTCTTCTTAGGGCATGATCTCTCAATATACCCCACCTCATGACATATTCTACATCTAAAAGATATGTTTTCATAATCTATAGTTTGGGTCCACATCTTATCCCCATACTTAAGAATGATTGATTATGGTAAAGCTTTACTTATATCAATCATGACCAATATTCGAGCATAAATAGCCAAAATCCATATTTTGTTGTATCTCAAATCTCAAGAAATTCTCCTAGAGTGTTTACTATTGCCTTGAAGGTATCTATTTCCCAAAATTAAATGGGTAACCCAAAAATCCTAACCCATACTAGTACTAGGGATAGATTTACATTTTCAGGTGAAAATCCTTCATACTAGTGGGTAAGTAAGAGTCCTGCTCTTCCCATAAACCAAGGATCCCCTTTTAGAATTCTTTCTCTTTCTTCCCTTAAAAAAAAATGGCTAGGAAGAAAACTTTGGGAAGAAATGATAGAATCACTCCTAGAGACTTCCAACTCCTATCAATCCATTTTCTCAAGGTTGAAGCCCCTAGCCAATACCCATTAAATTTACCAAAAATTGCCCTATCTTGGAGCAATGAGGATCTCTCTAAGGTGCACTCACTAAAATCTACCACTAGAGATGATTCTAAGGATTTAACTATAAATATATCCATGGAAAGGAAACTAAAACTCAAAATCTAATGAAATTTATCAGAATGTCCTATAGAAAATATAATATTTGATAAAAAATTATAATAATTTTCATGCAAAATTTCTAAGATAAAGAAAGGGAAAAAAAACTTAGTTGAAAAATTCTTTGTCCAAATAGAATGTCTTGCCTCACTAAAGTCCTAGCCCTTCATTGCTCTTCCCATCATCCAAACCCTAGTTGGCAAATATTTGCAATTTTATTTTTCATGACTTGAAAAATTATCACTTCCCTTGTTCCGGATGGTTGACTTCATAGGGTCGTATCTCCCTCAATATTTCTTGGAGTCCTGCATATGACCACTTATTTTAAAACTATTCAAATTATGCACAATTTGGTCCAAGAATCATCCGAATTAGATAACCCTTCACGAAGATATGACTCCTAAAAGATGAGACATTTTTCATAAAAAATACCCTAATCCTTTGCGAAACGATAATCTGTTTTCAAATTTAACAAATTTCTTTTGTGTCCTCTTGCCTTTTTAAGCTTGAACTAGTGAATGAGATCAACCCTTTGCCTTGATGAATTTGATTCTTTTGTAGTTAAATGTTTTATTTTATCTTTCTTCTTTTTTTGTTTCTTTGACTTCCTTCTGCATGATAATATGATAGATAAAATGTTTTAGTTGAAAGGATAGTATTATTGTAAGAATAGAGTTGAGGAAATAAAATGACATATTAAACATGATATTTGATATAACATTGAAATAACTTGTGCATGGCAGTGAAACAATCTACTTGCTCCTATTTGAGCACAGTAATGGTAGGAGTATGGGCTGATTGAGATGGACTGGAGGAATGTTGCGATGGCGTCGGGCCCGTCACAGAGCGTGCATGCTAGTGACGTTTTTCATCTAAAAATGATTGGAAGGAACAAGATTTCCCAATGCATGTCGAGAATCGTTTGTTAAAGAACAATGGATGTTTGGAACGATGTGAAGCCAGGCCGGTTCTAGTGGTTCAACCAGACTCGATGGTGGAAGATGTGGAGTATTTAACCAAGCATGCGCTTATTGGCAAATTTATGGGCATCCAAATTTCTCTTCCCTTTGTGGAGGCTTGGGTTAGGAAGACTTGGAACCCTGACGGTGACGTGGAGGTGATGTTGAGTGCGAATAGCTATTTTATGGTGGTTTTCTCTTGTCTTGCGGATCGTAACAAAGCATTTGAAGGGGGTCCCTATTTTTGTAACCAAGCTGGACTCTTTCTTAAACCTTGGCATGTGGGTTTCAACCCGTCAGAGGAGCGACCATCGTGGGTTCCAGTGTGGGTTCGGCTCCCGTGGCTCCCATTGGAATTCTGGAGAAACGACATCTTGCATATGATTGCCCTTCTTCTTGGGAAGTCCGGTTGGACCATCACAACAGATGATGGAGAAAAAGGTAATTTTTGTTGCCCGTATCTGTGTCGAAATTGATTTAAACAATCCTATTCCAGATTCTATTGAAATACAGTTTGGATCGTCTACATGGGTTCAACAACTTGACTATGAAGCTCTTCCATTTCGTTGTCGGATCTGTCATGAATACGACCACCTACAAAGAAAATATCCTAAGTTTATCCCGCCCGTGGCTTCAAATCCCGGGCCCTCTCGATCTGCACAAAATCTGGATAAAGAAAAAGCCCCGATAAAGGAAGGGGATCGGGATAAGGAAGGCTTTGTTCCTGTAAAACCTCAAAATAGAGGAAGAAGGGTAAAAAGAGCCCTTAAGGATAGCCATCCAGATGCTCTGCTCAACCATTTTGAGATATTGGATGATCTTGATCAGTGCATGGAGTTACCTAAAATGTCGCTACTTGATGCAGATATAACAGGGCCGAATCAGATGTCTCTTCTTGAGGTGGAACCTAAGGAATCAGATCTAGTGGGTTTAAATGAAGAACAGATGGCTTTGGCTCCGAGTACAGGTGATATGGTTGGCTCTAGCCCTGGAAGGAAAACTATTTTGGAAAGTGGCACATATATAGTTGTGCTCTCTCCTACTCAGGCACTGATGCAGTCATCCTTGGACTGCAAAACTCCTACGGTGCTGGGATTGCAGTAGAAAACAATTAAAAAAGGTGCTTCGGATAAGAATATGAAGGTGGGTCGAAAGAAAGACCAGGATAAAATTAAGTTAATGGGGGAGACTTTGGTGGAGTCAGGCTTGGTGAGAACATTGGACTCCCATTTTTCTAACCCCTAGAAATGATTATCCTCTCATGGAATGTAAGGGGGTTGAACAACATCCCCAGACAAAAAGTTGTTCGTGATTTGATTCGTGTACATTCTCCAGATGTGGTGTTTATTCAGGAGACTAAATTGGCTATTGATAGTATGTTCAATATTGCTCCCAAGTTGTGGAGAAGGGGTCAATGCCAGTGTATTGGCGCATGTGGATATGTTGGTGGCATTGCTTGTTTATGGGATCCGGTTAAGATCTCTCCTCTTACTTGGATTTCCAGCAGATGTTCTATTTCGATGATCGAGCATGATAATGAATCTGGTGAAACCATCCTACTTACAAATGTGTATGCTCCTATTGATTACAATGGTAAAGTAAATTTGTGGGAGCACATTGGCTTTGTGAGAAGTCTGGCTCCCCTGTACCCATGGATTTTGGCTGGAGATTTCAATTCTATCACTTGTCTAGAGGAGAAACATGGTGGAGTTGATCATCTCGAGCCTTTTTCTTCTGTCTTCAGTGCTCATATCCGGGCCCTAAACTTGGTTGACATCAAGTCGGATAATGGGATCTTTACCTGGCACAATAGAAGATGTGGGGAAGAGTCCATCTCAGAGAGACTGGATAGGTTTTTGATCTCTAGTTTTTGGATTGGTAATAACAGAAGCTCTAGTTCTGTGATTCTGGAGGGTAGGGGATCTGATCATTGGCCTATCAAACTCTCTGCTCTTGAGTTTGGGCTAAAGAAGAATCCTTCCTTTAAGTTTCAACTTATGTGGCTTCGGGATCCTAAGATTCATGATTTCATGCGAGGCTGGTGGACCAATGGCAAACCTTCTCATGGCACCGCTATGTATTCCTTTATGAAGCGGCTACAATTTGTTAAGCATAAATTGAAGAGGTGGAATAGTCTAAATTTTGGGAACCTTTCCTTGGCTAAGTTGGCGGCTCTTAAGAAGGTGGAAGAAGCTTCAAGGAAGATTAGAGATCATGGACTCACAGAGGAGCTTCTCTTTGAGGAATCTGAGGCTATGAAAGAACTTGTTGAATGGGAGTTGAGGGAAGAAATTTTTTGGAAATAAAAAGCTCGAGTGGATTGGCTTCAGGAAGGGGATAGGAACACGACCTTCTTTTTTAACTCAGTTAAGGCTCACCGTAATGGTAACCTGATTTCCTCTCTTGTGAATTCTCAGGGTGCCCTTCTCTCTTCTTTCAAGGAGATTTCAGAAGAGACTAGGAGGTATTTTTCCTCTCTCTTCAAGGAGGACTCCCTCTCAGATGATGAGGATGAAAAGCTTATTCTAAACTGTATTCCCTCGATTGTTTCTAGAGAGATGAATGAGCATTTGATGGGCCCAATTTCCCTTGAGGAGTTGGAAAATGTTGTATTCAAGATGAAAAAAGGGAAAGCCTCGGGCCCGGATGGATTCTCGATTGAGTTTTATCAGGAGTTTTGGGAGTTAATCAAATTTGATCTTCTGGAGGTGGTCCATGAGTCCCAAAAGAACAAACAGATGCTAAGGGCCCTAAATGCTACCTTTGTGGTGCTTATTCCCAAAAAAGAGGGAGCAAATTCTTTGGATATGTTCAGGCCTATTGCTCTCTGCAATGTTGTGTATAAGATCATTACAAAAATTATTGTTGAGAGGTTGAAGATATGGTTGAGCAAAATCATCTCTGAGGAGCAAGGTGGGTTTGTTGTTGGTCGACAAATCCTGGATGGGGTTGTTATTGCTACGAAAGCTATTCACTCGATGGAAACTTCTAAGGAGAAATCTATGTTCATTAAGTTGGACATGGCCAAAGCCTATGACCGGGTCAAATGGTCCTTTCTTCAAAAAGTTCTTGCTGCTTTTGGCTTTGAGGAGGAATGGATTAGATGGGTGATGAGTTGTGTTTCTTCTTCCTCGTTCTCTGTTCTTGTTAATAATGAGTCATCGAAGTTGTTTGAGGCCTCGAGGGGATTGAGGCAAGGAGATCCTCTATCTCCTTATTTGTTTATCATTATGGTGGAAGGGTTGGGAAGACTGCTCAAGTCTCAGGTTAGGCATGGTCTCATTCAGGGTTGGAAGTGGGATAGCAGTTCACCGCCTCTTTCCCACCTTCAATTTGTTGATGATACAACTTTGTTGGGAGTTGCCACTACCAGGGAAGCTAGCAACATTAGACGGTCTCTTGACATATATCTTGGTGCTTCTAGGCAGTTGATTAATGAGGACAAGTCTTCTATTTTCTTCTTCAATACCCCTCCTCTTATTCAAGCCAGGATTGCTAGAATTCTAAGATTCCAGGTCGGGACTCCCCCTTCATTTATCTTGGTATTCCGATTTCATCTCATCCTCTACCTAGATCTTCTTGGCAGTCTATGCTTGATAAGTTTAGAGGGAAGGTGAATCACTGGACCGTCAGATGGCTCTCCTTTGTGGGTAGAGTGTTGCTTTTAAAATCTGTTGTTCAAGCTTTACCCATTTATAGGTGTTTTGTGCAAACAACTCCCTCTCGTTTTATCAAGGACATGGATGCTTTGTCAAGATAGTTTTTGTGGTCTGGAAAACTTGCTCAATCTAAATGGAGTTTGGTTAGGTGGGATTCTATTTGTAGGCCGGTTCAAGAGGGAGGCCTTGGGTTGCGACAGGCGGCTCTTTCTGGGCAGGCTTTGGCTACGAAACTCTATTGGAGATGGTGTACTTCTCAAGATCAGATTTGGGCTAAAATATTATCTTGTAAGTACTTGAGAGGTATTTATGAGGCTGAGATCCCTAGAGTCAGCTTGGTTGGGAAAGGTTCGGTTATCTGGGACACTCTAAAAAGAGGGGCTAATTTAATTAAGCAGGGTTTGTTCTGGATTTGCAATCGGGGATCAAATGCTCTTTTTGGGAGGATTCTTGGGATGGCCACCCTCCTATCTTGACTCAATATCCCAGGTTACATTCCCTAAGCATTTGTTTCTTGGAAGCGAGTTGGTCTCGTGTGGAGGACTTTAAAAGAATCCAACCTTTTGGTAATCTGGAGATGTACAAGTGGAAAGATCCGTAGGAATGGCCCCAGGGGGGATTGGTCGAGGACAGAGATGTGCTTGCTCTTATTCTTGCGGGGAGGCCCTGCTCTTCGTTGAGGGGTAAAGACATTTTGGCTTGGAACCTTGATCCCAAGGGAACCTACTCTGTAGCCTATGGTTATCAGGTTCTTGATATGCAAAAGTTTGGGAGCCTCCCTATCACATGGTGGAAAAAGGTGTGGAACAAATTTGCTTGGCCTAAATGTAACTTCTTTCTCTGGCTGGTCGCTCGTAATAAATGCCTCACTTGGGATAACGTGAGGAAGAGGGGATTTCAGGGTCCCTCTTTTTGTGTCCTTTGTGGTAATAATGAGGATGACTCTTCTCATTTATTTTTCCAATGCTCCCTTGCCAGAGACATTTGGCACCATTGGTGGAGTGCCTGGAACCATCCTTGTTTTCATGTGCTCTCCCTGGTGGAGTTTTGGAGCAGTCTGGGCAGACCTCCGACCAATGCCCCCTTCCTCTAGGTGGCTTGGAATTTGGGCCCTTCTTGCATCATCTGGAAGATTTGGCTCGAATGGAACCATCACATCTTTCAGGGTAGACATTTGGTTGTTCAACAGATCTGGCAAAGGATCTTGTGTATGGTTCAGGAAACTATCCATAGCAAATGTGATGTGGATCCTCTTTTGGACTCTAGGGAGGAGAAGGTACGACAGGCCCTTGGTCTCTTTGGGGTTGGTGCGGACTCTTCTCACCCTAGCAGGGTTCCCCAACTCAGCAAGAAAGTTCGGAGAGATGGTAGGTGGAGGCCGCCCCCTGGAGGAGTTTTAAAAATTAATACTGATGGGTCATCCAGGGGCAATCCTGGACATGCTGGAATTGGCGGTGTTGGGAGAGACTCTGCTGGCATGGTCAGATTTTTCTTTTCCATTTATAAAGGTGTTCACTCCAACAATTTTATGGAAGCTCTTGCGATTCTCGAGGCCTTGCAGAGGGGGTTTTCTCTTGGTTGACGTAGGAGCATCTACGAGTCCGACTCTCAAATTTTGGTTAATATTTTAAACAACAAAAGGTTGGAGGATGTTAATTGGCAGTTGGCCTCTGTGGCCATTCAGATTCTCAAAATTAGTGAAGAGTTCGAATTTATCTCCTTTGTGCACATACCAAGGGAATGGAATGGGGTTGTTGATTATTTGGCCAAAAGGGCTTCTAAGCTTTCGGGTCCTTGGATTATGGATAACTGGGAGAGTCTCCCGACTGGGGACTCTCAGCGCCTCTAGGAGTTGATCCACAAGGATGTCCAGACTTAATGTGGTTTGTTCTTGTTGTTTTCTTTGGGTTTCGACCCTGTCTGGTGGTTTTAGCCTATTTTGTTGTTTATTTGAGTCCTGGTTGGGGGCTTCGTTGTACTCTGTAATCTTGTCTTCTTATCAATAAATTTTTACCCCTTTATTTAAAAAAAAAAACAATAGATTTTTTCATTTCTTTTAGTGTGTCATCATTCCACTAATTAAAGGTTTCCATAATAATATTTTAATGTTAATGTTTTATTTCCTTTTTCTTTTTAACTATATCATCTTGAATTTTGTTCTTAGCTTTCATATAAATTTATTATCTTTGGTTTGTTCAATTTATCTATAGTAATAATTTATTTTTATGCACAAATAGTGTGGTCATTGAAACATTCATGGTGGTTTTTTGGGCTACACAAAAAGAATTATATTATTTAAAGTTGGATATTTTTTGTTTCTATAATAAAAACACTTTAAAACCTTATCTTCAATGAAAAATAAGGTTGTTTCCATAAAAATAATAGATTAAGATGTTTGTTCTTAATTTTAAAGTAAGGTTGCTTCCATTAAAATAATAAAACAAGATGTTTTTTTTTTTAAATGAGTAGTGTAATAGTGTGCCTTGTGTGAAAAAAAATTAAACTAAATGAGTATGATAAGTTGTTTTTATATCACCATTGTTCCACATGTCTCAAGAAAGGTTCTTTCCCCCTCTATACCATTCATCAAGGATAGAAAAATGTTACAAGACCATAGGGTATATCTTTTGTTTTTCCTTCCAATTAAAAGTTTAACATTTATTTTTGAGTATAAAAACTCTCCATCTTGCATATGTATTATTTTCAATGGTTATAATTTTATTCACTTTGATATTTAATTCAATGCATAAATATTTGTAAGATCAAACTTGTTCAAGTATCAGATGGTATTAGCCCCATCGTTATATTCCTAACTTTCAAGGACGAGACCTAAGTTTAAATCTTGTCAAATGATACATGTATAATTGTCAAATTGTTGTAAAACCACTATATACTACGAGTTTCACTGCAAGCTTACTGCAATGGTAAGGGCTTTGCCCTCTCTTTGAGAGGTTCAAGGTTCAAACCCCACTCCGTATGAGGGAATCGAGCCCCCTCATAAAAACCTATGTAAACTCATTGAAAAATATAGGCAGCATCGGTTTCAATCTCATATAACCGATTAAATAGAAAAATCAAACTTGTTCAAATTCATAGCCTTAAGAAAGAACGTTAGGTTCTCAATGAGATTTCCACCTACCTCAGTTTTATAAATTTTTTTATGTTTACATCCTAATATCATATATAATTTCTTCTTTCTTTTAGTAGTTACCTTGCCACCCCTTAGCTATTTCCCTTTTGCCCTCCCTCTAGTTCCAACTCTAGTACTACTATCCTCTCATAGTTAGACTAACACATTGAAGGAAAGATAGATGATTAATTGACTTAAAGATATGGTTTTGATTTAAAGATTTTTAATCCCTTCAAAAATTCCTATGCTTTTGCTTTGGTGGGCTAGAACCCATTATTATAAGGATTTCACCTTAATTTAATATATTTTAAATGAAGGCATTTATATTTGATTTTTTTGGAAGAAAAATCTTAGTCTTTTAACATACCATTTTATTTTTATTTTTGAATCTAACATAATTAAGAGCATTATAAATACCTTTAGTTTTTCACACGATTTAAAAAAATTAAAACTTTATATTTATATTTTTTATTAATTAGGTTTGCTCATTCCTTATAGCTCTTTTCCAATCTACATGCACTAGAGCATTACTTTCTGTTGTGGCTGATCCACAACACACCCCAAAATTGGGGACCCACCTTTTTTGCATGCTTTCAAAAGGAATCTCAGTGACCCAGATGCTAAAAATCAAGAAAAAGGGGCAAAATTGCACAAGGATAGAAAGTGTCGCGAAATCGCGACATGTCGCGCCATCGCTGCCGAAAATGAAAAAGTGTCACGAAATCGCGACATGTTGCTCCATCGCTGCCGAAAATGAAAAAGTGTCACGAAATCGTGACATGTTGCTCCGTCGCGACCGAAAGAGGAGAGAGAAAGGTAGAATGGAAAGGCGTAGCGAAATCGTGACATGTCACAAAATCGTGGGTCAAACCAGTCAAACAGGGCAAGCAAAAAATGTCGCGATATCGCGATAGAAGCGGCAAAGGGCACGAAGGTAAAGGCGTAGCGAAATCGTGACGCGTCACAAAATCATGGTCAACGCAGTCAGCGACAGAGGTGGGCGGAACCGTCGTGAAATCGTGACGTGTTTGATTTTTGCGGCTTGCAAGCGGGCGGAAGGCATGAAATGTAAAATGGTCACGAAATCATGACAAAATCGAGCCAAAGGCGATAAGGCCCAACAGTGTAGCGAAATCGTGACAAGAATAGACACAAAGCGCATAAGTCGAAAGGTGTCACGAAATCGCGACGCTCTGTCGCATTTTTGCGGCGCGAGTGGACTAAAAGGCCTAAGTGGTGAAAGGCGTAGCGATTTCGCGCAACTTTTGGAGGAAACGTTCCAGAAAAATGTGGAAATCGTGACAAAGCGAAAGAGCATGAAGTGAAAAACATCACGAAATCGCGACAGAAAGCATCGAAAGAGCACGAAGTGAAAAACATCGCGAAATCGTGACGAAAGCGAGAAAGAGCACGAGTGAAAAACGTCGTGATATCGCGACAGGTTGCGGCCGAGGGCGTACGGAGAAGAAAAGCGTCACGATTTCGCGACATGTCACGTTTTCACTGGGCATGATGGCAACAAGGTTGTTGGCCAAAAACGTCACGATTTCGCTACCTGTCTCATTTTTGCTGTGGCAGAGGAACAAGCTGCATGCATAAAAATGTCACGATTTACATGGGGCCATTACGAAACATGCTGGAAACGCAGAACACGTGGCATACAGGTGTCAGGATTACATAAACGTTTCATGTAACAGAGAATATCGAACGTTTCGGCATCGAGCATGAATTAAAAGCAACGAAAAGGCGGGAATTTGAAACGATGCATTCTAGGAGGTGAAACGAAGCGACGTAGGGTGAATCGAAGAGCCGTATCAGTTAGTATAAAATCAAAAGCGCAGATCGATACAAGGGTTGGAAATTGCTGCTAGCAGAGTTGCAGAGACAAGGGCTGCATGCCATTCTGGGCCTGCACTTGGAGCAATTTCCTTCATTTGTTCTGGATTTGTTAAACCTGGAACATTCTGTCATTGTAATTGATATATCATTTTAATACATAAATACAGAGAGTTGGCATCTCATTGATGAGAAAGAAGGAGTCATTTTTGCATGCATGATTTAATGTTTTATCTTTCCCTTTCAGATTTCTAGGCTTTTAGGTGAAGTTTAATGCAAGTGTTCTTGGTTGCTTCATGCGAATGTCTAAATCTGAAATTACATTAAAAACCCTAGAAACCCGCACCTAGCTTATCTGGATTGTGCGAATTTGCAGGTTCAATAGGTTAGGTTGCATGCAGAAACCTCATTATCTTCGGTTTTGTCAATCAAGATGGTCGCACTCTGGACGTAGTTTAGTTTCATTTTCTTATTTGCATTTCTTTATTTTTAATCCCTTATTTTATTTTTTCGCATTTTAATTACCGTCATTCAAATAAATAACTGAAAATCCATCAAAGCCCAAGATCGAAATAGATTCATTTCTTAGATTTATTCACTTTGAGTCCATTGTAAATTCAAATTAAAATAAACCATAGTGCCCCTTGTTAACATCCACTTGCAACCCTAAGGTATTCCCAACATTTAAATTGAACAACATCATTGGTAAACAAAGAGCCAGCATAACAGGAACCTTGGAGAAATTATTTTGTTATAATTTCTTTGCAAGCAGAGGATTTTGGGACTCAGATCCTACCGGAGAGTGTGCTTTCACAATTGGGTGAAAACACCACTCAACAGATTGGCGCTAGAAGGAGGGCCCGATTTGGTTTACTTTATTTTGATTTTCATACATGAGTAATATCTTTTTGATTTGATTTTGAAATCATCTCTTAAATCTCACAAACGGCTAAACTGCAGCTTTGTTTTTTTTTTGCAGTTTTCTTTGAAATAACCGAGGGTTTCATCAGCAGGCTGGACCCACCGCGTCGTATTGCGACTAGGTCCCAAACAACCGGGGAAACCATTTTTCATGACCTTACGCTCACCGGTACTCCCAAGAATAAAACCAAGCAAGTCGTAAGCTTACCAGTCACCAAAGACCTTTTTTCTCCAGGAACATCGAGTGGACCTACACCAGTAATATCAGTTGCCACTAGTGTTCCTATTGTCGTAATATTTCCACTGCTCTTGTAGGGTTGTCTTCATCGATTTTGAGTCAAATGGCTCAACCTCCAGCAGCTCCTTGGTATGGAGCTAACAATATTCCTTTGAACATTGCAGGGGATATCCATGAAATCCCCAAGAACATAGAAATATTTTTGCCTAAATACAAACCAGATGGCCCAAGAACAACAGAAGAACATATCCAAGCCTATAGGGATGTTTTAATTAGGTCGCAAGTCCAACATGAAGATGTGGCTTGCAGACTTTTCCCCATGAGCTTAGATCCAATAGCATATGAATGGTATATATGCTTACCAACTGGTTCAATCACTTCATGGGCGCAAATGGAGAACGCCTTTGTTAATCAATTTAGGTCACCCTTGGATCCCGCAACCATTTACAATCAATTTATTACATGCAAAAGGGGCCAGGGGGAACCAATCAGAACATTTAATCAAAAATTCCAAAAGTGCTATAATAGAGCAGTTCGGCATTTTGCCATCGATCCCGCAGTGGCTTTGCAGATATATTTTGGGGCATTGGACCCCATGACAGCCATGTTTGCAAGACGAAATCCTCAAGTCACCACGCTCGCTCTAGCCTATAATGAAGCCATGACCATCGAGCAACAAATGACACCACAGGGCTATGGATTTCCCCAAATGCCTATGATGGGACAATATGCTCCATATGGTCAAGCTCCCTTGGCAAATCAGATCATGGCACCGCAAATGCCAAGCATGAACGCCTTCCCATATCAGCAACCGTATCCACCAAAGACTTGCGTATGCACCCATTCCAATCCAACCAATTACATCCATTCCACCTGTTCCCGCATTTTTGCAGAATAGTCAATCGACTATGCAAGGAACCAGCCAAGTTAATTCTCAAGCTATAGTTCCTTTCCCAAATCCAACTCCGATTCAAAGTGTCAATCCATACGGGAATCAAATTCCTCAAAACCCGACCCAAATGTTGAATCAAGACCCCACCAATTATGCAAATCCAACGGGGGTTAACAACAATGTGATTCCACCGAAGGAGATTTATTCGGAGGTCGAAGAGCTCAAGAAAATAGTTCATAAGCTGAGCAATGACATGGTTCAAAAGCAGAAGTATGAATCCCATGCCCCTCACTCAAATCAAAATTTTAACAATAGAGGGAGACATTGGAACACAAAGCCAAACAATGGGGGAGTACCCGCTCCCATTGCTAATCAACTAGATACTTCACAGGACCTAGTCAATCCAATTCCCTTTTGAATCTTTCAGATTTGGCATGGGAAAGGGGGTGTAGGTTGCACAACACAAAAGAACACAATGAGAGGAATTGTCTCGAAATTGCTAGATACACTCATTGTCTTCAGGCACAAGTTGATGATTTGGAACTGGTATCAAATGAGGGTCCATCGCAACATCAAGATGATAACATTATGGTGATGGAAACTCGTATATCATCAAGAAGGTGAGAGTGAGGAAGAAGAAGACGAAATTTTGGAACAGGAGGTGCAAGCTTTTCGAGATTTTAGAAAGGGGAATCATGGATACCATTTGAGAAGTAAATCTAAAGCCCCTAAAACCTCATCAACACCTCCAAACAACTCTATTCTTCCTCCGGATACTAAGGCAGATAATAATCCTCCTCCTCCACTCATAAGAGAAATGTCTAATGACGTGCATAAGACAGTCAAATTCGAAAAACCAAACTATGACATAGTGGAGGATCTAAAGAAGTCCAAATCTAGCCTTTCGTTCTTGGACGCGGCTAGATTGCCTGGCCAAAAGGAGGCGTTGATAAAGGCTCTGAACTCACCTGATCAAATGTGGAAGGGAAAAGGAGTTGAGTCCCATCTGATTTTACGAAAGGAGAGACGGGATGTCCCGCCATTCTTATTGACTCTGAGAATTGCGGGTAAGAATTTGCATAACTGTTTGGTGGACACGGGTGCCACGAGCAACCTCATGCCTTCGGAGATATGTCAAATGCTAGGTCTGCAACCTGTTTCATCCAAATGCAAGGTCCCGCAATTGGACCGATCGTAGGTAAATGTGGTAGGGACCCTATATGATGTCAAAATTCAATTAAATTCTGAACCCAGTGGTCCAACAGAGTTGTCGACATTCTGGTTGTTAATATCCCTAGTAGATATGGCATGCTACTTGCGAGGGATTGGATGAAAACTCTGAATGGCTATTTTTCAACAGACTGCTCACATATGTGGCTACCCTGGAAAGGAATTGCAAATCAAATCAGAGTGGAAAATGAACCGAGGCTTAAAGAAATCATAACAAAATTTAACAAGCCGAATGAAGTTCAGTTTTCTGAGCCAGAACTGGGGGTTTATGCACTTGATGTTGAGGAAGCTACTGAAGAGCCTAAAAAGGAAACATGTCATGGTGGCTCTTCTGAGGAAAATGATTGCACATGGTTGCTCAGGTTTGATGGATCAAAATCTAGACAGGGAGCAGGAGCTGGAGTCGAGCTCACTGGTCCAGGAGGTAAACCATTATTGGCTGCCTATAGATTGCAATTTCCTTGCACGAACAATGTGGCAGAATACGAAGCATTGATCTTTGGTTTACGTCTAGCATTGAGCAAGCAAGTTAAATGCTTGAAGGTATTGGGAGATTCTCGAGCTAGTAGTCAAGCGGATCAAAGGACAATATACATGCCGTGACAGGAGACTGAGCCTTTATAGAACTAGGGTTATGGACCTCATTGAGGAATTCGACGCATTCAATATAGCCCTTATTTCTAGAAAAGGAAATCGAATAGCAGACTCTCTTGCAGTTGTCGCGGGCATGTTAAACCCGGTTGACATAAAAAGGTGTAAAAAGTTCTCCATTGAATTGGTTCCTTGTCCATCAATACCCGATAATGTCAAGAATTTCCAGGTTTTTGAAAATGACAGACACATCTTCAAATTTGTCACGAACTCGGGTATTTTTGAAAATCAGGTGATTGATGAGGAGCAAAGGTGGCAAGATGAAACAGAAAACGAGAGTGAAACCGCATGTCAATCCAACAAAATACCTAAAGACGTGGTTTCATTGGAGAAAATGTTCGACGTGGGATACAAGACCAAAAAAGGAAAAAGGGTCCCACTCCCCAAAGATGCATGTGATTCAATTAATCTAGGGAGTGCAGACAATCCAAAGGAGGTGTACATTGCAAAGGCATGTACAGATGAAGAAAGGAGCAACATAATACAAGCATTGAAGCATTACATAGATTGCATTGCTTGGAATTACAATGAGCTGAAAACATACAACCAAGACATCATCACACATACCATCCCTTTGAAGCCAGACTCCAAGCCTTTTAGGCAAAGACAACGAGTTGTTAACCCGCTATTGGAGCCTTTGATCGAAAAGGAGGTCAAAATATTATTGGAAGCGAAAATCATTTTTCCCGTTAGGCACTCAACCCGGGTTGCTAACCTCGTTCCAAAGAAGAAAAAGAGTGGAGAGATTAGGTCGTGCATAGATTTTCGAAATCTTAATAAAGCCTCTCAAAAGGATAATTATCCATTGCCATCAATCGATGAAATTCTACAAACGGTAAATGGATCTGAAATGATGTCCTTTCTTGATGGGTATTCTGGATACAACCAAATTCTTATACATCCAAATGACAGGATGAAAACAGCCTTCACCACCAAGTGGGGGACATTTGCATATAAGAGAATGTCGTTTGGACAGTTAAATGCTGGTGCAACATTTCAACGCGCCATGGACTATGCATTCAAAGGGCTTATAGGCAAATGTATCATCGTGTATGTGGATGATATTCCAAGTATTCTCAAAAAAGAGAGAAGACCATGTCAAAGATTTGAAGAAAGTGCTCCAAAGATGCAGAGAACATGGAATTTCCTTAAATCCCAAAAAGTGCATTTTCGGAGTAACGTAAGGAAAATTGCTTGGTCACATCATTTCAAAAGAGGGCATATCCATCGATCCAGAAAGGATACAAGCTATCCAAAACTTACCTCTCCCGGTAGTAAAAAAGAATTGAGATCTTTCTTTGGGCAGGTTAATTTTGTGAGGAAGTTTATCTCTAGCTTTGCTGAGATAGCCAAACCTCTGAACAAGATGCTCAAGAAGGATGTAGATGTCAAGTGGAACGAGGAAAGTAGGGTGGCCTTTCAGAACATCAAAGATGCCATTTCCAGAGCCCCTGTCCTCATAAGTCCAGACTATTCCAAACCTTTCTATATTTATGCTTTCGCATCAAAACACTCTTTCGCGAGTGTCTTGACCCAAAAAGGTGAGGATAGTGCAGAAAACCCCATAGCATTTTTAAGTGCCCCTCTAAAAGATGCTCAATTAAGGTATTCCATCCTTGATAAGCAGATGTACGCACTTTTTAAAACGGTAAAAAAATTTAGACATTACATTGTGCACAACAGAGTTATTGCCATCGTGCCTGACTCTGTTGTTAAGACCATGTTTTTACAAAATGAACTAGGTGAGAAAAGAGGGAAATGGATTTCCACCATCCAAGAATTTGATCTCGAAATCCAACCTATGAAACTAGTTCGAGGACAGGGACTGGTGAAGGCGATCGCTGAAAATAATCCGCAAATAACATGCCAATACTCGAATACATAATACATTGCTAAGGATGACTGGTATGTTGATATTGTGCAATTTTTATTGAATGGTAAGTGTCCTTCTAATCTGAATTCAACCCAGAGAAGAGCTTTAAGGCTTAAGTCTATCAATTATCTGATGAAATCTGGTGTTCTTTACAGGAAGAATCATGAAGGGATCTACCCGAGGTGCCCGAACAAAGAAGAAGCCGCCAGGGTGTTGCAGGAATTTCACGGGAAACATGGAACCGGTCATGGTGCGGCAAATGCTACAGCGCATCAAATCTTGAGAGCAAGATACTACTGGCCCCACATTTTCAAAGATGCACATGCCCATGTACGATCTTGTCATATCTGTCAAGTGGCTGCCAATAGAGAAAGAAATGCAGCCATGCCATTACAACCTGTAGTTGAAATGAGACCATTTGCACAGTGGGGACTAGATTTCATTGGGGTTATTAACCCAAATTCTTCTGATTCTCATAAATTCATATTGATAGCTACAGACTCATGTACAAGGTGGACGAAGCGATTCCTACTAAACATGCCACCACAGACGTTGTAATAAAATTCCTTGAGGACCATATTATAACAAGATTTGGAATGCCCGATTCTATTGTCATTGACAATGGTAAAGCTTTTATTTCTACACAATTTGCAGATTGGGCATATGACAACAAAGTGAGCTTAAAGTTTGCATCTAATTATTACCCTCAAGGAAATGGTTTGGCCGAATCTTCAAATAAAAATTTGTTGAACACCATTAAGAAATTGTTGGAAAAGAACCCTCGGGATTGGCACAGCCAATTAAAGTTTGCCCTTTGGGCAGATAGGACCAGAGTAAAAGAATCCATAGGGAATACTCCCTATCATTTGGTCTATGGGCAAGACCCGATATTTCCTGCAAATTTGAAGTTGCAGACCTTGCATTTCATACAAGAGTACTTGGGGACAGATGATCAAGTTGAAGCCAGGTTAAGTCATTTGTTGCACCTTGATGAAAAGAGAGAAGAAGCCATGAATCACATGAATAAACACCAGGAAGTTATCAAGAGATGGTTTGATAGAAGGGCTAAAATTAAGTCCTTCGAATTTCAGATTTGGTATTACTATGGGACAAAAGACATGAGGAAAAGGGGAATCATCAAAAGTTTGATTTTCTTTGGTTAGGCCCCTATCATATTTCAGAAATTCTCGGAAAAATACCTTCAGGCTAAAAACTTTAGAAGGGAAAGATTTTATGCTACCGGTTAATGGGCAGATTTTAAAGCATTATTTTAGCCCTTAGGTTGTGAGAGTTTGATGTTATTCTTTTCGGTTTTGGTGGGGATTTTCAGATTTTGTTTTCATTGTTTAGGATTGTTAGTCTAGTTAGGATTTAGGTTGTGGGTTTGATTTCAATTGACATGTTTTGTTTATTTTTATAAAAAAAAAAAAAAGAATAAAATTGAGATGTCAACTTATGCTTAAGACTAGGAGAATATGAAATATTGGAATTGTCTTGTAAAAGCTCCACAAGTCACACAAACATTTTAAGTTATATCGTTTGAAATTTGTGATGCATGAAGTAGTCAGTTTTGTATGGCAAATATTTCATTTGCAATTCAAGAGATAATGCATTCATGTTACATCTCACTTTACATATACATTCCATCTTAGTTGCATATGCATCTTAGGTACAAATCATTAAAGTGTGTCAAATCCTCTTAGGGTTGTGTTATAACATAAATGTAAGAAAATCCTAAGGTTGGAAACTGAGTCTTGAGATATCTAGAACCAAGCACATCTTATACATTAAAAAGGATCTTGAGCAAAATGATCAAAACCTAACTTGGAAGAAAAGGTTGGGCGAAAGAGGTTTTTCATGTCTATCCTATTATGCAACATGATCCTTAAAACAATGGTTTTGACCACTTCCATAAAGCTTAAAGCCTAAAATCATAGTAGTAAGGATAGGGTTAAATCCTCATCGAACTTAGGTTGAGGATCCAACTCCCCAAAGCTTTGATTTGACCTACATGGAGTAGTAAGGATAGGGCATAAATTCTCATCTCGCTTAGGTTGAGAATCTGATTCCCCAAAGCTCTTATGTCTCATTTCATAATAAATCTTGGATTGGAAGGATCGTACTACTTGTCCTCTACAAAGGATGGGTAGTCATCCCCAAGGTCTAAGCAATAAATTAATATTTTCCATTTTTATCCAAAGCTTGGATTGGAAGGATCGTACTACATGTCCCTAGCAAGGATGGGTAGTCATCCCCAAGGTCCAAGAAGTAAAAAATTAATTTTTCCCATCTCATATTTATATTGGATTGGAAGGATCGTACTACTTGTCCTCTAGCAAAGGATGGGTAGTCATCCCCAAGGTCCAAAGAAATGAAGATAAGTCTTGGATTATGGGGTTAGGTATGCCCATGCATGGCAACATGTCTTGTCTAAAAAACAAGACCACTGATTGTCCAAAGGGTTAGACTAGCATGACCATTTCTTCCATAATTGGTTAAATTATTTTGCTCAAAGTGAGGTAATGAACTCTAAATCAGAATAGTAAGGATAGGGTTAAACTCCCATCTTGGTTAGGTTGGGAGTCTGATTCCCCAAAGTTCTGATTTCACATTCACTTGCACATGGGTTCAAGATAGTAGGGACTCATAACCAACTTTGGGATATAATAAAGCAATTAATTAGTGGATCCTAAGAGGGTTTGGCAATCTTGAATGTTTGTACATGATACTAGAAGAAAGACTATGCCTTTTATAAAAGCAAAATCTCCTAGCATATTCATTAGGTTACACAAATCATTCACAATCTCACATATGCATTCATGTAAAACTGACAATGGAATGTTGATCAATTTCAAACGATAGGGAATGAAATTCATTGCACACACTGAGCTAATACTTGATGATTCTGATGATTCATGTACTTCTGATCTTTGGGCATTTGTTTATATTGCTTATGTGCTAACACATGTTTTCGAGTTTGTATATGTTTCAAGTTGGGTTCTCACTAAAATGCTCAAGAGCATTTGACAGCAGAAGTCGCCATTTGTTGTGGCTGATCCACAACACACCCCAAAATTGGGGACCCACCTTTTTTGCATGCTTTCAAAAGGAATCTCAGTGACCCAGATGCTAAAAATCAAGAAAAAGGGGCAAAATTGCACAAGGATAGAAAAGTGTCACGATATCGCGACATGTCGCGCCATCGCTGCCGAAAAATGAAAAAGTGTCACGAAATCGTGACATGTTGCTCCGTCGCCGAAAATGAAAAAGTGTCACGAAATCGTGACATGTTGCTCCGTCGCGGCCGAAAGAGGAGAGAGAAAGGTAGAATGGAAAGGCGTAGCGAAATCGTGACATGTCACAAAATCGTGGGTCAAACTAGTCAAACAGGGCAAAGCAAAAATGTCGTGATATCGCGACAGAAGCGACAAAGAGGCACGAAGCGTAAAGGCGTAGCGAAATCGTGACGCATCGCAAAATCGCGGTCAACGCAAAGGGAGGGGGAAACCGTCGCGAAATCGCGACGTGTTTGATTTTCGTGGCTTGCAAGCGGGGGAAGGCATGAAATGTAAAATGGTCACGAAATCGCGACAAAATCGAGCCAAAGGCGATAAGGCCCAACAGTGTAGCGAAATCGTGACAAGAATAGACACAAAGCGCATAAGTCGAAAGGTGTCGTGAAATCGAAGGACTAAAAGGCCTAAGTGGAGAAAGGGATAGCGATTTGGAATTTTGGAGGAAAGTCAAAAAACGTCGTGAAATCGTGACAAAAAGTAGCGAAAGAGCACGAAGTGAAAAATGTCGCGATATCGCGACAGCAAAGAGCAGAAGTGAAAAAGTCGTGATTTGATGCAAAGGAAAAGAAAATCGGATCGGACAGAAAGGATTGAAAAAGCGCGATTTCAGGACAGAGTTGCGCGAGGGGTACGGAGAAGAAAAGCGTCACGATTTCGTGACATGTCGCATTTTCGCTGGGCATGATGGCAAGAAGGCTGTTGGCCAAAAAACGTCACGATTTCGCTACCTGTCTCATTTTCGCTGTGCTGGCAGAGGAACAAGCTGCATGCATAAAAATGTCACGATTTACATGGGGCCATTACGAAACATGCTGGAAACGCAGAACACGTGGCATACAGGTGTCAGGATTACAGAAGCGTTTCATGTAACAGAGAATATCGAACGTTTCGATCGAGCATGAAGTCAAAAGCAACGAAAAGGCGGGGAATTTGAAACGATGCATTCTGGGAGGTGAAACGAAGCGACGCAGGTGAATCGAAGAGCCGTATCAGTTAGTATAAAATCAGAAGCACAGATCGATACGAGGGTTGGAAATTGCTGCTAGCAGAGTTGCAGAGACAAGGGCTGCATGCCATTCTGGGCCTGCACTTGGAGCAATTTCCTTCATTTGTTCTGGATTTGTTAAACCTGGAACATTCTGTCATTGTAATTGATATATCATTTTAATACATAAATACAGAGAGTTGGCATCTCATTGATGAGAAAGAAGGAGTCATTTTTGCATGCATGATTTAATGTTTTATCTTTCCCTTTCAGATTTCTAGGCTTTTAGGTGAAGTTTAATGCAAGTGTTCTTGGTTGCTTCATGCGAATGTCTAAATCTGAAATTACATTAAAAACCCCAGAAACCCGCACCTAGCTTATCTGGATTGTGCGAATTTGCAGGTTCAATAGGTTAGGTTGCATGCAAAAACCTCATTATCTTCGGTTTTGTCAATCAGGATGGTCGCACTCTGGACGTAGTTTAGTTTCATTTTCATTTGCATTTCTTTTATTTTCAATCCCTTATTTTATTTTCTGCATTTTAATTACCGTCATTCAAATAAATAACTGAAAATCCATCAAAGCCTAAGATCAAATAGATTCATTTCTTAGATTTATTCACTTTGAGTCCATTGTAAATTCAAATTAAAATAAACCATAGTGCCCCTTGTTAACATCCACTTGCAACCCTAAGGTATTCCCAGACATTTAAATTGAACAACATCATTGGTAAACAAAGAGCTAACATAACAGGAACCTTGGAGAAATTATCTGTTATAATTTCTTTGCAAGCAGAGGATTTTGGGACTCGGATCCTACCGGAGAGTGTGCTTTCACAATTGGGTGAAAACACCACTCAACACTTTCATTCATAAAATACTCGTGTTAAGATCTCAAAATAATTTTTATTTTTTTTTGTTGGAGAACAAGAGGTTGTACTTGAGTCCACTACCCTTGACAAATCACAACACTCTCCCTTAGAGCTTGAGAGTTTACAAATAAATTCAATTCTCATCTCAATTGAGTTGCCATAACTATATACCTAAATCATATTTCATAAAATGTTTGAATTCTTGATTTTTCATTTTCTGTATCTTCAATTTTCAGATTTGAATTGTTAATTTCCTATCATTTTTGATAAAATGTCTAAATTATTGATTTTTTTTTTTTTCTGGATATTTAATTTTTAGATCTGGATTGCTAGTTTCCTTCTCGAAGCATAAGAGCAACCACAAAAATTGTAAGAAGTAGTTTATATGAGTACACATTAATGTTATAAAATAAAACAAATATTACCAATGAGACACATTAAAGTAAATCTTAATCATTATTTGATTTAGGTAGTCAACATTTTCTTGTGAGCTTCAACTAAATTTACTACTTCTTCTAACCATGAAAAAAAGAATTTAATTTCATGATCCTCAATTAAAACCCCTCTATTAGTTAGCCTATTTGCACATTTGTGTCCTTCCCTTAAGGTATGTGTAAACCTGATTTTCCCATACTCTATAGCAAGGTTTTGAATTTCCACAATTACCTCTTGTATGTTCCATGAAGCCTTTGCTTCAAAATTACATTTATTACTATGTGAGTCAACTTTCATCCATACGTTCTATTTCATTTGTTTGCATATTTTTAACACTTCCAAAGTCACCCAAGCCTCAACTTCACTATTTGTCTTAAATTCACTATTGAAAGCATAATGAGATAAAATCTCCCTATTTTTTCTCATTATTCCTCCTCCTTCTCCTCCTCCTCCTCCTTCTCCTATTGGTACCAAATTTCCTTTAGATGCTCCATCAAAATTCAATTTGACTAACTCCACATCTGGTGGTTTCCACTTTATATTTTTTTGCCCTCTTTTTGTTTCTCATGTACCCAGCATCATAATTCCAATTGATGACTTGACTCCATCTATCAAGGTTCTCTGCTTCTAGATTAGGGATTGTGTGAGTTGATGGAGTCGGTTTAGATTCCTCTATGGCTAAACAAATCTTCATTCTTATTACCTCCAAATTGTTTTCCTTCTCTTTAAATATTCTTTTATTCCTTTCTAGCCACAAGTCCAAAGTATTGTATCTTTTGATATATCCCAGATTGTTTGTAAATCCTTACTTTTAAAAGTACTCTTACCATTACTTTAACCATTCTTCAATTATTCCACTCATCACCATGCATTTACCAAACATATTAAGAATCCATTACCATAGATTCCAGACTATTGAGCAATGTCCCAAGATATGGTTTATACTCTCCTCTTTTTTACAAAGAACACATTGTGAGGGGCCATGAAAACCTCTTTTCATAAGGTTATCCCAAGATAAAATTCTTCTATGACCTACTAGCCAAACAAACATTTTGACTTTAAGAATGCTTGAGCTATCCCAAATATCTCTCCATATTTTTATTTTGTTAGTGCTTTACATTATATCCACTTCTTGTGTATTCTCCTGAGCTATGCAACTCCCAAATTAGCTTATCCTTGGCTCCCCTCGAAATAATCAATGTTATCTTTCTGCTCAGTTGCCTCCTAGCATCAATGTCTTGTATACTTGTAAAAAAATCTTCTTTCCAAAAAAGCTCTAGCCTCACTTATCCTTGCCCTCCCAAAAAGGGTTGTATCATCTACAAATTGTTGATGGGTGATGTTGTCAATGTTATTACTAGCCTTAAGTCCACATATCAACCCATATTTGTTAGCCTTCTTCAAATTCCTACCCAAAACCTTTGCCATAGTAATAAATAAATATTGTGATAGAGGATCTCCCTATCTAAGACCTCTCTTGGATTTAAATGATTTTTGTTATTTACCCATTAACCAACATTGACTATGAAACTATAAAGACACAAGCTTTAACCCATATGATTCATTTCTTACCAAATACAAACTTTTCTGATACTGCAAAAAACAAAATCTCATTTAACCCTATCATAGGCTTTACTCATATCAAGTTTTAAAATTATTGCTTTCTCTTTTCTTAAAGTTGTTGAATGCGTAACTTCACGAGCTACTATAATCCTGTCTGGAATCTATCTCCCTTTCACAAATCCTCCTTGCTCTTCTAAAATAATTTTGTCTAACAAAGGTCTTAGTCGATTCACCATTACTTTGAAGATAATCTTATATGCCATATTACAAACTTATAGGCCTAAATGAATCAAATAATTCTACATCCTTTTTCGGAACCAAGGTAAGATATGTTGCATTTGATCTATAAGGTATGCTTTGTTTTACCCTAGAATGTTCCACTTCCACCAATAAAGAATCCTTCATTATATCCCAATTATATTGATAAAATGTTATAAAGAACCCATGCAGACTAGAGGATTTATCCTTATCAAAAGGGAAAAAAACTAAATGAATTTCTAGAGTAGTAAGGTCCATTAGTTTCCTATTGTCTTCGTCTCTTATAACTGAAGGCACTTCTTATAAACATTTATTATTAAGAACTTCAAACTCCTCAAAACACTTTTTAGTTATTAATTGTAATTTAAATAATTAATTAATTTTTCAATCTAGACTCTTGATTTTTTTTCAATGAGTTTACACAAGTTTTATGAGGGGTCCCGATATTCTCATACTGAGTTGAGTTTGACCTTTAAAAAAAAGGCCAAAGTCCTTACCACTACAGTAAGCTTGCAACTATTGTAATAAGTTTACATAGGTTTTTTTATGAGGGGTCTGGATCCCCTCATATTGAGTGGGGTTTAAACCTTGAACCTCTCAAAGAGAGGCCAAAGCCCTTACCAATGCAATAAGCTTGCAACTATCTAGACTCATCATTTTAATCACTCATTTATTATTTATTATACAAAAAAGTTAGCATTATAAATTGTTACTAAAAGGTAAGAGTTGACCAAAACTATAGGTATGAAAAATAACATAGCTACTAATTTATGCATCATAGAAGGATGTTTTTTCCATTTTTATTTCTAACTATAATAAATTACATTTGAATTTTGTGAGGAATGACTTTCCTCAAAGTCAAAACAACATTGTTATCAAAGCAATTAAACCAATATCTAGCTTGTCTTTCTACTAAAGATAATTTTATTTGTTAGTTTTCCTTTATTGAATTATTATCATATCAACAAAAAATAGAATATCCCTTAGTTGCCTCATTTAAAATCCCACCAAGAGGAAGATAAACCACACATAAGACTAAATTATATGCTACCCTATTTCCTCTTTATCGATGTGTCTAGCATTTCCAAGATATTGCCTCCATTAATAATTAAGGGACATCCACAATAATACTATTGACCCAATCTCTACATCCATTTGCTCATGCATTTCATTGATGATATTTACTCACACTTGGTTAATAATATTACCAAAAGAATATGGATGTTAGCTATTATTTAGAGAGATACATGAAGATATTGAACATAAAGACAAAGGGCACAACTAGAGAGTTCCACAGAAGGGGATATAATGTAAGATTCATTTATTTGGCTTAATGAAACTATTGACAATGTGTTTGAAGAGAGAAATAAAGAATGTATTGATAAGTGTTCAAAGAACATTCATCACCACCACCACCTTGTTCTTATTATGGACAGATCATACATTTCTTATAGGTTTACATGAATTCCAATTTTCATAATACATCATAAAAATACAATTAAATACATTTCATAGTCAAATTAAGTTAACTAAAGAATTAAAAAATTATTAATTAATGTTTATAGCAAACTTTGGTTAAATGTACACCACATATAAATACAATTGTCAAAGCTCACACAACTTTATAATTCCTATATAACCATGATCCACTTAAGTTGAAGGCATGGAGAGATCACTTATGTTTAAGTTAGCAATGGTACAACTATCATCTTCTATATTGTTCTTCCCTTGATCGCATTCTTCATCATCTTGAAAAGAAGCATTGATATTCGAAGTTCCCTACAAATAAACATAAGCAACAATAACCTATAGATGAACAAGGTGATATATACACAATTGAATAAGAGAAACATCCGCTTGCACTTGTATTCTTGGCATTGTAATAACTTAGAAGTGTTACTTTCTCATTGTCCTTCACTTTCATAGTTTGGGGCCACTTATTTAAAAAAGAAGGAGAGTATAACTTATTTTTTAAAAGAAGAATATATTGGTTATCTTTATCAACATTGAGAAAGTTGATGATATTAGATTAATTGTTTCAAAGCTATTTGTGGCTTCTATTGGGGCCACTTCAATTAAAATAACAAAGCACTACATTGTTATTAGGTTAATTAAACCATGTCCAACTTGCCTTTTTATCAAAGATGTTCTTAATTTGCCTTTTTATCAATCCTGAACTTACTACATTTTCGCAAACAACTCGTTTTTATTAAGAGAAAAAATCTCATTCAAGTAGTTGCCTTCTAAAATTTAAATTTTCCTAATACAAAGATCAACACCACAAATGGCTAAAATATCTATTACACATATCTATATATACAATGGCTAACAACGAATCAATTCTCTAATACCTCTTTTTGTAGGGGTTTTATTCATGCCTCTAATATTCCAAGATATCGTTTTCATCATCACTATGTTTTTATTTGTGGGTTTGACCTCACTTCTTGCTAACACACTACAATATTTGCTTTTATTTTTCTATATCAATATCCCTTTGAGTTTCCTTTCATCTTTGTTTTTGCTTCTTGAGCCTTCCTCTTCTTTTTCGTTTCCATCAACACTTTCATCTTCATCAATCTTATGAATATTTTCATACTATTGATAGCGAGACTTATCATCTTTAGATTTGTCTTGCCCTAAAGGATTTGAAGTGCAAGAAATAACCTCAAAAGCCTTTTCTTCTTTATGTTGCCCTAGAAACCCTAAAGTGCATGAATATTCCTCCATAGCAATTATCTTCTTAACTTGTCGTAAAAACCCTAAATTGCTATGGATATCCTCCCTCCCCGTTTCTTTATTATATTGCTCTTGAAACCTTAAAATGTAAGAGATAACATCTACACTACTTTCATTTCTATTAAGGGGAGGATTTTATGAAGATGATTACTTGGAATAAACGTCACCACTTTCACCTCCTTTGTTTTAGAATTTTACTTATCTTTATTTGCATTGGCAATTCCTTCTAAATTTGAACTTGCACATTATACTTCCTTATCCCGTGTATCCTTCTTTGTTTCTTCTAATGGTTGATCTAAGTGAATAATGATTGCCTTTATCATTTGATGTTGAAGATAGGCTTTCTATGTCTTTTTTTGGAGTGGAATATCCTTGATATAATCCAACCTTTAGTATAATTTCCTTGCTTCACCTTATAGTTTGTCTCATGATAAAAAACTTGTCTCTTTCTCGATCATTTTCACTCTGCAATCTCTTGTTATGTGTCCAATCTCATAACAATTGCAACATTGAAATGCAATGTTTTCATAATTCACTTGTTGATCCCATTCTCTTGATTCATATTTAATCTCAATGGATTGTAGCAAAGGTTTTAAAATATCCAAAGCAACACATATCCCAGTATATACATGTTTTCACTCCTTAGTAGTTGGTCCCTCCTAGATAAATTTCTCTAGGTATTTCCAATATTCTTCAAAATGTCCTTATTGATAAGTTAACATGGAAGTCCAAACATCCTAATCCACACCGAAAGCTTTTTCATAGTTGTTGCCTTGACAACTTAATTCTAACTCCATGGTATTAAAAAGACACCTCTCCCCTAAAACATGGGCCACCACCTATCATTTTATCCCTGATATCCGAACTAGAAAAGATGATGAGGAGGAAACCTTTAAGAACAAAATTCAGAGTAATTTGGATTCAATCCCCACTTCCACTTGAACCAATTTTGAATTGAATCTCTAAAAACCCTAGGCAGTATCTATGGAACTTATATATTAACCCTCTGATTTTAAGACCCATTAAGTCATGTTCAAATCATCTCATCCTTGATAATCACTTTTGGTGTAAAATCTACTTCTTGGATCAGACTAGTCTTATATTCGCTCTTCCTCGTCTCTAACTTGGACATCTGTACTTCCAGCTATGGCATCCTTACTTCCAATTAGGGATTTCCTTCCAATGCTACCTAGCTTTTTCTCATGAATCTTTTTTTTTATATCCCCAAAGATCTAGAGCAAGAAAATGCGAGGCTCATTCTTTGCTCAGAAACTTTTAAATTTATTTTACTCCTTCAAAAATCCACTTTGGGGTTAAAGTTTATCTTTTTACATATTAATAAATGTTTATATATATCATCTCCCATTCTTCCTGTGATCGCCCTAGATTTTAGGGTCCAAACCCCTTTCATACAATATACATATCATCATCATATGATGGAATATGCCGTGATTAAGTCACGACCAACATTTTGTTACCCTTAGAGCCATGTAAAACTTGAAAAAGGATTTTTTTGGTATTTTTTAATATTTTACTCGAGGGTCGGTCTCGTAACCTTGACCTAAAGGCAACATGTACTTGAATATAAATATCCCTCCCCATCAATCATTTTATTATCGATTTGAATGTAATTTTGATCCTCTCTAATTGAAGATATTTTGGTGTCTACAAACACCCTATCATGTGTTTCTTTCATATGTTGTGTATTTCTTTTCACAAGCAATACTAGGTAATGTTTGATTCCATTTATTTGTGGAAACTACTGTGAAATTTGACATGGTATCAGAGTTGGTGTTAATCTTCATTATTCATTTGCTTTTGTCAATAATAGTTTTATCTTCCAAATACTCTTGAAGGCGATTTTTAAGGGAGCTTATGGAGAAGATTTTTTTGAAGTTGACGACATAATTTGAAGAAGGATTTATCATAGAAAACCCTAGTAGACTTGGATTGCGAGGATCTCTCTAAAATCTACATATTTGCTCTAGGAGAAATATTCATCGATAGGTTCATTTTCCCCTCTCATTGGCACTCAATCTTGTTTTGTTATTTTTTTAACCAGATGGATGCCCTAGTTTCAGTATTGAGTCTTTTTTTATGTTTTTTTAAAAACCTCATTTGTCTTTTACATATTTCTAAAAAAAATCCATTTCCTTTTCTCTTCCAGCTTTTGATGTTCAATAGTAGCACTGATGAAGAGAGATTGCTTGGCCATCGAGAAAGAATAAACAAAGAGGCTAAACTTTTGCAGACATACCCCTAGTGCTAGAGAAATCATGGGTAAGCTTTCATGCTTAGCAAAGACCTCCAAGCCACTGGACAAAGTTGCAAAAATGTTCAAGCAAATTTTTTGCTCCATAGAAGGAGGGCCTGATTGGTTGTGTTTTACAAAATGGTTGTGTAGGGCAAATTATAGCAAATATGGATGAATCATCAACTTTTTTGGATTCTTTGCAAAACTTTAGGGGGTCATAGTTCAACACTTTTTGTCGATTTGCCTGCATGTACCCCGAAAGTGTGTTCAAAAAGTTTTTGCATTTCCCTCCAAAATTTGAAATTTAGATTTTGGAATTCGGTGGTAATGCGTGTGATTGGCTATGCTTCTATCACAGGCAAGAAAAATGGGCGCATGTTTTTAGTTTGTATGGCTTTATACCCTTTTTTTGGCTTTCCTTCCCAAGGAGGGTGCTCGGAAGGATGGCCAACACTTTTGCCTAGGGGAGGTCCTGAGTTTGAACCTCCCCCAACATTTTGATGATGACATCAACACACGTTACTCCTGCATCACAATGACATTAACACTAGCAACATCGCACCATTGTACACTTTAGAACACTAGCAACATCGCACCATTGTACACTTTAGCTAATGACATTACACCCTTTTTGTCCTAGAACAATTAGTGATAGGGTCATATGGATGCCATGTGGCAATCCGTATGAGGTGGCACAAATCCAAGGTGACAAACGATGATCCATACAACCAAGTTGGTAGGTGCTTGCATCCCAAGGCAACAGGTCCTTATAGCCGAGTTGGTAGGTGCATGGATCCCAAGGCAACACATGGCAGCTGACGTGGCAATCTATTTAGCTAAAGATGACATGAATCACAACCAAGTTGGCATTTTGTACAACCAAGTTGGCATGTGCACACATCCCAAGGTTGTGTGGTAGATTGTACAAGTGATATGGCAAGTGGTGCACAAATCCTTGGGCAACATGTGGTAATTAAGGTGTCCAAGGTGGTGATGCTGGCTAACATGTGACAATTTATGAGGCTGTTGGAGCGGCACACACTTTGAGGTGACACATGGCACATTTTGATTAGGTCGACGTGGTTCATATAGTGGTTGTCATGGCAATCCATATGCCACTTGGCGCTTATAAAAATGGGATCGATTAATCACATTCTTCCATCTCATCAAACTTGAGAAACAACTCACATAATCAACAACGCTTAGCAATGCACAAATTTTGGAGCAAATCAGACAACAAGATGTGGCATAATGCGTTTGGCAAAAAGGCAACAAATCAAATTGTGACAAGTGGCGTAATTCAATTAGTTGATATGTTGGATAGTCAACACATAATATGCACCCTCTTAACCACTCACATAATGACACATGTAGGCCTCCCATTTGCTATAAGGATCGAAAAATGTTTCAATTTTTTCAAAAGTTTTGGAGGTAATTTTTGTGATTTTTGGGCAAAACTTCTAAGGGCCACAACTTTTGGATACGAAAGTGTTTTAAGCCCCTTATTGTTCCAATTCGCAATTTTTTTTGAGATTTCTACATTAGTTTTGTTTTTGGTCACAACTACACAATTTTTTTAATATTGGCCAAAAACATTATAGATATGCCCTTGTTGAATGGTCCGAAGTATGTCACCTGGAAGCTCAAGAAACCTGCTTATGAGTTTTGCAAAAAGGAAGGACACAATGCATAATTTTGTAGAATTCGGATCAAGAAATTGGATGAAGCAACAAGAAAGGGGGTGTTGATGTTGCTCTCTTCTATTCACAAGGTGAGGACATTTTTTATGAAGAAACCTCACAAGCACATATTGCAGTTCATTTTGCATGTTGGACATCCACTTCTTTAGATGAGTGGATAGTTGATTCAAGGGCTACTAGACACATGACGAAGCACAAACACCTTCTTCAAGGCTATAACAAAACTCATGCAAAGGAACGTGTTGTGATTGGAGATAACTCTTCATTACAAATTGTAAGAAGTGGAGCCATCACTATTGGATCTTTGTCATTTGATGAGGTACTTCATGTTCTTAATGTTTCCTAATCTTTTGTCTATTTATCATATTGCTCACACAAACCAAAAAAGTAGAATTGTGGCCTGATAAATAGGTGATTTAAGGATGTAGACAATGGATTTAGGATTGTTACTTTTAGATCCCATGATGAATTTAACCCATATGTATAAGTTGGGTGAAAGATCCACTTCCTCTTCTCTAGCAAGAAGAACTTTGTTGCAATGATAACACATGTTGATGATGAGTTAGAAGTGGTATCATAGGCTTGGACATCTTAGTTATGGTTCTTGAGGTACATGATTCAACATGATATGGCCATTAGGCTTCTATGCATATCTCCTCCAAGTGGTGTTTTTGAGGGATGCATTTTTTGGGAAGTATCATAGGGAGAACTTTCCAAAAGGAGTTGCCAGTAGGGCATCTCATCCTTTGGAGATCATCCATACTGACATTTGTAGACCTATGGGTACACCTATTTCAAGAAATTCATTGATGAATTTTCTACATATGTGTGTTATATACCATTTGTACCAAGGATTAAGTGTTTGAGATTTTGAACTTTCAAGGCTCTGGTTGAAAACTAGTTAGATAGAAAGATCGAGTATCTAGGGACATATGGGGTTGGTGAATAAGTTAGTCATGCTTTTTATAATTTCTTGGCTATTCATGGAATAATATATCAAAGGACTATTCACTACACTCCTAAACAAAATAAAGTAGTGAAAAGAAAAAGTCGGGTAATCATGGAGATGTCTCATTTTATGATTCATGTTAAGGGACACGAGATCACTAGTTTTGGGGTGAGGCAGTCACTTAAGTAGGGTATATCATCAATAGAGTGCCTACCAAGATTGTTCGAGGTATGACACCTCTTGAGAATTTGACATAGGATATGTCGAATGTGTCTATGTTCTTAATTTTTGGCTCTTCATCATGGGCTCACATACCCAAGGATCTTTGAAAAAGGAGACACTTTAGAGCCATAAGTGTATTTATGAGTTATTTTGATATCTCAAAGGTATATTGTCTCAATGATATTTAGCAGCATGAGGAGTTAATTAGGAGAGATGCCATCTTTGATGAGGTTCTTCCAAGTACTCCTTCCACTCCCCCTACAGATATTTTAACTTTTGATTCCATTGATTTTCTGCATCTTCTAGATCCAATAGTTCAGATATCTTGCATGGTTCCATTCCATTTAGAACATCTCCCTCTTCTAATTGTTCACTGCCTATCGATTTGATTCCATCACACATAGTCTTAGGCAATTTCCTCTTCCCCAAGAGTGGGGTAGGATGAGCAAGATGGTTCAGTTTATAATACTCCAATTTTGCACAATGAGGTGAGTGGTGATGAGTTCGTTTCTTCTGTTTTTGTTTTTGATGTTGAGTTGGTGCAGGGTACTTATGCTTCTTTTGAAAATCCCACCCCAAGTGGGTTAAGTGTTGGAATATATTACATTATTTGGTACATGCTAATGTACCACCTTGGGTACATCCTTAGATTAGGAAGAGTGTTCTAGATTAGAAGTTATGATTTACTTTATGCAATGTAATAAGTGCACAAGTATTATTAAAGTGTGCAAAGTATTTTGGTATTGTAAATGTGCATAGTTGTCCATGTGCACATGTGTCCTTAGAATAGGAAGTGGAAGAGTCTCTAGAAGAGTGAAGGCCAAGAGTGCTCCATATGAAGAGTCACATTACATTATATATGTAGTGTATGTGTATATGTAAAGTGACGTGACATGATAGGACATGACTTGATACTTGATACTTTTAGAGCTATTGTACCATTTTTGTGAGCATTTGTTAATGGCAAGTTTATGAGTGATTGTTGAAGTTATTTCTGAGTTTTATACTTCTAGAATATTTCCATTATCATATATATCATATTGCAACTTTATTATTGATATTTTGGTGAATTTTATCTTAAGTATTAAGCTTCAAAAGCTAACAATGGTATCAGAGCCACAACAAGGTTTTGACTTGCACAAGTTTTAAAGTTGCAAAGGAGATTTCGACTGGTGAAGGAGAAACCAGTGAAGTTAAGGAAATTACCTCTAGAAAGGAAAACCAGAGAAGTTTGAAGATTTACCTATTCCAAGAACAAATTTGGAATAGAAGGAGATTTTAGGTCTTGAAGATAGACCTTGACATTGAGGAGATTGAGAGACCCAAGAAGGAGGTCCTATTGGAGAAGTTGGTAGATTGAAGAAGACTACATATTGCAGATTGGCTAGAGTCTTTCCACAGGGTTGAGGGAGAACTCGTGAAGACTAGGACTCAACACATAATTCTTTCCACTAGTTTTGAGAATAACTAGTGAAGTTTATTCATTTTAGAATTCTGGATATTTTTAAGTATTTGGTTGTTATTGTCTAAGTTTCTTGTTGCAAAAAAGTAGACATTGAAGATTGGAGATTGAGGAGACTCAAGGAGGAGATCTCATTGAAGTCTAGAGATTGAAGGTTGCAGATTGGAGAAGTTGAAGAGACCTAAAAGAGGTCATATTGAAGAACTTCTAGATTTGGAAGATTGAAGATTGCAGATTGAAGATTGAGGAGACCCACGTAGGAGGTTTCTATTGAAGATAGAAGATTGGAAGTAGAGAAGGACTAAGAAAAGGTCCTATTGCAGAATTCAGAAGCAACAGATTTTTGAGATCTAGGAAAGAGATCTCATTGCAGAATTCCCATAGTTGGAAGATTGAAGAGACCAAGGAAAAGTCTCATTGAAGTTTTGAGGAGAAGAATTGAGGAATTGCAGAATTAGAAGACCTAAGGAGAAGAGGTCTCAAGAGAATTTGGAGGAGAAGAAGAAGGCTAGAGAAAGCCTTATTACAAGAATTGAAGGAGTGATTATTGGAGGAGTTGTAGAGAAAGCTAGAGGAAGAAGATTGCAAGCAAGGAGAAGTTTCTGATAAGAAGGATTTGGGACAATTGTCGCCATATGACAACAAGCCCAAGAGAAAGAAGATTTTGGCAAGAAGTTTGCCAAATTTTGGAGAAGGTTTTTGAAGACCTCAAGACATTCAAATTCTTGAGGAAGAAGGAGAGCAAATTCAGAGTCAAAATTTGACAAGGATATTGAAGGAGAGTAGAATATTGAAGGAGCCAATAGTTTTGGGAAATTTAAGGACAACCACAGTAGTCTTGAAGGCTGAATTGATAGGAGAAGTTTGGAGACTTTTGAGGAAGGATTTGAAGGGTTGCAAGATAGAAATTGTAGAAAGTAGTGAGCTGCATTTTGGAGAAGCTTTGGGTAGATTTTGGAGTGCCCTTGACCAGGATATTGAAGGAGGTAGAGACAGTGAAAGAAGGTAGCAATTTGGAGTGTTTCATTGTAGGTTTTGGACAGTGAAACAAAGGAGGAATTGACTACAAAGTTGCAAAGTTTTCTGATAGCATTTGGGCAGCATTAATAGCTGTATGTTATAGAGTTTGAAGGAATAGATTTGGAGGATATTTGGAGCCACAAAATCAGATTTTGTGGATAACATTGGAGGAAGATAGAGAGCTACAAGTTTGGAGAATTTCGGGGCAGTTTTGAGAAGTGTTAGTGGGCAACAAACTAGTTGGAAGTTGAGCAGCAATTAGGGCTGCAAATTTGGTAAGTTTTGTGAAGGAGAACAAAGGTACAAAACTTACAAAATCGAGATTACAATAAGGGGTGAATTAAATCACCAAAGAAACTAGCAAAAAGGAGACCAGAAAGGTATGCAATATTGGTGCAACATAAGTTTATTGTTTGAGCATTTAAATCAGTTTTACATCAAGTATTTGAGAGCACCATATTAGCCTTATTTGAAATCTGAATATAGAAGTTAAAAGGAGTCTTTAAACAAAGGTGTTAATAGTATTTACATCTTAAAATCTGCAAGATTGAAACAACAAGAATCTAAGTAAGAGTTATTTGGAAAGGAGAAATAAGAAGAGCATAACATTATTATTGAATGTTATTTTATAGTTCATAAGAATGCAAATTTATTAAAGTGAAAGGAAGTAAATCAAAAGCATTAGTTTGGGTAAGTTAAAGACCAAGCAAAGGATTAAAAATAAAGTAGGTCTTTCAGTGTCTAAAGACACTAGGTAGCCACAATCCAAAAGGGAAGAGAAGAGGATCCGTTTGGAGTAGAGAGCATCACTATTGCTCAAGGAAGAGCCACCATTATCCATAGGAGAGCCACCTCCATACAATGAAGCACCACCATAGTAAAGAAGAGGTATCATTATCCAAGGGAGAGCCACCACCATACAATGAAGCACCACCATAGTAAAGGAGAGCTACCACCATCCAAGTAGAAAGGATCACCACCATCTAAGGAAGAGCCACCACCAAAAGTGTTAAGCAAACCATCAAGTTTTCTCCCAAGGAGCCCAAGTGAATACATTCCTACGTAGGAGTGCAAGTGAATACATTGAGAAGATAGAAGGATTGGAGATTAGGGCAAATTTTAGGTTGGTGGATACATTACATGCAAAGGACACATGTTAGAAGAGGCAAAGGACAAGCTTAAGTGTCAAATCAACACCCAGGTTGAAAGAAGGTATTATAATCCTTAGTGAGTAATGCTCAAGATGTTACAATATCATTCGCCCAAGCAAGGATACATTATACATGCTTCAAAATATGAACTCAAGGTATTGGAAGAGTCTAAGTGCCATGTGGCACGTATAATATGGAAGGTCAATAGAGTTGAAGAACTTCAAGCACCCATTTCAAAGTGGGAATATTCTTTAAGAAGCCAAAGATAGAAGAGTTGAAGAAAGTTTTGTAGAGAAGTGCTAGAGAAGGCATTAATTAAAGGTTTGAGTGGGAATAAGATGAAACGCACCACTTGGCAGTGTAAGGAGTCAAAGAATCCAAGATAGAATATGTTGTAGAGCACCTGTGTGAGAGCTAAAGTTATCTTGGCCAATCAAAAAGGAGAAAGAGAATATTTATTCAAGGTAAGCTAAGGTTTGGCAAAGATTTCATAAGTGGGAAGAGCGCCTATAAGAAGACGATCAACCATTATTGACCAGGAGGAATTACCACGTTCAAAGTTGGAGGTAATTCAATTTCATTCAAGTTTATTTACATTCAAAATAGGAGATATAAGGAATATATACACTTATTATTTTCTAAGGGTAAAAGTGAACTTATATACTTTGGAGGGATAAGAGTTAATAGTTGAAACCTTAGAAATAAGATTAATGGTATTTAAGAGTTTTGTGAAGCATTGAAATTTAGTTTGAAGGAATTGAAGAATTAAATTTAAAGTTTTGTAATTTGTTTTTACAAAACAATTAGAAATATTTGCAATTTAATTAGATTGGAGTAATAAGGTTTTCGACATCAAATTAAGTTTATAAAATTTGTAAATATTCTTTTATGGAATTTCTAAATTTCTAAGTTTGGAGTTATAAGGTATTCAACACCAACATTGGATTAAGAAATTTAGAAGAAGACACATTATATTTTTGAGATTAGGAAAAATTACTTGAGAAGAACTATGATTGATTCAAGGGATAATAATATTTGGAGAATAGAACCAATATGGGTTAAGAAAACTCTTGAGAAATCACAACTTGATAGTTTGACAAGAGTAGGTTCTATAAAGATACCTTTTAACAATGTAATAGAAGAAATTGATGATAATTATACCAATGGAAATATTGAGAATAAACTCAAAGATCATTCTCAAAATATAGCAAAAAGAGTTATTCAAGAAGATCTCTTATAGATCTATGAAATAAGCAAAGGGAGAATCGTGTCAATTATACACAAATGGTTATATCAGTTGCTCAAGAAAACAGATGAAACTAAAGTTTACAAAACAACAAAAGAAGTTTTGAAAGGTACATATTGTAATAAAGATGAACATGGAGAAGTTGATTGTTGGAATTTACATTCGTGTAAATATTGTGGAAAAGAATCACATTCATCTACTTTTGTTATTACAAGGAAGAATATTATAGGGAATGTGAAAAAGTATTAACATTTAAGTTAGAGTGTCTATTTCAAAAAATTGTTTCTAAAGCTTTTGCTAACACTGAAGACAAGCATGAAGAGCAGGCAAGAAGGTTATCCAAAGAACAAGAAAAACAAAAGTGGACTAGAGATGTAATTAGATCTCTTTCATGACAAGGCTATCTGATGATAGACTATATTTCAAGTCCAAGATGAAGGTAAAATTCAAAGATAAAGAAAAGATATCAGATCAAGAAAGACAAGAGGAAGATTAAATCAGAAACCAAAGATGACATCTACACAATAAATTTAGTTCTTAATCTACAGGAGGTAGATTGAAGAATCAAGATGAAGACCATATTGAAGACTAAAGTCTTCAATAACCAAATAATGTAATACAGGGGGGTGTTGGAATATATTACATTATTTGGTACATGCTAATGTACCACCTTGGGTACATCCTTAGATTAGGAAGAGTGTTCTAGATTAGAAGTTATGATTTACTTTATGCAATGTAATAAGTGCACAAGTATTATTAAAGTGTGCAAAGTATTTTGGTATTGTAAATGTGCATAGTTGTCCATGTGCACATGTGTCCTTAGAATAGGAAGTGGAAGAGTCTCTAGAAGAGTGAAGGCCAAGAGTGCTCCATATGAAGAGTCACATTACATTATATATGTAGTGTATGTGTATATGTAAAGTGATGTGACATGACAGGACATGACTTGACACTTACTTGATACTTTCAGAGCTATTGTACCATTTTCGTGAGCATTTGTTAATGGCAAGTTTATGAGTGATTGTTGAAGTTATTTCTGAGTTTTATACTTCTAGAATATTTCCATTATCATATATATCATATTGCAACTTTATTATTGATCTTTTGGTGAATTTTATCTTAAGTATTAAGCTTCAAAAGCTAACATTAAGACACTTTTGAAGGATGCACAACCCATTCTGTCCCTTGAGTGGCATCAAAAGGCTCCTTCTCGAGTGTTGAAGGCAACCAATTCATAGGATCTTGTCACCTACTCCCAGGCTAAGAGGAAGCCTGAATGGGAATATGCCATGGCAACAAAATATGAGGCATTGATGAAGAAAAAAACATGGGATTTGGTTCCTCTTCCAATAGGGAAGAATGTTGTGGGGTGTAAGTGGGTCTACAAGACCAAGTACACATCAAATGGTCAAATTGAAAAGCACAAGACACGCCTTGTTGTCAATGGATTCTTTTTGTAGGAGGGAGTGGACTTCTCTAAGACATTTGCACCTATAGCCAAGATGGACTCTATTAGAATGATCTTTCTATTGTAACTTCTTATGGATGGAAGGTGCATCAGATGGATGTGAAGAGTGCTTTTCTTCATGGAGAACTTCAGGAGGATATATATATATATATATATATATATATATATAGGAGCCACCTTGATTTGAGCTAGAGGGCCCTACTTCTTTGGTATGTCGCTTGGCCCGATCTTTGTATGTTCTTAAGCACACTCCTTAGGCTTAGTATTAGAAAATCCATTCTTTCTCAGTGATAGATTTCAAAAATGTGAGGTTAAGCATAATGTTTACATTAAACATCATGATGAGGAGACTGAGGTGATTGAGTTGTATGTTGATGACCTTATCATGGGCGACTCCACTACTCTAATTTAGGACATAAAGTCATTGCTTTGCTCCACCTTTGAGATGACAGATTTGGGGCTCTTTCACTATTTTTTGGGAATCTAGATTGTTTAGATAGATTCTTGCATTACCATTTCTTAGCCCAAGTATGCTTTAGATCTTCAACGTTTCAAGATGGGCAAGTGTAAGACTATTTGTACCCCTTTGCTTTTAAGTATGAAATTATGGGCTAATTGTACCACATTTTTAGTTGATGCCAGCTATATCAATCTCTTGTAGGAGGCCTGCTCTATATCACTCATATTATACCAAATATAGCCTTTGCTATTAGCTATTGTTCTAGGTACATGCAGGTTCCTCGAAAGAGTCATTAGACAAAAGCCAAGTGGATTCTCAAATGCATTAGAGGGCCATATTAGATGGGCATTCACTACTCTTGATAGGTTTTTTAGATGTTGATTGTGCGAGTGGTTTGGATGAATGGAGATCCACAATAGGCCTTGTGTTCTACATGGGATCTAGCCCAATTTCATCGTGTTCCAAACACCAATCCACCATTTCTTAGTCTTCTACGAACGCTAAATATTGTGTTCCCAACGAGGCATTCAAGCATCTTAGGTAAATGTTAATGATTTTGGAGGAAACTGGCATCCTTGAGAGTTCTCTGGTCCCTACGCACTATGACAATCAAAGTACTATTTAGCTTGTTCCTAATCCTATATTTCATCAACAGACGAAACACATTGAGATACAAATGCATTTTGTGCAATGGCTTCATACTCATGGGATGTTAGATCCAATGTTTGCTCCTTCATCAGAGCAGACAATAAATATTTTTACTAAGATCATGCTCGAGGTCACTTTTGTGTGCATGCAAGAGATTTTTGGAGTGGGAGTGTCCCTTAAGGGGGGATCCAATGTAAGGGCCTCTCTTTGTGTCACTCATTTAGCTTAAGGGGGGATGTTGGAATATGTGGTGGTTAAGCTTCTTTTGAGGCCATGACCAACTTTTTGTTATGTTTGTCCTTTGAGCCCATCTAGACCTTGAAAAAGTTTTTTTTAATTTTAATTTTTATATTTTTTTATTCCTTAGGGTCGAGCTCATAACCTTGACCTAAACGCAACATGTACTTGGGTATAAGTACTCCTTGTTGATCATTTAAAAAAAAAAGGAAAAGTAGGGTTTTGAAAGGGTTGCCCTTTGCCTTCAATATCAACTTAGTCACATCCAACTATATAGCCTATTTGGTGTCGTCAAGATTTGAACCTTGGTGTGGGCCACATCATTCGTATGCCCAACTATTGAACTAAGGCTTCATTGGCTTATAAAGAACAAGTTTTGAAAGGGTCTTGATCCCTTGTACAACAAAGATGCTCTCTATGTCTTGCAACCACAAACAACCAAACCTTTGCTAGGATCATAGAAAGCCAAACCTTTGCCAAGATTACCAAAAGCCAAACCTTTGCCAAGATCACAAAAAGCCAACCTTTTGTCAAGATCCTAGAAAGCCAAACTTGCCAGGATCGTAGAAAGCCAAACTTTTGCCAAGATCACTCATCAAGCCTAATACTGCACTCAAAAGACCCTGTATTCAACAAAAAGCCAAACCAAAGTTCCAGGGTTGTCCAAAGAGTTTTTTAAGCAAGTCAATTACTTTGTTTATATTTAGCTATGGAGGTTAATTTTAATAGATAAAATGGAAATGCCACCAGTCGACGGAATGATAAAACGTTGGTTCTTGGATGGATTACTACACAAATATCGAAAGAAGATGAAAGCGGTACCATCCTCGACATATGCGGAAGCCCTCGAGAAAGCAAAGAACTTTGAAAGCGAGGCCAAGCAAACAACTGCAGGAATCGGTGGACAGCCAAAACGCGAAGAATCTGATAGTGATGAAGAAGATAAAGTTCAAAGTGCAATACACTCCTTTCGGAAAGAGTTTGATAAAATTATAAGAGAAGTCAAAGGAGAAGTGAGGAAAGATAGGAAGGATATTTGGTGTTCCGACTGTAAAACGGAAGGACATGCCAATACCAATTGCCCAAAGAAAGCGTATTGCAACATATGCGATATTGCAGGTCACCCAGTAGCAGATTGTCCATTCAATCTGAAGGGAGCAAGGCACCAGACATTAACAATCCAACAAGGAAGTCAACCTGATACTTCAAGAAATGGACAGGGTGCAACAAGCGACGGATACAGGAATAACCGTCGAGGGGGAAGACAAGGAGGACAAAGTCGACTGCAGTACGACTCTGAAGGGAGACTTGTAATCCAGTGTCGGAATTGCCAAGAATGGGGCCACTTTGCGAAGAATTGCCCCAAGCCTCAGAATACGAACAATGCTGGTGGTAGCAATGCTACCCAAATGTGTAGGTGGTGTGGTCCAGGGAACCACAAAGAGGCTAATTGCCCAAATAAGGCAAGTTCCAGTGGAACACAAAATGTCAATTTGATTGACATTGGCGAAATAAGTACAGTGATGGAAAGGGAAGATGAAGTCCTAGCCGTAACAAGAACACAAGCTAGGAAGTTAGAAGAATACCCAAATCCTGCCAAGGAGAAAGAGCGATGGCAGGAAGCTCAAGAATTGATAAAAACAGAACTAGACAAAGAAAAGCAGGACAGACTAGTTCTGGAAAAAGCTCTAAAGAAGGTGGAGATCACAAATGATAAACAAGCATCAATAGAAGGCTTGGTGACACAGGTGCTGAATACGACGGTAGAAGTGAAGGTAGCAAGTCTATTCAACATAGTACCTGAGTTATATGCTACGGTGGGAGAAGTCATAAAAACAAAGAAGAAAGAAACCCGACAGGTAGCACACATCAAGCAAAGTCAGTTCATTGATCCAACGATACTGATGATCGAGGCAGGGAAGAAGCCAACTTTGGTTCATATGGAGATATTGGACCATAAGTTGAATCAGGTGATCGTTGATGGAGGATCAAGCGTGAACGTGATGCCAGAAAGAACGTGGCGGAGTATTGGTCAACCCGCACTTAGATCTCCAAACTTCAAATTGTACGGAGCAGATCAATATGGCATCGAGACAATAGGCGTACTAATGAGCCAAAAAGTGCGCATAGCGGAGCAGGATTTTATACTGGATTTCGTTATAATTGCCATGCAGAAACCAGCATATGATGCATTGTTGGGACGTGGGTGGTTACGAACGGCGAAGGTAAACCACAACTGGGAGAAAGAGCATCTGACCTTCAAGAAAGGCCATCATAGATATTTGATTAATTTAAAGAACCAGGCGGTAAGCCAAGAGATTGCAAGTTCCGATGATTCAGGAGTTTCTTCCTCGGATGAAGAGTCAGGATATGAACCAGACGAAGAGGGAGTACTACACCTGGAAGATTGCACGGAGGATGAGTACAATGAAGACAAGGGCTTACTCCACTGGCAGCAGGAAGATTATGAAGTATTCTCCCCCCAGTGTTTTTGCATTGAAGTAGGAGACGAAATCCAGAAGGATGAGAAGAAGGAACCGAAAAAAGAGGAAAGCAGTAAGAAACAGACAACAGCAGAGAAGGATAAGGAGAGAGAAAAATGGACATTCCCCAAGAACTTTGCAGAATATACGATGGGAGATGCAATCATTGAAGACAAACCAGCCCACCCCATCGATGTTCTTAAGGCAGTAAATGAACCTGAGTCCATTAAATATGAAGGCCCTAGAATGATTCAGGTAAACTTGGGAGAAGATGGCAAGGAGAGGATGATTAAGTGTGGAGATGATTGGGATCCAGTGCTAAAAGCGACAACATTTAAAATCTTTCTGGAGTATAAGGATGTCTTCGCTTGGACGTACAAGGACCTGAAGGGAGTTCCACCAGAACTCTGCGTACACAAGATTCCCCTGATTGAAGGCGCACAACCAGTGAGAAGGCGACCATACAGGATGAATCCCAAGTACGCAGCCCTGGTGAATGCTGAAATTGATAAGATGCTAGATGCAGGCATTATTTTCAAGGTTACGACAAGTGAGTGGGTGTCACCGATTGTGATCACCTTGAAGAGGGAGGTAGATAAAATTCGAATTTGTGTAGATTTTCGAAGCCTCAATGTCGTAACCATCAAGGATCCCTTCCCGATCCCTTTCACAGACTCCATCCTGGAAGAAGTAGCAGGCCATGAGATCTATTCATTTTTGGATGGGTTCTCAAGATACAACCAGATTAGCATCGCAGAGGAAGATAAGTTGAAGACAACTTTCGTAGTTGAAAATGGAATATATGCTTATAATCGCATGCCATTTGGTTTGTGCAATGCACCGGCTACTTTTCAAAGAATCATCTTATATATCTTTGATAAGATGTCCACAAGGAATTTTAAAGCCTTCCTAGATGATTGGTCATTGTATGGGAGGACACAGGAACATTTGAAGGCATTGGAGGAATGCATGAGCTTGTGTAGGCGAGCTCGGATATCACTGAATCCAGGCAAATGTGTCTTGATGGTACCATATGGGAAGTTGTTGGGGCATATTGTATGCCAAGAGGGCCTGAAGCCCGATCCGGATAAGATTCGGGTGATACTGCTGATGGAGGAGCCACATGACGTGAGCTCGGTGAAAACCTTCTTGGGAACAGTAGGATACTACAGAAGGTTCATCCGCAACTATGCATTGACTTCTCATCCATTAGATGCTCTTACACGTAAGGGTGTTCCTTTTCACTGGGTGGAAGAGCATCAGGGAGCTTTTGAGAGCTTGAAAGCACATTTGGTGAAGGCACCTATCCTGGTTTACCCAGACTGGGAGAAGGAGTTCCATGTGCACGTTGATGCCTCAAATTTTGCTATTGGTTGTGCATTGGCTCAGGAAGGTCAATTTGGGTTGGATCAGCCCATCTATTTTGCAAGTCGGTTGTTGTCTCGAGCCGAGAAGAACTACAGTACAACAGAGCGCGAAGCACTAGGGATGGTGTACGCAGTACAAAAGTACCGACACTATTTGTTGGCTAACCCTTTTGCTTTCTATGTAGATCATCAGGCGCTATTGTACCTGATTAACAAGCCAACAATCTATGGACGAGTGAGTCGATGGCTCGTCACTCTGCAGGAATTCGTGTTTCGGGTGGTAGTGAGACCGGGGAAGAAGCACGTCATTGCGGACCAACTGTCAAGGATTCGCTCAGGAGAACCTGCAGAAGGAGGGATACCGGATGAATTCCCCGACGCACAGTTGTTCATGATAAGTGCGATACCCGCATGGTATAAACATATTGGGGATTATCTATCGACAGGAGAGCTGCCAAAGGAGATGACGGTAGCTGAACAACGAAAGGTGATTACGAAGTCAGCACCCTTTACCTTGATTGCAGGATTGCTATACAAGATGGGGGAGGACCACATTCTGAGACGATGCGTGATGGAAGATGAAGTGCAGCAGACCCTGAAGGAGGCACACGAAGGATTGGCCGGAGGACATATGGGACTTGACGCAACAACTAGGAAAGTGTTGTTGGCGGGCCTATGGTGGCCTACCCTTTATCACGATGCCAAGAACTTTGTTAAGGCATGTGATACGTGTCAAAGAACAGGGAAGCCATTGAAACGAGACTTCATGCCACTGCATCCATCGCAACCTCAAGAACTCTTTGAGAGATGGGGGTTGGATTTTGTGGGTCCACTGAGAACAAGTCATAAAAGGAAGTGCAAGTACATCGTAGTCGCAACAGAATACTTAACGAAATGGGTCGAAGCAAGGGCCTTACCTGATAATTCTGCAAGAAGCACGACTCGCTTTTTGTATGAACAGGTTATCACACGGTTCGGCATACCTCTTCAATTGACAAGTGACAGGGGAGGTCATTTCGTTAATGAGATTATCCAGAATTTGACGAAGGAATTCAGGATCTTTCACTCTTTGTCAAGTCCGTACTACCCCAGAGCAAATGGGCAAGCGGAGGCGACAAATAAGGTCCTGGTTTCTATCATGTATAAAACATGTGCAATCGAAGGCGCAGACTGGGAGGAGCGCTTACCAACAGTTCTGTGGGCATACAGAACTACCTTCAAACCAACCACAAACCACACACCCTTTCAACTGATGTATGGACAGGAGGCGGTAGTACCAGTAGAATTTCTGGTACCAAGCTTGAGGGTAGCTGTTGAAACCCGCCTGAATGAAGAAGAAAGCATGGAGGAAAGACTCGCAACACTGGTACAGTTAGGCGAGAAAAGGGTGTTGGCACAGTGGGCAACGGAGATTGCTCAACAACGACGAAAGTACTGGCATGACAAGCATCTCCGAAAAATGAACTTGAAGGTTGGTGACTTAGTGCTCAAATACAACGGAAAAAGAGAGATCAAGCCAGGGAAGTTGAAGACCCTATGGCTTGGACCCTTCCAAGTGGAAGAAGTACTGGACAACGGGGTTGTCCGATTGAAGAAGTTGGATGGAACAATTTGCCCCGAAGCGGTAAATGGCTCTAAGTTGAAGGTGTACAAGGCACAGGCACAGATAAATGTAATCAACTTAGAAATTAAGGACACTTCTGGTAACTCAAGCGAAGAAGCACAACCAGGTATACGATCCTACGAACACGGTGGGCCAAGTAATGTTGTTCGAGAGGATGAACCTACCAACCTGGAATGGTTATTTGGAAAAGAACCTATAATCGAACAAAGGGAGTTAGAACCTAATGTACGAGTTCTAGAAAGCGAAGTAGAGAATCGGCTTCGGAAAATTTCGTATATAGCTTCACAAGGGCCAATACCAGAAGTGGAAGAATATGAAGGTCAAGGAGCAGAAGTTCTACAACGGATGGCTTGGGAAACACAACGATTGCAAGAGGAGTATGAGACTCTTCGCCAGTATAATGTACGATTGAGGGAACAAGTCATTCAGGAGTTGGATGGAACTATGCAACAAATGCATCAACGACAGGAAGCACGCAGAGCAGAATGGGCTGAAAGAGATCAGGGTGATTTTAGGGGAAGCTTGGATGGCAATTCGTCAGAAAGTAGCTTATTTTCTGTGGCTTCAAATAATTCACCGCACCAAGCAATACCACTCTCGAAGGCAAGAGAATCGAAGGCTGCAAGGACTGTGATATAAGGGAGAATACAGGAAACAATGCAGGACCTTTGGAGAATAATGCAGTTTCCTCGGATAGTTCATCCACAACTACATTAAGAATCCTCCTGAATACTGACGACTCCTCAAGAGCGACTTCACCATTAATCAGGCGTCCTCGACGATTCCGAAGATCACTAGAATAGGGTGAAGCAAGGGAATTGCATCAGAACTTGGCTACTAATAGTGAATATCAGATGAGTCGAGAAGAAGCAACGAGATTCTGTGGCGGGATGTCAGAGAAGTACCCGAACGACCAAGGTATGAAGGATGGCTGGAAGATTCAAGTGAGGATGAGAATCAACCTCGGGATCCTGATATACCATACGCCAGTCCCAACCCAGATCGTCGGAGACAAAGGGATGAACTCCGAAGTCGACAAGCAAGGGTTAGATTCCTCGAGATTGCACAGGTAATTGAAGACGATGAGTCTCTAAGCCCACAAGATGAGGATAATGGAGGAATAAATATTCAGTCGGATAATGAAGACGCAGTACCAGGAAGACCGGTACCACGTGAGTGGAGAACACCATATGAAGGAGCTATGAGACGTCCGACTAAGCGTGAAGAAGTGGCTAGGTATCGTATGGCAGTACTCGACTTACGACAACACCGAAGAGAAGTAAGACGATTGCAACAACGCGTTCAAGAAACCTCGGAATGGCCAATGAACACTGCAGGAGAAGGAAATGACTCAAGCACGGATTCGGCTTTCTCAGATCAGTACCAAGAAGCCCTAACTTAGTGTGCACCACAGCGACACTTTGAAGAAGCAAGGTGGCGGCGACGATTGATAAGGGCTGATAGGAGATTGAGAATCTTGCACCAACTGACACCCAGTAATCAGACACACGCAACCAAGTTCACGAGCACAACTGATAGACCAAGCCCGAAATAGAGGTGACTTGGGCAATCCCGGGAGTTCGTCAGGACTTCTGGGTAACCCAAGCTTGCCTGACCAAGGGAGGAGCGTGGTTGGCCTCCATCCCGGTAGCTCGAGAGGAAGAAATTCCCCTCCTGCTACCCGTAGGTCGACTAGTCCATGGATTGGGCCGCAAGGACCATCTGAGGACATAGTCCAAGTCAACCCATCACTACGTGTTCCTGAGAATAGACCCTCGGGTCTACCTCAGCGAGCTCGTAGGAACCGAAGACGTCGTCAAGAACGATCGAGGGACCGACCGAATCTCGGGCAGCTGGGAGTACGACAGCCCCACATCAAGGAGATTCGACCGGCAAGGGGAAGAGGACGAGTCACACCGGCTCGCGGAAGACATGGACCTCGGAGTAGGAATCCCTATCAAGACCAGATAGACCAAGGATGGGCAGTCGTCCGTCGTCAGATCGATAGACTTCGAGGTAGAGGCCATGGAATAGGAAGACTCTATCGCAACATTGGACAAAGAGGGAATCATCCTTCCAATGATCGGACGACCAACCATCAAGAGCAAGAACGAACTGTGGTCCATTACCTTGATGATTGCGTGATAATCCAACAAGGCGACGGAAGAACTGAACGAGTTCGTCTTGAAGAAGAATCAACCCATCTGGACCCTGGTAGCAGCCGTCTAGATGATGCAGCCACACGTCTGGATGATGGAGGAAGTCGGTAGAAAGTACATGTCTGGTAGCTGAGGCAAGTCAGGATGACGTCAGGAGAAGCAGACGTCTAGCAGAAAATAATCAGACGTCTAGGCAGGGGACACGTCATCATCCAGAAGGAGAGGAGCGGCCAGACTGGCGCATTATTCCACGAAGAATGAGAAGACGCGACGAACAGTCTCAGACGGAAACTCCCCGTAGCCAAAATAATCGTCGCAGTCATCAGCAGATGAAGGAACAGGAAAATGGCGATGGTTTCAGCAGTTATGGAACTGGTAGTCATCATCAGGAAGATAGCGCGTCGAACACTTTTGAAGTACGCATCGGCATTGTCGTGCGCTTCACCCGACGACGTTAAAAACAAGACGTAGTTTTGAAAAAAAAATAAAAAAAAAGATAAAAAAGGAAAAAGACAAAAATAGCAAAAAGACAAAATAAGGATAAAGATGCTAGACGTCTTGTCCATGCAAAATTGGCGACGTGGCAAGCAGATAGATGATTGGGAGTTAGGTGGCGGTTAAGCAGGCAGTTACATGGGCGGCAGATTTCCTATAAATTGGAAGCGTTGGGCATTCTTGCTCATTTGCTTTCAGTTTGTGCAGGAGAAAGGAGCGCAGGAGATTTGGAGAAGTAGGGTTGATAGCGCACCAAGATTTATTCAAGACGAAGCATAGACGTCATTCAACCTGGCAGTCGCACGCTTCGTGGAGGATTCTTCTTTTCGGTGCAAGTGCAGTGACCCTATCTTCAAAAATTCGCAAGCAAAAACAGAGACGTCAAATTTTGACCATTGTTCGCTGCAAGGTGTCCAGATCTATCACGACCTGCCAAGAACAACCACCTAGGGCATCCATCTGGATAATTACCATCGAAGCTACCAAACCAGAAGACGTTCGGTGAAAGGAGCAGACGTCTTGGAGGAAGCATCTAGCCGTCTAGTACGAAGCAGACGTTAGGGAAGACGTCTAGAAAGGAGAGTTTAGCCATCGAAAAGAGAGACGTCCGAGAAAGAGACCAGTCTAGACGTCTGAAGGAAGAAGCCATCTAGCGAAAACAAAGCCGTCAAAGGAGGAGACATCTAGCCGACAGACCCAAACGTCTAAAATGAAGACGTCTAGCTGGAAGATTTAGACGTCTAAGAAAAAGCGTTCGATTGAAACCCTGACATCTGAAGGAGATAGACGTCTAGCAGATTCAACCGTCTGGAGCAGTTTGTCGTCTAAGTGCAAGAGACGTCCAAGAGGGAAATCATGAGTCACCAGAAATCTGGACAACCTCCAATCCGATCCGAAGCGGGACCCGAGTCGATTGTGGCTAAAAGACTCCGTCATCATCAGGAACATGATACGATGCACGGACAAGTGCCGAGCCCAGACAAGGGGTAGACTCGAGGAAAATGAGAGGCGGTACAAGTAGAAGAATCCGCTCAGACAACTAGAGAAGTCCAACAAAGCAGTAAGGATCAGATCCCGATTGATGAGATCACTTGGATTTGCCCTACGGGAGATTTTTGCCGGCAATGGTGGGCAACGACACCAACAAACAACCCGGTAAAGAAGAACATCCAAGCCGCAGGAGTAAATTTTATTTTGCAGGTCCCAAGTTTCGACAAGGAATTTTTCAAGGGGTACCTGGTGCAGATGTTGCAAACTTATAACGCACCTCGGAATACCAACATTGTACGTGTTGGTGATCGGAACTTGGTAGTTGAATTTTCTCCTAACGCATTCAGACGAACTTTTGGACTTCCAAGGAAGGGCAAACCTGTAATCAATGAACGGGTGGACCCCAAGAAAACTCCGTAGTTGATATTGGGAATCACTACTCTAACAGAGGAGGATGTGGAGACCATGTTAGCAACCCACGACGGCAGGGGAGTAAAACAACCACAACTGAGGAATAAGGGTTTGGAGTGTATTATGAATGTTCTAATGGCTAGATTGTCAGGCGAACAACGAAGCTCAGATCTTCCTATCTGGCTGATCCCATACTTGCTAGGGATAGAATAGGGAGTGGCATATGACTGGGCAACCCATTTGGCGCTTCGTATTCAGAATTTTCTGATGCGAACCACAAAGAATTTTTCAATGGCATTTCACGCCATTGGATTACTTTTGGATGCAACTTCCAAGGCAGAAGTGCAAATTCCAGACTTTGACCCACCTCAGCAGTTTTCGGATTTGGCACCAACCATCTTGCGGTGGAAGGATGCCAAACCACAGGTGAAGAAGCCGACACCAGTGAAGAAACAACGCGTGAAATAGATCTCCCACAAGCCGTCACGTCAGGAGAAGATGGTGACTGATTCAGAAGGGGAGGATACGACACCACCTTTGGCTGAGGTGAAAGGGCCCAAAAAGCAAGTTGTCACACCATCACCAAAAGTGCCCAAGCCGACGAGGAAGAGACGGCGATTTGAATCACCACCCCCTTCATCAACCCCAGATTCGGTGCAAGGGATTGCAACGGAGAAGATTGCTCGCAGTCGAGAGATAGCTCGAAGCCTTGAGCAACAGATGAAAGTGCCCAGGGAAGATATTAACTTTGAAATCCCCTCAGCTCTGTAGAATGTTGCAGCTGGGACGAGTATTGCTGGTTTTGTGGGACCTAAGGAATATTTGGCGGAAGCTCATGTTCGGGCCCGTGCGATGTCACCAGAAGTACCCCTCGAGCCCGTATTTACAACCACTTCCTTTGCAGCTTCCCTACGGGTTGTTTCCTTTACGGATATTCTCGCAGCTGAAGAGGCCAGAACAACAGTACCCACGAATATTCCAGCTGAACCCGTAGTCAGGAGGGTAGAGGAAGTTTTACCACCTCCTAATGTTGAAAATCCAACACCTGGGACAGAACAACATCCCATTTCAGTAGATGAAGCAGTCTCTTTGGAGCATGAGACCAATGTAGAGAAGGGAGAGCAGCCCCCACAGACAAATGTCTCAGCAAGCTGTTGGGACAGAAGGTGACAGCAACCAGGCTGTAGTGACAGAAGGGAAAGCAGCCAAAAAGCCTATCGACCTCTCCGGGAAGGGGAAGGAGACGTTGCAAGAAGAAGAACAAGAGGAGGAACATGAGGATGCATGGTCCAAATGTTTTCTGGTGCAACTACCCAATCTCATGGATCCATCAGGATAATATGGATCAGCAAGCGGTAGAATGTTTCTCCAAGCTAACAAAGATAATGAAAAACTTGCACTTGCAGTTTGATATAGCTTGTGTTGGCCAATGGAAGAAGTGGCAGTCTATGGCAGAAGAAGAGCTGAACAGATTGGTGAAATGGGCCACACAGGGTCCTTGGCGAGCAGAGATTTCTAGTATCTATCAGGCCCAACCTTGGACGATGCCCACTGCACACTTGTCAACAATGGAGGGAATGGAACAACTGCTGGAGAAAATGCCCACCCTCTACTTGGAATCAGCACAAGTGTATGTTTGTGGCCACAACACTAATCCTCCTTCTCAACAATCCACAGAACAAGGATCACAGGTGGAGTTAGCACCTGAATTACTGCCCATGTACCGACAGTATAACTTCTTAGCCCACTTGTTGTGTTGGCTAGCAGAAGGAATTAAATATTTGCACTCAGCCAAGCAAACGGTAGACAGTGAGTTGCAAGTGGTACAGGAAGCATTGCAACGGAAGGAGCAACTTCTGGAAGAAGGGATGGCTCGCATGAATGACGTCTCACAGCAAATTCAGGCACTGCAACAGGATTTACAGAACCTTAGCACTCAGCTGGAAGAACGAGGACAAACAATTCTCACACTCGAAGCTGAAGTATTGAAGCAAAAGCAGGCTAAGGAACTACTGCTCAAGCAGACTGAAACATTAGCAGCTCAAAAGAATCAGAGTGAGCTAGCTTGGCAACAGGAGATGAAACAACGTGAAGAGACTTGGCAGAAGCAGCTGGCAGCCTTGCAGGAGGAATTGCTACAAGCACAACAACGCGAGGCAGCTTTGAAACAAGAATTGGCACCAAAGGCTTCATCTTCGTCCACAGTGTCAGCCCCACGGATGAAGGAGCTTTTCTTACAACGAGAGGCTGAACTGTTGGCTAGGCTCGAGGAAACAAAATCGTGCCAATACCCTGGGAGTTGAATGGGGTAAGTACTACAATTATGCCAAGCGACTTAAGGATGAACGCGATGCTCTGCAGATGCAATTGGATGAGGCACTTCAAGCTGCAACTCACAAGGATGCTGAGACCCCTCAGAGTGAGCGGAGAAAGTCGCTGAGGACATCGACTTCTTCGAAGGGGAGGATAGATGTAGACAGCAGTTCGAAGCAGAAATAACTTTCTGAGTTGTCTGACATAAAGGTCCTATGGAGAATCACAATTTTGACTATGTATAGCAATTTTGGTAATGTATGAACCATTTAAAATGACAAGTTTGCAATGTAAAATCAGCCGATCCAATGAATACGGCTTGATTAGTTAATCTGCACAAAAGGACAAACGCAATCGTCTTTGTGTTAAGACGTCCTGATTAGTTAGACGTCTGGAGTAGTTAGACGTCTAATCTAGTTAGTCAGACGTCCAGTTGGTTGTGTTAGACGTCTAAAGCAATTGTTACGAATGGTTAAGCAATAGGCGGTTGGGACGGTTGAGACGGGTTAGTTGCAGTAACTACCCGGGCTTACCTATAAATACCCCCTATTTCATTTTGTAATCTATCCATACTTGTCTATAATGCAGATCTGTTGTGCATCAACCATTGTTCTGGAATGTGTGTTGTATGTGATTGCATCTGTGTTATAGTGTTGTGTTGCAGGTATTGATCGTAACTTGGTACGAGGAGTATTGTTGTGTGTTGTTTTGTTGTTGCAGGAAGCATTAAGGAGCATTCAGGATTGAAGATGAACACTCCAGTTGCCGATGTCTAGACCTATGTAAACCATCCGTCGTATGCTCCAGTCTAGCCGTCTGGCCTCGTCGGCAGACCTGTCACAGACGTCTATCCTAGACGTCTTGTTGTCCAACGTAGACGTCTGCCTAAACGTCTACTGTGTTCATCCTAGACGTCTACCTGTCTAGGCGTCTAGCCCGTCTGTCCTAGGCGTCTACTTGTCCAGACGTCTAGCCCGTCTGTCCTAGACGCCTACTCGTCCAGAAATCTAGTCTGTCTGTCCTAAATGTCTATCCGTCCAGATGTCTAGTCTGTCTACCCTAGACGTCTACTGTTCTAGACGTCTACCAGGACTTGTTTATCCATAACCATAGAGCATGATGACTTGTGTAACCAGGTTTATCACTCCCTCCTAGCTTCTTGTCATTCCCTCGTCTCGGGAAAGCACTTACCCTTGTCTACAGTCATTTCGGATCTCGTGGTAATCTCCTCCTTATGCCGAGTGGGGGAAGCACCCAGAGAATAAGCGGGAAGTCTATCAATTTGAATCTGAATGCTGGCCAAAAGTGTCGAGACCTGAGAGTACCAGCACCTCCGACCCCCCCGGGGGCTCGAGGAGAGGTCCATCGATGAGCAAAGGGCAAGGTAAGGATACCGTCTACCACCCGAGGGGGTCTCCCCCAAGGTACGGACCCTGTGAAGGTAGGTGATAATCAAGAAGATGACCTCAAGCCGAAGAGATGCGCCAAGCTTTGCTAGGATAATTGAACGGGGGACCATGCCCTTGCAACGAACATATCTCTGGAGAAAAAGTGTCTACACTCGTTCAAAACGAGACCAATCAGTTGGGCCTAAACTAGGGCCCCAAATGGTTGACCCATAACTTACAATTGGTTTAACCAAGGTGTCAAAGATTCTCATCTTCACCGAAATATCCTGGAAATGTGCCCTGAAGCAGCTCCTCTCGAGCAAAGAAAGAGCTGCATACCCCTTGCAAACCCGAGCCTGGGCGGCGGGTTTCAACCCAAAGGTGGGTCCAGTGAAGAGAACCCCCAACTACGTGTAAGAGGTGGTGATCTCCACCTCCCTCCCCTGAAGATAGAAGTGGAGATGGGATAGAGCCTCCTTGGTGGTATTGAACACCATGACCTTGGTCTTTGTGAGGTTCACTATCAACTATCTCAAGGTGCAAAAGGCGTCTAACGTATCCAAGTGACGCTAAAGCCCCTCAAGGGTTGAGGATAGGAGGACTACATCGACGAAGAGAAGGATAGAGATCAACATATGGTGGAGTAGGCAACCATCCTCTACCTCTGAGTGTTCTCTGATAAATGACTCCAACTCGTCTATGAAGATCCCAAATAGTGTAGGAGAGAGGAGGCAACCTTGTTACACTCCTATGGTGCTGAGAATGTTGTTTGAGAGTCCCTGTAGAGATCGAAACCATCCTATCACTGTCTCATACAACCGCAAGACAGCAGTCAGAAGCTGTCCAGAGATGGAACTTTAGAGGTATGTCGTGGAAGAGATATTAAAGTTTTCTGGAATTTAAGTTATCAGAGGTTGGACGTCACAAAGAAGAGAACGTTGAAGAGATATATTGGCTCTTTGAAGGAGAAGATCTAGTGAAGATTGAAAGTCATGGAGAAGCCACATTGGGTAGTGTTGACGACGAAGCTATGTATTGTTGGAGAGAGCATTGATAGACTGAGAGCGAGAGAGCTTTGGAACGTTCGAAGACGTTTTCGAAGTGGAAAAAGAAAGAACGACTAGAATACTAGAAGCGTGAGAACATTGAGCTAGATAGTGGACTAGTGACGAGACGAATTTGCTGCAGCTGAAGGTTGAAGAAGATTGGAGATTGAAGCAAAGAAAGAAGAGATATTAGAGGGAAGTTTGAAGAAATATTATTGGAGAACCAATATATTGGAAGAGATTTATTGGAGGGCATTTGAAGTTTGTTGGAGAATTGTTGAAAAATATTAGAATTTTGGAGGTATTTTGTGGAAGACATTAAAATTTTTTGGAATTGAAGTGATCAGAGACTGAACATCGCATAGAAGAGAACGTTGAAGAATATATATATTGGCACTTTGAAGGAGAAGGTCTGGTGAACATTGAATGTTGTGGAGAAGCCACATTGGGTAGTGTTGACGACAAAGCTATGTACTGTTGAAGCAGACTAAGAGCGAGAAAACTTTGGAACGTTGGAAGATGTGTTCGAAGTGGAAGAAGAAAGTACGGTTGGAAGACTAGAAGCATGAGAACATTGAGCTAGATAACGAACTAGTGCCGAGATGAATTTGCTGCAGTTGAAGGTTGAAGAAGAGAAAACAAAGAGATTGAAAGAAGTTTGAAGAAAGATTATTGGAGAGCGAATATATTGGAAGAGATTTACTAGAGGGCATTTGAAGTTTGCTGGAGGAGAATTGTTGAAAAAATATTGGAACTTTGAAGGTATGTCATGGAAGAGATTAAATTTTTCTGTAATTGAAGTGATCAAAGGCTGGACATAGCGGAGAAGAGAACGTTGAAGAAGAGATATATTGGCACTTTGAAGGAGAGGGTCTAATGAAGATTGAATGTCGTGGAGAAGCCACATTGGGTAGTGTTGACGACAAAACTACATACTATTGGAGAGAGCATTGACAGACTAAGAGCGAGAGAACTTTGGAACATTGGAAGATGTTTTCGAAGTGGAAGAAGAAAGTATAGCTAGAAGACTAGAAGCGTGAGAACATGAGCTAGATAGCGGACTGGACGAGATGAATTTTTTGCCATTGAAGGTTGACGAAAGAACACTGAATTCGGCACGAAGGAACGTGAAGACGGAGTGGCTAATGTCCGAAGGAGTGCAAAAGCAACAAAGGAGAATCGTTAAGGTTTAACGTTGGAAGAACTTGGAGAAGCCCAGACAACCATTAAAGGACTTGCAAGCAGAGAAAGCTCGAAGGAAGCACCTGAAATCTATGAAATAAAGGCTTGAACGAAGGTGAATGTGAAATTTTCATGAAGCATCAGTGCAAACAAGTACTTGACTGAAGGTGAACGAGAATTGGTTGACAAAGGTGGTCAATAGGCATTACACAATTAGAGAATGTTACAAAATTCAAAGGATTAGCGAGATTAATCTACCCTAACATTGTGCACTATTAAAGGTTCGTGTTTTTCAATAATTAGGGAGCATTTGAATTTGTGGGTGCATATTTGAATTTCTAGGAGTTATAAGTTGTTTACTGATAGTTAAAGCATTCAGAGAGATAAGGTAATTAAAAGAAATTAAACATTGAGATTAATCGGGGTATAAGGTAATTGAATAATTGATTTTTGGTTTGAAGATTGATTGATAAATGATTGGAGAAATAAGGGAATGATTAGTCATTGAAAGAATGAAGTAAATGGAGGAGTAAGTTAATTAATTAATCGGAGGAATTAATTAATTAGAGGAGAAATTTGGAATTGGGAAATTGGAAAATTAATTTGGGAGATATAAGAAGGATTTGATTGGTTAGTTGGGAGAAATAAGTAAAAGGAATTTGCAAAATTGAGTAAACAAGAAATTGATTACGAAACATTGGTTGAAGAAAGATTAAAATTAACTAATAAATTTGGGAGCAAAAAGGCATCCTACATCAAAAGAATTAAATTTGTTCAAAATGAGTACATCAAGATCATACAAATTCAAAGAACCAGGCTTCATTAAAAGAAATTTTCAAAGACAAAGATATTATCATAAACATATAGCAAGATATAATAAGCCACGAGAAATACAATCAAAACCAAATATAGAATATGGAGATGATTCATGGTACATAGATTCAAGGGCAAGCCATCACATGACAGGAAATCTTTATTGGTTCGATTCAATTCAAGTTAAAACAAACATTCCAATGAAGATAGCAAATGCCAAGGTTTATCACATACAAGGATCTGGCAATGTTACTCTTAGCCTACCATATTTTGAATACACATTAGAAGATGTGTTGTATTTTCCAGGTATTACAAAAAACTTCATTTCAGTATCTCAGTTGGTCAACAAAGGGAGAACTGTGGAATTTAAATATATCAATGGCAATAAAAAATGCATCATCAAGAGAGAATAAAATCGAGACCATGAGTATTCACAAAAGTGGAAGATTTGCATCACAGAAATTTCTAAATCAACTTTTGCCATAGGAGCAAAATCTAAAGAAATACTATATTGAACATAAATCTCTTATGCCAAAAAAAACAAAGAACAGGACAGTGGAACAAGAACAACATCAGCAGCAAAATCAGAGGATGAAGACAGAAGACAAAGATTGAAGGCAAAAGCCTTCACACCAAATAATGTAATAGGGGGTGTGTTGGAGGTATTACATTATTTGGTACTGTGAAGTACCATTGTAAATATTTAGATTAGAAGTGTCAATAGTAGGTATCAAGTTGTGAAAAGTATTTATGTGTTATGTAATTAAGTGTGAAAGGTGTCAAGTGTGCAAGTGTGAGTTATGAGTGTGAAAGGTGTTGTGTGCAAGTGAAGAGTCATGAGTGTTAGGTGTCAAGTGTGTAAGTGAAGAGTCATAATTGTTAGGTGCCAAGTGTTTAAGTGAAGAGTCATGTGAGATGTGTCAAGATTTGAAGTAGGAGATTATATAATCATGAGGCTTTGGCATAATGTAAGGCATGTGAAAGGTTGCATCACCCATGAGTTAGAGGAGAGCAAAAGTTAGGAGTATTGTTATATATTGATGACAAAGCTCCTTGCTATGTAACAAATTTGTAATGTGAGAAATTTTGATTTATGAATGTAATAGATAAGTTTTTATTGGGCAATATTTGCATTACTAATGAATGTGAATTTATGAGTGTGTAATTTTGATCCTAGAAATATTTACATGTGAGATATTTAGGCATATTTGCCAACACTTCTATCCATAAGCCTATAGCTATATCTTCCACGTAGAGGGAATATAAATGCCCCACTTGATGTAAGGAACAATAGTTTCTTGCCACTCATCTTGTGAGCTTCTAGATATTCTTCACCACTCTCCCAAAGCCTTTTAGTACACTCTTCGTCCTAGGAAGCTTCTGTTAGATACCTAGGGATAGGAATATGGGGGATAAGTGGTATGGCCCATTATGATGTAACCATTACTTTATTGCAAGTAGAAGTTATTAGTTATTAGTAATGATGAGTTAGTAATGATGTAACACTTACTTTATTGTAAGTAGGAGTTACTAAGGTGAGGGAAAATAAGAGTCTATATAAACGTAGTAGTGGAGAAGGAAGTCATATCAAGTATTCTTTGTAATAGTCTTAGCTAGTGGAGTGGAGATTGGAGTGATTCCTTCCTTAAGGAGTAATATTTGGTGTTGCCCTACCTCAAGGGTATTATCTATCTCTATTTTATTTTGTGGATTGTTATTATGGAATTTATTATGAATGCATGTTTTATTGTTAATGAGAATAGAGGTTCATAACACTCTCATGTGCATCAATATCAAGTCATGGGTCTCCCATGTTAATTCTTTATATGATATCCCAAGGTAGCCCACCATTGATCTCTCTTTCCCCCTACATCATAACATCTCTTCTCTACAGAGGAGATTAAAAGACCTATACATAAATTATGTACTAGCAAGGGTGTTGATTTCAAGGGATATCAGATTAAGTTTCTGAAATATAGTTCTGAAGCAATTGGCTATCCCATTGGAGAAATATTTTGGCTTCCCTTCCTCCTGCTCACAACATATTATCCACCCCATCCACAAATCTGGGGACAATTCAGGTTTAAATAACTACAGTACAGTCATGATTGGGCACACATTTGCTACGCTTTATGCATAGTTTTAAATATGAAACTCTCAGAATTACTACATTAGGGCAAGCTGGCTTTAGAAGTGATCATCAACTATTGATCAGGTTTTCACTCTCAGAACTATTGTTGAGGAGCTTGTCAATGATCTTCTAAAGTATTCTGTTGTTCTATACACTTTAGAAAGGCCTTTGACACTGTTCCAAGGCATCTTTTATTTCAGAGACTACATGACATTGACATCTCTGAGCTTTCTATCCTTTCCACCAAGAGAGAAATTATATGAGGTTGCCATTGGCTGTTTTTGGACAGCTTTTGGTTTCTCAGAGGATGTCCAAAGTGCCACTGGTGTCAAACAAGGCAGTTTTCTTTCTCCTTCACTCTTCGGGATCTACATTGATGAGCTTTCTATTAGCTTTAAATATCTTGCTCACAATTAAATTGTGTGATTATGTAAAGTCCTTCAAATCTGTTTAATGTATTAAATCTGGTACATTCAGATCATTCATTTGATACTCAAACGTAATGAATTTTTAGAAAACTTATCTGTTTTGCAATAAAGCTAAACTCATAGGGAAAGTGACCAAATTTCTCATGCAACTGATAGTTTTATGAGTTATCACAGTCGGCGATAAAAATTACCTCATCTTTCGTAAGGACTCGAATTACTTCGCGAGCTGCATGTACACGTCCCAACAAACGCCAAAGAAAGTTGTAGTCTTTTGTAAATTTTTCTGCCGTCTCAAGCTCTCTTTGGGCCTTTAATCAAGAACAAACATAAAAAAATATTTCAATAATAATTGATCGCATTCTTGACATTTAATCCTGTTAAAAGCAAATGCATAAAAGCAGAAAAATAAATTACATTTCTACACACAATTTCTCCTCATCCATTATTATTTTAGTTGTTAATAACATAAGAATTGATTGATTTTAAAAAAAATTTAACTCAGGTTTTAAGGGGCATGGTTCAAAGTTAATGTGCCAATTAGCCACCAATGTGCATCCACTGGCTAAAGAAAAGTGCAAAATCCAACCATAGCTTTCAGTCTCTTGAAAATTCTCCTATCTCTAAAAATATACAATGATCCTTGTAAAACAATAGGAGGCTTGATCTTATAATTTTTCCTCCCAAAATTTAAAGATTGAATCAACAGCTAAATTTATGTAGATATGACTATCACAAGCCAAAAGAGCAACACACTACGGAAATATGGGATATTCAAGTCATTTCGCCCACAACATGCATCTATCAAAAATCAAGTTATTGAGAAAACCATGTACCAAACATAATGATAAGGATAATAAATTATGATATATATTTTAAAGGCTTTTTGAACCCCCACCTGCTTCAAAAGTGCAAAATTGGTTGTTTGTTTAGAGTCACCAGTTACTTCCTTTAAATGCCTATTGATGAGAAGTAGTGCATGCTCATAAGCAGCCATTGGAAACACAAAGAGCTCAGTCTCGACATAGCAACTTTCCTCCCTGATATGATATATATTCAAAGTTACATCAGAAATGAGAAAAAAGTACAGTCACAATCACTATATTTAGAATTCATACCTGAGAGAGCTGAGGCATTCTTGAGCTGCATCTAGTTGTCCCAGCTCACGTAAGGCTGTGCCTTTGATCAAATTGCATACTGCAAAGTCATCTTGAATCTCTATTTCCTCCTGTTCCCATGACAAATAAATACCAACAACCAAAAAACGTTTTGAGGAATGAAATATGCTCACAATTGTACATTAAAACATAGGATTTGGTTGTACATAAATAAAATCACCAGTTTAAAAGAAGATCAAAGAGTGTAGACAAGAAGCATCAATCCAATTATGCTAGATATGCGCATGGTAATCAACACTGCTGGACTAACTAGTTGAATAAATACAAATCAATAGGTTAAGACATGGTGAGCAAACAACTGACAGGTTTTCGGTTCATCAGTTCAGCAAACTGATTTGAAAACTATCAACATTTTTGCTAATAAAACATTAAGACCAGCATTATTTTATCTAAATCCTAAAGTATGAAGCTCAAAGTCCTTTTCCAACTAACTTCAAGCATCTCACAGAGAATCTACAACATTTATAATTCTAGTTTTTGCAAAAATGAAACTAAGCAGAGTAGACCAAAGGAAGTATACAAGAAGCCAAGTCATTGCATGGAGCCCAAAGTTTATGCAATCCAGCATAGACTATTTTCAATTGAAACAAGTTCCTAGATTTACAGAAGTGAAAATAATAAATCACTAGTGGATCAATGAATTATTGAAATCAACCATGTGGTGAGTCCAAATAGTGAAATGTAATCTACAAGTCAAGATTTCAACCAAAAGATATCAATGTAATCTACAATTCAAGATCTCAACCAAAAGATATCAGGAAAACTTTGGTAGAAAGTAAACCATTCATTAAAGAACATAGAATATTTTTGTGGCAATTGTTCAATAAGTTAATGGCTCTACATGAACAATAGATTGATAATGATGGCAAAAAACAATTCATTCATTGAGGCAAGAGCCTATTTAATACATGCTTTAGGGTTACAAACTGGAAGATCGATACTCCCGATTTAGGAGATCGTTACATGCAAGAAATATTAAAATAATCTTCCAACTAATAATGCATGATCTAATAATAATGTAATAAAATATCTTAACATCCCTCCTTATTACATTATTCAGGTTAGGAATATTTAGGAACCCCCTTAATTTAGAGTCTAGGCTCTTGGCTTTGGCTCTGGCTGCTTTGGCTCTTGTTGTTCTGGATCTTGGGTAACCACCTATGGATCCGCCTCTAGGTGTGCCATTGGCTCGTGTTATGAACCTCTCTTCTCATTACCATAAATCATTCAACAATTTGCAAAAATATTCAACATGCATCCACAAATAAATTGCACAATAAAATAGAGATTGATAATACCCTTGAGGTAGGGCAACACCATACAATGCTCCTTATTGGAAGGAATCCACTCCACAAGATCTCCAGCTCCATGAGCCAAGACTTCTACAAGAATACTTCATATATGAATTTTACAATGGGGGTACATCTCTCTTTATACAAGAGTGTGATGGTTCACCTTCCATGAGTTACAAAATCACCCATGTGGTGGTTCACCTTCCATGAGTTACAAAGTGCATAATAATATGACAATATTCCTTGACGGTTACATATGACAATATTCCCTAATGGTTACATATATGATTCTATGACATTATTCTCCTACCTATTTCTAATTTGACATGTGGCCTTCCTTACTCAATAGTTAATTTATGGCTCATACCATTATACAATACAATATTAAATTATTAAGTACCTATCTTGGGTACCTAACACTCTGCCTTTGGATCGGCCACTAGGTTTGCCTCAGGGTCTTCCTTTGGGTCTGCCTGTGGGTCAGCAGCCACTAGGTCTGCCACTAGGTTTGCTACCTCTATGTCTACTACCTCTGGATCTACTGCCTCTACTGCTTTTGGGAGATTACAGTTGTCTTGGCTGCTAATAGTGCTGCATTAGGAGCAGATTGGACATCTAGGGCAAACAAGCCACTTTTGTAGGAACCGGTGGCTATATGCTTACCATTCTTAGTGATAAAACACCTCTTGTGGCCATTCTCAACTCTGAAATCAACCTTCATGTTTCTATCTAGTAGTTGTGGTACAGACAACAAGTTGTTTGTTAGGCCTGGTACATATAGTACCTTTTTAATGGTGCATTTCCCATCTGAAAGATGAACCAAAACATCACCTACTCCTTTGACCTCATAGGTTTTATCATCGGCAATGGTCACCGGTTTCCCTTCTTTGGCTTTGAAGGTATCAAACTAGTCTTTGTCCCCTGTCATGTGTTGGCTAGCACCAGAATCAATGTACCAAGCGTCATCCTTGGTTTTGGTTGTAGCCTTTGTCATGAGCACCTTGTATGCCTGTTCAGAATCTGAATCTGACTCTTCATGTGCCTGTTTATAATCTGAATTTGACTCTTCAATGGCAACATGCCCTTTCTGTTGCTTTTGTTGGGTTTTGTAGACTTAATCATCTCGTGGGGTGGCATTGTACAAACAATATTTGGTATCATGTCCGTTGCATTTACATATATGGCAATACCTCTTTTGGTGTTGAGGTTGTTGCAGTGATGATGAGGAGGGACCTTTGTTCGAAGAACCCTTTTGTCTTCTCTGTTTCCCAGATTTCTAACTTATAGGTTTTTGGCTTATGAGTGCATTGTTCGACAACTGGTCCCTTAATTTGTTGGTTTCTTCTTCCTGTTGCAACATATTGACCAACTTCTCGAAGGAAACTACCCTGTTGGAGACCTATAAGGAGGTAATAAGCACGCAAAAGGAATCTGGTAAAGCTCGAAGTATGATGGGAACTAAGAGCTTGTCATCCACTTTTTCACCCATAGCATTTAGTTTTCCCTTCAGGTCTGTGACTCTGCAAAGAAATTTCTCCATAGTCTCTCCATCTCCCACTCGCAATGTGTGAAGTTGGGATTGAAGGTTAAGAATAGTGGACTGATTCTTTCCTTCATAAATGGTCATAAGAGCATCCCATGCTTGACTGGAAGTTTCTGCATCACAAATGTGTGGTTGGATCTCATCAGTTGTAGCAAGGGTGATTAGCATCAATGCTCGTTGATCTGCTTCATCATACTTCTTTCCTTGGTCCACACCTTGAGGTCGCATTTTGATGCTTGTCACAATGTCCCATAGCTTCTCCATTGTCAAGATAGTCCGCATCTTTGTCTTCCATGCTCTGAAGTTGGGTCCTTTCAGGAGCTGAGAATCTATGAGAAACACTTTGGGAGTGGCCATCTATGCGAAGTTGCAAAATATCACCTGCAAAACTTGGAAAACGTGGAAGAAATAATGAAGGTGTCGGGCTCCACCGATAATGCACCTTGTTTACAATCACAAAGCTTGCAAAACAAGTTAATCACTCGAAAGGAGAAAAAAAACCCTTTAAATAAAGGTTTTGCTTCTTTTTTTTAGGAGACCCTCTCTTAATAAAGGTGTTGCTTTTTTAATTTTAAAATTAAAAAAAAACAATGCCTTATAATATATTAATCTCCCCAATAAAAGCAAGCACTTTAAATAAAGGGCCTAAATTAAGATTAAGCCCACCTTTAAATATTAAAGCACCCAAAAATTGTCGCACCTTTATTTTTGGAAGCCAACGGGAATTGAACTCGGGCAAAACCTTCTAGAGGGCATAACTTTTGATCCAAAACTCTGATTTCAGATTTGTTTTTTTCAAATTGAAGATCTCGATGAGTCGGATGCATTAAATAGATCAAAGATCAGTTTGGCGCTTGTTAAAAACCTCAAAAAACTCTTAGAAGACCTTGAAAATGAGCTCCAAAGTTTTTGCAGTGCGATACCTAAGAAAAAAGAAAATAGAGATCTAGCAAGGGTAATATGCAAAAACCCTTAAGGAGGCTAGATCTTTGGCAACCCAAGATGAGGGATTTGGTAAAGATTGAGCAAAATCTTTTAGAAGACCAGATCCAAGGCTACGATTGCATAGGCTCTGATTATCAATGGATATCTTTCCCACGAATCGAACCTACAAACACTCAGACCTGCACACATCAAACAAATGGAAGGGCTTGTCGTCGGATAGTGACGATTGTCCCTTACTAGACCTCACACACTCGGTGGTGGCTTGGATCAAAGAATCCTTTCTGATAAACCAAATCAGCATCATGCCGCAGGTTCAGAGCATACTCAAATTTCCCTGCTCTGATACCAATGATGGCAAAAAGCAATTCATTCATTGAGGCAAGAGCTTATTTAATACATGCTTTAGGGTTACAAACTAGAAGATCGATACTCCCGATTTAGGAAATCATTGTATGTAAGAAATATAAAAATACAATTCCAACTAATAATAATCTTCCAGATAATAATGCATGATCTAATAATAATGTAATAAACTATCCTAACAAAGAAAAAGTCTCTTGAATAAATTGATCAACTGTATCATCACTTGCCACTTTATCTTGCATGGAAAAGGTAAGGACATAATACAAATTACAATATATGTAATATGTGCAAAACAATATTTCCTAAAAGGAGACCAACTCAAATTCAAAATGCATTTGTTTGCATCTATTTGGGAGAAATTAGCTATTGCTTTGCCCTAGTTGTGCACATATATATATTGTGTTTCACGATAACATGTTCGGTGTACTCATTGCATATGCTAATCGAATAAGTCTCTTTAACTTGATGCAAATAGATGGACTTATGCACAATCTCAACACACTAGCTTTTGCCCTAGAAATTTCAAAATCTTATAAGATTTATAAATATATTTAAGATTTTGTTTCTAAAATGACTTTAATAAGTGAACATTCCTAGTGTCTGCATAGTATTTTAAATACTATCTCAAATTTCTGCACAATAGACAAGGCCATTAGTATTGCCTCGTCCAATCTGATCGAAGTAGTTAGACAAATGATGTTGCACACAACTTGCGCCTGCTAATAAAATACAATCATGGAAGATCAACTGACATTTAGGAAGGACAGACCAATATCCGAGGAATTAGACAAATGATGTTGCACGCTTGCACATGCTAATAAAATATAACCATGGAAGATCAACTGACATTTAGGAAGGACATACCAATGTGTTTTGGACAGCATCACATATCAATTTTCCCTTTAAAACAACATATTTAACATAAGACTTTCACACATTTCCCTATGAGTTTGCTTTCAAAACAATGCCAGTGCCTCCATCAGATCATGCTAGTGTGACTGGATTGCTTTTGAATCACATTGCCATATTTTGGTAACTTGTCAGCATTGACATAATTTGTTTGTTTCTTTAATTTTATTCACAATAATTTTACTTTGGTGTAGTTTTCTTTAGTTTATTTACTCTGGTTTATTTTGTTAGCACTTTCTTTGGTCATTACACTGCATTGTAACAGATTATTTCACGCGAGTCCCATTGGCATATTTTGGTCACCTGTGGACAATAATAGAATTATCATCACGCTAAGAAATGTGTCAGAAATAATTCAAGATATCCTAGTTTCCACTTTCTTTCATCAATAATGTCATTTCTAGTATAGTGATCCCATCAAACTACTGCTTCCTTAACAGATGAAATACACTGTTGAATTTTGTAGTCCAGAAAGTTTTTAAGGCCAGCCAACTCCTCTGCAAAACTACCAGCTTCATTATACCCTTGATTTCCTCTTACATAAAACAGTTATTTCCCCAAAAGTTTTTGCCATGGTAGTACTCTCCTATTTTCATTTACCCAAAAGTTTAGTAAATCAATTGATGACAAAGACTTACTAAAATATTCTACAAAAATAACGGACACTGTTAAATATGTAGTCACAGTAAGCACACAATCGTGCATTCTACTTTCTTCTTTATCCTTTCCATTTACAGTTATAGTCTATAATCTGTGATATGGAACCTTAAGCTACTCATTGATTACCTCATACCCTCTCAGTTGTGATCCACATATACAAAGAATCAATATAAAGAGTAGATTCATTGCTACCATATTGGCAGGTATGCCAAGCACTATAAGGTTCACTGTTGACTAGCCACAACAATAGATAGGAGCTTAAATAGTTTGTTCAATTAGTCATCTATGAAGTTCATATTGTCTAGCTTTGAAATTAGTTCTCTTTCTAGGCTACTTAATTTATGTTGGTAAATTGTGGCATTGTGCCAAACATGATTTATAAAAGAATTTGCTATATTTTCAAGTTTATAAACTCCACGGAAATGCCATTGTTCTTTCTGATTAAGCAAAAGGTTCGAATAATTCATAGTTTTAAACCAAAAACTACTGTAGTTCTAAAGACTCCGAGGTCTGGGTCATTGGGCATTTTATATCTAGATATTGTACAATTAGCAGCAATCCTTGAAAGAGACATTACCCATGGGACATAATGTATAATCATTTTTTAAATTCAAAAACTGAGGGAAATATTCAAAGGTTAACTTGTCCGTGAAAAGCCAGGTTTAGAAAGTTTAATTCAAACAGACTAGGGAAAAAGATTGGAGGTTCAGTATCTTCAGAAAGGTTTGGGATTAAGAAAAATGAAAACTATTTAAATGGTATACATATCATAAAGAGCTACACATTCCTATAGGTATCTATCCAGATGGCATTATACTTTCATGAGACTATAATAGTTAACAAAATTAACTATTAAAATAATTTTTTCCAATTTCAATTAAAAAAATTGCAAAAATAATCAAAATATTTAAAAAATAAAAAATTTGTGGCCACATCAAACCAAACTGGTTTGGTCCACCCAAAATGTTCAGTTCGGACCAAAACTGGGCTAGGTTTGGCTGAAGCTGGTGTTTACAGAAAAATAGTCAGGAAAGTTTGTTAAATAATGAAGCCTGCATAAACATTTTTAATATGCAGCAAGAAACAGAAAACAAGAAGATTTGACCCATAACTACTTTACAAGCATTTATTGTCATAACAAATATCAAGTCAGAATAAGCAAAAAACCAAGTTAAGAACCAAACATATCTACTAAAATAGAGTGTGAGTGAGTTTCAACCTATGATGATGCTCACCTCCTCTGAATCTTCAAGTGGCCATTGAGGATACTTCACAGTGTCAATTGGTTCATTAGATGCCAATTTTGGTAACATGTTCTCTGCGTCTTCAATTATTTGTATAACTCCTTCCAACTTGTCTTGTGGCATCTACTGTTAAAAGAATATGTCAACACCCAAAACAAATATATACTGATTACGTGAAAACTAATAATAGAAACTTTTGAAATATAATTGAAAAATTAACTCCTGAACAGTAAAGAACCAAGTACAGTAGAAAGAATAAGACCCCAAAAATTTAAAAACAAATATATATATATATATAGAAAATAGAAAAATAAAATCACTCCATTTCTAAGTCAAAAAACTAAAGTACGTACTTATGAGCACTTCTTAAGTTTTCAAAAAACTCAATACAACAATCTGTAATAAAAAGATCATAAATAGCATCGATATTAAGCAGACAAGACTATAACAGCATACAAAACTAATTTTCATCATAAGATTTACTGTTGTGTATGAGACTAAACTGAACTATGCTTTGGGATTTAATTTTCCTGTCTTTCCCCTGCTGAAGTACCATCCTTGTTGCGAAACTAAGCCTCCCATTAGTAGTAATAGTAGTTCACCAATGCCTACTACAGAGCATAAAACTGTTTACAGAAGTTGAAGGAAGATGGATGTTATTTAGAAATCAAAAAAATTAAGAAACTTGTTTCTTACATTAGAGAAGCATGGATCAGGTAGGTCATGAACCCAAGATCTCCCAACAGGTGCTCCATGTGCTCAACCACTTAGCTACCAGCCCTCTTAATGTCAAGTAGTGACCATGGTAGCGGTTGGGTAAGCACCAACATCATAGACATCCCAAAGAAGAAGTTAAAAAACACAGTAGATGCTGTTGGCAGGGTTCAAGACAATAACTTGAACAAAAGTCAACGTCAATAGTTAACTGACATGACTACAATTCATTACAATGTGCAAGTGTTGATACTATTGTCAACATCAATACACAAACATGAAGAGGATTACTCTATTTCTACAAATATTGATTCTATTGGTTCCAAGTCTAAGGCACTTTTTGTCATTGTCATCCCCAAACTTATAATAACATCTTGGGATACTATTTTATTGGTTTGGGCGATCATGTTTTTTAATCCACTCACATCCTTACATATTGCTCCCACTGTGAGTTTCCTCTCTTCCACTTTAATACCTCTTCCTCTTCTTCTCTCCCTTGCTGCTGGATCCTTTTCGTGCACCTTTATATCCCTTTGCATCTATTGGTATTGTTCTATGTTCCATGAAGTTCTGGGACCGGGATGGCAAGAGGGCTTTTTGGGATGGCAGGACATGTTTCCCAGTTGTCGGGATGCCTCTCGGGACATTAGGACACATCTATGAGACAGTCCCCATATCCCAGGACGAGTCCCCATGGAACAGAGGTATTATTCCTAAGCTAGACCCTTTTTTTTTCTTTTGGTTATTGCCTGCTTTTTGATAGGAAGTCTTATTTTTTATGATAACATTCAATGGCAGTTCTAATACAAATTGATATATGTGTTTGTGTATGTGTGCACGCATGTGTGTGTGTGTGAGTGTGTGCCCGTAAGTACATGTGTGAGTGTGTGCATATATATCATTATGTCACTGCTAGGAGTAACACATTTCTGCATGTTTCTCAACCTGCACTACTCTCATTTTTCAGTAGTATAGTATGTCGTGTCCTTGCTCTGGTTCTCTTTTATTAGCACTAGTGGCCATATTACTCCTAACTCCTACCATTGAACAGAAATCACTACTGAACAGCAACATAATAGAATTTCTTTTTTCCAATTTTTGACTGACAAAGACAAAGTATATTGACTGTGGCCAATTATGCTATATGCTGCAAGGATGTGATCAAATTCTCATGACAACACACTGGCAACTCATACATTGGCTGGAACACAAATGCCAAAAAATATAGTCATACAATATTGTGCAAATAGAGCATTTATCAATATATGCAAGGCATATCGAACAGCATGAGCTCAAGTGCTTTAAAACATGGACTTTAAATGCAGGAACCCAGGTTCAAATCTTGCTAGGCATTATAATCCATAATTGCCAAAAAATACCACCACATGGTTTGTTGAAATACTACAGTATTGTGGTCATGATGTGATATGGGTGGGCCCATTTCAATCCTATATAATCCATTAAAAAAACAATATATACAAGGCCAACGGACCTACCCTATGATAATATGTAGTTTGGCCAATCATAATCACATCATAAAAAAATGCAATAAAATAGAACGCCTTCATTGATCGCTATAAACATGGCATAAATGGCCTTCTAAGTGCAAGCCTAACTTGCATATGATATGGCAAAAGACATATAGAGAAAAATGGTTAATACAATTGTTCGCAATGATCACAAGTACATCACACCTTAAATAACCATTACTTTATTAAAGACATACCTTATATCTATTAGCTTATAGATAAATCCAAGTCACTTAAATTGTTGTCTACAATGGGGGCCTTATGATGCTTTGGATTTGTTATCAAGCCTTATATAAGCATTCTCTTCCCCAAATGATCAGGCTGGCCAATTACCCTGTTTTGTTGGAAAAAGATTGGCAAGGGAAAGGATTTTCTTCCCGAGGCATTTTGGAAACAAGACTTACAGCACTGGCACACATCCAAGCAGTGCAGGCAAACCAATATTCCAGGATATTTGTAAAATGATTCCTAAAAGTTACCATTTCGGCTTCAAGTTCAAGGATCAGGTCCTTGTTGAAGAGACTGGGAGTCCAGAAGGAGAATCTTTTTAAATCCATAATGCTAAAGACTTGTATACCTAATGCCTCCATTTTTGTACCGCGGGTTAAAAAAATGATGGGCAATACTAAAGCTTGGGAGAAAAAGTGCTGCAGATTATTTGGAAATTAAAAGAAAAAAGGAAAGTCTTGGAGTGGTTAGTGCCTCACTGGTGCTTGTTGGTCACAAAAGGACTTAACAAGGTTGATATTTCAGATCCTTCACAGATTTTATGTGGGAAAGAGGAGTCAGTTGCATATTTTCTCTGGGGATGAACATCTATCAGGGCTTTGATTACATAGTTGTAGGTCAAACACAAGTTTTTATTTGTCACCCATCTTTTTTGACAAGGTCCTCTTTTAAGGAATACTTGGCTTATCAAAGATATTTGCAAAAGACTATGGCATACAATATGGTCATCTCCTGGCTGATCAAGTATATTTGCAAAACACTATTGGCATATGATATGGTTGTCTGTCATCAATCGCCTTTGGAAGACAAGATACAAGGAAACCTTAAAGAAAAGGACAATTCCCCATCGAGAAAGATTTTGCTACACAATGGTAAAATCAAAATTGGTTGCTTTTATGCAGAGGCAGATTCTGTGGGTCTTGTAGCAAAGGTTCAGATATTAACTTTTCTAGCCTTTATGGGCAAGATTTTCCATGCAACTCAATTGTTCAGCTGATGTGATTCTCTTGTCATTTGGTGTAATACCTTCCAAGCTCACCTTATTGATTTCTCAAAGAGAAAATCCTAGCGCTATACTGTCTGCTCCTACTTATTTATCAGAACTTTTCCATTTATCCTGTGTCTTAATTCAATTATAATTCCCTTATCAAAATTCTTCCTTCTCTTTCAGTCTCTTCGTCTCCAATTACTGTCCAACTGAAAAAAAATTCTGAGAAAAAAACTTCACCATGACAAAAGATAATGTGACAAAAATTCAAAAAGACTTGGCACTCAACCAAACTCAGTAAAAACTTCACATACTAAAAATGCAAATAATATTTAGAATTCCAAAGACTTCTATAATTTTTAATTGCCTTGAATTTTTGCCAAGAATTAGAACTCTTGCTCTCCAGCTTGCTGAGTCATTTCCAAGTCGAATCGTGACAAGCTATGTTATTTTTCAAAATGTACTATATCAGGTAACAGTTATTTTGAAAGCTCAATTGCTCAGTAGGTGTGGGAACAGTCATAATAGTTTAAAGAGTCCTTAATGCCAAGAGCTCATCAGCAACAAAAAATACAACACTACCCAGCTTTGCAGTGTTACTTAACAGTAGAATTCATCACCAAAAGAAAAAATATATTTGGGGATCAATCAAGATCTCAAGAAACATTACTTTCTCATCAGGTAAAGGAGCAAACAAATATACCTGTGGGAATGAATTCCAGAGGTAAAGAAACTCAACTCCACTAATGCGGCCCTGAATACTATTCACTCCTTCTAGAGTATCAAGAGCATGGTCCTTCACCTAAAGGAGAGAACAAATAAAATGATTTCTGATATCTGTAAGAAATGTGTTAGAGAGTTATTCCCCTTTGAATTTAAGCCATTTTACCTTCCTAGACACATACTGCTCCTCAGCTAAAACACGTCCTGATATTTTTCCTCTCAGAAGCGCCTCAACCTGCAAACTTTACATCTATCCATAAAATTGCAATGAAGGCTTTACAAGCAAGAACCTATTCATAATCATCTTCATAGCAAACAAAGAATTCAAGAGATTAGATTGTAAATGGTTACTGCTAACCTTGGAAAACTGATTGGCAGCAAGGCTAGCTTTGCCAGTCATGGAGAGGCAGACACCCTGCAATAAGTTAACATAGAACTAATTATAAACATGTTGGACCCATTAAAGGATGAAATTTCTATTTGGCATAAACATGAATCTCACATGCATGTAAGCAAAGAAAGCACGTGACCAGACACTGTCTCTTTCCAGCTCTGTCCAAAATTTCTCTGCACCTTCCCACTACAAGTTTGACAAAAACCATCTGTTAGTCGATTTCTACTTCCCTGATTGCATAAACTTAAAGACAAGAATAGATAATTATGACTTATGAACTACTTAAATAAGGAAGCACAATAATACAAGGGAAGCAGTTGCCGCATGAAGACCACTGGTTCAAAGGAAGTTTGTCTATATATATGAAATTAACAACAGTCTCCAAAATGAAAAACTTTAATTTAAACCAAAGGAGATCTTATAGGGGAGCTAACATCAAGCTCTAACATGTGGCTGACTCCAAGTTCATACAGCCATACATGCCGCATCTTGAAAAATTTTGAATCGGGAGTTAATCTTAGTCCCTGCCATCAGACAATGAAAAGATGCATAACTTTTTCTGTCTAAAACAACAAATATAATGTTGTAAGTTCAAGCACCAAAACAAAGCACAGACATATATACAGTGTGTAGGGATATATGTTCAAACCCTTGAAAAGAAAGCCTAGATTCAACTAAACAGCATAACCACAGGAAGATTGTCATATCCATCTCTCTAATATCCAAAGCCTTGATATGTAATGAATGCAAAGAGAAAACTAAGAAAGGATCATACACCACGTATGACTTGAATTTTAGCATACTCTATATAATATAGGTGCAATGTTTGTTGAAATATGCAACGTTAATCTTCACTTGAAGCCACAGCTGGCATTTTGTATTGTATTCATTTGTATAGCCCTATGGGCCATTCTACACCTTATAGAGGTGGGTTTAATGTAATATTGTAATAATAAACCTTAAGGTCGGTTCTTTAACCTTGACCTAAGGTCACTTGTAATTTGGGTATTTATACCCCTTGAGACCATTCATTTGGTCATCAATATGATATGAATTCCTTCTTTTAGTGAAACTATTTAGTGTCCAAGGACACCCTTCATATTGTGTGTACTTATCTGCGATATATATTTTCTTTTCTAGGCAATGTGTTAATTCCGTTTTTTATAGAAAGTTATCAGAGCAGGTGTGAATCTCCGTTAACTTCAAAAATTTGGCGTACAGTCTTCCACAACAACTCTAGGATCAATGTGATCTTTTGAAGCAAATATTTTGAAGATTTTGTCTGGCAATTTTTAAGGCTGTCACCAAAAAAAAAAACTAGTTGCAGCTTGGGGTGCAAGGACCTCACTGTGCCAGAACAAGTGGCTGGCTCTAGAGAAATATTCACCAACAGATTCATTTTTCTATATTTTTGACATTCAATCCATTTGGTTAACTAATTGTGGAGATTGACTATTCCAGTGATGCCCTGGCTGGTGGAGAAGCAGCTTCACTAAAAAATAATGGATAGAATTTTTTGAGCTTGCTCGCAAACCTTAGTTGTCTTTTATGGATTGTTGTAAAAAATTCCAATTCCTTCCATACTTCAGATTTTTTGGCACCAATGCAGCATAGATGAGAAAGCAGTCCGCACCGTTTCCAAAGTAGAGGAGAAGCAGCTGAACACATTTTCCAACCATGCCCACCACTCCCATTTGAAAAAAAAATCTTGGGCAGACTTCAATGCATGGCAAAGACCTCCAAGCCACTAGACAAAGTTGTCAAAATGGTCCGACAACTTTTATGCTGCATTGGTGTGAGAAGATGCTTGATTGGTTGAGTTCCAAAAAAAGGTTGTCCAAGGCAAACCATGATAGATATGGACGAACCATCAGCATTTTTTGATTCTTTGTGAAATTTCAATGGGAGGTCCCAATTCAACAATTCTGATGATTCTGTTATTAAGTATTTTTTTTCGCATAAGAAAAAATTGTACTTTTGCCTTCATTTTTTAATTTTTTTAATTTGAATGGAAGGAATATTCTCCATTGCAGCAACAAAAATATCTTTGGCACAAGGGGCATGGCACGTTTGCAAGGTCCGTAGCAGCTATTGGTGGATGGGAAAGCTCAAACCCCATTGTGGGCCATAGCCCAGCAGCATTTGGCTTGTGTCAGAGTTTCCTTATGCATGGGGATGCAGGGTCACGAGGTCATCTCCCAACGCAAGCATAGAATGTTTTTTGGTGTTGAAGGTGTCGTGACATGTGGCAAGTGTCTTGGAGGGTTGTGTGGAGTCATGTGTATGTGGCAAGTGTCTACACAAGTTCATGTTTGAGCATGTATGCATGAGTTAATGTTACATGTAAATAGTATTGTCATGTGTGTGTATGTTGTGTAGTGTTATGTGTGTACGTGGCAAAGTGTTTGTAATAATGTCATATAATGAAATGGGATAATTTTAATGTTTTGTGTATACAAGTAATTTAGTTACAGTTAGGCAGTTGCCATTTGCCAATTGGTCCCGTTGTACATATAAGTATCCAGCTACATGGGAGATGCCAATAGTTGCTTGTTGGTATTGTTTGTTGAGGTATGTTGTTGGTCACGTGTGTATGTTGGTAGAGTTGTTCGTCAAGGAGCATATTGTATTGCAAATAGTTGTTGTGCAAGATACATGTGTGCATAGTGTACTCATTTGTATCTATAACTTATTCCCATTGTTAACGTTTGTTTATATAAGTGGTAATGCAATAATATTGCAATGTGTTGTATTTCATTTCAACTGTGCAAACACACATCCCCTCACATAGCCAACAAAAAATAGGACTCTTGACAACGCCCCCTCTCCCTCTCCAACATTGAGGGCGCGATGACAATGGTGGATGGCACAAGACTCTTTTATTCAAGAGGGTGTGGGTTCAAACCTCGTGCAGGACTTTTGTTGAGTTTAGTATGGGACGTTTGCATTGAGCATGAGATGCCACTTGGTGTTGAGTTTGCCACAACAGTTGGCGCTAAGTATGATGTGGCACTTGATATTGTTGAGCATTGTTTGGATGTTCTGCAACGCAAAGTGAGGACCTCAGGAGGCCCAATGAACCCCTCACCTTTTGATTGATGAAGTTAAATTTTTTATGAGGCCTTTGGACCTCAACAACACTATTGCTTTGTTGGCTTCAACTTAAGCAAAAGGCATTGCCAACTGGGAGGTCAAGTCTTTTTGTTGTTGATGGGTGATTGTTGGATGAATTTAGGGCATAGGCATTGGCAAGTCGTGTTCACCCCTTCTTCATTTTGCATCACATGCTTTGCATTGCTTGGGCCCTTTCGAGTGTTATGGACCTTGTGGCCAATTGGTCCCGTGCTAAGGCTTGGCATGTGCTAGGGTGGGGGTTCAAATTCTTGGCCCTTGGCTTGATTTGGCTTTGTGTTGTGGTTGTAGCCAACACAGCCAAATATATAGCCGATGTTGCGCATAATGGGAGCCAAATTTTATATATATATGTGTGTGTGTGTGCGTGCGTGTTATAAGAATTATTACATCATAGCCCATGTGACCATGAGAGTGGAATAACCACCCATCACAAGGACTATGCATGCACTATAGGACAAGGGTAGTTGCAAGTTTAGTTAGAGGTTTGTTATGCCAAAAATAGGCATCCAAATATATTTAAATATTCATCATTTCATAATGCAAAGCATCAAAGCATTGTGCATTAACATGTGGTATCAAAAAAGGTAGAAGGAAGAGTCATCTCTTCTTCTGATCTTTCTCAAGCTTCAACATAGAGAAGCCTCAAAAGAGCTCTCTATTAAGGAAAAAGTGGTCTCAAGGCAAAGAATCCTGCAAAAAACCAAGTAGGATTTAACCTCAAGACAAAAAGGTAACCATTCTCTCCGTGAAGCATTCACACGGAAGACTTCTTAATCAAACTCTTGCTAAGAAGGGTCTCAGAATACAAATCCTACCGAAAGACCCTAGCAAAGGCAGAACCGATCCCAGGGTAAGAAATCCTACCAAGGATCAACTTAAGGCAAAATTTATGCCATAAATTTGTAAACACAAAATTGAAGGTGATCAAGCATTTGCCAAAATATTGGCAAGTAGAAGAAAAGCATCTAAGCATAAGCACCTGTTGGCATTTTTGCCACATTAAATTTTTTGACAAAGTTTTGCCCAAGTATGGAGCTTTAAATCGGCAAATCACACACAGAAGCGTTGGCATTTTCACGGTCCCTAAAAGAGGATGATAAAGTGGACGAATTGATCTTTTGATGTCTCATTATTGCAGATCTTTTCGCAAGCTTTCCGGCGATATATTACAATAGGTGATCGGGTCAGCGGATCAAAAGTTATGGCCCCGGAAGTACATCCAGCAAAAGTCCACTTCAGGTTCGAAAAACATTCTTAGGCATGAGGGGCACTTCGCCCAGAACGCTGCCGAAGTTGCCACTTCGGGCTTGAGCTTGGCGAAGCATCCACTTCGGCCCCAACTCCGGCGAACCTACTTCGGGCAAAAAAGTTGCGAAGCTGTGATTGTAAGTTGCCGGGATTTTCTAAGTCAGCGGGTCACTTCGCTAGAATCTTAGCGAAGTATTCACTTCGGCCACAGTTTTAGCGAACCTCCATCTAGTTGGCAGAAAAATCTCTAAGGCATGAGGGGCACTTCGCCCAGAATTTGGCCGAACTGCCACTTCGGGCCTCCACTTCAGCGAAGCTTCAATGTCGGCCAAAGCGCTCTATGTCGGCCAAAAACTCCACTTCGCCGCGAACCTCCGCGTCGGCCCCCGAAGTGCAACGTCGGCCCCGAAGCTCCACGTCGGCCAAGTCGGCCAAAAAACTCCACTTCGCCGCGAACCTCCGCGTCGGCCCCCGAAGTGCAATGTCGGCCCCGAAGTTCATGTCGGCCAAAGCGTCCAACGTCGGCCAAAAATGCAAAGTCGGTCGCGAAGCTCACGTCGGCCGCGAATCCCAACGTCGGCCAAAAATCCAGCAAACTGCTAGTTCGGGCCAATTTCTCAACGAGGCTTCTACGGAACCTTTTCTGATGACAGTGCTTCTCCCGAAAAGCACACATTCCAAGGCCGGGTATTTATCCAAGGCAACTGAGTGTTTCATAAATGCATTTTTTTTGGCCCGAAAGACCCGGTGCCCATTTGTAGCAATAGGATACGAGTTATCAGCCGCAGAGAAGGGCAAGGGCAACTTGTGCATCCACTCGAGCACCTCACTCGGAGCGGCCCAGGACAAGTCAAACGGCTCATAAATGCAGATTTCCCCGGCTGATGCGGCCATGGTTGCTAATTGTGGAAATGGATGTGAAACCTCAGTCGCAAAAGGGGACGAGCGCAGATTTTTGTAACTGCCAGGGGCGTACTTCCAAATGTAGCGCATTAATGGCTCACAGGGTCGGGTCCTCTATAAAAACCCTAGTATTGTAACGAGAAAAGGGGGGGGAACTTTTGCTAGAAAGCTGCTGTAACTTGATTTCTGCAATCTGTTGGCAATTTTGGGTACCTTGGGTACATTGCCTTTGCTCAAGTGTAGATGTTGTCATTGATGTCAAGAAGCGTTTGAAGGAATTTGATTTGATGTCAAAAGGATCCAAGTTCAAGGAAGGGTTTTTGTGAAAACCAAGGCAGACAAAATAAAAGGTTTTATTTAAAACCATGGGCAACAGATTTGAAATGGGTTTTTCTTAAAACCCAAGTTGGCTTTTCGTTTCGTTGAAAAAGGTGCCCCGGTGATGAAGATATTTAATTTTAAATATTTAGTTTAAATTTTATTTATTTAAAATTTAAATTAAAATTTTAAATTAAATTAAAAGTGCCGACATGTTAATCAATGCATCATAGTGCATATAAAATGTGGCAATGGATTTCATTAAATTTGGGCGAAGGATTTGATATCAATTTCCGTGCATTTCGTTTTCGACATCGTCTACGCCAGCGAAGGAGGAAGACAGGTGATTGCGTGGTCAAAAGTGTGAGAGCCCATTGATGAAGCTACGCGGAGATCGAAAACACGCATAAAAGGGTTGCACTTCGTTTGACACACGGCAGAAACAAATATAGCACACGGATTTCCAAGGTTCGGATTTCGAGGTCTTAGCACCGGTGTGAGAAGGAAGTCGAAGCACGTGCTTTATAAGTCATAACACAACAGCGATTGTTGTATGGGTGCATAGCCCAAGTGGTTGGCTAGATGTTACTAAGGCGCTAGTAAGGAGAATGCTCATGTTCGAATCACGTGGGATACATTTTTAAGGTATGCAATAAAGGTTTTATTATTGATAGTGTGTTGTGGAAGTTGGGAGTTATAAGGGATCGAATAAAGTTTTGATATTTAATTAATTATATGGTGGTGTTAGGAAGATATAAGGGGTAGACACTTTTATTTTTGATTAATTAAAAAGATATTGAGGTATTTAGGAGATATAAGGACTAGCAAGTTAATTTAAATATTTGTGTTGAAAATATGGGTAATAGTTTTTATGGAGTGATAAGGTGTATGTGTGAGTTGTTATTTGTTTTGTATTTTCATCTAACCTTTTGAGATTTGAAAAGAATTATTCATGATTGAATTATCTACCCTTCATCAAGCAAAAAGGTATGGGCACATTCTTCTTATAAGTATGATTGGTGTATGTTTTTCTGAAATAAGATTGGAGTGAAAAGGTATTCAACTAGGTTTCCTTTGGTTGGGTGTAAATCCTATTTTCTGGTTTGTTGAAGACTACTTATGCATTGTTATCATTGATGAGAGTTTTGGTGAATGCATAATTCTGGTTTGAGGTAGTGGAAGCATTGTGCACTAGGGTTTATGTTTGTGAGTCTTGCTACTTGCTTTGAGTTGGTGAAACCCTTGGTTGGCTGTTTTGAGGTTGATGGTTGAGTTGCTTCCATAGAGGTTGTTTGATCAAGTTATTGCTTTTACTTGATTCATGATATTGGGCTTACTCCATTGAGTTGATTTGAACAAGTTATTCTTTGCATTTGGTGATATTGTGTGGGTGGCTGTTTTGTTCAAATATCTTTGGAGGGAAAAGGATTTCTACTTGTTTCCTTTTCTTGTGATGATTGGTTGAATGCTTCAAGGTTAATGTTGAGTTGAATGATGTTGGTTAAACCTTGTCTTTGAGCATTGTTGTTGAAGCCCTAATTGGTTGAGAAAAGATATTGGTTGTTGGAAAGAACATGAGTATCATTGTTATATGAGATATTGCTTGGTTGGCAATTGTTGGGTTGTGTTTCATGTTCTTGAGAAAAGCATAGTACATCTATCTTATTCTTATGAGATTTGAGATTGAGTTGAGATTGAGATTGGGAGTTAAGTATAGAACATATTGAGTCTCTAACAATTCTCTTTATGCTTCTATGAGGTTGATGAATCACATTGGGTCTCTAACCATTCTCTTTGTGGGTTCATGCCAAGCAAGTTTTTCTTGATGAACTTGTGAGCAGGTTTTGGACAGGTTCCATTGGGGACTTGTGAGCAGGTTTTGGACAGGTTCCTTTGGGGACTTGTGAGCAGATTTGGACAGGTCCTAGCAGAGGACTTGTGAAGCTGAGTTTGATAGTTCTATCAGAGAACTTGAGGACAGAGGTGCATTTGTTCTATGAGAAGAACCTGAGGACAGATTTGTGCTAGACCGAAGGACTGTGTTTAGTGCAGATTCGAGGACCAGCTTTTGAGGTGATAGAGTTGAGGACAGAGGTCTCCAGCCAGAGCAGGGAAGACAGGTGTCTTCTGTGGATAGAGTTCCATTTGCTAAGGGCAGCGGAGGCGAGAGGTCTTCTAGAGGATCACTAGCTAGAGCAGAGGTAGGGGAAGGTATCTCCTTTGAGCAGAGGCTCATAAATTCATATTGGGGGAAGGTATCTCCTTTGAGCCGAGGCTCATAAACATTGTAATTGGGAAGGTTTCCCAAAGAACTTTGAGATAACTTTTAGAGAAAAGTTTTGTGGATGAACCACGTTAAAATTGGTGTCACTTTGTGGATGATCTTGTGCATTGCTTTGATATTGCTTTGGATATATTGCTTTACTGTTTTGAAGTATAAAGGAAAAGTAAAAAGAGGTCTTATACTGTTCATCCCCCCCCTCTCAGTATAAGCTTGTGTTCTTCACAATCGATATTAAAGACTTTGGGCTTCATTTCTTCCTTGTATGCTGCCTTCCATGATTATTTCTGCTATCCTGTCTTCATTTGTATACTGCAATTCTGAATCCTGAGTTTAGATGTGTAATTGGGGACAGAACCCTGGAATTCTCCTGAAGGATACATAGGGGAGAAAATGCTATGTTAGTTTTCTTGTATGCTGCCTGTGGTTAGTGTTTCTGCTATATTCACATATTTTCTAACCGCTGTAATTCTGAAATCTGGATTTAGGCGTAGGGAGATAGGTGGATCCTGGAACTCTTCCAGAGGATACATAGGAAAGCTAGTGTGGTATTCATTTATGTTTTATCCTTTGTATTTATTGCTGCTACTTCAAGCTATTAGTTAGTGATCGTGCTGCTGGTTCTTCCCCTTTAAATCAACCATTTACATTTCTTCCCTTACTCTTTTTATTTCTTTCCTGCACCCTACTCTTTTTATCTCTTTCCTCCACTCTCATCTTTAAAAAATCAGTAGTTTAGTAAAGGAGCCGGCCATTCTCCGGAGATTGGCACGGGGGGCATCTCTTCCCCTCGGCCTTTCAATGTTGGTCCAGGTCTAGGGCGCGTTTATGTACAAAATCCTTTCCTGTGGCAGATTTGTGACCAACAACACCATTAGTAGTACCAGGCGTTCAACAAGCAAAGGAAGGCACTAAGGTGCTATAGAGCAGAGAAGAGAAGCACTCTATGCAAGGTCTGTATGTTTCTTTCCAAAAGGAGTAGAAACAAATTACCATACGGAGCACATGAATTCAAAATAACATTATTTTAATCCAAACAAAGCATGCTTCCAACGTCCCTGCATTAATATTGTTCACAAACAATTCGTATTTCAATGAATTGGACAGCAATTTGCATTATATAGAATATATTTGGAGAATTATGGAGAATTACATTGGTGAGCACTCAAGGAGAACATCAAGACATCTCAACAGGAGATCAATATCAATCTTCTTGGCATTTGAATTCAAAGAAACATCGATGTTCTTCTCAAAAAGGATCACCATCGACGAGTCTCATCAAGAAGCCTCGTAAACTAAACATCCCACGTTAAAAGAGTAACAGTAGATATAAAAGCATCTGAAGACACTCTCTAAAAGTAGCCCAAGCAATGCAGCTTAACCAACCAAGTGACATCAAGTCGAACGAAGATATTCCACGCAAACGCAGTTAAAGATATTCAACACAAGGCAGAGGACCTCAATATCAAACTAGGATGTTGCATCAACGTTGTCACCAAAAGTCACCTCCAAGGGATAATTGATTGGTCCCTCACAAGAATCACTAACAAAAATGAATTTATAGCTGGAAAATACAACTCCTCGGCAAAAAGCTCTTATTTCTTCGGCGCTAGGAAATATAACCAAAGCGACTAGAACAAGTCAACAGAATACAGGCTAAACTTGCAAGTGGAGACGAAAGCAAGAAATATGGCCCAAAAGCATTTCACAACTCTAAACAAGAGCTAACAGAAGGAATTACTGGTTGGAATAAAAATTATGAAGTCGTAGGTGACAACATCGTCTAAAGTTAGCAACGCCACAACATTTTCAAATTAATTACCCATCAAATTATTGACACGTGGCAAAAGTTCAATCACAAGGATTGAAATGTCCTACACTCTTAGTGGGAAAGGAAGTAGAAGCCATTAAATTATTACTCCTTTTGTTTGATTGTAGGTGAAAAGGAAAGGTGCATATAATATTTTAAAATACAAGAATATTCTCTAAAAAATTCTAGTAGGAGAAAGAAACTCCACCTATATTTTTGCCCCACAAGACACTAATTTTCTCGCAATTTGAGGCATAAGTTGAATCACAAGTATAGGCTTATATATACTCGTCGAAAAGAATTTTTCGAGGCCAATCTAGTGAAAGTAAAATCTTCAAGTTTTGTGTAAGTTTGATATGGCAAATGGTGCACCAAGGTTCCTGTTACCCGATTCCCAACTATTAAGGGGGAATAATTATGTTGCCTGGAAGACCAAAATCAAAACACAACTCAAGTTTGAAGAAGTATGGGAAGTTGTAAACGGGACCATTACCCGTCCTATAGAAGAAAATAAAGAGCAAACAAAATTCGACAAAGCAGATAGAAAAGGACGATTGATCATCATGTTCAAAGTAGCAGAAGAAGTACAACCATACATTTGGGATTCAACCACAACCAAATATGCATGCAAGAAACTATAGACAGATTTTGAAGCAAAGAATTAGAACCAAATCCTATTTCACTAGAGCCAGCTCCATTGTTTGAGGATGAAGAGTGGAGAAAAACTCGAATCTTTCATGAGGAGAATTGTTGAATTACAAGCATCACTACAAGCATTGGGAGAAAAGGTATCTGACAAAACACTAGTTCCAATTATTTTAAGATCTCTCCCTTCTCAATATAATGTATTTGTGACAACTTTAAATGTCACTGAGCAAACACCAACGTTTGAAAAGTTGGTGAATCAATTTCAAAAAGTAGAGGCCTCACATATAACATAAGAAGAAGAACGAGTTCCTCAAAAAGATAAGTAACCATTCAGAAGAGGCACAAGACCTCAGCAACAGAAAAAGTCATCATTGGATTCAAGTTGGAAAACAAAGCATCAACAACATAGTAATGTTGCAAAGATGATCATTATGAAGGAAAAAAACATTTATTTGTTAGGACCCCATCCTAATATTATTATGTAATGACCCCCTTTCTAACGTGAGACCCCATCCTAATGATATTATGTAATGTTTTGTAATAGTTTGTGGCACTATAGGCACCTAGACAAGTGGGGTCATTTAATGTAACTGTTTGTTTAGTAGAAGATTCTACCTTGAGTGGCAACTTGCATGTGAGTTGACCCTTGAGCATTAGGTTTAGGGTTATGGAGAGTCTTTAAAAAGTAAAGGGGCGTAGATGGATGTATCTCTTTTTGCATATTGAAACAAAGTTTTGTTTAGGAGGGCAACGCAATTTTGTGTTGTGATTTTGTTTAGATTAATATATATTGCTACATCTCCATTTCATATTGCAATATTTCGTTCTTTCATGATTTACTACTTTTATTGAAATATTTATGTGTATGTGCTTATTTTAACTAGAAGGTTTCTTACAAGTCGTATTAGAGCACTTTCCAAGGCCGCGTTCTGTTGCGAGTGCAATGGTTCCTACCTTGCCTTTCCAACTTATTAGGTATAGATTTCTTTCTTTTATTTATTGACTATAATGACCATAGTTGAGAAAATCGTCAAAGTTATCATTTCTAACAAGTTGTATTAGAGCACTTTCCAAGGCCACGTTCTGCTGTGACTGCAATAGTTCTTGCCTTGCCTTTCCGACTTATTAGGTATAAATTTCTTTCTTTTATTTATTTACTATAACGAATATAGTTGAGAAAATCGACAAAAAATCGGCAAAATCACGATTCTTTGCTGATTTTTTGCCTTGCCATGATTTTTTTTTTAAATCAGAATCGCCGATTTTTTCAAAAAATTGAACGCAACCACACGCATAGAGGCTGGGTCAATATAAGCCAAACTTGTTTTTTTTCTCTCATTTTTCACCTCACCTCTTCTAAACAGAGAAAACACTCTGCCTACCTGCTACCACCCCGACCCAAACACGCTAGGGCATCCTAGGAGCAAGCGATTGCGGTGTGAAGGAATCCAACAGCTAGCAACAACCGCCCAAAAGATTCATCTGAGATAAGAAATTCTTTGAGAACTCTTTTTTTTTTTCCTCCAGCTTAAAGCAAGGTTTCGAATTAGATTAGGGCTGATTGCAAATAGTTTTGTGATTAGGGCTGTTTGCTGATTTTCTAACTTTAAAACCCTAAACCCTAGTCTAGGGTTTTGGGTTTGGGTTTTTTTTTCCCTCCTCCTTTTAAGTAGATACTAAATTGATATATGCAAGCCAAATTATTAGTTATTAATATTTGTTAAACTTTAAATCCTAAACCCTAGTCTAGGGTTTTCGGTTTAGGTTTTTTTTTTCTCCCTTCAAGTAAATAACTAAATATTGCTCAAGGCTGTTTGATAACTATGTATGCAAGCCCATTTTTCAGCTGTTAATGTTTGAACTTCGAAGTTTAAAACTTAAACCCCGAAACCTTAAGTCTAGGGTTTCGGGTTTAGGGTTTTTTTTTTCCTTCTCTTTTTAAGTAAATATTGCTGCCTGACAACTATGTATGCAAGCTCAATTTTTAGCTGATAATGTTTGAAACTTTGAAGTTTAAAGTTTAAATCCTAAACCCTAGGGTTTTGGGTTTAGGGTTTTTTTTTCCCTCCTCTTTTTAATTAAATATTGCTGCCTGGTAACTATGTATGCAAGCCCATTTTTCAGCTGTTAATGTTTGAATTTGAAACTTTGAAGCTTGAAGTTTGAACTTTAAGTTTAAACCCTAAACACTAGTCTAGGCCCTAGGGTTTTGGGTTTAGGGTTTTTTTTTCCTCTTTTTTAATTAATATTGCTGCCTGATTACTATGTATGCAAGCCCATTTTTCAGCTGTCACTGTTTCAATTTTAAACCCTAAACCCTAGCCTTTTGGTTTAAGGTTTAGGTATTTTTTCCTTCTTTTCAAGTGATTGTAATTTTGTTGTTACTAACTTATGTTTGCATGTGTAGGCATATAAAAAATGAAACCATTGGTTCCAGCATGGGTGTATGGAATGCCAAGGCCAAGAAAAGGGGATTTTATATGCAATTTTTGTAACGAAAATCTTATTGGCGGCGTTTATCGCCTCAAATTCCATTTGGCATAGAGAGCTAACAATAATGTCAAGATATGCCATAAGGTGCGAGAAGAAATTAAAAATAAAGTAGAGGCCATGATCGCTGCAGCAGAGGAAAACTAGTCTCAAAATAAGTCATGGCGATGCCATCTCATCCCCCCTCCAGAGTTCCTTGTAACGGCAGCAGCTTTAGTTGGTTTCAACAGAGGAGTTCGAGTCCTCGAAGTGCACAAGCAGCAAGTGGGAGGGGAAAATCCTATTTTCTTTGTTGGGCTTTTTAGCCTGCTAGTTGGCAGTCATTATTGTCCTTATAGTCCCTTGGGTCTTATTTTGGCCCATCACGGACATTAATAATATTTCATTTCAATTCAGTTTGTAGACCATTCCATGCCAGGGGCACAATCCGTGCTTAAGGGTATGGCCGCGTGGAACCAAGAGAAGTACAATGTAGCAAGGACAACCATTGCCACTCTTTGGTATTATTCTAAGATTCCCTTCAATGTGGCAAGGTCTCCATATTGGCGGCACATGCAGCACAGGATTTAAGGCGCCGACTTATGATGACCTTAGGGACCCTCTCCTTCGACAAATTGTGGACAACATTCAGGTTGTGGCATTGTGCTTGACTAAATATATATATATATGGCATGACTAATTTTTTTTATATATATTAATATGATAATATCAATATGCAATATGCATGAATAATTTTATTTTTAAATACTTCATGTTGTGCTTGACAACCAACATAGGGTGCGGAGGAACAAGGGTTGCGCTTTAATGTCTGACGGCTGGATGGATGGGAGGGGAAGAACCTTGATTTATTTTTTGGTTGCATCTGCAAGAGGAACTGTTGGTTACGAATCTGCCATGAGGAAAGGATTTGGTATAATGCGCCCCGGATTCGCCCACCAGATTGAAAGGCCGGAAGGAAGGAATGCCTTCCGTGCCAATCTCCGGAGAAGGCCGGCTTCCTGTGGGTTTTTAGTGTTTAAGCTAAGAGTGCAGGAAAGAGATAAATTGCGGAAAGAGAATCCAAATGTGATTGGAGTTGGGTGGGGGGAATAAGCAGCACGACAACGATCAATCACCACTACTAACAGCAGTCCTATACAAAACACATAATGAAACTACAGCTATCATGCATCCTATGTATCCTCTATCTATGCATTCCAGGAATACTTAATCATCAAATACCGGAGTCCAGAGTTCAGTACAACAGTAAGCAATGAAATAAGAAACATGAGGCAGAAATGACAAGGAGAGGCAGCATACAAGATGATGACAGTAAGCAGAGCCAAATATGTGTCTTGTATTCAGAAGCAAACGTATAGCTACAATGGTTCCCTAGCAGTATATTCCCCTTCCACCCATTACAATGAAATTGTATGGCTATTTATAGCCCAAGTTCCCCCGATTACAATTACGGGCACAAAGTCCCAGACCGGACAATAGCTGACAAAAGCGGCTGAAGAGCTGCTGATGCTGACTCCTGTCGGCGAGGACTGTACCTGCAACAAGGTCTCCCTGAAAGTTGTACAGCTACGTGGCAGCGCGTTGGGTCAAACTTCTAGTCAGCAGGAATGCGGGTAGCTGCGGTAGATGGAACTTCACATCAGCTTAAATAGGGGCAGTTGGCATAGGCAGTGCGGTCCATGCTTGTCCTTTATCACGTCACGTCTCGGCTCGAATCCCGAGGCTGGACACTTGTCGGATTCTGATGAGTGACACATGTCTGCCTTGAAAGGCAGTTTGTCCAACTTCGCCCGGAATCAGAGCGCTGTCGGGTAGCGCAGGCGGGAAACAGCGCAGTTGGGGAGGCCTCCGTGCCTTAGCCAATTTCTGGGCTTGCTTGATGAATCTTGCCCAACTGCGCACCGGTCAAAGGGCGCACCCCGACTTCGCTGCGAAGTCGGGTTGCGCACCGGTACTTAGCTGATTTTGCCGCTGTTCGAACTGCGCACCAGAAGAGGAGCGCACCCCGACTTCGCTGCGAAGTCGGGTTGCGCTCCAACACTTAGCCGATTTTCTGCATCTGCTTTCCCAAGTGCGCACCGGAAGAGCGCACCCCGACTTCGCTGCGAAGTCGGGTTGCGCTCTGACACTTAGCCAAATTCTGATCAGCTCCTGTCTGCTTTCGCACTTCGCATTCCCTAGTGCGCTCCAACTTGAGGGCGCACCCCGACTTCACTGCGAAGTCGGGTTGCGCCCTAACACTTAGAATTTTTCAGGGAACACTTGCTCAGTTTTGGGAACTTGACTGGGGGAAGTACAAGGGAAAAAGGGAGGAATGAAACTGCAGGAAAGGGAGAAAGGGAAAAATGGAGAAAGGGAAGAAAGAGGAGGGAAGGAAGAGCAGCACACTTACAGATTTTGAAAACATGGCACCCCGTGCAAAATGTGGCAACATTCCTGGCGGCTCGCGGGGTGTCGAGCTCGCCTCGACGCAAAGAACCAGGCCTTCATCCATTGGGTGCAGAGGAACTTCCTTCCCCTGCTTTCCGCTGCTCTGACGGCTTCTCCCCGGGCAACCGTTCTTCTTCAGGATCACTTCCGGCAGTTGCCTCTTCTGTTTCTCCTCCTGAACCTGAATGTTCTTCACTGTCGGCCTCCCGCTCGCGGATGCGTTCATATGCAGCCTTGGCTTGGTCCCAGACTGCTGCTTGGAAGGGCCCTAGGTCGCTGACCTCTCTTAGTGCTGCGTGGAATGCAGCAACTGCGTGCAGGTCGATGGTGTTGTATCTTTTTCCCAACTCCTTAAGGGAGGAGTTGATTTTGCAGTATTTTGACACCATCTGGGTGACCTGAGCTTCCTGGACTGGCTCTGCCCAGCTATCAATTTCTGCTGTGTCTGCCTCGAAAGACAGCCAATTCTGCTTTACCTGCTCAAGGGTCAGAAACTCGCCATCCTTGACGAAGCTCGGGCACCCGTGTTCGGACAGAGTGTGAAAGGGGGCCAGGCAAATGCTCATTTCATGTTCTAATGCGTCCAACATCTTCCTGGCAGTCCTTATCTTCTCTGTCTTATCAAAATAAATATGCAAGGTTACCCTTGCATCTGCCCACTCTGAGGCAAGTTGGGACATCGGGGGAAATCGGAGGCCTTTGCGCTCATACTCCTCAAGTTTCATAGCCAGGTCTAGCCATTGCCTCGCCTGGTGTTCGGCCTCCTCTACCACAGGCTTTCCCTGGGCAGATACTTCTTCGATCCTGGACGCGAAATCCAGGACTGATACGGATTTAACAACGTTGGGCTTGCATCCTTGCAGCAGACCAGCCCGCATCTCCTTAACTCTGTTCTTTGAAAAGGCCGCCGTCTGTGATGTTTTCTCTTCAAGCTGCGACTGAGCCTGTTTCAACGAATCCTGGAGCTGAGAAACCTGCTCCAGTGCTGCCCTTTTCTCCTCTGACAGCTGCTCGGCTGTCTGTTTCTGCGCTGCGGCCTCCTGCTGAGAGGCGGCCAGCTGGGCTTTCAGTTCGTCTATCTCCTGCTGTGCAGACCCCAGCTGCGCGGTGGCCCTAGCCAGATCTTCTTCTAGCTGTCTTGCGCTATTCTGCAGCTGAAACAGCGCCTCCTGGGTCTCAAGCCGCTTGACAAGGAGATTATTGGTTCTGCGACGAATGCCGTTGATTTCTTGCTCCTCATTTATGTCATCGAAGCTCTTCTCCTTGACTTGGTGCTCATAGTCCTCGTCGGTCATCTCCCGGAGAGGCTTCTTCACTTTTGGGATCAATTTCTCAGTTGTAAGCACTCTCCTGTCCAAGTCGTACTTGGTGCGCTTCACTGGGGCAGCTATTTCCTCGGCCCTTCTGCGCTTGACGCCCTGAAGGAAAGAGGCGGAACCCCCTGCGGCTCTTGCTGCCAGAGGCTGGTCATCTGCGATCTGCATGAAGTCGAGGTCTTCCAGCATCTGGTCCTGTTGCGGCATTCTTCCTGCAAACAGCGAAGCAGGAGGGATTCCAGAAGGAGTGGCCGCTTTTGAGGGCGACCGGGTCCTAGGGGAAGCGAGCGGCTGTGTGGATGGCGTTGGCGGGGTTTTAAACAGATGAGGTGAGCGGCGCGGCGATATATGTGCAGCTTCGACACTGGCCGCGGGCGAGGGTTCCAGGGTTTGGCTCAGGGACTGGAAGGCGTTAGGGTCTTGGGCAAACTGGTCGAAAGAATGGGGGCTGCTGGATGGCTGGACAGTTTGGGAAGAGGAAGATGCAGCTACGGCTTGCCCTGATGAAATGGGGGACGGCGTTATGGCAGGGCCGACTGGGACTTTGGGGAGCGGGGAAGTAGACGTACCTGCGGGCTCCGCCTGAGCCGCTGTTCGAGGGACGCTTGCAGCCCGAGTTTTGCTTCCGCTTCGGGGCTGTCCAGCGAGACAATTTATGGCGTAGCTGTCTCCGTCTGCGCTGCGACTGGCTGCTGCACAGGTTCCTTAGGCCGCTTGGCCTTTTCACCTCTCTTCCTCTTCTTATCTTCTGGCGTTGTGGCTGGTTCGAAGGAAGGAGATGAGGTTGGGGCGGCAGGCAGTGATGTCCCCACGGTAAACTTGTACCTGGGTCTAGCTGGAAGGATGCCTGCCGCGACCGGTCTGCTAGCTGGCAGCGCGGGCGCTTTTTCTGCTTGAGAGGCCACCTCAGGAGTTGACCTCTCTGACCCTTGCGCCCTTTCGGGTAATGCTTCAGGAGCTGGAGGCTGCATTGGGCCCACTTGACTGCTTGTTGGCGTTGCGCTGGAAGTTGCGGGAGTTGACGATTGCTGGGACGGGGGCCTCCTTGTATACCTTTTCCTAGCGCCTCGGGGAACGCAATCTCGAAATGCGAAAGGCCGCCACGTGTCAGCGTATTTATCATATAGGGCCGAAAACTCATCATCAACGGCCAGCGTTTTCCGGTTGGATTTGTCGTGCTGCGTGCGGCATCTCATCTTCCAGCATTCGACGACTTTGTCCTTTTGCCAGTTGAGGGGCGCCACCTTGGCGAGGAATTTTTTGAAGCCCGCAGATTCCAACCGGTGATCCGGGTTTCGCTCTGGGTCGTATGCCACCTCCTCGCAGTAAAAATCATGCCATGGAGGCCATGATTGCATCTGCTCGATGTGCCATTCCAGGTCTGCGCCTGTCTTGTTACACCTTTCCTGCATAATCTCTGCTCGGGGGCAGATATGCGTGAATTTACCCCTGACCCCTATTGGGTCATACTTCCAGCGCTGCGGCAGCATTATCAGACCCATGTCGATGAGCTCTTGCTCGAGGTAGACGTGTTGTCCTATCTCTTGCACTCGGATGTTCGCCCAGGTAATAGGGTACTGAAAGATATGGCCTTTCTTTTTGCCCTGGCCGAACTCTTCTTCGACATAGTCCATCTGACGCGCAATCTCCATCCCGAACTGGTGGTCAGTGCAGAAGTAGGGCAGCAGGAACGGCTTCCCCTTGAATCCATAGATTCGGACCACGATTCCCTGTGTCAGCCGGAAGGTGTCCCCGAGCTTTTGATTCCTCAGATGACTCGTCATGACTTCTGGCGGGCGGGATGCCTTACGATTGAACAACCCCAGGACCATGCACAGAAATTTAAGATTAAACTCATAGAATGACCCTTTTCTGTACAAGACCTCGGTCCATTCGTACACGGGCAGCGGCTCTCCTTTTTCGTTTACCTTCTTCAAGTCAGGAACGTTCATCCGGTAGTGCATGTGGTACAGGCACAGCCATGCGAGGAAGGAGCAAAACCGGAATTCCGTTGTCTGCTTTTGCTGCAGTCTGACCAGGCTTGAATGAATCGCGTATGCCAGCCAATCCGCCCAGTCGAAGAAAATGGGGCGCTTCCCGCTCTTTTGTGCCGTGGAGTCGTAAAACTCCCCGTGCAGGATACATTCTGCCAGCGCCAGCTGGTACGGGCGTACCATCCTGTCAGAATCGCAGCCGAGGACCCACGCCAGGATGACGTAAATGTACTTGTTCTCAAATTTGTCCAGTGGTATGGGGCCTGTCGGCCACTGTCCGGCTGCCAGCGGAGTCTTCAGCTCCGAGTCGAGGAATTCCCTCATCCTCCTTGTCTGCGTAAATCTGCCGGTCTGCTCATCCAGATTTATCCTTCTGACAATCGCGCCGGGGTCGTACCGAAGCCCTGGGGCGAACGCTGGCTGGATGCTCTCCCGGAAGAGTGTGAACAACACTCTCCCCTTGTTATCACAGACTTGCCGGGCAGCTGGTTTGTAATATGCTGCAATTGATTCAATCAGCTCCGGGCATTGGTGGACAGGAGGGCACAAGAACCAGTATAGGTTCGATTTATACGCAGCCCCGAGGTGGTGTGAGGGCGAAACCTTGTCAGCCCACTTCGCAATATTCGGCCGCAGCTTGGTGAGGCTGATAGAAAATTCGCCGTCTTTGTACCCGGCCAGGTGATTGACGGGTGGCGGCGGAGTTTGCCCTCGACTTCTCTTCGTCCGGGTTTTCCTTTTCTGCTCCTGCGGCACTTCGCTCTCATGAGCGCTTGACTCAGTCTGTTCCTCAGCTTCGGGCTCTGCGTCACTGGATTGCGCCTGTACGGGCGCTTTCCCCTTGTCCATTTTCTCTGTTAGAATGGGCAGAGACAGGAAATTACGGCTTCTGGCTTCTCAGTTCTGCGCTTTGCAGTCTCGGAGTCAGCTTGACAATCTGAATTTTCTGAGTATGCCAGGGTCCTTTTTCTAGGCAAGGGTTGCAGCTTTAATGGCGCTAGGGAGGAAGTTAAGGTGGTTAACTCGAAGTTGGTGGAAGCGTTATAATATTTTGGTGGCCGTGCATGGGTTTAATCTTGAAAAGCGCACCCAAGTTGCAGTTGGTCCAAATGCGCCTTGCTTTCTTAATGACGTCGTTCTTGAAAGTCGCGCAATCATTAAACATTCTTTGGACCTCGTGCTTTTGATGACGTCATAGCCGCCGTCTGGGCACACCTTTCAAGGGAGAATTTCTGGCCCATGACCCAACTTCGCACCGTGCCGTACTGCGCTCTGGGCCCACACTTAGAATTTTTCATGTTTTCCGTGATAGGTCGCTCAGGGTGCGCCCAAAACTGAGGGCGCACTCGGACTTCGCCCAGAAAATGAGCGCACTCCGACTTCGCCCATGTTTGACTGCGCAGTCAGACTTCGCCCCAAAAAGTTGCGCAGTCTGATTTGACACTTAGCCATTTTTGCTTCATGCTCCCCGACTGCGCTCCCAAGATGGTGCGCAGCCCGACTTCGCTGCGAAGTCGGGTTGCGCACCCAGACTTAGTCATTTTTGCCCCTCTTGTCAGCTGCTTTCTCTCAAACTTCGCCCGATCCAAGGAGCGATACCCGACTTCGCTGCGAAGTCGGGGTTTGCTTTAAGTTTTACTTGGGCTCTTGAAAACTAAAAAACTGAAAGCTGAATATGTACATTCTGAAAACTTAAAAATGCGGAAAAGAAAACTGTACAAGGAAGGACCCGTTGGGTGCCTTCAGCGGTGATAAATTTTGAGGTGGAACCCATTGACGGGAATGGGGAGAAGTTGTCCCTCCATGTCCCGGAGCACGAATGCGTTGAACTGGTTCACCCGGGCAATCTGATAGGGACCCTCCCAGAGGGCATCAAATTTGTCGTGATTGCCCGGCTTTGCCTTCAGTGAGTCCCACTTCAGCACCAGGTCCCCGATTTTGAAAACTCGGGCGGTGGTGCCTTTTGCAAACCAGCCTTGGGTCGCTTCAGCGTGTTTGGTGAAGGCCTGGTATGCTTTCTCTCTGTCTTCCTCTAACTGCAGCAGCTGGCACAGTCTGTCATCCACTGGATCCCCGCTGCCTCTCTCTTCATCAAGCATCCAGAGGGCGGGAATTTCTATGTGGGTTGGCAGGACTGCCTCCTTGCCGTATACGAGCGCATAGGGGGATGTCTTAATGGACTTCTTGAATGATATTCTGTCCGCCCACAGCGCCCGATCCAGGAGTAGGTGCCAAGTCCTCTTGTTTTTCTCTACTGTCCTCCTGATGATTTTCAGTAGATTCTTGTTAGTGGACTCGGCCAGGCCGTTCCCCTGCGGGTAGTAGTTAGAAGACATTTTGTGATAAATGTCGTACTTGCTGGTGTACTCCGTGAGTACAGCGCCTGCGAACCCCGGACCATTGTCTGTCACAATTGACTCTGGGACCCCGAAACGGGTGATCAGGCTCTCGAGGAACCTAATGACCGTCTCCTGGTCCGCATTCTTCGTGGGGATCGCCTCTGCCCACCGGGTGAAGTAATCGGTGGCGGTAAGAATAAACTTGTGCCCCGCTGCAGAGTTAGGCGTAATGACCCCGATGAAGTCCAGACCCCATTGCTGAAACGGAGTCTCGGCTTGGATTGGTTGAAGGGGCAGGGGTGCTTTTCTGTTTCTGCCAGCAAATCTCTGGCATTTGTCACATTTTACACAGACCGCATGTGCGTCTGTGAATAGAGTGGGCCAATAGTACCCAGCTCTGATGATTTTCAAGGCCGTAGGCCTTCCAGAATGGTGTCCCCCAGGCATCCCGGAGTGAAATTCTCCAAGGACCCTGGGTTGGTCGGTTTTCTTGACGCACCGCAACAGGATGCCGTCAATGTTCTTGAAGTAAAGCCCCTCGGGGCGAAGAGTGTATTTCAATGCACCTAGCCGAAACCTCCTTCTTTGTGAGGCATTCAGGTGATCTGGGCATCTCCCGGTGCTGAAATACTGCACTAGGTCATCTGTCCAGTCACTTTCCTCTGATAAGGAGTTGGCTAGGTTGGTGGTTGCTGTCGGATCTTCCCACTTACAGGCAGATATCTCGGCTGCAGCGCTTCGGGCCAGCTCCTGGCACAAGGCTCGGCCTCTGATCAGCTTTGTTGGCCGTACCTCGATGTCGAACTCCTGGATTTTGGCAATCCATCCTGCTCTCTTGTGACCCGGCTCCCCTTGTATGATGAAGTTCCGGACGTCCGGGTGTATCACGAAGACAGTTGTCCGGCTCTGGGAGACGAAGTGCCTGAACTTTCGGAGAGACTTCATGACCGCGTGAACCTGCCGCTCAATAAAATTGTACTTTTCCTCGTGCGGCTGAATCACCTGGCTTAAGAACGCTATGGGGCGCTCTTCGCCATCGTCTCCCTTCTGTGTCAGGACTGCGGCGTAACTCTCGGGTTCTCCCACCGCGTACAGGATGAAGTCCTTGGAATAATCCGGGTTTATCAACACCGGAGCTTGTGCAATTCTGGCCTTGATCTCCTCGAAGGCCTGCCTCCTCTCGTCAGTCCACAGGAATTCGGCATTCTTTTTCAGCAGTTCGGCCATGGGCTTGATCACTTGTGCGAAGTCCGGTATGAACTTCCTTACGAAGTTGATCTGGCCGAAGAAGGACTGTAGCCCCTTCTTGTCGACTGGGGCGGGCAAGCGGAGGAGGGCTTCGGCTCTGTCAGGATCCACTGCAAGGCCTTTCTCGGAGATGACATGTCCCAGCAGCTTACCTTCTCTTACCGCGAAGACTGATTTCTTCGGGTTTATGGAAATGCCGAATTCACGACATCTCTCAAATATCTGCCGCAGGTGGGAAGCATGGTCCTCTCTTCTGTGAGAGAATACAGTCATGTCATCCAAGTAGATGACAATGATCTTGTTAAGCAGCTCTCGGAAGGCCAGGTCCATGGCTCTCTGGAATGTGGCGCCAGCATTGGATAAGCCGAAGGGCATGCGCTGATAGGCGAACGTTCCCCATTTGGTGGTGAACGTTGTCTTATGCTGGTCCTCATCTTTGACCCAGATCTGGTTGTACCCAGAAAAGCCGTCTAAGAGGGAGAATCTCTGCGCTCCAGCAACTATATGGAGGATCTGATCGATTTGGGGAAGCGGGTAATGGTCCTTTAGTGAGGCCTGATTTAGATTTCTGAAGTCCACGCAGAGACGAATGTCTCCGTTTTTCTTCCTCACGGGGACCAAGTTCGCAACCCAGGATGAATGCTTGATGGGGTAGATGATCTTGGCTTCCAACATTTTCAGGAGCTCGGCTTTCATCATGGCTTCGATCTTCGGGTTTACAGCCCTCTGCTTCTGCCGGAATGGTTTCGCACCATCTTCTAGCTCAATGGTATGCTGGATTATCTGTCTGTCATACCCCTTCAAGTCCTGGTAGCACCAGGCTACTATATCGGGGAACTCTCCGCACAATGATCTGATCTGCTCGAGTTCCTCTTTGGTGCAGTCCGTTCCGACCTTGATTGTCTTTCCAGGTTCAAGCTCCAGGTCGACGTACTGCTTGGGGTCTACTTTGATCCTGTGTGATATTGCTCTGTCATTCTGATCAAAGAGACTTTCTAGTGTAATCAGTCCTTTCGGGACATGATTATTTTTTAACTGTATCAACCCCTCATATTGCTCGTCATCAGGGTCTCTACCTTCGATTGAACATGCTTCGGTAACCAAAAATGTGACGATCTCCTCGTCACAATCAAACACCTGCCAGTGGGTGTCTTTATCAGGCACAGAAGGCCTGTAGATGGTACGAACCGGCTTCGGCTTCTGGACAGTGTCATCAGCCGGAACGTACCTGGCTCCAACAGACGCCAGAATGTCAGCGTGCTTGTTTTTCTCACGTGATATGGCTTTGACATTCAATGAGTCGAATGACTCCATCAGGTCCCAGACCCGATTACGGTACGCCTTGAGGTAGTGCTTCTTGGAGGCGCACTTGTTCGTAATCTGGTTGCACACCAGCTCTGAGTCGCCAAAGATCTGCAGATGCTTTATCCCCAGTCTCTCCGCTTTTCTCAAACCCAAGCACAGGGCTTCGTACTCCGCCGCGTTATTGGTACAGCTCCAAGCCAGCCTGTAGGTGTAGTCCTTCTGGATCCCGGTCGGGGAAACCAAGAGTACGCCTGCACCGGCGCCATTTTTGCATCGGGCGCCATCAAAGAAAAGCTTCCACAGCTTTTCTGGTGCAGGTCCTACTTCTTTCTTGGCTGACTGGTTAGTCCTCTCAGGCTGAATGACGGTGTAGCAGCCTTGCTCAGTCTCGATCATGGCGTTGAAATCGAGCAAGGAGAACTCATCCTCCGTTTGCAACAGCTCACGAGCTTGCTCCGTCATGTCCACCACCACCAGTTCTTCCTCTGTCAGCTGAACCATGCAGTCCTGCGACTCTTCTCCGGGTATCTTCTCCACTAGAAATGTGGAAGGCTTCTCGTTGTAGATCTTCAGTCTCCTTCCTTTGAAGGGCACTTCCATATGCGAGTAATCCAGAGACAGATACCCTCCCAGCTTCGCAGTGAACTCCCTGGAGAGACACATGCCGAAGTAGGGTTCCAAGTCGACAACCACGACTTCTTGAATGACCACTATGTCAAGAGCTTTGTGCAGCCGGATCGGGATATCTTTAATGACACCGACTGTCTTGACAGGGGTGCCGTCTAGTTGCAGCACACCTTGGCTGCTCCTTGTATATTCCATCCCGATTTCGTCGCAGACGGCTCTTGGCATAACAGTTGTGGAGGCACCAGAATCCACCATACAGTTGTGTACAATATACCCTTGCATCCGTAATGACAGATAGAAGGGAGGTGGTCTGTTCTTCCCAGTGGCTGAGACTGTCAGGGGTTGAACCAGAACAACAGGTTGTATCTGCTTGCCATGCTTCATGCTCTTCAGAGATTCTTGCAGCAGATCAACTTGCCCTGGGAGCAGAAGAGCATCATACATGCTTATCCTTGCGGGGGTCCTCTTCAGCTCATCCACTATGTTGTAGCCTGAAGTGCTAGCTCCCTCCGTTTCCTTCGCAGGCTCATACTTGGTGCGGTATTGCTGCGTGGCCTCAACTCTTTGTCTCTTTGTCAGAGACGGGTATCTCAGCTTCTCCTGAGCTTGTTCTTTTGTTTCAGCTGGAGGCTGAGCAGCGGGAGCTTTGGCTGGAGAAGGAGCTGCTTTTGCTGCGGGAGGCTTGACTGCGGGAGCTTTTTCTTTGGCTGTGTAAGGCCACAGCCTCTTGTCAGGTGGCAGCCCAGCAGGTTGCGCCTTTTCTCTCCTGGCGTATACCTTCAAGGGCTTGGCAGCAGCTTCAGCAGGCCTTTTGTCTTCTTTGGCAGGGGGCAACACCAGATCTTCCTCTGGGACGGCGAAGTTGCCTTCGTCGTCCAGGATCATGTAGAGTTCTTCATCCTCTATGGCGCTGCCCGCCAGAGTCTGGAGGTAATGCTGGTGCAGTGTGCAATCTTCTTCTGAATGTGGATCGTTGCACGTGGTGCACCAGTTATCCTGGCCAGAAGTGCCAGGTTGGTCCTCGATGGCAGCATTTCTTGCAGGAGGGCGCCTCTGATCTCGCCGTTCTGCGGCTTGATCTTTTGTCAGTGCCGGAGGAGGGTATGGCCTCCTTGGAGCAAGGTCCATCTGGGCCTTGTTTCTTCTTCAGTATAGTCATGTCGTTGGACATGGTGTGATATCCAGAGGCCAGAGCCCGTACTTCTTGAAGGATTTTGCTCTGAATATCATTATCTGGAGGCGGCAACTGAGCTGGCGGAGGTAATGCAGCCAATGGAGGAGGTGCAGAATACTGCGCATACTGAGGGGGAGCTGGGAGTGCTGGATAATGCGGAGGAGGAGGCGGCGGGTTAGGATAATGTATTTGTGGCGGGCCGTAGGGGTTTACGACCGGCGCCGGATTCCATTGCTGCTGGGGATGCTGTCCTGAAGTTGACGGCATCACACCGGAAGCTGATGGGTACTGGGATTGTGGAAAGTCTGGGTAAATGGGTGGTTGTACCCTATGCGGGAGCCTGCCTATGGAGATGATATCCATTTCAGCTTGTTGGGCAGCCTCGTACAGGGCAGGGAATGAGTCGATTCGGGCTATCTTCAGCAGCAGGCAGATGTCTGAGTTGAAAGACCTCAGGTAGTAATGCGCAGCCTGACCCGCTGAAGGTCGCAGTTCGCGAGGTACTCGTTTCCAAGACCTCGCAAACCGTATGTTGAAGTCCGACACCTCCTCTTGGGGGTGTCGTTGGATGCTTTGGAACTGATGTAACAAAGAAGAGGGATCAGCAGACTCGTTGCATCCTTTCACGAGCCTGCCAGCCAACTGTCGCCACCCCGTGATAGATCCCTCTGGCAGAGATCTCCACCAGTAGAGAAGCTTTCCCCTTAGGGAAAGGGCCAGCAGACGGGTCTTCACACCTTCGTCTGTAATGGAATGTAGCGCAGCCAGGGCCAAAATGTCCTGGATGTGTTCGTACGCCGTCTTGCCGTAGCCATCGTATGTAGGGATGGACTTTAAGGCAGCGGGGGGCACAACTTGCTGTCCGACTAGGGCCAAGGGCCCCGTGGAGTCCACCGCCGGGAAGAGATCATCATCATTCTGCTGGGCAGCCATGTCTTCTTCTCCTCCGGTAGTGTACTCGGTATCGGTACCGTCCGAAGATGTGGATTCTTCTTCGGCCTCGGCCTCTTCGATTTCAGTTTCAGGCTCTTCTTCGCGAGCTTGGTGATCAGCCAGCCTGACGCGCTCTCCTGGAGCGGCAATGTCGATTTCGTAAAGGTCAGGTTGGTTTCCCGGATTCCTTGCTCGCCACCTTCTCGTTTGCATGAAGGCGTTCGGACCGGTCTTCACGGACTCAGAGAATATTCGGGTACTTGCAGAGTCGCCAGGTGTTCAGATTCTAACAGCAATGAAGCGAACACCAGTGCTTCGATTCTGTTTTGGGGTGGGAAACTTCCATGTCCCACCGGGCGTGCCAGAGAAACTGTTGGTTACGAATCTGCCATGAGGAAAGGATTTGGTATAATGCGCCCCAGATTCGCCCACCAGATTGAAAGGCCGGAAGGAAGGAATGCCTTCCGTGCCAATCTCCGGAGAAGGCCGGCTTCTTGTGGGTTTTTAGTGTTTAAGCTAAGAGTGCAGGAAAGAGATAAATTGCGGAAAGAGAATCCAAATGTGATTGGAGTTGGGTGGGGGGAATAAGCAGCACGACAACGATCAATCACCACTACTAACAGTAGTCCTATACAAAACACATAATGAAACTACAGCTATCATGCATCCTATGTATCCTCTATCTATGCATTCCAGGAATACTTAATCATCAAATACCGGAGTCCAGAGTTCAGTACAACAATAAGCAATGAAATAAGAAACATGAGGCAGAAATGACAAGGAGAGGCAGCATACAAGATGATGACAGTAAGCAGAGCCAAATATGTGTCTTGCATTCAGAAGCAAACGTATAGCTACAATGGTTCCCTAGCAGTATATTCCCCTTCCACCCCTTTACAATGAAATTGTATGGCTATTTATAGCCCAAGTTCCCCCCGATTACAATTACGGGCACAAAGTCCCAGACCAGACAATAGCTGACAAAAGCGGCAGAAGAGCTGCTGATGCTGACTCCTGTCGGCGAGGACTGTACTTGCAGCAAGGTCTCCCTGAAAGCTGTACAGCTACGTGGCAGTGCGTTGGGTCAAACTTCTAGTCAGCAGGAATGCGGGTAGCTGCGGTAGATGGAACTTCACATCAGCTTAAATAGAGGCAGTTGGCGTAGGCAGTGCGGTCCATGCTTGTCCTTTATCCCGTCACGTCTCGGCTCGAATCCCGAGGCTGGACACTTGTCAGATTCTGATGAGTGACACATGTCTGCCTTGAAAGGCAGTTTGTCCAACTTCGCCCGGAATCAGAGCGCTGTCGGGTAGCGCAGGTGGGAAACAACGCAGTTGGGGAGGCCTCCGTGCCTTAGCCAATTTCTGGGCTTGCTTGATGAATCTTGCCCAACTGCGCACCGGTCAAAGAGCGCACCCCGACTTCGCTGCGAAGTCGGGTTGCGCTCCAACACTTAGCTGATTTTCTGCACACTGCTTTCCCAAGTGCGCACAGGAAGAAGAGCGCACCCCGACTTCGCTGCGAAGTCGGGTTGCGCTCTGACACTTAGCCAAATTCTGATCATTCTCGTCTGCTTTCGCACTTCGCATTCCCTAGTGCGCTCCAACTTGAGGGCGCACCCCGACTTCGCTGCGAAGTCGGGTTGCGCCCTAACACTTAGAATTTTTCAGGGAACACTTGCTCAGTTTTGGGAACTTGAATGGGGGAAGTACAAGGGAAAAAGGGAGGAATGAAACTGCAGGAAAGGGAGAAAGGGAAAAATGGAGAAAGGGAAGAAAGAGGAGGAGGGAAGGAAGAGCAGCACACTTACAGATTTTGAAAACATGGCACCCCATGCAAAATGTGGCAACAGGAACTATATTCCTCAAGGCAGTAGATGCATTGACACATGTTAAGAGTGCCGAAATGCTTGCAGGGTTGTTGTAGGAAGTTGTGTTAGAAATTGGGGAGGAGAGATAATGTTGTCCAAATCATCACAAACAACGTAGCAACATATAAGGCAGCTGAAAGGATTTTGGAGGAGAGATTCCCTACTATTTTGTGGACCCCATGTACAGCCCACTGTCTCGATTTGCTCCTCAAGGACATTGGGAAATTACCTTGGGTGGAAGAAGTTGTAAGGAAGGCTAAGGCCATCACAAAATTCATTTACATCTATACATGAGTCCTTACCTTCATGAGGCGATTCACTAATGGGAAGGAGCTAGTGCGGCCTGGCATTACATGGTTCGCCACAAACTTTGTGACATTGTAGAGCATTTATAATGCAAGACGATCACTGAAGCAAATGTTTATGAATGATGATTGGAAATATGAAGCAGCTGCAAGATACCGAACGTCACCTAAGGGGCATAATGTCTGTACTTATTTGTTTGAGGAGGACTTCTAGATGGCCATGTATGAGGCCATCAAGGTACAAGACTACACATTAATTTATTTTATTTTATTTATCTTGTAAAATATTTTTCTTTAAATTATTTTTTCTCTTCATCTTGATGATGCAGAACAATTTCCAATGGGATTTGTATATGAGGCTATGGACACAGCATAAGAGCCAATTGTTGCATTTTATGGACATGCCCGCACCAAATATGATGCCATTTGGACACAGCATAAGAGCCAATTGTTGCATTTTATGGACATGCCCGCACCAAATATGATGCCATTTGGACTATCATTGATAACCGATGGACATCACAAATCCACAACCCTTTTCATGCAACGGATTACTATTTGAACCGCAAAATATTTTATTCTGCTACATTTCGTGTTGATTATGAGGTGAAGGTTGGCCTTCAAGAGTGCATTGACCGTGTATTCTCAGCTAGTAAACAAGATACAAGATTATAAGGACCGCCATGGTCGCCAATTCCCATCTGAGCAATGCATAAATGCTGCTGAGACATTGAGGCTAGGTAACCCTCATCGAATTATTATTTATTGTATTTTGATTTTGTTTTAAACTTTTAAGTTGTTACATGTGAAATATTAGTTTTTTTTGTTGTTGTTTCTAGCTTTATGGTGGGACGACTTTAGTGATTTTACACAATTTGCAGCACATGGCTGTTAGAATCTTATCTCAACCATATAGCTCTTCAAGTTGTGAGCGCAATTGAAGTATGTTTGAGCACATACACTCCAAAAAGCACAACAGACTTACACAAAAGAAGTTAAATGATCTTGTGTTTGTGTATTACAACCTTAGTCTCCACCAAAGAACTTTTGAAAAAACAAATACTGAGCCCATTGACCTAAGTGACATTGATCCATCATCTGAATGGATCACATATGAAACACAACAGCAGGAATAGGAAAAGCCTCTATTCACCATGCAAGATTTACAAAACTATGAGAACCTAGCGGACGAGATAGCAGCTAGGGACCAACAAGAGGCATTAGCACAAGAACCGGCGCCGACAACTACAATCACACATCAACAAAGAGAGACTAGGTCTTACGCTAGGGCAAAGGGCAAAGGAAGAAATTAGATAGTGGGCCTATTGAGGCATTTTGACACATTTTTTAATTTGTAACTTTTCATATTATAAGCAATATAAGATGTGTTTTGTCACTTTCATGTGTACTTAAAGCTTGAGCCTTGTATGATGTCTTGACATGAAATGAAATGAAATATTATTGATGTCCGCGGTGGGCCAAAATATGATGTGTTTTGAGCTATCTTTGGAGTTTGTTGAAGATTGTTTCAAATATGGTTTGAGTTGTTAGGTTGTTAGCTTGGTGGCTGATCATGGGAATAATGTTTGTTGTTTACTGGTGACATAGAAATGAAATGAAATATTATTAATGTCCGCGGTTGGCCAAAATAAGACCCAAGGGACTATAAGAAGTACAATAATGATTGCCAGCTAGCAGGCTAAAAAGCCCAACAAAGAAAAGAACTAAGAAAAATACAAGATCAAACCCGACAAACGGGCCAAAGAGAAAGGGAAAAGAAAAGAAAAGGGAGAGCAGAGGGGGGGAGGGCTGTAGTCCAACAGAGAGAAGTGCATGCTAAGAAGAACGGGGAGAGAGGAGGGGGGAGGGAGCAGCCCAGGAGGGGCAAGCTCCGAGAATCCCCCAAAAACTAATCTCTCCTAACAGTCGAGGCCGAAGTACCGGAGCTGAAGAAGTCCATGATATGTCTTTGCCCATTGCTAGTTTGGAACCCTGACAAACTGTTGGTGCGTTGTCTAGTGACCCTGCTTCTGTTCAAATTGGATGGTGTGGGGTGTTTCCGGTCGAAGTCACCTGGTCCGTCGGAGTTGAAGTATGTCGTGATGAGCCGATGTTGAGGAGGGTGAGAACCATTTGGAGAACTTTTATGTCGTCGAAGCTGAGTTATCTCCCTAAGAAAGAGTGCGAGACAACGCTGGTCCGAGTATCTGAAGAAGGTAGAAACACATCGAGAGTTGTCCCTGAAAAGGCAATGGAACCTACTCCGGATCTCATAATAAATGGGACAACAAAAAATGAAGTGATGCAGGGTCTCAACTTCACCCAAGGAGCAAAACAAGCAAATCCGCTCCTCCATCGGAAGATGGTGATCTGACTCAATCCGGAGTTGGTGAGAACACACCCTGAGTTGCCCAATAGTGATCCGAAGACTATGCATTGTGTGCTATCGAAGGTATTCTGGAGGAACTATTTTGCCCTCCTG